>CM062204.1:3552500-4985000 GCA_031216445.1 Lateolabrax maculatus | reverse complement strand
CACTTGATAAGAGATCAAACATTTGCATAAGTCCAGACCTCTGTAGCCAATGGCGTCGTGTTGATAACACTTCATGAGGTGATTGGTGGCTTAAAGTCCAACAGGACAGTGTGAACATATTTAATAAGGCTCCACTGTAGCACCTGGAGGGCAGTCGTTGAAAGAGATGGCTGGCATGACAGGTCCTCTCCTTTTGCTGTGGGTCGGTGAGTGGTCAAGTACTGTTAACATGTCTGCTGCTTAACTATTCTATGTGCTTTGACATAGTATCTATGTAAATAATGTATATTTTATAAGTAATCTTATGTTGAATTACTCCCTCAGACATGCACATTCACTTCTCACTCTACACACACACACACACACACACACACACACACACACAGATATATATATATATATATATATATATATATATATATATATATATATATATATATATAGTCCTTCATATGCTAAAGGCTTAACCTGTAACCTGCATAGTCTATTGTGTGCTATGGAATCAACCAGAGGGCAAAGCATAGAGATGTTACGAGCTAAGGGGCGGGATAGAAATGCTTATTTTTTAAGTTAGATAGACAATATATCAAACATTTGTACTACCTCTTGGCATAGGTAACATGACATGACTTTCTGAGATGTGTATGAAGTGTTTTGGTTGCATTAATGCATTTTGGATGAGAGATTAGCTGTGAAGAACTGCAGAACAGTAAAGAAAACTGTGAAAAGTGAACTCAGTATAACTAAATGTATCAATTGTAAAAAACTGTACTACTGGGCTTCCATAGGAATGCTCACACAATGTCTGGCACAGTTCAGCATGTATATTGATAACTTTCAGAGTGAATAAGTTATTCTCTACAACAACCACTGCTCTGCAGTCACCTGGTGGAGGACTTCCTCTTTCAGGCGTCACAGTGGGCACAATGGTGGATCTGCAGAAGAGAGTCCCCGGAGGTCAACCATGTAACCAAAATGAACGTCAGTACCATGTCAAGCTGGCAACTATTGATCCAGATGGATCTGTTGGCTTCTGCGGTGGCTCCTTGGTCAGTGACCGGTGGATTCTCACAGCAGCTCACTGCTGGCAGCCAAAAAGGTGACATCCTATAGTAACAATATATTTCTCACTCATAAATAATGTCTGACTGAATCTATAATCTAAAAGGTATACACTTGCAGCACAATAATAATGCCTTAATGTAAAAACTGTACCGTTGTTTCATTGATAACAGAGGCATACCAAATGAAGATTTTGCTTTTGCAACAAATCCCATATGGCTGAAGTCTATGATTTGGTGATAAATGAACCCATCTGTACCAGAAATGTTGCTGACTGGTGCAATATAGCACTTTGTAATATGGCAGATCAGTGTACAACCAGTAAGTTAGAGGGTTATCGTTACCAGTAAGTGGGTCACTGGATCAATCACTGATGACTGAAAGACGTATTGGTTGAGGAAATCCTGTCAGCCTCACAGTGATGAATTTAAAAGCAAAACTCAAAACTCAAAACTGTAGACGTCTAAATCATGTTTTATACATGTGTTGTTAAGACAAGAGAGTGAAATAGATTAATTGAGTAATGTTTCTCTTTGACCTCTGTGTTTGCTTTGTAGGACTATATACGCAGTTGTCGGTGTGCATCCAGGTCCAGGACAAAAAGTGGAAATCATAACAGAACCTGTCATCTATCAGGACGCCAAGCACAAGCAACATGACATCATGCTACTGAAGTTACCGTATCCTACCAACATTAAACCTGTTGGAGCGCCTGACTGTACCCAACTAGCCAAGTGGGTGGATTTATTTTGGTTCTAAATGTACTGATTTTTAAACCAGTATTTTTAAACAGTATTTTAAAATAAACTATTTGAAAGGCTGGTAGACCAGTGCAGGGATTTTAAAACAACTGAGTAATGTCCACACTAAGCTGGTTAAAATTTGTAAATACATTTCAATTTCAGCCCTCCGTCAAGACTAAAATGGCATTTTCTTGGCCCAATACTGAGTTATGTGTATGTGCATCTGCATGCACGTCATTGTGAGCATGGAGAACTCCTTAGGGTATCTTTAAGGAATGGATTATAAAATGTGTTTGTCTGCTCTAATGTAAGCTTACTATCTTACTATCTACAGTAGTAAACTAGTATTACTTCCAAGGCTAAGAGGTAACAATCTCAATATGTCAGAGTTTATAGTCACATAAACAGGTCTGTCCTGCTCTAGATTGGAAGTAAATCCCAGATTTGGTTGCCAAACTAATTGCTTATATCTCAATCTCAAGCCTTTTGTCTGGTAATATCAAACATATTGTTGACATATGGACAATAAGGATACATCTAACCTCTGTTTCTTGCTCTTGTTTACAGTATTTTGTTATAGTAAGCAGTAAGAAAGTAAGCAAGTAAGCCGAACAGGGATAGTTAGAAAGAGTGTCTGATATTACATTTTTCATTGTATTAAGCTGCAAGTGCCCAGAACTTTTGGTCCCAGGAATCACTTTTCAAGGAACTCAAAGGTTCCTTCAGTCTGTGTTTCCATCGCAAAGATTAGGCAACAGTTAAAGTGTTAAATAGCTATTCCCTGCAATGCTAAAACAATGCTGCCCTTATTTCAATTTCAGCTCAATGGTCACCAACTAAAAATGGGAGGCCTACTTTTGTGTACTTCTGTCCTTCTGAAATCAAAAATCTATTGTTTCATATCACTCTACTTTTCATTAGGCTACTCTACACTGCCTCCCTGTTGCTTTTACCATTTAGTTCAAGTCACTAATGCTTGCCTACAGAGTGGCCACTACCTCAGCATCCACCTACTTACACTCCCTCATTCAGGTTTATGAGCTTTCTCATTCACTACAATCTGCAACTGAATGACGACTAATCCGACCTCGATCACCCCGAGGCAGGAAATCTCAATCCAAACTCTTCTCCTGTCTGTTCCCTTTGTGGTGGAATGAGTTACAGAACTCAAAAGTAACCACTTGGATCTCGTGGTTCACATGTTTGGGGTACTGTTTTATTTGTTTGACAAATGTTTCTGTTTTTTGTTATTTTCCAGTGTTAATAAAGTTCAGATTGCAGGTCACGGTTCCACCACAATTGGCTCCTTCCACGAAAGACGTGAGATTATTTTGGATATTTCATTAATATAATGATCTATTTTTATAACATTTCAACGTCTTTTTAGTCAGTACTAACACTAAAATAAACACTTTTGTATTAAGATGTACTGTATATTTTGTTTTAATCTAAAATTATACTCATGGTCTGAGACAGTTTCCTTTCTATTCAGGTGCAGCTTAGCATATTAGAAGATTTGTAAAAAAAAAACAATTAACAATATCTTGAGATAAGGCAGATCAGCCTTACTGTGTGCTTGTTGAAAATCCTACAAATAAATTCAAATGCATTTTATTAAAAGTTAAATTATCTAATCCCTTAAAATCTTTATTAATTGAGCCATTTTTGTTTTTGTTTGTCCAATCTCTCTTTTTTTTCATTCCTCTCAGGAAAAGATTCCACACCTCAACTCCATTGTGCAGACATGAACATTGTCAACTGTAACACATTTCCACAGCATCTGCATCACAGATTTGCCGATTATATAGATCAGCACTTGATCTGTGCCCAAAGTAGTGGCACTGATGCATGTTTTGTGAGTTGGCATTGCTTACAACTATTTATCTTCATTCAAATTGTTTAGCATACATCAGTATTTTAAGATGGTGCACAGTTATATTTCAAACAATATTTTTTTCTTACAGGGTGACTCTGGTGGAGGACTGGTGTACAACAACATGATTTATGGTCTTCTTGTCTTTGGTGATCCTGATTATGCATGTAAGCATCCAACTGTATACATGAATATCTGCACGGGCTACCTGACATGGATCCACAACACTATTTTGCATGGTTAACTGTAAATGGGATGAAACTCTCTCATAATAAAATCTGAGATTTCAGCTCAACATACAACATTGTGACCTTCATGTTTCTTCTCACTCCAGTCTTGAAAATCTGAACCTTCTGAACTAAAAGCTGAGCTAGAGACCCTTGTGATTTCTTTCTTTGCTCTTACTTTTTCTATCACATGTTGCTTTTGATATCGTCAACATTACATTATGGAATTTTAAAATGAATTCCAAAACAGCGAGAGCAGAGATGTTATTGAAAAATGGAGGATAACCTGTGGAAAACATATTGAAGCATTTTATTCAAAACTGTTAAGTGCCACATTTGAAAATAAAATTCCTCCAAAACAATGGAACATTTCTGTCACGATCAGGTCCTTTGTCCTTTCTTTTGGTCACGCTTTAGCCCCAGCACTCAGTATTACTCTTTTTCCCTGTTCCCTGCTCTGGACATGTCATCTTCATGCTCTCCACCAGATGCCCTCAGACTTTCCCTCCTTTCCCCATCACCTGAATGCCCCACCCATCTACACACCTGTTCCCACTCTAGACAGCCCTGCCTGCTCTGCCCACTCCTCCCCTGCAGCTCATTTCCTAATCAGCCACTCATATACACCCAGTCTTTATATGTGAGCTGATGAGCTGATGGATGACTAGCACATGTTGCATTAAGGGTTTAAATAATACAATATTATAATAAACACAACCAATTAAATTGAATTCTAATCTTTGGTAACACTTAATAATACAGCCCAAAATTGACATTGTAATTTTGTTGTATTGTCACCTTACCTATGGAGTACAGCACTGTACTTATAGGGAGACATAATGGCTTAAACACTAACCCACTGCCAATGCAAAGGCAACTGAGATTACCAGCAAATGTTCTATGGATTGACTACAGTGTAGGCGCTGTTCTTCGTAGTCATGGATGAAGTACAGTTATAACTGCTCCTTGCTAATAGCAATAATCAATACTAGACGTATACATGAATGAATGAATGAATACAACTATTAATAAATGCAACCATAAAGTAATGAAATCTTGAATGAATAAATTAAATGCAAAGACTATAGCGATGAATAATTAATGAATGATTGACAAAATAAAGCCATGAATGTATACAAAATTAGTGAATGAGGTCCACCAGACCAGTGCCCAGATCAGCATGATATCATAGACAATATTGGAAACACAGGAGAACAGCATTTATATACAGCCTATATAGGACTATATATGCCCTTTTCATTTTGAATTTTTTAAATTGTTAGAAAATTGCATTTTCATTTTAATTGTGACTTCAATATTTCTTGCATAAATTGAAAATAAGGTTACATTGTGTATATTGCATTTTCAAATTTGAATTAACATTTTAATATTGTCCATTGTCTAGGGACTCTATAGTTCTACTGGGAGACTTCAACTCTCACGTGGGCAATGATGGAGAAAACTGGAGGGGGTGATTGGGAGGAATGGCCTGCCTGAACTGGTTAGTTCAAGCAGAACTGGTTAGTTCAGGCAGGTGTTTTGTTATTGGACTTCTGTGCTAGCCATGGATTGGCCATAACGAACACCATGTTCGAGCATAAGGTGGTTCATAAGTGTACTTGGTACCAGAACACCCTAGGTCAAAAATATCGACTTTGTGGTCGTGTAATCAGATCTGCGGCCATATGTCTTAGACACTCGGGTGAAAAAAGGAGCAGAGCTGTCAACTGATCACTACCTGATCTGTGCCAGGTGTGGATCCTCGCCTATGGTCATGAGCTTTGGGTAGTGACTGAAAGAATGAGATTGCGGATTCAAACTACTGAAATGAGTTTCCGCCCTTGGGTGGCTGGGCTCAGCCTTCGAGATAGGGTTAGGAGCTTGGACATCCTGAGGGAGCTAGAGCCGCTGCTCTTTCGCGTCGAAAGGAGCCAGCTGAGGTGGTCCGGGCATCTGATCAGGATACCTCCTGGGCGCCTTCCTTTCGGTGGTTTTCCGTGCACATCCAACTGGGAGGAGACCCTGCGGGAGACCCAGAATATGCGGGAGGGATTATATATCTCATCTGGCCTGGAGTCACCTCCTGATCCCCCAGGAGGAGCTGGGAAACGTTGCTGGAGAGAAGGACATCTGGAATACTCTGCTTAGCTTACTGCCACCGTGACCCAGACCCGAATAAATGGAAGAAAGTGTATGGATAGATAAGGTTTATTTTTTTCCATGTCAAAAACTGTCTTACAGTATATGCATTGTGATTCAATGTCTAAAAACTTGAAAAAGGATGAATACTTTTAAGGGCGCTGTGTATTCAGCAGTATGCTTAAGAGTTTTCACCAATTCATATGAAATATCATATGTGCTTTTCACTTTATGTTGTGCATTAAAAATTAAAAAGCTAAAAAGGGTGTATTCGGAGAGATACTGGTGATGTGGTGATGTTGACAGAAAAACCTGCAGTAGTTGTAGGAAAATGGTACACAGCTGGTCCACTAATCCAGGACCAGGACGGAATCTGCATCGCTCGACACCTCGGCCCACCAGTGCACAGGCACAATCCTCGACCTGAAGAGGATGGATACAGATGGATACGATTGTTTTGACTCTGTACTCCAGAAAATTGGATTGGACTGAAATAATTATTGATATTAAAGTACTGAATTTCAGTTAAATTGTTGGACTCATGGTTTTATGCAAATTACTTTTTAGAGATGAAAATGTCTATGTTCTCTCTTTCTAAACACTTTTTCCCCTTCTTACTTCTGCCATGACAGTGACTGGCCGTTCTTACTTCTTTTTTTCCTTTTGAAATTTTCTGGTGAAATCTCCATGTTCAATCTGCAAGTCAGGATGAAGAGTCCAAACAGCATAAATTCTCAGAGTGGTTTTAAAATTAACAGCTCCCACTGTAAACAATATCTACCAAGATGCTACAAAACTATGGGACCGTGTATATTGTACATAAATCAAATTAAGCAGCACCCAAATGTATTGCAACCATTATTCAACATGTGAAATTTTGTTGAAATTTTTTTAATGTTGATTAACTTCTTTCAGTAAATATATATTTACCTTACGACTGTTGAAATATGTTTTTACAAATAAGTAGAATATAATGTCATGTGACTGACATTACTTTTGCAATCCAAGAGCCCTGACAAATAAAGAAAAGATCTCTAAAACATGCAAAGATGCCGAATGCAATAAATTCAAGAATTAACTATAGATGTTCACTTTTTTCAGCACCAAAAAAACAAACTCAGGCAGCTTCCATGTATACATGGGAAGGTTGTGAAAGAAAGCTGTTTGGTTTTGGAGGATGACCCGAACAGGGTTCTCGTGATGTTTCTGGGACAAATAGCCAATGGCGTTTTGGCGCTCATAAATATTCATGTGGTGAAAAAACCTCATGAAGATTGGTTTAAAAAGGCAGCACTGTTGCACCAGGAGGGCAGTCACTGAGAGATGGGCGGCATTAAAGGTCTTCTGCTTTTGCTTTGGGTCGGTGAGTAGCCAACTATTGTGCACACGTCTGCTGCTTACTTTAACCATTCTACATGCTTTGAGATGGTATTTATGTAAATTATGTATTTTGAGTTGAGTTCATCCATCAAACACACTCTTCTTAGACTTCTCACCCTCTCTTTCCCTGTGTTAAGATATCTGGTATGTATTCGGTATAGGAAGCCAATGCAATGGCACTGTGGCTGGTGTGATGTGGTCTCTTCTTCTGATGCCCATTTATATCTTTCCAGCTGAATTCTAGATCAGTTGGAGATGTGATGTGGCTTCTCACTGAGTCAGAAGCAATGTCTGACAATAACTGACACTTCTCAGTTGTGTACCTCAGCTATCTTTTTTTTTTCTTCTGTTTTTCTATTGGCTCTTGCCTGTTTCCTCTCTAGAGAAGCCAGCTAAGGTAGGTGGTGTGTGGTGCAGCTCTTGTTGATAAGGGGCAGATCCAGGGGTTGAGACGGCAGGTCGATGATGGCATTAGACGCACAGAGAGGTCAGCCGCTCCAGCCAAACTTAAGCTGGGGTATCTGCAGTTTAGTTTGCTGCCACAGATGTTGTACTAGACAAACAGTGATGGTGACTAAACAAAGTAAAACAATATTAAAATGCTTCAATTACAGTAGTGATACATATTGTAATGCTACCTGTTGTTAGTGACTAAGCGTTGCTGTTGGGAGGCAAACGTCAGTGTTCTTGTACACGAGTTGATCCTGAGATGTGTATGAGCTGTTTTGGTTGCATTTTAGATGTTACATTAACTGTCGTGCTGAACTGCATGTTGGTAAAGAGAACTGTTTGTTTCCAATTGTAAAAAACTGCAACTTCCATCGAAATGCTCACACAACTTTTGGTACATTTCAGCATGAATATTCATAACTTTCTACAGAGTGAATAAGTTGTTCTCTACAACAACCACTATTCAAATTCAAAACAGGGAGGACTTTCTCTTTCAGGTGTCACAGTGGGCACAGTGGTGGATCTGCAGAAGAGAATCATCGGAGGTCAACCATGTAACCATAATGAGCGTCTGTACCACGTGAAAATAACTGATGTGAATAATAACTTCATATGTGGTGGCTCTCTGATCAGTGACCGGTGGATTCTGACTGCAGCTCACTGTAAGGAAAGGTGAGAAAGTGACAGTTTGACTTACAAACTGCAATATATTTCTCACTTATAAATTCAATCAGAAAGTCCTGAAGCAGCTGTCATTAATGATATGATGTAAAACTACAGCATTGCTTATGCTCATGTTCAGTCATTACTAAAATATGATGTACTTACAGAAACAGTGATGTTTCTCTTTAACCTCTGTGTATTTGTAGTACTATGAATGCAGTTGTAGGTTTGCATCCGGGTCCAGGACAATCAGTGAGAATCAGAGCAACACCTGTGATTTTTACGGACAGCAGAGGCAGGAGCCATGACATCATGCTGCTGCAGCTACCCAACCCTGTAACTAACATTCAACCAGGAAGACTTCCTGACTGTCGAAATCAACCCAAGATGTGAGTTGTGATCTTTCCCCTTTAATATGTCTCAAAGCTCAACTCTTGAGATACTCCAAATGAGAAAGTCCTGTGGAAACTTTTTTAAATGTAAAGTCATTAGTGGTGAAAGTAGTTTTGTTTTTGTTTTTTTAAATCATTTTTTAGACTTTTTAAAAAAGAAAACTGCTATAAAAACTGTTTCTTTTCATTATTGTTATTGTATTTCAGAGGTGATAGAATCCAGATTGCAGGTTATGGAGCCACAGCTGCAGGCCCTAATAATATAAGAGGTGAGACGAATCTTGTTTATTTTATAATATCAATTATCTATGTAATCACAGTTAGTATTGTTTTTGCTTGTATGTTTGTTAGGATTGCTGACACATATTTACATTTAATTAAAAAAAATTATCAAGTTTGTTGCTCTTTATATAGATAATAAAACATAAATATCCCGTTACACTTAATTTTTTAGCTCAACTCAGCATAATTCAAGATGTTTGGAAAGCCAGTTGACACATGTTTTAATTTAAAGATGCTGTTTGATTCTTTAAAAAATACTTCGACAAAGATGTTTGGATGCATTTTATAAAACTATAAATAAGTATACATTTTGTTCATTGTTGGTGGATGATTTTTTCAACAAGTTAAGTAGATAATGTAGTAAAAAACACATTTTCTGTTGTAATTCAGTACCTGGTGAAGCAGCTCATCTCCAATGTGTGAACATCGACGTTGTCGACTGTCAGAGGCTCAGAATGATTAAGAGCTTCACAAACCCAAAAAGACTGTATCAACACTGGTTCTGTGGCCAAACTCCTGGAGTGGATGCATGTCCAGTGAGTTGGCTTCTTACCTTATATCTTTTCTACAAGTCATTACAAAGTTTTACCACTTTAACACAAATAAGTATTTCAATAAATGATGCAAAAGTCTGTATCAAACAGTTTAAACATCTCTCTCACAGGGTGACTCTGGTGGAGGAGTGGTGAACAGTCGCGGGATTTATGGTGTCATTTCTTTCACTGGTGATCCTCACTATGCCTGTACTGAAGCAGGTGGATTCATGGACGTCTGTGCATACATACAGTGGATCAGGACTACTACTGCCATACCAAAGAAATGTCTAATGTGTGGTTAATGTGTGAAATGGCTTGTCATTTAACAGGTATTTCCCATTTATTAAGAAAACTGTTGATTCTACATTTGCAATTGATAAAGTTTAATTGATTGGTTTAGATTTACTGTTCAACTATAATTTGTAAAGCCTTTAAGAGGAAGTATAATTGTCATTCTACAACATGACTGTTGTTTTACAAGGAAGTGTCTGAGTCACAAGTGATGCAAATTCTTACTGTTATACTGTTGTACTGTTGTAATAGAAAAAAAGATATCTACAGTAATAAGAAATCTACTGTCAGTTGGAAAAACACAATCATACATTTTCCTATATGTAAATCAAACGGATTTATTATAGTTATTATAAAGTCATTGTATGAAAAAACAAAAAGGGACAAAAATAGGTCTGCTCTTCTTTTAACAATACTGATAATGATAAACTTGATGACTCTCAATAAAAGATGACTCACAATCATAATTCAACAGATTGTTATTGTTTTTATGATTTCAGCATCACAGAAAAAAAAAAGATACATGAACACATTTCTGCACAATTTAAAGCTCCACTCATCAATATCTTTAAACCTGCAATAACAGTTTTTTTTTGGCCACTTGGAGGCAGCGGATCAAGTTGTGAATGCAACAATGACATGTCATAACCTTTGCAGTTGATATGGTCAACTGCAAATAGTTGCTTATTTACACATCCTGAGGGTGATAATCGGCTCTTTAGCTGCTGAATGCTTTGTCTACCATGTGGTGTGGAGCAGGTAGTGCTCAACAGTTTATTAAGAGCTTTTTCTCTGAAAACAGCTGCCTGCTGGTGCTGAAAACGACCCCCAGAGAGCGAGTGAACCAAACAGTAAAGTAAAGACATCAAAGAAAAGAGTGAAAAGAGGTCTGGATTCTTCAAAAAGACATTCAAATTCCAGTGTTATTTTATTTATAATTGTAATTTTATTAACTGTGATAGGATTGGATCCATATCTCCCGGTCCTGCACATACAATTCCAATGCAATGTTTTTATTTTTTTATTTAACCCTATTGCCAAACCGACGTCATCTGAGCGACATACGGTAATTGTATATAGGATATGTGATTCATGTCAGTGAGCTCACAGGGCAATAAAGTGCCATATTTTAATTTCAGTATCATTTCCCTTCTGCCACTTTATGAAGGCAGGAACTGCTGGTAAGTATTCAAAACTTTGCATACATGTGTAAGAGCTTTGCAGCCAATAGGATTGTGTTGATAAACCTGTTGTGACAGGAACTTGTTGGAGGGTGAATGGCAGCAATGGCTCGTCTGATGTTTCTCCTTTTGTTGTGGGATGGTGAGTGTTCACACCAATGCTGCTTACTTTAACAATACCTAATGTAAATATTTAGGTTAGGTTATTATGAACGTTACTTCATACGTTTAAGTTGCATCAAACCTTGAAGGTACCCTGTATTCCTAAAGAATGCACACAGTTAATTTGAGTGAAAAAGACAGATTTTAAAACTCTTTGTTTAAAAGTAACTCCACGGGGTTCATAGTTGTGTTTTACAAGAACTGGCACTGCTCATATCGGGCTGCTTGTGTTTTAAATAAGTTACCAATAGCAAATGAGTAAGCTCTCTGTTATAGTTAATGAAAGAACGAATACACTGCGATTGCTCGGCAGTAGCCTTCTATTCAGTAACAATGAGACAAGGTGAAATATAAGTTACCTTACTATAACTCCAGGTCTGTATATTTAAATAAAAGCACGATACAGCCTGATCATGTATGATACATTGTTCTGTTGCAGTGAACCCCTTGCATCAAGCATAAACCCAGCTATACAAGTGCTTTTACAAGAGAGTTGGATTGTTGTGTCTCAATTACTTTAAACAGAACAAGTTTATTACTGATTAACTGATTTATCAAACACATTTATCTGGTCAGTGTCAGCCGCTTCTCAGTCATGTACGTACATTAACCATATTGCCTGGTCTCTGCTCCTCTACTGTTAGCTGTTAATGTGTATTCGACTGAGTACCAACAACCACTGCTTTAACGCACAGTCACCTGGTGGAGGACCCTCTCTTTCAGGTGTCACAGTGAGCACAGTGGCGGATATTCAGAAGAGAATCATTGGAGGTCAACCGTGTGAGCGTCAGTACCATGTCAAACTGAGAGTTGCTGGTGGGGGATCTTCCAAGTTGTGTGGTGGCTCTCTGATCAGTGACCGGTGGATTTTGACTGCAGCTCATTGTTTGCAGTCAGGAAAGTGAGAAAATTACAGAATTGCCTAAAATACTGTAACATCTAAACACTACAAACATATACAGACTAATACAGTGTATGTACAGACTAATATGCATGTTTTTGGTATTCTTGTACTGATCTGCGGTATTTGCATTTTACTGTCCAATATTCATCTTAAACCTCTTCCTGCTTGTAGGACTGTGTTTGCAGATTTAGGTGTCCGTACAGGGGGTCTAGCACAAGAAGTGAAGATCACAGCAGAACCTGTGATCTATACAGACAAGGACAACAACAGGGTCCATGATGTCATGTTACTGCAGCTCCCGAGCCCCTCTGACATTCCACCTATAGCTCTTCCTGACTGTGACTATCGTCCTAAAATGTGAGTTGTGATTTTTCCCAACTAAACTAATGCATAGGTTTGTCAGACCTTTCTTTTGACAGATGCTGAAGCATGTGATTAATAAGTAAAACTATAAAGAACTTGTGGGAATACAAACAAGAATTAGTTTAATTTAATATTCTCTTAAAGCCAGTGACTCCAGGTATCCATTTGTCTGTTGTTCAAAGGTTTTGTAATTTGGAGTATCCATGTCACTGTGGAAAGAGTAAAAAGAAATCACAAGTTCCCACTGAGTTCTCCATTCAACAATAATTAGCTGCAGCAGCATGAATGCTTTCATCAATAACATAACTGTTTTTTTCTTGTTTTTGTTGGTGTTATTTTCCAGATTTGAGATTGCAGGTCACGGTGCCACTACTGGAGGCCTTAACGATGAGAGAAGTGACATGATTTTTGATAATTAATGATCTATAGGTTTTTCTAATCCTGTTCATTTTACTGTAGTCTGTAACATGACTGGGTCATGCCACGGCTGTGCCCCTGTACTTTCCCTCGTGTTTCAGTCTGCCTCAAGATCGTCGCTCATCTGCCTGCCTGCTAACCCTCATGCAACTCAGCAATAAGTCCTATAATAAGCCTGCTTATCTTCCCCTTACCTCCTGTGTCTCTGTTGTGCGCAGCTATATTTTTTATACAAAAATTGTATTGTGCTTCAATTATAAAGAAACACAGATTTGCCTATGGCTGGAGATAATTCATTTCTTTTCTCCTGCAGGTCTGCAAAAAATAAAATAAATACATAATACAATTAATGTTAATTTTATCAACAATAATTAGATGGTCTTCAAACCAGTGCAGCTGTATTTTGCAGAAACTTTTCAATGTTGTTTTTCTTCTCTAGAACCCAGTGAATCACCTGCTCTCCACTGTGCAAACATTGAGGTCGTCAACTGTGAAGACCTCAAAAATACTTTGCAGGAATATTTCCCAAAGGTCAACCAAGTCAAGGTGTATCAACACTGGTTCTGTGGCCAGACACCTAAAATGGATATTTGCTATGTGGGTTGGCATGGCCTTTAATATGTGTGCTCTTATAAATTGCAAACATTCTGAAAATTGTATTACAAACAAAATATATTTCTCTCTCGCAGGGAGATTCTGGTGGAGGCGTGGTGTACAAAGACAAGATTTATGGCGTTATTTCTTTTCTTGGTGATCAAAGACATGTATGTAGAAAAGCAGCTGCATTCATGGACCTCTGCAATCCAGAATACGCTACATGGATCACTAAAACTATAACCTGAGGAAAAAGATATCTACTGTATGATGTGGTAAACACTCTACATTTCTGAAAGAAAAATACATGAGATTCCACAAGAAACTTTGTGTTGTTTCTGTTTTTTTAAACCCAGAAAATGTCATAAAAAATTTGAAACAGTGATTGTAATAATCTGTTGTTATATTTCAGATATAAAAGTGAATCTCTCCATCCAAAGACCAGATAATTGATAACGTATCTGTTACTATTCTTTGTGCCACCTATGACAGGAGATATAGGGCCGTAGTGAGGATTTCAGAAATGCTGACGTCATGAGGCTATGTCTTCCAATTCCTGAAAACCTACCCACAGGTTGATAAAACACTCATATCCCCCCCCCCCCCCCCCCCGAAAAATACAAAGGGCATGACTTCAGTGTCTTATACTTATTTGTACCCAATAATTAAGGATCTTTAATCATTCCTATTTCAACAACACATTGTGTCTTGACTTGAAATCCACTCCCTCTCCTTTGCCATTAGCAGTTTGTAGAATCTTTTTATGTGACTAAATATTAAAAAAATAAAAAAACATCTTGTGATTGACAGATCACAGTTTGACCTCTGTAACACTCGGTGTGCTACACTGTGGTACATGATAATTTGCAACATAACATATGAAAGTGATGATAATTTTCAGTCAAAAGTCGCCTTTAACTGCGAACTGAGAGCTCTTATTATGTTTTTTTTCTAGAGGTCTCATTTAGCTTTTAAAAGCTTTATTATGCAGATTAAGTTTTATGCTTAACTTTTAATGTTTTATCACTTTTATTTTTAACTAAAGTACATTACAAACTGTCCATCATAAAACACGGCTGTGACTACGGAATAAAAGGTCGAGGGCATTCTTTGCCGGCACATTTCAATCTTTTGAAAAACTACTAAATTGTACATTGTTGGGTTTATTTTTATACGCCACAACAAAAATGTCCTTTTTCTTAGTCATGAATACAAACATAAGCTAAGGTTGTTGTTTAATGAACCCTTCATTGTTAAATTTATGGTGATGATTCATTTAACAGTGAATGTCTTTTGCTATATCTGTAGGCTTAAAATGCTGATTTACCAGAATATTACTTTGCTAATATTGTAATTTTCTTATGTTATGTCAATAAATTAATTGGTTTCCAAACTATGGGGGTGTAAGAGTGTGAAATAAGAAGTGTGGAGTGAAAGTTAAGTTGATTAACCTAATTTCAACCTTTTTCACAGCAGAGATTTTGAGCTGTCAAACACTGTTGTAACTGTGCATTGCTTTGCAAAGACTGCTGTAATGGAGCCATCATTAATGCCAGTTCCACTTGTGCTTTTCCTGCTTTCAAAAGTCACAATGCAAAAGGTCTATGAATCTGATTCATTTGGGAAAGATAAAGTAACAAAACAACTCTGATGTTAGCCAGGGGAAAATTGAGAGATTAATTCACAAAATAAATTAAGTCATTTTTCTTGTTTCTTTTTCTTTCACTTGTACTTTTTATGGTGATCATAGTGATAAAGGTAGTCATGCAATTTTGTTGTGAAAATCATGTTCTAAATCTCCTGTGCTCTCCAGAGCACTCCATTTATTTAAAAGTATTCAACCTGACTGCACATTTAAAGGGAAGCGTGACATGGTAGAAGTGTCAAGTGTCAAGTGAAGTGTCCCTATTGATCCAAATCTAAGCCGTCAAGCCCAACTTCTCTGTAATCATGTAGTCAAGGATAATCTGGTTTGAAAAGACTACCTATCTCACTGCTGCAATTCCTTTTTACTGGCTGCTGTTTCACAAAACGCTAAGCCTCTGAAGAGGCTTTACGGTGGAAAGAAAGATAAATTGATTTACCGCAGATACATATTGCTCAGATGCACAAAAACCTGTCAACTCACACTTACTGTATGACATTTATTTTCCAGTTGGAGCCAAACTGACTATAGAATTGTGACATTAGATAAATTAGACATTTATGTTAGATTCTCAGAGTGTATTGTTAACTCTTCCGTGGGTGCACGGTGCTCTCTCAATGAGTGTAGTTTCTCAGCAAATGTATCTTCTTTTTTTAGGTTGTAAACAGGTCCATTATCTAACTGACATGTACGTTCTCTCTACTTTATGCATAACCTTTGCTTAATTTACAACCCTTGCACGTCTCACTCCTCAGTGAAGATATCATTTATATTATGGCACCCTGTGAGTGTACACAGGTGTGGAAAACATGCACTACTCTTTAGCAATAAAATAACTTATACCATTCATTAAGCTTTTGAAGACAATTTTGCACTTTATATCTTATATATTCTTCAGTGTCAGATTGTTGAAGTTTAGCAATGTATTGCAAGGAGTTCCTTAGAAATATTTTGTAATACTCATAGAGATATGGCTCCACACTTCCCTTTTTCGAGTCTTATAGATTTAGTGGCAGTAGGAATGTGAGGACACATTGTAATTCATGTAAAACATATAATTCTTGTTTCACTTGAATTAAATGTGTAAATTTACATGTTTTGAATGTTTCTGCAAATCCTCTCAGCAGCCACAGACACACAATATCCACCATGGGTAGTACAACATAATGCCACTCAGTTGGTGGGTTGGATCGCCTAGAAATCACGCTAATATAATTTGCACCAGCAAATATGTTTTGAAGAAAATATAATGCCCCCCGATGAGGTGTTTTTTGTAAACATAATGATTAAATGTTGTTAATTAACTTACAGGCAAGTCGCAAAATGTTTATACCGAAGGTGTCAGTAAAATGTTCACTGACAGCGTATTTAAATTGTTTTCCTACAGTATTCTCTCTTAGGGACATTAAGGACCATAGGATTTAAAAGAAAATATACACCTTTTTGCTTATATCATGATAGAAAGAAATAATTAATAGGATGACATCATTTTAAATGTAATTACTGTGGTAGCCCTGGTGCTATTTGATTCCCTTTGAGCAACAGGATTACTTGTTCCCTTACCAACGCACATCCACACACATACTCGAACAAATAATGAGCGATGTTCCCCACCTGGCGAGGAGATAAGTATAACCTTTCCCCCTCCTTACACCATTAATCAGTTATCCACTGCTAATCAGCGCGAACATATAAGTCAGATTGATATCACTGTCCTCATGTCTGGCCCTCCAGTAAGCAAAGTGAGACAGATGATGTTGTAGCAGATGGCAGACATACAGTCAGATATATCAGCGTTACCTCAGATAGACCCTCCTCACTGTGCTCATTCATTTCACTGCTGGGTTCATGTAGATGATGCTGCATGTCAGATGCTGCTTGCAGGAAGCTGTAGAGACCATGCAGTATCTGGAAAACCACAGGTTTGATTCTCATTGCGGCCATGTGCTTTACCAAAGTCAACTCTGAAGAAATAACATTTGCTCTGCAGATATTTTACTTGATCAAATGTCTTTTTATTTTAACATCACAACAAATAAAACATTTGTTAATAACTTTTATTCAAATATAACATCGTTCAGCTCCCTGCTCATACAAAAACTACATTCGTGATCCTTATGTTTTATCTTTGTTCATCACTCTTAAAACAACAGCCATAACACCATATAAACTAATCTTATCGCAACACTATGTTTGCATTCAGTAACACATATCAGTATTTGACATTTGGCACAGTGGCTAAAACTGGCATGTTGCTCCTGGTCTTAAATTAAGCTATCAGGGTCAAGCTATAGTGTGTTAACTGGGGCAGTCTGTTGCATCCACATTTCGTGATATATCCTGATAAATTGATATATTTTACCTTGAAATTCTTCCTGGTGCAGCGTACATAATGCACTTTAAAAATCAGTCTGAGAGTATGCCGTACAGAAAGGTTTGCTACCGTTTTATTATAACCGCAAAAGCATTATTTTTCTTAAACTAGTGGAAATCTTGTTATAGTTTTCTATTAGAAACATAACAGAAGTTTCAAATGGTCTTCTTTCAGCAGTCTGAATGTCTTTCTCTCTTCTTTCTGGTCCTGCAAGAATCTAAAACAATGAAGACCACATTAATCTGTAACATCTTTATTATAACAGTGCATGTAGGACGTCCAAGAAAATTGTTTCTGCTTCAACATTACAAACAAAAGCGATTGTTTCACTCAGCTAAGAAGTGACTCATTATTCCACATGCAATTTTGTAAAAAATAATTTGTGATGTCTTTAAATTCTGTCTGTACCTTGGCATATTGAAATGCCAGCGGGATGCGATCAGTTCTGCAATTATTATGGTAATTTAAAAAAAGGCAAGAGTTCAAAATTAGCTCCTTTTTCTTTAGACTTTGTGTTTTTCGGTTGCTGACGTATCTCCTGTGGAGTAATGGCTTGGATTGTTGTCTGTCAAATTGCTGCTGTACTTTCTAGCTCACTGCATGTGTCTGTCCTCCTCCTGGCAAATTGAAAAATCTGCCCTGAAGGCTTGGTAATAGTTACTAAAGTGCTGTGATCTGAACTTTTATATCACATATCAAATGTGATATTTGTGAAATCTTTTCAGAAGAATTAGCCTATATTGTCTGTGTATTATCAGAGCGCACTCCATCTGTTTCTAATTCTTTCTGTCTTTGTTTTACATTTTCTTTCTGCCTTTTCTGATTCTCTTTGGCTTGCTTTTCTTCTCTTTCTCCTGTTGCAAAACTGTATGTTTGGTAAAGAAGAAGCTTTTGAATCATCTGTTAGTGATCTGCCAATTCACAGTATGTGATCAAGTTTCTTCACAAGTCGTGTAGGATGCATTCAGTCTTAAGATCCAAAAAAAGCAAATTAATAAAACACTGAGACTCTTCCTACTCTCCCTCACTTGTTCACTACATCTTTAGATTGTCCCTTTCCTCTCTGTCTGTCTCCTCTGTGTTCACTTCAGTCTTACCATTCACAGCAGTGAGCAGGGCTTCTTCTTGACCTTGGTGGGTTGGGGGCAGAGCACGGCCCGGATGGCCTCATCAAAAACAGTTTTCAGACCACGCTGGGTCAAAGCAGAGCACTCCAGGTACTTCACTGCATCTATAAATACAAACAAGGACACACAGAATAACACACATGAATAACACTACATCTAGAAACATGAAGACTAAGGCTGAAGTTAACAAACTGCAATCATAAGCCCAGCATTAACTCTGTGTATGTATCCAGAGGAGGTACTATACCTGGGTTTATCACAGCTTTTTTGTGGGACCTTTTTTTAGAAATTTTCTGAAGTACACCACAGTAACGGCGGTGATCACAGAAACCACAACACATAAATAAACCGACATCACGGGCAAACTACGGCGACCACATTTTCATTTTTTTCTCTAACACAGTGGGCAAGGAAGCTACAAATTTCAGTCCGACCTGACCTGAGAGAACCTCATGACGTTACTCACCTATCTCCTTAGCCAGAGCCAGGCCTTGAGGGTAGGTGATTGGCGCCAGCTTCTTTTCCTTCAGCTTCTCAATGGTTTCCTTCTCGTCCCTCAGATCCAGCTTGGTGCCCACCAGGATGATGGGTGTGGACGGGCAGTGGTGGCGGACCTCCGGGTACCACTGGCAGAGGACAGAAGTAAAGGCATACAAAATGAGACGAGAGAAAGGGGAAGACAGAAATAGAATGTAATGTATGTGTCAGAGATGAAGAAAAACGACGGGGGATCGAAGATGACGAGAGGAGAAAGCTGGAAGCCAGGAGGTGGATGAAGGAGCCAGCCTGGTTCCTTAAATTGTCATGAAATAAGTCTTAAATGCAAATCGCATGCTGTACGTGTGCAAAATGAGAAGAATATATAGTTGTGGATAGTTGTAGGTTCCACATCAGATTTTTTGCTCAAGCAAATCCAAGGTTCAGCCCCAACTTGCAAATAATTTCATCGCATGAGTTAGGTTTTCATTTTCAGATGTGACCTGGCTGCCTCCACTCTCCTCTTTCCTCTTACACCTTCTCTCAAAATGATTGCGTTTCCTCGTTTTCTCACCCAGACAGCCACTATTTCCCTTCTTTTCCTCACGTCTTTGCCTGATCTTTTGTTGTCTTCTCCGTTTGCACCTCATATCTCCCTTTCACTCTTAAACTTCCTCCTATTTCTCTCTCACTCTACTCTTTACATCTTTTACCCTCTCTCCATTTGTTTCCCTCAGTGAGGAAATGAGAGATGCTATCTGCTAAAAGAGTTAAGTAGATTCTGTTTGCGCCCACAGGCCAGTGATAGCTGTAGTTTTTGATTGGCAAATCCAACCTGCTTAGTGGAGTCGTTTGCTCGCAAGCCAGCCGGTTGACATGTGAGGGATTATGGGTATTATCTGATGAATCATACTCTTGCTCCTTTGAGCCAATTTATTTTAAAGATCTTACCGTGTAAAACTGAAATTTTAAACCACTGTATTATACAAATCAATGGACTCCTTGAGCCTCTTTCTCCCTCACCAGCGGAAGTCTCATTAAACTAGATCTAAATTAAATTCTGACATGCCTTCTTGGTCACAGCCTTCAGATTTGAAAGCAAAACGTCAATGTAAATGTCAAAATGCTATTAACACGGATGCCATGTCATTTCAGTGGTCATCATCCATGCACCTGAAAGAACTGCACTGTGACTTTCAATTTGCAGTGACTTGTGACTTGACTTGGACTTTCCCTAAAAGATTAAATACTTGATTTGACTTGTTTTGACTGAATTCAGACTTAAACAAATGACTTGAGACTTGAGTTGTACTTGTCTTAGCTGTCTAAAGACATGTCCTTGGACTTAAGCTTCAAGACTTAACTATCTTGTATGATTTGAGGCTTGATCTGAAGGACTTTAAAAAAATCTAATTTCGTTCTAATTCCATAAAATGGCTGTTAACCCCTTTACTAATCTTTCTGACCTTTCTCTCCAGTTGAACATGAGTCTTGTAGCACAGAGTGAATACTATCTGATTGGTGATTGATGGATATTAAGTGA
The DNA here is from genome assembly GCA_031216445.1 of Lateolabrax maculatus. Classification (NCBI taxonomy): domain Eukaryota; kingdom Metazoa; phylum Chordata; class Actinopteri; order Acropomatiformes; family Lateolabracidae; genus Lateolabrax; species Lateolabrax maculatus. Next base: position 4,964,175 of record CM062204.1, on the reverse strand, counting down.
ACAGGATGCTGGTCAATCTATACTCTATACACCATGTCATTATTCGTTGATTTGCTCGACATTTACCTGCTCTGGTGCCTGGCTATCAATAATTGTCATCCACTACACACAAACATTATCTTTTTGAAACTGAGGAAGGAATGTGAAGTGAGGAACAGGTTAGTTTGAAGCCTGGTGATTCAAAGAGACAAATAATGTTTGTATGCTTAGTGCGAACAGTGCCAGTCTCAATGTTTCCACCTCCTTGTGCCTGTTATGATCATACATGTGCAAAATACATTAAAGTCTCATTACTTTAAGCACAAACAGGTAATGCTGTATTTATGTGTTATTTAGGTCAAATACAGCTTTACTTTTCTGGGTGTAGAATTATAACTTAGGGCTTTCAGCTTCTGAAATTTCTCTTCATAGAATTCACGCTTTTATCAACCTGTCTTCCTTTTTAATTTCCCTCCATGCCAACTAATCTAGCAGGGACCACTTTTATGGTACCACTCCAGTCCTTTGTTACTATGGTGACTCACAGGGGATTCAAAATGAGGCAGAGGTAAAGCGTACAAAAACGAATCTAATCAATATTCCTGATGCTATTTTCCTTTGTTAGGAAGTATAAATGTTCTTATAGGACCTTTATAAGGTTTAAGAACAGTGAGTGGTTTTCAGAGAGGACATATTGGAAAGCTGTTCCAGAGGCTCTGCTTTTGTTGCAGTACTCATCCTTGCGTCATTGTGGCGCAGGAAATGGAGAATGCATGAAACTACTAAAACCAAAAGAGCACTTGAGATGAGTGCTGTACATGAAAGGTTTTACCTCACAATGCTACATATGCAATATGGTGTTCTTTTAATGTGTTGAGATTGATGGACTGACCCTGACCACCCTAAAATAAGCATTATTTGGTTTCAGATTCTCCAATGTGAAGATTTGCTGCTTTTCCTTGTTATATCATTGTATATTTAATACAATTGGATTGTGGACTGTTTGTTGGACAAAACGAGACATCCTGCTAAAGTAAAAGCATCATCTGCAAAATGTATTTTGCCAATGTGATTGATATATTTTTATTGGACACTATTAGATTGTTAATACTGATGCATCAATGTTTAATTAGCATGTTATTATTGTAACTGGTGGAAGACAGGCTAATAGATAATGATCTATCACAGGACTCTGCAAACTGATAGTCTAAGTGAACTCTGAAATGAGTGGAAACCAGTGGCTGCGTGTGGTTCTGCAGACAGTGACACAAGGGAAATCTAAGATGTGACCATTTGACATTTCGTCTGACAGACAATTAGATTCTGGGCTCTAAAACATAATTGAATTCATCTAATTTAAGTGGGCAACTCTACTGAACAGTGATGGTGAAGACGTTAATATTCTAAGAGGAATCTATAAAATATTGTGGTATGTACCTATAACGTAAATGCATCTATGATATACTGATATAATAGAAGAAATGTTACATTTCTAAATAGATACAGCTTGCTCAATTTAAATTAAATAATGATATGGCAACTAACAGACTATGTTGAGGAAAATCATAGAAGACACAGAATCAGTGCCATGCATGCACATGCACTCTTTTACATTCTTTTATTCTTCTTGCATACACATGCAGACCACCTTCCACCCATCTGAATTATCAAACTACATGTGGCAGCAACTAAATCATTATATGTTTCTATTAATACACAGTATAGCCACTGTTGATTTTATTATAGGACTGCTTGATTTAATGAACTGAAAATATACAGTACATCAAAGTGGGCGTTTATTTAGGTGACCTTTGAAAAGTTCCAAATAATAATGTACCATAGATGCGAGACTCACCTTGGCTCTGACGTTCTCATAGGACGCTGGGCTCACCAGGGAGAAACAGATCAGGAAAACATCCTGGATGGATAGACAGTCAGATGAGAGAGAGTAAATGGTAGATTTGAGACTGTGACTTAGTCTGTTTAAAGTTTATGTCATTCACGGTAAAATGTTTGTGTTATTTTATACCTGCAACAGAACAGTAGCTGCCTGACTTATTTTATTGCAGTGGACATTATTACCTTTTTCTATTGTGGAAAAGCTTGCTTTGCTTTAACTGTGTGTTATTTTGTTGAAACACGTAGTTAACACTTGAGCCCAAACGTTTTGGTTAATTTGACAAAAAAAAAATAGTATAACAACGTCCACTTTCTTGGTTTTTCCAGAGCTTTCAGCCCTACACATAATAATTATTTTAGTTATAATCAGAATCAGAATCAGGTTTCTTGCCATGTAGGTTTTCACATACAAGGAATTTGTTGTGGTGTATTGGTGCGGAAACAATAAAACTTAGAGGAAGTCATATAAGATAGTTATAGTTAAATAAAATAAAGACTATAGATGTTTATTGCAGCATTTCTGATTTCTGTAACCAGAAGTAAAGAAGTGCTTTTGTTTTTGTTGTTATGAAATTTTGGTTTACGCAAAAATAAAATAAAGTAAAAAAATAAAATAAAGTAAGACCTTCTTCAATGAATGTTGTCAGTGTTCTGCTACAAGAGTTAAACCTGTTTTACTGAGCTTCATGTTAAACTTAAAAAAAACTTGGAATGGAGAAATGTGTTTAACCAACAGTAAAATATATATATATATATATAATAGCAAAGATATGTACAAAACAACAATAAAAAATACTGTTGTAATTACATTTTTAGGATTAAATATATATCAAGATTAAAAACTTTGCTCCTTTGGTTTAAAAAAAGGAACATCTCTCTCCTAATGACACCCTTGATAATGTTAAATATTGCAATAGTTTGTGTTTTCTGCCTGATATTAGTCAGGTTGTTTCCAGCAGCTTCCTCAGTAACATCTGCTTTCTCTTTCCTTTCTCTTCTGCCTTTTAATCTAATGAGATGTAGTTCAATCGGGCTGCAGTGTTGTATATGGATCTGACACTTGCAATCTCAGCTCTCCCAGGTTTCACAGCGGGAGACAAAGTGGATGTTATCTTTTCTAATGAACTGTGTGTGTGTGGGTGTGTGTGTGGGTGTGTGTGTGTGTGTGTGTGTGTGTGTTTGTTGGTATACCGTCTGTGGGTAGGACAGTGGGCGGAGCCTGTCGTAGTCTTCCTGTCCAGCTGTATCCCAGAGTCCCAGGTTGACTGGCTTGCTGTCCACCATCACATTAGCTGAGTAGTTGTCAAATCTGTGGGGAGAATGGGTGGGGGGGTCAGCGATCAATCAATCAGTCACTGAGACGGTCTTTCACTTGATTGATTATTTAAACACTCATTCAATCATTTGATTTATGAATGACATAGAAATCCCTTCATGCCAGCGTACGGTCTCATAATTTAACATCAGTAATGGAAAAAGAAGTTTGTTGGGGCATATTGAATAGAGTTTGGGATGACCAGTAATACAGCTTCATAATAATACAAATACCTTTGTTTATATAGCTTTAAAAAGCATAAAAAATGATTTGCAGTCAGAAAAAAAGAAGTTGTTTAGAACTGTTAGTAGCTCATTCAATGTAAAGTGTGTATTTCTTGCCCAGTTAATGAGCAGTAGACTAAACCTTTGACTGTAAGGATTACAGGCATTTTTATTCCCTTGCTATTCCCTTGTTTGCCATAAAAATACATAATATTTTTGGCTTCTGTTGTTGAAACACCTGTGTGTTTTTAAGGAAATAACCAGTGGTGGAATGTACCCATGTACATTTGTCTTTTAGTGCAATTTCCATTTTATATTACTTTATACTTCTATGTCTCTACAATTCAGGGGGAAATGTTCTGCTTTTTACTTTTACTACATTTGTCTGAAAACTATAGTCACTAGTTACCTTGTAGATTGTGATTTTACCTACAATAGATATATGATCAATTTATAAAGTATGATACATTGTTATAAATTTAACCAACAGTGTGTATATTAAAATACTACTTGTGCATCAATGCAACAATGTGGTAATATTCCAATTTCATAAGAATATAATACACTAAAAAGGGTTACTTTTGTTGTTGAATGCAAGACTTTTTTTGGAATGGTATTACTACTTTCACTTATGTACAAGTATATGAGTACTTCTCCCACCACTGCAATGTTAGATTATAATATTTAAGCAGCACTGCCCCCGTGTGGTCACAAAGAAACACTACTGCTATTACTTTCCTGAACTTCCCTTTTGGACCTGTACTCATAAAACAACATACAATTAGCTCCAAGACCAAAGAGTAATGAGTACATACCATTGACTGTAAAAATAAGAAAAAAGAATTAAGTCAGTGGTACTTTACCAGCGTCATCTTATTGATCATTTCAATTTTCCTTTATGCAACTTTGATGGACTAAGCTCAGTTTTAGCAACATCCTGCTTCCCTGTCATGTATTTGCTCATATTCACAGTAATTTCATGCCTTCAGTTAGTAAAAGCTTTTAACAAATTCAAAGAGATATTATTTTATCACCCAAGTTCTTTGCCTCTGTTATGAGTCAGGTTTAGAGTTGAGTTTAAGATTTCTGTCTGACTTTTTCCTAAATCTCGGTTAAACACTAAAGGAGACATCTAAATCCCTTCTCCCTTAAAAACGCCTTTTATTGATGCCAGCAAGTTCTATTTTCCTATTTCTAAGATATCTTGGCTTTTGTTAATTTCATTCTCTTTTGTACAGTTATTTCCTGATTTTATTTAACCTCTAACCTCTAACCCTCTAATACTTGTAGTCCTGAAATGTTTTAATCTTTCCTGCATAAAACACCTTGTAGGTTTGTTTCGAAAGGAGCTATATTGATAAAGTATTTTTTATTACTAATATGTTGGCTGATGGAGTAAACATGAGATCAGTGTCTTGCACACAGGCACTGCAACATTAATTAATGAACGTTAAAAATGTTTTTATCATTTACTTATTTCTTCTTAATACCTGTTAAACCTTTTACCAAGAAAGACTTAAGGAAGACGCATTTTTTCCTAACTTAGGTTGCTGCCAGTCCAAACCTGTCAATGTTAACACCATCAGACATCTGCAGATGTGCCATCTTACTGTGTGTGTGTGTGTGTGTGTGTGTGTCATTTTTTTCCTGTCTCTGTGTGTAAGCCATAATTGCAGATTGCAATTCATTAGTGTTAGAAATGTGCAGCACATGTTTACGTGTACATGTAATGTGATGTATGTTTTTCATGCATCTTCGGAGAGAGAGAGAAAGCACGTGTCTGTGTGCGTCATACTCACACAGTAGGAATGTACTCCCCGGGGAAGGCATTGGTTGTGTAGCTGATGAGAAGACATGTTTTTCCCACAGCTCTAAATCACACAAGTAAAAACACATTCAGTGAGACATTATGAAAAGAAAAAAAACAATGTTTCAGGCTATATGAGTGGAAGACAGTGATAGTGAGACTGAAGGTGGGCAGGGAATTATCGGGCGACATAAACTTTGTCAGATTCCAAACTACATACTAACATAACATATATATAAAGCAGGTACAATTCATTCATTAATAAATGGTATAATGTTTTGGCGTTAGTAAACAAGACATTGGCACACTTTTACATTTTGTACTAACAGGAAATGATGCAAGATGTGCACTTGCAATTAGGACATAGCTATAGAAAAGAAGAAGAATTGGAGGGGAGATGAGGGAGCTGGAAGACTGATCATATGTACAGTAGCAAACGTTTATTCTATACAGTATTAGTTTAAATATCACATTTTGTAATTGAGATTAAAACATTAGACCCAAATCCAATACAGGAGTGCAGTGAGCAGCTTGTCTCCACATCCAGAGAGATGAAACCGCAAGGCTGCATGTAGGAGATGATCAAACAAGTATCAACTAGCCCTGTTCTTACTTTTTTCCGGAGCTTTGCTGTCAGGTTTTCAACAGCAACACCACAACTCGTGCCCTGTCTTCACTGAGGCTCTGATACACAGAGCAGATAACATTATGTATAAATCCAGTTAGTAGGAAGCCGCTTCAGCCTTGTTGCTTTAATCAAACAAGTTACAAAGAAGGGAAAGAACCTGTCATGAAAACAGGTGATCAGCAGCTCAGCACCCAAATGTTCGTGTTTTGCATGTAAGGATTATATTTAGACTTGTGTTCTTCTGTATAGAGTAGTAATATAATAAGCTTCTTTGCATCTTATGGTCCTACAGTTACAGGTAAATATCACTCAGGCATCAAGCAGACATGCACTAGCAAATCCAGGTTGTGCCCAATTTGCTAGGAACTCATCAGCTCATCATTCAAAATGAGTTGCTGGAGAAGATCATGTTACATATCCCAACCTACCAATCAGAATGTAACAATAGATCCAACCACATCAACACAGTCCTGTACAAGCAAATGTGATTTGCACAGTTTTAAAGACAAATACTGCATAAATTTTGAACTTAGAAAACAGTAGTTTCACAAAATAATCTTAGATCACGGTCCAGTCACTATCTTTTTCTAGAGCTGTCAACCATATCTCACCATGAGGGCTGTGAGACGGGGTGAAAAGGCAGATAAGAAGACCTTGAGTTGAGGTATTTTGTCAAACAAATACTGGGGAATTGAAACCAAGTTTTCTGGTGCTTTCATATCTACACTGCATGTACAAGCCTATGAAATGTTGCAGCCCATTCAGAATCACAGCTATTATTGATGCATGATTCAGGCAACATCCTCAGTGTATGTCGCACCACGAGGTGGAGGGGTTTTTCCATTGCTGAAACTCATTTTAGAAAGATCAGAAAAGGCTTCAGCTATAAAGGGGGTGCAAGAGGAACAGAATAAGTAGATTAGTGCAGCTCAAGCATGCGTTGTTTCTAACTACAGTAGTGATAAAGGGGGCTATTGGAGATACACTCGTTAATTAGTTAACTAGTTACTAGTTAATTTTGGGCCACATGTGGCATTTATCTGGGGTGTAACACACAAGGTGTCACCTGATTACAGTGTATGTTTCTGTACCCGGCACCAATAAAATGGTGTGACTTTCATAGAGTAGGTGTTAGTTCAGCAGTATCACAGACACTCAAAAAGCCCGATTGCCCTTTCTGGTATTCAGCCATGCAGATAGTTTCATTTTTGCCAAGGTTCACAATCATTGCCATTAAAATACCTGTCACTGACAACTTATGCTGCTACTACCAGACAATGGAGGTTGGACATTTGCTTGTGGTGCAACATTTGAAACTCACTTAGAAAATATATGGTTAGCGTCCAGTATTTTTGATAGAAAATAGCTCCCAATAAAAACAGGGAGGTCTGTGAAGTATCTGGGACAATGTAATAGGAAAGGAATGTGGCAGCTGAGTTTATCAAACATAATTTTCAAAGTAAAACACAAAAGAGGGCTGTCTTTTGGATGCTTTGGTGTCCAAAGTCACCCCCTAGTCTACTATTAATTTTATACCATTATGTTTGTAAAATGTATGAAAATCGCCCTCAGACATGACCACAATGACTTAAAAAAGTAGTGTCAACAGCATTTATACTACTTTATACTACTAAAAAAATAACACAATTAAATGCTTCGCTTTAGATCCAGTGCATGTGAAAATTACACTTATGGGACTATGTGCCTGTCAGTGATGCCACAAAATGATTGCCTGCATGGATATAACAGAGAAAATATATCTTTTTATGATTTGGGTGGACTGACCCTTTAAAAAGAAGTCGACACACTAACTTTTCAAAATGGATCAAATCAAACAGTAGAAGAGTAGAGTAGAAGATTTTGTGATGCTATAATCTAAAGGAATCATACTCTACGAAATGATCCAGGGCCTAAATCTCTCTCTCATCATATACGTTGGCATTTTAAAGAAGACGAGCCCAAGAACAAGATGACTCAATAGCAGCATGAGCAACGCAGCTGTCAACTAAAAAAAGCTGTGTGTTTCTGTGTTAGCACTTCTATCTTTTTGAGGACCACTTGGAGCTTTCAGACTTTGAGTCTGATGACATGCGGGGTCGTCACTTCACTCCGAAAGGATGTTTGAGGGATTCAGACTTAGGTTAGAAAACGTTTTAGCTGAAATGTAAAGGTTAGGTTAAGGCATGTAACTGTGATGAAGGCTCACAGAAGTGTAGAAGTGCAAGCATGTGTTTTTTTTTTTTTGTGGTTGTGTGTGAGTCAAATAGGAACTGATCTGTTTCAGAAGCATCAGTTAGTGCTGAAAACAGGAACCAACCAAACTGAGCTATTAAGTAAAAAAAAAAAAAAAAAGGCTTCAACCTCTCATGTCGCTCTGTCTCTTTGTTCTTAATCTGGTTTTCCATCAACTTTTCTGTCCTCTGCTGACAACATCCTACATTATCTGGTTTTAACTTTGCAAACTCTTCAAAGGAGAGTCATTCTCAATTTGTCTCTGTTTCTGTCTCTCTATTCTTCACCGTTACTCTCTCTTTCCCATTCTCGCCTTCACTTTAATGTCCTCCGCTGCATCTTTCTATCTTTTTCTCCTCCTCTCTCTCTTTGTTCATGTTAACCCTGTTGTTTGGAATCTCATAACCGTGACAACAACATACTTTTTATCATTTCTTTCATCTTTGTTTTGGACACCCCCGTCTCCCTCCACTTGGTTTAGTCCAAAAAGCACAGGCCACAGTTAAATGGCCTCAACTACATCGAAGCAACAGGGTGTCAATAAACTCATCACAAGTTTGGTGACTGAGGATATGAGAAGAAAGAAAGTTCAGTAGAGTAAAGCTTTTATGTCTCCAAGGGGCGTCTTTTTCCTCTGCACTGTGTCGTTTACTCTGCCCTGAGATTTTGTTCTCAGGATTGTACATCAATTTATTTAACTGTATGTGTAGGCCTGCACATACAGTGTAGATCTACTTTGTCTGACAGTTGCAGATATATTTTTCTGCATCAGCTTCAAAACCAAGACTCCGTGCTTTTTATAGCCTATATGGATCATGGTCCTGCTCATGATATTACACACATAGTTTCTTAAATTCAGGCTGCTTTGGCATTTTTGGAAAGTTTGCACTAGAATTTAAAATACAAATTCAACTACTAATACTAAATAGTACATTTCTGTAGGTTTGTTTTACTGTCCGATCAACAGGCCGCTGCTTGTTAAAGGTTCCCTGTAGAGGGGAAGGGAGCTGTTTTTCTGAGTGGGACCTGGTTTTGTTTGGTCTCGTGCACACGCACATGGATGCACATGTACTGTCACGCCACTCCACTGATCAACATGTGGCAACAACACACCAAGATATGCTGCAATGTGCCAGCGATGGCAGAGAAGAAGAAGAGTGCAAGTTACTAAACACATGTAAGTAAAGTTGGATTTAAAGAAATCGGCTTTGCAAATGTTTTATGAGGAAGGAAATGTACTCAACACGATTGTTAGACTTAAAGTACACAATGCGTATTGGTGAGTAACACTGACTGTAAACAGAACTTTTGTTTACAAGAAAACTCCACAGGGACCCTTCAAGAGGTTTAAAATTGTGTGTTTAATGCTATTCAATTGTACATAAGATGGAGATTTATGTTTTTTTTTTTTTTTCATTGAACTAAAAGTAGTTAAAAGTAAAAGTAAAAGTAGTTCCTGGGACTCCAAGTTCTGGGAACTTTTGAAGGACATAGATATAAAAGAACATGTGTTCACACATCACATGAACAATGTAACTGCTGCGTTTCTTTTAAACAAATGTACTGTCTCCTCAGGGTCCACCTGCACAGAATTCACCTTCTGTGAAACTGGTGGAACCCCACAAACTGCTGCTACAGCAGAGGATGTTTGCAGATGTTTGCAGCGTGATGCCACGCTAGCTCCTACCAGAGTCAGTCAAAAAATAAAAAATCATGGCAGAAATTACTCACACCACCACCACCTTCAACAGCTTCTCAGCTCTCATGAGGTCTGGACATTCAAACAGGGGTATTCCAAATTCTTTTCACCCAGTTTTCTCAATTTTTTCAAAACAATTTTGTTTGTTTTTTTTTTGTTTTTTTTTTAAGGTAACAGTGTGTTTCATTTGGTCGCCTGTCAATTGCGTCATCATACAATGTGACAGAATTATTCTTTAACAGTAATGCAGCATTTCTTCTGCCACACAGCATACTTTTTTTCATTAATTGCATGCCATATTGCAACACCATACTCCAGTAGAGACCTAATTTATTGATATGATATCTATTATCGACATTATCGATCTGGCTTACTACTTTGTGTTACTATGACAAGTGGCTCATGCCAGCCACCAAGCTTATGTTACCAATGTTACAGAAACGTTCAACACCTTCATAATGTTATTTTTAGTATGATTGTTTTGACCACAGATAACAGTACTGGGCTACCCCACGACTGAATTCGCCACATAACATGATTTCTGCCAGAGTCACATCAGATAGATTTTAACCGCCAATGGTAGAGAAGACAACAACTCCCATGATCCAACGCTACTTCACAACGTCATCAAACTACATCTTTTCTTAATATTTTGATTGAGAAAACCCATAGCGGCAGAATCTACATACTGTGCGTTTGAGGCTTGGTTAGGTTTAGGTGCAAGAAGTACTTGGTTAGGTTAAAAGTGAGGCGAAGGTTACGATTGTGTTAATATTAGGGTACCTTCGGCGTCATGGTTACAACGACAAGCACTTGGTGACGATCAGGGAATGATTGTGGTCATGGTTAAAAAGAACTAATGTTTACTGTTGGTGGTTTACTGGAAACGAACAGCTGTCTCCGTCCGTGTTAAAGTCCCACATTTTGCTGACCAGTGCATCCACCCCAACCTCCCTCCTCCTTTTGTGGACTTTGTGGCTCTATAATAATGTCACACTACTTCCCCATTATAAATATCTTCAATAGTTCAATCAGTATAACATTCAACATATACCAGGAAATGGAGCTATGGTATCTGAGTGCTACCCGTAAATGTTTAATTTTCCGTCTACTGATCGCCTGCAGCTACAACTACAGCACTTCCGCTTTACAATTTCCCCCATCATGACAACAGGCCCCTTTTGCCCCACCTTCAAGGATAAGAAGTGTGTAGAAGATAGTTTTTCTGATGTGGTAGACGACACATTGTCCAAACTTGTTCTGAGAGAGTACATTTAAGCTTTTAGACTGAACAAATTCAACAGGTTTTTTATAATACTAAAGAGTCCAATAATGCCCAACTTGAACAGAATAGACCTTTTATGTGTCTTCCTGTTCCTTTTCTTGTCTATTATATTCTTTTCTGTGTCTTATGATTAACTCGTTTTGGCAATTCTTGGATTTTCATCTACAGTCTGTGCTCTGAGCTTGCTGCATTACAGCATTTCCCTGCATGTTGTGGCCTGCACCGTCCAGCACCCTCACTCTGAATCAGCACTGTCAAACACACGCCTAAGGATTTACACGCAGCACTGGACAAACTGTGTTCTTCAACAAGTTTAAGAATACGGTAGCCTTAAGGTTTTTGAGCGAACACCGTTTCACAGAGCCACACCACTGCGGAAGTTGATACAACTGTCACTCAAGACTCTTCTGGCCATTTGAAAATCTTTGACATTTCTATCAAATAACTCAAAATCCTGAGCCTAAGGCTGAATGTCTCCAACATGCATCAGCTGCGTTAACGCCTCCTGATTCAATACTTCAAGGCAGCTTAAGTTATAATAATGTAGGTAAAGTAAAATAATGGCGTACCCATCTCCCACGACCACACATTTGATAGCCTGCATCCTGTTCCGCTCAGCTTCGTCTGTGCTCTTCACTCTGACAGAAACAGACACAGAGAGGAAGGTTCAGAGACGCAGATCAGCATGCAACTACAGGAAATTGTTACACACCTCCCTCATTCCCCTCCCTTTGCTGCCTCTTTTTTCTTTTCAGTCTCTCTTCCTTCACTTTTTGCACAAATCTCTCTTTACGGTTTTGTTGTGGTCTTTCTTCCTCTAAGCAACAGAACTTGTGTAAGTAGTGCGCAAATGGTATAAAATACAGTATAAATGTGATAAATGATGTGGAAAAAGACACTGTTGCAATAAATAAGTGCGGTGAAATGGCCAGGAAGTGTTTTGAAAGGGGGCAGATGCAGTAGCAATAACACAATGCTTTATTTAAAACTTCCTCTTTTGTTTGCTTGGTGATTTGCAATCACGAATGTGCATGCACACACACGCACACAGAAACACATAAACACGCAGACATACTTATAGATTAATTGAAATTCAGCTGAAAATGCAATTCAATACCTCATTAAGTGATTTTTTTTTTTCATGGAAATTAACAGAAATAACCCACAATAATACATAAACACCTCTACTGCTACCGCAAACACACACACACACACACACACACACACACACACACATTAATAGTAAAGTTTAAATTTAGTAGTTTAAGTTTAATTTCAATTTGTAAAGTGATAGAAAATGGAAATAAATGGAAAATATACCAACACATACAAACACATTTTCATACACTCATGAGCACTACAAATAACAATACCTGTGATATTCCTGTATTACCACTAGATGGCACTTCAGCATCGTTTCTTTCATTAATTATCACGCCCAAAACTCTGAGCACGCACAGCAGAGGAGCTGTTAGTTCAGCTATGAGACCCAATAGCATTTGCATCTTACTTTAACCTTTCTAAAGTAGGAAAATGTCTTGCTGATGCATTATCAGAGCAACCATGTGAAATTCCTTATAATAATATCCTTATTTTAGTAGTGATTATGATGATTTTACAGAGTATATGCTAATCTTTGTGTATTCTGAAAATGTTCCTATAATGACTTGCACAAAGTGTCGTCAGTGTTGTTTGTACAAGCATTAATATTAATTTTAAGTGAGGTTGTCTTTATATTTTAGTCATTTAACAATATGTTCACTAACAACCTGAAGTTTGCAGTCATATGTTCAGGATGCTGAGTGCACAACCTCCCTGTTAACATGACTTCTGCTATAAACGAAGGTTTTCCACTGTCAAGACAGCCTGCGTTAGTACACTACAGTAAGACACGAAGGAAGAGGGTCTCATCTTCAAAATAAAAGAGTCCAATTTGCAGTTAAAATAAACTAAATTGGAACTGAGTACATTTTTTTCCAATGTCAATATCAATATTAATATATCAATATTATCAGTAGTGTTGCTAAGTGTCAGGAGTTCAATACTTACCTCACTATGTGATGAGATTCCTGGCTTTCAAAACTCACTTCCTGGCCTGACCTGTGTTTTGCAACCAAATTTCATTGTCCATCCAGATTTCAAAACACTCTCTGTCAACTCCACTCAGAGTTTCAATCAGGCAACAGTGACGGATGTCCTGCCGGTGTTGCAAGAAATCTCACAAAATGTCCTATTCAAACCTCAAAATCAAATTACAAGGCTGTGTTATTATTGTTTTTGTCATATAGGACAGCTCTTTTCTAGAAGTGTCTATTGGACCTACAGTTCTTATTGTCAGTCACAAAATATGTTCTGTCAGTGTTGTGGAAGTCTTTCACCCCTTCAAAATAATGTGGACCATCTAACCCTCGATTGCTTAACTTCATGGACTAATCCATTCAGTAAGGGCTTTATTTTGAAGGGAGTTCTTCTTCTCATTCTTTCTGTCTTTATGCTGAAGTGAGCTTGACATTGAGAGGGATGGGGAAGAGGTGGGGTTAAAAAGAACATCTGCTTCATTGAAGTGTTACTGCACTATGTGCTGAGGTATTCGGCATATCTTGATATCTCGACTTCCCTGCATGTAACGTGTTGGTTTTGTCAATTTTTGTTGTTTTCTTGGATATAAATGACTGATTGCCAAATGGGTAAGACATTTATTGCTCTTCTTCTCTGTCTTTATTGCAAGCTCTCATATTTCTGTTTTATTTTAGATATTCACAAAACACTTTAAAACACTAGGTAGTATTTTCAATTTGTGCTAAACAAAAATGTGTTTCATGACATTGTCTACTGTGTTATGATATTTACCTTCATACATTGTCTAATTTAATCTATTCCTACATATGATGAAGTATTTAACTATCCTGTCAATGTTAATCTACTTAATATTTGTAATACTAGAGCCCGTAGTTGGTGGTTTTCAACACAATGGGGTTTATAACCAAAATTAAATGAATTCTTTCTGGCGTGACCCGGCAGTGCCTTGTGAGAACAGATGTTTTTTTTAATGTTTAGGTTATTCTTGGTTATTTCGGTATTCACATATCTTGGTATACCATGTAACACTATCTGAACCCTGTGGCGAAAAGATGCACAGGGCACACAGTGACAGTCTCAGCTGAAATAGGGAAGAGGCAGTCATGCTGCTCACACCACTGATAATAATATAAAAACAGAAGTTGCTATCTTTAGTTGGACATTTAAACAATCCTCCTTTAAAGTCATAGTGTCAAGTCATTAACTGCATGTCATATTTCAGATTAAAACCAAAATCTAATTTATGTAAATGAAGAGTTAGATGAGTTATGCCTGTCAGCTTTGTTGCACAAGATGTGTAAAGGAAGGGTGGGGAAGTGGAAGTCCTGTGTTAAGATCTATACCACCAAACTGGTCACTGATCTCTAGAGGAAGTGCTGGTAGTTACTAATTTGTTAACTTTATATTCTACAAGGGGTGTTTCTCGCTGAGGATGAAACCTACAGTCGTTTACTTACATGTTGGTGTCTCTGTGTCAAACATGTCCTCCACCCTGCTGAGGGAGGTAATGTGGGGCACATACCCTCAGGTCTAGTTTCACTGGTAGCCTCCCAAAAAAACTCTGCTGTGTTTATCATGAAAAATCTATGCTGATGAGATAGTTATTTATATTACTTCTGTTTTGCCTTGTGTGAACCTCTGTCTACTTGCTGATGTCTAAATTAGCCTTCTAACTTTGCTTAAAGCTCTTTTCCCACACGCATTAGGTGCAGCTGATTAACTAAACTTAATTAAGGAAAGTAGTGAGAAGAAAGTTGTATACCTTGCAAAATTTCCAACAAAAGGAAAACATGCATGGAATGTATTTACAAAATACATAACTTTGTGAATTACTCTGGATGCAATTTTTAAATCAATCTGTGCATTAAAAGGCAATGTTAACTTTACTTTTGCAAAAATACAAAAACAAGCTTTGCAGTACTATCTAGAACTGACAGGTAATGTTCATGTTTTTCAGCATAAGAGCCGTATGCATTCTTTTACCTACTTTAATAACACATTAAGTTGATATTAATTTCAAATGTCAGATGGGAATTGTTGGAAGTTATCACTTTTGTGATGAAATAAGTCCAAATTTGTTCTCAGTTGTTTCTCAGAGTTCAGACTTTTAGCGGCTTTAGGGACGACAATGACTGTTGATCCACTTAGGTCCAGGCTGAACTATCTCAACCACTATGGATTGTTCTGTTTTTTTTTATAAACGTTCACGGTCCATGGTTCATGCTACTGACTTTAGTGATCTCTTGATTTTTGCTCTTGCTTCACCAGCAGATCAGTTTTTCACTTATCCTTTGAAATATACCTACCTGAAATCTGGCACAGAGGTTGACATTTGTGGTTTTGAGTGAAATGTCTCAACAGCCGCCGAATCTTTTGCCATTTATTACATCCCACTCAGGATGAATTGTAAAAACTTTGGTGATCCCTTAGCTTTTCATCTAATGCCACCATCAGGTCAAATTCTTTTCACAAAGGTCACCTCGATAATTGAACCCAGCACTGTAGTGGGTTGCACTGTATCAGTATCAGGTGGTGGTTCACCTAGACAATAACTCCTACTACTGCCTACTACTGTACCAATGACCACATTGGATTGATGATATAGAACCTGAAAGTGTCATTTGTCACTAAAAATCAACCGCCTATCTGTTGAAGGAAACATTATTTAACAAGCAGTCTTCAAGCAAAGTTTCTTAAGCAACCGCAAAGCCTGACTGAGTGAGTTTTTTATGATTCATACTGTATCACATCGTAGAACTTCTCTAATGTGGGAATGGTGATGGGATGGTGGTTGACAGTGGAATAGAAACAGAACCTGTTAGCTGTGTTTGAATATGGATCCATGTATTTGAATGCTCATCTCATCTATGGTGTTTTTCAAGAAATTTATTCATGGTTATATTTTGCGGTGATATCTTTCATGTGAAAACCACACCACCTGTCTCGCATGGCTTCCAGACAAACCTCTCTTCCCTTTATCTATGAAGTGACAGAAAGAAAGTGATTCTGGGCTTTGCTTTGGTTTACAAAGTGTGATACTTTCTAAAGTAAAGAAACTTGGTCATTAAAACTTAATTGTGTCCTTATCCAAATGACAGAGCCCAGTGTGTTTCCACAGATTCTCCCGATACCTCAAAAGAAGCCTACAGTAGATGACTAGGCTGTACATAAAGATTAATTCATTATATTTACTGAATATCCTGATGTGATGAAAGTCGTGTGGCTTGATTGTTAAATCTGAAAAACTGTACTGGAATTCCTGATTATCTGTTTGATGTTTTTCCAAATTTTGTTCAGTTTCCTCAGATTTTACAGCAGATGAGAAGATGGAGATTGAGAGCATTAAGACGTATAAGGAAGACCTTCTGGATGAGATCCAGGTACATACGCAATCAGTTTGTCAGACTCTAAAATCCACGAGTGAGCAAAAAAAAAAGAAAAAGCTAAATATTGAGGAAAAAATATTAAAGGCTTTTCTTTCATTCTGCCCTGTCTAGAAGTTAAAGTTGGAGATAGACAACGTCATGGCAGAAATACTCACCTTTGAGTCTTCAGAGGAAAAGTAAGTTTTAATCTAGGAAAAACCCCCACACCCACGAAACAGTCATTCTTTTTACAACTCCCACTAAATGCTTCCACTTTTTCATGTTTCATTTTCACAGTTGCTTTCTGGCAATTTTCACCGTGCTGTTCCACAGAATTTTAGTTCTTAATGTATTTACTAATAGAGGACTTTAACAAACTAGTTCAACAAAATTTAAATTTAAAAATAGCATTTTTTCTGTTGATCCCATTAAAAAGGACACTTGAGCATCCAAGATTACAGTGTGTCTTCAGGATCCCTAATAGTCAATTGGTTTATAGTGCTTTAAAGATGAACAGCTCATTGTTTCATGTTGTGCCTGAACATCCTGTTGCAAAAGGAAGTACAGTCAAACACATATGCCCCCTAATGTGTCGCTTTTACACTTAAACAAATTAGATAAAAATGTTATGATGAGTCCAGGAAGTGCTGATAGGTGGATTGGTCTGTATGCTAAAATAAGCTGAGCAGTTGCTGGCTGTAGCTTTATATTTAGTGGGCGGTTGTGTGAGTGGTATTGATATCCTCATCTAACTCTCGCAAAGAAAGCAAATAAGGGTATTCCCCAAAAATGTAGAGCTAGTCCTTTAAGATAATATATATATATATATATATATATATATATATATATATATATATATATATATATATATATATATATATATTTTAATATATATATATATATTATATATATATATATATATTTTAATATATATATATATATTATATATATATATATATATATATATATTAAGCATAGATAGAACAAGAATATTTTATATATATATATATATATATTTTAAGCATAGATAGAACAACTGTTATTTTGTTGGGAACCAAAAAACTACATCTCCCATGAGTCTTAGCCCTAAGGGTTCTATCAAAACCTTGTGGGAGATGAAGTTCTTGCATGCATGAATTTTAGGAAGAATATGGACAGAAAACCTCAGCATCATGTTGCAGGTTTTCATAAAGAGTGATAAAAGAAACCCTCATGAGAAAATACATAATTTGGCCGAGACTAGTGGTACAGAACTAAGTTGAAAAGGGGGCAAGACCTGTTGCATATTACTTGTTGGTGCCATAGCAGGAACATTTGGAGAATAAATAATGGTGGTGTGATGTGAAGCACAATATAGGTTACAATTGAAAACTTTTGCTTACTAATAATTTGGTTTCAAGAAGAAGTCTGCTTGTGAACATCTTTTAAAATGTATAAATAACATTTTTTTATTACAATTATTCATGAATACTATTTATTTTTGTCCTCAATGTTGCTTTTCCTGCAGCAAGACCATAGAGAAGAGCAAACAATCCTCAAATGGGAAGAAGAAATTCAACATGGACCCCAAAAAGGTGAGCTCAGAAGTGTGTGCATGTGTCGATGTGTGTGTCTGTTGATTTGAGACAAAAATCAACATAAAGTGAACATGTTTTAGCTAAAATATCTTGATCAGCATAATGCTCGGTGAGAAATTACCTCATGCTATTCTTGAAGAATTTGAAAAATTAATGCTCAGACTACTGTATAAGTACTGTGTGTCTCTGACCTTTTTTTAACTGAGCATCTTCAGCGAGCTCCCATCACTTGTCACTGTGTGGACTTCCTCTCTGTTAACCACACTGGGGCTGCTGCAAGTCTGTGAGCTGACACTGATGCATGTCCACGCAGCACAGTTTCGGTGGTTTCAGTGAGACGTCAGACTTGTTACTGTTGTGGACACAAACATTTGCAACAAAAATACAAAGTAAAAGCATTACCACTTTTGCTTACTGGAATAAGTCTACTCTGAACTGTAGTTGTTTCTCTAGGTTACCTGACCTTAACCATAGGCCCTTTATTTAGATTTATTTTCTTGTGTTGACTGTAATACTTGAATACATTTAGATTCCTAGATCAACAGTACAGGTCAGTTATAACCTTTTTAGCCAATATGAAAATGTGATATGGAAAAGAGATGTGGTCAGAGTTTTTCAGCATTACAGTCAACACTCAAAACACACACGCTCTAACATCTGTTCTAGTACATTCTGCTTCTGCGCTCTGTAAGGTTTGTTTTAGCTTTTTTGTTCAATAATTTGGGTCTATAGAAAAAATCACAATCTCATAAACATGAACAAATCTCATTACATGCAGATATTTTTAGAAAATTAACTCTTATTTCTGCATTGCTGCAGATGTGTTATTTTACTATGTTGACATGGGCAGCATTAGAGGGCTTTAGAGGTTGCTACTTTTTGAGATCATTTAGATAATATATTTTTAACCCTCCCTTTCCTCTCCAAACCCTGAGTTGGAGAAAGAGGAAGAGAAATTGGTTTTAAGGAATTGGGATTACAGAAGCTGCGAGCTCGCTCTGTACCGGAGATGAGATCATTATGAAACTAAACACATTTAACCACAGCCCAGTTGGCATTGTGTGTGTGTGTGTGTGTGTGTGTGTGTCAAGCACTATATTATAAACTATAAATGCTACTTTTCTACCTGTGCAAGTTTAGCTGTGGGTGCAATATAACAAATCAGCAACAGAAAACAATGTGGAAGCACAAATGTATACGTCCAGTAAACAATCTAATGTGTGTGTGTGTGTGTGTGTGTGTGTGTGTGTGTGTGTGTGTGTGTGTTTGCATGCAGGGTATAAATTACCTGGTGGAAAATAAGCTGTTGGATCGAAGTGCTCAATCCATCGCTGAGTTCCTCTACAAGGAGGAGGGACTCAACAAGACAGCCATTGGAGAATTTCTTGGAGAAAGGTGAGGAAGAGGAGGAGGAGAGCGGAGTGGATAGACAGTAGGAAATAGAGGAGGAAGATGGAAGGTAAGGGGATGAGGAGGTGTAGAAACTATGAGGACAATAGGGACAATGGAGGACAGTAGCAAGTAGGATGCGAGAGAAAGGGACGAGGAAGTCACTGAGGATATGAGACAGAAAAGGTAGAAGGAAGAGAGAAAATAAATATCAGGCAGATGTGGGAGAAGAAGGAGGAAGAGATTAATATTGGGACAGAGGAAAAGCAAAAGTGAAATTTATGACAGAGGCAGGAAGAAAAAAGGTGAAGGAAGAAAATCAGCCATGAGAGGAGAAAAGATGGGGAAAGACGAAAAAAAAGACATGACAACAGCAGGACGAGGAGAGTGAGACTGATGACAGGTTTCAGCTGGGACAGTAAATAGTTTGCTCTGGTTTCATGTGTCTTCTTTCCTTTTCTGTCCCACAGGGAAGAGCTCCACCTCCAGACCCTGAAGGCCTTTGTGGAGCTGCACGAGTTCTCCGACCTCAACTTGGTCCAGGCCCTCAGGTAACCACCTCCTCATAGCTTCACCCCTGTCTCATCCACACCATTCTCATTTATGTTGATCATAAACAGAATCAACAGGGACATTTATGCACCTGTAGGTGGTATCAGTATTGTAAAAGTTTAGGTTTGTACTTTATTTTGCAGCAGGCTGCTAAGAAAGAGCAACATGAATTTTCAGCAAACGCACAAGATTTTAAAATAATAAGAAACATAGTCAAAAAGACAATATTCAATTGAAAAGTTCAATTCAATTACTCAATTACTTAATCACTAGATCTAACTACTGTCAAACATGTCAAACACTTGTCACCAGCCCCAACGGTAGCCTCAAACTTCACTGAGTTTCCACATATACGAATATAAGAGGGGCTGTCATGGCCTAAGTGGAAAGCAAAACTCTTCTACCTGCGTCAGTAACTGGTAGATACAGACGTGATGTTGTTTGTGGCTGTGGAGACTTTGTCTGGTCTGACAAAATGACTCAGCTGTAGATTGGTCGCTACATATTTATTACGAGAAGCCTGCATCACAAACTGAGGGTGTGGAGTTTAAAAAAGTGGGCATTTACCAGGCAGGAAGAGTCAAATGAAAGCATACTACTGGTTGCATTATGGGAAATGTAGGATCCAAAGCTTTTTTATTAGGAACACTTTCAGGAAAAAGTGGTTATTAAATTAGCTGATCATACGCTTTGTACGGACATTTTTTTTAATTTGCAGAGTAACTAGTAGGATTAATATAGATGTCAAATAAATACAGTGAAATAAAAAGTACAAAAATATTCTTCAAATATAATGAAGTAGAGGGGGGTCGCATTACATGTTCATTTAATCTAACATGAAATGAATGGTAATACTTCCAGTGGTGTGTGTTTGTATCTTTGTGTGTACATGTTAGCATTAACGCAAAAAATCTCACAAATAAAAAATCAGTGTCATGCTCTGCACTTGGGAACAGTGCATCTGCCGCCAACACACACTCTCCAGATTTCCAATGATGTGTATTTGTATTTACGTTATTGTGGTGTGTGTGTGTGTGTGTGACAGACAGTTCCTGTGGAGTTTCCGTCTGCCTGGTGAAGCCCAGAAGATCGACCGGATGATGGAGGCCTTCGCCACGCGCTACTGTGATTGCAACACTCATGTATTCCAGTCGACGGGTGAGCTTCACTAAATATACATCTGTCCACTTCCTGTCTTGAGTGTTTGTTTGAGCGCAAGAGGGAATATGTTTGAATGACCACAACTTTTCTTTCCTGATTTCTCTTCTTCACTGACTCTATTTATGTGAAAAACATCACTAAGAATCCACATGATGAACATCGTGTTGCTTTCTCTTATTCTTTATGTGTGTGCATATTCCTCTGTGACACCAGACACGTGCTACATCCTGTCGTTTGCCATCATCATGCTCAACACCAGCCTCCACAACCCCAATGTGAAGGACAAGACCACTCTGGAGCGTTTCATCTCCATGAACAGAGGCATCAACAACGGAGGGAATCTACCTGACGATCTGCTCTCGGTGAGAACCGCTGGCCAATCACAGTGTCCAAACTAGACACCAGGAAGTATAAACCCAAATGCCAACACAGCTGAAAAGTTAGGGAGGAAAATTGGCCTTTTTTTCCATTTGGGAATTTCATTATTGTCAAATTATTATCCGCCCATGGCTGATACATGACACAATGTTTTTAAAGGATAGGTTCACAATGTTTGATTTTTCCACACTTATTTTAAAGGATAAGATTGACATTATTCCCAATTTCGCTTATTGTCAACAAATCCGATTAAAAGACCAAAACTAACGATGCTATAGTCCATCCGTCAGTACTTTCATACTTCCCTATCAGTTTGGTGTTTGTGTGTCTGCTTGGTCAAAGGGCCAGAGGTGTGGCAGTTAGGCCATGAATGTGTTAAGAGAGCTTTTAGCTCTCAGCACAGCTCTGTTCTTATAAGAAACCCATGGTTTAGCCTATACCAAACTTCTTGTAGCAAGAAATACACTCCCCAGTGACTCCAAAGCTGACATACTGTACATACATGTTTTATCTTCTTAGCTGTCCTGCTAAAAGCTACTTGAAAGTCTACAGGAATCAAGTTTTTTCAGAGTTGAACCCTACGGCCAATGTTAAGCTACTTGTTGATGGTCAGTAAACACCTCTAAACTACACTGAAACTGCTGGCTGCTTGTTAAACCACAATGTCTTATTGTAGTGCTGACATACAGTATTTGTGAGGCGTAGGTGTGGCGGCCTTGAAGCTGTTTAAAGGCACAGTATAAGTTGTCAACATTTTCAAGCTTTAACCAGATTTAACTGATATTGCAAATAATTTCCAGACTCACAATTGTCATATTTTTGCATCAAAATATATTGTTACACCCTTTTTAGCCTCCTTGTTATTATGGTGTGACTTGGGTTTACAATCAGTTGTTGTATTGTGAAATATCTAAAAGCCCAGTTTCAGAGTTTTTGATGAATCAAATCCGAGTGCAAGTCTATTTGTGTGGGGTGTTGTTGGGGTGCAGACTTTTTGTGCTTATCACCATATACATCCAGTCCACAGTGTAAGTGTCCAGTATTATTATTTACTGTATTCAAGTGAATGCGTCTGCCTGATTTAACAACCCAGAAAGTAGTTTCACCTCTGATTGCACACTCTTTTTGGGATGCCAGATGCTGATATGAAAATGAGTTCAAATTAAATAAAGAAAACACACATCTGGGTTGCTCTCAAGCCCAGTTTCGGCTGCAGTTCAGTCACAAATAAGTGTCATCTGGCGGTGACATTTAAGACTGTGGGCTGGTGTATTGTTTGTGAGCACACCAATGTCCCACTCACAAAACAACTGATTCAGTGTCACACTTGACAGAAGTCAGGTGTCTCAGTTTGAGTGAATGGAAAAATATGTAAATGATGACAGCAGTATTTTAGCTGCCAATTTGTATCCCCATTGTTTGGACCTGTTTAGACATTTGCATCTTTTTTTTTTTTTAATCGTATTCATCTCCTTTCTACTCAGAAACTGTACGAGAGCATTCGCAACGAGCCTTTCAAAATCCCAGAGGATGATGGGAATGATCTGACTCACACCTTCTTTAACCCTGACAGAGAAGGCTGGCTCCTCAAACTTGGTAAAACAACTTTCCACTTTTTCTGTCTTTATGAATGATTATGAATCATTTGGGAGACTTAACAGATTCCATTATCCAAATTCCTAAACCAAACACGAAGAGGGTTAAATGTGCTCCGTGCTGCTGGTCTACATTATATCTAACTAAGCTGCTACCTACAGTGAGGTTAAAGACAGAAAAGTGCAGAGGAAGCAGTCAGAAAATGACCCAATAGTGGAATACACCCTTATGTGTCTGCATGCAAACCACCAACGTCAGTGTCATACAGGTTATGCAGAAGTTATACTTCAAACAGATAACCTCAAAAAAGTGACTTTTGGTCAATCTTTTTGTGAAGTTTCACAGCTTTTGTACACTTATCAGTTTCCAAATGACAGCTGAAAAGTCCAGCAAATAACAAGTGGATGTAATCTTTTTTTTGTTTTTGTTTTTGTTCTGTATTTCAGGAGGTCGGGTTAAGACATGGAAGAGGCGATGGTTCATCCTGACCGACAACTGCCTCTACTACTTTGAGTTCACCACTGTAAGGCTTCCACACTGTTCCTTATAAGTCGCCTTGATATACAATATATTTATATATATATTTTTTCCTGAGCCCGATACAGTCTGTCCTTAACTGATTAGAAAATGAGTTGTCTTTTGGAAGTTATATGGGTCATGTTAGAAGGCCTTTGTTGGCCAGATGACACAGACAAAATATAAGTGACATTTTCCATCTTAAAGGTCGATAACCACACATTAGAGTCATAAATGTTTCGTTATTGTTTCGTCTGCTATCAAAATGTGTTTTCACTGCCAGTAAAGAAATGCCACAAATTGTTACAATATGTGATTCTCTATCTCCTCTGCTTATCGTTTTTTTAGTAACTCCGCTGACATTTTTACTCACAGCTCTCCCTTGTTGCCCCCTTTGATACATGACCTGACTCACTCCATCTCTTTTTAATCTGTCTGCAGGATAAAGAGCCCAGAGGCATCATCCCTCTAGAGAACCTATGTGTGAGAGAAGTGCCATATCCTCGCAAGCCCGTAAGTTACAGTCAGCTGTGTTTTCTTTCAACACTTAACATGTTTAAAAGCAAATTGTAGTGAATGGCCTGTGGATGTAACACTCGAGTTAGGTCAATAGAGAGATTTATAGATTGACTGTCACGTGGTTCTGATGTCGTCTAGTACTGTCTGGAGCTGTACAACCCCAACAGTCGAGGACAGAAGATCAAAGCCTGTAAAACAGAGACAGACGGCAGAGTGGTGGAGGGGAAGCACCAGTCCTACACCATCTGTGCTGCCAGCGCAGAGGAGAGAGACTCCTGGATCGAGGCCATCAGGTCAGACCACACACACACACACACACACACACACACACACACACACACACACACATATACACAAACACTCCTATACTTATGCAATTGTGCAAACATTGACAAAAAGACAGACACATCAGTATATATTGAGTAACACCTCATGCATGTTTGTACTGAGGACCACAATTAAGTAGGTTAATTTCCTACTTACAGTAACTCTCCACTAAATCTTGTATGGTGAAAAAAAAAAACACTGCTGCACTTAACTTCTGTAGATTGAAAGGTATACGTCTGTTAAACATCTGTCCACACCCAACACACAGCTAGGAGGAAGTCAGGTGTGGTCTGTTCCAACCACATCCAGTTGTGATCAGATCTAGTATTTTATTCTACTATGGAGTGTTGTGCTACACAGGATGTGGGAAGAGCACATAGTCACTACTAGTTGGCAGTGCAAGCAACATTATTATGTGTTATTGGGTGTTTCAAAGCAACCTAACCGTGACCTTGAAATGAACGCAGACATGCCGCACTACCATGGTTTAGTATTGGCACTCAAGAAGATGGCATAACAAGTACACACACACTAATATGCTGCATTACCTTTCTATAACGATGATCTTATTTACTTCAAACAGAGCGAGTATCACCAAGGATCCGTTCTACGACCTGGTCTCAGTCCGTAAGAAGAAGGTGATCAACCAAGCCCCCCAGGACTGAGCTGTTCAGCATGCCCCACATGGACGTTTATGGTACTGCACCACAGTGGGATTCAGTCCCCCTTTAAGTCGTATTTAACATCCGGCAACACATCTGAGCGAGGACACTAGAGGTTAGACGCTGATTCTGGTCCTTAAGTCTAAAAGAGGGACTTACCACTTCTCTTTTTAAAGACTGAACCAAACAGTGTCAAAGGTGAAATACATTGATTCATTTTTGTTGCTCTCACTGTCAGCCTTACAAGCTTACAAAGAAAATGGTGTTAGTAAGAACTGCATCTTACAATACATGTTGTGGACTGAGCTGTGCGTGGATATTGTTTTTTTTTTTTTTTGTGGCTGTGTATTTATTATTACATCTTCTGTCATGATAAGTTGATTTTTGGTTGGTGTCTGTCTGCTCCTCAAGATTTAGTTTGTGGGATCAGGGAGACAAATGAAGCATGTGATGTCCCAGCAGTTTTATGTATGCTACAAAGAGGCAATACGTTTCTCTGCTTCCCATCGTTCTCATAAGGCTCAAAAAGTAAAAACAGTAAACAGCTTTAACTCCACTGTCCAGCGGATCATTATTTCTTGCATGAAATGAGAGCTCTACATCATACGCTAAGTGTCATCTGAAGACAGTTGCTCATGCTTCATTTAGTAAATATGTATATATATATTTTCAAGCATTTTGGGTAATTCATTTTTCTGTTGTTGTAAAAATTATATTACTTTATAGAGTGACATAGAACACGTGTTCTAATCAGACCAAGCCTGCATCTTTTGATATTTCACCTACCTTTATAGTACAGTGCAATAAATGCAAAATGCATTCTGCCTTGATTTAATTGCAATGTGTAAACTGTAGTATATGAAAGAAATCTTTTAACCATACCTTATTTTATGTGTCATTATGTTCTCATGAATTAATTATTTAATAAAAAGTATTGAAATGCATGTTGACATACAGGACTGGATCCTGTTTTTGGTTTAAGGAGCAAGTTGACAGCTGTGTTTTCAGTTGAACGCACTCTGAAACCATCAGACCACACCTCTTCCTCATGTTTACTGTCTCTATGTTTGGATGTGTGAGTATGTTGATATGTTCACTTGACATCCTTGCATGTGCTTCTTGAAGGGTGAAGCGCCTAAACCACCTTTGCGGTTTAATGCATTTTTAGCCATGTTTTCTAACTAACACAAGTTCTGCACAGCTTCCTCTGGCTGTCTTCATTTGAAACATCCTCATAAACAGTAAATATATTTAAAGCCTTGTTCTTGATTGAGAATATGTCTAGGTTAAAATTGGGGTTGAAATCTAGTTTACATATCACCATTGTCGCCACTGCCAGCAGCTTTAAATGAGTTCAGTGTGTAGCAGTTAAATGCTGGTAAAACCCCAGTTATACTAACAGTTATGTTTAACCTTCACCTGGTGTTGAGTCACCTGAAAATGACCAAAGTCAAACATCCAACTGAATAAACAATAAGCAAAACACATTTTTATGTGGAAAAGGACTTGGTGGCTTGCGGTTCTTTCTCTTCTCCTTTTATTGGTGCAGTTGTACTATACTTTAAAGATGGATTACTGCACCTTACTGTTTGCACCCTCAGTAGTCAGCAAAATATGTATCACGTCATCACTGTACTTGTTGTGCGCAGATACAAACAATAAGGGGAACTAGTCATTAAAACACTGCTCCAGAATGCTGCTAGTTGTCAAAAACAGCAACAGGTAGCAAACCCATTCAATATGAAGTAATATTATTTAGTCTAAGGAAATGTACTGAAGTTATGGACACTGTTAAAGGGCCTATGTTTCCCTAAGTTTTCAACATACTAGCAGCCATTCCCTCTGTGATGCTTATTAAAGTGCTGACCACACCAAACTTGTGTCTTCTAGGTGAGAAATTTGAGAACAATTTGGCTGTTGGAATACAATTCATCTATAAATTAAATGACCTCTTGCTGACAAGATCTGACCCCTGATTAGATTCACATTAATTTTCAGAGAAAGAGAAACAGTGGCAGTGTTTTAGGATAAACAAGATGCAATGCTCAGAGGAAATAATGTGTTCATGCCTGATGTGTGTCAGTAAAACAAGTCTTCAAATTAGTGTGAGAATGCCATTTCCTGCTGAAGCTCTGACTTCCTGTTTCAGTGTTGCACCACATCCCCAACCCCCGCAGCTCAACCGTGAGTTCCCAACAGGCCTGCGGTTCCTCTCTGAGGTCAAAGCTGTTTGGAGGCACCCATAAGACACAAGCAGGGGGTAAGGGAGGCAGCTAGTGGTGGGTTTGTGCAGTGCAATCATCAAGTTCTCCATCTTAAATGTTGGAGCACTTCTGTGTCTCACCACTGGGTGAAGCTATCATCAAAGTGGTGCTACATGTGACGTGGACTTTAAAAGGAAAAACCACAGAATTTCAATGAAAGGAAATTTCGGACACAGAAATATAATGCAACATTTCAAAGTGACGTCGTTTTCAGACTAAAATTTATTAGCAAGCTTAACATACAAAATCACCATGACATACAGCTGTTCATGAACTGAAACCATTTATTGAACACAACAACTTAGAAGAGTGGCAAATGGACATAGAAATAAACACTATGCAATATTATTTCACAGATAAATGACAACAAGGAAAAATAACAAAGAATGTAGTACAGTGCACATATAACGGCCCACAATACCTGGTAGATATTTGTAAAATAGATATTTGTTTGGTTTTATTTGGTGGGAGAGTCAGATGAAGAAGTCCTGCTTTGGGTTTCTCGGGATCAGAGAGGTCTTACCCATCTTTGGACTGGTCTGGACTCTGTGGTTCACCTTTTGGATGTTCATATATGTGTATAAATTAGCAGTAATCTCAGAAAAATGCTTCTTTTAAATTCTCTTATACCTGAACACCGCCTCTGTTTACATTCAGTGTCCGCCAGTCAATCAATCAGCGATATATCCACGTAGCCTCAAAAAGGTCCAGAGCAATCAAGATGCTAGCCATCACCAGCAAATATCTCATAAAACCTTTCTGCACCACACCAGAGCAACAGATACCCCCTAGCATATTTATTATTGACCCAGCATTTTAAATTTGGCACCAAAAATATAAAAACTGCATGGGTCAGTACATGAAGGACTGTACATTCATTTGGTCTATCTGTAAAGCGCTGTAAGTACAGTTACAATACTGCACAATGAAAGGTGACGTTAGTGTTAAGGAAGTCTTTTTTTATGTGTTTTAAGGATGTAATCCGTTCTGTGATCAGAGGGCAGGCAGGTTCACCTCAGGACACTTTACATGGCTGTTTTGCTTGGCGTCGACTCTTGAGACCTGTGAGAAAGAAAAACAAATTCAGAATTCAGGATTCAGATCCACAAAAGATAATGTCTGTTATCATGATACAACTATATTATAAAATAAAGCCAAAGAGTCATTTTTTCACCTAGATAAGAGAAAGAAAAATAAACTGCCTTCCTATCCTGCTAAGTGTTGCGTAACCCTCAGATTTACCACAGGTTGGGAAGCACAGGAATAAGTTATTTGTTTATTCTGGATTGAATCTTTACATATCCACTTTATTCATGACTTACTCTCATTGTCCTGTGCAGAGTTGACAGTTTGCTCAGAGCCAGTCCTCCGGCCCAGTTTAGACGGCTTCTTAATCTTCAGTTTGGAAGGAGATCTCACAGTCACGGCAAAGTTGTCCTCGTTCTCATCAGTCCGGTGGGTTTCTGTGGGTGATGGGCACGTACTGTCCGCCAGGCTGTTAACCGAAAGTTTACTGGACGATTTCCCCTTGGAGAATTTCTTCTTCCAGAAGGACCACGACTTCTTGTCTTGTGTGACTCCGTTGGGCCACTCTAAGCTTTCGCCCGGGGCCTCTGAGGTCAGCGGACTCAGCCGGTCCACTTTCTCACTGGTGGTCACTTTTGGCCTTCCCGGGTCCATGTCATCAGGAACCTCCGCCAGAGTTGACCCTCTCTTGGGGCCGGGCTCCTGCAGAGACCCCGATGGACGTGGGGCGTCCCCGAACGCCAGAAAGTATTTGGGGTTGTAGTATTTGTGTGCAGGCACCTGGATGCCATCTTTCCGCGAGTCCCCTAAGGTAACCTGGAAGCGGGATGTGGTCGCTGGTAAAGGCGGGCGTTTGGGCCCCGCTTTGGAGCTTATTGTTGAGGTCCGATTAGCAGCAGGCAGGCTGACGTGGAACTCCTTGTAGAGGTCCAGCTTCTCAGAGATAGCGTAAAGCTCACGGAAGTCCTGGTCAAAGAAGTCAACCACCTGTCCCGTCATCACAGTGATCATGTTCCGGTCCATACGAGACGTACACCAGGAGAAACTGGAACAGAGAAACGTTTAACCACAGTTATCGACTACATTTGATTCTGTGTGTTTTCATTGGTCCATTAGATTTACAGCAAACATTAAATCATTACATAACACATAACTGAACTGTAATAACTTTGGTGTGGGATTAGGATTATCAGATTGGGTGTAGTTTCTCTTTAAATGTGTTATTTTAATCACATATTTTTCAAAAATCAAGATTTAACTGCACCAAACATCATTTTTTAAGTATAAGGCTTCCAATAACGTTCTGATTCTGCTTGTTTGGTCTGTTTCAAAACCATAATGTGTAGACTTTAATCTAATTATAGAATTGTTCCAAATATTCTGATGGCATTAGTTTTTGTTTGAAAAAAATACAAAATAAAGATCATTTTGGTGAAAATTGTTGCTGTCAGCCTTTCATTATCATTGTCCCAGAGTCAGACATTTTCAAGTCTTACACACAGGAGCTTCAATTTTATTAAATTCTTAAATTACGCTGTACGTAATATAGAATTAACAGCAGATGCAATACAAACTCTCTTCAAAACTAATGGAACTTAAAACAAGTTACAGTAAAAAGCAGACCTCACCTGTAAGAGCCAAACACAACTTTGTCCCCGTCCACCAGCATGTACTTTTCACAGAGCGAACCAGGCAGTCTCCCGAAGGACAAACCGAAGCCGACCCCCTGGAGCGTTCTGGTTCGGATGTACTGCAGGCAGAGAGGGTCCCAGTCAGATCGTGAACAGGAAAGCAACACAGAAAGCAATGTCAACAGGGTGAAATAATACCAAAGCAAACAGGACCCCCGAGGTTCAGTGCACCCCAACCTTCTGTTGGTTGACAATTATAGGAATTCATCTGAGTCTGTCACAAAATGGCCTGTTAATGTTTAATGCGCTGATGTTTGCTGAATTTATAATTTCACTGGAACATGCATGTTATTCTCTCAGTCTAATGCTATTTTAATCTCCATCCATGAGGACCTTTAAAACTGAATTCTTTGCTGGTTATAAACAAGTCCTGAAGTCTGGCTTTTATCACTGCAGCTATTTTAGTGAAGGTTATGTTTTAACTGTAGTTTAGACAAGGCTGAAGTGTATAGCTGCAGTGTACAAAAAGGTTAAACTAAAGCACTTTTAGACATATATCCAGGTTTAACTTAAATACTGTAAAAGTAAAAAGTAAATTATCTAAAAGGATATTTAGCAAAAGAAAATATTTGGTGATTTTGGCGCTGCGAGTACAATTATGCATGCCCTCTTTAGGAATTAAAATAAAACACAGATACCTCTTTGATGATGGCTCTGATGCAGTTTTCTGTTTTGGCATAATTTAGGTACTTTAAAAGCCTATCCTCATTTCTTTGTAAACTTTACAGATAGACCTGTGTGTTGCAGTTGTATTTTACATGCATTCTACCATTTCTAACGATCTTCAAATGTTTGCTTAATCTGCTTGGTGGAAGACAAACAGGCCTCCCGGCGCAGCTGAGGATGGTAAAACTCTCAAACTCAAGCAACAAACAGATTTATCTATATGCCGGCTTGATGTCAGTACAGATAGATCTGCCTCTGGCATCCAGGCGACATTACCTGTGACAGTAGCCATGTTGCATGCCTGTTTACCGGCATGTTGCACGGAGACTGCATGCACAGAGATCAGGTGTGCTCTGGTGAAGGGGCGCACTTCATCTGTTTATTAGACAACCAATACAGGCAGCGCTCATTTTCAGGTTGTGGTAGTTGACTTGTGGGGCCTGTTTTTGGTTGTTAGATAAATTGACGAAGTGCACCTCTTCACAAGAGCACATTGGGAACTGATCAAACTCTGTGTATCCAAGAACACTTAAATCAGAATATCAGATGGACGTTTCATGTAGATTAGTGATGAAAAAATGAGAACCCTGCAAGTTTTCCTTTTCTGTCAAGCAGCAAATAGTTGCAGCATGGCGTGCTTGAGTTAATTTGCCTCACTTGACATTGAGCGTCCTGCAATGTGACAACTGCACACAGGCACATCGCAATGCTGATGCTGAAAAGATACGTCGCGCAGCCCTTCTACATAATAAAATCAGTCAGAAACCTAACCTTCTCTTGCTATATGTCTGTGCTACATTCATGTCGTATGGAAATGTGCCGTCTTACCTGTAGGTGCTGTGAGCCAATCTGCAACCTAGAGCACATATCCAGGAAGTGCGGCACACCTTGTTCGTCCAACAAGATGTAAACGGGCACGGAGCGACGGCTGGCCGCGTCCATCAGGTCCTGCAGGATCTGGACGTCTGTGAGCAGGTCCATCACTATCGCTATCACCTGCAAGAGAAAAAAGGTTGAGTCATAATGTGTTTTGACAGGAACATGTCAGGGAACTGGTTAGTGTCTGGTGATACTATTGCAACTTAAACTGCAAGACTTGAACCAGTCAAACATGCAGAACTCCACATTGCAACAAGCAACTACACCCAGCTCCAGCAAACTATGACGTAAATACTACAAGACAGAAAACAAAGAAACCAGCAGGTGAAGCTAATCTGTCTAACTAAAGTCACCCATCAGTACACTCCCCCTGAGGGCCCAGTAAAGCCACATGAAAGAGTTCTAGCTGCTGGTCTAACAACAGTGGGGAAAACCACAGTGTTATCCCTCTGCTGACTTCCAGTAAGGCTGACAGATCATGAAGATAAAGGTTTTAAAGAACAACAAAAGGAGATCAGTGGAGGAATTTAAGACTTAAATCTGTCTCGGTCTTAAGAAATGCTTCCATGCTTTCTCTTCTGTCAGAGTGTTGGGATTAGTAGAGGTTTGTGCTTTGCTTTTACCAAATAAAGGAATTTATAAGAGCCTGTAGTTGTACTGTAAACAAAACCAAACAGAAGTAAAGTGACTTCTGCTGAATTAACTGTAGCTTGTAAAACTGACAACGAAATGCTCAAAAATACCAGAAACTAATATAGTGGAGTGAAAGGTTAAAACCACCCTGTCCAGCTGAGCTGTATTTGTGACAGTTTTTGGTGTATTCTGTTAATCACGCACCATAAAATGATGAATGTACGGATTAAGATCAACTACAGAAAGTTTAAACAAATCTAAAAGCCTAACGGCCTCGAGAGGCTGAAATGTTCATTATACCCAACACTATAAACATGTTGGAAGACAGAATAAATGACATACTGACCTGATCATCTTATTCTTATTATTAGCCTTACCAGTGTGGCTAATGCCAAATTCAGACCACACAATATCAACCCAATAATGGCCCAACCAGAAGGACTTCAGACCTGACGAATAATGCTTTACTTTCATCCATTTAACTGTGATTAAACACATCAACGTTTGTTGTTGGTGCTGTCAGCTATGATAAAGGATGGATGCTAAAAAAATGAAAAATACACATACATATATATAGTATTTAAGTACATAAGTAGTGGATATTTTAGCCTCACTGTGGCACTACACAAAAGGTCACAGGGTCACTGAAAACATTAGGATTCTTCATCTACAATCATAAAATATCTAAATGTAAATTCATGTTAGGCTGGTATGTTGCAGTCAAGATATGTAGACCAAAGTGTTGGAGGGACAGTAAAATGACCAAAAGTGGAGTTGTTAGGCCCTGCAGCGTACAGGCAAAGTCTGTAGATCATCAATGTTAAATGAACTTTATAGGTAGATTTATAGGTAGAACAGTCAAAGCCACAGTGCTCGGACAGAAGTTGCGTGTTAGGTCCATACAATAATCATATATGATAGAAATGTGCTGAATAAAAGATAAAAGAGTGAAAAAACAGAGAGGTGGTCCTTTCAAACATGTAGCATGTTCAGCCCAGGCAGAGGATGAAGGTTTAGGAAATGTGTAATGTTCAACTGTTCCACTGTTCCCTGAAAAGCAAAGTCATGGAAAAAGTGAATTGGCAACAAATGTTCCTCTGTTAGGCAGAAAAGGCCTGTTGTTTCCACCCCGCGTCTCACTGAGGAAGAATGCTGAGTGAGGGTAACAGCAGAGATACAAGCCGGGACTTGTGCGGCAGTAGACTCGGGGCTGTGAAGCCTACCGACTGGATCGTCATCAGGCAGTGAGAAGAAATGTAACATCTGCACGCAAAGGCGAATATTTCGGTTCCTGGAGAACTGGTTGCTCAGCATGTGTTATCTTGAGTATGTGTGTGTTTGTGTATGTGTTATTGTTGTTGTAACAAAAGCTCCTGACATCAAAGATGGTATCTTTTCTTCATTCCACACACACACTAATCTATTAATTGTATATCTATTTAACTTCCTTCACTTTTACTTTGGGAAACACCCCAAAAATATTTAAAAACTTAAAAATAGGTCTAATATGAAGTTGGGTATATAATGAGTTTGGTAGGAAAATATTACAAGAGGAAGTGAACTAGTAAACAAAAAGCTGACCTATACCTGCTGTATGCACAACATGACAAGGTGCTAAATGAAAGGCGGAACAACCAGGAAGCAGGGTTAATCTGTACAGACTGATGTGCCTACTGTAAATAACTTTCTTTATAAAAAAGCATACAGGCAGGGAAAACAGAAGTCTTTCCAGGGCCAGTGATCTTGGTTGCCAGTTGCATTGCAATTGCATATAACCTTGTTTGAAACCAGGAAGAAGGGAAGGAAGGAAGGGTAAGAATTCAAGCAAGCAAAACAATTACAAAAAGAAAGAAAGAGAGAGGAGGGAGGGAAAGATAGAGAAAGGGGATTTCTAAAGATATAAGAAAAGTAAACGCACAGATCAGTTGCATTATAAAGCTAAATCAAAAACCCTGAGTGAGTTTTCTGCACGTGTTCATGTCCTCTTCCTCGACGGGGTTTTAAAGAGGCACACTGAGGCGGGGTGAGCCGAGCCGAGCCTGTCTCCGTGTGGCTGGAACAGATGACTCAGCTGAGCTCCGGCAGTCTATGAGTAAACATTACAATGGACAACTCATATACACAGACCCACTTCAGGCTCTCTGTTAGTGGGTGGGGAGGTACTAATCACTCACACACTCATTCCCTGGGTAACTGGATATAATGCTGGAAAGGGCAAGACTGGCTTTGTAGCTGTACAAGCGCTCCTCTAGCCACAGAAACAGTTTGAGTTGGTTAGTAATAGTTAAGTAAGGCCCAGTAAAAAAGGTAAGAAATAAGTTAGGTAGGTAAGATTACAACATATACACAACACGGTCAAATGTATGTGGACATTCCTGTCCACATTCCTGTCCACATACTGCTTTGTTTTCTGGTCTGGGGCTGGTTTTCATGGTTTAGGCCCCGTAATTCCAATTAAAAGAAAAATTAAATGTTACAGCGTAAAGTTATATTTTTAGACAATGGTTTGCAACAGTTCAGGTCTCTTCCTTCTGATTAATTGATTAGTTGAACAATCATGATGATAAATTACAAATTTTAAGTCATGTTTTAAGAGAAAATGCTAAAAAGAAAAAAAAAATCACTTTCATCAAGCTGTGCTTCTCAAATGTGAATGTCTGCTGGTTGTCTGTCTGGTTTTGCACAGCAGGTCAGACAGAGCAAGAGATTTACATATGCTGTTTGTGATTTTTTTGTTTTTGTCATTTCTCCACTCATTTTCTGGACCAAACAATGAATCAAGGAAAGATTAATCAATAATTAGCCTGTATTTGTTAGTTTGTTGATGTTGATGCACACTTTGACTGAATCTCCTTATTTGTTTGCATTCAGGTTTGTTTACTGAAATAAACTAACAAAACCCATAGTACCTGCTTTTATACATGTGGTTAGTTACCGATAGTAGTGTGCAGGAATGAACTGGGCAGGATTCAAGCAGGTAATAAAAGTAACAACTTCCTGGAGAGTGTTATTAGTGTGTGTCCCTCACACCCTTTTGATCTCACTTTTATCTCACTTTTATCAACCCTATATTCTCTCTTTAGTACACAGATGTACATAACCTCCCCCCTCTGTCTTGTTATTGTCTCTTTGTAACCAGATTCACTTATACACACGTTTACTCTACGTGTTCTCATTATAATTAGCCTACTAATATTATTTTTTAACAGCTTTATTTTCTATGGCAGTTGTTTCTATTGCTCCCTGATCATATATTCCTTCAGTTCCACCATCATCATCCTCATCATGGACCCGTACAGGTGCTGCCGGTGCTGCCGGTGCTGCTGGTGCCCCCCCCCCCCCCCCCCCTCACCTTGCTGGCCTCCTGGATGAGCCGCCGCACCACCTCCTTGATGTGGGGTCCGTTTTCTTTGGGCGGGTGCGTGTGCACGGCCACCCGGGTCACCCCCCTGAACATCCCCCCGCTGGGCCAGCCGTTATCCAGCGGCGGCACCTCGGTGTCCGACATCTGGGGCCAGTAGGTGGAATGGACCCCCGAGTCCGCGTCTGCGCCGGCGGCCCCCTGCCCCGCGGCGGGCGGCGGCGGCGGCGGCCGGGTGGTGGCCGGGTCGTACGGTCTGAAGGTGTTGGTGATCGTCTTGACCTCTCTGGCCGACAGGAAGTCCCTCATGTTGTCCTCCTTCAGGCGCGTCTTGAAGGCGCCGTCGCCGTTCCTCAGCAGCTCCTCCACGGCGGCGCGCTGCTCCTCGCTGTAGTAGAACTCCGGTTTGGACTCCGGGACCTTGGCCCCGATGCGGCCGTCCTCCATGCACATGAGCTGGGACTCGGCCATGGCTGCGGCGGCGGTGTGGCCGCTCCCGGAGCTCGGTGCTCGGCGGTGACTGCCTGCGTGTGACGCCGGCCAGGTGAACGCACAGCTGGGGGAGTTTTCTCACCTGGCCGGGGGGAGGAGGAGGAGGGTGGGGCTCGGCAAAAGCCCCATGATGCCTTCAAGTGCAACTGGAATAGTAAGCCACTAAAACATGGTCAATTACTGACGTTCAGTGAAGAAGGTCTGATTTTTCTGTTGTTTGACATTGATTAGGATTTAGTGTAAACTATAAATAAAACCTGGTTCACGTGATCTGTTTATTCTGCCACCCTGTTTAGTTTGTATTCTTAAAACCCAAACACAACTCCTGTGCTTACTTTACTTTACTTCTTTAATTCATCTTTTGAAAACCGGGATGATTTAGGATTTTTCCACCACAATGCACAATTTACGGATGGACCTTGAATGCATCAGGGGTTAGGCTTCTTCTGTGGGAGTATGCAGGGCTCCAAGGAGTTTTATCTTTCCCTCCCAGGCTACCTGTTGTTCAATCCAGGTAATAAACTGAGCAATCAACAAGTTTATAAGTAGGCCAAACAAGATAACAATCTTACAGTTTCTTTTTGACAAAGGCTTACAACACCTCTCATTTATTTATCTCTTCTGTACACAGTAGTTTACACTTTGAATCCTGAAATCCTGAAAGTGTTGAGGTTGTGCATATAAACTTATAGGTGTGTGTTAACCAAATATTAACATTTATGACACCTCACCCACTGTTTACATAAGTTCTAAATGTGTCACATGAGACATTTATACACTTATCCGTATCAAAAACTCTTGTATACCTCTGCAGACATGATTTTTTTTTCTCTTATGGAAGTTGAACAATCAGCTCCCACTATCAAATTTCAGATAATATAACATGGACTTTGCCCGAAGTCGCTATAAAGCTCCATAAAGCCTCCTAAATGCATTGTGTTTTATAAATAAATCAAATGGTTTACATGTGAAACCATAATCTGAAAGGTAAGAAGTAGCAATGGAAAAAATACAATATTTCGCCTTGAAATGTATCAGAGGTGAAGTGTTAAGTTGCTCAAAGTGGAAATACTCAAGTAAATTATGCTTAAGTACAGTACTTGAGAAAATGTACTTAGTTACATTCCAACACTGGATGGGACAGATCAAGATAGTGTATGAATATTTTTCCTTTAAAATGTTTGAATTGTCAACTCTCAATAATGATGATCAACACTGTATAATACAACAATTTGAAAATAAATATTTTATTGTTTATATCACAGCTGAAACAGGTAACTACAGCACATGTACTTGTTTTGTCTTGGGTCTGTTATAAGTCATTTTGTTAAAACAGACATCACTTTTTAAAATTTTAGTGAAAATTGAAGCAATAATCACATGTTTAGGATTAATAAATTAAATCTCATGACATTGACTGCAATATGTAAACTTTAATGATTTTTGTCTTTAATTCTTTAATTACTTTTTTTTTTTACATCCATGACAACCATTGTCCTATTAAAGTATTAATCTTGTACAGGTCCAGTGTGTCTAGTGTGTCCCTAATCCAACAAGTTAGTCATAATTTTTATTCCACAGCAGCTACGACGGCTGCGACGACACACTGAGCGCTTTGCTGC
Organism: Lateolabrax maculatus; assembly: GCA_031216445.1. NCBI lineage: Eukaryota > Metazoa > Chordata > Actinopteri > Acropomatiformes > Lateolabracidae > Lateolabrax > Lateolabrax maculatus. Next base: position 4,926,352 of record CM062204.1, on the reverse strand, counting down.
TAGTTCAGGGTTGCAACTTACTGTGCGTTAGAGTAATGCTGCAACAATCGACAGTTGTTTGGATGAAAAGTCCCTGTAATATTGCATGGGATTGTCTGTGTGTTCCCTCTCAGATGGGTTTGGTGTAGTTCGAGGGAAACAGGCCTGTTTTGCCCCTCAGCTGGCCTTTCCACCACGGCTGTTCGGAGCACTCCAGGACCTTGATGATATCGCCGGCGTTGAATTCCAGCTCATCCGCCTCTTCGGCATGGAAACTGTACAGAGCCCTGACCTGCAGCTTGGAGGAGGCTTTGAGCTGAGCTCAGGGGAGGAGGCCGTACAGGATCAGACATAGACAGACAAACAAAATCAGTCCATGAACCCAGTGTCATTGAACTTAACAGATTCATCAAAAATCTTTTTTGGGGTACAATATTAGAGCTGCAGGAAGTTTCTTGTGTGCTTTCTAGACAGTTCCATCCCCGGGTATATTTTAAATGGATTGTATTTGTTGACTCATCTACAAATGCACAAAGTAGCCTATATATGGACAGGGAGACACAGTATGTACACACAATCATTAAGACACACATACAGACACACACAGTGCTGCTGAGTACCTGTCGTGGTGCAGGTACAGGTGAGCAGCCAGGGAATGGAGGAGCAGGGTGAGGTGGGATATTGTCTGAGTCTCCTCTCTGCTGTTCAGACACAAGCAACAATTATATTTATATTTTCTCAATTTGGAAACTGTTAAATAGTACAACGACTACATTATTCTACTACAGTGGATGTTTCTACTGAAATCATTTTACTGTACAATAAAGTGTGCATTTCTTACACAAGTAAGAGTCCATCACACATGTTAGGTTTCCAGGAGTAGGTTTCCTACCTGTTGTTGCATCTCTTGTAGGAATATTTGAGTCTGTTTGGAGATAGAGTTGTTTTTGTAATGTTCCACCAGCTGGTTGAGAGAAGTGAACTTTTCTGACCAGAGGTAATGCTGCCCTCTGCTGTCCCGCATCACCTTGAAGTGCTGCACATCTGCTGGATGTCTACAGTGGAGTAAAATGCAGAGAATACTTTAGTTATTTATATTCAAAGTATTTGTATGCCATTTTTTCTCATGTCATAAAGGGCCCAGCATAACATTTATGAAGTCTATATCTATCTCTCTGTGAAAATGAAACCTGTATTACATAAAGGCAAACACTGACTGGCTTCTTTATTAACATTATTTTCACCCATTCTGGATACTGGAGGGATGAAGGGTGTATAATATATTTTTTTATTTATTTATTTTCTAAAAGGTTATATTTGGGATACACAAGTTTGTTAATTGTTTGTTCCTGAACAAACATTCCCAATCCTATCAGAGCAAGACAGAAGCAGACAGGATGTTAGTGAGGTGGATAACAAATGTAAAGGGTAAGTATGTAAAGGGAGGAGAACTTGATAGAAATAAAGAAAAGAAATACAAGGTTTGAGAGAATGAGATTCGGGAGAGATGGAGGGGAAAAGAAAAGACTAGAAAAGAGCACACAAGAGAAGACATTACTGTTACAATGTTACAGTGATCTACTATATCAACATGACAACAATATCAGTTATTGGTTTACACATAACTAACACTTGTACGTTTTAAATATCACAAAGTATAGATCCTGAGCTAGGCAACATCTAGCTAAACAGGAAGGGGTTCACAAGGTTGGCCTCATAGTGTTAAAAGCTTGACAAGTTCTGAAACCTGCAGAGAAAGAGAACTTTACTGATTGTGGTGGATCCAAAGAAGAGATAAGAGCACTGCTGCGACATGATATTATTAAAACTGTCTTTCCAGTGGAGAGCTCTCTCTCTCCCTCCCTCCCTCCCTCCCTCTGTCACAGACACAAACAGACAATACAGTCTGTCTTTCTCTCAATTTGACCTTAACCGTGACTTCTCCTTGCTCTTTATTTTCTGTGTGGTCACATTCCTCCTTCTAACGTTATTTGAATTGGACGTCACGATTCTCGCAAATATCAAACACATTTGAAATTAGATTTGCATGGTTCTGACTGAGCAGCTTTGGTTACAAATTTACAATTTTGGTTACAAATAACTATTGTAGTCATTGAAGCCATTGTATAAGAGATGATATAAGAGATAATGGATCCATAACCCTTATCATTTTTAATGTTTTAAATATTTTATAAACACTAACATTAAAAAACTGAGGGTTATAATTTAATCATTGAGAACGTCATCAAATCCAATAATTGTACTATTGGTTTTTCAATTTTGCAGCATTCAGAGCTGTGATGTCTTGTAACAAAGCATCAAATTTGCCTTCCAATCATCATGATGTTGACTATTACCATCTGTAGCAGGGTGAGTGTCATTGACTGGGCAGGCTTTGTAGGGAGTCTGGAAGCTGCAAATTTATCTACATCAATCATTTCAGTCATAATCAGTGAGAATGTGAATTCAGGTATTGTAAGGCTATGACAAGCCGAAAGGTTTCTCATGAAGTAAGAACATCTGCTGGAGGTGGAAGTGGTTTGGTCAAATAGTTATATTTACAATATGCATAAAACTGAAAGTGAAAATATGGGAACTAGTTGTGGCTCACTCTAGCCCACACTGATGTGACAGTGACAAAGAAAGATGTTGGTTGAGAAAGGCAGAGAAACAGGCATCCAACACAAAACGTGTGAAAAGTGAAAATCTTAGGCCACTTTTACCTGTTACAAATTTGCAAAAGTAACAAGCATCCCATGTTATTATTCGGCAGCAAGAAATCTTGTTTTTAGACATGTGTTTACATAATTATGTGTCACGATTAAAAAGTTTTACGATAAACTACACGGAATTCGAACATGCACATAGACACACACTGAAGGCACCTGACAGAGATGGAGAAGTCGCCCGGGGCTGCACTTTGGCTGCCCCGTATGAGGAAGGCCCCCACAGGCTGGGACATCAGCTTCTCCTGGGCGTCGCTGCGACTGCAGTCCTCCTGGTACCAGCTGGAGTAACGGAGGAAATGAGGTGTCAGGGGTATATAAAGCATAGCAAAACCTTCTCTGTGTATCTGCCAAATGACCATTTTTTTTTTTTGCAGTGTGAGCGCTATCTTTCCACTTGTACAGTGTCTCAATCTTAGCATCTCATCTAAAATTTTAATCAACATTAAGCTGTTTTGTTTTAAAAAAAAGGTCTTAATGAAACATTTCCTTTCATGTGATGATGACTTCATCCTCTTTCTGTGTTATTGCAAAAATGTCCGTTTTTAAAGTGTCTATTTCTGTTTACTTTTCTCTTTCATGTTCTCTTTGTCTTTATGTGAGTTTTACCTGGGCAGATGTATGTTGATGAAGTTTTTGGGTACAAACCCCTCAACTCCATTGAGTTCTGCTTTGTACCAGTTTCCAGTGGTCTGCATAATCTGACACAGTGGGACACGATCACATAAGACATTAATTCAAAATTAAGTCACATCCAGGTGAATATACTACGCAGCGTTCTTTTCACATGCAGAGTGAACTTATTCATCAAGATCAGGCTAATGATTCTCTGGTCTGTGTGTGTGTGTGTGTGTGTGTGTGTGTGTGTGTGTTTGTGTTTGTGTGTTTGTGTGTGTGTGTGTGTGTGTGTGTGTGTGTGTGTGTGCTGAGTGTGTTTTGAGTCTGTGGGTTTTGTGAAAAGTCCTTTGGAAGCTGAGTTGTTTTTTCTTGCATTTTATCCTTTTCTCTTTTCTGTCAATGCTGTTGCACTTTCTTGTATTTACTCACTGTATATGTAACTTAGTGCTGTGTGCATTGTTAATGTAAGGCAAAATGAGCTTTATGTACACCTGAAATGAAAAGACTGGAATTAAAGGAATTTGGATTTTATATTTTTATATGTTCTTGTGTATGTATTATGTATTAAACTTTTAAGTAATAGCACTATTGGCTTAGGGTGATTGGTCAGGTTTATAAACGTCACTGTAACTTAAGAGGAAGACTAACATGTCTTGAGCAAGACCATGAAATAGTGGTTTAGTGGTGAGAGTCACAAGGTTTGTCCTTGTGCTAAACACACAGAACTTTTTATACTCTGGTTGTCAGAGTAAAACTGTTTGCATTCTTCACTCTAGTTTTGTTACTATTAATCAGACTATATCTATATTTTAATTTTAGCTGCGTGGTCAATGCATCCACATTTACTTGTACTTGTAGAAGCCCATAAAGATTAAATTGCAAGGACTGTGCAAGTAGGAAATAAACTTGCATTTGAGTGGCCGGATGCAGTAATATCCTTTTTCTAAACCTGCTGCACAAACTATTGTAAAGTGCTGCAGAGAACAGTGTCACAGGGATGCAAATACTGTCGGGGCATCTACGTGACAATGTTTTACATGACAGTGCTACCAGCAGAATATTAACAGTCCAAAATTGAAATGTTTTTCATATTGAGAGCTATTTATAACTTGAAAGGTGTATACTAGTTTGTTGAAAACACAAAGTAGTAGAGTAAGTAAGTAAGTAGTACTATGTAGAAACTATTTTTGTTTTGTTTTTGGCGTGAACGTGTTATACAGCATGTGTGTGTGTGTTCCTTAACCTTCAGCGTCTCTTCCTTTTTGAAACTGAGTTCATCCTTAGCTGTAGCTTTAAAGTCGTACTTGGCCGTAGCCTCCATGGTAAAGGAGCTAAAATAAAGGTAAACAAATAAAAGGTACAACGGTGTTATATTTGTAGGTCTATAAATGGTAAAACTCTCATTTTACTCAACAAGTACATTTCTAGTTTTATTCACATTGTAATGTAACAGCAGCTCTATCTGTAAACTGGACATCTTATATTTATATACATGTATTTCTGATTTATTTTATCCGCTTTATCCACAGGAACACTTTATTAGATATTTACAGTCCAAAAGAACCATAAAAAGTGCTTTAACCTGCATTCTCTCCTTCATTTTTCTTTTACGCACATTAAAAAATGGATTTGACAGTTGAAACCAATAAGCTATCGCAAGCTTCACCTGGACTCAGTGTATTTCATGGAAAGTGCAATTGGATGGAAAGTCTGTATTGACAGCTCAGAAAGCAGCAGACCAACAAACCACCAATAATTTAAAATGACAATCTGTTGCCGTTTGTGCCCCACAAACATTGTGTTACTCACCATGTATGCGTTGGTCTCCCTGCAGGGCTGAGATCGTGCCGTTCAAAGAGAGAAGTGACAAACTCCTGCTGTCGGCTCTCACAGGAAGCACAGCTTGACTGCAACTGCCACTGAAACACACTTTCTGTTGCTGCTGACCACTTGCACAGTCACAGGAGTTCACACTGAAAGAGACGCAGGTGCAAAGGTACCTCAGAAAGATTAGAGATTAAATGTGAAGCACAGATGTATGGGAACAAATACTGTATGGAAGCAATACTTAGGTCTAAAGTAACTGCATGACTGGCAGCTGAATCCTTTTTTTTTCTTTTGAAAAAGCTGAGGAACAATAAATAAAGCAACTGAAAACAAAGCTGAAGGCTCCAGAAAGAACTTCTATGTAGACCTTGATAACCCAACATACTGATACATATAATTAAATGGAGCTATATAAGACAGAATGCTAACAACCCACATTAAGCTTAAAGTAGCCGAGTTTAAGAACATCTGGGGCTGACAAAGTTAAACTTACTTACTTTACCAACTATTACATTAATGACATGAAAGCTAAGCCAAGCCAACGCCCTAACAGTTAGTAATATAGTTAACCAGATTATACTACAGTTTATTTATACTATATGTAACAAGGAAACAATTAACTTTACTTTTCTGAGTCAAATATGCGAAGAACAGTGACAGCAACATCAACCCACTGCAGCTGTTCAAAACAGGAAGTTTAGCAAAAAATAGAGTTACCCTTGTCATGACGATGATGTAATAGTTCATATTTTAAATGCTTTCAGTAGGTGAGAGTAGGTTTTGCAGTTGTGGTTTGCTGAACTTGTTTGCTTGGGTGCAGCTCCAGCTGTCTTGCAGTTTGTGTGCACATGAACAGCCTCTACTGGTCAGTCTGTTCACCTGTATTTGGGTGTGACAGAAGTTTAATGTAGTGTAATGTAACTGAACATGGCAGGGGATGTGGAGGCTCTGAGAAATATATCTTCTGTAAAAAGTGTTACATATCTCCAAACAATGTCCAAGCCTTTAATAACCTTTCATTACAGTAAAATGTGACAACATTGAGCTACAGGCCTGCAGTAGGTTGTGAAGCAGGTGGAGCTGTAGTGATTATGTTTGCCACATGATGGCAGCAGACAGAAAACTGAGAGTTGGACATTGATATTCTGTTTTTCACAACCAATTAAATTCATAATAGACATCACAGATTAATAACATTTTCTTCGGACTTCAGTAATTAGGGTCTCACTGGAACTCAAGTATTAATACTGTTTTAATTATAGAGCTCTATTTATTGACAAGACAGACATGGTTTATTTTTTTGCACTCCAAGTTAATGAATATATCTTGTGTATCACAACAACTGTTTCAATGGACATTATAGGTCGGTCCACATCAAGGAGACCAGGAAAGCCTCCACCAGCAGTTTGAGGAGGAGGAATAAAAAGTGTTATGTCATGTCAAGCTTCTTAAAACAACAATGTCAATATGTGTGTTGTTAATTAGGATAAATCTTGAATAACTTTCAGGACGATAATCTCATAGATATATACATTGTATTTGTGGTAAATAAGCTACTGTTAGGGAAGACAAACAAGTTTTTAATAATACCTGGATTCACCCTAATTGCTTAGAGTTTTCATTTGGACACTTGCGGAGCCAAATCAGTGTGCTCTGCTGCCAAGATACTGACCGTTCTGTCACTGCAAGACTTTTTGTGAGTTAATCTGACCACCTTTTAATTCGGTTGGGTTGGCAGGTGAGAGCAATGACACCAAACTCAAGTAGCATGAAATCACTGCACTGATGGGGGCAGTGATTTGTCTCGCTCCTTTTTAGGAACACTGCAGTGCTGTCTGAGAGGAGTGGCAAAACACAATGTGAGGTAAGCGCGGGACAAAACCAAAGATTTCAGGGAAAAAAGAGAAAGATGTTTTCAAATCAGCCCTTACTGAATGTCTTTAGCAAATTCTGTGCCAAACCATCTCATAGATACATATTTAAAAATAAAATATTTCACAGACTTCACTGACTGCCAGCATGGCTAAATATTAACCCGCTTACATAGGATTGAACCATATAAATATATACAACAATTTATATATAAGTCGATATAAATTCGTCAACTATCAGATATGTAATACTATTTATATGAAAGGTAGCTATCCTTTAAAATATATGCATGTATTGGTAATTGATGTATTGCCACTGGCGGCAATATCACAAATTAATGTGCAGAACCTCTTAATGCCAATACTGGATTTTTATACGATTCTTGTCAGGTAAATTATCAGGAACAGAAACATAGAATATGCCTGGTGGTGAAGGAGGTAAGAAGGAGATATGTAGAGAAAGAGAATTACATGAGTCCTGTAAAAGAAATGCGTCAAAACGGGGGGAAGGGGGTGGAGTGGTGGGAGCAAGAGTCAGCTAAGAAAAGGAATAAGAGAAGAAAGGCTAGACAGAAAGAGTGAGAGACGGAAGCAGAAAGTGTTGGAGGTGAGAAGATGCAAGGATGCAGCCAGTGGCATTCAAGCAAATACTGCCACCGCCGACACGCTGTCTCTCCCTCTGATATTCACAGTCAGTCTCAGTGGTCGGCCTGCCATGAATGCTCACATCCCCGTGTGGTCTTCAGTGGGGATTTGATCCTGCGACAGGGCTGAAAAGCAAATGTGATTTTTTTTCTTTCTAAAAAGCGAAGCAGGTTCCAAGCAATCAGCATTCCCACCATGAGAGGGTTGATGAATGGACTCCATGTACCCTCATAGATGTTTATGTGTGTTACTGTTTTTTTTTTTTTTTTTACAATGCCACAAGAATCATTTGCCTCTCGGTAGTTGTTGCCAAGGTGACCTGTATCTGTACGTGCATCTATTGTTATGCAGCCTATTATGCAGCATCACGAAAAACAAAACAGGTACAAGTGTAACTATTCAAATAAGGTATTACTGTGTAGGTGTGTGTGTGTGTGTGTGTGTTTGTCTGTGGGCATGACATGCTACTGACTGTGTTTAGTGTCCTGAGCCCATGAAATATTCCATTTAGCTTCATGACAGAGCTCATAAAACTCTGTTTAAACAGATGGAAAGGACTCGCATATGGCTCCATGCAGAGCTGCCATTCAGCATTAAGGGGCCCGTTAACTCTGTTTGGTGTGCGTGACTGTGTGCACGTCTGTGTGTGTTAACTCCCTGCGACAGTTGCATCTTTTAGGCGTCGAGGGACTTCAAACTCTGGAGAGGGAGTGAGTGCAAATGGGAGAGGGAGAGACTGAGAGCAAGATGGATGTATTTGACAACAGAGAGACGGAGATACATGATAAATATTCTGTGAGCAAACATCCCATTTCATTCGGATTACCTTACCTAAGACTGCTTGTCTCCTTTCTCCCAGACGTCTGTCCAAGTCTGAAGAGGCAGAGGGAGTGAAAGGAAGTGAGGCAGAAAGGAAAGATTTTGACTTTTGAAGTTCTTCGACAAAACAGCTCTCTGAAATTATAAAAAGGGCAAAAAATATCCTACCAGGATTTGAAAAGAGCAAGAAGTCTCAGCACTACAAAACTCCTTCTAACATTCATAACATTCAAGTCTGGCCACATTAACAAAACATCTACACTCAAAGAAAGAAGCATGATAGAATCTCCAAGTTCAGGTTTGAAATGAAAAGTGTCAAATCAGAACCAGTCATTATAATCCTACCTTCTCAAATCTTCTAATCAAAGTCATTAAGAACAGTCAAATTCAAAATTTTTTACACACTGGGTGGTAGTTTAGATGAACAATGGGCCCTGATGAAAGCAAAATGATAAATCATTTAACTATGCAGTCCATCACGTTTTGTCAGTACAGTAAGTCATTGGTCCACAGTCATCCAAAGAAGAAAAAGTACGCTTTTTAATAGGTTAACTCCTTAGAAATATCACAGGCTCACATCATGAAGCAGCTTTGTAAAATTATGCAGTCATTGAAGACTCCTCTTCGCATTTTTTATCGATAAGCTTTTCTCATCTGAATCAACGGTGTAAAGATAGAGGGCGATGTATGCTGAACGTATTGTAAAACCCTCTGCACAAACTTAATTTCCTTTTGGGCAACATGTTTAGTACATCTGTTCCATCAGATGAACAACAGCTAAATGAGACTGAAATGCCTCCAGCGTGGAAAAACAGTTCAGAAGCAACTATCACAAAAGCTGTCGCCGAAGCAGCCATCACGGAAGCTGTATTCAATCTCACGAGCCTCCACACAGTACTGACGTTTGAGGAGCAGAGTGAAGACCAGCACTCAACCGGAGGACTCAAGCATTGACCTTGTTGAAGCATCCTCCAATAAAGACTGAATTACCTCCAGCTCCACTGGTGGCTGACCCTGACCTACCTACAAAATGGGCCTAAGTCAAACGATAACTTTGCCTCACCAATCAATAAAATATGTATTAGTAGCCCCACTAACACACTTGTTGTTCAGTGTCCTGGCCTTGTTCTGGACATGATGGCAGATAAGAGCTCTGTCAATGAGAGTCCATACCTCACCTTCGTCCACTGGGCTCATCCATCACCGGCTCGTATCCATGCATCACACCGCATACCACTGATGGTGCCTTCAGGTTTAAACGGCTGTGAAATGAATGGCTGTGCCTGTGCTGCAGGTGGGGTGAATCAACAGAAACAGTCCATCAACTAAAGTGGACTCTGAGCTTCCGAAGATGCTGGAACGCTTGAAGCAGGTCTGTCAGGGTGAATCAACTTATTGCATTTTCGACTTATTTTGTAATCTTTAGTACCCTTTAACGGCAGTGCTATGTGTCCCCTAAATTAACTCAAATGCTCTATTTCAAACAGATATACAGTAAATAAAAAAATCAATGCTGTTTCATTCAAGGTGTCGTTTTTGTTCAAGTTCAGATTCTTGGCCAAACTTTCATGAAAGTTTGTGAAACATAAACTATGTGTATGTCGGTTCACTTTATGGGTCAATCAGCATAAAATGCTCCTCACCATGGCAACCGTTCCCATGTGTGTCCTGCTATTGCAAACAGTGCCAAAATGACCCTCATTTCAATACCATGCATATTCATCTCAGCTGGATGACACACAGGCAGAGGCTGGGTCAGAGTGGGTGGATGTGGAGATGAAGAGAGAAGATGGAGGGATGAAGAAATACAGGTACTGCACACACACACAAACGCATATACACACACACATACGACCCCCTGCCAGGCCTGAGAGCTGAATAATTCAACAGGACAGGAATGTTGCTGAGGGCGGTTAAGTGTGCCTGTCAATCTCTCTCTTTCTCTTTCTCTCTCTCTTTCTCTCACACACACAATTACATTCCATGAATCAATCTTCAAATTACTGTATGACAACTTGAGTTGATTTCACGACTACATTTTTCTAGTTCCATTATGTGCTGTTTATGCCATATGTAGAGCCAATAATCTATATATATATATATATATATAACACAAAATGCTACTTGATGAAATATCATTAACAGATTTTCAAAAACAAATCTTAAATTTTTGTCAATTGATTTAAAGGATAAGGCCAGCACATGTATAGCAGCAGAATGTTTATGGTGATCTCTTAATTGGATCTGTCAACAACAAGAAAAATATAGAAAAATTGCCAGTGTTATCCTTTACATTTTCCTTAATTTGCATCTGAACGAATAGCCACTAGACTAGAATAATAGTTGCCCTCTGCTCTGTCTCTCTCTGTACTTTTTTAGTCTTTTATATTACTTACTTTCTTTGTCTGAAACCTACACAGTTCCTCATCTCTCTGCTTCTTTTATTTTGTATTAACAAAGAACAACAACTGCACCTTTTTGTAAGAGTCATGCATTTTGGCCTGTGTGCAAAACCCACAGAGCATCAGCCAGACCTAGTACAAGCAAACTGGTCTTCACTGTCAGGTACAGTTATACACGTATTTTCATTTAGACAGGAACACAGGAAATTGGAGGTTTGGAGAGTGTGAGCAACGGTAATGGGAAATAGCAGCTTTACTACAAACATGAAACAAAAGGTAGACACCAAAAACAAAAGGAGAATAAAACACTGGTGCATAACATATGAAACATAGACAACACATAGAGAAATCCTCTGAAGCAGCAACTTCAGGTTTGTGCAGATCAGAAAGAAAACGTGGATGAAGAAGACGAAGAGGAAACTCAACAGTAGTTACGTTAGACTGTCCTGGTAGCAATGTGTAACAAGTCGGTGATGAGGGCTCCTAAAACATCTTCAGGTTTTATGGGAATCAACAGTTACTCCTCAAGCCTTAAAGACAAAAGCCAGATTTTGCTTTTATTTCTCCACCCGAAGCCAGTGTTTTCAGTTTTCATGATTTAATCTGCAAATGGCACAAAATAAGAAAAAAAGAATAAAACAAGGTTGGCCAGGTCGGCCAAGTCACAGCAACAATTTTTGAATGTACGGTTGTTAGTCAGACACAACGACCATCTCCAAAGGAAAAAATATTGTATCGCCTGATCCTGGCATTTATCTGCTTTGGGTCAAACCAAGCACTTTCCAAAGACTATGATGAATATTAACACATAAATCCAATTTTCAGCCTGTCCACTATCACCAGCCAAGTAATTCTGCTGAACCTTTCCAAAATTCATCCCCCCCCCCCCCCCCCCCATGGTGTGAAAAACTCACCCGCTGCCTTAAAAGACAGGAGTTATTGCATATAAGCTAAAATGGGTATTGGCTGATTATGGATTCATTTTTACAGGAACACTTTTATGTATTGATAATACATCCATATCAGCAATTCATGGAATTCTAAAGCTCAAATTACTTTCTACATTTTTATTACATAATGTTATTTTTTGCCATCTCTGCAGGCCATACATGCCAACAAACAGGTATGAACACCTCTGAGTATGCAAACACTCAATGCAGTATGAAGCTATCATTGTCTGCTGTCCGTGACCTTTTTACAGTATATCAGGCTTGTAAGTGACAGGGATTAGTGGTTTTTCATATAATAAAATTAAACTAAAACTTTGTAAACTAAAGCAAACATGATGTCTTTTCCAAAATTGGACAAAAATGTGCTGAATTATTAAGACTCAGGACAGGTGTTTCTACACAGATACACAGTTACTACATATGACATTTACTTCTGGGTTAAAGCACTATGCAAGCTTTACATGGAAAAACACACCTTTCCAGTCTAAATCATAAAATGGGGCTGCAGAGAAGAAGATCTCCCATTTTCCACAATTTGTGACTCCTACTTTCACGCTGTTTGCCCATATAAAACTGAAAGACTTCCTCCAACAGTAAATAGCAGCATGAGAGCACGTCATGCAGAAAAAGTTGCAATTCATCATCAAATGATGATGATGATGATAATGATTGTGTGCGAGTCTCAGCTGATTGCATTGTGGGGAGCTTAGGTAAGGAATCCGCCGTGGCACCCGCGCAAGGCAAACCCCCAAAATCTCCAGTTACTTTAAAAAAGATTGAGCAGAACTGAGATCTTTGAGATTTTAAGGAATATAACGATGATACGCCTGTGAAGACCCTCGACCCATGTTCTGGGATGCCATTCTGGGAGGCTGAGGTAGCAGTACCAATCCTGAAGGAGTGTCAGGAGTAATGAAGGGGAGAAATGCCAGACAACTGGAACAAGTTTGCTGGAACTAGAACAAAACCACTGGTCCGGACTCGGAGATGAATGAAGGCTATGACAATGTTATGCTCTGGAATTTCCAGAAGGATTTCTCGAAATGATTCAGCGGCGTATGGATGTGGAGTAAAAGACGAGTGTAAACTGACCTGGTTGATTGGTTTGCTTTAAGTAGAATATCATAGTGTTGTTTCAGAAGTGAGACGAGTCTGAAATGCAGGCGTGACAGCGTGGGTCGAAGTGAAGGGTTGAGGCGGTTGACTCGTAGCACCTGAGGAAACCAGCGAAAGCATGCAAGAACATGACTTCTAAGGTTCGAGCAACATGAGAAATGCTATATCCACAGCGGATGGTGTGGATGCATAGTGGCAGCATGTTTCTATTTGGTATTTTGGGCAGGCTCTTGGTGTGGAAAACCTCTGAGCAGTTAAGTTATTTGTGGATGACTTGAAGCCGGGCCTTGCTGCCGGTTAGAAGCTTAGAAAAGAAGTTGATGCCGCTAAGGTGAACTTTAATGGTGTGCGTTCTGACGGCCATCGCTGAATGGGCTTAGGTTATGAAGCAGGTCGTGATGTCAAGATCGAATGATGGGAAGGTTGTGGAATGAGAAGCGAGACAGAGAGTCAGCGATATGACCTACTCGGTGAACGTATCTGTGTGACGGAGTGCCAGATTAGGCGGCGCGTGAACAGTGGATGGGCCGTTTGACGTTTATTATGCCTACGTCTGCGAGGTTGTCCGAGTGTATGAAGATGGATTTGCGGGGCCATTCGTGGTCCAACAGAAGGTCTTACAGGTTAAAAAAACAGCAAAGGAAGTGACTTGGCATTTACTTGCCTGCTTTGGGGGCCATCTTCCATTGTAGAAACCACCAGAACCAGCAGAGGGAGCGGCATCAGTGAACGGATGGACGTGGTGTGGGTGAGTTGGTTGTTCATTGTAAAAGGTGTGCAGGCCAGAACAAGCTGCGTCGGTTGCTGGAAGTGGGCATCAGGGGGCAGTGGCACGGAGCCGGCGAGAACTGACGGAATAGATCGATAATAGATTGTTGTCCAGGATCAACACCAGGTGAGTGGATGATGATGATGATGCTTGGTCTTTGGTTGCAGCTGCTCAGGGCCTTGTTGCGGCTCTCGGTTCCAGTGCAGAAATGCGTGAAGAAAACGGGGAGCAGAGGTTTAGGCGGCTTCAATTCTGAGAAAATCAAATCCTTCAAAAAAAGTTTTATAAGATGGTTAAAGTTGATTAGTTCAGCTTGCTCTGCCTGGGTGTAGTAAGGTGATGGAGACAGATAATATGCTCTTGCCCATGAGGTCGTTTGAATGAAAGTGAACATAAACTCAATGCACAGGTGAATCCAGGTGAAAAAGCCCCATTCATTTCCCTCATTAAGTCTCTGCCAACATCTAGATATAAAAGTAAAGCTTTTAAAATCTGATATAATTGGGATGTGGGTTGTACAAAATGGGATTCAATATGAGGAAGATTAATGTCAAATACTTTGTGCATGCGGTGAATACTGAGGTGGGGGGGGGGGCACTGCAGACGCTGACCAACAGGGGTCAGTGGAGAGCTGCAGTCTGATTACATATGCAGACTTTCAAAGCTCGGGTAGAGGGGAGAAACACACACACACACACATACATACATGCACACATGCACACACACATATACACACCTACATACATACATATACACACACTCACACACACACACACACGTCTGTCCATCAGACATATCCACGACAGAGCAATGATGTCACACTGTGGGCACGCTGTTCTGAACCTGACAGCCACCAGCCTTGACGATTTACTTCTTTGTGTCACACACACACACACACACACACACACACACACACACACACACACACAGTCAGGTCTTTGATCCTCTCTCACACTCTCGCTCTATCTCCTCTGACTCTCTGGCAAACACACATTTTCTTTTACTATCCCTCGCTCACACAGTGTGGTCACTCGTGGCATGGCTCTTGATGGATGCTTTGAGTAAATCACCAATGAACAGGTCAAGATGTCCTCGCGGAGCTAAACTACAGATCCATTAGAGACTCGCTGGACGTCAGCGCAGTGAGAAGTTCAGCGCTGGCAGTTTGCCTCTATGTTCTCATGTCTTTTATTTGTTCTTCTTCTTCTTTTTATTCTGTCATTCTTTGGATCCTCTCGCTGTCGTACCTATTACCCGCCTCTCTATGTGTTTAGTTAGCTGTGGTTTGTGTGTTGGTCTGTACAGACCAGGTCATACTGTTGCCCTTGTTTGCCGGGGGCACCAGATGGTACATCCACAGGACTTGGCCAGCTCACGGGGCCTCCATCCCCCAATCGTACAGCACCGATGCCCACCCCAAGACCTACCTTGCTCCACCATGCCACTGCACTTTATACAGTGCTGGTGCTGAAAGGATAAAACTGCATTTACATGTTTACATTTCTTCCATCAAGCTATTGCTCACATTACAAGTATATTACAATAACAGAAAAAACAGTGTTTGTCTTTATTTACACTGTTTTCACTTTCACCCATTTTACTGTGGCACTGTGTCATCGCTTTAAGCACTTAAAAAGCCTCTCAACTTCAAATTAAAATGTGTAACATTTCAGTAGGATGCCACAACTATGATCTGTGACCTTGGCTTGGTACTTCAGTGTATTTCAGTCATCCAAATATTTCACAGGTATTGTTTTAGGCCTCTAATATGCTGAGTATATGATTGTTATATCCTAAGATGTATGTCAATAAAGGCAAAGGTGCTCCAAAACACACTTCTATTTAAACTTTAATAGCTCTTTATGAACAAATAATATCAACAACGCAATGCCAAGACACATATTACACTAAGTGGAATTAGTTATTGCCTAACATTTTTGGGGGGATATTGACTTTGTATTTCTAGGAGATGATTTGGAGATTTTGTGATTGACTTCAGTATAGTCTGAGATTAGATTTACATGACCTTCAAATCCATTTAATCTCGTAATCTGTAAAGCAAATTCTGTTCAGTCCTCATCAGGCCTGGGTATTAAACGTTAAGCACACAGTAAAGTATTAAAAGAAGGAAAAACAATGCCTAGCTCTATTGGTGATAGCGATGACGAAAATATGTTTAAAAAAAAGTTTTAGTGCTCTAAGCAGTAAGAAGTTCCTAAAATGATTTACATTTTGTGACTGTGACTGTCCCTGACTGTGACAGCATCACACAGAGGCGATGTGCTCACAGATGTCTTGTCCCATAATGACCGCTCAGCTCCGTCAAACGATCGCCTCCGCTTAATGACCGCCGCAGCAGCTGTGAAGACGCCAGCAAACATCACCGCCCCTTGTCTCAACCCTGTCCTGTCCACTTTAACTCCCATCCTTAACCTCCTTTGGAAAGCTAGATTGCGGGAGATGACAAGAAATTACAGAGCAGATGAGTGCAGACGGTTAAATGTCAAGAGAGAAAGAGAGGGAGGAAGAGTGAGTGTGTGTGAGAAAAAGGATATAGGAGGAGGAGAAAGGTAGAGGAAGAACGGAGGGTGAGAGGAGAAACGTTTGTGTGTGTTTGTGTGTGTGTGTGTGTGTGTGTTAGCAGTCTGACATTTGAGCTGGGACCACATTGGTGCTCTGAGCTCAGTCCCTTTGCTTCGGGCTCTCTGTCAGCTCATTTACAGCACTGAGAGCCCGGCGAGGAAGCTGAAAGGTGGAGAGTAAAAGGTTAGATAAGAGGAGAGAATTTCTGTGGCAAGGCAGAGACAGCCCGGAAGTTTAGTTTGTTTCAGTTACTTCTTAAAAAAACGAAGTGAAACAGTCGATGCAGAAAGAATAGGAAGGGGGCAAATCTAATACAACAAAACAGGGGATTATAAAATGTATTTTCCGAAAGCAAAGAACAGAAACAAAAACAACAGGTTTTGGATACAGCTGACAGATTGCCTTTGAGCTGGAGTGTCTCACTGAGACAAAGGGAGTGCTGGCCTTTTCAATATGAAAATGAGAAAGCTGCATGGACAAACTCCACATGTTGTTGGTCCCAAATGGCGATGAGAGGGAACTGCTTGAATTCTGTGGACTTTAATGTCCACAATCCTTTAATGTGCAATCAGTAAACTGCCCACAGCGGGCTCATGCTAAGTCCAGCTGTTCTGTTATTGTTTATGCCAAATGCTCCCAAAGAGTTGGGAGAGGCAAAAGATGTAGCATTGGTGATTCCGGCTTCACTTGGTGCTGTTAAAGATACAAATTGGCCGTTTTCTGTCATGCCATGAATGACTACAAGTAGTTTTCCACACAGAAGCTTCATCTAACCGCTCACTACGGCTGCTCTTTCTTGTTCCATTGCTCCCTGCAATATTTAAAACTGGTCCGCTGTCAAAACATGACAAAAAAGACTGCGTCTTGTTTTATAGGTGCAGTTTTGATGAACTATTGCGGTAAGCACTAACCTCTGTGGCGAAGACATTGCGCTTCCTGTGACTGCTTACAAATAAAAAGGCACCCCGTATTTATCACCAGCTGACTGCTTTTGATGGTTTGTATTAACAGTAACTTAATCCAGCTCTGAGAAAGCTGTTTCTAGTTTTGGCCACCAATCTTATTGGTTACTAAGTACAGCTTTTGTTATCTGCCAAGAAATTAAATTTTAAACTCCTGAACCTTGACTTTGTAGAAGGCTTATTTATAGAAAAATCCAGTTTTCAACCAAAAGGGAAGTTGCTGCCAATATCCTGCCATGTATACTGGTGTAGCCTCAGCACATGCCCATCAGACCATTTTGTGGCTACAGCAGAGCAGAAAGGCAGAAAGATAAGCACAATGAACATGAAGTTCTGTGGCCTTGTTTTGTGCACACTGTCAGCTGTCAAGATGTCTCAGCAAATCAGGCCAAGGCCCTGTGCACTCGTTATAATTGGCCATTAAAGTACCATCACAAGCTCAAAAGAGCATAAGTCGCCTCACTTGCTGATAGAGAGATAGACACTTTGCTATACAATGTGGGTTTTTTAGGAGAGCTTCTCACTCCCTGCAGCTCCCACATGATGAGGCAGCTCGCTCTGCCATCGCAGCACAGTCAGGGGCCACTAATCCGGGCTGCGCAACCAGGGAGCGGGCCTTGGAGTAGGTCCAACTTCTCCAAATTAGACAAAGAAAAGTGCTATGTATGCATACAAATTCAGCTACTCACACATGTGTGTTTTTCTTTATAATACACTGCACATGTGGCACGATGAATAATGCATGTGCCAACACATAGACGTTTAGATGTCAACTCACGTGTACTGTATAATGTGTCCGTTGACAGATGTTCAATGACACACTCAGGCTTGTGGACACACACACTAACAAACACACACACACACACACACACACACACACACACACACACACACACACAGAAGTGCTGAGCTATTGGCTGGCAGTCAGTAAAAAATGCAGTGCTGCTGAGTGCAGAGCAACCTCACCACTTGGCCCGCCAGCGTTACTGCAAAGCACCATTTAACCGTGTGTGTTTGAGTGTGAGTGAGAGTGTCTGTGTGTGTCTGTGTGTGTCTGTGTGTGTGTGTGTGTGTGTGTGTGTGTGTGTGCATGTGCACATTGCGTGTGCATGTGTCCAGGTAGGCCAAGTCTGGAGGTGTTGATGAGTCTGCAGTTGGCAGGACTTTGTACTGTAAAGCTATGTGTGGTGTATCTGTGTGGGCAAAAATGTGTACAAGTGTCCATTTAAGCATCACAGTGTGTTGAGTGGGTCTAGTTTATCTATCCATCTATCTATCTATCTATCTATCTATCTATCTATCTATCTATCTATCTATCTATCTATCCATCTATCTATCCATCCATCTATCTATCTATCTATAACAACAAACACATAGGATATAAATACATAAAAGGAACACTGCATATTCTAGACATTAGGTAAATGATTTTCTGCCTGATACATTATCTCATTATCATAACTGCTAAGCAGCATCAACTGAGCTCTGAAACAGCAAAGCACTCGCTCATCAGACCTCTTGCCTGCTTTGAATGGCTGTGCAGTTTCCCCCAAGGAATCTGTCACAAAACACTGACAGTGATCTTAGAGCACACACACATACCAGCACAAATATCTTGTATCTTAAGGCTCAAAACTCATAACTTGATGTATTCTCAGTCGATTTAAAACCTCTTTTTTTCCAACTCACATGTACTTTATTTGAACTTTACAGCCTCACACTCTCCCTAATCTATGGGCCAGCGTAACAGCAATCTTTGACCAAGTTGCTCCACAGCAGCAGACGGAGGTTTAGTGCTTTGCTCGAGAGCAACCTGTCAGTTTTCAGAGAGGAATGGTAAACGTCAATGAGTCAGGCTTTCTTAGGACTAGTTTTCCACGTTCTACAAACTAGATGTTTTGAGATTATGTCGTGCCATGTTACACTGAAGGCTTATTACACTGAATGACTAGACACCATTGGAGGAAGACCTGTACATGATATTGCCCACACACAAGACTGTTATTAATAAACCTCAGGTAATTGGCTCATCATTGTTTTCTCATACCATATGGACACAAAAAAGTGATCACTCAACAGCTGCAGAGGGGACACTTTTTAAAATGTGATCTGAATCTGGCCTCAATCTGTCTTCCATTTGACTTTCAAAAGTTTCGGATTGCACCATCTGAAATGACTAGTCAGTTATATTAATTAAGTGGGTTTTGTAATTGAATGAATGCAGGCAGAATTATTGACTGTAAAGTACTTTTCCACTTCAGCAAAAGACTTTTTCAAGTGAACTGAAGAAGGATTAAATGTCCTTAAATTGAGCATTTGCATACCATCAATTCAGACACCTACCCAGGACACATGTGATTATGTGGAGGTCAATGTGTCATCGCGCTTTAATTCTTATGGGAGGACAGTTGTAAGCCACCAGTGGGATGTCACTTCTGCAGCTAAGAGTCTTCTCCTGCTGCAACAAACAGCAACTGGGCTCCGGAGGAACACACAGATAGACAGATGGACAAGACAAAATGTACCATCAGGGCCCGGAGAGCACCGGAGAGCTGCATGAGTCTCACATTTAATTATCTACCCAATGGTCTCACTGTAGTGTTACTAGACAGGGGAAGGGAGAGAGAGGTCCCCAGAGTAGGAAGAAAGTAGATGTTTCTAGCTTTTGCCTCTTTGAGACTGAATATGTAATGCAAGCAGCTGGACAGATGCAAGAGGTGCAGTAAAGAGAAACAGAAATCTCAGTTTTCATCAGAATTGAGGTGTTTGTGTGGATCATTTTACTGCATTAGATGGCAGCACTCAGCTTCAGACATGAATATTTTGGGTGTTCTACAAACACGTAGGGACCTAATAAATACTGCAGGTGCATCAAGGTTCATGATTAGGTATTGAATCAGACGGTGAAAAGCACACCAAGAGCCATGTTACATCAGAAACCGAAGAAATGAAAACTAATGATACTACTGCTCAGAGGAATCGTCCATAATACTAAACCACAACTTTATAAAGCTTTATGAAATTACAAAATGGACACAGAAGTAACAAAATATACATTTCAATACATTATTAAATGACTCTAATAGAAAATAGAAAAGTGTTTAAGACAAATGAATGAGAGACTTTCCCCACAACATAACAAAATAAGATGTCTGTTCTTTATTAATTATTTAATTATGACATTAAATCCCTCTGTAATCCCAATGTGTAGTCTATACAGCCCTATTTGTACAGCATACACACTAACAATACAGGATTTAGTAGTAAACTTGTCAACCACAGGAGAACATCAAAAGAAACCCCACACTTGTGAATCACTACAGATGTTTGTGATTGTTTTAACAGAAAAATCATGATAGCCTATTAAACCTGAATAACAGCACACTGACACGCATATATGCTTTCTACCTTACTTACACAAATTACTGTTTTTGTGTGAATGCTTTTATATAATGTCTGTCGTCACTGTGGTGCATTAAAACCGACTCTCTGGACCTGCGTATCTCGGCGTGTCTATTTAAAAGAACTATCAATTCTTTCTCGCTCTGCATATCGATGAGGAGATAAGAGATCTGAGAGATGTAGGGCTGTGATGATAGGAAAAGAAGGAAGGAATGATGAAAAAGTAGAGGAAAAGAGGATGTAGCCGAAGCATTTCCAAGATAATAAGCATATAAGTGAAATATGAAACTAACTATTGCACCAATGGATGAAACTGAAAACTGATCCACCAACAAACTTAAAATAACTCAAAGCTATACTGTTTGGAATATAGTACTCTATCTGTCTCAGACATTTTTCTCCAATTCCTTTTCCTCTTCTTCTCTCACTGCCTTAAAAACAAAAAAAAAAAAAACAGACAGAGAAAAAAGAAGTCAGGATGGCTACTGAAACTACTCTTCACCAAAATATCATGTAGCTTTAGGTGGCTTCATCTTTAAAATTACAAGAGACACTCTAGACCAAATATCTGTCTTGCTTCTTTGCCAGAAATAGTACATAATGGTGCTCTGCATTGTGGTTTGGGCTCAGTATTTGAAAAATGATAGCTGACCTTTGAAGCACTGATGCGTGTACATAAGCTTTTTAGAGGGGGCTTAATTGTCCTTGTGGTGGTCATTGATTTTCAGTCAAAGTGATAAAAGTGTATTTTGTGACTGATCACTTCATATGAAGCGAATCTCCTTTGGACTGTGTCAAGCCCAAAAGTTCTCAGTGTGGTTTGGAATACATAATGTGATTGTTAATGTACATGAGTCTGAATAGTATGAACTGATCCCATTTTTTGAGGACACTTCATTTCTACATCAAGGTCAATCCAACGGAGGCAGGAACAGCCTCATCTGCAATGATGCCCCTGCTGAGGCTGTTCAATGGTCCATCAGGCCCATCAGGCAAGCCACATCCAACATCTGTCAACTGCTGCACGCGTCAGCGTAAAAAAAATACTTTAAAAAACCTGCTCGGTTTTACAGGTTGGTGTTAAATTTTCTGTTTTTTTATAAAGAATTTTAGCTCAGCAGTCCCTCTACACAGTACAACAACATACTTAAAGACACTTAACAACAACCTTGCCTTCAGTGACTGCTCGGTTGCGTCAAGGTGACATTTTGAAGTGGCTTCAGTGATAAAAGCCTCGTCTAGTGTAGTTGAGGTCTCAGACTGACAGAGTGTAGCAGTCACATAGTCACTGGTTGAAAGGTCGACCTGGTGGAGGACAAACTGCAGCTGGTCCTTACTTTGATGAGGACTTCTCCTCAGGGGGCCTTTTGTATGTGTGATCAGCACTTCACTGTTCATGACTGGAATACCAGTCCAGAAGATCAAGTTTTTTTCATCTCCATAAATTACTGGGATTTACAATTTTATGCCAAATGTCTTTCATTTGATTTGTAAATATTAACCTTGATTAATATTAAGTTTATTAATTTAAGCCAGCATATACAGTATCTTGTTCCAAATTGACTGGCTGGCTGTCATCATTCCCCTGAAGTAAACAAACTGCCAGGGATGTCTTCTTCATTTTTATTTACCTCACTTTTCTCAGCAGCAACTACCGGCAGCGCTACAAGAGCTAATAAATGTCAGTGTGATATGGAAACAGAAATTACAACATGAATTATGTGACGATACTGAATATGAATGTGAAATTATTTTAGATTTATTCAAACAGGTCTATTTTTTTTAGTTTTGTGTTTAGAAAAGCCTTTAAAAAACACTAAGAAAAGACTGTGACCTGTCCTCTGTCTCACAGTTCCACCTCACAGCACCAACAACATCATTCCGCTTTCACTTCGCCATGTTTACAGTTGTGCGCTGAAGAATGCTTTCTGCTTTGTATATGTGTGTGTGTGTGTGTGCGTGTGTGTAGGGGAGGGAAAGCAACACATTCTGACATGCTAGTCTTTTTGTTGGGACGTCGTGAAGCGTACCAGATGCAACCTCGGCTACACAGGATAAACTGTGACACCCGATGCCTGTATTTGTTCGCGACGCCCCTACGTCTGTCGGGTCGGGCTGTTATCGTGGAGTCTGAACCCGCCATAAAATACTTGTGGCAGAGCCAGAAAAATGGCAACAGACGTGGATGAGATCAATGCTGCCATCTATTGTACAGAAATACCAACTGTTAAATCTGCGTAGACAAAATACTTTCTGCTCACTGTGACAAATCAAACATTGGCTTCTAAACTCAGAAAATCTTTTTTTTTTCTCAAATATTGAGTTTCTTTATCTTTATTCTGTTGGCGCTGAAATGTTTTGTTACAACCTTTTTATCTGGAAGTTGTAATTCAGACATTCACAGCCCCTTTGCCACTGGTTTATTTAAGCTTATTCCACTAAACCTCTCCTTGTAAGTTTGCCCTGGAAAAGCATGTGCACAGAATGCTTAGAATAAAAATCAATCAGGGTGTGTTGTGCCGTGTCACGCTGCTTGCCATATTTCAGTGGTATACCTTCTGCTATTCCCTGTGGTCCATCACTGGTATGTATGAGGACTTGATGTGAAAAGAGACAAGTGGGCATTGAGCGGACAGCTGGAACGTGACCGAGGTGCACAACGACCGCTCTGCCTCCGGGGTGGGAATTGCTCACCAGCGTCTCGGAGGCCGCTTGACCTTCCTTGTTCTGTTTGCAGTAGCAGGGGGACAAGGTGAAATCCAATAAGATTTTGATAAAGCGTGCTGTCACCTCCGCTGTGCCTCTCCGTGTGTTTCTCTGAGCGGCTGTGCGTGAGATAAAGAGAGGGAGAGATTTGTCTGAGTGTGGTGGTACTGTACTGTAGGTTCATCACCTGCACTTGTGTCTTTGTTGCCCCTTGTTTCGTCTTAGAGGAAAAGTTCAACCACAGATATAAGGTCCAGATGGATCCTGTGTTTGTGGATATTGTTTAAATTTGAAGGCTTAAACAATCCACTTGCATATCACGAAAGAAAAAAGTCAATGTAACAGACATTTTTTCTGCTGCAGTTTTTTAAGGGCAAAGTGTTTACCATTTTGACAAAACAAAACAAAAAACCTAGAGGACTCGGATGCAAAATGTAAGGCACTGAGTTATAACTTAATGTGCTTGATACCACAAGTAAAAAGTGTCTTTGTGTAAAGTGTAATATTTGAGTAAGTCCTGCCATCTTTACTTAACTTACTGTAAAATGGGTTTGTATATGTCATATCAGATAAAAGCATGCATAGTTGACTTTTATTGTATGCAGAACTGATTCTGGGGTCATTTGTGGTTTAGTCTGAGTCAAAAAGAGTTGCTAAATGCACATTTTGTTACTACCAATCTAACCTTTATTAGATTTGTTTATATTAATGTGCTTCCACGATGATCACAGTAGTTTTTAACTGACCACAGTTGCTTGGCTTCCCATGATGTGTCATACGTGTTCATTTGACATGTGATCGTGTTGATATTTCACCAAAAAAAAAAAGAGTATAACCTTGTATTCACTTTTGTGTTGACAAAATCTGATTAAATCACCATATAAATTTGCAATGACTAAGTCCATCTCAGTTCTATCAACCTCTACTGGCAAACAGTAGAGGACATAGAACAACAGGCAGATCTCTGGCACATTCCCCAGACATGTCATTTGCTTTTCTGGCTGTGGTTTGTAATATGTTTTGATTGCCTGTGTTTGCTCATAACTCCCTGCCCTTCATTGTTGAACGGCTTAAAAGACACGTAGGCAGGGAGAGGATGCAGGGTTGAAATGCCAAGAAGTTGGCAGATTTTGGTCTCCAAACAGAAAATTGGTTTTGAAAGACAAAAATAACTCAGCACCTGGTGAATTAACTGCTGGATAATTGGCACGTATCAAAAAAAAACCTGACAACCTCTCTGCAAGGATGAAATATGGGCATTAAACTCGTTTTTCCCTTTCAGAGTTGAAGCTTTGTGTTGATTTGGACACAGACAGACTGTAGGTCCTGAGCATCCAGACTAACCGGTTACAGCAAGAGTGAATGAGGGGCTAAAGGCCTCAGAGCTGATGTTAGCTCCCTGACAAATAAAAGAGCTTAACTACAGTCATTTTCAGGGTGGTTTCACCATTAGGCAGAGGTCCATAATTGGCAGCAGAAAGAGGGCCCAAAAAGAGAAGAATAGAAATGGCTGAATAGAAAGAAATGCTCTCTTCTTCTTTTTCTTATTAGCTTGATTACAGACTATTTTTGCTGCCACTGCTGCGAGAGAAGGGAGCAAAGGAACCAAAACAACCCCGGTCACACACAAACATATAAGAGAAGAGAGGACTTCTTAAAACATTTTCATCAAAGTATTAACCGCTGCTGCCACTATTCCCACCGCCTCGAAGCACAACAAGCTGTAGTGAAGCAAACATTCGCTTCATAGGAAACTACAGCGGCGATGACGGGGATGCTGGGCCAACCGACGCGCAGAGCCAAGGGGAAGCACATACTACACATCTAATGATGATGGAGATTAAGAAGATGATGACCAGCATCCAAACACCACAGTGTCATGTCTTGTTCAGTTAGAGGAGATCCTGTATACTCAGCATTAACATACATATAGGAAATGTGCAGAAAGGATGAATACATCTCAAAGTCTGACGTTGATAACATATAACATGTGTTGAATTGAAGTGACTCTTAGTTACACATTTGCATTTTGGATTTTGGATTTTTCTTTGTGCCTCGGCATCTGAATTCTGTTGTTGTGTGCAAATTGTACTGTAGGGCAAGTTGAATTGAACTGATGTGTTTACTTTCATTTTAATCTGCCAATTGAAGACCCAGAGGACTCCAGTGTCTGTGGAAGATCAATATAATCAGGAAGCCTAACTGAATTAGGCCGTAACACAACATAGTAGCTGGCATTTATTTACAGTCATAAGGTAAATTAATTGATTTTGAACTAAGCTTGCAGGGCACTGTCACTGCAGACACACTGCTCACTCTACAGATCCCCCCCCCCACTTGATATGAAATACTCTATTGGAAAAATGGCAACTAGTTTCTCACTCATATTTTTGACCTGCTGGTTGCTTCAGTTCTTAATCCCTTTACCTAACGCTTGTTTTGCCCTGAAGACTCGATTCTCATATTAGCCTTTTTCTGAAAGGTGTGTGTCATATACTGTGAACAGGGCCGTCCCAGACCCGGTTACCACCTGCACCTCTACCTACTCAGGGCCGGAACTGAGCCATACAACTCTAAATACTCATACTGTCACACCGCGGCCGGGGCCTCACCTCGGGCCTCATGTTTCTCCTCGCTGGGAAAGTTTAGTGAAAGAAAACAAGTGAACCAGAGCTCCCTGTGTGCCCCCCCCACCCCAGGTCTCTGTCCATGGTGCTGATCTGAGAATCTGTTCCCTGCCCACACAGTCTCTCTCTCTCTCTCTCTCTCTCTCTCTCTCTCTCTTACAGTGTTTTCTCTTGCTCATTTGCTATCCCTCCCCTCCTCCCCTCCTCCCCTCCTCTCTCCCCCTCACTTTCCACTGTGCAAACACATTCACAGGCATTGCTCACCATTGATTGCCCACCTCTCTCTCTCTCTCTCTCTCTCTCTCTCTGGCACGCACCCCCCCCCCTCCTTAAAATATTCATTTCGACACCTCAAAGGCCCAGTTTTTCCTCCCACCTGTATCCTCAGGCGGAGAGGCTTGGCTTGTGGAAATAAAACGCAAAAAGACACGTGAAAAGTGATATTTACTGAACGTGAGTCCAGTGGGTGCAGACCTCACGCTGAGCCCGTCGATGTTCTGTGCTCAGGCTCAGGTTGGGCAAACTGTTGATGCCCCACGCCCCCCCACCAGCACCACCAGCACCCCCACCCCCCCCCCGCTTGGAAACGCACCGGGGACCCGCCAAACAGCCGCAACAGGCAGGCGCACTCTCCGCTGCCTGCTTCTCTTTCTGTCTTCGTCAGGGTTTTGATCCAATAAGTCCTGTTTTGCGCATCAGTTGAGGAATTCCCCGAGTTTGCAGAGAGGAGCCGCGCAGGGAGGAGACTGTAGTTTAAACCCCGCTGTCTGCGACCAGCTTCAGTTCATCTGCTCTGCCTGAGCTCCATCAGGGGGGCAGCATTTTTGGAAGAACCTCGCCGGGGGTCGTGGGGGCATTGATTGACAGAGGAGAGGCGGGGAGCACGGGGGCCTGCCGGGAGACACTCCTGCGTGTCTTCTGATTGTTCCCCTCTGTCTCTGACGGTTCAGCGACACCGACCTGCCACCGACAGCCGCCTGTCACCTCTCCAGTCCCCGGGGCGCAGCGCGTCAGTCTGCGCCGATGGAGCGGTTACTCCCCTGGTCAACTTGGATACCGGTGCTGGGCCCCTCGGCGATATCAGTGCCTCTGTGGCGGTGAACAGGAGAGTAGAAAAAAGACGGGAGAGGGGGAAGGACAGGGAAGACACGTGGATTCCCGAAGCGCACCGTCGGATCCGCTCTTGATGCGCGCAGGTGTCCAATTCATCAGCTTCTTTTTTCTGTCTCTCCGTATGAACTGCTGGCGTACAGAGTTCTGCGCAAAGCTGGGAAAGAAAATGTTCCAGAGGAAGACGTTCAGCCGGAGTGCTTTGAACACATGAATGCTCCCAGTCGGATATTTGCTTTGGGTTTAAGGGGAAATCGCTCGGATATCAAACCTCTCCAGCGGAGACACAGTCCAGGCTCTGGAGTTACAGAGAGCAGGGGAGGAGGATCTGGAAAGTAGAGCTTATATTTACGGATTACCAGGCTTTTTCTTCTCCTGAACAACTGTGAACGCGCTCTTCTTTGATGTCTGAAAAGGTAAAAGTAAAATCTTTCTCCATATTTCCTGTTGCGTTTATCCAATGTTCTCAGAACAAGCATTCATACAGTAATACACAAGAACCAGTAAGGTTTCTTCTTTTTGCTTTTCTTTTTCTTCTTTTTCTTCACCAGTTCTGCTACCAGAAATGAAGAACAATCATAATTCGCCTTTAGGTGACACAGTGGGAAGACAGGCCTACATTACGCACTGCAAAAACAAGACAAGTTGCGCCTAAAGACGCAACAGCAACATAAATATTCAGTTTATTGTGAGACCGTATCATCAGGAGGGTTAATTATTCTCTGTGCAGAATGTATAGAGCTTCTCGTGGCATTGTTACGTGGTTTCAAGCCTCTGTTGGTTATTGTAGAGAAGGGCATATTCATCTGGAAAAAAAAAAAAAACAATTGCTTTTCAATTACGTGACGCCCAGGCAGGTCGGTCCAAACGCGCAGTGGATAATGAATTTCTAATTTTCTTTTTTTCCATGGCTCTGGGTCAACAGGTCCGGGGGCGTCTCTCTCTCTCTCTCTCTCTCTCTCTCTCTGCACGTGCAACTCCTCCAAAGATAAAAAAAAAAAAATGAAATGAATACTGAAGAAAGTATTGATCCTGATTGCTTTGGATCAGCGCAGTACTGACATGGTTGTTTGGGCAAATCTTAGCGCTCCTGCCTGTATCTGTTTTCAGGAGTAAGGCCATGGAACAGGCAACAGGGGACGCTCTTTCAACTGATTTGGAGTAACCCACTGCCTCCTCTCACATCCGTGAGCTTTACTGCTGCAGGTTAGAAATGAGATCACTTTCTCCAAGTTCTTTTTGTATCCAGCTATAACTAATGCACGATGAATAGATGGATTCAATCGAAGTATGGTTGATTCATAGGCAGTCTTTATTAAAGTTTAATCTTTATAATATATCCAATTTGCTGTATGGATTAAAATGAATCCGATTTGATGCGTTCATTTGTGCAGTGACAGAAATGCATGAGAGGCGATAGGCTTGGTATGGAGGAGGGAGGACTGAAGAGATGGAAAGATAGATAGATAGATTAAACAGATATATATACTGACTGCAGTCTGCTTCCTAATAAACAAAACACTTTGTGCATCATTGCCGCTGGAGAAATCCGATTAAAGAGTTAAGAATTGAGAAGAGGAAGGCATCAAAATCCCAGAGGATGACATTTCATCTCATCATTAAGAATGATCAGAAGGAGGGGTGTAATTGGCTCATTACTGGTTCCCCTGTGCATGCTTGGCCTATCAAACAAGGACAATACTTGTGACAGCAGCATGACACCTCTATCCAAACCTTAATATCACATGACACCTTTCATTTACTTGTATTTTTTTTAAACATTCACCTTCCCAACTGGGTTTTTTTCATGCTTCATGTTCACACGGTTGGTTTTGTAGCCCGCAGGTTAGAGGAGTAAGCTCGTGACCACAAGCCTGTCACTGCAAAGAGAGATTTGTGATTGGTGGGAGAAGGACTGAAGCTTTCATCTTACCGCTTATTTGGTGGCCTCAAGCAAGGCACTAAATTCCCAACTGCTTCAGCAGTAACCACATTTTCCTCGATGTCTCCCGGTTGTGAATATGTTGAACCAAACACTATGTCTTTCTCTTGATACAAACATAGTTTCACACATGGGAGTTTCCCAGTATATCTTCTGTCTGGTCAACTGATACAATGCACTTAAGAAAGGACAGTGCACATACGGTATAACACATGGGTGTTCTTCATTCTCCCAGCCAGTGCAGGGATTTGAACCAGTGGCCTTGAGTCACAAGACTGAAGAGTACAGCCTCTAAATCTATCTAAATCCCAAAAGACGTTGAAACCTCTATATGTTGATGAAACCTCACCTTTCCCAGGATTTATTTTACCCCGAGGGCTACACCAGTGTGATGTCTGCACAGCCTTGAAAAAATACTCCTGTGCGTTCACAACTTGCTCCTGCACCAGTTTTGCAATCACCGACACATTTCTTTGAAGAAATCCGACATCCCATTTGATCTATTTGCCTGTTGTAACATTAAAAAAAGGAATTGTCATACATAAACACAAGGACAAAATATCTGTTTGTCCCAGTGGGGAATGCAGTACGATTCCCTGTCTGCTCCCTCACCACTTTGTGTGCTCATAGAGAAGTGAATTATAAAGACAAAGCGGGGGATGGTTTTTCACCTCATAAATCAAACACTGTATGTGCATTTTCTTCTGGGGAAGGGAAGGGCCACTGATGCCAGACAGCTGTGGGGCCCAATCAGTGCCCAAATGTTTTTGTAGAAATAGTACTTCAAGAAATGGATGTAACAACTCTTAACAGCTACAGTACATCCAGTTTAAAATTGAATTTGGTGTTTATTCTCAAGGGATCTCGAGTACAGCTACAGCCAACACAATCACTGCGCCCTCTGCGTGAGGATGGAATTCATGAGTTGTGGTCAAGGAGATTATGTAGGAAATAAGAAATGTTGACATGTAAAACCAAAGATGTGTCACAATTCGAGAGCTGGATCCTTCAAAGAATGGTGCATTGGGGTGAACACGAATGTCTGCATTAAGCCAAGGCCAATGCAAAGAGTTTTTTTTGGTTGCAAAAATGCCAAATTGCCCGTAAGGGTGTACCATTTTTTAAATTATTCGTAGTGTACTGCCAGGTTAAAGGCTTTATTGGGTATGTTTGTATGTGTGAATGTTTAAAAGTAGATTCCAACTCCATTTCACTTCACTATTTGCAATAGACTCTTGTGTTTGTGCTTATACTACAAAAACCTATGGTGTGGTGGGAATGAAAGACCACAACTCTTCAAATATGTGTTCTGGAAATCACCAAGTTGTGGCTTTGTGTAAGAAAGTGGCTTAGCTCATTGATGTAAAGCAGCCACGCATTCAACACAACTCCAGCTGGATCCAGTGGCTCACAGGGCTTGTGTGGTTTTAGTGTGGCTTAACGCTGGCTGTAGTCCCTCCGACTGGATGACTGGATGACACGGCTGCTGAGGGAGAGACGGAGTGAGTGAAGTGACAGTTTATTTGTGTGATGTAGAGAGACACAACCAGTGAACACATAATACAGTGGTGTCCAGTATATGCATGGCCGCTTGATGGCTGTGAACAGGACGACAACTTTTTTGCCAGTACAAAGACTTACCTGAGTATCTTTTCACTGATTACTCAGGTTATTTTGTTGCCAGGAGACAACTGAGCACACTTTTGTTGGTTTGTTTTTTTTGTTTATAGAAACATTGCCTAGCTACATTGCAAAAAAATGTGTTTATTATAGCTTTTACTGCTGGCTGCAGTGTCTTAAACAAGCGGACACTGAGCAGGTATGTTTAAGTGTGTGAGAGACAGTAGGGGATATTAATCACTTTGGAAAAGCAGAACAAAATGTGATGGAAACTGTTGGTATTGTGGAGACCAGACAGAACATTGCATTCTGACACAGGATCCACAGGACCTCAGCTGTAAAGAAGAGTACAGCCCATTTAGTTCAATACACAGAGGACGGCAGGATTTAATATCACTTTACAAATACAGAATGAGCGCTTGAGTGAGCAACAGCAAGAAAGTGAGCTTCACAGCAAACTGACATTCCCTCAAGGTCATTCCCATCTAATCCGTTCATCCACTAAATCAACATGGTCGGACACCATCTCTCTGCCCAAGGTGGCTGTGTTGAGTGGGTGGGGGTCCCAGGCCAATGACCGTGAGCCAATCAAAGTTAGCGGCTGAGGAGGTGTGTGTGATCTACAGAGCAGAGCTCGATATCGTCTTGGAGGAAGGGTAAACAGGGTCGCCTTGGGATTGTGAGCGCCTCCTCGTGTGTGTTTGTGCGTGTGATTTTTTTTTTAGTATTGGTCACATCTTTGCCGCAGAACACATGCTGGTTGAGCCAATGTGCTGTGTGGGTTTTCTTTTGTGTGTGTGTGTGTGTGTGTGAAATTGTTTGCTTTGTATTTAGTGGTACCATGTGGAGTTTTTCAACACTACTGGCTGTTTTAATGAGTGGGTCCCCATTTTGTTTGTGTCTTGGACTATATACTTGAACTCATATGTACACACACAAGCACGTGAGTGACACAATATATTTCCTTCCAAATGCACAGGGCGGTATGCAAACAGTGTCGTGAATGCAAACCACAAAACAGGAAGAAGAAAAAGAACAGGGCAAATCACCCAATGTAATGGTAAATTAAACCAGAATTGTCAATCAAACATAATGGGACTATATGACATTCGTCTTAAAAATGTTTTATAAGAAAAGGGACGCATAGTGAGTGTTTGTGAGAAACTCTGAAAGTAAACATAACTTTTTAACAAGAAAACTCCCCAGGTACCTTAATCTCCTTATCCTTATCTTCTGTAAGTCACCATCTGAAAGACAGGCTTTGACTTGGGGTCATTAGTGTAGGAGCTTTTTTGGTGACTGAAATGCTTATATACAGTAGAGTAGAAATCACTCTACATTCAACATTCAGGAACAATGTGCAGCAGTTTTTTGGCCACAGATACACAATGCATTGGATAAACACGCCATTATCTCACTGTGGCATGCGGGTTGGAAATAAACTCTCCTCAGAACAGTGTCAATCCTCCTCAGAAAGCTGTCACACCTGTCCTGAACTGTGTCAGAACATATCCGATCATTCCTTATGGAGGAATGCTTCCAGCTCGCTGGGGGATTGGAAGAGGCCTGAGAAGTGATGATGTTTAGATCTGGTGAATCGAGAATCGAGAGGCCAGGTAAGGTGTTTGACCTCATCGTGGTGGTCAGTGTTGAATTTGTTTAGCAACATGTGCAGGGGGCATTGTCTTGGATTATAGCATCAGAGAATGGTGTTGACCCTTGTGGTTTCATATTATTATACATCCCTGAAGAAGACCTAATGACTCCCAAGAGATGGCCAGCTGTACCATTAGAGATACACCACATTGTTAAACATACAGTAACAGTTCACTGTGAGTCGAGGACACCCTCTGGCTTTTTTTCTAAATGCAAACCTGTGTGGATGTAGGGGGAAAGGAGGGAAGAGAATTATATTATTCTTCCCATGCTGAAGGCTCCAGCTTTTGTGCCCCTGACACCAGATTATGTGTCATTTTGCACTGGCCTTGGATTTTGAATGACAGCCCTGCAAAATTAACACCTGATTTGGGAATTTCTAGATGGGATTTTGTCAAAACGGTGCCACAGAGGTGTTGATTTAGTTCTACAATTTAGTTCTTGAGTCTGTAAATGCATGCTTTTAGCAACTTTTCTGTTAAAAATCCATCTGTCCCTGTCAGCGAGCTTTGACTTACAACTCCCTTTTCCTCTTTGCCAAAGACTGTTTACTTCTGTGCCTGTTTAATAATTTAGCAGTTTTTGTGACAGCTGCACCTTCAGCTGAAGGACCAAATGTTTGGCTTTTTTGGACCTCAGTTGCCTCAAGGTGTTTTGAGAACTCATGCAGAAAGGTGGTGATTGTCAGACCTTATAAAAGGCTGACTCATACTACTTGTTGGTATTAATTTAATCACATACCGGTGTAGCAGTCCTGGAATTACTCTTCTGTGAAAATACATCAAAACATCTCTGTGAAGGGTATTATGGGTACCTGGAAGGTCACACAGGCTTGCAGAGGAGCTGATGCTTACACCTCGCCAATCAAAACAGAAAAGAGAAAAAGAAAGTACAACAAAGTAAAACAGAAGTATGCAGATTGTTGAATGTGGGGATTGCTCTTCTTTTTTTTATCACTGTATACTCATTTCCTTTGTGCCTTTTACACTGTTGGTCTGACAAAACCAACCTTAAACTTTCTCAGACTAAATGATGAATTATAAAAGATCATTGATAATGTAAATAATGGTTAGTTGCAGACATGCAGGGTTTCTCGCAGTGTTTTACGATGTAGGTGTCCTGTCTCATGTGAAATAAAGATCACCTCTGCTAATGCCATTTTTATGAAGAGTCAGGGAAAATGAGCCGTAGAGCAACATGACACAGCAAAGGCTATGTGTTTAACGAGTGAGGCGATTGTTTAAATCATTATCTAGTAACTACATTGATAACAAGCTGATATGCATCAGGATCTGTCATATTCAGCTCGGCAGGAGATTGATGGATCAATCACATCGTCTGTTGCAGTACTTATTTAGAGCAGCACGTGGCTTACCAGTTTCCTGGGGGAAACCTTGATGAAACGCAGTGTACTCGTGGAGTATTGTGATGTCTTTGTGGATAATCCAGATTGTTCATCAAGACCATGTGCCACTACAGTGGATGCACTTAGGGGTTAATAGTGTGCTCCACATCACCTATGGAAGACGGACCCTCTCGTCCAGCCTGCAGCACGTCGAGCTCGGGGCTGCGAGCTCCTCTCCACACAAACAGCCCTCAATCACTGCAAGGCTCACTGGGATCAATATGTTCTCATAACTCAGGGCCCCTGACCCTGACCGCAGATCATTATTGCCCTCTGGAGATGAGGCACACACACACACACACACACACACACACACACACACACACCCACACAGGTGTTGTCTCTGCTATTTTGCCAACCATCCCAAAAGGCTTTAAATATCATCACATGGAAGGTTGGGACCACCTGCACATATATATACACACACACACACACACACACACACACACACACACACCAGTGGTGCAAGGAGAATTGAGTGCCAGGGGCCTGACAGGTAGAGGAGGAGCAGTCAGGGAACACAGCTGATGAACGGAGCAGATAACAAGAAGACGAGGGGCGCTCACTGTGAATATCATTTCTTTGTGTTTTTTTATTGTTGTCATTGCCACCATTATGAGACATTTTATGAGTTAAATATTTTTGAAACATGCAGGGTCCAGAAATTAATTTGACAAATAAATCAAGAGGACACATCAAGAAGATACAACAACAACTTTATGAGATATTTCAGTTTCAATGGGATTTACACACATTGCTTCTCGAACTTTGTCCCATATTGTGCACTCTGCAGAATGTGTGCCGATCAATTCAAATCAACATAAGTGGCCTCGATCAAGTACGTCTAAACTTCTTTAACCAAGCATTAATTGGAAGTAAATTGTTTTTTTTAAGTGGCTTCAGGTAACAGACCTGGAAAAAACAAACAAATTGGTTTCATTACGGTATGTTTGACTGCATGGCTGAAAATAATTTTTGTCCAAAAATGCTTTTAGCTACACCAGCTGCGTGGCAATGTTGGCTGGTTGCTCGGTCGAGTTATTGAATTGATTGCCATGAAATTTCATATGGACAGTCACGTTCCCCTGGGGATGAATCCTATCAGCCTGAATCTACCTATAGCAGATTTTGAGCCAAATATACAAAACAACAACTGGATGGAATCCAATACTTTGGTTTATTACCAAGTAACTCAAAAAGCTAGTGGCATTTCCATTTCCCTGAGCTGCACTTTGTGTGTAGTGCCAATAAGCAAGTTAAACTAAGATGGTAAACATTGTACCTGCTAAACATCAGCGTATTAGTTTTTATGCCGATGCCTCACAGCCCAAGGTAAAATTCTCACATCGTTTGTTTTGTCTGTCCATCAGAGAAAGGCATGTAATCCTCACATCTGAGAAGCTGTAACCACAATGTTGCTTTAAAATCGTCTTCCATGATTGATTGATATCAGTTCATTTTATTTTTCTTATCGACTAATCGATAAAACAACTAATTGTTTGAGCCCTAAACTGAAAACTGAAACCTGATTTAACAAGCAACTATCTGTCAGTTCTGTCAGTAGCAGTTAATCATTTTCATTCATTCGTACTATCTGTGTGTGTGAGACTGTGTGTTTCAGTCTCTGTGTTTTTATTGGTTTTTTTTTATGTTCAGGGTGTTTGTGTGTGAAGTGCTATTCCTATCCTGTCTCTGACCCAGCCTTAATGGTGTTTGTCGTGGAGTGTTTGTGCTTCTCCCTCCATCATTTCTATATTTAGGCTTCTGTCTCCCTCATTTATGGAGGCTGTGCTCCTTGGAAGCACAAATTGTCATGACGAGTTGACACCAGCAGAGCATTTCCTCGTCTCCCAAACTTTTCAGAGGTGGTTGGTCATTTGGAGTCAAAATGCAAAGCCAACAGAGCAGGGGATACACACTTTTCTTTCCACTGTGACTGGTGGGTTGTACAGCTTCTCAACTGCTTGATAATGCCAAATTGACAAATTTGTATTAATAAGACGATCCCCCAAACACTGGTTTCATAGTCGCATGAAATGTTTTACTTGGTTGTGTGGAGCTGTAGTTTTTACAAGTTGGTCCTTGTTCAGCAGTGGCAATTTGTCATTTAAAGTGTTTCTTTTTTAACACAAAAAAAGTCCTGAGGAAATTTTCCAGCCACAGTCCAAATTTTAAATGATTGCCTGGCATTTCGTATAAATTTCCCACCCTGGTCTTTAAATGTGAGTTTAACTCCACTCACTCAACAGCTGAGCCAGCAGTTCCTCCATCACTGAAATTGCCAAGTAGGGACAAAACTTGGCGATTTCAATGAATGATGAATCTTATCACACATTAGAACATCTTCGATTGTACACTAACGCACAACCAAGGCAATAATGCAAAGAAAAAACATCCAACTCCGATTATGAGAAAGCTACTTTACCTTTAAAACCGATTTGTCCACAAGGAATTAATGCTTTAAAATGTGTTCCCTTAAAAATTTTTCTTTAAGGTATTTATGTTGGCATGTTAGTCACAGATTGAGTAATGATGCATTGGCGTTGATTATTTGTATAATTGCACTG
This sequence comes from Lateolabrax maculatus, assembly GCA_031216445.1. Lineage (NCBI taxonomy): Eukaryota > Metazoa > Chordata > Actinopteri > Acropomatiformes > Lateolabracidae > Lateolabrax > Lateolabrax maculatus. The sequence goes on along the minus strand of CM062204.1, from coordinate 4,890,050 downwards.
CTACTATAAATAGGACCCTTACTAGCATTTCACTCCATTTTTCTCTTTTTTTATGTTTGTAAGCATACTCAAACCAAGATGACTTTGATTACTATAAACTGGACTGTAGAATATTTTGGATATGATGGGACTGGTTGTGGTTTAAACTGATTTGCTCTTCTTAAAACAATCTATCACTATTTTGAGGTAAAAACTAAAAAGAAGGGATTTGTGTTAGGTTTGGGATTGAATTATTGGAGTTTTTACTCTCAGATCAGGCATTTGTATGAAAATGACAGTCTCATCTGAATTTGAGTTGAATTTAAATGAATCTGAGAAGAACGCACGTTCAAAATAGGCTTGGTGCTGCGCTAATACAAAGGAAAACTTAGAATGATGTTTCTTACTTTGTGGCTTTTCCCCAGACAATTTTAACATGTTTCAGCGTGTACGAGTCTGTGGGTCAAATGTTCATACTGAATAAATTGTACATAACTAGTGGGGAAATAAGACATTACAGTCTTTGAAGTGCTACCGGGAAATCGGCCCTACTGTAGCATGAAAGGTGAATCTTATTATTTAATGTGTGGGTTTAATGCAGTTTTTTGTGTGTGGTTAATGCCATTACATAAACCTTAGAAGAGGAAGGTGATTTGTCCTTTTTTCCAAGTGTCCCCTTTGTGCTTTGAGGCTTGAGATAATAGTGCAGCAGCAGGGGCTGAACTGTGCTCCTCTGTGGGGTGGATCACACACAGAGGTGAATATTATATTTTGTGCATGAAATGAGATAAAAGGACTGTTATTGAAAAGTGATTAAAGTGAGAAAAGCCTGACATTTACGGTCCTAATCACAGGCACACAAACACAATCTAACACACACACACACACACACACACAATTGACTAGTGTCTCTGACCTGCACCTTAATCAACTGGATTGATTAGATCTGTGTGTGTGTGTGTGTGTGTGTGTGTGTGTGTGTGTGTGTGTCATTTCTGTAGGCTAATTGGTTGAGAATACGAGAGTGCTGAGGGATTACGGGATACATGAGACGGTTGAGCATCTACCATCTTCATACCACTTCTTCATTGTCCTGTATCACTTCTACATTTTCTCTCTTTTGCTCTCTCCTTCATTATACATGGGACCATCTGCCATTCTGACTGTACGTTTGGCAAGAAGTTACTTGGACTACATTGTTGTTCCAGAGGTTTTGTTTGTCCTCTCTACAGAGTGCCAGAGTGCTCTTATTGTGAAAGTGGAGCAGAGGGGAAAGGCATCTGTTCCTTCTTCATCAATATGCAGAAAGCTTAGGTATTTGTGGCAAACTGAAAACTAAACCTGAGCTGAGAGAACTTACAAGTATCAGCCAGACACAAGCATGGGCGCATCAGAGCGACGCTCCACCACTTCTCCAGGGGTAGAAATACAATATTTGCAGTTCGCGTAATCCTGTGGAAATTCATTAACTTTTTGAAGTGCTTGAACATCCAATCTTCACTAAAGTGAATGTCATGCAAGAGAGCCAATAAAAACAAATGGAAATGGTCAAAGCTGTCATATTGACACATATTGAGAGAAACCATCCCACAGATAAAGCATGGGAGAGGGGGGGGGGGACTCATCCAGGGAGAGCTGTGGGATGTGAAGGACATGTAGTGGCTGATGGAGATGGAGATGGTCAGACCTGCAGAGATGGAGATGGAAATGAAGCCACATCTTAAGTGTGCTCCGGTTATTAAACAAGTAGCGGTACACCAAGCATGGAGGTTAACAGATATATGCTGTTTTGAATTGTATTTGTATCAATGAAAGATAGTGTGTATTATATTTTTTGGAACATCATGGCATATGTGGACTTTCCTGATTTTTCTAATTTCTTTATGAGTCATTTCTCCAGAGAAAAGCCAATATGAACTTTCCTGCTCATTATTTCAATGCGGTGTATGACAAAGAACTTGCCACAGATTATCTTTGAAGTTTGGGACTTCTATATGATGCAACACAATGAGAACACAATGCAACACTGACAGAGTGCAACACAAATGCAACGCGACCGCAATGTGAAGCACAGACATACAGTAAGGTGACACACATGAAGAATAGCGAATAATTCTGAACCTGGGGTGTAACAATAGTCACATTTTCCAATTCAATTTTAAGGCCACCATTAAATCAATTGTGATACGGTGTACTGTTATATATGGATTTATTTATACTAAAGCTAAAAAAGAGCAATTTGAATTGATTACTTTTTAAAATGAGGTTAAAGAAATGATTCTCCACAACTATTTTGGCCTCTGTGTCTTTTTTTAATGTAACAATACAATGTTTGGGTGAAGTTAGCTCTGCTTGGAATTTGATGTCTTTGAGAACAGTTTGGGTTGACATAGTTTTGTTTTTGTCACTGTCAGTTTATTTATGATGCTTCGGTAAATACGATTGCATGTCTGTTGTGTTTTAGGTGTTATATGTAACATGGGAAGCTGTATTTGAAGGCACTGGAAATGTGAGGGTGACAGTTTTAAATTTTGATACGCATTTTCATTATAATACACTTTTTTTTTTGTGACAGACAATCACATCTTTCGCATAACCGCAAGGTTGCTTGCAGGAAAATGTAAACAGAGGCAGTTTTATGTTTGAACAAACACCCGGTGTTGTTTCTGATGACGGTCTCTGTCATTTACCTGTTACCATGGGAGTCCCTCGTAGGAATCAAACATTGCTCTTGCTGATGTTCAGCCAACAAGCACCTCTTCTTTCCAACCTCTCTGGCTCTTCTTCCCCTCCCTCCTCAACCTCCACTTCGCTGTCTCCTTGCTGTCTTTTGCACAGCTCTGTTTTTTCACATCCCCCTCTCTTTCCCACCGCTCTCATGCACCTCCACTCGTCCTCACATTTTCTCCCTGTCCGCTCGTTCTTCCTCTTCTCTCTCTTTCCTTCGTACCTGTAATTAATCCTCGCTCGCCCCCGCTCTCATTTCCAACCAGCCTGCAATATCGCCATCATTGTTTGCTGCTCCCACCACTTGGAAAGACCACGGTGTGCGTGTGTGTGCATGTGTGTGTGCGTGCATGTGTGTGTGCGTGTGTGTGTGTGCGCGTGTGTGTTTGCATGTGTGTGTGTGACAGGGAGAGTCTTATTGTTCATATCTGCTGGTGTCTCCCATTGTTTATGTTTCTAGAGGCACATGATTGAATGCATGCTGTTAAAGTGTGAGTCTGTGTGTGTGTGTGTGTGTGTGTGTGTGTGTGTGTGTGTGTGTGTCAAGGTGCAAAAATGTGTGTGCGTTCCTGTCATTCCACACCTGGTTGTCAGGAGTGGTTACTCAGTGTCTGTGGCAGCCAGCTGATAATTAAAGCAAAGCCGAGCACAGAAGGATAGACAGAAGAGAGGGATGAGCAACGAGAGGAAACAAGGGAGCCATGAAGGAAAAGAGACACAGGGCCTTCTGAGACAGACGGAGAGAGCCTCGCTGTGTGCGCATGTTTGAGTCTAAATGCCTGTGGTTTTAATTTTATTTAGTGTTTTTTTTTGGTTTTTGGAACCATGTAATTTGTGTCCTTCGAAACCTTTTTATTCTTTCTATTTTATTGCTCTCACTCTCTCCCGGTCTCTCTCTCTCTGCCTTTGCAACCAAACCAAATCCACCCACCTCTACTGGCACATTGTATACTGTTATTTTTGCTTCTGCTTCTGAACCATCTGTAAAGCTGTTGCATCACTTCACCTGCACACCATCGACAACCTTGCTATCTCTAATTCAAGTTATAGGAATCATTATTATTATTATTGTACCATTTAATAGTGGGAAAATATTCTTCTTGTTGCAATTTAGGATCATTTAGACATTTGGATTCACTTAAAGTACCAACTTTGGTCTGTTTTTTTTTTTTATAGTTTTGGCCATTGTTCCTTTCTATATTAATAATAATATTATTCTTATCAAGTTCATGGCTGAGTTCTGTGAGTGTGGTGACACTGCTGACAGAGCAAGAGAGACGAGCAGTCGGATGATCATGCAGGTTTAAATAAGCTCACGTTAGCCAAAATGATTTAGAAGAGAAAAGGCAAAAAGTAAGCTGTGTACACACAGCTTTTGCAAAGGGGGATTGTTTTTGACATTTCTAGTAAACTCGCTTTTTAAATAAAATGGTTTAAATAATCTGGCTGTTTACAACCTGTCTGATAGTCAGACTGCTCGTGTCGTGTTCTCAGATCTCTGCAATAACCTTGAAAAGTCCAATGTCATCATAACAGTTAGAAATGATCCGCAAAAGTATTGTAGAAGGAATTGTCCTTCAAGTAACAGAATTACTGCTGGCTTTCTCCAGAAAACTGACTTCTTTAACATCACGTATACAAGATACCCAGTTTTCACTATCGGGGTGAATGGTTAAGAGCACAGCTGGATTATTGTTGAAGAAACAAGAGTGCATGTGCATGACAAAGAGCTGCACAGTTTAGAGTAACTGTGTTAGCAGCAGTGCGGTGGGATGAAGGAAAGAGCTGGGCTGATATGAAATTTTCAAATCGAAATACTGTAAAATACACACGTTTATACTCTAAGGGGAAAACTGCACTCGCTCACTGCAGAGCCTGTTCTCTCACTACACTGGAAGTCATACCGCCAAACTGTGAGCAGCTGCATGTAAATGCAGGTTTTACACTAAGCAGGTTACTGAAGAGGTTGTACTTGTTCTGTGTTTTCCTGCCTTAACTTGATTTCTCCCAGTAACCCAGTTTCTTGTGTCGATGTAAACAAGGTCAACGGTAGCCAACCAGACGATATATGATATTAATACGATGGCTGACAGAGAGGAGCGCCGCTGAGGCATCTGTGTAAATCACCAATATGGCTGCCACCGATGTGGAACCTTCGACGGCCGGCTATAGCGGCAGTAATAAACGAACTGGACGGTAAATTTTCTCTAAAAGAAAAACAAACAACTGCACTTAAACTTTATGTTGATAAGAAATATGTGTTTGCTTCGATTGGTTGTCTCCGCCCGTCGATAACGTCCCTTGGAAATCGAAAACCAACTGAGAGGTTCCAGACTAATACGCATTTGCGAATCAGTCTGGTGAGTTTTGCCGCTCAGTTCTTGGCATCACTTATCGGGTGACAGAGGTTGTTTTCTGCGAAAGGCCGAGCTGACACTGTGTGCTCTGAACAGCAGAGGTAAAAGCATATACAGATTGGTTTAATAACTAGATTGTTACATTGTTCTGAGTGGCAAAAACAGACACTTTTTTTTTCCCGGAGAAAATGGCGTGGATTATTACTTTAACCTCACCGTGGATCTCCTCTGTTTCCCCGCTGTTTATTCTCTCCCTCCTTCTATTCCTTTATTTTCCTGCTACTACCGTCTCCCCTCCCATTCATCACCTGCTGCACCGTTTTACTCATCCTCCACAATCTCTCTCTCTCCTCTCTGTATTGACATTTTGCCCTCTGCCACTGCGATATCGCATGTCAGTCACCAATTATAGATCCCTACTTTATCACTTCTTACTGGTTAAATGGATCGAGCACACAGGCAGAGTGATACTGTTTTTTCCAGCCATAAACAGAATCACAGAGAACTGGGGAAGTGCTCTTTGAAACCAAGAAATTCGACATCTAGTGTTTGAGATATGTGACATTTACTCGAATAAAATAGGGGATCAGTTCTATTGATTTGCTATATACTCCATTAGGGAAGAAATCATTATGGTCATAGCTCTCACACATATACATTGCACCTATTGTGGTGGTCATGATGAGAAACTGTGTGCAAAATCTTAAAATTATGACTGTGGATGGTATTTGCTTGGTGTTTTCGTAGGGAACAAGATCAGAAACTCTATAGAATCTATAATCATGATAATGAATCCAAACCTTCTTTTGTCTTCCAAGAAATGTTTTGTTAGATGTATGCACCACTATGCCATAACAATGTTAAAGTACCCTGCACTTTCCATTTGCAGTTGCCTTGGATTAATTTATCACAGATCACGGGGTGTTTTTTATGATTTTTATACAGTCGGTGGTATTCTTCAGTCGATGTTTGAGTATGCAACCAAATAATTGTATAACTGAGATCCCTGGCAACACGAGGGCATGAGTTCTGGCCTTATAAATAAATCATGTAACATATACATTTTATTTCTGTTTATTGTTATGTATTAAGTCTTTTTTAAGCATACATACACCACAAGTCAAACTCGTGTATTCTTACATTTCCCATGTGGATGTGGCAAAAATCTACAAGAAGAGAAGAGCATGGAAAACTGTATGTTTGTTGATGTTGTTATTGGTATTCATTAAAGCTCTGTGGCCTTCCCAGAGTGGCCCTGGAGACCAAAGAGGGATTCAGGTTTTGACCGATAATTGAAGCTCTGGTTACATCTATGTGGTGGTGTCATGCATCTGCAAAGGTTTTAGCAAGTCATGTCATTTTGTGTTCTCTGCTGTCCCTGTTGTCACTTTTAAGACCCTCCAGGGCACTTGATTTCTGATGTAGAGCTGCAATGACCTGATGTATCTGCTACTGTTTTGATAATCAATCACTTGTTTGAGTCAAATATTCTTTGGTTTCAGCTTCTCAGATGTGAGCATATTGTGCTTGTCTTTCCCTTTTATGATAGTAAACGCAATATCTTTCGGTTTGGTCAAAAAAAGTGTTTTGAGTTTGTCACCTCTGGCTCTGGAAATTGTAATGGCAGTTTTTCACTATTCTTTTTCACATTAAAATTTTTATGACAAAACATTGAATCAATTATTTAAGTAAATCCTCAATGGCACTAACAGCCATAGAAAACAACAACGCATGATGGTGACAATTTTATTTGCCTGATCTGGACTAATTTTATTCTACTGAGAGTGGGACAATGTAGCAACGTTTAATTAATTAGTGTTATTTGGTGACTTTTCAAAATTCAGAACAACATATCTTGCCCAAGAAGTCAGTTTGCACCTCTGGGTTTCATACAGCTAGAGTAATATACAGTATTAATGAAAAATGTGCACAATTGCTCAACAAAACTAGTGCATCAATAACAATCACAGATCACCTGATCGGTTTTGACATATCAAAAGACTACACCAGTGATTTAATATTTCACTTCCATAAAGGTGGTTGACTTGCAAGAGACATACAGTATTTAAAAAGAGTATTAAAAATCAGTTAAGCAGAGGCCAGAGGGACACTTATTTCTCTAGTACGGGACGATCTCCAAAAACACTAGCTTCTACACTTCCTTTTAACATGTAAAATATATGGAATATCCCTTTAAGTCCTGTGATCATGACTGTAGCCAACGCAGGAGTTTGTCATTCACAGTATAAAATCACATCACGAGGGGAAACCGGCTGTAGGTGGCTGATGACCACAAAACGTTTCTCTGTGGCCAACTTCTCTTGGCCGGCACTCTTGTGACTGACCACACGCTGGCTGAAGCCCATGGTTGTTCACTGAGAAAGTAAATAAGTGGACGTTGGGGAATTGGTCGAATTGGTTGCTTGCAGTTTGAACAAAATGTTCAAGTTTTGTAGGAAAGTGATTTTGCCAAAATAAGGAGACACAACATTTGGCCTTTTGACCTAATGAAGATGTCTAGAGCAGCAAAGATAGATTTAACTGCTTGCTTTGGTTTTACTCACACTTGTGTGTTCTCACGTATATACACACCCAAACCCACACAACTAACACACACACACACACACACAGACATCCTTGAGTGAGTGCAGATTTGAATTCCACCGCTTGCTTCGTGCCTCTATTCTCTAACTTAACCTCACTGGGGACTGCTGAAAATCAAATCAAGCCCCTCTTCTACAGCCAAATTCTTTCTTCGCCTCTTCTCTTGTGCCTCTCTGCACTCTGGCCAGCGCACTAGTTTTGTAAGGCACTGCTCTTGTTGCTCCCTTCCTCCCCAGAGGGCAGTTATAATGGCTGGCAGCTGGCCTAATAAGCAGTGGTTGGAAGAAGGAAGGGAATTGGCCATGGGGAGTCCAGCGGCCAGGCCGGGGGGGGGGGGGCACATGCAGACCCAGGTCCCGATTGGTGTAAGAGTTTGGATGGCTATGGCTCATTGGATCCAGCTGTCATAATGGTTTTGGCCTGAAGGAGGAGGAGAGGGGATTTTCTCTCTCTTCCCTTCTTTTCTTTGGCCTATTCAAAGCTGGACAGTGTGGAGGATCATAATTAGCGATGCCAGCCGGCTTCTCTTTCCTGTCGTAATTGCTGCTGTTTGCAGCCGTATTTTTATTTTTTACCATTTTTTGTCATTTTTGTTTCTCTCTCTGTTGTTGCCATCGCTGTGATTGTTGTTCTTGTTCATTAAAACAGTTTCGCCCGAATCTATGGAGGGAGCCAGAGGCATTATGGGTATTGGTGGAGTGTAATAAGCTTGTCAACCAGTGAGAATAAAGTTAAGCCTCAAGATCTTCGTTTTGTCCTATAAAGACCAATGACATCATTTTTAATAACAGACATTTTGCCCTGTTATCTGAGGAAATGTTCAGAAAAATATATCGTCTTCTTTAACAAAACATCCCAGATTGTGCCAGTAGTTTCTCACAGGCATACACAAATAGGACAACTGAGTTATTCTGAATAAAACAAAACTGCAAAAAGTATAGAAAGCCAACTTATTTGTTACACTGACCATAAACTGAACCCGTATTAAAAGATTTCAATGTAACTGCACTCTATGAACATGTATGCACTCTATGCCAGTGTTCAGTGTTTTCTACTCTTTCTTCATGTCTCTTCAGCACTTAGCTGAAATATTAAAATATTAACATAATCTGAGACGTGCCTTTTATGTCTATTGCCCGTTGCGTGCCTTCATTTAGTTAAGAGTCAGTGAGAAGGAGTTTCTCCTCTGAGTGCAGTCATCGAGGGACATGGAGCCCTTTGTTCTGGTGATTAAAGCTCGAAATGATGAAATGCAGATGACAAAATAGTAGCTTCAAGTCAAGGTAGTTAGCACGTTATAACTGAGTCATGGGTTTACAAAGTGATCCATCTTTCCAAGGGTTCACTTCCTACTGGGAATTCTTCCTCTATATTCAAATTTTAGCTTTTATTTCTTAAAATAGTCATAGCATAAGATACTATCACTGTTATTTTAATAATTGCACTGCCTACGTTAGGAAGGTTTGTAGTTAAAGTCAGTATTTACTTAAAACACTTTTTTTCCAATATGAAGGTAAAGCTGCAGTCTTTTCCCAATCTGAACCAGTTTTTGTAGCCTATTCTTCACACAGGGATGGGACACAGGACGGCCTCTACTGTCAAAGTCCTTCAGCCTTTTACTCCTATAAAGAAACATCACACTTCCTGAATTGAAAATAAAGGACTCCAGTGAATGTAATCCAGGCAGCAATTAGGTTTCCTCCAAAATGCATTTGGCAAAGCAAATTAGTAATTTTGTCATACACTGCAGGATAATTGGTGGCAGCAAAGATTCCCTATAAGCCAAGTCCATTTATAAGGATATTAGAAATGTCTCCGAGAACTCTGATTGGCCTGTTGGGACAGTTTCTTTGTTCACTGTAACACTTCCTGCCAGCCTCCTTATATAGAGTACTCCTGTTTGCAATAATGTATTTTTGGATGGACTTATCCATGATCCTTTTATAATGTTTCATGTGCTTGTAACTTTTCTTTTCTTTTCTTATTGTTCTATTTTTTACATCAAGGTTTTACATCAGTAATAAACTGCTCAAATGTATCAGTGTAGCAGTAAAGAATTATTTTTTTTGTGAAGCAAAATATGGTTGTTAGCACACCCACAAGGTAATCAATGACTCCTGCGTAGTTCCACTCCCACAGACTGTTGCATCAAGCTCCAGCAGAGGCGTTTGAATGTCAGATATGATCCAGTATCATCCAGTGCAAGGACTTGCCTGCCGATGGCTCATCAGTGACAATCAAATCTGTCAAAAGGTTAAATGCTTCTCACCATCATTAAAACAAACACATCTACAGTTTGACTGTATGGATATATATGACTGCAAGATAAATTATACATATTTTGTTTTTCAGTTACACTATTTAGTTTAGGGCAGTTGCACACTGGTTAAATATGGATGTAATATAAAACAACAAACAACAGTTGAACACTTAGACATAAGACATAATCATGCAAACTTTCCACAGAAGCAAAAAGAGTTTTTTAAAGCGATTGTTTTTCAGAAGCAGTGAACTCTTTCTGGATTCGAGACAAGGGTTGAAAATATTTGTGACAAAATATTTTAGCCTGCAGATATTCAGCAGATAGCTCAAGTAGATTTTTCAGTAGTGACATGATGTAGTGGTTATCATTTTTGTATTTTTATAGTGTCCTTCTCAAGACAAATTGATATGAAATGTGTACGTGGTTCATGATCCTTTTACAAAAGTGATACAGACACAGAATCTGGTTCAGATCTGTGGTTGTGCATTGATGTAAGTGCATCTCTGACTCTTACGTGTTGGTTCATCTTTACAAGTCTTTACATCTTTGTTAAATTTCCTTGGAGAATGGACCGTTGGTCTAAAACTGTTGTGGCAGTCAAGTTTGTCAGAATGTGGATAGCTGTTACTTTTCATCAACCAAATACAGAGGTTCAACAGCAGCAATTTACAATATGTGTACAGGCCTGGTCCTTGTGAAATGATACTCTGACAGAGACAAAGCAATTCTTTTATTCAATCCGTGTGTTGTAATGGAAAAGAACAGCTGTGATACCTGGTGCACAAAGGGTTACAATAAACAAAGGAACAGAATGGCATCAGGCTTCATACAACTCATCCATTATTGAACGTTTTTAAAGCTTATTTGCGCAAATACAGATCTTGGATATTGTTCTGAGATATTCCTATTTGCAACCAAAAGGTCAGTGACATGATCCCCTCATACAAGCCTTCCCTTATTGCTGTGTGGATAATTGTTGGTCTTGTTAGGGACTCTCACTTCTCAAATGTCTCTAGAAAATCTGGATTTGTATTTTCCAGCAAAGGCCTTCAGCTCATTACAATTGTCAGTTGATTAACCTGCTGCGATCACAAACACTCACCAAACAGAAAGTGAACCTCAGTGCAGTCAATGAACAATGATTGGTGTTGAAACATTTTGTTGTTTCACAACAGAGAAAATAGGCTCATGGAAATGCTTTGGAACAGAACGTGTCCTGTAATCAGTAATTTCAATCGGGTATTTCTTTTTATTTACTCGTTTAATCAAATTCATACCAATACCTTGTTTTTTTTCTTACCTTGATTGGTGGTTTCTTTTTTTAATTCTTGCTCAGCCTGTGTATCTCCATCTGTTCGTACCCTTCACATCTACCTCCTCTTCTCTCCCTGTCATTCTCTGGCAAATTCAACAATGTTATATTGGGAGTGCTGTCCAAAATCACTAAATGTTGCCAGGGTGGTTTTTAATGTATTACAATTCTAAACAGCCATATTAAATTCAGCTCATAGATGATTTAGCTCATAATTTTGAAGGAACAGCCAAGAGCTCATTGGCTGAATAAAAAAGACCAAAAATAATTGTAGGTATAAAAAAAAACATGTAAATTTTATTGTGGCCGCATCAACTGTATTACTTTTGCTGTTCGGTCCCTGTTTATCTCTCCAACTGTCTACACACATTTTATTGATATTACTTTTCTAGGTTGGTAAATTGGTGCTATTTTTCTAGTTTTCTATCAAATTGTTGAGTTAGAATTGTCCTTTTTTGGTTATGAAATCAAAAAGCTTATACTGCTGGGAGCATGAATGTGCTCAGCACATTTCAAGGTCATCTGCCTTTCATATTACAAGATTAAATTATTAATCAGAAATATTTTGTCCAAAGAAATTTCAATAATTTCCCTTGGGGTAAATAAAGTACTATCTTAAACTCTTCCTCCTAAAACCTTTATTTTGAGAGTAAAGCTAGATAGATTCTTGAGAGTTAGGCTCCAGTAGAGCTGTGCAGCAACATGGTGTTTGGGTACATTTTGCCCTGAAAGTGGCGCCACACAAAAGGGGGTCGCAAAAATCATTAGGAGTGATCCTCTGGAGTTGAACTAGCACAAAGCTCCTGCATATCTAAATCATTCCGGTTTTTATTAAAGTTAAGAGAAAAGGAAAGTCGCACTTAAGGAAACAGGAACCTACAGTATCTGCTACTGCGTGCGGGGAATGAAAAAGAAAGGGATATTGGCACTATCACTCTTCAAGTGGACGTCTCTTAAGGAAGAGGAGCATCTGAAGTGCAAGAGAAAATCAAGTTCCTCTTGAGACAGTGTGAGTGATGGCAGATGTGTGTGACGAGGCTGTGCACATGTATGTCCTGGCTACTGAAAACAGAAATCAAATTGACAATAATGGTTGACTACACTTGCTTAATAACAATCTGTACATTGGCTATAATCGATATTTTTATAACAATTTTATAATGTATCAAATGACCATGCAAAAACAATGTAATCACCCAATGCTTTACAGTAAGTTTCACCTCAATGTTTCGCTGTCTGGCCCACAACTTTACTGTTTTGGTTCCTGTTACCGCTCTCATAGAGTCATTTCCAGCAGCAGCAAGCAGATGTTATCTGCAAAAAAGCTCTGAAAACCCCCAGTACCACTTGCTCAGCACCACATGGCAGACAGACAGTAAGTGACTACAGTTAGTGAACAAATTGAAGCATTTAGCACTTAAAGAGCAGCTAAATATTTCTCTCAGGAGTTGGTAAAAAAAAGAGTGAATATTGAACTTCCAGGTGGCCAGAGACGCGACCCCAAATAAATGATAATGTTGCTCCGTAATTGCTGGATGTGGAAATAAGCAACTGATTTCTAGCAAGTTTGTCATATAAACTTAAACGGTGATGATATGTCCAATGTTGTATTCATAACCTGGCCAAAGAAGTGTTTACAAGGTAAACCCTGCAAGGTTGATAGAACTATACAGAGGTAGTTGGTACTGGATTGGTCAGTGAAATGTAGGGGCAGATATTTTGCACGTCTTGGTTTCGATCCAGTGCCCATGTCTAATGCTAAAGCAGGGAGTTGTGTCTTATATGGAGCGTGGTCAATATAAATGATGTCTGGAGTTTCAGTCACAAAATACATAAGGGCCATTTTTTAGTAAAGTTTAAATTAAACCCCGTGTGCTATGGACAAAGCTTGTTTTTGTGCTTTTCTATGTTTTTAAAAATTGCTGTGCTGCAGATGGAAGTTAATGATGTGTGTCAGCTTGCATATTTTTTTGTATTTACATTATGGTGGTGCAATATTTTATTGGACCCATTTTGCACAGTGTGGAGATGCAATAAACCTGCAAGATTGCGTACTGTACAGTGTATACTGGCCAGAGGAAAAATCCAAAGCATTTTGTGGAGCAGAAATATGTATTTTTTCTTCTTTTATGTCCTGTTATTCATCTTGTGACCCCTCAAATTTGTATTGAAACTCCTTGTGGGGGTCACAAACCCCAGGCACTGGAAATAAAAAAAACATAGACACAGTATTCCACTTGCTCTAGTGCTCTAAACATTGGACAGGCTTCAAACGAGCGAGAAAGAGAGACTGTGAAAATCACAGTGAGGTAGTCACTGAAAGCAAAAGAAAAGAGGCAGAAACTGATAGAGGATAAACACATCAAAATAAAAAAAAAGGAAAATGAAAAACAGGAAAGACAGAAAGCGAAATGAAAGGCAGGAAAACAAAATTGAAAGCTTTTTGAAAGCCATTGTACTGCAGCTTCAGAGAGCAATAAAGGTGAACTGGAACAGAGGAAATGGAAAGCAGAGAGAGAAAAATGGGAAAATGCTGGAATAAGGGGAGTGATGAGAAGAGAGGAGGGCTTCGAAAGAGAGCAGGTGAATCTTTAATGACGTTGTGCAGCATTTTAATTCAGCCGGAAACACACAAACACACACACACATATGTATAATATCAGAGATGGTTTTCACGTCTTTTCATTTAGTTCCTCTCTGTAACCCGCAGCCTGTTCCTCTGTCGATCTGTGCTGTGATACATTGTCTGCCGGTATTGTTAATATTTCTTGAATCCACATCAACATTGAAAGGGAAAGTGACGGCAGCAGATACTGTAGGTCCTGGCTTTGTGTCCTGTGACAGCATGATCTCTGAAGAAAACACAAACAAATGAAAAGAAGACATCAATCATATATAATTCATTAGATGCATGTCTGCAGTGAACAAGGCTCCGACCTTTTAAACAAAGACAGCATATCTAGCATGAATTAGTTACTTGACATGATGGTGAGTTTGTTTTAATTGGTTCACAGAGCAGTAACATGTAGCAACTTCTACCTCCTTACCTGATTACTCTTGACATCTTCTGTCCTTTTTAAGTTTGCTCATTCATACATATATTACACCTTTACAGATTAATCAGCATGTTGTGGTCGGCGTGTTTGTGTCTGTTTACCTTTGAGTCAGAACTTGAGTAGGATGAGACGAGTACAAACAAAACAGCGTTTAGAAAAGAGGTCTGCATTCACTTTTCAAAGACCACCCGCCTGCTCCCGCATGTTTTTGTACTTGAACTGCCTGTACTCACAATCCATTTACCCTGCATGCAAGCCTCAGGTCTGAACTCTGTGCCTGCCTCCATCACATTTTACCAAATTATTTATGAGCTCTTATTGAAAAGTGCTGTGAAAGATTCCAATAAATGCTGTTTCAGTGTGACAAAAGCTTCTGCTGTGATTTACAATCTAAAGCCCAAAAAACAAATGTTTCCAGGAGTAAGATATCGAACCCGGTCCTTTGGATGCTTCACCTTACTGCCTCTGACCTCTGACCTCTCTTGTGAAATACAGCGTGTGTCTGGAAGTGCCAAGTCACAAAGTCCTAGATACCGTGTGAAATTCCCACTCGGTGAGGGAGATAGACTCAGACACTGAGCATGTTTGGTAATTGTTTACACATGTTGTGTTACCTTAGACGTCTTTTCCGGGCACATTGTCGCACAGCTTGAGCAGAAGCAATGAGAATCTGTGGTGATAGATGGTGGAACATCACATATTTCGCTGGGAGCAGATGGAAGGAAACGCAACACCCTGCTTGGTGGAAAATGGATGATGCAATCGTCTCACATTTTCTGCTCCATCAAACTGAAGGAGAGCATTTGAATATGCCTGTTGGTGTTAGACGGCTCACTCAGAGCCTAGTGCATTCATTCATTTGTTTAACCGTGCCGCGATGTGTGCAAGGCAGGGAAGAACTCTTATCGGGGCTAACACGAACGCAGATAAACGCACTCACCTGAAGGCAATTTAAAGTCTCAAGACAATGAACGGAAATCAACACATCCGCAACCTAGGAATCCTGTGTGCACACAAGAAAAAACATGCAAACTCCACACAATAAGGAACCTTCCTGCTGTGAGGCAATACAACTCAGCCACCACACTACCAGGAACACCTAGTGGTATGAACGAAAATAAAGAATGGACGTGGAGGGTGGACTCCCATTGCGTTGCCTTCGTGATATTTGGCCGGAGCTTCTTCCTTCTTCAGGACCTTCTTCTTGCACTTGGTTTCTTGCTCCTGTCCCACTCACATCTAACCAATGAGCAAAGGGAACGCTCTCACATGGCTTTCAGTGATGCGTTTTGGTTCAGCTGATTTTTTTTTTTCTGTGTGAGAAGAAACCAAACTAAGGGGAAAACGCAACAAGATTACCAACTCATGCACTGACACGGACCACAGCAAATTAGGTATATGTTTGAAATCGCCCTAATATGATTTTAGTTTTGAATCGCTGTGGTTCTCCAGACATCACATGCTTTTTGTCACAGCCTCTTTTCAGCAATTAAATGTCCCCCGCCCGCATATTCTAACTGTCTCTAAACTACGTGACATTACAGAAACTAAACATGATCTAACTGCTGTTTCATTGGTATATGTGAACTTACACAGCTTACAAAACACAAAATACTCATGATGAAACAAACTAATGAAGCTAGTATTTTGCATTATAACCAGCAATAACAATAATGTTTGCAATTAATACTAACAGTAACACTAAAAAAACTAGAATGATCACTTATGAATCATCATGTATCAGTCAGCTAATTGATTAATCCACTTACAGTTTCAGAACTATACACAATACATTCTTTCGTACTGTATATACTGGTTGGACACAAGAGGAACAGTGTTGATGAATTTGTTCTGCTTGACTACATTTCTCGATCTTCCCTTTTTTGTACCTCCCTCTGTCATGGTTTCCCTCTCTCTCTCTCTCTCTCTCTCTCAATCTCTCTCTCTCTCTCCCTCTCTCTCTCTCTCTCTCCTCTTTACCTCAGTGCTCTGCAAACTGTCAACTCCCAGGGAGTGGGTGTGTGACACACTTACATAAAACCGGCATGTTACACAATTTGAATGCTCTGTGTATCTGTGTGTGTGTGTGTGTGTGCTCCTACATGCGTGTGTGTTTTGCATGTTGTCTGCATGTGGGCTGGGGGGTCCCAAAGTCTTGACAGAGCCTAATATAAAAGGATACAGCCGATTATGGCGCTGAATGCGAATGTGTGGGTTTGTGTTCATGTGCAGTCTCTTGTGTGTATTTTTACTATACATTCCAGGCTGTGAAACACAAATCCTCTGCCGCCATTCAGTGTATATTTATCTGCACTGCTTACTTTACTTTACGCCCAAGCCCTGTGTAGCACATTTAGCTGTGCATAGAGCATGAATTCCTAATCCTCATCTCAAACTGGGTGTTTTTCTAATAAACACTGTTCGCACAGAGCTGTACAGATTCCCTCCGAGCTGACTAACGCTGTCCTGCACTGCATGGGCGAGTGGCAGCTGCACAACAGTCACTCATCCTGCCCGTTCAGGTGTAGGAGAGAGAGAGAGCAGAGGAGACGTCTTCATGTAGAATATGGGGGCAGTTCAGTCTGCCATCTTCCTTTCTGTAACGATGCTCTGGTTTTCTGCCTGGCTTACGTCTTCCCTACTAATTGACCTCCCCATCACCTGGCTGCCTCCTGTCTCGCTTCTTGTTGTTTCTTTCTTGCCGCGTCCCCTCCTTCCCTTCCTATTGGTTCACCTGTCAGGCTTCCTGGCCTCTCTTTCTTCCTTACCACTTTTCTTGTTTCCTAACGAAGGTCCTAACTGCCCTGGCTGACTTTCCTTTTACTCCTACCGACTGTCCTCCCAGTGTTGCTTCTTCCGTCTGTCTCGCCTTCCTTACTTCTTTCCTTTTCCTATTTTTTTCTTGTGTATATTCACCCACATCCTTTCTATTCTCTTCACGACTCCCTGCCTTCCTTGGTGCCAGAGTTCCAGTCAACATTTCCTTTTTTTTCTTTGAACATCTACACAGTTTTCTTTTTCTCCTTCCCTTCTTACCCTTCCTGTCTTCATTATTTCTCGCTGATGTCCTCATGTTTGCAGGTTTCTTTGAGCATGTATCCCAGGGCGAATTCATTGGAATGCACAGTTTCCCAGTTATAATCTGCGAAGGTATCCCAGTCATGTGTCTGTGCATGTAAACACCATATCTTGGTTTCACACACTCGTTTAAGCCTTAAAAAATATGATGATAAATAATAAAAAAGGCTGGAACCATATATGTAGGTTGAGTTGGCTCAGTTGGTACAGAAATTCAGGATATGGTGGGACACAAGGTTCACAGATATTAGTTTTCTATGGGAATATCATATTTTAAGGCACTGGGGGATAGCATGTGGCGCAGGATTGGCCAGCAGCATTTTCAACTTTCTCAGTTGTATTATTCGCTTGGAAGCTCTGTAGTGGTTTGCCAAAAAAAAAAAAAAAATCCTGACAAAGAAGAAGTGATGTAGTTTTGGGCTGGGAAGTTTGGTCTTAATATAATGGCAGTTATTGGGATTTCTCTTCTTCATGACCCTTTCCTCAAGGATTACAGATAAACAAAATTGAAGTGCTGCTTGGCACCAAGTGTTGGGGAAAGTGAAAGGTTGCTTGATTACAAAATTGTTGCCAATGAGCAAGCAAGTCATATGCTTGTGATCGTTGACACGTGACAAGCAAGAAGTGGCGAAGACAGTGTAGCGCGATTTGTTCCAGTCAGACTTCACTGCTACATATACACTAACACAAACCATCAGAAACCTGGATGTTATCTGAATCAAACAGGGAGCTGAATATTCAGGTTTCTCTATGTTTCATGTAAATATCATGTGTCAAACATGCAATATAATGTAATGCACGTCATTTATTGTCTTCTGCTTTCTTCACCGTGCCCCTCGGCTCACTTTCCCTCTTTCTGAGCTGCATTGTTTACACCCCCCTCCTTCATTCAGTCTAGTAAGACTTCATTCCCGCCACCCTAACCTTCTTTTTCCTCTTTGTGCTCACGTGTGGCCACCTTCTTAATCCCTTTCCTCCCTCCCTCTTTAGTCCAGTGATGTAGTGTGATGACACTGTGTGTCTGGGTATGTTGAAGGATTAGTCGCAGTAGCAGAGGTGCAGAGAATCTCACCTACAGGCCAGTTGTGTCAATACATCATCATCTGTCAGCACGAGCCCGGCTGTGTGTGTGTGTGTGTGTGTGTGTGTGTGTGTGTGTGTGTGTGTGTGTGTGTGCGCGCCTCTCTATTCTTGTTGGTTCCTCTTAATAACTCACCTTGGGACACCTCTTTATCTCTTTGCAGTTGTTTTAGCCTCCTCCTTGCCCTCTTCATCTTCTTCTTCCTCTCTTCTGTTTTTTTTTCTCAGCCCACTTATGGTTGTGTGGTTGTCATCCTTTCTTGTCCCACTGCCGGCTGCTGCTGCTCCTCCCTGCATGGTTCCTTGCACTGACACACATTTTGCACATAGAGCCCCACACATACAGTACATACAGGACTCTATATGCACATATGTACAGTATATTTTACTGCTTCTGTAATGCATACTCACTCGCACACACTCACCCAGTCAGGGCCCCCCCGTGTAATTCTAGCGATGAGTTATTTTGCCCCGGGCCCGCCGTTACTCACGAGGTATCTGTCAAATCACCCCCACGCACCCTCCCCTCTCTTCCCATCCATCATATCACACCCCCGCCTCTCTCTCTTCTTCACTCTTTCTCTCTCTCTCTCTCTCTCTCTCTGCTTCCCTCTCGCATGCACACAAATCTCACATCCACCATCTCATTCTCTTTCATTTCAGTCCTCATGCTCTAAAGCTTCTCCTGCTGTCAGTCTTTAGCTCACCACCGTCTCTTGTGTTCCCCAATCCCTGACCTTCCACACCTCTTACTTTGCCCTCTGACCTTCCTCATCAAGCGTGCTTTCTGTGTTCTGTCGATATTCAGCCGCTGTTGATTCATTAGTCTCAAAGCTGCGGCGGTAAGGTGTGAGCACAATCCCCTTTTGTCCTCTGTGACTGATTTGAAATCAAAAGCTGCTGATGTCACTGTGTTAGGTGTGAAGGAAATCTTGAGTGCCGGTTAACTCGTGATTGAAGAAGGTTCAGGACACCTGGATATCTTATGTAGAAATATGTATGCAATTTCGATCAAGGTGAAAGTAAAAGTGAAGTGAAAGTTAATCACATCGGCCTGCCACTCAATTCTGAAGGTATTTCCTAGGTTTGGAGTATTTAACCCTTCCAGGAACTACTGAGATTCACTAGGTCCAAATAAGGTTATTCCTTCCCCAGATATGTATGTGTGAATATTCTACTGGGTATTGGGTATACATAAGAAACTATGTATACCTAAAAACAGCTGTATTTCCCTCAGGTCCTGCACAGCGATTCAAACTCTGTGTTAGTCTGTTGAGTCTAACACAAGACACAGCGTATTTATCCAACCTCGGTCTCCCTGGAGATGGAGCCAGCCCAGCCTTATCAGGCTCTCATAGAGGCAGAGAGAGTTGACCTGACCCGGGATACACTGTCCCGTATTACCTTTCACCTTAAATAAGGAAAATGTCTTCACATTAGGGACTGGATCCAAGCCATTAGAAGCCCCGATGAGGATGGTGACTCACTGATGTGATGAGCTGTCATTTGTTATAGCAGAAGATGGCCTGCTTGGTGAGTTCAAACACTGAAGGGCTGGTATTTCAAAATACAGAAGAAGAAACCAATAATTACTTGTGTTTGTGCAACTTTCATATATCTCAGACATTCTTTCATTTCCTAATTTTTGGTCTGTTAGTCAGTCAGTCCACCATTGTGCTCTAGCCTAAAATATCTCAACAACTATTGGATACAATACAGATATCCATGGTGCCCACAGGAAGAGGCCTATTTACTTTGGTGATACCCTGATTTTTCATCTGGTGCCACCAAGAGGTCAAAATTTTAACTTATCCAGTGAAATATCCCAACATCTACTGAATGGATGTACAGCCTCACAGATCAGCTAGCAAGGCTGTATGGTTAGGCTGTTTTCTTCCAAAAGATGTTTTAAAAGAAGTTTTTACTTTGTGTAAATCATTTCTGAAAATGATCTTTATTAAAGTCATAATGGCGTCAAAAAAATCTCCCTCTATCTCAACATATCACAGTGTACACCTGCTGTATTTAATCGTACATGTTACCGTTTCCACTGCTTTTCCCCTCCAGGAAATTATGTTATGAACGTAATAAAATTTGGTGTTTTAACAATTTTCAGCTTCTCATAAACCTGTAACTTCATAGCCTTCATGATGCCAACATGATGTGGTGGGACATTTGTCTTGTCTCTTTTCATAAGATTATCTAGAAATGTATTTTATAAATGTGGACCGTTTTTTCATATAGTTCGTCTTACGGTAGGATTATTTCTGTATTAAACAGCAATTTGCAGCTGTCTCTCTTTGTTGTGGCTTATAATGGACCCAGACTATCTTCAGACAAACCTTTCAATCAAGTATAAAATATTAGACCAGATATTGAGTTGCCTTTTTACACTTTTGGTAAGAAAGCAAAGAGTTATTGCCATTACAGATTCTGTTTTTCATCAGTACAATTAACAGCTCAAATTATATCCCAGATCAAAATGCATTTGCGTAATCAATTTGAAATGCTAAAGTGGTAATTTACTTTTATTTCGCTCCATTTCAGCAAATAAACATTACCATAATCTGCAAGTATTTTGTGTGTACTGTTGCATACTTAAGCTTTTATTGTTTGTTTTTCCACTGTGATTGCAGTAATATAGTAATACATCCAAGAAGTTACCAAAATATCAATAATGAACCATAAACATTAAAATGCAGTTACAATATTAGTGTACAATTTGGCAAAAATAAATGAATAAAAGAAAAGGCAACTGAATAGTAGTTGTATTTCCATAGCTGGAACAGATGCAAAAAAAAGTGTAATTTGTCACAAGCCTTATGTCCCCTAATTTTTTCATCCTTGCAATTAACAGATGCAACTGTACTGCATGTGTAAATGTGAGTAATGAACCAAAAACCAAGCCAAATTAAAAACAATGAATTAGATTTTTTTTACTGGATGCATTTGCATCACATTACAATGCTAAAAAAAATCAATATATCACTTATTTCACTACAAATTATGACAACCAAGTCATTATCGTTTCCTCTGTTATTCTTTTTTTTTATACGTCCTTTAAAAAACTTTTCCCACTGCCTAAAATGATTGTCGACTCACTGGTTGACTACTTCCACATCTCCTATTTACATGGAGACTTTATTTCTATTGTCAACATTGTTACGTATAGATTACATAATAAACATTCCCCTGGAGTGCCACTCCAGCATTCACACACTTAATAGGCCAATATATGTGTAGTTAGACCTAAATGTATATGACAAAATCTCAAACCTTCAAAAGTTGAAGTAATTTATCTTTTGTTTGCATATTCTGCAACAGGTACAACTTGGTCACATGAAACTGAAATATAGTAACATAGTAGCACTACCGATCTTAGTTATATTATACTGTAGATGTACTTTATACTTGTATTAGGTGGCTGGTAACAGTATCCTGCCTACAGGGAAGTTTGGTCTGTTGGTGGCAAAAGGAGAGAAAAGTAAGGGGTTCCAAATGTCATTTGTTTTAAATGTGCACAGAAAAATTTGCGTCAGCTTATAAATTTGGCCTGATGCACTTTAACACTCTGGCTGTTCCTCCCTGACTTACCAGACCAGCCACAGCAACCTTTAACTTCAGTTCCAACCTCTGCAATAATTTAATGATTAATAACCTGATGATTTGACTTTTACACAATGGATCAAATCGTGTGAGGGCACAATTGAGTAATTAGAGGGCACCAATTATTACATCAAGGCAGCAAATTAAGTCATTTCAGGGTGTAAATTATTAATTTGAAGGAACATATCAGTTATTTTCTTTTCCTCCCCTGAGACTAATCAGGCTCTGTTCCAAACAAACACTGTTAAAAAATTTTATTAGTTAATTCAATCATTTTGTTTGTTCTCTTCCAAATCAAGAGCAGAAGTTATTTATCACGTGTTCATTAAGCCAAATTTGTATGCACTTAAAATATATCAAATATATGGCAGACCAACTTATCTGTGCTCAGTGCCTGAGAATATATATCTCGAGACACTTTTAGAAACCACGTTCATAACACTTTGCTCACATCCCAGTTCTCCCAGTCAGTGACAGTGACATATCGCTCGTACTAACTAGGTTGTGGATATTTACACTGCACCTAACAGCTCTCTAGTATCCGTGGATCCTTTAACCCAGGAAGTAAAAGGGTGATTTATGGACACGGCTTCCTGTGTCCCTTCAGCACTGCAGACCGACACGGTGACTACAGACAGATTGTGTTCGCACCAGCCCACAGAGCGCTACAGCTGCTTCACAGTCTATTTTTACCAGCCATAGATCCTAGTGGTCTGGTACTGTCACACCCTCATATCTAGACTAATGGAGAACACACTGGGAACCACACTGATGGTACTCCACACACACACACACACACACACACACACACACACACAGTAAGAAGCAGCAGTTGTACACACTATCTGTTTTATCATGTTTGCATTTACATGTGTGCATAAACACATATCCAGCTGATGCACTTCTGGATTTGCATAAACCAAAATGTATGCATTTATGGAATTCACAAGTGTGTGTTTGTTTTCAAAGCTTTTTTCATCTTCGCAGCTCATTTTGATGAATGTGTCATCAGCATTTCTTCAATAAACCTGAGAAAACACAAATCTATCCCAAATTGTCACATTGTGTAGCATCATTGAGTACTGAATGGTCCCACATTATTTTCTGCATGTTTTTTTTGAAGTACCAGAATCACTCTTGCAAGAAATGTGTCGAGGACTGATGCACAATTCACATTTAAACAACTTCATGGCCCTGGGTCATCATTCAAAGGTTCATTTCATCCAAATAACAAATAAAAAACACTAGATTTCCTCACTGACCTCTGGTGATATCCAGCCATGCAGTTAGATTTGGTTTTATTTGCCTAGGTGTTGAGATATCCATCTCTGAGACTTCTGCCTCCACCCTAAAACAATGGAGGTGATGCTCACATTATTGAAAAATGTTTGATCTAGAAGAATTCACTAGCAATGTCTCTTTCTCTGGTTATTCCTGACAATCTGCAGACCGCACTGTTTTCATTCATCAAGTACTTTCTACCCAAGAAATGGTCACAAATAAAAGCTTTGACAGAATGTTGCTGTTTATATTTGAAATGTAATTATTCAGTGCTGTTAGTACTACAAGTTAAATTCCAATCTTTTATCTGTCATTTATCAATTATTATACCCACACTTAATGTAAGGGAAAAGACTGACAGCAAGCCAAGCTGAACTTAGACACACTTAAATAACTCATTAAAAGGAATGCTGAAATACTTGGACATGAGCATTGGTCAAGATCACAACTGGATCTCAATTATCATAAAAAAAAATAGCTAAAAACAGATTCTGGTCATATAGGTTTGGCATTATATATAAAACCAGTTTTCGTGTTTCAGACTGAATACCAGTTTACTCACCAGCCCAAATTAATTTAGATTAGATTTGGGTCAATCCTTAATGCGTTACTTTTGAATTCACCCACTTGAATGCTTTTGTCTGTGTCTGACCAACCTATCTCAAACAATTGGCTTCTTTGGTTAAAAAATTGACATGCTGTCCAAATTCATGACCCCAACAGGAAAATTGATTGATTAGATTGATTACAGTGTCTCCCATGACCTTTGCCCTGACACCACCCCCAGCCACCCTTTAAATTTCCTCCTACTTCATCATTTGAGCTTTGAGTTGGGAACTCAAGACATTTGCTGCACACATCTTACTCCCGACAGGAACAAGCCTATTGAATTTTGTCGACCCCTGTGAACTCCCGTCTCGAGCTGTCATCAGGCCAGACTCCGTCCACCCCCATGCAACTGTTCTATATTCCACCCAGTAAAACAAAAGTCTGAATATTCTGTCCTGAGAGCTTTCTTGTTATTGAAATCTTCTTATCAAGCAGATCTGGTAGCGGACATGACCTAACCGATCGTTGTCATTACGAATTCTGTGTTTTTCCTATCAGCAACAGTACAGTCATTCATTCAGTAATGGAGGCCCTCAGACTCAGTGTGAGTGCCACAACAATCCCTGTTCTCATGTTAACACAAGAATGATTCCAATCTCAGTGAAGCAGACAGATTGTACATTTGGGAAAAAACACAGCACTGGTATCGGATAAAATTTTATGTTTAATTTAAGTCACTGTTCCATGTCCTTTTATTCCTTTTGGACAATTGTATATGTTTAATCAACCGCATTAAGGTTCTAAAAGCCTATGTATATATAACTATCACATACGCCCACTAAACTCTAAACCATCCAAGAAATACTTCTGCTTAATGGACCTTTGTTGAAAGTGCTGCTCTCTGTGAAACTTAAATAATATTCTTTTCCACACAGGCCAAAAATAATATTTTATCACTGTCTCTGTATCCACCAGTTTATTAAATAAGAAAAATAGAATTAACTGCTAGCTGATCAAGGTTTTTATGTTTCTATGTTGGCCGGTCGGTCCGCCACTAGTCCAGACTAATAAAATGTGCCAACCAGCAGGTCAAAGTTTTTTCGTGTTCAATTAAATATGTCAACTTTGGTTTTGGATTGGCACCAAATTTTGTACAGACATTCATTTCCCCCCGATGATGTATCCTAATTACTTTGATCCCCTGATGTTTCATGTAGTGCCAATCATTAGGCCAAAACTGACATTTTTCCAATGCATGGGTTTAAGACTAAGTACTTCAAAACTAGTGACTTTTTCCATCAGGCTGGGATGTACTTTGTGTTTAGTGCTAAAAACCAAATGACAGCATGCTAAAATGTTAAACTAAGATGGTGAACTTGGTGAACATTATGCCAGCATGTCAGCATCGGCAACCTTTATGAGCAGAATCAAGAAAATAAAAATTTTCTTTAACACAAACTCCAACCCATTCTTTATATGAAAACATTTTGTGCCTTTTACTCACTTTTTCTTTGTTGAATTCAACCTTATATCGTCTCTCCCTCTTGCCCTGTTCCACTTTAATCCCCCCTCTCGTTTTCCCTCCGTCTTTAATGGACTCAGTCCAGATGAGCATTTGCTTGACCTGTCAGTGCTGTCATTACAAGACAACTGAATCAGTGAAAATAGTCACTCGGCTTAAGTGACCGAGAGATGGCCCCGGGGGGAGCCGCTGGCATTGGAGAGGACACACAAACAGGGCTGTTTATTCGAGGTTAGAGCTCGAATAAACAGCCCTGTTTCATGGCAAAGGAACACGGCAGGTTTTGCTCTTGAGCAAGGCACTGAACGCTCAGCATGTTCCAGAGATGCTCTGGTCAGGTGGTGGCTGTCCTGGAAATGTTTATTTTTAATTTTTTTAGTGCCTTCTTAGTCGACTTTTCCTCAATAAATGAAAGTGCAAACACAAACACGCCTACACACACACACACACACACACACATCCAGGTACCTGTCCCAGTCGAAAGAGGAGACAGACAGGCTAAAACAGTGCTGTTGAAAAGTTGAACAAGGACCTGAATAATTCAACAGGCTCTCAACCAGTTGCTGCAGTTCTCTGTTATTGTGGGAGCCCCACTGTTTGCCCCCTGCTACACTCTGAGCAGGCTGGTGCTCATGTCAGCCTCCTGTTGTGTTTACCATGTCACTACACCCCGATTTGACAAGACATCTTTTTCTCTCCCATTCACGCTGTTTGTGACTCTTCCCTCCTCCTCTGTCTCTCTTTTTCCTTTTCTTTATTAATCCCACTCCTTTCCTCTTCCTCACTTTAGCTCTTAAGCCCAGTTCAGACCAAAGATTCACAACGAGACAAGTAGAAAACTTGCAACTACTTGCAATGTGCTGATCTGAAACCTGCCAGTTTACACTAATGTGATTAGACGAGACGGACTATCGTCTCCATAGCTAAAAAAACTCTGTACTTCTGTTCTAACTGCTGGATTTTTCAGGCTGTTTTTTGTTGCTGGATGTCATTTTTGGTGTCTTAAAATATGAATGAGGATAGTGATTGTGAGTTACTTGCTACAGTTACATCTGTAGTATTGATGAAACGGCGGAAAACATAGGAAAAACGAGAATTTGGAGCCGTTTGTCTCCATCCAAAACTCTGCCACTTCAACCACAGACAGTTTGCTGACTTCACTACGTGAGCTGACTGTGCTGTGAGGCAGGTGACGTGCCTTACGTTTTTAAACCAGACTTGACCAGCTGAGTCGCAGGCAACGCCATCAGCCGGCTTCTCGTCGCAAATCGCTGGTCTGAACTGGGCTTTGAACCCTTCAGTCTTCTCTCCGTCTCTCTACAGGACAATCACAGCACACCACTGTGTTGTATAATGTCTGGCTAACTGAATGAAGGGCACCTGCTGCAGCTGAATGAGTCTGTTAATTATAGAAGCCATAAAGAGAGCAAGAGAGCGGGTTGAGTCCTTTGTAAAAACTAATTTGTGGCAATAATATGTAATTTCTTTTTTACATAAATGTCCATTTGCCGGCCTTTGTTAGCTATCTCTTGCTAAAGATTTCTCCTACATGCTTTAATGTTTGCTGGATTAAACGTCCAGAGTCTATTTGACACTGTATTTGGGACACGAGGAGGGATGTTTTTTATGCTTCCAGCAGCAGCAGCAGCAGTTTGTTTTGAAAAAACAGAAAGAAGATTGTGTAGTTAATATGAACAGTGACAGCATGGTTGTATAACAACATGACAGCATCGAAAAACTTGGAATTTTAGTACATAACCAAAATAATACTGTAACTGCCAAGCAACAATGTTCGAAAGAGTAGTATGCCTTACAAACTTTAGTTTTTCTTGGCATACTTGCACCAAGCTGTCTGCAAAGCAATTTGACAATGATATCACTTAATTGAAAAAAATAGTTCAACACACTGATTCATTATAATGGGCATTTGTGTTTATGTATTTATTTATTTTGCTTGATTGTGCAGGCTAATGATGGCTTGGTAATCAGAGTTGCTATACAGGATTGTAATTTGTAGGTTTGTGTGTGTGTGTGTGTGTGTCCTTTTGTACAACTATCTTTATGAGAACCAGTTTGAGTTTTAGACCATGGGAGTGAGGACATTTTTGGAAAGTGAGGACATTTTTGGCCGGTCCTCACTTTCTGAGACCCCTTCAACGGGCTGTTTGAGGGTTAAGACTTGGTTTTGAGGTTCAGGTTAGAATTAAGTTTAGGTTAAGGTCAGGGTAAGGGGCTGGGGAACGCATTATGTCAATGAATGTCCTCACAAGTATAGCTGTACAAACGTTTGTGTGTGTTTGTATTTGTGTGTGTGTGTTAAAATGATATGCAGCAAAGTGCTGACTAGCAGTTTTATAGAGGCTCTGTGTCACACAGATGCTCTCAGCTCAGTCAGATTCATGTTGGTAAAGGTTACGACACACATGGGTTGCAGAGGAGGTTAATTACCGAGAACCGGCTGGTGGTGACGACTGTGGAGATTATTAAACAGTGGATGGAGGAGGAGTGCTGGTTTGTAGATAGGAGATTGCAGTTCATATTGTAAATTAAACAAAGGAGAACCGTACGGATATTAGTTTTGGAAAATCCCTCTCAGTGTCTCTAATAAGCCCAAATGTATATTGTTGATATGGCAGGAGTGAGGTGGGCTGAATTGAGGTTTTGCTTTATCAATAGCTCCTTTTTGTTGTCTTTGCAGGTAAATGTATTGTACAAAAGAAGTTGATCAAGTAATCATTAGTTGAAGCCTTAAATCAGTCAAGTAGAGTCTCTACACTCAGTTGTTAACACATGTCACAGCATACGCCATATTCTCCCATAAAGTAAGAGTACATTAAACTAGTAATTACTACTGCATATGGACGTCATCTTAGTGCTACCATATTTTTCAAGGAATCGTAATGGATAGCCCAACCAGGTTATGGTGATTTTGTTTTCAGCATGGGATAGACCTTTGATGTATTTGTGTGTGTTTGCCGGGTGATAATTGAGGGACATGTAGGAAAGTGTGTGTGCACTGCTCATTACACTAGATACTGTTTATGAGACAGGGGGTAAAGGCCGATAAGGAGAGTTACAGCAAGTCAGCAAGTGTTTTGTGTGCAGCGTGCCGTGGCAAATTGCATTCCTGTTTGTTTGTGTGTGTGTGTGTGTGTGTGTGTGTGTGTGTGTGTACTTTTGTGTGTGTTGTCCACAAGCCTATTGTCAAGGTATGAAGGTGTATGTGCGAGTGACAGAGTAAAGAACCCACAACAATATACAGAATGGAAAGATTGAATATGAAAAGAGGACAGCAGGAAATGCAATGGCTGTTTATCTTGGTGTATGATGCGTAAAGAATGAGTAAACGGTTTGGAAAGACACATCATTGATTTCTGTTCTTGTTGCTACTGTATCTGCTTTAACAAGAAGAAACAACCTGACCAAACCACTTCACACATCAACCACATCAACTGCACAGCAGCTGTAAGGATCTGAAGTACAGCAAACCTAGAGAGGCATTGTCAGAGTAAACCATAAATAAATTGAGCAGTAATGTACTGACACAATTGTCTAATCTGTGAAATAATGATGTGCACAAGTGTCTGCAAATGCATCTGCAGGTGTTTGTGTCTTGCAGGCCACTGTGTGTGTATAAAAAGAAAACCTGACAAATGTAAGAACAAAAATGGGGAGGAAGACAGAGAAAGCATAGCATTACATTTATTTAGTTTATAACAATAAATGCACTTAGCCATGTGGATACAACCCCAAATTTGTGCAAGTAAATTAAACAAATAAGCTGAACTGCTTCAAATGCTACCTTGTAGAAACAATAAGGAGAAAGATTTATTTTTATTTTTTGTATGTTTCAAATGTTTGACATTTTCTTCATGGGCCACGGTGCAGTCTGAACAGAATATTCAGTCTGTGACGGAAGAGGTGTAAAGTTTCTGCTGCCCTGATGTCCGTGGGGAACTTGTTCCACCATTGTGGAGCCAGGACAGATAACAGTCAGGATTTTGTTGAGCGGTAGCTGGGCCCACGTCGTAGTGAGGGAACACAAAGCTGATTGGCATTAGCAGAGCATAGTTGATGAGCTGGGGTTTATGGTTTGACCATGTCCTGGATGTGGGATGGGCCTGAGTCATGTGCAGCGTCGTAGGCAAGTACCAGTAACTTGAACCAAATTCGATCAGCCGCCGGTAGCCAGCGCAGGGTGCGGAGGAGCGGTGTAGTGTTTGAGAACTTGGGTAAATTGAAGACCAGACCAGGGTTGCTGCAGAAGGGACTTACAGTAGTCTAGGAGCGAGAAGACAAAAGCCTGACCACAACCTGCGTCGCCTTCTGGGTGAGGAACGGACGTATCCGTCTGATGTGGTGCAGCATGAATCTGATGAGAGATGCCTTCCACGGCAGGCAGAGCAGCACAGTTTTGTCCAGGTTTGGCTTCAGGAGGTGTGGAGACATCCACTGAGAGATGTCAGCCAGACAGAGATTCTTGCTGCGACCTGGGTTTTAGACCGGGCAAAAGACAGAAGTAGTTGAGTGTCTTCTGCAGAAGAAGGAGAAGGAAGATTGAAGTTTAGATTGAAAGAAAGAGCTGTTTGCTGCAGATAAGGAAGCAGTAAAAGAGGAGAGAAGAGACTGGTGGGCAAGAAGGCTCTCAGGGCGCTTTGATTTGCACCATTGTCTTTCCGCCGCCTGTAGGGTGATTCTGTCAGAGCGCACTGAGTCAGAGTGGAGGAGTGGGGCGAGCCTGCTGAGAGGTGAGAGGACAAAGTAGAGAGGAGAGTGTCCGCGGCAGAGTTGGAAGGCATGACTGAGGGGGAGTCAAGCGAGAGGAGGGCTGAGAGAACGGAAGAGGCGAGAGAGGTGGGAGACAGGCCACAAAGGTTGCGGTGGAAAGGGACGGTGTGTGTAGTTGAGAGAGGGGGAGAAAGTTCCACCTGAAGATTGAAAAGTTCTCAATATTTATAAATTTGTGTTTTGGAGTGTGCAGGCGTTTCTCTTTTCATGGACGCTGTTGCCCTTGCTTTGCACCTATACCCAATGCATGTATAACTACACTCCTTCTGTTGTTCAATCATGGAAATACTATCAATGATCTTTTGGAAATTTAAATAGCTTACCAACATTGCTAAAAGTCAAATGCAGTCATTTGTATTTCATTTCCATATCCTTTACTTACTTATTATTTTACTTTACCTTTACTTTTGTTTTTGAATATTTGTTTTTTCCCCTAAATGTATTTTACTAAAAGGAAACGCTTGTCTGTAACATTTTTAGGCTTCCTGAGCAGCTATTCAGAGAAATAATTGTTTTTAAATAAATATTTCTCACGCTTTCTCTCTCTATCTCTCTCTCTCTCTCTCTCTGTCTCTCTCTCTCTCCTCCCTCTGGTCATCCTCCCCTTCATACAGTGGCAGTAAATAACATCAGCTTCACAAATTAATTCCCCCTCAGCCCTCTCGTTGGCCTTCCTCATTGTCTCTACCAGGTTTATGGGATGACTCCCCTATCAATTAAAGGCTAATTCTGTTAGCTGTCAGGTATAGAGCACCAGGGTATTTCCTCAGCTTATGAAAACGCCAGCTCATTTTAAGGAAGTGTCACCTCTAATACTACATGCACACTGTGTCTCTTTCAAGGAGAAAGCAGCATGTCAGAAAAAGAAAATAGTGAAAAGATTAAGCAGGTGGAAATAATTGGGTGCAAATATAAAAGCCAAATAAATTAAAGTGAACCAGTGAACCTTTGTTCCATGTCAGTGCTGATATGCTGTTGTGAAATGTTGCCCATCTGCCTGGTCTGTTTGTGAGTAAGACTGAAAGTAATTAATTTTAAGTGTTTTAAGTCACTTTCCGGTCACAATACTTCTGCTGGCAATATTTCAAAATCATAGTTTGGCGTTACAGTCATGTATTGTGTTGTGTGTCATGGTAGCATTCGGGTTCATAAATTCTGCTCAGAGATGAAAATGGCTTCTTGGTTTTTAGAAGACAAAAAAAAAGCTGTAAAGACCTGAGACATCGGTGTCATAACTTCACTCACACGTTTGCTCACACTCATAAACCACATGTGGCTTCATGAAGCCCTGCCAACTGCAGACTCATCAGCACCCACTGCGTTGGCATACCTGCACACATGCTTGCACACATCAGCACAAGCACCTCTGTTCCCAGCGATGCAGTCGTAATTCTTTGAGCGAATCACTGAAGCCCTAACTGGTAATGGTTACTCCCTGAAAAGAACGAGCCCAGAGGCCATCACACAACTCATCTCATCTGAGTAGGAGATGTTTCTGAGGTAGCGACAGCACAGAAGTGTTTATGTAGAAATGATTGAGCGAGCTGTTGAGTTCCTGTTTGTGGTAAAACAACAGTCTTTTCTGTTTTCAGAGGGTATTATGTTTAAGATTTTACATTCTTAGACATAGTACGTTCGTTAAAATGAAGAGGATGTTAGTTTTGTAAACCATTACTCTCCCCCCCCCTTTTTGATCACAGATGGTAGACATGCTGTTGAAATAATACCATGATGAAGCCCCCTGTCTTATTTGAAGTGCAGGTTCAGCCTTGAGTCCTCTGAAGGCAACACTCATGCAGGCCTTTAGTGATGTTGTCACAACAATTTTGGGTGGAACTCTTGTGGGTAGTGGGTTTTCTAACTCACTGTACTGTGTTGGTTTAGCAGTGTCCACTCCCACACCCCTAACTGGCCTGACATTAAAAGAACAGTAAACTAAGGAAAAGCCATTCATAATCCGCTGTGGCACAGTGAAATAGATTTCACCCACAGCTTATATGGGTTTATGGTGCAAGTTGCATAAATGGATAGAGGGAGAGAAAAATAGACTTTTAATGATACAGGATAATCTTGTTCCCCTGTGTTTTCCTTGTTTTTGTTTTCCAAATTAAGATTGAAAGAATTGAATATTTCTAATATGTGAGCTGGGCGTTCACTCACAGTATTATATGCAGTAACAACCAATCTCCAGCGATCACTCTCATTGGCACTCATTTGGTAGTCAAAATAGACACTAATTAGATTAAAAATTGCCTGAAATAGTATTTGTGCACACTGGCTCTTAGCTTTTTGGATTTCATGTGGGACTTGAGTGTACATTTGTAAACAAGTAATGATTTCCTTAGAGCCTGACGAATGTGTTTGACTACGCCAACAAAGGTATTTGTATTGTATTACAACCTTCATGTGGTTTGGATAATTAATGGTTTCACATACAAGTCTCAACAAAAATGATAAAGCAGCTGTCAGGAGCATAATAAGTCACTACATATTCACTGTAGGGAAGCAAATCAAGTAAGAGAAACAACAAATCAAGCTCAGATAATATCGTGTGGCTTTTTTAAGGGTCTTTGCCAGCTTCTGATTGCTGTTAAATACAGAGAAGATGAAAATGTTACAGTCAAAACCCCAGGTAATACATATTTATGCTGTTTTGTATAATTCTTATGGGATTGTAGTGCCTTGCTCCACCTGCAGAACTCCGCCGGGAATTGAACCCCCAACTCTCTGTGCTCCTCACTTGCTCTGCTCCTTCTTCAGTGGCTTCAAAATCAATTCCTTAGCCCGGCAAAGTGTGCATGTTTGGCGTGAACGGGGATAAGTGCTCGATTGTCAGTGTTTGTTTCTCTGTGGGAAAGTCGATGAGCAAACGGCTTGTGTTGTTAGCTGAAGGAAATGTCAATGGGGGATAGTGGGAGCAGCACTGGTCTCTACTGGGCCTGCTGAAGCCTTTCATCTGAGTTAGCCAACATCATTAAGAGGCCATGTTTGCTTTTTTTTTTTGGTGGCTGCAGTTGGATTCGTGTGTTCGTCCGATGGTGTGTGGGTACGAGGTAGAGCCCTAATGAGTGCGTGATCGAGTGCGATCATGCTCACCCTTCTACCCATGTATGTGTTAAAAAGTTTCACTGAGTTTGGTTTGATGAGCTTGTGTATTGTAATATTTCTATCCGTGCATGTGCCTGTGTGTGTGTGCGTGCGGGTGAATGCCTGTGTCTAACTAAGCCTACGAGCCATTAAGCCTTCAGCACGGTCTGGAGCTCGCTAATGAGGATCACTGTCACATCAAAACACATCAGCACCAGACCTAGTTAGTCAGCTGTTGGCTTCCGACACTGTAACCACTCGTGTGTGTGTGTGTGTGTGTGTGTGTGTGTGTGTGTGATGTTACGTGGGTTATCTCTATCTCCTATAGTGCATCGCATCATCGTCAGGTCTAGTAGACTTTATGTTTACCTGAGATACTAATGACTACCGCAGATTGTGTGGGTGCATATATGCATGTGCGTTTGTGCCCATCCTTTCATATTCTGTCATTTCTCCGATCAGCTCTTCGCGGTCACTGAGGTGCTGTGAGGTGTTTAGCGTCTCCATTTGGTCCTGAAAGCTGAATTTCGCCCCTGTAGTGCTGAGTGAATGTAAGACTTCCTGCTGGGCTAATTGAGGTTGCAGCCGACCGGGAGTGGTTCAATTTTCAGCGGCACTGGATGTAGCAGGTGATTGTCTTTAGAATTGAAGATCCACACAAATGGAGCAAGTTTAAGGTAATAACCCATAGCACCTCAAAATATTTTGTGTGCCGGCTGATGTCACACAAAGACGATTCAGCTTTTACTCACCCAATACATAGAGCGTTTCTCTGTGTCGGAAAGGTCTAGCTCTGGAGGAAAAAGATAAGGTTTAACTCTTTAGTCACCACCTGCAGTCATCTTTGCTGTAGTTTCAACATGACCCCTGATCTATATAGCTCGTTCAGTTGTCATTGTTTACATCTCGCTACTAAATGTTCAGAATATTGAAAAAGAACGAGTTGTGGATGTGAGGTTACACGTCAACAAGTGGTTCAAAAGAACCAGGAACCACTTATAATGCAGGACCTTCAAAATAGTTGAACTTGCAGCATTGATTCTTCTGCAGGCCTCAGTGCATGTAAATCAGAAATGCAAATAATAACCTCAAACACAGGCATGCCCCCCCAGCCTGAACACACACACACACAAACACGCACTTGCATACACTAACACATTCATACAGATGTTCACCAGCCTTGCTCTGGCTCTCATGTATATTTATTGTTGTGAAATATTGGATATGTTAATGAAAAAAATGATAAACACACTAAGCAAATCAACTAAATCCTTCTGAGCATTTCCAGTAAGCTGTGAGTGTGTGTGGTGTGTGTGTGTGTGTGTGTGTGTGTGTGTGTGTGCAGTATACAGCATGTATACTGTACCTCTTATACATTAGCCTGATTGGTGCTCAAAATACAATACATTAAAATTATGTAAAGGAAAACTCAATCTGTCTTTTGATCTTTTTAAGAAACAATTCCCTGCACAGACATCTACATGTGTGTGTGTTACATTTAAAATGCCCTCACCCCCCACCCCCTTTCTATTATGGCAATATATGAGTGGTAGTGTTCATTGTGACCCTTAGTTTTGCACAAGTCTGTGATATACGAGCCGGCGGCTGACATGTGATCAGTAAAGGTCAATCAGTGCCTGACACATGCCGTTAATCACACGTATAAGCCACATCCAGAATTCGGCTGTGATGTTTTATTGCCTTTTAGCTTTTAGCTGACTACCAACCCAACACATCAAGGCAGAAAATTAGCTTTGTCATGCAGGGAGAACAATTTACTTGGCTGTCACGCTGTTTAAAAAAAACAACAAAAAAAAAACCTTGTGTAACAGCCACTGTCTCATGTCCCGGTGAAATCATGGCTATTATTCAAAGGTGTGATTCAGTAACATGGATCATTAGTTCAGATTTAACAAAGTGGCTGACATGCACGTAGACCATGATGTTCGTCAAGATTAATTATTAAGTTTGTGTTCTCTTCCTCTATGTAATTTTATAATAAAATGGTTTTGCATACCCTTTGATTTTGGGAATCTGTTGACATTTGTGTCTAATAAATCAGTAGTACACCAAGGGGATACGATTATGCTCTGATAATCAAAGGAACATTATTCCTCCTGTTCCTCTAACCACTGAAAAACCTGTTCTACCAAAGTAGCATTTAACCTAATTTACACTTTGTTAGACTTTGTGTTTATGTTTCCAAGGCTGAAATCATTATCATTATATTAGAGCCTTTGTTCTTATTACGCCTCTGACAGAGTAATGGGAGCCATGCCCCGTTATACTTTACATCTTAAGTGAACCTCAACTCAGGGTTAATGATTGGGGAATTTGATCATTAACATTTGACTGACCATTAAGTTTCCTGTGGCAAGGGTTCACTGCTGCTCAAAAGTGTGCCTTTAGAGATAGCAATTTAGTTAATTCAAGCTCTTCTGGAACTACAGCACATAGATGTGTGGCAATACTGGATGGAAATTGAATCCCACCAACCTTTCTTTGAGCTACTACCTACTGGATTGAAACATCCTTTTGAACTTTCTGTTTTTCTTCAAATATAAATCATTTTAGTATGGTGAATGTAAGACACACGCCTTGATATGATGAAAATGGACAGACACACCACTGGACGACCACATAATTTCCAGCATGAGTCTATTCAAGAAAACTGTAAAGGTGGACAGCCTAAATTACCTCAATCATCTTCGCCTGACTGTGTTTCATTCGCTGTTGGTGGTCTGTGATCTGTCAGAGGAGATAAAAACAGCAGAGTGCAAATGCATATTATACGTCCAGTATCACTTTCAAGTGATGACTACATGGAAGTCACTGTGTCATTGTGTGTGGATTGGCAGAAATATGTACAAAACCAGAGTAAAGCGGGGTAGCAAATGTCTAGATTAAGCATTGATGGTCCAGAAACTAGGAATGCACAGATCAATGAAGGCATAAAAGTTTAAAACTTCTGGACACATTCACAATACAAAGTACTTTACCTGCTTTCGCTGTAAAGGACAATTCACAGCAGCTGCAATCACAGCAGTGAAGCCAAAGCAATGTGTTGCTGCAGACAGTAAACAGCAGCTAGCCTGTCCCACTGGCCCTAATGAGCAGTAATGTGTCACTGACTCCTGCACTTTGCATTTTAATGGGAAAAGGCTGCCGAGATGCACAGTGCCGTGTAATGCTACTAATATTACAGTATCTTGCAGTTTCTTACATTCCTGTGTTTAATTTTTTTATTCAGAAGATACATAGACCTACCAATGACATCACAACAAAGAGTAACCATATACATGTAACGTAAAGCTTCCATTCTTTACCGTTCTGATTCAAATCAAACTAAAATCTTATTCTTATTGTGGGATTTTGGCTGGCTAGGTGCTACTCCGGCGCATTGCTGGCTCTCAGGTTTAAGACCAAAATATACATGAAAGTCCAATTTACTCGTCAAACAGTTGGTTTGAACTGAGATCTTACCTCTGACCGGACAGATCACCAATTATAGTTTGTGCATAACAGAATGGCACCTGAGGTGGCTAATCAGATTTCAGGGGTAGCCCGTGCTACCCCAGGCCACTCCCCCGGCACGCCCCTGCAGATGCAGTTTTTTGTACTCAAGGTATATTGTCTGCCATTCTCCTGCCTAGATCACTTTGACATCTTATATTCGCTGAAAACCATCCTGTGTGTTGTATTACCCTGCAAAGCCACACTGCAGCCTCTGGACATAATGCCATGAACACCTTACAAACAGCCATCCTCTGTTTTGCTACATATTGCACCATTTTGGTTGTTTAGAAAAGCCTTAGGACATTACGCCCGGGGCACCGATCTGGAAACAAAGGAAACAAACCATACCATGTAGAGGTGAATTGTTCTGCCCACAGCCTGGCATCAGCAGATAATCAAATACCTGCTGTTGCTTAGTCTTGAAACAGGGCTGTGACACTAAGCACCGTCATGTTGAATGGCTTCTTGAGTAATATATTCATTTCTGACAATTAATGCTCCTGAATTTCCATATCATGGCTAATGTATTGTTGCAGTATAGCTCGCGGCTACCGGTGGAAGCACTAAGCACATTGCTGCTTAGCATCACTGAAGTGGAGAAGGGTCCAACTGCAGACATCGCTGTTGGGGGACCTTAGGACTGCGAGCCAATGGGGAAATCATTAGGATTCCCAGGCATGAGGTTCTTCATTTCCTTTTTTGGCCTTTACCTTGACCTCAGTAAAGAAGGTCCCCAGGTCCCCAGGACTGAGGCCTGCACATGAACCCTCTTGCTCCTGTCAGTGAATAAGAAATAAATTATGCACCATCTTGGATTTAGACTCTATTGAGTTTAATGGATTCTGAATCTTTTAATATTTGTTCAATTTGTCCAACTTTATAAGAACAAGAATCCAGAAGTGGGTGCTTCGCTTAAGAGGCCATCACTCCTGCATCAAACCAGCTGTTGTAATGCTGCTTCTTTTTGAATATTTCAGATTAAACCAGGAAGTACTTCTAAGAAACAAGGAAATAAGCCATTCAGCACTTTGGATTAACTAAATCCAAATGCAATATGCACACTTTTTATTAAAATGTGGACCAATAACTAAAACTTTCTTCCACACCAGAAAGTCTTGTTTACAACTGCATAGTATCAAAAATCTTAACTGTGAAAAAAAACAAGGAGTCTCACTGTACATCACTTGCTCCTAATGGTGTTTAATTGAATTCTTCATCTTTTTAGGAAATAAACATATTAGTCTATGTGCATACTGTATTAACCATACAAACATGAGAATGACATCAATCCTTTCATCTGACTCTCGGCAAGACAGCGAATAAGCGCATTTCCCAAAATGTCCAACTATTCCTCCTATAAAATAAATATATGGTTACACAGTGTAAATCTACAACTGTTTTTGTATGTATTTGTTTATTCTAATTTCCACTCCACACTTTGCATGTTTTTATGTTCTACTTGTGTTCATCTTTTCCTTTCCTTGCAGGGATCCTATTACTCTGCTGCCGCTGCAACAACCTAATTTCCCCACAGGGTTCTATAAAGTTTTATGTTATCTTACCAATGACTGGATGATCACTCGAGATCGAGAACTCCCTTCTCAGTCCCTGCTGTGATTTAGCAAAAGAAACCCAGTGCTCGTCGTTGATAGAATACAGTATTCCTCCTCTCAAGATATTTCCCCTGTATCTCAGCTCTAATTAGCTGGAGTTCTCTCTGTTGCGACGATGTAACTGTAAGCTTCATCAGAGTTGATGCTGCACATATTTGGCCACCGACAAATTGATTCTAGTGTATATTGCCTGTGTAATAAGGGAGCACAAATGAACAGTCTTTTGTAGTCATAAAAATAACCTGAGACCCACCCTATAACTCAAATGAACACAGTCTACATTAAGCACCACCGAGGCTCTCATCTATGACTGAAGTGGACTCGAGCTTTCAGTAGCTTTTATTGAGAATTGTTCGCTCAGCTCGCTCATTGGAAATCCATGAGCAGGTGCCACTCAGTCATATCAGGAGTCCTGCTCCTTCTATTCTCTCTCGCTACACAGTATTGATTCCTCTCAACACTAAGCCTCTGACTAAACCACTGAACTCTCCTTCCTAACACTCTTTTCTTACTCCTTTATTTCTCTCCAAGTATTCAGCAGTTTGCCACCTTGTCTCTTTTACAACCTCTCATGTGAGCCCCCTTTTCTATCTCTGTCTCTTGTTTTCTGCAGTGAAAAGACTTTAAAACATATCTGAGAAATAATGCATAGTATGTCCACACTAAGCCAGTTAAATTTGCAAACAAACATCTTTTTCTCTCCATTTCAGCCCTCCATCCAGACTTAAACAGCGTTTTCCTTGCCCAAAAAACTGTTTTTTGCCAAAACGGTGTCCAGGGTGTGCAGATCTTAAAACCCTGGCTTGGCGTTTCAGTGTGTACGGGAAAAAACTGAGATTTTGCAAAACAGTGACATAAGCCAGCCCAGTGAGGGTCGGGGCTGTGTGGGAGTAAAGTTACGAAAGGACTTCCTGTCGACTCAAACCTTCTCTGTGATCACTCATGTAAAATGTCAACATAGCTGAAAACACAGCTGTTGTCAATAACCTCTATTAATGCTGATTTTATCAGATGATGTTGTGATTATAAAATAATGATTTATCACTCTGTCGCAGCAGCTTGGGAATGACTGCTGGTTAATAG
Organism: Lateolabrax maculatus; assembly: GCA_031216445.1. Taxonomy (NCBI): domain Eukaryota; kingdom Metazoa; phylum Chordata; class Actinopteri; order Acropomatiformes; family Lateolabracidae; genus Lateolabrax; species Lateolabrax maculatus. The sequence continues at coordinate 4,850,549 of CM062204.1, read as the reverse complement.
ATGCAATTAAATAACTCTTTCATACTTGTTTTGTTGTTTGAGAACAGAAATGGAAAAATATGTAAATGAGAACAACTACATTGTGAATTTTGCCGCATTACAACAAGGTGATGACAGAGAGCAGGAGGGGACCGATTGGAAGCTTAACTCGAGAAAATAACCCAAATTTAGTTTCTTCTAACCATGATGCTGATCTTTCCATACCTAAACCCTTGCTCTTTAACTACAACCTTAACAAAGTATATGTAGATGCCTAAATATGACCATATCTTACAATAAGGAGAGTAGATCAGAAAATGTTCAGAAAATAACTCGATTCTGGGATCTTTTCATGTCTTTTGTGTGTTTTTTGGCTCTGTGTTTTCTCTCCATAGTGGTAAATGTAATCTCAGGGTTGTTTTTCCTGACTATGAACTCCTGCTTTGTGAATTGATTTGTAACCTCAGGTCGATGAAGTGGTTTGTAAATTTTAAATTCTTCTCTCTCTGCGTGTCTTCTCTGTTTCTCCCATCCCAGACCGTTGTGTTGCCATGACGAGCGAGGAGGAGGAGGGCCCCACCGTTGCAACATCAACAGCGACGACACCGTCAGCGGCAACAATTCCCAGGGTAACCACAACCATATCCAGGGGCGATGGCAATGATGCCGTCACTTCCTCCTCCCCCCGCAGGCCCTCCCCGTACCGCCTCCCATGTCCCGAGGAAAAGGAGGAGAAAGAGGAGGAAATAGAGGAGGAAGGGATACATCAGGAAGACAGGATTGAGAAGGAAGAGGAGGAGGAGGAGGTGGTGGAGTGTGACGGGGATGATGAAGATGAAGACGACGATGGCAGCAGTGATACCAGTGTGTTAGTTGTGCCCTACCCTGAGCTGGTACCTGTGGTCTTCTTCTGCCTCAAGCAGACAACTTGTCCTCGCAGCTTGTGCATCCGCATGGTCTCCAGCCCATATCCTTTTTATACTGTGCATGATGATAGTTCACCATGTGGATTATCTACAGGAGTGCTGCCTGTTACCATCTTAATCCATTATCATTTAATCATTCAGCATTCTTCCATTCAAAAACATTACAAAAGCTATATTGTTCCTCTCAAAAGTTAAATTTTCTGTTAGTAGGTGATGGATTCAGCTGTGAATTGACACAAACTCTGGCTTTTGGATGTTTTACCTTACGAGTTCACAACAGCCCCAGTTCCAAGCTGACTTTCTGTTTCATTGAACTTGCCTCCCATGGTGAAGCAGCACTGTTCTTTGGTTGTTTGATATTTATGTGCAGTGACTGTGGGAGGCTGGTTGCAAGTCAAGATATTTACACATATAGATAAGATCAAGGGCCAGATTTACTGATACTTGCACCTGTTTTTCCGCTGCAGATCTGACACATTCTGCCCATGCATGCACATGCGCACTGGATTTACTAATCTCATACAATTTGCAAGGGTCAGTTTTGTGGGGAAAAACTCCAATTTTAAAAAACAGGAGTAAACATAACACAGATGAGGAGATGACAGGAGCTGACTGTGTAATGAGCTGCTGCCTTTGTGAGTCACATTTGCGATTCACCTTTTTTAAATCAATTTGGCCCAAAAATGAAAATATCAAAATTGGCTTGTAAGTAGCATTCTATATTCAAAAGAAATTTGTTTACTTTCAAGAAACAAGTTACCTTTATCCCCCATATTTGACAGGTAACACTGACATACTAAAGTAAGGCTCCTTTTACTTTGAACATTTACTTTAGTGTGCTTCAAGTGAGAGTTTTGAGGCTCCTTGTGTGACCAAAACTGATGCACTGAGGTTTGTTCTATAGGTTATGAAATACTTGTAATCCTTAATCTGTCTCATGTCTTTATATTTGTTACATTTATCACGTCAGGGTATGCACACGCACACACATTGTAACTATGCCTATATAAGAAATGACAGGAGAGCTGGATTACAGTACAAGCGGTACCTTGCATTAGCTGCCCCCAGGTTCAGCAGACACTGCTTATCAAGCTTCTTAAGAGCAACACTTACAGTGAAGTCATGTGTGACTCACACACTTACACTCCCCAAACACAGAGTTAAGATATCAGTGAGTAGTAACACAGAGTGTAAAGAGTCAGAATGAGTGCTTGGAAAAGATGAAATATGACTGACTGGTTTAAATTCATTGAAGCAGAGACAAATAAAGGGAAAGTGAGAGGCAGTGAGAAGGAGACATATGAATGAAGTAAAGAAACAAAGGAAAGGCGAAGAAAGGTATACCAATGAAAAGACAAATGGTGGGTAGTAGAAAGACAGAAAGTCTATCAATAGATACTGTTTAAGAGAGAAATAAAGGTGGAAAAAGGAATGCAGAAAATATAGTATGGATTTGTGCCTGTGTTTATTTACAGCTGCATATGTGTTTGTTTGCATGCATGTGAGCATGTGTATGGAACATACACATCCCATAAATATGGGGGAGCATTTTCTTGCCAGGGATGAAACCAGCCGACAGAAGTGATTCCCGTGATAAGGGAGAAAGAATGAGATTGTTCTGTTTGTAGACACCCTGCCTTCTTACCTTTCCATCAGGCAGGCATCACATCTGCTTCTGGTTGGACCTGACATGCATTTATAACCAACTACAGAGAAAGAGGCAGAAAATAGAGGGGGATGTTGGAGGGTTGCTTAATTGGAAAGCCATCCACTCCGGTCTAAATTAAATAGCTTTTTAAGGAAAATATCTTAAATCAGAGAAAAAAAACACTTGTGTTTTGATTCTCCTCCTCCTGTCTCTTTCAGTCTCTCTCTCCCGATGTCTCTTTCTGCGTCTCTGTTAAAAGTATTCCAGTCCTGTCTCCTGTGTTACCTCGGAAAGCTCACAAGTGAATTAAGTATGATTTTCTCCACTAGACTGAGCTTATGTGTCGTGCGTAGACTGACTGCCAGGAACGAACACAGGTTACAGTCCTGTGGTGCAATTGTAGTGATGAGTTGGACACCTCAGAGGTTTATGTCAGAGGGCTTGGATAAGATCTCAACAGAGGATTGTTAATCTGGACTCTTCTCATGAACAAACTCATATAAAGGCAACACTTGCTGCAAAACAATAAGCCTGTCAAGCTTTGAAGCCCCGTGTTCTTATATCAACTCTAGTGCAATGCAAACACTCAAAACTGTGTTTCAAAATCATGTTTCAGGCGTTCACTGCTACTTTTGCTGTTCTGCTGTTTCTCTAACTGTGGGATTTTAATCTTGTTGAACCAAATTTGACTGATTAGAGCGTGTCCCTCAGGCCAAGCTTTGAATTGTTTTAACGCCACTACTGAGGATCTGAGAATATCAAAACTGTCTCAGCTTTTCACCCATCCAACAATTATGTTTTTATTGTGGTGGCGAATGTTGAAGTCTCGCTGTTCTAATAATAGGGTTTGGTTATAGACTTTTAGTGTAGTTTGTTTCGCTTTAGGAACGTGTTCTCCCATAGGGTGAGGATAACCTGAATGGGAAGAAACATGAGTGAATAGGGGTGTGTGCGTGTGTAGGGGTGTGTGTGTGGGTGTGTGTGTGCGTGTGTGTGTGTGTGTGTGTGTGTGTGTGTGTCCTTGTTACTTTGCTAAAAATGAAAAGGCTCGTATTGACCAGGTCCACTCTCTCTCGTTGTGAGTTTAGATTGAGTGGTGCTGTGGATTGATCCACAAGTGAAATCCTCTTTGTGTGTATGAATACATTCGGTCCATTCATGGAAGTGTGTGTGTGTGTGTGTGTTTCATTTTACTTGGGGGGGGGGGTATTGACAATATTTGGGTGACGTCAGAGTACAGTTGTGAAAATGAATTGGAAAAAAAACAAAATAAATTCTTATATGTACCTTGCCAATTATGCAAATGAATAACGAATGAACAAACTAATAACATCGGAAATTAAAATGTAAAGAATTTAGATATATGCAACTGTCTACACCAATACATTTGGATGGGATTGTTTTCAAGAAAACATACTTCTTCAAAACATAGTTTTGGGCATCATTACCATTGATTGTGATAACATTTCATTCAAATATAATCTGGAGATACAGCACCAGCAAAGTTATTAACCCAAGGTATCTATTGTGTACGTAATATAACAGACTATTAAAGCATTAAACCATTTGTGCATTTAATAGTTAACAAATAATTTTGTTTAAAACCTTTCTGGCTGTTTGCAGTTAAGTGTCGCCATATTGACTGTATTGAAATTGGTGTGTCCAGTCTAATCACAGCCATGATGGTCAAAACTATTAACAACTATTAGCAAGTAGTAAAAAACAGATACATTCTTTAACTTTTAAATTACAAATGGAAAATGCTTAAATTTAAACAAATCCCTCTTTTTGTTATAGAGTTCCACATATGTCTTCAGTCTCTAACCACAAACATTCAGCCAGGTGAGGTTGGAAACGGTCAGTGTAGCTGTAGTGAGGCGGGTGGAAATTCCAAATTTAACTTTCCATTTGAGTGAACAGTATAGTGACCTGGGAGAGTGTAACTTTAAAGAAGGAGTTTCTATCAAAAGAAAGGTAAATGGGCACACTCAGAAAGGATAGATTCAATTTGAACAACTAATAGAATGATGACGATAAAAGAGGTTTGGAAGGATGAGTGAAAGAGAGAACCTGACTCAGAGTTTGGAGGAGAAAGAGGAATTATGGTTCTGCAGTTATTAGGGCTTAAGGAGTTCTGCGGTAGCTGCTGGCTCAGCTCCCCTCTCCCTTCCCCCTGTCTCCCCCTGTCAATATCACTCTTCTTTATCCCTTTTGCTTCTAGATGAGTAAATCACATGTAGTTTTCATTGTGTTAAATCATTTGCAGAGACAGAGAGAGGCCGTCAGTGAGGCACAATGGGATAGTTGGCAGTCAACATTTAAAAAGAATGCCTCTGGCTATCTGCAGTGATGGACAGATCAAACTTTTGTCGTTCTCCACTTATTCCAAATCGCTGTCTGACATAATTTTTTCTTTCATTTAGGCATCTTTTTTTTTTTTGAATGCCTTTTTCTATGTCTGTCTTCCACACTAAGGCACACCCAAAACATTTATTTCACAGTTGTTTCACCCTGAGAAAAGAAAGACAAGACAACTTGACAGGAATTGTTTTTGAGAAAAAACAGAACAGCTTTAAAAATGATCATAGAGTTTGATCAACAACTCTCTGGACAGCCCGTCCTCATACAGAAAACAACAACAGTGGTCGATTTTTTTAAGTGGTTAAAACTACCAGTGTTTACGTAGGCGACCTCTTGATTGATATATTTTGATATTACATATATTTTATGCTCAGCAAATTAGCAAATTGAACTGTGTTAACAACAATCAACACCAGCAATGTAATTCTACTCTACTTGGGCATAAGTGGGCTTAATTGTAGACACCTCAATTGTATTTATACAGTATGGAAGTGTATTTCTCTTAGAGGGCCTTTTTTCCAAGTCTTAACTCACCAGTTTGCACAATCTGGAGCATAATGTAGCTGTAACAGCAAACATATAATAGCTTAACCCAGGATCATGTCTGGGTGGGTGCATAATACTAATTATCACATGAATAATGTCATAGTAATGTTATTCAGTGTCCTACAAGAGCACCGTTGTTAACACTGCAATGAAGTTGAGTGGCTTTCTTTAATGCGAAAGGGTTGCAACTGTAGTTCTGGTGATCCCATTGAGAATCAACAGCTGGTCTGCAGCTCTGTGCAGCTTTCAGCATATGATTTTGGTTTTGGTTTGAAAAATAATGCGCCATTTGTGTCTCAGTCAGTAATACATAATATGAACCTTTGGAAGGTTTACATTAACACTACAGTAAGTAATAATACTGACTTTATAATAATAATAGCTTTATTTATACAGCACCTTTAAGAACACGGTTTAAAACAGGTAATATTTACAAACTCCATTTATGTACCTAAATCAGTGTGATATTGGTAAATTGATTGGTTAAGTGTACATTCAGAAATATATGTAAATAACACCTAAAATACACACATAACACTTAAAGGATCACACAATATACATTACGGACCAATTGTAAATGGTCTAAAAATATGTTTGTGCTGCTGATAGCGAATCAGCTAATGCACTTATGAGTGACAGAAGACTGATCGACCAGTTTTTGTGGTTCGCAGCACAGCAGATCCCTGTTGGAGTTGTATTTCTGTAAAGTCCAGCATTCACTCACCTTTTGGCACCAGCTTGGTCAGCTGCTGAGAAACTGTTTGGATTTCTTGGCATTGTAGATATTTATTTTATTCACCAACCACCAGTTTACTTTGCCTCTGTAAACTGGTGGTGTGGAAACAGTGCTAAAAGTGCTGCACATTTAGATTTTATGAGCTCATTTACTGCAAGTGATTAGGAATGTTTTCATATAGGAGGGTCAGGGAAAGTGTTTGGAACTGAACTATGTTAACTTTTAAATAAAGACAATGTAGTGAAGGTAGCAAAAGACCTGAGGAACAGCAGCGTTAATTAAACTGTTGTCAGAGGGAACAGGGCCACATTGTTTTCTCCAGCCACAATTTCCAGCGGTATGCTTTATGTACCTACTATAAAAACTTTATTTAATTCAAACTTAAGCATGTTACTACCCAACGGCATTCTTCCCTGTTGTATTCTGTTGAAAAGGGTAATTGGAAGAGCAGAACAATAAACTCAGTTTACTGAATCGAAGAACCAAGAAAAAAGTGGTTAGGAGAAATATTTTAGTTGGAACTGAGTTTTCTGGCTCTACATAGTATAATATTCAAACTGAGGTGCTGCCAGCAGCATCACCATCCTTGTGAAATTGCTATTTGTTTTGCTAAATTGTACATTTCCCATGCTGAATCAACTGCAAAGTTGCATAAGAAATGAAACGTCAAGGTAAACTTGTCACAGTCTGCGGTTTCTCTTCCCTACTTTGTACAACAAAGCTGTTTCCAACAGGGAGTACTGTCATCATATCCACATCTGATAGTGAGTGTAGAGCGTAGTGCTGAGCTGCAAATATCCTGTTCACCAGCTCACAGGCACAGAAACAGCCAAGTTCATTCATATAGAGGAGGGATAATCAGAGCAGCATGCGGTAAGGGAATAATGCAGATCATTCCAAAGGCTGTGATGTAAAACATCTAAACCTGTACCTGTGGATTGGAAAGAGGGAAGGACAGGAGGGACAGGGAGAGAAGAGAAGCAGGCTGGGAAACCGTGCATTTGGAGTGAATATATATTCTGCTCCAAACCAAATCTGATAGCAAAGGAAGGTCAGATTAATAGCTTCCAATTCACTTTCAATCTCCTCTGGACCAACACATGTGGCCCTCTGTGCCACTGGCATTATTGCACATACACACACACTCTCACACACAAACTCTCACATTCACAGATATCTACAGATTCATACACACAAAGCCATATTCACTGGGCGAATAGAGCCCGTCACAGCTTGTGCCTCGTGTGTGAATGTTTTAATGAGATAATTTAATGAAGGGTTCCATAGAAAAAAGCTCAATTTACCTGTTTGATGTTTTGTTCATATACCGATATCAGGTCTGGCTGCAGATTGGTTTGGTGCTTAGCAACAGTTCAACAGCATCCGGTGCCTGTAATGGACCATTTGAACATGGTCTTGGCACTAAAATTATATGAGTTTTAAGTGTAGGATGCAAACATTATGTCCAGATAACTACATTTTAATTAATGGGTTGTCTGTGTGGTGGGGTGGTCCTATAGGTCGGGTAATGGATATTCTGTCATGTTGGTTTTTATAGTGCTCTGGGCTGCATCAAGGAAATGATATATAGCTACATTTAATGTAAATTGACAGCTCTGGAGTAATCATTAGACACAAGAGGATGACTGTTAAATACCCTTTGTGTGATGTGATTGGATGATAATTGGATTAATGCAGCTAAACTGGACCACTGTTTCTTATACAATTTGTCTGCTCAACAAAATCAGTGTAATTTGTAAATTAATTTCCTGGCAGTGGTTGCAGGTGCTGCCTTTAATGATGTCTAAAGGTTTTTTTTTTGCTGAGCAATGCTTCACTGGCAAAGTGTCCTGCCAGGTTGCGCACCACCCCAACAAGCCCCAAGTCAAATGGGTATAAATTGCTGGTTATAGAAGTGTAAGGTTCAAGGTAGATTTATGGTTGAGATAAAGGTCTCCACCTTTGCGAAGGAGCCAGCATTTGTACAAAGCATAATCTGAAAGAGCAGCAGCCTGATTGGCCACACTGGTATTTTGGTAGATTGCCAACTAGGCATATGTTGATGTTTTTTTTTCAGTGCAGGTAAAAAAGAATGGTATCATTCATCTTGGAAGAGATGCTAATGTTTTCTTGCTTTCCATAGACCTTTGAAGCCCTTTGAGACTGTAATTGCAGCCTATATGAGCAAATCTGATTTGACAAGACAAGAGTAGTTCTGGCAGGCCTCTATAGGACGACATCTGCATTGCTGCTGCTCTTGGCGTAAGTCTATGCAGCTTCCATCTGCTGTAGTTGCCTTTGTTGTATCCTGGAGGATTTTTAATTCACACTGGGGTGTTGAGTAAGGAACATGCTTCTCCGGGCTGCACAGAAGTGAATGTGCACAGGATGTTCACATGGCTGTTGGTTTTTAAGTATAACATTGACATGTTTTACATCAAAACGTCTTTGAGTCAAAGTGACCTATGATTACCTAAAACACCCTTCTTTTATAGATCTGCAGAAATGTGTATGTGTATCTTTCAGCCAGTGAGTTGTGACCCCGGCTGCATTGTACATTTTGAATCCGCAGCTCCCAGCTACCTCTGATCATACCAGCCTGTACCTTATACCACAGGCTGCTGCTACCCTATAATCTCATCAAATAGCAAAATAGAACAATTTGGAGGAAACTATGCCACAATTAACATAGAAAGTTTTTGCTAATTAATATCAATAAGTTGTTTATTGTCCCAGACCAGATAATCAGACTGCAGCTGATGTTGCTCCTATATGGTTTCTCTTTATTGATCTGTCTGGTCTCTGCTGGTGAGGAGGTATATATATGTCAGGGAACTCAGATACAGTAAAATCAGCTCCTGTATTGTTTCCCTCGCTGTAGTTTCTGTGGTTGCCATGGTCACACAGCGAGCGAGTTGAAAAAGTTGAATCACCGTAAACTCTCAACACAGCGGCGAAGAGTCATGCGCATTCACGAGAGCGGCAGCCGCCCACCCTCCTTGACACTGACTATGACGCTGTGTCTACATTGAAAACAGCCTAATTTCAGCCTAAATTGTAATGATTTCTGCATGTCATGACTTGGTTATCCATTTGCTATACTGCATTGCAGTAGGGCGTTAAATGTATTGGCATCTCTATTTGCTATAAACAGTGAAGTGACTCTACACAGAAGCACAGAGAATGTGAGGTTGTCTTAGATGAATTGATGAGCACAGTCATCACAATACTGTTTGTACATGTTTACATTATATACTGCATGAGAACCAACATACCATCTCCCCCTTCATGTATCGCTTTGTATTCCCAACAGTGAAATCCAGGAAAGGTCTGTGGTTCAAACCTGATTCACTGATCTGATTTAGTGAAGATGAGTGTCATTGCTCTACAGCTGCATTTTGCTGAAACTTTGAGGAATGGTGCATCTCTCACTGCTGCACTCTAGCACTCAAAATTACACAGTTTGAATCCCCAAGGGGAACTACAGTTGTTGCTCCAAAGTACAACAACAGTGTGTTTCTTACCAATTCACCCAGATGAGCTTTTCTTCAGTCAGAGCGGACGACATGCTTACTGTTGTCTTAATTCTCATTGTGCCTGCATGGTGCAAATACATTTTTCCTGCCAAACCGACAAAAATAAATAAATCACACTTGTAGCTAATGTTGATCATTTATTATTAATCACAAAAAACGGCTTCACGTTCTCATCAACTATCTTGTACTGATTTCACGGGACTATTGTCAATCAACAAGTTTTGAATCACAGTCTGGATTGTGTGGCTGTACAGTATGTCAGTCTTTTCATAGTGTTTGTCCGCGGTGGTCAGTGTTTCTACCTACAGAAATGGATACAGGTTGTGGCTGCGTTGCCAAGGGGAATAGAGCTGACAGCTCGTCTCCCTCTTTGGGACACTCTTTCTCTTAACTTGACATGCAGCATGGATGAAGAGTAAACTTATTCATGAAGACATGATTGAATGGACAGTGCTGAAGCTGTCAACAGTTGTGATGGGCAGGAGAAAAAAAAAAAGACATCCATCTTCATCCATTTTGTTTTCTCTACGTGATTACTGTTTCTATCCTCTCCCATTTCTTCTGCCACCCTGCACCCTTTCTTTTTACACTCGCTCTTTCTATTGCCGTCTTGCCTCGTCTTTCTTTGGCTCTCTCCCATGCTCTCCCAGCTGCGGCGCTTATGTTAATGCCGGTATTAATCACTATGCTAATGTAACTGTTAATCATTATGCTAATGTCACTGTACCTACCTGTCAGACTGGTGGAAAGGCTGCATACAAGGACCCGTCCTTTCCTCTTCTCATATGCTCCCTCTACCCCTTCATGTATTCAATCTTTTAGTTTAGATATAAAATATGACAAGTGCAGTAACATTTTATTTTTCCACACTCCCTTCCCTCATTCACTGCTTAATTTCCTTTCTCCCACTTGACTGTTTATTGCCACCATTCACCTTGTTTATCTTCAGCTTCTTTTATCTCTGTTTTCAATTTCCCCGTGACTGAACAGACACAACAGTGCTGATGTAGTGCAGAAGCTAAAATTGCCGCTAAAGACATAATTGAAGCCACAGTGTGCATACTTTAACCTCTTCACCACACAGTTCTGATAACTGCTTTACTCATCTATGTATTCCTTTCCTTTCTCGCTCCTTCATCCTGTATTGTTTCTCTACGTCTTCTGCTCCTGCTGTGACTCTCCTTCCTTTGAAATATTTGCTGCCACATGTTGTCAGAGTTGTGTGACGCAGACAGGGAATAGACATCCACAAGGAAATCCCACTGATGGTGTGTGTGTGTGTGCGTGTGGCAGTACTGTATGTAGAATATGTGTGAATTAGATTTTGCACCAAGAGTTTTCTATTTTTATTTTAACGCTTTTATATTCACTCTGTCCCTCACACATAAGAGCATTCATGTGTGTCAGTATATGCAGTCATGCATGTTTATGTGAGAGTGTGTGTGTGTGTGTGAAAAAAAGAGACAGTGTGTGTTTGTGTGAATCTGTGTGTTACAAGTGATTGCTAGTGACAGCAGTCACCAAAACCAATCCCTGCCTGTGTGAGTATGAGTTAGACCAGTGTGTGTGTGTGTGTGTGTGTGTGTGTGTGTGTACAGTAATGAATATGCACATGGGTGATTAACTTACAACAATAAACAAACAATAAATAAAATGTATTTATTTTATATATTTGTAATATATTTATCCTGCCTATGGTGTTTTTAAAAACTGATTATCACACAGTTTGTTAATTAGTATTCTTATTCAAAAATAAAAATCCAGTAAAGGCCAAAAAAAGGCAATGTTGTATTTAATGGCAGCACATAATTACATGTAACCATTATAGTTTGATAGTAGATGACACTTTATTGTTCAGCCTTGATGGCCATAAAATATTACCAGCTCTTCTTGTATTTAAATCCAGTTGTTGCTATTACTATTTCTCCCTTATGTCCGTTGGCAATAGAGGAACAAAACTGGCGAAACACTCATGCTGTATCATTTCAACTTGCCTCTGATTATTTTCACATGCGCTAAAAAAGTCCAGTATTGCATCTGTGTGTTGGTCAGTCATTCTCAGAAACACCCTTTTCTCGGTCTGTCCGTCCGTCTTTCTGCTGCTTAGTGTTTTGTTTGTGTCCATGAGTGTCAGTGGCCATTGTTTGCATTCTCAGATAAAGGCCTGTTATTAGGCGTTAACGCCATCAAACTACACTGGTATTTGTTTGGCTGTATTACTCATTACCCATTATTACCCATTACTCAATACACTGGAATTGTATTGAGTGTTGTAAGACCAACTTCATGTTGGACAGTTACATTTACTGTAACCAATTATAAAATATAACCAATAAAAGGTTAACACTCCTGCTTTGTAAGAGACCTATATACACTTGAGACTTGACAATTAATTCATTGATGCAGGACAAGCATGTATAGGGCTTCTGATTTATTATTATATTAACTTCAAACTGTGAACTTTCACCTTCATCAAAACATGACCCTTCCCTTTGCCTTAAAATGCAATATAACTGGATCTAAACTATAATTAACCACCACAAAAATAACTGCAAACCTTGAACATATCTGAAAGTAATTGTAATGAAATAATCCCTTCACTCTTACAAATGCACTGATACAGTATGTGTTATGAGCAAAGTTATGTGTCATTATAAGAAATTAAACTTTCTCTATGCAGTTTCTTTCCAAAATGGAGATATGTTGTTTGGGAATGAACTCCGTCATACAATATATCCTGCAGGCTCTATACCAATCTTTTATCACGGCATGGACGGATCCTATTTCACCGAATAGACAATTTGTTCTTGGCAGAAGCTGCAATTCATTTTAATGGTCAACCTTTCCCCAGTTAACCGTTCTGTTACATCTTTAAGTCATACTTTTCACAGCAGTTGGAGCCAACACTGGCCATGGCACGGACAAATGAGATAGCTTAATACAATTTCAGAGGGCCATGGATCACAGCAAAAAATACTACTTTTTAGTTTAATTTGCTGACTGTCATTGGTGTGAGTGGAGGGTAACATATGTAGGAGTGGGCTACAGAGAGGCAGAAAGGTATAAAAATGAATTTGAAAATGGTAACCTTGAGTAGTATCTTATTATCTCTGTCTGATTTATTTAAAAGTAATGGTGCTACTTTAGCCTTTAAATCATTACATTAATTTTGATGGCAGTATTCCGCCCTCTGCACTTTACACTGTCAGTGGGTTGGATTTATTGAGAAATTGCTTTATGGCACCAGACACTAAAAGGTCATTGTTCTTCAACCGTTAATAAAGTTAAAGCGTAAAGTCTCTCAGAATAATCACCAATCACCAAAAATCCTTATATATTTCGTTAAACAACCAAAGAGGAAAAGGGCAACTGTGATTTTGTGGTTTGTTGTAATTATAGAATACCAATTAAGTAAAGCACTGTTTTGTCAAATGCCAAAACATGAATAATCAGCAGTGTTTTTTTTTTTTTTTCCTGTTTGGCTCCCTTTACTGCCAAAATCAATTTTTAAGTCTTTCCCTATACAACATCATCTATATATTATGCAGGTCAGCTAGATGGTCCTTTATGGTCTCTGACACCCATGACCCCTCTGTGCCTCCAGGTGGGACAGAGCTAAGAAAAAACAATTCCCTCTACCCACATATCCACCTTTTGGCTTGGTACAAAATATCCCCCATCTCATTACAATTTCCCGGATCAATTTTATTAACTTGGCCTCACAGCTTTGCAGTCCTCTGCGGTGTAGCTCACCCTATTGCGCTCAATGTCATCTATACTATGTGTTTGTTTAGAGGAAGAGATCAATTAATTCAGTTGTGACATCAATAGTTCTCTATGCCATCGGGTGGACGGTATGGATGGAGATGGATGGATGTGGTTTAGCTAGATATTTTGTGTTCCTTTGGTGTTTTGTCAGTGGATCATTGAGCTTTGTCTGGGAAAACACTGCATTTGGCATGTGAAAGGAGACTGAGTATACGTTATTCACACCCTTATCAACGTTTCCACCTACAGTACCATCTTGCTACTGCTACTTGGTAATTAGATATAATTGGACTTGACATTAGACTGTTACTGGAGGACATAAATACTGTATGTATTATTCTAAAATTAGTTGAGCCAACATTAATAAAGGTTCATCAGCTTCCCATGTCTTCACTGAGGACAATGAATGCTTTGGTGGAACTGTGTGCTTTACAAGCTGGCTTACTAGCAACTGTTAACATTTCTAAACATTTAACCACCATTTATACTTTTATGAGTCATAAACAAAGTACTCTAACATTTCTTTTCACACTTTAGTTTACAAAAAGATAGCTGCCGGCCAGCTGTTGTCACGGAAAAGCCAAACCACTGACCTCAGCAGATCCAGGAAGTCTCACAGCGGTGAGCTGGCTGTCGTGCTGCTCGACTGCACCCTCTCTTTAGTTGAACTTCAATATCATAAATATCACAAGGAAAAGTTTTTCGTCAATACGCTCCAGTCTAGTGTATTAGATTCTACTGCTGATGATTTCTTGGTTGTTCCAATTTGGGAGACGTAAAGTTTGTGGTGGGACGTTTTGTGTGAGATGTTCACATCCATCCCACATTAGATGGACAGGATTTAAGGAATTTAGGTAAAGTTTTCATCTAACATGTGAAAAATGCTGCACTTTGTACCTCTAAGTTTGATATGACTGTTGGTTTCTGTTTTTTGCGTCACTGGTATTTGTAGTGTTTCTTAAAAAAGTAAGGGCATGAACCTAAACCCTTTCTGCTGCTATGGAGCAACCTCTTTCTTCCTGGTGTCACTCTCAGTGTGCTTATTTTAAAAAGATAGATTAAGTACCATGTTTAGAAGGCCGTCTACTGCTTTGACCATCTACCGTTATTAGTTATTTACATAAATCACTGTTTGGAAGCAAGTACAGCCTGGAAGTCTTGAAATGTAAAAGTTTAACAACAAAACATACAACTTTAACAAGTAGTCAGACCACACAACAAGATGTTGACCCCACAGATTTAATTTATAACTCCTGCCTGTGTGCCATATCCTCTTTGCATTCCCCCCCCCCCCCCCCCCCCCCCCCCCCCCCCGCTCCAGACAGCCCCGTGCTGTTGATGTCATGTATTGCTGCTCTGCCCTCACGCTGGTTGCTGCCAATACATATTATTGTCAGGTTGGCATCGCCCACTGAGCCTGCAGGCGCTGAAATAACACAGTGGCTCCTGTAGTGATGGTTAGAGGGTGTACAACACCTGTGTGTGTATGTGTGTGTATGTGTGTGTGAATAGGTAAGGGGGTCATCCAAGGTGAGCAGCAGCCTTCAAAGAGCCACAGACCCAGTAATTAGCACAGTGGGTTCCTGTACGTGGGGGTGGATGTGTGTGTGTGTCAGCATCACTAGCATCACCTCTTTTGTTTTTCACCTCTCTTTCCTTTCTCCTGCCTCCTCTCAACCCTTTCATCCCTCGCTTTTGCCGCACCTCACAGCCGCCTGAGTCGCCATGGTGATGCACTGTATAGAAGTCAGGTGGTCTCACCCCGTGCTGATTATGAGTTCCCTCAGACCTGCATGTGTGTTTATTTATTTTACCAGCCTGTCTGGTTATCCTCAGACAACCAAACACTGACGTGGAACTTTTTCTGATAACTTAACTCAGCAGAACGACTTTCAGTGGACTTTTAACAATGCTTGTAATAATGCTGTCATGTAATAAATTGATTTCCAGCAGATAAACAAGTTAAACATCGGAAAAACAACAGAACAATACAGCCATAAAAACTTTGTATGCACACATCAGTAAATCATTATTTGACAGTTGATGGGTTAAAGGAGTTTTTCTATCATTTTGACTTCATCCTGGCAAGTTAATACCAGAGGGAAAAATGAATTCAACGGGAAGTAGATAGTAACAGACTGAAAGAACAATCTGAGCCTTTTTGCTGTTTGTCACAGAGCTCTTATAGACAAATGTGCCTGTAAATTATCTCTTGGTCAATAGTGCGTTTGATGAATTAGCTCTTCAGACGAGCAATCGTTCACTATTCCCTGCATAATAGACACTCTATGAATTTCAGATGCTTACGAATCAACACTGACAGGTGAAGGGTCACACAATGCCATTGTACATGCCATTGAGTCTACTTTTGTTTTTTCATTGTTATTCATTTAATTTAATTTTTAAGGAGACTATTAAGTGCGTAACATAATCCAAACTACAGTACATGTACTAGAATAAATATAGTATAGAGAGGAACTATTATATTACCTTCTTAATAAAAGCAGCCACCACACAAACACAAACACTTCCTTCCAGCAATGAAGGAACATACAGTGTGTTGTACTGTACATGAGGACGAACTAGTCTTCAGGTTGCACACGTAAATGATGAATTACAGAAATACAGAAGTGGTTTTATTTTTAACTAAACAAGTGTTAACTTCATGAAAAAGATGTGTTTAGATAGAACATTGGTAATAAACTTCCAGATAGACGAAGAGATGAGAGACAGACCCAAATTAAGCCATTCTCCCAACTTTGGTAAATGACAGTCATTAGTCTGTCATTAACACTCGCCTCCAATGATAGCTTTCTGCATGGTGTTATCGTGGGAACTGTTGACTGACATGCGTTAATGTGTCGTGTGTGTGTGTACAAGTGCATGTTTGTGCACCTTTGTTCTATGAACCGAAATTAGCGTCTCAATTTAGGAAGCGTCTAGTCCCTGCTGAAAGTGATACTTGTCCCTACAGATCCCACACTTTGTTCCTCTTGTTAAAATCATGAATATTAATGTGTCATCTTGTTATGTCTCAAATTATGATGATGCCAAACAGCACAAAAATGCAGAGGACAGAGCTTTCTCAAACACTCGTTTTAACAATTCAGGACTAATTGACCTCCCTACACAGAAATAGATGTTGGAGCAACGTAGAGAGGCAGGAGGAAGGAAAAAAAAAACGTAAAAGGCTAAGAAGGGAATAGTTATGTAGGGAAGGAGGAAAGAATGATGCCAATATCAAGGAGGAAAAAAGAGATGTGGAGTATCGGAAGGAGTGAATTGAAGTAGGGATATTTGGGATAAAGATGATAGAAGATAGTATGAAGGGAAAGAGGTTCCACATTGAACACTTGGACATGACTTCTGTGAGGCTGGACTTGATTTTTATTGAGACCTGAATAGTTTTCAAGTCTCACTTTTTGATTTGATAAAATCCCAGTACAATAAAAGAACAGCAGAACATGAATATTTTATTATTAGGCCTGTGGATTATAAAGAATTGGTCTCAGCAATGTACAAAGACACATGCTAACACTGCTATGAAAGGGAAATTTGATTAGCAGAGTAAGACAGATAGTCCCCGCTATCATTGGTGCGCGAAATATAGCAGTGATTAATTAATATGGTTTTTAATTGAATAATAAATGGTCTTTTATCTTTTATAATAGGTGGGCATGCATTCTTTTTCGTCTTGGTTGAGCGGTGTTTTGTCTCTTAAACAACATCTTATAAAAATGTATTAGTACTATTTCTATGTGTATGAAGTATTGTGGCAGGTGGTCATCACTATGGCAAAGCCCGTGGTAGTAAGACTGAAAAATGTATTCAGTTACTGATAACTAAACCCATCACACTTTTAAAGAACATTATCTGTAAATCTTCAGTTCACTTCTGAGATTCATCAAATTAACTAATATTTATCTACAGCTCTGCTTTTTGAGCTCTGCTCTGACTAATAAATGGTCTCTCGTCCCTCAAAGCACTTTCTCTTCCCTTTCATTCTTCTACTCTCCCCAACCCTCTTTTTTTTTCTGTCTAGGTTCATCTCCATCGTTTGTTCACATCACTTTGCTCTATCTAGGTAGTGATGTCTGCTGAAAACAGCTTATGTGAATTTAGAAATTAGTAGTGAAAAATGTTCCCATATTCATTGATACGTCCGTGTTGCAGATTGATAGCAAAACATATTTATTTACTGTTAATTTAACATATAGTCAACTTTATAACAACTTTTTATTTAATTGTGTAGTGTTGTGTGGCAATACATAATATTTATATATCTGCTCTCTTTTTTCCCACTGCTCCCAGTATTTTTAGCTTTCTCGGTAGTTGTATTGCATAATTGGTGGTCAGTCTGTTCCTCTGGTTTTTGCTCTCAGTTACACAAGCCTGCCAGTGCTGGAGGACAGAAATAGCGTGTAACAGTGGTCGTGGGCAGGAGAGGAAACCTACACACTTCATACACGCATCATATCACTACCATACTACATCACAGAAAGAGAGAGAGAGAGAGAGAGAGAAAGAAGGGGAGGGAGGACTAAAAAAAAAGACAGCAAGAAAGAAAGCACAGAAAATCCCACCAGATGGTCTAAAGGAAGAGTGTGTGCATGTTTGTGTCTTTTCCTGTTTTACAAGCAGGCATGTGTCCGTGATGGCACACTGAGTATTTCCCTGCTATCTCCATTCCTCGTATCTCACCATCATTGCTGTAAGACACCTGAGTTTGCAGCTGTTAGTAAACCAGCAGAACTTAAGCTATCCCTCCACATGCCTTCAGCCCTCTGCTGCAGTCTATCTGCCTCAGTCTATTTCCACGAGGTAATGGACTGTTAAATCAACTCGTAGTACACTGATAAGCTCACTAAAACCATAGATCACCCTTTTGTGTGTGTGCCGTGCACGCAATTTTGGGCTCGTAGCGTCAAATGAGTTGGATCTTAAGTGGCATATTCTCGTACAAAAAGAATGATAACACATTATTAAACCAAATTGTGGTGTCGTTGGAGGAATTGCAGCTAACTTAAGATTTAATCAGTTAACACAGAATGGATCCTTAATGAAGACATAGAATTATACGTTTTATTTTATTGCCTTGGCCACAATGTATGTTATTCACAATATACAAAAACACACACACACACACAAACCTAAACACTGTGTGTGCATACGAACACACAACAGAGGCGTCCCAATATTTTTGTCAGTGCTGGTTGCCACAGCAACAGGGCAGAGCTTGTCCTAAGGAATCCTATGGCAGCTGTGCACTGGCCGTCATGGAGAGAAACAGAGTGGGAGACACAGACAGAAAGAGAGATTTGAGGAGGCGGAAAGTTGAGTAATTTTTAATAAAAGGTTTGACACGACATCATTTATTCAATCAGGTAGCCTTTTTGAGGATCTGTAGCAATTAGAAAAGCCAGTAAAACAGTTTGAGACCTGGTAGTTGGATGGCCCTTAGAGTTCCTCCTCATTTTTAAAGAACTAATTTCACAACCCAAGAACCATTAAATGACAGAATACTCCACACTTGTACAGCTACTGGCCTTTAGCTGAACCCTGACCTTCAAAAAAATGGGAAATGATATAAGTTTGTCTCACTAATGCATCTAATATGTGTTTGTTACATTAATATTTGAACTGATTTTATATTTTGGAGTTCCAGGTTATTCCAGACTCCAGACTTAAGTACTTAAGTAAAGGATCGGAGTACTCCTCCCACCACTGGTATTATTATGTATTCTTATAAGAAAGCCATTGTGAAATGATCATTTAGCATGTCATTCATCTTTCCCTGACTAAATAGGCAACATATAAAGGAAAGTATATTTCAGATAGCTGACAAGTTAGCATTGGCAACCCCATTTGTGTTTACGACATTGCACATTGCAATATAAGAACCAATCTAAAATCCTGACCAACGTATTGAGACTTCACAGATCTAAAGGACGCAGCTTGCTGTAGCAAACAGTCAGTCTGGGTAGAGGCTTGTGAGCGAGGGTCTCATTTATACTAATGTTGCAGAGTTAATGTTTTAATGATTCATTGTTGAAAAGCTTCATATGAAACATCAGTTTCAAACCAATTAAGAGTGAAGACAAAAGTCAGAAATGACAGTTTGGAAGCCCAGAAGGCAGCAGACTGATGAGCAATGAGAGATTCATAGAACATGTAATAGCTTCTGTTGTTACCGTCATCCTGACAATTATCCACATAACCTTTACCATCCATGTGTCTGAGTGTTTCTGAGGGGTATGCACGTGTGTGTGTGTGTGTGTGTGTGTGTGTGTGTGTGTGTGGGTGTTTGCATGTGTGTCTGTGTGCACTCTTCTGACCTGACAGCTTAGGGAAAAGAGGAGCTGACATGAGACGCTGTGAAGCATTACCGTGTGATATCCCATGACATTTTCTGCTGTCCAACACACACAAACACACACACACACACACACACACACACACACACACCATCCTCCCTTTATCCAGTCAGCTGTACTGGATCGAAGAACCCCTGATGGAAAATTCCAGGAAAGAAAAAGACCTGCCAACCTCTCTCAACATTATACAGTGGTGGAGTGGAGAAGATAAAGGAGGGGTAGAGCGAGTGAGCAACTGAAAGATAGATGGCCATGTGAGTACAGTTTGAGGTGAGATAAATGTGTAAAGAAAGAACAAAAGGCAGAAAGAAAGCAGTAAATGTTGTTAGAATAAATGGCTGTGCTGTCGAATGTGCTGAGAACACACAAATGGTGGTTATCCCGGTTTACGACTGGTTTATACCGCTTGATTTGAATCTGACGCTCTGAGGTTTCCGTTCGAAGTGGCTGATCATCTTAGTCTTAAATCACAAACAGAGCTCCTCCTGTATCATTAGCAGTGGTAGAAACATTTATGCAGTCAGTGATGCTTCGTGACATGATGGGGTCTCACTTAAGGACACCAAAGCCCCAAACGAAAATAACTTCCCCCTCTCTCCATCGCTCTATCCCTCTCTATCCTTCGCCCCTCTCTTTGTGACTATTTACTTCATTTGATAGTCGATTGGTAACCATGGAAACCGGAGGTCATTTGCCTCCTGCGTGTCTCTTTGGATACAATAAAAACAAGAGAGGGAAGGCGAGAGAGAGAAAAAGGCAGAGAGGCATCGAGAAAGGGTTAGAAAGAGTGACGCCATGCAGTGAGGTATTAAGAATTCATTTAGCCCCCGCTGCCACACACTTTCAGCCTCCCAGCTCTTTCCAGCTCTGTCACGCTGATGCTTTCAGTACATCAAAATCTTTTGGGTAATGGTCTCCAGAGCTATTGAATTTTATCTGGCCTTTTAAAATCTTGGATTTGTTTCCTGCCAGCTGTTTGGTGTAACTAAATCTGCTCCTGGAGCTTTGGATCAAACCTTGTCGTACCTTTACTCTGCAGGTGTAGACTTTGGGTTGCCAAAAATCAAGGCATGCCAAAATTGAAAGTGACATGTTTTCAGGGCTGAAATTAGTTTAGATTGAATCAGTCAGTCAATCATTAGAAGATTATTTAACTGAACTGAAATGTATTCAGCAAAAATGCTTATTTCTTTTCAGTATATCTCTGTAATTTGAACAAAATTAGCAATTTTAAGACACACTTTTTTATGTATCAATAATGAAAATAATCCTTAGTTGCAGCCTTAAAATGGGGGAGAAAAAAGCCTTACTTTCCAGTTTTCATTAATATGGATTATATTGGAAGGTTCAAGCGTCCCGGAAAGTCAATTAGGTAAAAGCCTAAATACTGTACTATTTCAGACAGAAATGCAGAAATCAGACAGCCCTATCAGTCAAACTGTACTTCCAACTCTTTTAATGGAGCTGCTCAGTGGCCCACATTTAAATACTCTAGGTGTTCCCAGCAGCCTCCACTAGTGAGTGACAGCCGCTGGATGAATGTGAAGCAGAGCATGCTGAAAAACAGCAACCTACTTTTCAATCGCTCTGTGGTACAAAAAAAAAAAAAAAAAAAAAAGGTAAAAAACATTCCGGAGGTGAAACAATTCTATAAAACAATTTCTGAGTTAATCTTCTTCGAACACCCTGTCTGTAATAGAGCTTTGTGCTTTGAATTCCACCTCCTCCTCCATCCAGTTGCAGTGTTGATGTGCAGTACGGTGCTTGTGTCTGTGTGAGGGAGAACAAAAAAAAAAAATACAGAGCCTCCTCTAAGGCACCTACACTAATTGACTCATTTTTCAGAAGTGGGGAGAGACAGACAGACACTTGCACATTGTTAAAGGCAGCTCATGTATCGGCAGCGTGCATGGGAGGCTAAACTGAAAAGCTGGGCAACTCACAGAGGCTGTTTTTAAATAATGCATTTGGCAGTGGAAATAACCCAGAGATAATCCTTATAGCATTAGCCCAGAGGCTGTCATCATTACTTAGACTGGGGAAATAAGAAAGCGCTGACCTGCAGTTTCATCCAGCCATGCTATCCACATTAAAGTGTGTATCCGCCTGGAAAGGCTTTGCTTTTTACGTGGCGTGTTCACAGGCGCTGCCTGGAGGGTCTCACCGCGAGCTCAGTGACACCTGCGGATGATATCTCTGCTCTCATTAGGAAGGGCTGGAGAGAAAAGCTGAGGTGGCAAAAGTGTGTGTGAATGTGTGCGATTGGCCTTCAGTAAGCGCCTGCCTGTAGAATAACATCATTGAATATTTGACATAAAATTGATTTTATTACATATAAATGAAATAAATCATTATATTTTGATTTCCAAAGTATATATTAACCCAATTCATGAACACGTTGACAAATCTAAAATGAAATCTCTCGGGAAAGAATGCAGGTTTAAGGATCAACCTTACTTTGCATAACTCTAAGCCTTAATATAATGATGTGACATAATGGTGTGTTATAAAAAAATTCACCCCCAAACATTTTTCATGAACGGGGAAATTACTTATAGAGACCAAAACAGTTTTTTGTACCAGGTTAAAGTTGGGCATTTTAACATGGAGGTCTGTGGCAATTGACTTGCTTTTGGAGCCCGCCTCAAGTGGCCATTTGAGGAACTGCAGTTTTTGACACTTCCATATTGGCTTCATTTTTCGGCTTGAGTCTAAATGACAGTAGCCTGAAAACAAACTAAATTTAAAAATAAATAATTGAGACTGCTGTATTATTTCAAACCAGCAATTATTTGAGAATGTATTCATACATCTCTATCAATACACCAGTTTTCTATTATCAACTAAATAATGCATAAAGAGTTTGATTAAATCCCATAGATCCTGGCTTATTATCCTGCTATTCTGATTCCCACAGCTAAAAATGACCAGAATCTGAGCTGTTGATACTTCTGTGCATGTAAGTTCAAAAGTTTCTACATACCTAATGTAAATGAAAGATTGCAGTGTGCACACATACATATGCACGGGCATCTCACTGCTGTTGCTTGCATTTGCCCCCCCACTGTGTATTTCATGTAATAGTGCTTTTATAAGCAATATTTAAAAGGTACAACCCAATTAAAAACGGATCCTACAGTGCATTAACCGCCGTGTGTGATGTCTGTTCAGCAATACAGTTTGTGAGGTCGGATGAATACTGAATGACAAATCCTGCCTCTTTAACTTGTCTCACGTCTATTTTACAGCTATTAGCCTGTAGGACATCAATATTAAACATTACTCCCCGCAGTGCTGAATATTTGTCTTTAAATGATCCCCATCAGTTGACATGCATTGATTTAATGTTTGATTTAATGTGAGACTTAATGCACACAAGTGAGGGTGTGTGTGTGTGTGTGTGTGTGTGTGGGTGTGTGTGTGTGTGTGTGTGTGTTAGTGTGTGCTCACGTGTGGGTGGGTGAGTGTGAGCATTTATGTTTTTGAACATGTTGCTTTGGATTGCACGAGCATATCTCCTTATGTGTACTTTTCCGCTCATGTGTGTATTGTTGAGTGGGTGTTTGTGTGCATGTGTGCGAGGCAGTGTCTGTGTGTTTATGTGTATGCATGTGTTTTGCCCACTCACAGCCTATCTTTATCCATGCTGTGATATCTACAGTAGTCCGTGTCTTTCTAGGAGGGTTCAGGCAGGGGCAAGAGAAACATGTTGAGAATTTAATCTTTTCTGGGAATTCTGTCTGTTCAAACCTGCAGCGTCGTTCGCTCAGAGAAGAACAGGTCCCACATTCTTCTGTCTCTTATTTCTTGCTGAAGCTGCTCTCGTCCTGTGTTGTAGGCTGCTGGGGGAGCATTTCAGCATCCTGTGCTCTACAGCCTCGGGGAGGGATTGGACCTCCTGGGCTATTACAGCACATCCTCCTTCACACGCTTGTTAGCCAAGCAGTGCGCTCACTCCCTCTACACACAGAAAATGCATATTGAATCACTCCGTCACACTCTGCTGCTTTGTTTCTGTCGGTGTTTTTTTTTCTCTGGCATGCAGCTTGGTTTTGCATGTTCTGCTCGCTCCGTTAACCTTTCCTATAAACAAGTGTTGGTCATGCCGTATTGCTCTCAAAACATTTGGCAGCACCACAGATACCACCTGACATGAGTTCTGCAGCATTTCTCTTGTCGTTCTGAGTAGGATCTTCCTCACAGGAACCACAGAACAAGAAGGGTTTCAGTGCCTCGTCACACTGACCGTAGATGCTGGTAGAATTCAATTATGTGAAATGTTAGTTCCTAGTTTCTATTAGAGCTTGTTTAGCTTTATAATTTGGATTTCTTTGGGGGTGTATGTGTGAGTGTCAGGGGAGTAATACAGTTAAATGGGAAACTAGTTTAATAGTGAACACATCACACATTAAAGCCCTAAAAGACTGAATCGGACCCTGCAGGGTTCACCTTCTGTTGCCTGTAGTTTTGTTACAGTTGCTGCAGTTTTTTAATAATGATAACTTTGAAGGCCTCTCATAAAGGTTAAGCACTTTGGTATAAATGTTAGAGTGTTGGTACGGAGGAGGCCTGTAGGCGTGATTTGACCCTGTGGAGCAACGACAGAAGATGAACTGTGGAGTGTCACATTTAGACGTGATATGCTGCCTTTACAGTTAAAAGGTTACACATACTATGACACTAGCTATCATCTGGAGTTCTGGCTCCTGCGCCTGTCATTCACCTTGAAGATCTGCTGCACTACCACAGTGTTTTTAATAGGTCTCTTTTTGTACATTCATACTATTTTCTGTCATTATTATTGAGTTCAAGCATTTACAGAGTCACAGTCAAACCCTCACCTATTCATCATCCTTCATTACTAAGATAATTATGAATCAATGAATTAAGAAATTACGAATGAAAAGTCACTGCCTCTCTGTCCTCTCAGATCGTATCCTGTTCTGTGTCACTCTACGAGCTGTTCTCCTTAACAGTTTATGTTTCCACGTGGTTCGAACGTGTGAGTATTATGGTGATCTTGTTGAACTGCGTGACCCTGGGAATGTACCAGCCCTGTGAGAACATCGACTGCTCCTCAGACCGATGCCAAATACTACAGGTACGCACAAACACACAAATACTGTACACATCTTTTTGTGATCATACTTTTACCACTGTTATACCTCAGATTTTTAGCAGCCTCACACAAAATGCTGCAGAAGCCAAATCCATGCACAGTTAAAAAAAAAAAGCATCTTAAAGCTCCATTTTTTTAATTTCTCTTGATGGTGATAACATTATTTTGTGGTTTGTGCAGTTTTGTATTGATGTTTTTTTACACACTTACATGTGTCGTTCCACCACTTTGGTCCAGATTGCCATGAAATTGGTCCTTAGAGGATGAATCTTAATGAGTTTAGTAATCCCCTGATACTTTTTCTTTAGCTGACCATACTAACATTATCATTTACTTGAAAGTATTGTGTGACTATGCAGAACTAGAGATAAGGGGCGACATTTTTGGTTTGTTTGATCTATTTAGGGCATTATCCAGTTCCCCTAATTGCCTCATCATTTATTTGACTTGTGTCTTAGTCCCTTCTATTTAAGGTGCAAGGAAGAGATGTAAAAAAAACACATATTTTGGGAAATGAGACGTCCTGCCCTCAGTAGTGATATCTCAGTTACTAATGACAGCTGCACAGCTGGATCACCTCTCCTAGGGCTTGAAACTGTTCTGTAGTATCATATAGCACTCAAGTTTTTATTTCAACAAGTAATGCCATGTACTGTTCAACCAATTGATATTTAGGCTGACACCACCCTCCAGCTAATGATTTATTTACTTTACCACCACTGCCAAGGATCAAAAACCATCTTTTGATCTTAACTTTCATTTATCTTCCAATTTTTGTAACTATTGTTAAATCTCTGCATCGGCAAAAGCCATTGCTGGAGGCATTTTGTTTTTAGGTTGTCTGTCAGTTCTGTCCGTCATTCTCGTGAATGCGATATCTCAGGAGAGCTGTGAGGGAATTTCTTAAAATTTCTTCAAAAATGTCCACTTGGACTCAAGAATAAACTGATTCGAATTTGGTGGTCAAAGGTCAAAGGTCTTTCATATGCAAAAGGTCAAAGGTCAGCATCACTGTGACATCAAAATAAATGAAAAAACACTTTTCTGGCCATTATTCAAACGTCATAACTCAGGAACAGAAGGGGAGATTGTGACCATATTTAACATTTGGTCAGATACTGAATCGGTGACTCTAATCTTGGTGCCCTCCTTGAAACTGTGATGATTGCATAGGTTTTCCGTGCTGCTGGGTTGAACATGTGTGTGAAGCATCCACGTTTTAGAATCTGTAGCTTCTATTTAAAGCAAGTTTACTTAGTTACACAGGCTCATGTATATTTGATGAGAAGCTCTACATAAATACATTCATGCTGTAGAAAAGCACTTACAATGCTTACATGCGTTAACAAATCTGTGCACATATACACTTATACTCAGCTGTACATATTTTCGATTTAGCCCCCAAAAAAACAGACCAACTACATTCACATGAGAACACAAAGACAGCAAGTGGATCCATACAAATGCATGCCCTCACTTTCCTAGAAGCAGAGAGGAAAGAGTGTAGGAAGTGT
The DNA here is from genome assembly GCA_031216445.1 of Lateolabrax maculatus. Lineage (NCBI taxonomy): Eukaryota > Metazoa > Chordata > Actinopteri > Acropomatiformes > Lateolabracidae > Lateolabrax > Lateolabrax maculatus. The sequence goes on along the minus strand of CM062204.1, from coordinate 4,824,042 downwards.
GAACATGTATCCATTTGTTCCTACATTCTCTCGTTGACAGATAAAGAACACAGTACTTCACATGCACACACACCCTCCCTCTCAATTCTTCCCCGTCTCCCTCCCATGCTGGGGCCTGTAACTCCTCGCAGTGACTCACTGCTAGCATGTGGTCTTTGTGGTGCAGCGAGCATGACTTTCTCACGTACGGCACCTCAGCAGCTTTCCTCGTCATCTGGCAAGTCACAGAATCCCTTCTCACTTATGTCAAAGGTGGCCCGAGTGGGTGTAACATCTGTGCGCGAGCGTGTGCGCGTATGTCTCCGGTCTGTCGGTGTGCAGCGCTTGTTGAATCAGCCTGGCGTCCTGCTTTTTTCACATTCTCGCACAAACACACACAAGGCACCACACTCATCATACAACAGCCAAAACACACACACAGTAGATTGATTTGGCACCCGGGGGAGGTGGCTGGTAAGTTGGACCTAATAGAATTTCTCCTCCAAGTAGCTATAGACCCTATTCAGTATCAACATGGATTTAGTGGGCTACAGCGCCACGGTCAATACACTCCTCTCAGAAAATCCGTTTTTCAATACCATGATTTCAATGGTGCCTCACCAGCACAATCTATAAGCTCCAACAAATGTGGACTTAAAGACCTCTGGAAGCTTAGTTAGTTATTTAGTCAGCTAGTATAGGCTTGTAGATGGATAGATCAGTGGACAAAATGGGAAGAGATGATTTACATGGTGGTTAAAGTCCAGATTCTCTACAATTATAGTTATAGTTTGTTCTATAAGTGGTGTAGACTTAAAAATGCTTCACGAGTTATCATGGAGGCTTTTGCATCTTGTACGTGTGTTGAAACATCTTCAAGACCAAAGAAAATGAATTTGCATTTGATTTCCTTCTAGCTGTCCTATGACCTGGATGTTTGAGAATCTTCACAGACATCACATGCTGTTGTGTAGAGTTTTCATCTCACTGAATAGGAAATGCAAGAGAATCAATAACAAGCCCTTAAAAAGGGAACTGCATGCAAATGGTGTCCTTGATCACAAATTACAAGGACAAATGAGCGCTTGAGCTTGGACAGAAATCTACCATGGCTGATACATTTGTGTCCTAAATTGTCTTTGATAATAGCAACATTGTTTGAACTGATCACATGTTAAATTGGATTGATATATACTTTGAAGGTGGTGTGATTGAAGAATGTTTTGCTGTTTGAACAGATAGTTTTGCACACACCGTTGTGTAATAATGTGCAGTATAGAGTTAATTAAACACACTAGAATTATGCTTTTTGAATAGACTTCATAATCCATTAGACAGAATAGTGACATCATGTTTCAATTATGTAGTCAACCATAAAGTGCTACTCCTTTACTTTACGACTTCCATGACCACTCCTTCCATATGTGTGTGTCTTGTCATATAAAGTGGGATATAACAAAAAAATCCATCTCAGAAAGCTTTAAAGGATCCATGAATGATCAGTATGCTTTTTTTTTTTACTTCAGTGGTCTTCCTCAGGTATTATTTTATATATATATATATATATATACTATAGGAATTATTATTATAAATACTTTGCCAATTAGAACTTGACTTATATACCTGGTCGATATTCAGTATTGGTCAATACTGACATATCACAGATATTCAGTATAATATTCAATAATGAGCATGTTAGCAATCAGTTCAAAGCATCAACTAGAATTCTTTTTTTTATAAGACATGTTTATGGAAAAAAAGGTTTGGACCAATATATGATTGTTAGTCTCAGCCTTAAAAAATAAGTATGAATCGGGCTAAAATTGAACCACACAATAAAATACATTCACATATATACATACAATTCTCTACCAGCCACAGTATGAAAATATTAAAAAGCTAAGAACAAGAAAAAATAGAGACAGATAGAAGAGGAGTGCCAAACAAGAAAAAAAGAAGAGAGAGATGGAAAATGACATAAGTTTAGTGACGGGCAAGAAGATGGGCAGAAAAAGTCAAATGGAGTGAGATGTATAAGAAAGAAAGCTGTGGAAATGTCAGAGGAGGAATGTTTTTTAGTTTAGCTCTCCCCTGGTTCAACGAACTTTACAAAAGGTAGCACCTCGTCCATCTTTGCGGTTTGACAAAGGTCAAGGCCGTTCTCCACATTAGCAGGCCAGTCTGGCTTCTCTACCCTCCTCCACGACTGCTGAGTAGGTAAGATGCTCCTTTTCAGCACTGAGCTAATGTCAAAACAAAGATTCACATCAATGGTTCGGAGTCAGATCATGTTGCCTACAGTACTTCCCTCTGAAAATCAAATTACAGGCAACGCCAAGCGCGTCAGTTCATCTCTAATCCCCCTGTATACACAGAAAACAACACCAGCTAATCTAGGCTTTTTGCTCACAACAGCAATAACACGCATTAGCAAGCTGAGATCTTTGATTTATTTGGATTTTTTTCTCTCTCTTGTTTTAATTAGATGCATGATTAACGCTGTGAGTGAGGTGGGGGGATGTCGATTTGGGGCTTATCTCTGATTACTGCTCAAACAAATTATTTTCCATTACCCCAGCGTTTAGGGCAAACTGCTCAACTGGGGGGTGGGGTTGTTGAGGTAAGGAAGGAGGAGAGAAATAGAGGTTTAATAGAGAGAATGAGGTTAAAATAAAGAGATGAAGATAGTAAATTGCCAGGAAAAGAGAGGAGAAAATAGATAAATAAAACAGTTAATGGACAGAATCAGAGTTCACCTTGACTGAAACCTGAATTTATGCTGGAAACACTGTGGGTCGATCACCCACCTCATCCCCAAGGTGCCATTGTGTTCACGTCTTGGAAACTGATCTTATGCACTTTCTGTACTTGCTTTTCACTACATTAGTGCTTACTGTCTTGGGCTCCTTACAAACTCAATGTATTTTGGGCAGCACTTGTCTCTCCAGACTTCACATGTACAGTATGAACCTACATATTTTATTAATTTATTTGCAAGTCTGAAAGTGTGGAGAAGTCGAGACATTTGTTTTCAGCCGAGTTCATGTTGTTGTTGTAATCCTGATATGGCCCCATATGCTCATTTGATACAGATGAGTCAAGCAACTATAACATCTCTCCGTTTCTTGTGACTCCTCATGTAATACAAAGCAATGTTCTCTCTCCACCTCCAGTGGAGATGAATGGATGTTTGACTGAGGTGCCCAAAGCCCTCTTCCTTTTTCATTCTTGATACCTTGTCTCTTTGTGTCCTTGTGTCTTTCTGTCAGGCTTTTGATGCATTCATCTACATCTTCTTTGCTCTGGAGATGGTTATAAAGATGGTCGCCCTGGGAATCTTTGGAAGACGTTGTTACCTCGGGGACACGTGGAACCGACTGGATTTCTTTATCGTCATGGCAGGGTGAGGACCTACTGTTCCATTTACGCCTTTTGTATGTCAGGGAAAATCTTAGTAATGTACAGAAAATATTGATTCGCTGTGATCTGTTTTCTGCATGTTGAAACTAAAGCCTCCACATAAAGCACATTTGAATTAGTTAAAAATTTAAATGTTTAATTACGTTTTATCAAGGGTCTATTTAAATACCGCACTCCAAACAGTTCATGATCCATTGTGCCACCATGCGTGACCAATCATGTCAGTGTTAAATATGTAACATGACTTTAAATATGAACACGTTGATAGTCACTGGCTTTCACCTGGGACATGGCTGACAATAACATGGTAATGTAATTCAGCTGAGCTAATCACTGCGATGGAATTAAATAAATGAGTTGAAATTAGCCTGTCATAAATTTTGCACATGGTCATACTATTACTGCTGATTTAAGGAATATGAGCCAAAACCTTCAGCTGGTGAAAGAAAATGTCTTAAACTGACTGATTTTACTCTTTAGTATAAAAAAGAGACAAATAAAGAGTAACATTCCTTCTTTTTACCACAAATGTGTCAGTAGCACTTTTAAAAAAAGGTCTACTGAGCCTGACACATCATGTGTATAAAATAAATGATAGGCTATCAGAAAAAATGTAACCCTCCTTGTGACCCTAACCTTAACCCTGTCCTATAAAGCAATGGGATTTCTGCCATGTGATTTTGCACCTTCATGTCATCCATTGTAGCCTATACAGTCTCTACAGCACTATCTTGTTCAGAGCGCCTGTTATTGCCACCTGTTGCAGCCTGTTTTGATGGCAGTGCAGTGCTCTTACTGCTTTCACTGTCCTTTGAACGTCTCATTTCACTTTCTTGAGTGAGGCTCTGCTATCAAATGAGTTTTGCCTTCTTGTAAATCATTTGATGCCTCATCGATTGATGAGGACGAGGACTGGAAGTCTCTCTTCCTAAATGCAAGTTAGGATTTCAAAGGATGCAAATGTTTGTAAGTGACAGTCTGTGATTGTTGAAGTGCAAATTCTGTCGAAACACATCAAGGTCGTTTTCACACCTGATGTTCAGTTTATTTGGTCCAGACTAAGGGGAAAATAATATCTGTTACCTTGTAGTTGTGGTCTGTTCAGTCAGATAGACTGACGGGTATCTTGGACGGTTTTGGCGTCTGTCATCCAGCATCGTCAGCGCTAAATGGACCTACATGAGGAAATCAAATTCTGGCGAAATGATGAATCTTGCATGTTTATTTATCTTATCTGGTGTCGTAAACAGCCCACAAAGAAATTACTGATTACTGATTACAGATACTGAGGCTGGAATAATTATTAACAGATACAGGACGAATCAAGATGAAAAAAGGTGTCTTGTATCTTTATATAATGCGAGATATGTGTTAGTTAGCTTTTTGAATTCATGCTAAAATCACATATCTACCACCACAAAATCCTTGGGTTGGTCTGCTTTGTTGTCACACCACGAGCGAATGGCACGAGTTTACACACACAAGGTCCTATACATATTTTTTAATATTCCCGCAGAAGGATAATAGATTATCAGTTTTCATTGCAACCAAAGTTGCAATGCAAACCTAAATATTCTTTTTCCTTGAAGACACATGAACACATAATTATTTTATGTGTGCATCAATCACGTGGTTTTCAGGAATGAATACAAGAGCTCTGCATTCTCACAAGCACCAAGAGCTTATTAGTAGGCTTTCAGTTTAACCAGCAATTTAACTACATAGTAAAATAAATAAATAAATCAATTACAAAAAGAGTTGGTGACAGAACCAGGAACAGAAAATAAAAAGCTCTGGCAACAAGCAGACATATCCAAAGCTGGGGTACCACATTATCTGTTGGCATGTAAGAATTAAAGTAATTAACAAGATTTGATGACTCAAAACAATCAAGTTGTATCCTATCATTTTTATGTTCTCTATTTTTTTATAAGGGGTCATTAGCATGCTGGGTGGAACCCCCTACGATCAGTAAACAGATCCACAGAGGGGCCGAGATATATTTAATTACAGTCCCTAGTATGGTTCAAGCTCCAAAAATGCTGGGTTGAACAAAATACAAATAAAATATTCGCAATAGTGAAAACTTAAGAGCATCTTTTGTTAGATCTCTTTACCTGGCAAATGCCCAGATCTTTCAAATTCCTCTCCGCAAGGTTGTACACAGACATTCAGACATTTCCAGTCTCCGGCTTGTTACAAAGCAGCACAGGCAGAGTAGTGGAGATGCTTTAATTTCGTCTTATTCCAACTTCTGAGTGTTAGAAGAGACAGTACAAAGCATTTCCATTAGAATTCAGCCAATACACAACATGGGAAATGTGTGTTTACTAGTCTGTTAATTGGTTTAAATGCGGCACTGAGCCGTTGATTCAGGTCAGCATCAGAGGCATGCTCCATTTTGGTTGCACCGTCTTTGCTCAAACAGACACAATCCTGAAGAGTTATTTGGTGATTTCTTGGCTTGACAAAGCTCCTCCAGAGACACAAAAGACATAATGCAGCTGTTTTCACATGCTGCATTGAACTCCACATGACTAGTAAAACAGTTTTTATGTGTAAAAGCTGTGGAGTTTGTAATAGAGCAGCTGCATGAGGTTGCAGCTAATGAAGTAAGTGATTTGTGTACTTTTGCAATGTGTGCAAACAGTGGGAGGAAATACCCTTGTATCTTTGGTTGTGATGGATGTCTCAGGACTCAAGAACAAACATAAAAACATGTGTGTTTACCAGTTGCCACTACCGTCAGGCAACTTTGCGCCCTCGTGCCAGCACAACGCTGGGGTGCATGTGAACTCTACTGTTACAAGGATTCTCCCGAATAAAACTTAAAAATGTCTACTCTCACTGTGACTACTCTTCGTTTAACTAAGATAGTTGCCAAAACAGATCTGCTTTGATATTTTTAATCGATATTCAAACAATTGTTTTAAATATTGCGTCAAAAGAGAATGTGTTTTTTATTATTTATATATTTCTGTTGCATCTTTCTTAGATTTATTATTTAATTGTTTTTTTTCTTTCTATTGTCTCCCTGTTGTTTTTCACTATTTTTAACGTGCATTTTTCTATCTTACATATTTTCCATTCCTCTGCCTTTTCATTTCATCCTCCTCTTCTTATTTTTTCCATTTTTATTCACTTTTACTGCTTTGGTTTCCCTAGATGTTCCATACATTTCATTATATTCCAGCCCCAAGGCTATAGAGGAGATACTGCTGCCACCATTTTGCTTTCTCGTAATGTTTTATCTGGTTCGTTTCCTCCACTCTGATTCCACAGTTTCAGCTCATATGTCTTTCTTCGGCCTCCCTCTCCTCGTCTTTCCTTCAGTCATCATCCTCTAAGCAGCAGCCACAGAGATCTGTCACCTCGTCTCTGTGCGCCAAATCCCAATGCTCAGCGCGCGTTGCAGAGGGATGCCGCCGCCACCAACAATTACTCCCCAGTCTTACATCCACCACATGCCGTGCGTGTAGCGGCAAGGAGGGGGGACGTGATAAAACGTTGCCCCCCCGGGAACTAGTGTGCTGCAAACATAAACAGTAGGCGAGCTGCAGGAAAGGGATTAGGAGCAGCATGAGTTCCACACCAGGCTCTGCTTAGCTTGTCTGTTCAGCTGAACCAGCCCCCTGCATGCAGTAAGATTGTATGGAGCAATGTGTGCGCAGGATGTTTGTGTTTGTGGACTGGTGTGGAGAAGGCAGGTGTCCAAACCAACAGTTTTCTTTTTGAGTGAAATCTCCCTCAGGGACACCCTCCTGAAGAAAGCTTATTTATCAGCCGTTTTTTTAAATTACTTTGACAAACAAAACTCTAGCTGAAAGCCTCACATATTGTATTTGTGTGCATTATGGCTCAAATGAACATTTGTATTTCATTGGTTTAGATGTTGAATTAGCTAGGTAGTTTCCATGTCCATTAATAAACAATATTACGCTTGATTGTTTGGAAATTTCGAAGCCTTTGTCACTTCTTATACTTGTCCACCCTTTTTTTTTTATTACTAGATGTCTGGGTACTTTTACTAATACACGGTAAATGATAGACATTCAAATACAGTCTAAATTAACTCCAAAATGTATATACAAAGCATTACCAAGTGTCTTTTGGTTACCTGCCCAACTGGTTTGATGCAGGATGTGTTGGCCGAAACCAGGTTGCAGCTGTAAGTAAGATTCATCCCATGTTTAAATATTACCTTTGTTAAGTGAACGTATTATTTTTTTAAGGGGACATATAATTTTATACATTCAAATATGTTCAGGCATCCATTTGTTTTCAGCATCACCTCATATTACCGTAGAGGCTTCATGTACAGCAGCCAATGTGTCTTTAACATGGATACAGTGTAAAAGGTAAAAAAAAAAAGTTAAAGGTAAACATATGAATATACAGAAACTTATTTTTTTTGACCTGTTGTCTGTTTGAATACTTTCTGAAGCCAGTCTGCAGGTGTAAATCCTTTTATCAAAGATGAAAGGGCATTCTTTCATTGTGGTATTCCCACTTCACTCCCTTGTGCTCACGCTGGTTTCCAGGGTCCAGCCCAGGGACATAACACCATAAAAGAGGCTCTTCAGAGTTCTTGTAAGCTTTTCCACATTGTTAATGTGTCAAAGAAAACACGTTGTAAGGCCATCAAGGTATCCTTGAAGGACCTGGTGTGTGTTTTGCAAGCCGATAATGGTTCAGTGTGTCTGAATGTGCACATTCATGCACTGTTACATTCAGACGTCTTCTTTTACTCCTCTTTGGCGCATACTTCGCATACATTATATACCTTAGTGAAACCTTTGAAGCCATTGTTGGTCTTTTTCTTATTGAACAACAAACAACAATGAATACATTTCCTTATTCATCATCAGTTTTTACAGCCAAGATAATGATGGCAGTTCCTTTACACACAACAAAACCAGCACCATAGGATATCTGTCTCTCCGTGTTCAGAGCTTCTGCGTGGTGATTATATATACAGCCGCTCTTGGCTCGTGGTCACAGTAATAACATTACTTTCAGTGAGTGACGCTGATGCTAATTTGTTGGAGCGCTGTGCCACAGTGTTTGCCTGCAGCAGAGTGGACACACAGGGATTGAAAGAGAAGAAAAAAAAAAAAAGGACAGTGAAGCAAGAGAAGGCATTAGAGTGGTAGGAGTTGGTCTTTTACTGTTGGCACCTGCCATTGCTCAGCATTAGGACTCGTGCCTCGCCTGCATTGAGGAGATTTGAGGTTTGGTTGTAGAAAAACTTTTGGATACTCCGTGAAAGAACCGAACCTGGCATCACCAGACGTATCTGCCAGAGCAAATGAACATGAGCTCGCAGATTCGTCTGGTTCCCAGGCTACCAACAACCAGCTTTCAGTTAACTGGCAATCATGAATTGATTTTAGTCAACACATACAGTAAATTAAATACATGAGTGATAATGACTCGTTATTGACTGACAGTCATAAAAAGGAAGCAGGTTACAGCTGACTATCATAGCTATAGATCTTTGGGATTGCTTGTGTGTCCTTTTGAAGGTCAGCTTCAGCAAGTAATTAACCTGGACTCGAGTAGAGCTAGATTGCGAGACCTATTCATGTGTTTTCATTTAGAAACCTCAGCTATAAGTTTCACAGTTGCCTCCTCTTTTTTTTTATCCATCGATCCCCCACAACCCTGAAAAGCGACTCTGAAACTGGAATCCATCCCCTCGTGATCCTCATGTATCTTAAGCTGTGTTTGTGTGTACGTGGGTGCGTATGCGTGCATACTGTATACTTGAACAGTGTGTCCTTTTGTGATAGCCTGTCATCTGGGGTAGTGTCGGAGAGGCTATCTGTGAGCACAGGCCCAGCTTTACACCTCCTCTCCCAGGATCCATTCATTCTCTCAGCTCCTCCTCTCTCCCTTCACGCCCTCTATCTGTCTCCAACACTCAGCAGAGGGAGCAGGAGAGGAGGTAAAGACACGCTGATGTGTTGAGAGGGCATGAATGAAAAATGCTAGCATTATAACGGGAAAAGGAAGGGACATCAAAGGGTATTTATGGAGAAATGTCAGGGCTCATAAATTTATACATTTTGCACATAAAATGCATCCTTATCGAAACCTATTGTAATAATGACAAGCAGGACTGTGTCCTCTGTTGCTCAGGCTGTTGCTCGCCTACTCGACTGCTGCTCTGAGCATTACCCATCTTAGCAGAACCACCACTGTTCAACGGGCAATCTGAAACAGCCAATTGCTTGCAGCAGTGTCACTATTGTTGCAGCCATGATGCTTGGTGCGTGATTGGCTCCTGATGGGCGATGCTGAACAGAAGTTCAGCTGCTGAGATAAAGACAGCAGAGGTAAATGATCCTGTGCTCCACAGACTTTTTTTATTCTGCGAGGCTAGGAAGGGTTTGTTTTTTTTCCCATTAAAGGAGACTTACAGTTTTACAATTTTTTTCAAATTAGTTTGTCCTTGGCAGGAAGGTTTTATCCGCTTCAGCCACCTCAGGTCTTCTTACATGATTTAGAATAATAATAATAAAGCTCTATTCATTCGTGTGGCAGAATAGAGCTTTTTTTCTGTGTTCTGATGTAGGAGGACACTCATTTTACAGAAACTGGGGTCCTGTGAGCCAACACCGAGGAACTACAGTACTGGTTATGCTTTTCAGCCCTTCAGTCCCCGGTAGGCAGTAAAATAATATATTTTTACAAACAGTCAAAATAAAAAATAGATACTTTCTCTTTTTTTTTAATCTGAAAATAATTAATTCAAACCTTCCATTGTTTGCCATTATACCATGGTCACGACAATAGTGTTTATCTCACCTCAGTGGCACTCAAAATTACGACCACATAACTGCTGTTGCTTCTTACTTGTTTTTCACTCCCATCCTCATCTGCCTTTTCCAGAAATTTACAAAAGTACAGCAGACAAAGCAAAATGCAGTCATACATTTCTCAAATTCATAATAGAAATTTGGTTTGTGCATATCTAAATGTAAAAAAATTGTAAAAAACAAACTACCGGAATGATGAAAATGTATTTTTGGGCCCTAATGGGAGATTTTAAAGGTGTTGCTCATTTCAGTCAGCCTCTGTGGAGTATGACGGTCACGTTGATGAGGTCATACTTGTGTCTGAACAAATGTGTGTATCAGTCAGTGTGTCTATGTGTTTGCTTTTGCTTTTTTATTTTTTGTGGTCTGTGCCATCTGTTTCTCTCTGTGCTGGTATTGTTTTCATGTTATATGAATATGTGTACATGCGCTTACTCCTTCATATATGAAACATATGCTTTTAGTATATATCTTAACTATCTTACCCCCTTACATTCTAAGCTGCCAAACCTGGTACTGGTAAGGAAGGCAGACGGAAGACTATAATTTATCCCAATCTGTATTGCCAGAGCTATATTTACACATATATCAAACTTTCTCCTTTTCTGAAATATTGGATGGAAGCCGTCATGTTCTTGAAGTTAAACATAATACGGATGTTGCTTTGTTTACTTATTTCATGATAAACCAGGTGCATTTAAGCATGTTTTATTGTGAAGGACCATCTACTCTGTATTCATCATTTTACAAGGTCACACAAACAATAACATCAAAGTATCATCTGCAAATCTGATTATTTTTTAAACATGATGATTATTTGACGTCCAGTGTTGTGGGATCGAACTGTAGCAATGTTTTACCGTTTGCCTTCTCTAGTGTTGACCTTCACTTGCTGCTTTTACTCTGGTGTCTTTTTTTAATATAATATGACTGAAATCTCCTATTTTTAAAATCAATGAATTCTTCAGTTATGGGACCAGGGTGGCAACTAATATAATACAGGCAAATTATCTTGGTAGATAAAAGGGCATTGACCAAACCTCTGAGTCAGTTCATCACTTTTGATTCACAAAGCTGCAGCCTCATTGTTTTTAGTGATCCTGTCAGCTCTGGAGAGAAAGAACTTGTGTTGCTTTAGTGCTGAATCAGGCTCTCTATCATCCGGCCATTACTCAGTAAAACAGAACAGTCTGCAAACCCAATGAGAATTATGACTGCAAATCTATTGTGGATAGCTGAGAGTTTGATGCTCAACAAAGGAGTTTTTGAGTATTTTATCAATGTCTCATCAAATCCCAGATCCCCTTGTTTCTTTGGGTGTTTACGAACAGATGTATGCGCAAGTTTTTGATAATGCAGTTATCGTTCATAGGTTTAAAAAGGCCTTCGTCATCTGCAGAGAGTAACGTCTGGTCAAACTGGGCGGTTAAGTTTGTGCTGGAGAGCGTCTCTTCAATGTCTTAACCTGTGATGCAAAGCTACTGCTTTTTAAATGTCCATTTCTTGTTATGTTTCTTCTTATGTTTTTCATTTTCAATACACAAATGGAAAAAGTTTTACATTGCTTATTATTCTGGTAGAGTGATGTACTGTAACACATTATCCAGTACATTGGTGGTCAGTATGTGCATGTGTGTCTCTTCACACTCTAAATTTAAACACTAAATTGCGCTGCTTATTTAATGAAATGGATGATGGAGTTACGGTGTATGAAGTGTTCATTTACTTGCGTGTGTGTTTTGTGCAGTGTGTGTTTGGGTGCACATGTTGCCAAATTCACATGTTGTAATTCATTTAATTGGAAAATGATGCATGATTTTACTGAGTTAATGATCCTTAATAGTCTCTGACACTAAGCATATAGTAAATGACGCCTGGGAATCAGTCTGGTATCATATAGCACCAACTGTCTAAACAGATGTGTGTGCATTCACGGGCTGATTATTCTCTGATAAAGTTGTAGTGTCATATACTTTAACAGGTCATTTCTTTCCCTTGTCAGTCGAGCAGCTTGGTCAGTACTGTGTCTCTTTGTCAGTTCAGTCCAGTTTCTGTAGGTGACACATATTCCATTGTCAATAGTGAAAGAGGCTTTCATTTGTCATCTAGTTTACTTTTCCTAGTAAAGTTCATGAACTGCATGTTATAAAAAGGATTGAGTAGTAAAATGTGCTTTTTTTTAATGAAAATCATGGATTACTACTTACATGCTGTCCCTCTGAGTACTGAATATTTCCCTTACATCTATTTAAATGCCCCCTGGGTGTCAGGCATTCACTTTGATGATGGATGCACTTTGACTGAGTAGCATAACTGGGAAGAGCACACAGACAGGGTCAACTAAGAATTTAGGCCACCCACACTTAAAATGTATATACAGTACCCATAAAAAAACATACACACAACGTGCTTCAGATAAAATAGCCTACCGAAACAGAAATACAAATGACATGATTGCTTTGTTGTTTTTCTCTCTGATAATGCGTCTAACTTGTTTAAATAAGGACTTCTTGGCGTTTTTTGGGAGTCTTCTTCTACTAAGACAGAGAGAGTTACAAGTAAAAAATTGATAATTTTAATCTCTCTGCAGTCCATGGAGAGATTGGGTTTACGTCTACTACGTGTTTAGCCCAGCTTAGCACAAACACTGGAAGCAGGGGAAAAGTTTGCACGGTGTAAGAACACGAGACTTTTCATTCAGGACTGGACCTCTGAGATGCTGTCAAAACAATCCAGTTTACTGGTACAGAGTCCTACTCCACCATTTACTCTCCCACTGTGAATATTATTTATTTATTTATGACGTGTGTAGAGTCTAACAGGAAGAGATGGGGGAGAACATGTTTGCAAGAGAGATGGGTAATGTGACCACAACAGCTTCAGCAGACTTTCATCCTTGACACAGTATCCACGTGTCCGTGCATGTAAAACACACACACACTCGACACACACTCGACACACACGGGGACATGTGAATGAGCATCTGTACCCAGCTGGAGGTGTAACAGGAGCTCATTAGAGCTCTGACACCACACAACACACAGTAGGAATGTGAGAATGGAAAATAATAGAGAAAATACACAGACAGAGGAAAAAACTAAACAGACCGGGAGGAAATAAAGAGGATGAAAATGTAAAAAAAAAAAAAAAAGTGGTGGGACAGAATAACGGGACAAGATTTAAGACAGAGTTTGTGAGGTGGAAAAGTTGGCAGAAGGGATAAAAGAGGGAGACGAGTGCGTCAGAGCTGTTGTAAATTAGTGTGTGTCTTGTGTGCTCACTTATCTGTGTGGCCCTCTATCTTCTCTGACTTGCAAACCTCTTCTGGGACGGAAGATCTACTGCATCCATTAATCTCATTTTAATAATTAATGCCATCTTCTCCAGAAGGAGTTTGGCCTGGCATAAAATGAGACATTTAGTGCTCTCTGGTAATTGCCATATTAGTTTATTCTAGCCTATTAGCCCAGTGTACAGCCAGTGGAATGGCCCAAATGTACAATATTTACTTATTTACATTACTTTGCGTTCCAAGGCCATCCACTGCCTGGATGACCGGTTAAGTAGCTTATTGCCAATATGTGTTGCACCTAATGTGGCTGAAAACAGATGGATTTTTGCTGTTAATGCTGGTGAACTGTAATGTGTGTGTGAGAGTGTTGTAATTGTCTCTGTCACTGTAGCAGATAAACAATTATGCTTCAGAGCTTTTATTTATTCATTTGGCCCATACAAATGAAAGAATAGCTGCTGGTTGGCATTAGCCACTTTCGCCTGCAGATAATAAGTTGGTTTCCTTCTCTCGTTAACTTAACATAGACTAAAACAAAAAATGCCCTGCAATGTATGCAGCAGTTTTTTTTGCTCATTTTTTATCCATGCCAGTGTTGTGGCTCTGCAGATGGTAATGTCAGTCTGTTGGCCAATGGGTTCACCACTTTTGGTCCTGACTGAAATATCTCAACATTAATTGAATAGATTTCCATGGAGTTTTGCACAAATATCTGTGTTTTTCAGGGGATGAATCTTAATTAACTTTGCTTATCCTCTATATACTTCCATGAGGTTGACATTTGTGGTTTGGAGAGGAATGCCTGGACAAATGGGTGGATTTCCATTAAATTTGGTGGCGATATTTGTCTTCCTCAGAGGGTGAATTGTAATAGCTTGATCCTCGGACTTTTCATGTAGCGATCAACAGGTCAATGTTTTACCTGCCTAAGTACAGCCGCACAGAGCTGCTGAGGTAGTTTTACACTCTTAGTCTTGTTTACTTACATCGGGTTCTTATTTGTCATATTAATCTCGTGATTGTACTTATTCAAAAGCAGACATTAGTTGTATCACACTGATCACTCTGATGATGGAGTGCAGGATTTGACACTGACTGATGTGGACGTAGCTTTTGAAGGTTACAGCGTGGCAACATAATTAACACTGCTGGGAGCACCAAGTTGGTTTGATTGAACTTAAGGGGAAAAAATGAGAGTGCTGTGAAGAGAAGCTCAAATCGGACACATAACCTTCGTCCAGTGTTCTAACTTTAATGTGCAACGCTAATGTGTCCTTCAGGATCCTCGAGTGTACAGGGACTGAGAAGATAAAACATAAACCGCAATTTCCCTTTTCAATGAGAAAAACCTCAAGTTTTCTTTTCTATCTGAGCTTGAGTCATCCTGAAAGGGAGATTTCCAGTTGAATAGCTATTAAAATTTAAGCAAAATGGCACAGCAAACTTTACTGTAGACATTATTTGCCTGAAGATCTGATTATAAGAGTTATGTGATGTCTTTATTTTTGTACATTTTGAATGTTTTCTTGTGCCCACAATTATATGGTAGAAATACAATTACCTGACCCTTTGGGCCATTCAACCCATAAAAAAGAGTTATTGTCTGACAAAAAAAATGAATAAGTTCTACTTTGGCTTTTGATACAGAATGTTTCACTCAACACTATAGATGTACTCATGAATCCTGTGTACCATTTCAATGCCTGCCCCTTAAATTATCTCCTACATTCAAAACTTCCCCCTTCAACCAGCAGAACAACCCTGCAGAAAAACTCTCCCACTGTTCCACTCTGACGGCTCCTGAGAGGATATTTCATAATGGTACCTTGTGACAGCGCTTTCTGAGGGTAAAGTAAACGGTGGAGACAGAGCAGCTCCCTCAAGAGAGGAGACAGAAAACCCAAAAAAAAGAAAGAAGGTTAAAAGTCCACATTCCCCCTGTAACACCACTTAGAAACAAAAGTAATCTAGTTCCTCCTTTGAAATATTCATGAAGCTGTTTGGTTGGAGAGTAACTCAAACACAGACAGACACTAAATTTAGTTTGATTTGTGTGTGTTAAAGTGTCTGTGTGTGTGTGTGGGTGTGTGTGTGTGTGTGTGTGTGTGTACTGTTAGAGTGTGTGTGGGCTCACGGCTTACATAACTACACCCTTCAGGAGCGTGCGTGTATGAGTTGGGGTGTGAGTGTGTATTAGTGTGTGTGGTTGTGCTTATGTGCATACTGTCTGTCTTCTGTCTTCTGGTTTGACACAGCTTTGGGAGAGCCCAGAGTCTGCCCCGAGCACTTTCTCTACCTGTGTGTTTGTGTGTGTGCCCGATTGTATTTGGGTGTGATACTGAGGTTATCTGTCTGTACATCTAGTCAGTGTGTGAAAAACTAGGGTGTATCAGGGGTAATGCTTTTTGTGTGTGTGTGTGTGTGTGTTATTGTGCCCATGTGTGTAATAAACTCTGTCTTTGCATGTGTGTGTGTGTGTGTGTGTGTGTGTGTTATCTAAAATTGCTGCGGGAAAATTGCTCAAAATGACAAATCCCCATTAAGGCCGCCACCACACATGCACTCGCGCACGTAAACACGTAAAAACACACACACACACACACACACACACACACACACACAAACGCTCAACACCTGCTCTGTCAGTGCACTGCAACACAGTGACAGAAAAAGCAGCTATGCAGTGGAAGCGTCGCAGTACAATTGCACTTACTCTAAGTCCAGTTGATTTCTTCCGTCCCCTCCAGCCAGACAAACTGTTACTGTAGCACACATCGTCCCGTCCACACACACACAAACGTGTCTATATGACCAACAGTGTACAAGCATTGTGTACCTGCAAAGTGTAGACTCTTTCAAAAGACTTTTTTAAACATTATAAAAAAAACAAAACAGGAGATTTCAGATCCTTTTTTTAAAAAGATGCAAACGTGTCTTTTTTTTATTTATTAAACATTGTCAATATGAGACCCTGAAAGATGTTTACCTATCAAACTGGGGACCTCCATATACTGCAAAAGGACTCTGTGCACCTTGTCATGTACCAATTCAGTGTGTGTGTACCACAGTCCTGCTTGATTATCTTTCAAAAAAGGATAATTTAACTTAAATTGTTTCAACATTTAAATATTTCCCTTACTCTTAGTTTACTATCGGGGTATTTTGCTTTGTTACTGGACTCCCCTGTCGACCCTATGCTCTGGTTTAAACTCCCACAACAAACTCTGCAACACACGTTTTCTTCCTCTTATCGTGGAAGTGGAAGATGTGTTAGCCCTCTTCTCTGCTCCCTCCATAGAAAACTGGCTGTCAAATTAGATCATGGCCACACACTGAGGAGCCAACCTCTGCGATCTCACACAGATATGGCCCGTGTCCAGGTACTCTGCAAACTCTGACCTTACTTTTCATGGTCGGTGTGTTTTTACTAGCCTGGTTTTGTCTGATTTGTGGGGGAGCTGTAGCAGAATCAGGGCTCCGCTGGCTCCTGTCACCGCCAAGGTTACGAAAATACGCTTCAAGAGGATAGATTCATATTTCATGGCTCAGTGAGTTGGATCTACACCTTACAGATGCTCTGAAGCATGTGCTCAGGTTTGGTCAGTGGTCTGAGGTTTGGTTGATGGACTGCAAAGAATAAAGCAAACTGTTCTGTGAGCTACTGTGGAAGCACGTTGGAGCTGCAATTTTCAACTTTGAAACCTTGGCCTGGTAAAGTTCTTCCATCTTCTGAATGAGGTACTGCTGGGGAACACCTGTGCTCTTCCAACTTGACATTTAACTGAAGCTGGCATATTTTCTTGAATCCTGGCAGAACTTTGCCACGTTTTTCTTTTTTTTTTTTCAAACTCACAAGTTACATCCTTACGTAAGTTGTTCATGGTTTCCAACTTTGAAACCTCGCAGGATTCCATTTCAAACTGTGAAACTCCCTCTGGAACACCAGGAGATGGGAGGATTTTTATGTTACTGTCTATTTCACTGTTATTTTGCTCACCTTTTTAGAAGACTTCTCTGCAGATACGTAGGTCGAAAGGTTGAAAGCAAGTAATTTGCTGGGGGTTTTAAAACTCTTGAAAAATCACCTAGTAGGCTCTCCAATCTCTCATTGAAATTAGCTTGTTACTGTGAAGTGCTGGGATATCTTGGAGTGGAATATTTGTCTGAAATATCTGAAACTTTTTCCCATATCTTGACTATTCTCTACCCCCCCTTCTCAGCCTGAGAGCAGCTTTCTTCTGTTCAGTCAGGTATATGCATATTGCTTTCCCCTCTCCGTCTCTCTGTTCCTAACGTTGTAATTATCTCCGACACTTGATAAAAACCCTCAGGCTCTCTCCCTCTCCCTTTCTCAATCTTGCTTTATTGCCATCGTTATATTGCACTTAATCATCCCTTGGAATTTTACCCGTGCTGGTTTCTGATCCATCCATTCTCGTCTCATGCTTTCTCCTGTCATCCCCCTGTTTCTTCTTCTCTCTTTTACTTTCAGTCTGTTCTCTCCCTCCTTTTCTATATTCTCAGTGCCTATCTTTATGCCATTCTTCAGGCAAAGTATGTTTTCCCTGTATGAAATAAGTCAAATAGCAAAATACTCACTCTCTGCTTCTCTCCGTCTCCATTATTCCACACCTAGTTTTACTTCAAGCTTGTCTACTTCCTCCATCTCCAATTCCTGCTCAGTCACAAGGCTCTGCTTTCATCTCTGATGGTTGCAGGTTTAATCTCATGCCTCTCGTGCTTGAGCGTGTCTGCGAACTGACAGCATGCATTTTGATGCCTTTACTACATATGTTATATCCAGTTTCAGGGATGCAGGAGGTCTACTGTATTTATTCGCTCTTACTTTTCCATCTTCCTCCATCTGTGGAACGCCGGGTTTTAAATGCCAGTGCACCACTCTGTAACTTTGCGCTGCAAAGCGATACACCTACTCACATTAATAGTCATGTTCAGCTGAAAATTAATCAATGGATGTGATGTCCCGCAGTGTGTTTAAAGATATACAAAAAGACAACAGACACTTTCTTTTAAGTAAGCCGATGTTATGAAGTCTACCACTGACCCGTTTCTTTGAATTTCTCACATTATTAGGTACACACATTCCAGCTCATTAATTCATATTAGGCTCCGCACAGCAAGACCCCATCTGTGCGATGGTGTGTGTGTTTCTGTTTTGGCTTTTTAATAGGAACAAACATGAAGGGAGGAGTCATTTAGATTAACACAACTCAGAAATGCAGATGAAATTGCTCCTCTGTGATGATCGCAGTTTTTTTGCATTGGTCTTGGTTTCATTCTTTTTTGTAGATATCTGGAAGTATTTGTGTTGTTAACAAGTTTCTCTGTATGTTCTGTGTGTATTTTCCAGGATGATTGAATACTCGCTGGACCTGCAGAACCTCAACTTCACCGCCATCAGAACAGTGAGGGTACTGCGGCCTCTCAAAGCAATTAATAGGGTGCCAAGTAAGTCACAATACCACTTCAGACTGGAATGTAATATAATACAGCTCTAAGACTAAAGAACGAAGTGAGCTTTGGCTATACATGATAGGCAGCCTTAGCTGTGTGTTCATCAGTGACTTAGGCAAGGAGTTGCTGCCAACACTGACATATCATCAAATGATTTTTCGGCTTTTTGTAAAAGAACTGTTCAATTCATGCTGAAGAAAAAGTTATATCTGAAAACTGAGAGATGAAAGGATGTTCATTCATGTAATGCTGTCTTTGGCTCTCATTCAGCACCAAGGAGAGCTGCCTGCTAGAGCAAGCCTGGTAGCTTGGTCGCTGTCCGAGGTGCTGAATATGAGTCATTGAGCCAGGAATACCTCAACTGTGAACATGTTCAGATTAGATGGCAACGAGCAATACTTATTACTTGCTGGACGGAGTGGGATTTGGCCTTGAGCTGCTTAGAGCCATGATGATGTTTAACCACTGTAGTGTACAACTTTTAAAATGTATTTGATGTGCATTTGTTATGTTGCGCATTGTTTTTTACAATACAATGAACTATAACATAGCATAACATAGGAAACAATTTTAAAAACAGTAAAAATAAATAGTAGATAAAAATAAGCTAAAATAAAATAACACTGATTAAACAGGAAAATTAAAATTACTATGCAGTTACAGTGCAGATAAATATATGATTAAATAGTTCCAAATGTAATTCAATAAGAAAGGCACGGAAAAGTCCTAAGCCTTGATTTAAAAGAACTGAGAGTTGGAGCAGATGAGTGGTGCGTATCAATTTTTATTTATATAGTTTCAAATCATAACAAAAGTTATCTCAAAACACCATCATACATTCACATACAGTAGGTCTAGACCATACTCTAAAATATTATTTACAAAGACCCAGCAGTTCCCACCATGAACAAGCACTCGGCGACAGTGGCGAGGAAAAACTCCCTTTTAACAGATGGAAACCTCGAGTAGAACCGGGCTCTGGGTAGGCGGCCATCTGCCTCGACCCACTTGGGTTGAAAGGGGAGAAAAGAGGGGGAGGGGGGAGAGACAGCAGGAGGACAGACAACATAATAATCAAACTAATAATAATAACTGCAGCAGTGAGTGTGGAGCAGGAACATGGGGGCAGTAGACGGCTGCAGTCACAGATCCAGACTCTACAGCTCCAGAGGCACAAACACCTGCAGAAGGTCAAAAAGGCGAAAAAGCACAGAACTATGGGGAAGATGTGGAATTAGTAACATGCATTAATGGTGTAAGAATACATATAGATGGAGAGGGAGAGGAGGAGAGAGGAGCTCATGGGAAATCCCCCGGCAGTCTAGGTCTATAACAGCATAACTAAGAGATGGTTCAGGGCTCACCTGAGCCAGCACTAACTATGTTTTATCAAAGAGGAAAGTTTTTAGCATACTCTCTTAAATGAGGAAAGGGTGTCAGCCTCCTGAAGCCAATACAGTGGTTACTGGTTTGATTTGACCCCCGTGGCATCAAAGAGAGCTTTTGTGTGTGAGCAGAGTGTGTGTGAAAGGCTAAAGTCATGGATGGAGGTCAGGATGTGACGTGGCACTTTTTTGTAATCTAATGTTGTTGCGTATTGACTTAATTCCCAAAATACTTAAGAAATTATTTTTTACCACCAGGCAGAAGTAAAACAGTCATGTCTGCTTATGATAACAAGGGGGGAGAGTGAGAGAGACACCACAGTCCATGGCTGACTCATGACTTTCAATTTGTTTTAATTAGACAGGGACTACTTTATTTCACAAGGATATTTACGAGGACCACACTGATGACTATGCAGACATTTTGTCTCTCAGCAGTAAAAACAGTGTAAATGTTTACCTTGGACGTTAATTCAGCTTATTTTTTGCTCCACCATGTTCACTGATGCCTCCTGGTATCGGGAGTGACACAAAAACGTGTGCTGACACCGTGCCACGGCATTATTCTTTCTGGGGCAAATGGCCCACACGAAAACCAGTATGATTGTAACTGCGGCACCATACATGTCAACACAAACCTGCCAAATGCAGCCCAAAAGCCTTGTTGCCTTGTCTATAATTATGTAATTTTGAACGTGTACCTGGTGTTTCGATGAGTTGGACGGGTGGTCTACAGGTGCAGTTGTGCCTGTGAGCAAATTGATTTTTAGCTTATGCATTTCAATCAGTGATTGACATCTGCACAAAAATGAAAATGGAAAAAAATAGAATTAAGAAGAAATTCCTAACAGGGAGGTCACATTTCATCTCTGTTCAGCCATTGTATTGGATATTGTCATAATAGCTGCCCGTACAACTAGTTTCATCCTGTGTGAGGAAGTAAATTCTGGAAGTGTCCGGGACTATTTAAATTCCTAATACCATCCGCCCTGAGCTGCCCCAAATTTGACAATAACTACTCAGCACCCAAACCCATCAGTGAAGTGATGTTCAGACATTGCTGAAGTGTTTTGAGCGTCCCGACCCCGTCACTCCGACTCGGAGAGTGCTTCTTAGTCTCTGTCCTTTTTGATGAGAATAATCAGAGCCTGCTTCTAGTTGCTTTTGTGCTTTATGTGTGTAAATTGTGCCTAGCAGGCAATCATTTTACGAAGCTATGAGTACTCTCTAAGTCGGCTATGCTGGTGCTTGAAGTTAATGTTGTTTTGCTTCCTTTATAAGTATAATTGCTGAACCTCCCACGGCTCATAAATCTGTAACATAGATTATCCAGGCATTTTTTATTTATTTTTTTCTTCTCTGAAAGCAGGTGAAGCAAATTTGGTTGGTCACATGGGAAATGTGTGTTGATCTCTAAATGTGGCATATCATTTATATAGAACATGCATGAGGAAGCACACATGGACAGCACGTACATGGAGACTCAAGGACATTTGTAATCATATCCAACTTTGTCAATTATCTTCATGTCTTTTCATGTCTTGGCCATTCTACCCCTCTGTCTGTCTCTCTTTCTTCATTTTTGTCCCTCTGTTTGTCTCTCTGTTCAAACACTTTCAGGTAAAAAAAACAAGGATTATTCTTCTATAACTGCATTATCTCAGTTTATATCAATTTTCTGCTTTGCATCATTCAGTCAGGGGAGTTTTATGAACATGACATTTCTCCATTCTTAAGGGTTATGCCTTAAATTAACTAGACTTTAACAATAGTAGTAAAAGATGAAAACATTTTCATGAGTCATTATTAATTTTCCATCAGGCATATGATTCTCTTTGAAAGGACTGACAAAAACAGTTTTTTTTGGGGGGGGGTGGGGTGTGAGGATTTTTTGTATTATGCAAGTATAATATAAGATCCTATTTGTCCTGTTTATGCGCACCAGACGAAAATCATAACTTTGTCAACTTTTGCACTTAGTGTAACAAAGCAAACATTAAACAATAGCTAACATTACACAACATGTTCCACTCTGTAAGTTTTGCATTGCAGAAGTTTGAGTGTTTCAAACTTTCAGTACATCCCTAAAGGCTGGCAATGTTTGTGTGTAAGGTGGACTTAATTTGCCATTGATTGGGTTGTTTTGTACAGCTCGCTGTTGGGAGGAAACACAAACAGTGATAAGTCATTAGACTCTAAACCTTGTCTACAGCTGTAATCTGGCAGTTCCATGAGCGGAGGTGACTTTTCTATTCACTGAGGTTCTTTTTTGACATCAAAATGGGAGATGTGTTGTATTGATCTTTGTGTAACAGAGCTTACAAAAACAAACTAGAGGCAGCACAAGAAAGTCACTATTTAAATCCCTTCGCAGTAAATTAATGTTTTATATGTGGTTCATTCAGCAACGTTTCAATAAGGACACGGCATTTGGGTTAAGGAAAGATAAAAGAGAAGAAAAGGCAGGTGAGTGGGGCGAGGAAAAAAAGGCAGAAACAGAGACAAACGAGGGAGGGAAAAGGGGATTATCCGGCTCCATGAAGGATAGGCGAAGATGGACGAGAGGAAGAAAGGGATGATGAGAGGAGAGATGCGGGAGCACCCAGATGAGCAGGCTATTACGATGATAGATAGAGCCGAGGACTGAAGAGCAAGGGACGGAGGGAGTCGTCGGATGAATAGAGATAAAACGAGCGAGGTACAGCGAGGATGGAAGATCAGATAAGAAAAGGGATGATTAGATCTTTTGGAAAAAGAGGAGGCGATGCAAGTGTTTTTTTATTATTATTCTAATGTATTAATGAACTGCTCTTGGCTGAGGCATAAATCCCAATGTTGCCATTTCCTCGGACCTTGAGTCTAAGGGAGATAACAACACACACACACACACACCACTTGAAGCCATCATGGTCCGATGTGCTGTACCTTCAAGGTGTTTACAGTAAGTGGGTAGTTAAGGTGCCAGCTATTAATGCTGACAAATCGGGGTTTCTGGAATAAAATGGCAGTGAAACTGAAGCAGCTTAATAGAATTCATCTTTCATTTTATTATTTAAACCTGCTCTTTTCCCAGTGTCACATGTCGACATGTCTGTACAGTACCTTATCAAAGAACACAAATATTTCTCTAAACATGCTTTAGTTACCATACAAAGATAACGTAGAACTAAATTTTTTTTTTTTTGAAATATTGGCATTGAATGTTAAAAAATGTTGTCATTAAATGTCAAATTGTACAATCATTCAAAATCATCCAACATCAGCGTTTGTTGGTTGATAGGGTCGGTCCAGGGAAGCATAAAAGCTTTGATTGAATTGGTATTCAGTGGCTCACTTATGCGTTGACAGGACAATTACCAACAGAAATATGAAAGTGTCAAGTTATTTTGTAAACCACCAGCCGCAGTGGCCACAGGATGAAAAGGTCAGTTTATAACAAACACAGTTGTGCACTGCGCCAACACTAGCTGCCAAAAGCCAGTTATTTCACTCGTCTTTATTTGTCGGATGAATAAAGAAGGAATTCACTCCTTTATTAAAGACAATTTACCACAGGGCTCATCTCAGGGGTAATTCAATCTCCATGCTGCGGGAGAGACACAAACACAGAGTCGCAGAGTGCTCCGCTCCATGCAGACACACACAAACCCACCAGCATATGCACACACACTGCACTGGCAATACATGCAGGGACACAAAACCACAACCGAAGCCACACACACACTTGCACACACACACACACTTGTAGGCACATGCTGACTGAATGTGCACACACTCAGCGGAGGATGTGTGAAGTGAACATAAGAGTCAATTAATGGGACGCTAATGGGAATTATCTAGGCCTGGTTCCCACTGGCCACAGCTTAAAGGACTGGGCCTGTTTACTACATTACCCGCAACCCCCCCGGGAGAAGTCAGTATTAGCAGCCAAGGTAACGGTCATCAGCACATTCTCTCTCCCCCGCCCCTCTCTTTTCATTTATATTCAGTTTATTCTCACTTCTAATCTAGTTTGCACTTTGTTCATTTC
The DNA here is from genome assembly GCA_031216445.1 of Lateolabrax maculatus. Lineage (NCBI taxonomy): Eukaryota > Metazoa > Chordata > Actinopteri > Acropomatiformes > Lateolabracidae > Lateolabrax > Lateolabrax maculatus. The sequence continues at coordinate 4,799,640 of CM062204.1, read as the reverse complement.
CTTTTTATTGTGCCCCCCCCCCCCCCCCCCCAACTGCAGCTGCTCCTGCCGCCTGCTGTAATAAATTAAAATGATTTAGCCTTTTATATAAAACAAACATTTGTTGTTCTATTTAGTCACTTGGTAATGATCAAATAGCCAGATTTATGCTATTATTCCAATAAAGTGACTTTAATTTTACTTCCTGGAGGGAACAATTTTGAGTCTTTTCATCTTTTAATCACTTTTTAAACTTGGGAGAAAAGCTGTTATAGTGTCCTTTTATGTGCTGTTTTATCCCTGCTTTATTTTTATGTCTCATTTTACACGTTTTATGCATTCTACCTTGTTCGTTTTTTTTCCTTTGGAAACATATTATGAAAGGTTTACTATTATTACTGTTGATTAATTGTTAATATTTTCACGTACTGTAGGGGTTTCTATAGTATTGCAGCACTTTAAGCTGCCACTGACTTCAAACAGACTTAATCATTGTGAGGAAAGTTTCAACTTTCTCAAAGGAAATCAGGTTCTGTGATGTGGAATATCTGGCACCAACACTGCCAGTGTTAGAGTTCAGTTCCACTATAGTTCAGTGTAATTTGGCTGGATTCAGATCAACTAACTAGATTTGAAAGGCATTTTGTGTAATTAAAGCCAATAATCACACTAATTAAAAGATAACATGCTAAAACAAGGACGTTCATAAAAATGGATCAACATAGAAATGCTCCTCTGGGCTCCTTTTGTAATTCCTTTGCCCTGACTGGCAGTGGGAGATAATTGTTTGAGGTTTGAGGAATTTCATTCCCGTAAATCATTAAAAAATCCAAACTAAGCTCAGCATACAGTAAAGGTCATGTTGGTGTTAGTCTGTTTATACTAAAAGGATGAGAGAGGACGGATATCTATATATATTTTTCCCAACAAAACAATAAAGGGGATTTAAATTCTCATGAGAAAGGTGCATTTTCCAGTTGTGATTGGCCACCTCCTGCAGCACTAAAGAACATTTCCCATAAGGAGATATCAAACGAGAAAGTTTCATCCATCGCTAATAGGTTGATTCTTTAATGTTCAGACAGAATACATACATAACATTTAAAATATGTCTGTATTTTTTCATGGAAATGTCACACATTTGATGTTTTGTTTTTGAAATAAACATCTGCCAAGTCTCCAGGTATACTTAAGGACCCCTGGGAGATAGCCTGAAGGCCGCTTGCCCACTTACCCTTGATTAGTCAGCTAAATGCTGTATCAATCCTCGATCTATTTTACAGATAGAAGTTAACCCCTGGTTTAGTTTCCTCATACAGATCAGTGCCAAATTAATGGGCCGTGGGATCACAATTAGTGTGGAGATTAGGGATTGATTAGCTAATTATGATAATATGACGTCTTATATGGAAATGCCAGCGTAATGTGTTCATTTCTGCACGAGCAAAAGAGTGGGAGGGATGAGAGAGCATGTGTTTGTGTGAAAGAGAGAGAGAGAGAGCTAGTAGGATGAGACTTTTGAAAGTGTGTTTGTGTGTGTGTGTGTGTACAACATCCAAATCATACAGATGCGTTTTGTGTGTATTTGTGTATTTCTATCCAATAAACTATAGAAAGACAATGAAAAGTAAGTTGCTGGTGCACACTTGAGGTGAATTTGACACGATTGATTGACTGATACCTTAAGGCACCATAATATAAATTCTTTGGCGGCTCTTTACACACACCAATCAGCTCAGGGAATGACAGCTTAATTGTTCGGTTTCCCAAGAGAAGAACTTATGACTGGTCAGCAGGGCTAATGTGTGTGGAGACCAGTTGTCTTTTACCTGAATTTGGAGGAGTTTAACCTTTAATTTAACCTTCAGTATCCCGAAATCTTTTGGGCAGTGGTAAAATGAGTAATTCTTAAGGCAAAATCTAGTCGAATCCACACAAAGTTGCATTGGTTTAATTTGTTTTTTTTATTCGGTGCTGCTGTGCTATTTTAAAATGTTGCCGTCACATATCTTGGTATAAATCAGGCACAAAACATTTCCACAAGCATCACTCTATATACATAACTCGAAATGACAACAACAGGAAACAGGTGTCCATTCTAAAATGTGTTTGGCTACACGCCCAGGCAACTGTGTGTCTGTATTCAGAAGCCAAATAAATAATCAGCCACCCAAGATGAAATAAAATAGAATTTAAAAAAAGACAAAGTAACAGATGATAAAAAAAACAAAACAGGTTTGTCCAAAAATCTTGACCTGACAAACATTTGATTGGGATCCAAACGTTGTCCTATGAAATCAGTTTGGAGCTTGGAGTGAATGTGCAGCCGTTACTAATAAATCCATCACATGAGCTGCATTAACTCCACTGTTTGTTGGGAACAAGTTCAGCTCACTATCCTTCAGTCCCTCGAAGGTTACATTTCTGTGGGCCATGTCCTCTGAGGAAAGTGTATTTGGACACAATATATAGGTTCTGCTGATACGATAACAAAAGTGGTAACTCCAGATAATCAATCCACCTCCTGATTTAAAGTTGAAATTAGAGATTGTCATAAGAACTGAGGGTAAGTATGTTGGGTTATGTGTCATGATAAAAATGTTTTTGTGTTTATCTCCTCAGGCATGCGTATCCTCGTCAACCTGCTGCTGGACACTCTGCCCATGCTGGGTAACGTCCTCCTCCTCTGCTTCTTCGTCTTCTTCATCTTCGGCATCATCGGGGTGCAGCTGTGGGCGGGGCTGCTGAGGAACCGCTGCTACCCGGAGGAGAACTTCACAATGTGAGTGTGTGTGTGAAAAAGAAAGCATAAGGAGAAAGAATCCAAGTGTGAGACAGTGTGATGCTCTGGGGTCTGTGATGTGTTGGTCCGTCAGCTTGAAAGTGTGTCAGATTGTGTATGTGTGTGTGCGCCTACATGGGTCTGTCACCTCTCCTCTCATTACCTGCCCTCCCTCAGTGTGACTCTAGAAGATTAATTACTTTGTCTACTGAATTTACTGATATTACCATTGAGAGAGATGAAGGCTCTCTCTCTCCCAAGCGCTAATATAATGACGCTGATTGCAAAGCAAAATTTGCACAAAGCAAATATCGTTATCTCAGAGTAAATTCCGCCACTTAATTAAAAAACGACACTCTTATTCATTCCCCCCAACCCTGTCAACACCCACAACCCCTCAGTTTCAGAAAAAGCCACAGAGAATGGATCAGGTTAATTTTAATAATCCTTTCTCAGTGTAAAGGCCAGATGTGTAAGTATGTATGTCTTTCTTCCTTGAATGAAGGAATGAGGAGCATTTTATAATCTCTATGCAAACCTTGGGGCAAAGGAATCACACATTGGTACATTGTTTACAATTACCTTCTGAAAGTGTTACATACGACCGTTATCTAAATGATTCATATCACCGTTTTCTGATTTGGCCCGACAGTGTTTAAGGTTTGGTTAGCTTTAATCAGTTATCAGTTATCAGCTGTTGCCATCAGAGTTAACGTTCTCCCCTGCCTCCACGACGCAGAAGCTGCAGCGTCACATATGAGTTTCAAGTCTCCTGCCGGGGCCCAGACCCCAAGCTGTGCTGTGGGGAAAAAAATTATATTCTCACTTAGTTTGACTGAATCTTCCCCTTTTTGTCTCATTTGAGAAGAAATTGGACGTGCTGACCTATCGTCCTGTGTTCTTACTGCTCCCCGTCATCAAACACATGAACAATTAGCTGTGTGTGATGCAAATCATCCCCTGCTGGGTGCAGTCACACGTATACCTTTGTACACTTTCCTAAAACACACACACTTGCAAGGATGCACAAACTCCCCCACTGATATTCGCACTTTAGGATGCTAATAATGTGAATGAAGTGTACTGTACCTTTATCTCTCTGCTACTGCTAACCTTTACAGTTTGACAGTTGGATGCACTCTTCTTTTTTTCCCATATCTTTTCAACCTTTTTCTTGCCCTTTTTCTTTGGGGTGAAATCTTATTTTGGTGCGTGTGTCAAGAGCGCTATTGTTGCAATAGTATTGCGTGGTATTTCCGGGACTAACGTTATGTATCTCAGTGGCTGTGGGCTGTTTATTTTGGTGGAAGTGTCAGAAATTCAATTACTCTTCTGTCATGTCGCTTCAGAATCAGAGTGCAAAAGCTGTTGTGGATTTGGGGCGGCCACCGATACAGTCTCTGCTCGTGTTCTTCAGTAACACAGGGATCACACTTGCCTGCGTGTTCGACTGTGTACTGCATCTGTCTATGCACAGCAGCAGAAGCAACAGCTGTCAATCAGAAGTCGATATCCTTCAGCTTCTACCCATGAAATTGCGCATCTTTTGGTGATTTCACACAGCTGGTTTTGATCACATTCTCACGCTTCATGAACTACACCACAGTTCCCTTTGCAAGATAACTTAATAGATGAAATATGATGTGACATAAGGGCCGAATGAATCATCGTTTTAATCATCGAGTCCAATTTTCAAATCACAACAGCACAATTTAAATGGCACTATTAACAACGACTTAGCAAGCTTTTGTAATAGCTTCCCAACATACAATATGACATTCTCCAAAGATAAGATAAGATGTACTTTATTGTCCCCTTAGGGAAAGATTTATTGGGCTCAGCGTCCCTGCATTACATAACATTCATCCCCAGACATACTTAGCAGCATGCTTACAATCATTAATATATTAAAATACATTAAAAAAGAAAACCAATATTCATACATTTGAATATCCATGTGCATCTGTGAGGATTACACTTTGTTTTATTAGTCTGTAATTACCCAATCATTTTCCTGGCAATTCCCAGGAAATAAATACGTAATATGTAAATATGTATAGGGTACAGATAATCAGGAAAATAAAAACAATTTTTTAAGTCTAGATAGTTGTGTTGGGTTCAGAAGCTCTTTCCAGAGGAATTTCCTGCTCCACTGAGAAATGTATCCTCCACCTGCTCAGACCAAAAGACTGTAGGCAACAGTTGGCTAGTTTAAAAATTAATTGGGATGAATTACTTGGAAATGTACTAATTGAGCACTGTTTCCTTTCTTCTGGTACTTTCCACGACTATTCTTCTGAATTTAGTTACATATTAGTTTCACCTAGAAAATCAGTGTTACCCCTTTGGGTCATTTCATGCAGTTTCATTTTGATAACACTCACACCTCATTCACCACACCACATTGGAAGATAACCAATGAAATTAGATTAGACACAACAAGATACATGTAAAACAATTAAATAATATTTTCAGGCCATCTTAGTTTAAGTGCTAATGTTTTCACTTTGGTATCCAAGTTTGCATCTGTTGTCAAAGGCATTTGTTCAGTTGTATGTGGGACAGCAGGGTGATCTGAATTATGAATTATGATGACTCTCTTCGTGTCCCCTGGTAACAGGAAAAGAAAATATTAACTCCGGATTAGGAGCTGGAAGCTTAACAAGTGTTGTTTGTTCCCAAATATCTCTTTTATTAAGGGTACAGCTAATACCAGTGTGAAAACACAGAGCTCAGTCAATAAACAGGATCTGGTCAGTGGTGAGCGAGAGCCCGGGGAGACCAAATCCGTGGCCAAGCGTTTGATTAGGCCGGTTTGGCTGCACAGAGGAGTGGGCTGGACGGCGGTTCGCACTGCCGAGGCCAGAGAGAATATAATGATCTGATGAGAGGCTTTGGGGTAGACCATCACCATGGAAACCAGTTCAGAGATGAGATGGAGAGGGGATGTAATCATGGGATGTCCAAACCCACCTGACGTAATTTCAGTAATGTTATCCAATGTTGGTAAAACATGCACACAAGCAGATTAGTATTTTATTTATTTTTTTCGCCTCGAAGCTGATGCAAACCGTGTGTGACGGTTGTAAATCAGACCACAGAGTGTCCCCAAAACAAGAGCGGGAGGTATAAAACACACACCTTTGGCCGACGTCTCTGCTGTCAGGAGTCCAACGTCTCGTCAGGTGTGAAATGACTGCTGTCTGTGTGACACTGTCTGGTGGCGAACGTAACCACCTCACTATACAGAGACACACAGCCGCTGTCCAATCTGATAATGAGCTAGGCCACGCGCAGAGGTGGGGATGAGGCTAGTGGGTGGGGTGTGCGATGGGAAGATGAGTAGAAAAGGTGGGTGGACGGCCACGTTTTCCTGACGTCTGCTTGCTGTTCCCAGGCCTCTGGTTAGCAACCAGATAAAAATACAAACGGCAGAAGTCACAGGTGATCAACTGGAAATCTGGGTTTGCTCATGCAGACACGCTCTGTAATACAGCTTCTTTCTTCCTCACCGCCATGTGGAAAGCGAACAAATAAATGCCCATAGAAACCAGATCTTTGCTGAGCTAATGTCTATGAAATGAGAGTGCTGAGCAGGTGGGCTCAACCGGCGAACAGAGCAAGGAATAAAGAGATGATTAGGGAGGAATTTGACATTTATATTTTTTCTCATTAATGCAAGGTTCACATCAAATCAGATGGAATTGCTAGTTGATAAAACAAATATTGTCTGTAAGTGGTAATTATAACTGCAGCACGACGTATCTCTCACCTGGCAACATGAGCTGAGTACATCTCAAAAAAGCAGCAATTTCACCATACTGAATGGTAGTCTAGGGTATTATAAAAACTAAATTGTCACTTTTTTAAACTAAAATCCCCTGCTTATGAAAATCTAACAATACCTACTGTGGCCCACAGTTATTTGTTTGTAGGTTTTTAATTTCTAGCCTGTGTTTGAGCCATCCAGGGAAGAAGATTCACAAACGCTTAAAGAAAGAAGCATTTATTCAATTACACAATTAGATATCAACCTCTGCTTGTACTCAGTTTGAATGTATCAGCCACTTGAGGTGCATGTAACACAAATATGAAAGCTCAAAAGTACATAGCAGGACTCGCAGAATTAGCTGTTATTTGAATAACGTACTGCACCAAAAACTGTTTTTAACTGGTAGTGCTTATAAAATGTATACATACACACAACACATATTTGTTATTAAGGTTTTGAATAATGCCAGAAACATTTGCATCTTAGCTGCTTTGGCCTTGTGTTTGTTTTAGGTAGCCAGCTTTGCTTGGCCAGGGAAGAAGCTGGCAAGGGTGCTTGTCACCTAATTGCACCCTCAGGAATAAAGAACTGAAAAACAAATACAAAGTGATCTGACAAAAAAAAAAAAAAAAACATCTTGTTTAACAAAGTGCACAATTAATGAGACACTAAGACCAGACTTCAGCGCTGTTCGCACATCTTGCACAATTAATGACACACTAAAACAAGACATCAGCACTTAGAGGAAGAGAAGAAGAGAAAAGTATCATGGGCAGGAGGGAAAAAAATCGTAAATGTTGGGTTGAAAAGGGGAAATAAATTGTTGGTGATGGAGGTTGTGTAAAGAAGCTTCCAGGTCTGTTTTAGTTCTCCTTAAAGGTTCAACATAAAGCATTTAGTGAATTTTTCGGCAACTTGGGAGCAGAAGACCTCCACAACAAGCTGACAAACCCACAGCTGGCCTTTTAATGTTGTTAACGTAGGTGTTATGGCGGCGTTAGCAATAATTTACCCTTTTATACATCCAGGGCCACATTAACTTCATTCTGAGTAATGTCTCTGACGACAGATGTGAGTGGTATCGATATACTCATCTAACTCTCTGCAAGAAAAGGAAACAACATTTTCACTAAAATGTCGAGCTGTTTCTTTAATATACCCACACATATATATAGACAAATATTTAGTGGAGCTTTAACTATTAAAGCTTACTAATCAGTCAATGACTCTCTAACCTCATGGTAATTGCATTTATATCAAAATGCATTTTTGGACACCAAGACATGCTTGTTGCACATTTGGGTTAAAATTTAATTGGCCCTATGAGCCAATGTAGTTGCAACTGTGATGAGATGATGTAACTGAGGAAACCTTCGCCAGAATCATTTGATATGACAGAAATCAGGAATGATGAGGAAATAGAGACGTAGTCCAGAATGACCAGAACTACACTGTAAACTTAACTGGTGTGAAAAAGGCTGCAGATCTGCTCAGGTAATTGCTTCAATTCAGCGCAGCACAATAGAGAGAGACAGAGTCAGTGAAAGGGACAAATAGCGTGACAAAGACAGAGGCCGAGCGAGAGACAAGGTGATACTCAAATACCAGGTCAGAGGTAATTGCTACCCACCGCCTGCATTCATCTGTATCTCTTCCTCGGGTCTGCCCTTTAAATAGCAACCCACTCTCGGATTAAAGAGAGATCACACACAGCTTTGCTGTTCTCTGTCTTTAGCGTCTACCTTACTCTTTTTGCAATGATCACACACATTACTATTGTTTGTTTCTCTGTTTTTTGTCTTCAATCCTTCAGTTATTGATTCAGTTATTGATTTTTATTTCACTTCCTTTCATCTTTCTTGTCTCATATCATTTTTGTTTCTTATTTTGCTTCATTCCTGCCTTCTTTTTTCTACTCTACCTTCCTGTACTTCTTCCCTTATTGCTTCCTTCCTGACTTTCTTTCTTTTGTCCCTTATTTATTTATTTATTTGGCATTTACTTTCATCTCCCTCTTTTTAAATTTGTAACTTATTTGTTATGTCTTCCTTGACTGTGTCCTTCTCTTCCTCTTCCTGTTTCTTTCTTTTTCAATTCTAACATCTTTGAATGCAAAAAGTTGAACTTGCAACTCCCAATGCAACTCATTAAACGTAGTTTGGCCTTCTCCTTTCTCTGTGTTTCTGTAAAAGCCCTAACACACCAAGTCGACCGCAAAGAAATAACATCGACAAAGACCGGCTGATCAAAGGCTTCCTGCTGCTTCACATTGCTTCACCTCTTCTGTTAAAGTTTGCACTTTAAGAACTTAACACTACAGCTGACCACTGATCTGCATGTGTTCTCCAAAAGTGTGAGAGGGAGAACTTGTCAGTGTTATGTATTTGAAGTACAAAAAAACATACCAAGCAACCATTTTCACGCCACTGTGAATCTGATTTTAAAGTTAATGACGGGAAAACACCAGAACGCTTTGCTTTACGCTGCTGTTTCTCAGCCTACAGTGTGTTTGACAGCCTGCATTTGTTAGTCTGTTTGTGGAAGAAGAAAAAGGGTAGAAGTGAAATGGAAACATGAAATGTTGAGTCAATCGGATTGCTCTTGACTGCCATCGTTGCTAGTTCAACGTGATCAATCTGACGGTAACAAGTACTTGTAGAATACAGCCACTGATGCTGGACACGCCACAGAAAACTACTGGAAATGGTCAGCAGACACACAGCGGCGGAGAAACTCCGTCAGACAGCCGTCTATTAGCTTGGCTTGTCTGGGTTAACATGTCTCCATCACTACCTTTCTGCCTCTCTCTGTCTGTGTGTCTAGGGTCTCATTTTCTTTCAATTTTACCATTACAAACATAATCATCTCTCTCTCTCTCTCTCTCTCTCTCTCTCTCTCTCTCTCTCTCTCTCTCTCTCTCTCAGTCCTTTCATCCACTCATCTCTCCGTCTGTGATCATTATATTTTCTGCTCTCAGTTCTGATTTCACATGGAAATAGCCATGAAGGACAAGTGGTTTAAAATTCCCATAACTACTGGCATGAATACACACACAAGCAAACACACACACACTTTGATTTATTTCATGAGTACGCTGTTCACTTTCTTTGTGTTTCAAAGCAAGTTTTAGTGTACACTGTGTTTTAAAAGGGATATACTGTACTCACCCCCTTCTCCCTTCACACTTGCAGCACTACGGGTATCAGTCTGCCTCGGCCCTACTACATGGCTGACGAGGACGACGAGCGACCCTTCATCTGCTCCCTGCCCATCGACAACGGCATCATGTCCTGCACCGACGTCCCGGCCCGCCGCGAGGGAGGCAGGGCGTGCTGCCTGGACAAAGACGACGCCCTGTACCGCCAGTCGCTGGGCCTGAGCCCCGAGCCCCTGGCCAATGGCAGCGTCAGTGTGGCAGGGCTCTGTGTGAACTGGAACCGGTACTACACCAGGTGTCATACTGGGCACAGCAACCCCCACAAAGGAGCCATCAACTTTGACAACATCGCTTATGCCTGGATTGTCATCTTCCAGGTGGGAAATCTGGTAAACTTGGTACCGTATAATCAGACAGCTTTATTTTTTCGTCCAAAACCAGCTTTAACTACCTTTTGATTCATATTCTGTAGATTTTCATGGTTCACGATAAGGTATAAATTATGTTTTAATGTTGTAAGTGAGCTCGAGACGTTAAATGAGCCATTCATAAAAGCTTCATGGAATAAGCACCTTGCAGTATATTCAGCAATCTCTTCACAGACAGCAGCGACCGAAACGAGTAGGAAACAAACACTGTGTCACACAAAACACAAAACAAGGATGCTTTACAGCATCTCCATATATCCTTCTTTCCTAATCTATATGTCTTTGTGTGGTTGGTGATCTGGAAAACATGGGGACAAACCAGAAAGAAATGAAACTTTCCCCATAACTGCATTCAGTAAAAGTTATCTTAAATTCTACCTGTATTGTAACGTTGTGCTGTGCAGAAAGAAACAGTTACATACATGTATCAACTTTCTGAAGATTGATAACACTATCGTGTCAGTTTGTTAAAAGTAAGTTAAAGTCAGAAGCAGCTTAGCTCCGCTTAGCACAGCAGCTGGAAATGGGGAAATACTTAGCCTGGCTCTGTCCAAAGGTAACAGCACCTCTAAAGATCACTTCACATAAAGAATCCACACATAAACCAAGTGGTAAAAACAGCATTTCACCGTTTTACAGGGAGTCATGGGTCAGACTATTTGTTGGCTGGGAGCAGTTACGAGGCAACCATTAGAGACTCCAGTAAGTTACTGTTCCCAGCCAAGAAATAGTCCAGTACAAAATTGCCCGTAAAATGGCGAATCATCATTATTACACGTCCGTTTTTTTTGTACAGATTAAAACATGAGATATAACGTGTTTATATAACAACTTTAGAGAAACTTCCTGGGGATACTGTTATTGTTTAATCACTGTCCTTCACCTTTCCCCTTGACTGCAGGTGATCACTCTGGAGGGCTGGGTGGAGATCATGTACTATGTGATGGATGCTCATTCCTTCTACAACTTCATCTACTTCATTCTTCTGATTATTGTGAGTCACACTCTTACACATACAGTGCAGTAAGTGTGCATAGGGCTGTGTGATATGGTTGTAATCATCACAATGTTGTAACAAGGATATGTTCAGATATCTATAATGATCAGAATTTGGTCAATTGCAAAATCATGTATAAAATAATCCAAATTATGTTTCTATTGGCACTACATCAATCAAAACTCTTCAGACCAAAATGGCAATAACTAATTTTGTTGTTTTCTAATTAAAACACACTTGGAATAATTCATTTTTTGAACATTAACATGATGAATCATAATGCAGTCCCACTTAAAGTTAAAAAAAGATAATATCAAGGTTGAATACATAGAGGTACATACTTACGAATAGACACACACACGCAATGAAGTTGAAGTCTCTGCTGTCAGCCATTTTACATACTTTTAATTCCGTCCAAGCTCCACATGACTTCAGTGAATCTCTCTTTCTCTCTCTCTTTCTCTCTCTCTCTTTCTCTCTCTCTCACCTTCACACACACACACACACACACACACACACACACACACACACACCCACACACACAGACACACAAGGCTGTCAGTGTCTGAGTGAAAGCCGAAATCCCTGAAGAATCCCCCTTTTGTTCTGATAAAACACTTTTTAATTCCAATCCTTTAGCTTCTGTCTGTATGTGCGCCGCGCTGGGTGTGTATGCTTTTGTGTGTGAGCGTTGATGCGCGTTCCACTCAGTATATTTCTTTTTCAGCCTGTCAGAAACCATGTGCGTGTGTGAAAGTGTTATCATAATGCAGTGTGACTGCCAGTCCCGGTTACTTCCCCAACCCAGGGGCTGCCTTGTCTTTTTATTACACTTTTAATTGCTTGCCTTCAGATTCAGACACCAGCTCTGCCTCTCTTCTCCTCTCTGCTTGTCTCACCAACACAACCTTCTTTTCTTACCCCTTCATTTCTTCTTCCGTTACTCTCTACATCCGTCTATCTCCTTAAATCTGTCAATCTCTGCTTCTTGCCACCCTACCTTTCTTACCTTTTCCTGCCATCTATCAATCCTTGACTTCCTTCAATCCCTCCCTCCTTCATGCCTCTCCGCTTCAACCTCTTCATCTCACCCTCTTCCTTAACCTCCTTTTTCCCCTCTTTCCTTTTATCTCTACCACCTCCCAGCTCCCTTAATCCACTCCCCTCCTGCCTTCATTTCATCTCCCCTCTCTCTCTGAGCCGTATACTGAGCATCATTCATGTATCTGTCACTCTGCTCATTATTCTCAGTCACGCCGATACACACACATACACGAACAGGCACACACATGCCAACACACACATGCATCTGGTTATCAATACACAGTCAGATTAGCCAAAAGTCGGGTGAGCATTCCTATGGAAGCCCAGTATTCATATTAAATGATCCTTTGACCTTTCACTCGGCCGTGCAATGGGTATCAGGCTGTGCTGTCATAAATCTACTGTGCCCCGTGGGCGACACTATTCTCTAATTCTGACCTAATTTATCTTTAAGCTCCCTTTAACTCAGATTTTCACCCAAGAGCAGATACTCGGTGCCTTGACCTGGCCTTGGATCTACATTAAATCTGCTTAGACCTAAACTGCAGTGGCTGGCCCCACTGGCTTGGTAGGCAGTATAATTTTACTGCCACGGACATCTCAATAGTCCAGCTGTCATCCCTACTTATCAAGCTCCACTAGTCCTACAAATAGTTATATCAGAAAACTAAATTATGGACACACACAGAAAAGGATGCACTCCCATAGTCTTCTGCAGATTTGCTGCGGGACATTATCTTCTACATCAAGCCCCTAAAATTGCCTCGCTGAAGACGATTTGTGATATAATGATTGCCTCTTGATGTGAAAACATCACTGAGGAGGGGTGGAGGGGGGAGGGAAGGAGGGACGGAAATTACTGAGGACGGGACTAAGGGTTGGTGGAGGGTAAGAGATGGAAAAAGGATGATGAAATGGAAGAGAAAATCAAGGGAAGAGGGATGGAAGGAAATGGAGGAGGGATGGAAAGGGGGGATGAAGATGGTGAGTGAGCTTCAGGGTGAGGGTGATGTAGAGGGAAGAAGTGGAGGAGGGATGTGAACAGGATGGATGGATGGATCGATAGAGAGAAGAAACCAGGAGGTGGTGACGATGGACTGGACTGTCGGCATGAAATCAGAGAGAGGATTGGAGGACGATTAGAGGAGGCGACCACATGTTGGTCGCTCTCTTTGATCTTAAACGAAATGTTATTAATTAGAGCGAGTCCCTCAGCATGTCCTCCGGGCTCACATGGTTGGAGCAGACACCCTGATCACAGCATCGGGTTTAACAGTATGTCATACAATATGGTGCTCTGTCCCCCAACCTTTACACTTAAAATGCTTTAGGATTAAGGCAAGGGAAGGCAAACATATTTAATAGAAGACACGTATGAAATCTAAAAATCACCAGTCAATTCATTACTACGATTTAGTAGCTAACATTAGCACTAACATGAATAGTAATGTTATATCTTAAATTATAGCTGATAGCTAATTAAAATGAGAATACCAAGTCCAACATTCATTACCAGATGTAACAAATCTTCAAAGCTTAATCTTTGAAAATTACGCGACCAGTTATGTCAGATCTTAAAATGCATTTGACTCTGTAGTTAAAATGTATTTAACGGCTGGAAAATGTGGTTTGGTTTAGACAAACAGTAAAGCCTGTAGTTAAAATGTAACTATAACTCTAATACTCAATAACAGCTGTCCCACAAGGCTGTACTGCTGATTACACACAGTAAAAATAATAGTTAGATGGATGAAAAACCAGAACACAACTGTTTTATTCTTGGATCTTTACCTAGTAGGGGAAAAAAACATGAGATTTGGCATGAGGTTGGAGACCAAAAAGACACCAAAAGAGTTCATCATTTGTACGGGGGCCATTTTTGAAAATGTTCGACAATGTAAAGTGATACACTTTGTCACAAATGCTGTTCTCTCACTTACATACTTTAATATCAATTGAATGTTATCAGGCTGATATTTAACATGTAATATGTGGCGTGTTAACATGTTAATGTAAGCATAAGATAATTGTTAAAAAATGTAAAACTATAACCTGATGGTACATGGTGCTAGGTGAAAAAGTCAGGGGAAGTCTTAAAACTCACAATAAATCATTACAATAACTTACATCCATCAGCTACCACTGGTGTTTTAGACATGTGCAGTTCAAGGACTCAATGCTTGCCTCGGTGGTACTTTATGTGAGGCATAGCAATCAACTCGAACCATCCTCCAGATTCAGCTGCTGAGTGTCTACTAAAGCAGAAACGCCTGCAACATTCCCTAAATGAGGACGCAAACATCCACTGTGTAATGTACAGTATCTCAAGGTGAATATATCCTCATCCAGCATGCCTTAAAGCGTTGTAGACTAAGCATCGTAGCAGGATTTTACTCCCTGCAGTTGTTGCATGTCTGCCTTTTTACCCCACAGAGACGAGATTTGACAGTCGGGCTCTTGTCGGCTTTGTTGCAGCGTGTTTCAAGGCTTGTCTCACAAACAGACTCAGCGGAGGAAAGTGATTTTAGCGTTACTATTCACGTTAAAAGTTCTGTTCGTATCCCCGCTTGTCCTCATCTCACTATCAGACAGAAGAGGAGACTTTTAATTATGTTTGCTTTAATACTGCATGACACTGAGCATGGAGACATGGAAGAGAGCGAGCGACGGCAACTGAGACAGACAGAAGGAGAGAGAGAGGGAAGGAGGGAGAGAGAGAGAGAGAGAGAGATTCAGGTCGTATTTAGATTGCTTTGACAATTTCCCTCACGTAACAGTCATGCAGATTAAGTGTGTTAAATTGAATTGAATTGAGAGAGAGAGGTGGAGTGGAATGAAGAGTGAGTGATAGGAGAGAGTGCAAGAAGGGAGCTGGATGAAAGCAGCTGAGAGATGGAGAGAGAGTGTGACAGATGGAGAGACAGATGAAAAAAGTGAGATAAAGATGGAGAGAGTTTGAGTGATGCTGTCTGCTGATTGCCATCGTGTAGAGCAGTTTAGACCAGACGACTCAGTGGAATTAAAGGATTTCCATGCAAAATAGCTTGGCCCTGTGGAATTAAGGTTTAACATCCGGAAATGCCAGCCTCAACCTGTTTTGTTACACAGCCGCACAGTGTGATGAGCCCTTTAATTTGACACTGTGTAAGCCCCTCTCTTTGCCCTCTTTTATGCCTGATATTTCCATTCAGCCCATACATGGATCTAGATACAGACACCTGATCAGTGATCTCATGCAATGCCCCCACCTGCTGCTGAGTTTCTGGTGTGTTAGATGGAGTCCAGAGTTTAGTTGACATTTACTGCCTTTACTACACAGCTCCATGCAACAACAAAAGGGAAAAAAGAAAAAAAAGAGAGCTACAGGTGACTGATTTAATACCCAGATACCCTGCAATGTGACTTGACTTCTATGTTTGATATAATACGTCACGTCTCAGACCTGAATAATAAACTACTGTACTGCGCTGTAAACACGCTTTGTGCTGGGTGTACTGTGGCTGAAGCTGTCGCAATCAAATGTGTTTTACTCAAACTTATATTAACAGTGAAAACATAACTTTGGTTGCTCCCCAGTCTTTAAAGTATTCTCACTGTGCCTGCAACAAAAGCTTAAAGTGGCATTATTTTATCTTGTTTTATTTTATGGGAGCACAACACTGCCAAATTAAGGTGAAAACACAGTTTGGTGCTGGTTCGATTGGCACTGTAGGTTTATGAGAGTTGACACGAGCGCCAAACCAAACAGTAAATGTGTCATTAAAACCAAAACAATGAGCTGAAAGAAGCCTCAAAGCTCTGCGGAGCTGGTGTGTCCCCCATGTTGGTTTGTCACTGTATGCAACGCCTTTCACATCACATGTTAAAAATATTGATTAGTAGAGCTTTGATATTTGGGAGTTACGGTAATTCTTGGTAAACATTGAGGGCTTGACTCCCTATCTCTTACTCAGCCTCAAACACTCTCTATCACACACACACACACACACACACACACAGTCACTGTCATCCACACATACTCATTGCTTCTCACACATAAAGCAGTCTTTATGACAGTCTGCTGCAAACACTAAAACTGCACACACACACACACACATACACACACACTAATCCAATTGTATTTCTGCGACACCAGCAGTGTGTGAGTATAAATATTTGATGGGATCAGCGAGGGTGCTGAACGGGTGCTGGGACCCACTGCCTCCCTTTCAGTTCCCGAGTCCAGAGAGCTGGCATGAAAACCAGCCAGTCGACCACAAATCTCTGCTTTGGATCAATGAAGAGCAGCTTTACACACAAAACACACAATTACGCACACATATGTCTGCTGACACACACTTTTCATCCAGCTCGTCCATAGTCTTTGTCACAGCGGTTCACGTGGAGAGCAGGAGGGGGGGGGTTATCAGGCTTCACAATCACTATTGATCGCAGCCTAGAGAGCGTTGGACTTTATCCCCCTCTCTGCCTTCTCGCTTTCGCTCTCCTCCTCTTTTTCCACATCAGCTCTGCTTCTCTGGGTGACCTTGCCCTTTTTCTTTTTCTCGTTTTCTCTCCTCCTCCCTGCTGTCTCTTGTGAAGAGCTTGAGCTTCTAAACAAAATTATTATATTTTATATTTATGTTATTAATAAAAGTTTAAGCCTTGGCTGCAATAGAAATTCTTCAACTTGGCCTTAAATTGGGTTATTTTTAATTAACAATGGAGCATGGGATCATGTTTTAGTTAAAGAAATTCTACTGTGAGTTCAACAGTAACAGAAAGAGATGATGATTGAGAGAGTGGGGCGAAAATAATGGTTTCTTTTTTTCCTCCTCTGACTTGACTCTGGATATTGCTTTTGTATAGTTAAGTCTCACAAGACTTTATTTTGCTCAGAACCATTTTATTATTAATCAAAGACAACCATGCTCAATGGCAAGTTTCAGTTGCCCTTACAGTCATTTCCAAAAGCAAGTCCTTCCCACAAGTTTAGATAATATAACATGGAGTTGGCCCCGTGGTGGTAAGTTTGGGCTCTTGCGTAGAATGTTAAATATACTTGGTCCCTTCAAAATTAATGCTGCAGGTTTTGCAAAAGAACTGCAAAGCTAAGCAAAAGTTTTGAAACAAATGTTAATTTATTGAAGTACTTTTTCAGGGGGAATAAGTGAAAAAGACCTGTGTAGATAACATGACCAGCAGCAGAAAACACAGCTTGACAACCAGCTGCCCTCACTGGGCGCTACTCACCCCAAGACATGTGCACAATCACGTTAACACACACACACGGATGCTGTGCACATGCATGCAAAAAGGGGTTTAAACTTAATAACGTAGTACTGAGAAAACTATAAAAATACTGTAAATATTTTTATATTGTGAATTTAGGACTATAGCTGGTAACAACGTACAAACACAAAAGGTTATAATGTAGGGAGTTAAATTAAAAAGGTAATTATTAACCAATCAGAGGAGCTGTAGTGTATTCAAAACACACAATTGTTGCAGTTTAGAATAAAACATTAAGGCAAGGCCATAGTTGCTAAATTCATCCAAAATTGACCAAAAGTGAGTCCAAAAGGAAATTGATTTAAGCTCTGGATTGTGTTCTCAGTTCTTTCAACAGCGTAGTTTTTTTAGCTTCTGCCCACTGTTAGCAGCACATGTAATAAAATGTGCCCTTGGAACTCGTACCTGACTTATAACCTCACACTTTTATGTACATAGGCTTACGCTGTCGATTTTTTTTTTTATCAAAGAACCTGATATTTTGTAACACAGTTCATCTTTTGTTCTGATGATTCAACCAGAGTTTCATGTCCATCCAAATCTGTGGAAGTACTCCGACTGTGAGTCATCAAACATTTACACTGTGGAGAAACTGAATGGGACTTTTAACTCTGATCCAGGGCTGCCCAAAATATCTTCCCTTACTTTGCAGCTTCATAGTACTATAACTAGCCTAGGATACAGTATGTTAAGTTTCAATGATAAAATATTTGGGGCCACTAAATCATACGAGGTTCCAGGGATATCTGTCCAGTGTGAATGGGATTTAATCCAAGTTTTACCTCTCATGATCAAAAAAAGAAAGAAAATGTTAATGTTGCTGGTTGTGGTAGCGAAATGCAACAATACTCTCAAGAGAAAAGACAGGAGTTAGAGCTCAGCATCTTCAATGTTTTCACTGAAAACACAGCAGCTTTGTTTGCAACCATATTGTATAATGTGTTATGTGTGGACTTGTCCAGCCAAGCGGGCCAACAGACTCGAGGTAGCAACAGCTAAACTCCACTGGCCTCAAGCCATCATGCTGTGAGTTCTTAATTCAGTGTGATTATCTTGCAGAAACTGACCGCTAACAGATCACATTAGGAGTCCAGGACAATTTTATGCCAGTTTTTGCAAATGTAGCACATGAAAACATTTTACATTTGTAGTAAATAATCTTTTTTTCTATGGTTGAGTTTATGGCGGAATCACAAACGTCTTAAAAACTCTATTTCCACGCCTGGCTCTCATTCTCCCAGATTGGTTCCTTCTTCATGATCAACCTGTGCCTCGTGGTCATCGCCACCCAGTTCTCAGAGACCAAGCAGAGGGAGCACCAGCTGATGCAGGAGCAGCGAGCGCGGTGTTCGTCCTCCTCCACCCTGGCCAGCGAACCCGGGGACTGCTACGAGGAACTCTTCCAGCTGGTCTGCCACGTAATCCGCAAGGCCAGGAGACAAACCGTCGCCCTCTTCAACACCCTGCGGGGGAAACCCCGCGGCTTTCGGGGCGTCGG
This sequence comes from Lateolabrax maculatus, assembly GCA_031216445.1. Taxonomy (NCBI): domain Eukaryota; kingdom Metazoa; phylum Chordata; class Actinopteri; order Acropomatiformes; family Lateolabracidae; genus Lateolabrax; species Lateolabrax maculatus. Next base: position 4,780,712 of record CM062204.1, on the reverse strand, counting down.
AAGAGGTAGAGGAGGAGGGGAAAGGAGGGCGAGGAAGGCCAACGGTAGGGGAGGACGTGAGAGGAGAGCAGTGACGAGGCACGGTATGTAACTGGAAAAATACTCAAAGACAGTAATATTTGCATGCATGTTTAATACAGTGACCCTTTAACACCCTCCATTTGCACCATTTCAGGTGCTCCCTGTCCGCACCATAACAAACCTGACCACGCCTCACCCGCCTCGCCCATGGCCCTCACGGCCACCTCTGCCACCGACGGCTGCCCTCAGTGTGCCGCGGCCCTGTCGCTCGCCGACGGGGTGGGACCGCTTCGCAGCGCGGTAAACGACGAGGCAGAGGAGGGAGCTGTGGAGGAAACGGACAGGGACGGGGCGGCTTCCGGCGGTAAGGAGAGGGACAAGAAAGACCAGGAGGGCGCAGGGAGGCATGGGTGCTGCAGTCCCAAGAAGCGATGCAAGGAGCTGTGGCACGAGACGAGGCTGAAGCTGTGGGGGATCGTGGAGAGCAAGTACTTCAACCGAGGCATCATGATCGCCATCCTGATCAACACCATCAGCATGGGCATCGAGCACCACGAGCAGGTAGACAGCTGCAGCTCTCCTCAGAGTAACATAACATCCCTTTTACTGTGAAAAGCTTTTCATTTCCCCCCCCCTCTTTTTGTTATTATCTTTCATTTCTGTAGTATCTGTGTCCTCTCACTCTCCATCTGTCTCTTTTACACAGCTGTCTGTCCTTTCATCAGTTTAATCAAATGTTTTCAGCATCATAGATGTGTTCACAGTCGCAAAAAAGCACAGGTTGTATAGAAATCACGGCCTACACTGAGTGCTCTGCAAACTGGGCTCAACAGATTCAGTAAAACTGCACCGCAAATCAAAAGTGCAGCTGCTGAAGAAAACAAGTCACTTGTATACGCTTTCATTTTCACAAAAAAGCCAAAGCAATTTCTTAAAACTGCTGGACCCTGTAGTTTTTAATAAATGTTAGTCAAACAGGAAATCATTGTGGGAACTTTTTTCAGACTTTGATCTGCAGGATGGTGTTTGTAATTGATGTAATATAATGTGTTCTTGGTAAAAAAGGAACAGCTAATCCAGTACAACAATGTGGCTCATCGATGAGTTTTTAATAGTCTTTGGACAACTGTGTAACAGTGAAATAAGCATTGTCAGACTTTGGCAACACTTTTATTTTTTTTTTGTCATTAAGAACATACAATATTTTCCAGACCTTTTGTAAACATTTTACAAGATTGGTGTATAACCATGAAACATTCAGTTAGGACTTTTCATGGTCATCAGTCTTGTGATTTTATTCTATCAACAGCTCATCGTGCTGCTACATGGGAAAATAATGTCAATCAAATTAGAAACAATCTTAGCTTCCCAAGCTTTTTCAACTTTTAGTTCAAAACAACAGCAACAGCTTTGAGGGATATTTCATCCATTAGTGATAATGTTGGAATGAATGTTGTGGTCCTGTTTATTATTAACGTATGTGTGTCTGTTTATCTTTAGTTATTGCTACCCAATCAGCATGTACTGGCCAGCTAACAATGTTCATTTATAAACGGAGGAATCCATAGCAGTTCAAAATAAAGGATTTGCCTGTGTAGTACTTTGTAGATGCACGAGCTGCAGCCTCTCTCTCCGCCTACAGTTGTTTTAGGGTGAACAAACAACCATGCTGCTCTCAGTGCGAAGCCACAGTCTCTTTCAGTGTCTCTCCCTGTCACTCAATGTCCACACTCCTCCACAATGTAAACCTCTCTATATTCTTTCTCCCGAACATCCATCTCTCTTTCTTACAAGTCTCATGTATAATGGGATTCCCCAGCTAACAGGATAGTCTCCACTCAGGTCAGGTAGGGCCACCAGAACACTATCGTACCTTTGGTTCAGATCCCACTTGCCAAGATCTCCAAGAAATAAAAAAAATATGCATTGTCTCTCTTTTAACTTCTCTCTCTTTTTTTTTGTTCTTTTTTCCTGTTTCCTGTCTCTTTCTGTCGCTCTGCTTTGTACATTCTTTGTCTTTCTATCAATATTTCTCGCTTTTGCTATACCATCGCCCACTCACGCCTGCCACCGCCGCAGTGGTGGGTCGTCTCTCATCTCAGGGGCGGCTAAAAATAGAGGGAGACAGAATGAGAGAGGCAGACAGAGACTTTGCTCCTTTAATGGGGAGGAAATAGCAAGCTGCAATGTCTGTGGTTCCGCCGCCTGCTTAGCAAACTGGAGTCATGCCTCCTTCTGTTTGAACAGTGGTATCAGAGGCTTAATCCGTCTCATCGCTCTGATCCTCATCCTGTAGAGAGCTGCTTCCACCTGTCCTACTACACCTGTGGTCAATGGGAACAACAGATAACCAGTGTGGGAAAATGCAAGCCAAATATGTTTTTTTATTTTCTTTTATTTCTGGGTTGTAGCAGGTATGATGTAGGCCACCAGCCTCTTTGGCAGGCAACCAGACATCATTTGGAGTGTTTTTTATTTAAAAACAAACCAGTTTGTTGGTGAACCAATGTTAAATGTGTTTTGGGATGCCCCAACACCTTTTTACAAAACCAAAGACATATTTTGTAGTAATTAAACTACATGATATAAGATATTTGATTAGAACTATGACAAAGCAGCTCAATAACAAACTTCCTCTGCATACTCTCATTACATGTTTAAATAGCATATGCTTAAAAAAAGTAGACAACCTTGTTACCTTTCTTTTGTAACAGTTTCTAAAAGGAAACTGTAACTGTTCTGACATTGTGAGATGAGTTGTTGTAAATGTTCTTTCATAGGATCAAGTTAAAGTCTTAGTTTAGATGATTTCCATCTGTGCCAAGTGCCGCTCGGTTTGCTCTTGACATCACAAATTTGATCATCTTTCTTGGGACGTAGTTGTCGGAGCACTCAGTCTTAGAAGGGACATTAGGTGCTACAATGGCATCATGTGCATTACTGAAAATACAAGGCTGCATCCCCCATTGAACAGGATGGATTTCTTTAGTGTGAAGACACTTCAGATAATTTAACAGCTGTTTGGGAATTAATAATGCAGCGGCGTGATGGGCACTTTGGAGATTTGACAGGGGTGGATAGAGATCAAACAGTACTGCTAAATTATTGTCTTTCCTTGCCAAATTGTGAAGATTAAAACTGAAGGAAATTGTGGGATTGGTGTTGCAGGGGGGGGGCACTGTTGCAGTCAAAATATTCAACAACACCCACATACTTAGTTTCAGAGTTTTTGGGGAAGGCTGTCACATGCCAATTAAAATCCCAGCGGAAACCTAACGTATTTGGTAATCATAAGGTCAGAGAATTCAAAAACAAAATCATAACTGGGTTTTGGAGGACAATAAATCAATCCACAGAAAACTGTTGGATACCTTAGAATGGGAAATGAGAGCAATACACAAGGATTTGAATTTATCAGTTACTGAAACCTTGCATCTAAAATTTATGTTGTGAATAAATGCAACCTTCCACCTCTACTAGGATTATTGAAGAATCAATAGTCAGCGGGACAAGCCTTAATAAGGTTTGGCTATCTGCATTTACCAGAATTGCTGTGAAAACATAAGAAAAGCTTAATAAAGCGATGTTTTCACTCTGTACAGGAAACAAATACGTGAATATCACTTTTTTTAGAACTGACAAAGGGAGAGACAGATATTTATGCATGATACCACAGTGTTACATGAGACAGGTGAAAAGGTGTTGCACTAACCGGGGTTAGACTCGCTGTGCATCAGATGCTAAAAGCATTAGATTAGTGAAAAGGCTAAAAAGGCTGAGCTTGTTGCAGAAAGTTATACAACTGTCAATGTATGGGATATAATGACCAGAATGTGCTATTATTAAACAAAAAATATGTTTCTTATTACCCTCCAAAATGACCCACACTGTATAACCATTATAGAAATGATTTAGTGAGGGTTTTCTGACCTGCCAACTCGACAGATAAGTTTAAAGTTTAGACAACTAAAACTATTTGCGTAAGGTTGGGGAAATATCACAGTCATGGTTAAAAGGACCTACATTAACTGTTGGTAGGACACGGATGTGAACAGCTGGCTCTGCTGTCAGTCAGACACTCTGTACACCGAACCACAACCTCCTCTGTAAGTGCAACACACTTTGAAGGTTTGAAGTCCTATAGATCTGAAACAATTAGTCGATTAAGCAAGTCACTCAACAGAAAATTACATGTAAGGGTTATGGAAGTGAAGAAAGGCCAGTTTTCGGGGCAACATTGCTTCTCCAGATGCTGGAGCCAAACACACAGCAGTTTTTGTTCACTATCATTACACTTTTAGTAATCAGCATTAGCTTTATTTTTAGTTTTTGTTTGTTTCATGTGACTGAGGTTGTTTTTTAAAGTTGATTTTAGTTCACTTTACAAGTACATACTGCTCACTTCCGTCAATCACCTGTGAGTCATCAGTTTGATATCAAATCTCTGCTCTTTTTATTTTATTCCATACTTTAGCTGACCGGAAAACACAAGTGTTTAGATCTGTTCCCAGGTCTGCAGTAATGAGACTGCAGTAATGGATCTCCAGGGGCTGCCGACACTGTTTGTCTGGTCCGCAAACGGCGGTCAGGCGTCACATCGTTACCGACACTGGTGGGCATGCATCATTAGCCTGTGTTTTCACACTGCTAAACAGTCATTAGTGCTGACAAACACAGACACACACACACATGTATATACATACAGCAGTGCAAACAGTCGCACACAAGCACACAGAGAGACATAGATGCAAAACACACAGTGCTCATTGATTCTGCAGCACTGAAATGTCAGAAGCGTCACTGCTGAAGTTACTCTGAGGAATAGTGATGTGCTGGAAATCATGATTGTGTCAAATTTAGCCCTTTGTATCTCTGTTTATGTGTGTGTGTGTGTGTGTGTGTGTGTGTGTGTGTGTGTGTGTGTGTGTGTGTTCTTCCTTATTGAGCAAAGCCAGACAGAAACAGAAGGACAGAAGGAGAGGGAGGAAGTCAAACAGTGTCAGAGACAGCTGAAAAGACAGACATTGATGTACATTAACAACGTGAGACTGACAGCAAGTAAAAGAAACTGAGATATATTGTAAAGGAATACGGTAGAAGGCAAAAAATAAATACATCCAACTGTTTCTGCCAATGTTCAAGTGTTCAGTGAGTGGACCTATTTAAATACTTACAGTGATCATTTTATCACTCTTGGGTAAATTTGCAATTGCTTAACTTCCAGGACTGAATGAATACTACATCGTAGCTCCCCAGACCATTCTTGGGAGCAAAACCGGAGCCTTTCAGTATGTCTCAGAGGTGGAAGGAGTACAATGTTTGACCTTTTTAATGGCAGCATAGAGTGTGCAACATCCATAATTGATGACAAAATGTGTTATGTTTTGTTCGGCTGCTACCTGCCGCTGTGTTGGAAAGGAGCGGACAGTAGGGATGTGGACATGCAGAGCAGATGATATTTGAACAATGTAGCAGCTATTTTACTGCTTGTCAGTGTATTTTTCAGTAATCCTTTAAAATTGCAGCTAACAAGTGCAGTTTCCTAGAACTCTTTTTTTTTTTTTACTGGCATCAATGCATCTATGTATGAACAGTTGTGTGTAAAAGCTTTTGTACTTCTTCTTGGCCTTTCCACCATTCAATCCATGGTGATAAAAATTTTAAATGGCTTACAACTAGATAAAGCAATGAAGAAGCAAAAAAAAGAACTGACCAATACATGGAGTGTGTGTGTGTGTGATTATTTCCTCTAAGTATTGATTGACTGCTTGTTATTTGTGGATGTATGACAAATGGGAAGATGATCATCCTGCAGATTATACCCACACCCACATTTTATATCCCCCTTTTTTTGCTGTACTGCTTCACATTTCCTCTCCTGTTACCCTGGTGCTCCTCATTGTCCTTCATCTCACATTCATTTCTTTTGTCAACTTTCTGCCTTCACTTTGTCGTCTCATTTTTCAAATGTAGCTCCTAATTTTTATCTATGCTAGGGCATGGCTGGTTGATTAGGGCGGCAAACTAATCAACTGGTTGTGTCTATTTTTTCATCCATCCAACAATTTTGCTTTGTGGCATGTAATTAGCCTTACAACTAACCTACAAAGGGCTGCAATGTGTCTACCTTTGGTGCGTTTTTGCATTTTCCTGCCTTAACTTGCTCTCTTCTTTGCCTTCCTTTCCTTCTCCTTCTTCTTTCTTATGTCCTCCTATCTTCCGACTCTTCTTTTTCTCGTCCATTTTCTCCTCTTTTTATTTCTCACTATGTCCCGTCAGCCAGATGAGCTCACTAATGTTCTAGAGATCTGCAACATCGTCTTCACCAGCATGTTCTCCTTGGAGATGATCCTCAAAATCACTGCATTTGGCTCCTTCAGCTACCTGAGAAACCCCTACAACGTCTTCGATGGAGTCATCGTCATCATAAGGTAATTACACAGTATAAATATCCTTCAAATGTCAGTTTTTGGCAGAAAGAGGGAAAAAAAGAGAAGCTGCTTTTGAAGGACAAAATATAACGTTTCTGAACTATTGACTGATGTAATTCAGGCAGCATACTATTTTTGGTTTGCCAGACTTTTCTGAAAAGAGATCCTGCAGTTCAATTATTCATGTCATGCTTTGTCAAATTGTCATCTGCGTTCTCCGTTGGTTGAAATGTACCACCTGTATGTATTTGGATGCCAAAGCCGTCAGACAGCAGCAAACAGATTTTGTCTTTTGTTTCGTGTGCCTGGAGCCTCAGGTGAGTGGCTGTGCCTTTGATCTGCTTGCGTTTTTTTTTCCAATTCTGGCTGAGCGCCTTTGTCTGTGATCCCCATTATAACCCTGAGATCAAATACACATCAAAGCAACTAAAACTGAACAAGATCAAATGTGCAGCCCATCACAGAAGAAACATGTTGATTGAACATATCTACATCTGTCTTATCTCTCGCTCCGCTACCAATTTCCCTCTCTTCATCTATCTGAGTGTCCTAAGCTATTCATACAGAGCTGCTCTGTAAAAGTGCCGCTATTCACTTTTTACCAATGCAGAGCCGATGCTATTTTTATGTGTTAAGTGGAGCCCTTGAGAGACACCTCCATTAGAAGGACACATTTCTTTAAAGCCAGTTTTTCCACTGGCGAATGGTTCTTGGTTCGTGATAAATACCTTTGAAAACTCAGATGAAAGATAAAACTTCTGTGAGCCTCCTTCTGTGGTTATTCTGCAGCAGAAAACAGCAATTAAGAAAGTCATTAAACATTTAAGCAAGAGCTTGATTTATAATGTCCAAAAACTTAAGTGACCTCTTAAGTTGACACATTAATTACTGAAGAAAAGATAAACCAAGCACTCCTTATGTTGCCCAAGAATTAGTGAGGCACTTAGCTTCTGTCATTTTTCAAGTTTTCTTACATATTTGTAAAAAAAAAAAAAGGGCTTTAAATTTGAATTATCAGTGATAATCTATTGCACTGCGAACAATGAGCTCAAAATCAAAATCAAATCAGCACTTCACATCCAACAGTGAGCATTTGATGATCACCTCAGAATACACAGTTTATGTCCAGTGCCAACATTTTGTGTAAATGCATGAAGTAGCGAGCCTTAGACAGTATGTAACAATGCAGATTGCGAGGGTGCATTGTTTCATACTTCATGGTGGATGGGTATGAACTAATGTTGTAGTCACATTTTGTAGAAAGTGAGAATGTTATAATATAATATATATAATATTTTTATTTGATGTAAAATGTACGTAATCCGGATTTTTCACAATGGGCCATTATCAATGTTTTTGTCTGGCGGTAGGGTTGGGAAACACAGCGTCTGGCATTTAGAAGCAAATTTAAAACCTCTCTCTTCAGTTGAACCTCTGTTGAATCTGGTGTTATCGCTTGTCGTTTTGTAAAACAGGCATTTATATGTATGTATTTTTATGCAAATGCTGCAGATTAATACCCCTGACGCCCCGAAGAAGGCTGTTTGTGCTGCTACGCGTGGGTTGCTACCCAGTTCTATTTTAAAATGGATAAGTGTTGTATATGTTTTTAGAATTTCAGCATGAAATATCCATCTGAATAAAGGCTTTTACTCTTTTTGCCAAAGGGAGTGCCTTAAACCTTTTCTTCTTTTTTGAACTTTGTGTTCCCTACCCAAGAGCACCTTCATCACACTCGTTTGAACTTCCAAGCACTCTGGACCTTTTCTTTCTGCTGCAGATTAATCCTTTAAGTTGTCATTATTTAGCTGCATTCTTTCTCTTACGTTACTTGGTTGGCTATGCGGTCTGCGTTTCTCTTCTCAGTGTATGTGAGATCATCGGCCAGTCCGACGGCGGTTTGTCTGTGCTGAGGACCTTCAGACTGCTGAGGGTGCTGAAGCTGGTACGGTTCATGCCAGCTTTGAGGAGACAGCTGGTGGTCCTCATGAAGACCATGGACAACGTGGCCACCTTCTGCATGCTGCTAATGCTCTTCATCTTCATCTTCAGGTAAGGTGATACATATATGTGCTGTATATGGACATCTGTGTCTTTCGGTGTCTCGTTCTGACCCAGATCATTATGTTTCTCATGTTTTTCTGTGCAAAGGCATGGAGCCCTTTTCTCCCTGTAAAGAGTATTTTTTGAGTTTTTTTCAGTTAGATGACTAAGACGGAGATCAGTGTTTCATCCTCTGCTTTCCTGTGTGTATGTATGTGCCAGTTTCTGTCTATTTCAAAGTCCTGTGTACCTGCTTAATAGCTGCCATTGATACGCACAAGGTCAAAGTGTTCTGCAGCAGCTATTAACCCCGGGTGCCAAATAACGAGCAGACACTTGAAGATCTGGTTAGAATTTAACAAGCAGACACTTAAAGAACTGGAGCAAAATAACAAGCAGAGATTTGTGGATGCTCCAGCACTGACACAGCAGTGCTATGAAGACCTAAAAGGTCATTCAGTGGATGATCAATGGCTGCAGTCTTTGTTTCCTTCCTTCTCAGCTTCACTTTCTACTCAAGACTTTTCTTGTAATCTTGATGTGTAAGGTGATGTGAGGAGAAATTACCCTGACCAATACACACCCCAAAACTGTATTTGTGTGTGTTCAGACACATACATATACATACAGGGTCCAGTTGCAAGTACAAGCTCTTATTTTGATATCATTTTATTTATATATTGTCCCATCTACTATTATGGCAGGGTTGTGTTCAGTGTGTGGTTGTCACTTTTGAGATGATGTGTGTAAATGTGAGGTGTGCTCCTAAAATGTCATATCCCGGCTACGTTACATCCATTAACATTTGCTCATGTCATGTTTGGTTTGTCAATTTATCTCCACGTTAATTGTCAGGTAGACAACACAACTTTTAGAAACATCATCCATGACAGTGCTGGTTACAGCAGGCAGGTTTTTACAATCACTACTAATTAATGGTATTCACAGTTTGATACTGTACAAAGGCTCTTTAATACCCATCAAAGAATTATTATCTATATCTAGAACAGTTGTGTGCAATTAACTGCACATCAAAAAACCTCTTCCATTACTTTGAAATGTTTAATGTTTTACTTTACAGTGATAACAAAGCCATTGGAGTAGTGACATCTTATGTAACCAAGCATTAGGGTTCAGTCACATTCAAACATTGACATTTATCTCCATTAAGAAAGTGTCGAGTTGTAGCCAGAGTACAAAAACAACTAATAATACATATAGCTGCATATACAGGGCAGTATTTATGAACTCAGAAACAGTTAAGAGAAAGAAAAAAACCTTAATTATCCAAAGCCTCTCCATGGATAACTCTAAAAGGTAGGTTTTGTGTTTATCGTGCCTCAAAAAATCTGCAAAGATCGCATTTAATTATCAGTCAGGTACAGCAGATGATACACTTTCAATGTGTATGTTATGTTTACATCACCAGAGGCTGTGTTGTTGTGTTGCAGTATCCTGGGGATGCACATATTTGGCTGCAAGTTCAGTCTCAAGACAGAGACCGGTGACACAGTACCAGACAGGAAGAACTTTGACTCCCTTCTCTGGGCCATTGTCACTGTTTTCCAGGTAATCAATATATCACTGTTTGGATAAGCATGCACACAAAAACACTAGCACACATCTCTTCAGTCCTCTTATGACCTACATTTCTCAGTTCTATTTATGCAGATGACTTGCATGTATATCTAGACACTTTAACCTATAAATTGGACCACCTAAAATTGTAAACATTTACAAATAGCATGATTGATTTACATAATACTTATGTAAATCATTTTTTTAAGTTCTCAGTTATTTATATTGTCAGACATTTAATGCTAATACACCAATCTGTAATAGTCTAAGCACGTTCTATAAACTTCACTGTGTTGTGTTTGCGATATTTGATTAATAAACTGTTGAATTAAACTACTTGTGTACAATTAAAGCCTTTTATGTGTGTAATTCTCTCAGATTCTGACCCAGGAAGACTGGAATGTGGTTTTGTACAACGGTATGGCAGCCACTTCACCTCTTGCTGCTCTGTACTTCGTGGCCCTCATGACTTTTGGAAACTATGTCCTTTTCAACCTGCTGGTGGCCATCTTGGTTGAAGGCTTTCAGGCTGAGGTAAGGGCTTCACACAGCAGGATGTAAACTTGTTTCTATAATAAATTGATGTCTGTATTTTAATTTAGTTGTTGATGATTGAGGTGCCCAGGCCAGGTTTTTTGATCTTATTCATTACCTTTTAAGAATATTAATTTGGTTCAACCTTCAACAGGGAGCTGACATATTTCAAATTATCACTGACATGTATTGCCTTCCCAAAGCAACCAAGGAATTGCAGCAGATCAACAAGCTCTTACCTCACAATAACTCAATAATTTACTCCAAACAAGTGACAGAAATTGATGATGTCAAGCAACTCTTATAGTGGCCTGTGATTTACATAAACTTTCAAACTTTGACAGTTCTTCTATGTTTAGCTTCTCTCCATCCATCAAGCTTCTGTGCACAGTGTCCTCTCATATGGACGGCTGACATCCATCTGTCTGTGTTTCACAAAGACAAAAGACGTTAACCTTTGGCAGTGACCTTCACAGCTAAAATAAGCCCGGGCTCTCGGGTCCTGCTGATTTTCATAGTCACAGAACTGTGAAGATTGACATGCGTGGAGTTAATAATGAAACACTCTCAAATGTTAAAATGCACCACTAGACACTCATCTCAAATATGGTCTTTCAATTTAACACAGCTTAATGGCGGAATAATACAGCGCAAGAAGTGAGTTATGACAGGCAATAGAGTAAAACTTGCATCTTTGAAGTTGATCAAAAACCCTGATTAGGCTCTGTAATGTACTGTTTAATCTTGTTAGAGGTGTTTTTTTAAATGTGTGCTTCTCCCCATTTGAACGCACAAAGACTTGTCTATGGAGTAACATTAGTATTGATAATTAAACTAATGTTTGATGTGTAATTTCAAGGAGACAGTAAAACAAGGTACACTTTTCCCAATCAAAGAAAACAAAGGGGAAAATTCAGTATATTAATAATGATGTTGTCCAGTGAACTCATTGATAGATAGATAGATCCATTCACTATTCATTTTCTATCCAGTATTATATAAATAAATAAATATTCTCTGTATGTTAAATCCTGTGGACATGCAGGTAGTTCAAATTATGCATTATTTTTGTTAAATTTGTTTTGATCATGTATACTGGTGTCGCTTCTGAGAAGCCTAACTTATTCTGAAAATAATATATAGAATACCATGCTTATACATGTACTGACTATGCCATAAGCCTGTAAATACTGTAAAGGGGGTGAAAACCGAGCAAAAACAGCCGAGGATCCAAAGGTTATAATAATCAATTTCATAATGTAGAAATAACAGTGTCACAGTATTGGTCACAATTATATTTATCAGTGGCTGTATCAGCAGTCAAAACATAACAATGGTGTATAAACACAACAGTGTAATTTCTGAAGCCATCCATCTCAGTGGAAATACGCGAAAACGATGCCGTCAATCTGTCATCAAATGTCAAACTCACAGATGTATCATTGGAAAATTGTAGTGCGGTTGAGTAGTCCAGTTAAGTTTTCATACACAGATCAAAACATTACCATGTTCATGGAGTGACGCTATGATGTGTGAGTTGGAGGGGAAACACTGACACAAATCACAAGGCTTTTGATTGATCCTTTTCAAATGCCAAAACAAAACACAGCCATCAGTCTTTCACTCTGTCTCTCTGCCTCTCATTCTCTCTCCCTCCTCCTCTCACTGTCAGTCCTCCCCCCTCTGGCTCTCTCGCCTCCTGCACTCGTCCACACTGTGTCGACTACTGCTACTGTACACACCTGGGATTATTGAGCCAATTTACTCCAGATTTTCCCATTGTGAAGACCGACGGGGGAAATCCCATTGGTCTTAACTGAACCTGTGGGGTTACTGGAGCAGTGTGTCAGTGGTTTGAGTGTTTTACTGATTTAATCTTAAGACTAACACAGATCTGAGCCAACCTGATAACCTCAAATATGTTAGACAGTTGGTAGGGGAGAGCCTGTTGCTGTGACTGATGTCACACAGGAGATTACAGGTCCTGAGTCAAAATCTGTTACAGTGCACTTTGAGAGTCTCTTGTCTTTCTCTTCCTCTCTTCTGTCTGTCTCTCGCCCGCTTTGTCTCCAGGGTGATGCCAACCGTTCCTATTCAGATGACGACCACTCCTCTTCCAACTTTGACGAGAGCGAGAAACACGACTCCATAAAGTTTTCTGGTGAGCTGATGAAATGTTTTCCTCCCATCCTTATAATTAAAGTATATTTATATTAGAGTTTTTTTTAGTCAGTGGCTCGAATTACTTTAAAATAACTGATAACTAATAAAGTACATTGTGACTTAATATAGCTAAAGCATCTCTAAAATCATAATTATGCCCAACGAAGCTAAAATTCAGCATTTAATAGTTATTTCTCAAAGTGAAATATGAAGATGTCAGTATCTTGGAAATCAATATCTGTTTTTTAATTGTTTCAGTGTCATTTAACAACCAAATCTGTAAGTTATTAAGTACAGGTTTGCAAAAGTATAAATTTTTTATGGTACTAAAAATGATTGAGAAAGTAATTCTATTTTTTTAAAGATTTTAAAACTAAATCTTTGGTTTCTGTGATATGTGTCTCAATGTCTCTTTTATCACCACTAATACCACACTTCAAATCACAGATTTTCCCATTCATGTCAATACCGAACAACATGGCCAACAATCTGCTTGCATCTCACATTTAAGCCGGTAGTCTTTGTTTTCCAGTGAGGCTTATTCAAGAAGCTAAATGTGCTAAACCCAAAAGTAAGACAGAACCATGTGCCAAAGGTTTACAAACTTGCAAAAACTCAGAGAATAGCCAGCAGTCTTGAAATATGAATGAGCTCTATCTTTATCCAGAGCTCACAATGAACCCGTTCCAGCCCTACAGCCTTCCATCCTCAACAGACCAAGTAAACAACGCAGTTCAGAGCGGATTAAACATGAGTTCAGAGACCGGGGGAATCACTCCCATACAGTATGAGTGGGCTACTGCTGTCTGCAGTACAGTGTGCGCAAAAGACGAGTCTCTGTCAGTTTGTTCCTTCATAGATGGAAACAAAACAAGATGTTTTACTGTGTGTCCACTGACACAGCACAGGGGAATTACCTTTGGTTGTTTGGCTTTTTGTTTTATTTGGGTGTGGGTAGTGAGTTTTCATTCTCCACCTCTCTCTGGATTTTGCCTTTAATCTCTCTTTTTGTCTTAAAAAGCTTAAGAAATTAGCCACGGGTAACATTTTTCTTATGAACATTTCCATGTGAAGAGTATATTCAACAATGTAGCAAATTAATTAGAATTAAGTGAAAACAAAATGAGAATTTTGTGTCTCTGAAACAGCTATCCTTTTAGATTCATACATTTACCTATTTTCACTGACAGGACCCTGAAAAGACCAGAAAGCAAAGCATTTTTAAACTCACAACCAGTTTGTCTTAAACTTTCTAAAGTTTGTGATTTCCAAATGTATCTAGACTTTATCCAAACCTCCTTAAGCTTGACATATTTCCTCTTTTCTCAGTTCGTACCTACATGTATAACCCACAGCAGATTGAAGCCCGTTGCCTGAGGGTTGTCAAACTTCATTCTGGAAAATGTAGAAAAATCTCCAGGTGAAATACAGACACATAAGACAGCTTGATAGAATGTGGTTGAGCAAAAAAAAAAAGAGCTGCAGTCTTACGACAGGATGGCTTCAGGAATTCATTTGAAAATGTAGATTGACGATGCCTAACAGTGTAAAAGTACGAGAATACATTATTCTTTTGATAGACACCAAATGGGGAGCGGAGGAGTTGGCAAAATACTGTGCATACATTGGTGAACTGCTCTCTCTGTTCAACCTACCTTTAGACCCAAGGATCTGCACGCTGACACCCAACGGACACCTGGAGCTGGGCGCTCTCTCTGGGTCCAGGGGATCCTACTCGTCAGAGAGACGGAGCTTCACCATCGAGTCCCGAAAGAGCAGCGTGATGAGCCTGGGCAAGAGCAGCCTGGAGAGACGCTCCCTCTCTCTAGTACGCAGTCATACATACTTTATATACTAACCCCTACTTTGTTGTGTCAGGTGAAAGCAGGATTTGAATTAGATTCAGTTGGTGTGTTTTGCCGAAAAAAATCAAACCCACAGAAGACAAAGCAAACACAGATTTTGTGAAATCGGTTATCAGACTTGTAATCTTCCCATTTCCATTTCATCACACCCAACAGCAGCATTAGTGCTTAGTGATAACACAACTTAAATTAAAACATCAAAAGAGAGAGAAATTTAAACAGTTCTGCAAGGTTTGGCTCAGTATCCAGTTGCCATGGCGACCTGTATTAATTGACTGTTCCCCTCCTCTATTCAATCACAGAGAAACTGAGAGAAGTAGAGAGAACAAAGGGAGATGGTGATGGAGAGAGAAACAGGAAGGGTGATGCAGAGTGAAAACTAGAGATATGATAAGCTGCAGTTTAGCAACGCTCTTACCTCAGAGGGTAAAATGTTAAACACAGTGGGTGTGGAAGATCCACTTCACTGTGAAGCCTCCTCCTCTTCTCTCAGAGCACTCCAAGTTAATTGATATCAGAAGGCATCAGTTACATCACTTAGAGCTAAAGTGCCACAATAATAAGCATTCAAGAAAGATGCTTATGAATATTTTTCTGATTTTCACTAAGGTTTTGCTACAGTTAGCAGCTCTGCTGCTGCTCCATCCTCTTTGATGAAATCGCACTTTGAACTGTGAATCAGTTCCATCTGTTTGTTAGGTGGTTTGTTGGTTTCACTGCCTCATAGAATATAACAGAACACTGTTGATTGCACTCAGATGAAACTCAGGTTGGATGATGCCTTGTTCTGTTGGGCTGCAGCACAATCAAATTTGAGTTAAAGATCTCTTTTTTTAACACAATGAAATTAAATGAAATAAACTACAAGTCAACATAATAAATAAAAAGAATCATCCAGAGTTATATTGTTCACTGATAAGCTTTACCTCACCTTGGTGTCTTTTTGGTGTAGATATACAGTATAATGACCAAATGTGTGAAATATACATTTAACACCTTTTCAAAGTTAACAGAAGTGAAAGTAAAAGGGTGGCAACATGTTCCCTTCGATCACTTCACTTATCTTTAATGACTCCACAACCTGAATCAGTGGAATTGTTTTCAGTACAGCAGTTCGGTGTCAGCAGAATTGTACCTAGACAGAAATCAATAGAATATATAACCCAATAAGCACTATCCACTGACTGGAAAAGAAGCTGAATGCCCAGAATTGGTGCAGAGGTATACAGCATATCTGGAGATAAGCTGTTTGTTTGATATAGTGATAATTTGATTTATTTGATTACAGGATGTTTGGCAAGAAAGAGAAGAAAGAGCCTGACTAGATAGTATACAGTACATCCGTACCAGCCTTTGTCTGTGGTTTATGGCATGTAGTGCAGAACAAATTGTCTTGACATTAATATTTGCTGTCTAAAACGCACGCACACACACACAAACACACACTCAATGTTCCTCTTGAGTGATCTGCAGTGCGGTTCTGTGTGGACCGAGGTGTTATTTAACAGCCAGCGTGCACGCTTGACTACAGTTTCTATAGAGACAGATGCATAGGTTCTCTGGTATATGGCATCGGCTCAGGCTTTGACTGATGACATGTACGTTTCCAAGGGTAAAACAGATAATTAGGTCCATCACGCTGAGAGGATTAGACATGCGGAAACAAACAGAAGTGGTAATGTTCCTCTAAGTGGAACTGGCACTCAGAGGTTTGCATATAAACTTGATGACAACCTGCTGAGTGCGCTGCAATCTCGTTTGCAAAGACCAGTTTATATTCCATTTGTTCAGTCATTTACTTATTCATTTATTTATTAATAAATGATTGACCTATAGTAGTGGGCATGCTTCCACTTTTCCACTTATCCCTGTAGTTACATATTCACGTATGATAAAAGTTGATCCATTTCCAAGACTGAAGAACATTTAAATTACAGTTGGTGGTTGAAAGTTTTACTTTACTTTAATTACTCATCAAGGACAATTCACATTAAAGGATAATCTTACTATTTTTATAGTTTGGCCATTTAATACTATTGGTTATGATCACTTGAAAAGTTAATTGCTGACATCTGGGACTATGGTAATATTTCTACAATGAAGTCTGACGGGACAAGAATCACTTATTATCCACATATAAATCACTTTATTTGGACGTAAAGTGAGTGCACGTGAAATACTGGTAGTAATTTCTCAAGGCAAGGTATGGTAGGTTTGCAACACAGTGAGACGTAGGGACGTAAAGATGTCAGTCCAGTCCACAGGGATGGGATGCTTCACCGCACATACACCAATGTTTGGACTGTTTTTGAATTATTACAGCTGAGAAGGGACCATGTCACATTGTAGTTTTGATAGGGAACTATTTTTTTTTCAGCATTGCTGTGGACTGGGTTCACGGTCCAGTCTCTGTCCACTGCTTTGCTCGGGTCTTTGGTGCTTGGATAGATTTTGCTTTACTGGATGCAAACTGCTGCTGATTACTATGAACTGATGTGTGTCTATTCTAGCGTCATGGTCGCAGTTCCAACTACCACAACTGGGGGCGCCCTTTACACCCACAGTCTGCATGGAGCCGCAGGTAGACAGTTTGATTTACTTTCAGCAATTGATTTCAGCTATTGCCTTAATGAATTCTTAATACCTTCATTAAGCCTTAATAAACTACATGGAACATCGATTTGCTGTTGTTTTATGCTCTTGTTACCTTCATGACTAAACTCTTAATATGTAGAATAATGTTGATTACCTCTTTATTGATACTTTATAAATTGTTTATGAATATTAAAAACCTCTTAATTGCACTGTTGGTCCCTTCTTCTCTGCAGGTCTAGCTCAAACAGCCTGGGCCGGAGGAGCTACGGGTTCGGTGGGGCTCCTCTGGTGGGAGGCAGCCTCCGTGTGCACAGCACCCGCTCCCCCCACTCCTACACCTACGCCGCAGAGCAGGAGTCCCTTCTCTCCCACCCACCCCACTCCCATCACCCTCTACCCCCTCATCATCCACTCCCACCCCCACTGTTCCTGTCCAGACACTTTGCTGCGAGGAGAGATCGACGGGCTCTTTCCCTGGAGCTCCCAGAGCTGCTTCGGGCAGGCCTGCCCCCGGTCCACCCAGACCCCGGGAGGAGGAGTGGGTCTGGGGCAGGGGGATCGGTCACTGGGGGGTCTGGGGCTGGTAGTGGTTTAGGAGTGGACCACCGGGACTGTAACGGCAAGGCACCTGGTCCCCACACTCAGCTGATTGCTGAGGTTTTCCCTCAGGTCAACGCACGCAAGGACAGAGGAGACCTCGATGAAGAGACAGATTATGTGAGTGCCACAGATCTACTTTATCAGTAATCAGTGGCTCTTTCTTTATTCATCAGGACTTCATAAAGAAGAAAATCCCATAGCAGCAACAAATAAAAGAATGATCACCTGCTAAACTAGCTACTTTAGTTTTTAGGAGAGTTGATAAAATAGCAGTTGTGTTCCTTTTTATTGTTGTTGTTTATGCGTCAAAGTGAGAGAGAGGCTTTAGGTCTCCCCCCAGGGATGCTGCTAGCAGTGGATTAATGGGGAATTCTTTATTGGTTCCCAGATATGCCGAGATAATACTGAAAAAACATAAGCCACAATCATTGTTGTGTAGAAATGAGGCAGCACTATTGGTTTATCCAACCTCTGCAGTGACTTTGCCGCCACGTTATGAAATTTTCCAAGCGTGCCAGATATCTTCTAATTCCATCCGGATGAACATATTAAATCATTTTAATAGTATTTAGGTCACAGATAGAATGGGGATAAAATAAGAGTTATCTGAAAAAAAAGATAAGTATTGCACATTCTGCAGTTGTGGGTGTTGATCCATGTGGCACTTTTAGCAAAAATGTCTGTAGATGCAAATGCTGAGAGACAATGATGCTCTTAAGAGCAGAAGTACAGTTACCTAATGACAAAATTGATTGATATGTATCACTGATGAACGTATTGATTTGCTTGCTAATTTGATCTTTTAACATGCCCCCACCATTCCTCTCATCTCTATTTCCCCCCTCTCCTCCAGAGTTACTGTTTCCGTATCCAGAAGATGATGGAGGTGTACAAGCCAGACTGGTGTGAATCCAGAGAGCAGTGGTCCGTCTACCTGTTCTCCCCTCAGAACAAGTGAGTGGACAACCTTCAGATTTCTTTTTATGTAGCAGTTTGTTGTTGAATGTACGAAAGCAAACGTAACCAACTGAACCGAACCAAGTACAGTAAACAACCCCAACGTGAAACATTTAAAGGCCCTGAAAAACTTTTTGGTTGACTTGCCATAAATAAATACTATCTGTTTTTTATAACTTTGTTGTTACTTATTTATCTAGAAGTGTTTACTGTTATAGAGAAATACTTCATGGCTTTAATATATATAGATAGATATATACATGAGTCCACAATACTCTGCTTACATGGACTGGTGTGATTTTCCACCCCAAAGTCTCTCCAATAAACAGGTGGCATGTAAAACTCATTGGCCCTTATTTAAGACCTTACCCCACTTGACACTGTTCAGTGGGAATTGATCTGAACCAAAAATTGGCAGCAAATGTTAACCTTTCAGTGAGAAAAGACAGTGAGAAGCATCTCTCTGGATGTGTCTACCAAGCCTTTTTGCTCAGCACTAAAGCGCAGAGAAGCCAAATGTGGAAAGATGAGTCGACAAGCAAGACCGATGGCCCTGAAAACAAACGCTACCAGCTCCGTCCTGATAATGTGGAGAAACAGGGAGCCACATAGTCAAACCATTTGTCTGTTCACACGGAGCATACTTGCTGTCCTCTGGTTTCACAAATGGCTTGTTAAAGTGATGTCGCTGTGCGCTTCCTCCAAAGCATTATTTTTTTTCGCTAGACAGTGTTATTGACGGTGGGCTCCAAGTCGTGTGTGTGTGTGTGTTCATCTGTGTTTGTCTGTGTCATTATGTTTTCTCCCAGCCTTCTATGCATTGCTTGTAGAAACGCCCCTGAAAGCAACATGAAAGAAAAATCACTCAGTCATCCGCTCGCTCACTCACCCGATTCCCTGCGTGCTGATAGCCACTTAAGGGAAGCCAGGCCCCAGGGCTGTGTTTTGGCATCCTGGCAGGTGCCATCTGTCAAAGCAAGGGCTGTGTGTGTTGGCGGTGTGTGTACTAGCGTTAGGCCATCTCTCTGGTAGTGTTGTGTTGCGTGTTCGTGCATGTGCCTGTGGGTGACTTTGCATATGTGCATGTGGGAGCGTGTAAGCATATGCGCATCTATGCCTTGTTGATGCCTCAGTGTGCTGTATACGCTCGAGTGTGTGAGTAAGCATATGTGCGTGTTTGCTCCGAGTGTGCCCGAGCGGAAGTAAAGTGAAGGGGAAGCAGCCAAACAGATAAAAGGAGAAACAACGCAACGGCAGAAGTTGCGTCTCAGGCGGGATAAGTGCCTACGCCAGCGAGGCCCCTGGGCACGATCGATATCAGGGGACAGGGTTGCCAGATTTGAATCGATAGATAAAGGGACCGAGTTGCCAGGTCTGGAGGAAAAGCAGCCAGATTAGCACATTGATTTCCTCACCCAGCGAGCAGGTGCAGCAGTAGGTATATTCTGTTCCCTTTATAGCTGGCAGATGAGCTGAGATTGTTGAGGGCTTCACTCAGGAGTTTCTTACTGCCTTTACTGGCTCTGGAGCTGACAATTTGACAACAACACTGCAGGTGTTTCCGGATGTTAAAGTCTATTCAGAGATTGTCTCTACATCAGTGGTATTTTTATCTATGCCTACCTTGGAATAATTTCAAAGATTGTTTCATTTGAATAATTGTTAAAACAAGATGGTTGATTAATGGAGTTGTATTGTCTCACCCTCTGGGGTTTAAGATGACAAAACTAAAACGATTCCAGTCCCTAAAAACTTATTTTAAGCACGATGGAGTTGTCGAGTGCACCCCACATGTCACAGGAGTACTGAAAAGTCGCCACCTTTTTTTAATTTTTGATTCTCCCCTTTGTTTCTCTCTCGCCAGGTTCAGACTGCTCTGTCAGTCCATTATCGCCCATAAGCTGTTTGACTACGTAGTCCTGGCCTTCATCTTTCTCAACTGCATCACAGTGGCTCTGGAGAGGCCGAAGATAATGCAAGGCAGTCTGGTAAGAACGATGTTTCTCCATATCCCGTATCATTCTTCAGCCACTGAGCACTTACAGGACAAATTGGTCGTGGTTACTAGCTACATGTGTTGGACACACAGTGTTGTTTGGCTACAATTTGAAATGAATAAATACTAAAATGACTTTAGGGATTTGTCTTGACATATAAGCGTTGTCATTGATATAACCAACAAGCGTATCATCCTCTTTCAGTCTGCATGTCTGAGGTGAGACATCAGTGCCCATTTATGTTTTAAAATATTGAACAATGTTAGACTAATACATAACTTTATGGACAAATAAAGTTATATATAGATTTTTTAATTGACAAATCTTGAAACTTTAGAGCTAAATCTTGGTCCTT
The DNA here is from genome assembly GCA_031216445.1 of Lateolabrax maculatus. Taxonomy (NCBI): domain Eukaryota; kingdom Metazoa; phylum Chordata; class Actinopteri; order Acropomatiformes; family Lateolabracidae; genus Lateolabrax; species Lateolabrax maculatus. The sequence goes on along the minus strand of CM062204.1, from coordinate 4,759,573 downwards.
ACTTTTCCATTGCATTATTTCAGTGTCAAACTACCTCTTTGAAGTACGGATTTGATACGAGAAAAGTCTCAGTGGATAATTCTGGTTGTAATAATAACACTTTTTTATGTCTTGTAAACAAGCTGTTTGCTAATTTAGAAACGAAAATAAGAATAATTTGACAAATGATTTATAAACCAGCAATTATTTAAATTAATTGAATTAATTTACTTCAAAATGCCACTTTGCCTTCATTGCTCCAAGCTCTCACTGGATTCTGGCACCAAGCCACTCTCCAGCAATCAAGCAGCGCCAAAATATTGAATGGGAGGCACTTTTCAAAGTGATCCGAAGCGTTCGAATTAAAGCGTAGCAACTCTTTCAAATTTGGCATTTAATATGGCAACAAGATGTAATTTTAATTTAATAGCAAAAAAAACACTGACAAATTAAGTCAGTTAACTTTTTGAAGTCCACAGCAAAGGACCAGAACTGATTGTGATTCTCATGCTGCTTTGAAGCTACTGAGAAAAGCCAAGTGCAACATCTTCTCTTCCCAAGCTGTCTCTGCCACTTCTTTTTGTCTCTTTTAATTCTTATCTTCCTCTTCTTCTTTCCTCCTTCAAAACCATTTTCATTATTCTCATTATTCTGTCTTTGTCCTCTCTCCTTTTGTTACAGGAAAGGCTGTTTCTCACAATTTCCAACTACATCTTTACTGCCATATTTGTTGCGGAGATGACTGTCAAGGTAAAATGTCCCTTTCTTCTCTCTTCCCCTGTTGCTCTCATCTACATTCTTTACTATCTTCAGTCTCCTTTCTTCACCTCTCATCAAATCCTCATCCTTCTCCTGCCATACGCACTTCTTCTCCATTGTTTTTTTTCCTCTTTTCGCTCCTATCAGTTCCTCTACTGGTATTGTCTGTTTTAAAACTTTGTCTTCCCCCTGTACATTATTTTTCTTCACCCTCCATTTTATCTCTCCATCCCTTTTTTACTTCTTTCTTCTCCTCTTCTTTTTATATTATCTTTATCTCTCTTCTCCCTTCATCTCCAGCTGTTATTCTCATTCCCATCCTTTTTCACCCCCCCAACCGCCCATCTTTTCTTGACAACTCTGCAACTTGTAGTTTAATCAGTTGCCCATGTCCCATTAGCGATGGGCAGCTAGATAATGCAGGTAATTAGAAGGCTATCTCTCTTCAGCTGGCCTTTAGCTACTCCTGGACTTCTCATCGATAAACACACACACACACACACACACACACACATATTCACATGCTCTTTTTAATCCACTAATCTGCTGTCCAGAAGACAGGGCATCATCCATTATTAAGTGCCTTGTGTCTCCAGGCGTTTTCTGCATTGGTAGAAACCCTATAGTGATTTATTTATGACCAGGGATAATGAAGACATGTGTAGCACAATGATATGTAGATCATTTCAGCGCCGCGGAGCTGCAGAGGTCACATGTGCACATATATGCATTTGGCCCCAGGTTGAACTTATCTCCGTTTCTTATTTATTCTCCTCTGTATCTTCATCTCCCTCTCTGCATCCTTATTTACTTCCATTCCTTCGATCAGTCTTCCGATCACTTACATCTCCCTTCGCTTTATCGTCTCTCTGTCACTCACAGATTAATTTCATATTCAGTTCTGTATCTGTCTTTCAATCCGTCTCCCTGCTCTTTTGTCCCTCCATTTGTAATTAAATCAGTCGAGCTCCACTGTTATCTCTGCCCTGCTTCATTTGCATGTGGTACCCGGCACTCTCCTGCCGCTCATTTTCTTATCTCGACTAGTATATTATTGTTGTACTGTAGCACTAACTTCCACTCACTGTCCAATCAAACGTGCGACTGTTAAAGTAACTCAGCAGTGGAGTGTTTGTCCTGAAATTGAACTATCACAAAACCAGGGGACTAATCTTCCACTTGTATTTGTACATGAGCTTTATCTCAGCTGAAGCTGTATGTGTTGCCTAAACCCCACCACTCTTTCTCTCTCACACACACACACACACTGACGCACTCATTTGACTTAATATACTCTAAGGCATAACATAGATGTTAATTTAATCAAGAAGGCTGAAAAGACATGTCTTCTGGGAGAAAGAAAAGTAAGTCTGATAAGAAAAGTAAAAAAAAAACACTTTTATTTCCATGTCAAGTCATAACAAGTTGGTTTGTATAGGCCAATATATCCTAGTGCTGCATAAACTGTGACAAGAAGAGCTTGCCAGCACATCTTTTGTTGCCCATTAAACTACATTTTATTTGACAGTGATATGTTTTATAAGTTGCACCCCTTACTTTAAACCAGTGTTCGGAGACATTTGTAAGTACATAATAAAATGAATCACTTATAGAGCCCTGCATTGTCAGATAGTTGACTTTTTTCATGTCAGTTTATGATGTTTCCTCAGGAAAAGCTTTACTACACACTGACTTACTGACTTACTCATTTACTTATTCCGACCCTCTAATACTCAAACCGTCAGTCATTTTAGCTTTATAACAATCTGTCTGACACAAAGATTTTTTCCCTTTTTTTTTTGGCAATGGCTGTAACAATTTCCACACCATTTTTAAACATATTCATTGTGTTGGTCTTTTGACATAGAAAAATAGCGGATAAATACCCTGTAATTTATGAATAAATGGCAAATTATTTTCATTATGTTGCACACATTCACATGTGAGCTGTGCGCTTGGGAACATTTCCAACAACAAAAAAAAAAACTAATGGCGCAATTGAGGAAAAAAGTAATTGCACTCTATATAAAGACACGTCCTAGTGTGGTTAAGCGATGTAATTTGAACAAAACAGTAATGAATTCATTCATGGACAGTTGAGGTAATGAACTCCTGCAGTGCTTTTTGTTTTTCTCATGTTTTTGTTAATACAGGACTTATACTACATTATTTTGTCCTCAGTGTATATCTCCCTCTGTCCATCTTGCCTCCCATCCTCTCCCTCCCTCCCTCCCTACTTGTTGCTCTTAATCTGCTGTTCCAGACTGGTCAGTCTGATCTCTCTCCGAGGAGCACTAATTAAACAGAGTTTCCTCTCACACTCCATCACTGAGGCAGCCTGTTCTCATTTCCTGTCCACACACACACACACACACACACACGAGCAGTAGTGATCAGTGTAAACAGTGTTACCTGCACACAATGAGTCTGACCTTGAACATCAGACTCTAATTAGAAACAGGGAGGGAGTGTAGATCTGGATATCTTTCCACCCCCCCCCCCCCCCCCCCCCCCCACACACACACACATACACACACTCGTCCAGAGTTGACTCGTTCTTGTCAGACTGTGTCTTCCGCCTGTTCAAACTGATCAGAGTGTTATAAGATCCAAGCAGGCCTGACAGACTGAGCTTCATACAAACAATTTAGCAGCCATTCTGTTGCACTTTCTGTGCTTACACTGTCGCCGTACCTCATTTCAAGTTGCTGAGGTAAAGTCTCAGCTCCACACTTTCTTTTCTCAGTTGGTCCAATTTTTACCTCAGCATTAGTCATTCAGCTCTTGGGCTGTCATGAAACAGCAAAAGTTTGAGGCTGAGGCAAAACTTGCAAATACTGTACCAGCTTCAGATATGTGGAGCTGGGTCGTCAGCAGAAAAGTATGTTTCCATCAAAGCGTCATGCTTTTTTTTTTTCCTTTAAACTGCCTAATAACACTTACTGAGGAGCTTAGAGACAGAAGCTGAAAGAAATGCAGTCAAAATGACGTTTGAAATCTTGCTTTTTAGCTTTAAAGAGCATTAAAGCAACTTTTTTGACATGTCCAGACTTAAAGGAGCAGTGTGCAGGATTTCGTCCGATCTATTGGCAGAAATGGGATATAATATTCCTAATTACGTTTTAATTGGTGTTTAATCACCTGAAACTAAGAATCCCTGTGTTTTTGTTAGCTTAGAATGAGTCTTTCATATCTACAGAGGGACGGAGCCCACCATGTTTCAGTACAGTAGCCCAGAATGGACAAACGCTACCACAATGGGAAACAAGTAACGATAGCTATGACCTATAGTTGACATATTATGGCTGCTGGATGCGGTTGTAGATGATGACATCATTTTGGATGTAGCTGCTGCTACCTGGAGGCCACCGTATGTTCACCTACATGCTTGGAAAGGGAAGGAGGGTTCGTGTAAATCCTACACACTGGTCCTTTAAGAGCAAGACACTACATTTTAAAACTGCTCTACTGGGGCTACTTGGTGTTGTGCTGCAGAAATCTGTGATTTATCTGGGCAGCTGATATCTGCTACAGGAAGAAGGATGATGTTGAAAAACATTTGCACTCTCAGCACATTTCCCATGATTAAAGTTTAAAAATATAATAATTAGCATTTTGCCAAACTTTTACTCATCCCATTTACCGGAGAATTAGTGCGCACCCTCTAATAAATGCAAAAATATTTAGCTTTTTAATGAGCAGGTTGATGAATTATTAATACTCATTAAGTGAAGTGTATGTGTTAATTACTTCTGACTCAGGCAAACATGTTTGTAGTTAAAGAGGTGCGACACAAACGCACTAATACTTACCAGGTAGGTAAAATAGTTTGACCAAAGCCAAAAGCAGCCAAAATCCAGCACGCCGACCCAAATCTGCCCCCAGTGCTGCTAAACAACCCCATATCCTAGGAGCTGTTTTATACACTAATTTCTAACACTAAATATGTTTGAGAAACATTAGGGCATTGTGGCTACAAAGTACTGTTGAAAAATGTGTAGAAAAAGTGTAACTGGACACCCATCAGAGATCCATTATGCCCATTTTCAAGTGAAGGTGCAGCAGTTTGAGCCTGCAAAATCCCATCTTAAACATCAGATTGCAAAAATAACTCTGAAGCGACAAGGACAATAATTACCATATTTTCTGCCTAGTGATATTGCAAATGGAGTTTGAATGTAATTTGAATTTGAATTTAATGTGACATACTGGCACTGTCAGCCAAAGGACAGCTGGTAGAGTGAGAGCCGAGGAGCAGGCTTTAATGATAGTGCTGGCATCAACCTGCTATAGATTTCCCATGCATCATGTTTTATCTTAGCGATATTTGATCTGCTTAATAGGGGCCCCAAGGCATTCCAATAGTCCCGAAGGGGTTTCAGTATAGCCGGCTGCTATTAATAACAGAGCAGACGTATTATAACTCGCTATCCACCCTGTCACAACATGACAAAAGACCTATCCTATAGGATGTGACATTGACCCACCAGCGAGGACTGATGGAACATTTTCTTGCAGTGAGAGTTTTGGATCATGTTAGCTGTCAAAACGAGGCAATAAGATTGTCTGTTCCTGAACCGAGCTGTATGGATTTCTGCAAACTGACTTCTTCAGTCTGTTTTCTGATACAAAGGTGTCTTTTTCTTTCCTTATCCTTCTTCCACTTTCTCTTTATTTCATCCCATTTCTTTATTTGTCTTCTTTTTTTCTGTCTTCGTCACCCTCTGACGCCCAGCCTCTGCGTTACTTCTATAAAGTTAGGATCCCTGACAACAGTTGGCATGGCACTGTCCTTTACAATGCTTCCACCGCTGCTGCTGCCATCACTCACTTTGAGTCACCGTGGTGTTTGATCAGAGGTGGGATATGTTATATATGAGTTTTATACAAACATTTCTAGAAGATGAAGACAGAGTTCATTTTGACTGAAGCTAATAAGAATACCTACAGAAGAGGTGACTCTGCTGTATAAATGTTGCGTTCATGCAATGTTGGCAGAATCTGAAAAACAGGAACATTTTGAAATCTGAAATCTCACTGGATGTTTTCATACAGGTTGACATGTTTCCAGTGAAAACTGTGGGCCACCATTGGAATCTTTCTGTAACTGGTGTGACTCCAGTCATGAGGGAGCATGCGAAAAAGTTTTCAGAGACTCCTTTCAAGTCTACAGTTGACGACTATTTGATACTCAGAAGAGACATTTTCAGGGGCCAATTTTGGAGCAATGTGCCATCATTACGCTGGTGCCGCGATCCCAAACAGACACACAAACACCATCACCACTTTTTATTTTTTTTTCATTTTGTCATCGTTCCACATATCTCTCTGGTGGCATTTCCTACCAAACAAGGCAGACGAGCCCGCTGCATCTTTGAAAGTTCTGTTTCGACATGACAGCCACACCAAGTTGTTATTGCCGTGAAAGAACCCGCCAGGTGTCAAATGATGTTGAAACATCTGCCACACGCCTATTCCTCCACCCTCACCGGGTCTTTTTGATTTTAAAACTTTTTATTTTTCTCTTCTGCCTTTCTCCTCCCCGCCTGACTTCCACCTCTCATTCCTCCGACTTGATAGCTGTCTCACCGTTTCCACAAAATTGTTCATCTCCCCCACCTCACCCATACCCTCCTTTTCTTTCCACAACATTCTCCTCATCCTCCCTTTCTGGTTCAGTAGTGAGCGAGATCATCCATCCGTCTCATCCAGCTGTAGCTAGAAGGGGACGGACTATAAGTCCAAGACAAAGCTCAAATATGTGCAGCTTAAATGTTTGCAGCTTCAGTCACAACAACAAAAAAAAAAAGGAAAAGAAAATCTTCTTAATGTTTTGCCATTTGTGGCCGGACAGCTTCGTGGGTTCAGAGCGTAAAAGTGTCTGATTTAAGAGGATTTTGGACAGACTGCTGAAGTGGCACAGTGCAATGTCAGCAGTCCAAAATACTGTATGTCTTAACTGAATTTTAAGCGAGTAAATCTTTTTCTTAAATTATTCTCCTTTTAATCAGAGACATTTTCCCCAGCACAGTTACAGTACGCTCAGCAAAATTCAGTGTCAACATAAAAGCTGGTTAACTGCACAAACACATCCACAGGACTTTGCTGTTGCTCTGGATTGATCGTCGCAAAGACTGTGAAGCATAGTTTGAATGTGGATGCGTTCGCAAACTGCCCAGTGTTGGAGATTTCCACTGCTGCCTAAAGTCGTAGTATGCTTCCTTCCCTTTTAATCACCTTTCCTTTCCTCTCCTCTCTCCTTTTCCTTTATTCCAATCCTTGTCCATTATTCCCTCTTCCTTTTGAACATTCACTTTCTCATTGGGATTTAGGAGCTGTTGCTTGCCTCTCATCCTCCCCAGTATTTACTTTCATCTTTGTGATTTTCAAGCGTCTTCCCTCCTCTCCTCTCCTCTCCAGCTGATCTGAAATGGATTACCTGTTTGAGAAGCTAAAAAAGAAATCTGAATATCAAAGAGTTAGTGAGTGTGAGTGTGTGTGTGAGTGTGTGTGCATCTGGCCACTGTTGCATTACCTGTGTGAGATTCTGCATGTCTCTCCCTTCATCTCTCCAGGTGGTGTCCATGGGTCTGTACCTGGGGGAGAAAGCCTATCTAAGGAGCAGCTGGAACATTCTGGATGGTTTCCTCGTATTCGTGTCTCTCATCGACATAGTGGTGTCGATGGCGGGTGGCGCTAAGATCCTGGGGGTTCTCCGTGTGCTCAGGCTGCTCAGAACGCTACGCCCCCTCAGGTCAGGAGGACAAAACTGTCACGTTTGACAATAAAGCGAACAAGCGTATTTTCCAAAATATCAAACTATTCCTTTAAGAGTATCAGTCAGCCACTTACTGTAGTATACTGGAGAGCAGTGCATATAGGCATACAAGAGGCACTTCTTTTTCTGCTTTGACTTTAATGATATTTTTCTATACATATTACAGTATTTATTATATATCGTTTAAAACAGTGTTCCCAGACATTTTTGGCTCAAAACAAATCAACTTGCACCCCTAAGACACAGGTTACTTACAGTATGTTCGTGACTTCTGAGCAATTCAACTAGAGAGTAAATTTGTACTATAAGATTGTTTAATTTGAATAACTTGTAACATCTTAAAGAGGTTAAACTGTCCGTTAGTTCACAAGAGAGACCGAGAAATGTATGAAAAAATATAAACCCAATTTTGTGGAGCAAATATACGTTTTTTTCTCTCCCATTAATCATTTCATGACACTCTGAAATTATCTTGTGACCCCCCGGAGGTTCCCGATCCCCACCGCTTTAAGATATGTTTGTAACCATTTAGAAAATAGCTGAAATGAAGCAGCTGGTGAACTAGGGCGCAGGGAGCTTTAATTACATTCAACTGAGGTACTTTCTGGTCTGAATGAATTCAGTCTGTGCTGTATGTCAGTACCACAAACGTGCCATGCGATCCCACACAGTCTTTATCTTGTACAGACTGATCTCTCTTCCTTTACACTTTGACAAATGTGTTGATACTGCATTGTTACATGCAATTCACTTCAAACACCATTTAAAACTGAACACAGGGGGGAATTTATGCTGAAACTGTGTCATGTCTTCTGTGTTAAATTGTTGCCCTTTTCATTGTGTCTCTTGAAGATGATGACTCATGCTTCTTTGTCTAAAAGGTCTAAAAGTTACATTGTTAAACTTTTTTCACTTTGTATATGACACTACCATGTCTGTGTCTCTCTTTCCCTTTCTTTTTGTCTTTCATTTAAAGCAGTACAGAAAATCATTGACAGATGATTGGCAATAAATATATAATAAAATTCAAGGGGTGAGAACCAGAAGGGCGTAAGTGATTTGACCAACTTTACAGGAGAGCCAAAACACAAATGACTATACTTTGTCTTGACTTTGTTTATTAAATGTAATATTTAATATTAAAATGTCATAAACATATGGATGCCAATACATTTAATGAACAATATTTTGATATGTTTGGAAAAAAAAAATTCACATGAGCCTTTTTGGAACCAACACTTTATCTCATATACAATATGAAAAAGGGTGTATCTGATGAAAATAGTCTCTCTCTCTCTCTCTCTCTCTCTCTCTCTCTCTCTCTCTCTCCCCCTCACTGTCTCTCTCCCTCCCTCTGTCCTCCAGGGTGATCAGCAGGGCTCCGGGGCTGAAGCTGGTAGTTGAGACCCTCATCACGTCCCTCAAGCCCATCGGCAACATCGTCCTCATCTGCTGTGCCTTCTTCATCATCTTTGGCATTCTTGGTGTTCAGGTAAACACCATCAAATATGGATTTATATGTTCCCCACTTTTGTCTTTTTTTTTTTTTTTAATCAGGGGATTTCACAAGCCTTTAACAATTAATAAGGACTCATCAAAAATTAATTTGGACCTGAGATGGTCAAACTATTGCAAATAAAATATGACCTAACATAGCTGCCCCATGCTCACTATGGCCCTATTAAGTTTTTATACACTGGAGAATTAACGTTGGTTAAAATATACTTTCTTAACTACCATCTAGAGCAAAAACTAGAACCAGCGAGACCACGAGATAAGGCTGTGTGCCCCAGCATGGTTAAGAAGGCTTATTAGAGCAGAATCCAACCGGAAGAGATATAATGGTAACACATCACCACCATTTTCCTGCCAAAACAAAGAACAGGCTTTAGAGTTTAAAGGACCAAGTTTTGATCTTCACATGTCCACATGGTCATATAATGATCCACATCCTTGTCAGTCCTTTACAGGCAAAAATGAACTGTACATTTTGGATTTAACTTAAATTATGAGACTCAAGAATATAGATAGAGGTAGCCCTTAATCAATTAATATATCATATTGTATGTACACAAAAACAATACATTTAAATCTCTTCTCAGCCTCCTTTATTTCACACTTCACTGTACAGTCTGAAATGACTAAAAGTGTCAGTATTAACAATATCTGCACAACATGGCTATGTCATTAGTATTTTATATTTTTCATCCAATTTACATGTGAGTTCTGTCTTGCAAACATACAGCCAACTTTTCCAATTTTTATTTCATCAGCACAGTCCTGTATTTATTTTTTACATCTAGTTGTCAATCCCACCCTGTTCTTCCCCACCTCATTTCATGTTATTATTCTCTCTGCATCTGCCATGATGCCTTATTTCCCTCACTCCCCTCTTTGATGTGTTCAATATGATTGAGAATTAAAAATAAATAAAAAACACCCTGTTGAGCTTTTGGAGTCTTCAGTTAGGCTTCATCCACTCACTAGGTACAGACGCTAATTATGAAATTACTTCAAAAGCTGCATGAGAGAAGTGGCTACACACAAGTGTTGTCATAACTTCGTCAAAATGTATCTTTGTGGGCCTCTCATTTTCCTCTCCGCGTGTGTTTTTCCTTCCCAGCTCTTCAAAGGAAAGTTCTTCTACTGTGTGGGTTTCGATGTGAAGAACATCACCAACAAATCCGACTGTCTGGCAGCCAACTATCGATGGGTTCACCACAAATACAACTTTGACAACCTCGGACAGGTACGAGAGAGAAAAAAATATGTCCTGTCTGGATTTTTTATAGAATATATTAATTCTGGATGCAAACGCATACAATGGTGCACATACTCATTAAAATGGTAATAATTAGCACATTGTACTGTATAGGACATAATTTCTCCTAGTCTGTGCAGTGCAATGAGAATAACTAAAAGGCATGTGATGGATAGTAAACTACAAACATAGGATACTAAAAATATATATTTTTCTAAATCTACAGAGGGAGATTAAAAAATACCATTTAAAAAAGGCAGATTTTTAAATATTCATGTAAAAAGATATTTAAAACTTTGAAATTGTCATATTTTGTCATATTTTTATGGTAAGCACCTTATCACACAAATAATAATCAATTGCATCAACCAGTTTAGAGCTAAATAAGGTTTTGTGTGTTTGTATGTTTGTTTCCTCCAGGCTCTAATGTCCCTGTTTGTGCTGGCTTCAAAAGACGGCTGGGTCAACATCATGTACCATGGACTGGATGCAGTGGGAATAGACCAGCAGGTAATAACAAACGCATACCGCAGTCATATATAACACTGGTACAAACCTAGTGTAATAGTGTAACACCTATATATATATATATATAACACACAGTCACATGCCGTCACACAGAAAGTCTTGTACTCTTTATTTATCATCTATCCGTCTATTTTCCACCACTTATTTGGGTCCAGTTTGCAGTGGAAAAAACAAGCAAAGTAGCCTACATGCCGAGATCTCCAGCCACATCCTCCAGCTCTTCTGAGGGAATCCCACGCGTTCTTGGGCCAGATGGGATTTGAAATCCGTCCTTCTGTTCACCCCGGTATCTCAGTTGGATGTGCCCATAACTCCTCCACAGGGAGGTATCCTGGAGGCATCCTGATCAGACCATCAAACCAAATAAACCAGCTCCAGTAGAAATAATCCACTTTTCACCTTATTCTCAGTCGAGCCAAAACAGGATGGCCTAGTGGTCTAAGTGGGACTTTAAGTGGCCAGTATACTCCATCAGAATGGCTTGTCAGTCATTTGAATAGCTCCCTTCTATGACGGCCATCTTTACTCCGCCTTTGAGTATCGTCTGTTCGGTACAGCCCATTTGATTTCCAATGTGTTCGGACATCACGTCGTGAAAACTAGTTCTGATCGAGCATAACCCATACCCCCATATTTCCTCTATGTCTCCACTGTCAACCATCAAAGAGCAAATTTACAGCTTGACTTCTTTCTTAGCTCCCTCTATACCATAACAGTGCCCTATTCACACAACCGCAGATGCTGCAACAATCTGCCTAAAGACATCATGTTCCATCATACCATCAAATGTAAACTGCTTCAGTTGGGGGTACCGATGATATCCCCAAATTAAGGCATTTACAGGCTGGACAGAGCTACACTACCCAGATTAGGAAAACAGACTCATTACAAACTGCCTCTGTGTGGGCTTAGCACCTGCAAGATAAGCAATAAAGATGTCTTGTGTTGCCAGCTGGGCAACAGGTGAAGACGTTGACCCTCGGTGGACTGAAACTTATATTGTCCCCCAATTGAGTTAAAAACATCAGTTCATACAAGATTAAGAGTGGTTTCAGAGGGTCTTCAGTTGCAAAATAGTGTTGCTATAATGCACTGATTCAGAGAATTTTAGAATTTCAGTTCCCTTTCCCCTCACAAACACAACACAACAAACATTCACACCCATGACGTCAAAGTCCAATGACACGATGCAAATACATTTTCTGAAGTGGCTACAAAGTGAACAGAGTCCCTTTTAGAATTGTTTTTATCCGAAAATCTATTAGGGAATCTATTAAAGAGAGGACATCATTCTGGATGATTCAGTTTCCCCTCCTTGGGGAGAAACCCCATTGCAGTCCGACTTGGCTCTGAGTGACTAATCCCATTTGCACTCCACCCTGCGCTTTCAACACTCAACGCTCCTCCAAATTGGAAGATCTGACTCTCATCTCCGGTTTTACTGCACCTGAACTTGATTTTTGTTTTCTAATGACTCCCTGCAATAACTACCTCCACACCCAATCATCCCTGTCTTTTCTTCACATTGTCTCCCTTTCCTGCCTTTTCTTCTGTTCCCCCTGTCATCCTTTCTCACCAGTGGCAGCTCCAGGATTTTTGGAGGACTGTACTGATTGTGGAGCAGCTGTGGTTAATTGGAAGACTGTGAGAGGCTTACATTAATATTTCAAAAGATGTCTCAAAACTGGACAAAATAGATGAGTTAACCTCACTCGCTGCTGCTTACATTTACAACAATGATAAACTTATCCAGACATTTTCTGAGAATAAACTGATCAAACATCAGTTCATCACCTTTCTGATATCATTTTGTTTTCTTATCAACCTAACTCACAGTAGCCGTCTGGATTAATGTATCTTTTCTAATACTATAAAGCATTTCTGAAAAAGATGTAAGTCTACATACTTAAAGATTTGCCTTAAATGTACAATCTGCTCTTAAGCATACCATATATATAGCTCCCTCATGATCCTGTACTTGGCATCTGAAGTCGGCCTTGATATCGATGTAGAATTGGGTCAGTCTCATGACAACATTCCCATTATTTGGGACATCTCCAAGATATTGAGCTTTTGATTTTGATTGTAAAGTATTGTGTATACAAGGGCACCCCTGTGGTCCATAGGGTTAATTTGCCGACCATCTTTTTACAATCATCTAACTAATAAAGACATAAAATACCCCCATAAAAAAGTATGGTGTATTCCAAATTCATGCAAACACATAGTTTTTTCTTTCTTTTCTTAATTTTGTGGTCTACTAGATTAAGACGGACATGTTGTTGCTATCTTGGAGGTTTCCAGTGGTGGCTGATACCTTGAGCTCCCTCCAGGCTCTTTCACTGTTTCTTACCCACACTGCCTTCTGCATCTTTGTTCATCCATTCCTCTTTATTTCAATTTACTTTCAGATGTATTCCTCTTTTTCCGTCTGCTCTTTCCAGTCACTTACATTTTTCTATCTAATTTTGCCCTCTTCTCTATTGTCCGTGGTTCTCTTATTCTGCCACCCTGTTCTCTTTCACTTGTCTTGGTAATATATTTCCCCGAAAAACATCTCTTTCTCCTTTCTGCCTCATCGCTCGATGTATCTTCACTTTCTCTCCTGAAAGACTTTTGCCAGTCCTCTGTTTCGTCTTCCTCACTTCCCTTCACCTACTCTACTATTATCCCATTAGTTCCTTGTCTCCTCTCCTTCCTCTTCACTTTGTTCTCCCAACTCTTCCTTTCCCCCAGCCGGTGATTAACAACAGCCCATGGATGCTGCTCTACTTCATCTCCTTCCTCCTGATTGTCAGCTTCTTCGTGCTCAACATGTTTGTGGGCGTTGTGGTGGAGAACTTCCACAAGTGCCGCCAGCACCAGGAGGTGGAGGAGGCCAGGCGGCGGGAGGAGAAACGCCAGCGTCGCATGGAGAAGAAGAGGAGAAGTAAGACCCAGGGAGGAAGGGGAAAAGGAGCGAAAGGGGGAGAAAAGAGAATGATGCCTTGAGAAAGTGAGGAGGAAAAATGGTTGAGGGAGGAGTGGGGGCTTTGAAGCCCAGGAAGGAGAGATGAAAAATGCATAAAGAAGAGGAGAAGGATTAAGAAGAAAAATGGGAATCCTTTTTAGAGAAGAGGAATAGCCTCAGTGGAGGAACAGGGAGAATCAATAAGTCAAGAGATGAAAAGTGTAGAAGAAGAAGACAAGAATAGATTAAACATACAGTATATAAATATATTAATAAAAGTGCAAATTGCTTCTCTCATAAATGTTTGTTTACCACTTCAGTATAAAATGTAGCTGAGCAGCTCAGTTAATGTTTAAAATAATAAGTAAAACTTGAGTGGAAGCTTTGGAAAGACTCTTCCTGGAAGCAATCCAGATGGCAAGTGTCCAAGACTTCTAATTTGATATTTTTTTATTACACATCCTAAATGATATGACTTTGAATGAGTAACAATTTCAACTCATTTAAAACCACTTAACCTCCCTCTCACGTTTATCAAACTTTTTCTCCTCACATTATCTCACCGTTTTATCTCCCCCTCTGCTTTTTCTCTATGTTCTCTGCCCCTCGTTTTTCACCCCTTTTGGCATAAATAAATGATTAAATAAATCATTCTGCTTGCACTTTGCATTGCTTTCTCCACGCTCTTCTAATTTCTTAAACCAAATATCTGTTTCTCTCTCGTTTTCCTGTGCTCTTTTCTTTTCTTGCCCTTAATTTCACCCCTCTTGGATTAATTTGTCCTACATTATTCCTGTGTTTTCTGTTTCCTCTGCTTTTTCCCTTGATTCTGTGCTTTCATTCCCTCATTCATCTCCTCCCACTCCCTTCCCTTCTACATCTAAACTCCCTTTTTCCATCTGTCCATCCCTTCCATCAATATTTTTTCCTGCCTCCTCACCAATTCAAATCCCTCTTTGCATTGTTTTACCTCTTTCTTTATCTATTTCTACTTTACTTTTTCTCTCTCCAGAGGCCCAGAAGCTGCCGTACTATGCGTCATACAGTCCAGCCCGACTGGCTATCCACACCCTGTGTACCAGCCACTACCTGGACCTGGTCATCACCTTTATCATCTGTATCAATGTCATCACCATGTCTCTGGAGCACTACAGCCAGCCACAGGTGACCACACTTCTCGACGGGGATGGAGGGATGGTCGGGGTGTTGGAGTGAGACGGACACAGCAGGCTTGTTTAAGGGCTTCTGAGTAGGTGGTGATGCACCATCTGGGCAGAGTTTTTTTTATGTTTTTTTTTTTATAAGTGGGCACTCCCAGAGGCAGGCTGCCAACCTGCTGCTCTGAATCAGCAGCAAAAACAGCCAACAACCAAAACATTTATCCACGTGCTGGAATACAAACAATCTGGCAGATTGGGGAATTAGTTATGTAAAATGTTTCTCAGCTGTAGAGATGCTCTTGAGGCCGGAAAAAAAATCAGTTTGAGTTAAACCGGAAAAAAAAAATATTATAAAAAGATAGCCATATTGCTATACACCGATTCTGATACCTTATTGTCCTCTTGGGAAAATGTTTTTTTGCTTCAGCCCACGTCTTAGTAGAGCTGTGCCACCAGGTACGATAAGGTAAATCAAACAGTAAAATAAAGTCGCATGGATGATATCCATATAAGTGACAGTATGGCTTTGGGCAACTGAAGGGGAGTAAAATTACATGTTTATTGTAGTCCTGCTGAATAATAGAATACATCACCAGCTGCCTCAAAAACACTGATATAGAATATTTCATGCAAAAGTAGGAGGAAATTGAATTGCTAAGAGAAGCCACTACAGGAGAAAACATACTGCAAATAAACCAATTTAAAGGTGGGGGAGAAACATGATGATAATGCAGTCATTATTTCTCCTCAAATATGCTCATGGAGGCTAAATGTGACTTGTTTTGTGTGGAGGCTGCCGGATCTCAGTGTTGAACAAAAACTTTACTGATCTTAGTAAGTAACATTATGCTTGTACAACATATTAGTAGCTTATGTGTCTGGCTGCACAAAGACAACCTACACAGCTCATTATTTTCTGTTAGCTTTACCTTTTCAGTCTGTTCGCACCAGCTTTCACCAATACTGACACTCCAAGTCAACTAGTCGAGCTGCCAGTGATGTCTAAAGCAAAAACCCACACAATCGAGGCTACTGTTAGTGTCCAATGTATTACAACAACAATACATTTTTACATCTCATGATATAAATGTTTTCCCCATATGTTTATTACAAATCTATGCCACAATATACTTTATAAATTAGGCTCACTATCTCACTAGTTCTCTAGTAACTCATCATTATCTATTATATAGTTCTCGATTGATAGTTCTTCAGGAACTAATCATTAACAATTATTAATTTGGTAACTACCACTGGAATGATCTTCTTATCTAACACTCTGCAAGAAAGCAAATAAACATATTTCCCCCAAATGTCAAACTAGATTGGCATCCCTTGACTGGGACTGTACAACATCAGCCTACTGTGTAAAATCTTCAGCTGGATACATGCACACTTTACAAAAGTGTTTAGAAGATCTGACTTTTAAATGAAAAGCTTCGCCTATGATCAGATTCTATATGTGGACTCATGAATGGACACCAAATAGCCATAAAAACCAACAATTTGTAGGATAATGTGCTATGATTTATATATACATTACGTATTATGGGTTCTTTATTTACCTGCAAAGTAAATAAACATACTGACTTGAATTATTAATATAACTTATTTAATTACATACATAGCTTGGCATATATGCATTTTTTCTTCCTTAATTGGGCTGCAATGGTTGTAATAATAATGTTTAATTATGTGCATTGAACATTACAAGCTTTTAAGTCCTGTATTCATTTTCTGTCTGACTCATTGATACCAGTGTGGTTGAAAAAAAATGTTCCCTGTTCCTCCCCAGAGTCTGACATAATTTAGTTGTTTGCCTCAATTAAGCTCTCTTCTATTAAAAGAGATTCATTGGCAAGATACTTTTCTCAAATTGACAAAACAGATGTACTGAAAAACAGCTCTCCTCCTCCCTTGTTATGTTATTTTCTCTCTTCTTTTCTCAACTCATACGCAGATTATGTAATTGACATGACAAAAGTCAAACAAATAATCAGCTTACAATATCTCACTGTGGACAAAGAAAATGAACGGTGGTAGAACACAGGATAATTCATTAGTTTGTTACAGTTAAGATCAGACATGGAGGCAGAGGAAATTAACTGTCTATTACTCTTGCTTTTTTCCTAATCTCTGTCCCTCTACAACCCCTGTTTCTCTCTGTGTCAGTCTCTGGAGACTGCACTGAAGTACTGCAACTACTTCTTCACCTCCACCTTTGTGATTGAGGCCTCTCTGAAGCTGGTGGCCTTTGGCTTTCGTCGCTTCTTCAAGGACAGGTACAAAGGGGACTCTCCCAGCTGTTTTCAGACATATAGATTTGTGTTGACGGGGTATATGAAGCTGCTAGTGTCTATGCCATATCGCTGCATTGTTACAACTCTCACCTACTATAAAGTCATGAGCTCTGAGAATTGACAGAAAAAACTAAACTTGAACCCTACAGTGTCACTAAAGATGAATATGGGCATCCAGCCAGTCACAGTAGAGTTACCGCTCCTTCAACCCTGTTGCCTAGTCATTATTTTGGTATACTGATCATTTCTATTGCTCATTGCACTCTTTTGAGAAACATATTTGCTGTTGCTGTTCACAGACAGTTCACATCATCAGTCCCTTACTTTAGGCAGCAATAGCACTTAAATATGGAGGAAGGTCATGGTTTCGGTTAATAAAGGTTCTGTCTCATAGTTTGTCTCACTGTAGACTTTTTTTAGGCATTCATTGCTCTGAGTGACTACTTATAACTATAAAAAAGTTTAATCGTGCAATGAACAGATTCGTAGTATCGCTGGAGTGAATAATGTAGTAAAACAAATGAAAAGACATTGCCAGTAAACATTTTGCGGATTCTTTTGGCATCAATATTTTGTAACTTGTGATATACGTTAACTGACATTTCCTCATTATGTTGATAGAAAACTTAATCCAGGTGGTTTTATGCTTCCCTCAAAACATAGTTGCTGTTGCAAATTAGTAATAAATAGACATAATTATTAGGAGACAGGGTTGGTTCCTTGGATGGATGGATGATGAAATAAGTTTGTTTATGTTTAAGCAGGACTAAAGTAAATTATTACACCAAACATTTTTACAAATATTTGATGTCTTCTCTGCATGACATTCCTAAACAAGTGGTGATGACACAAAATTATATGTTGAACTATTGGTTTAAAAAAGAACTCATGTAAACACTGGTTTTACTGTGTTTCACACTAAATAAGTAACTCACATTGAAGCTGTGCAGGTGCAGACACTCTTTTGAATTTTAATAGATTTCAATATCTACACCCAGCAATTTAATAATCCAGCGAGGGGGTCCTCCTTCCACCATGTGTTCAGACTTGTGGAGCAGCTGTGATGGTGATGCTGAATATCATTTCAGATACCCTACTATGTAGATTTTATTATTGCAGCTTCCGATCCATTTTTAGAATTGTGGCTGTGCTGGAGGAAATTGCTGTTGGTTATTTCTGCTTCCTTCTTTCCCAAATCTTTCTTCCAAGTTGTTTTAATGCTCTTTGCCTATCTTTGTGTTTCTGTCTTTCTATCATATTGTATTAATCCTTCTGTCCATCCTTCTTTTTAATTTCTATTTTTCTCTATTCCTTTGTCTTTTTATGTCACCACACTCTGGCTTTATTAGGCGACCCCGTTTTGTGTGTTTTTACACCCTGTGAGCCTGGTGTGTGCCAGTTCTGCTGCTCTGAAACTGAGATATTATCTAGGACGAGACACATTAACTGTGGAGGAACATACCCCAGGCAGTAATTTTGCAGTAAATTTAGTTAAAAATGAAAAAAAAATAAATAAAAAAAAAGGTGACTGTGTATTTAAGAAAGTGTAACTGCTCTTTGGACTACTGTCCCTACCAACCAAGAGGTTACACTATAGAATGGCTTAGATGAGGGTTTGACCAAGTGTAGTGTGTACTCTCAGTCTTTCATAGTATACAGTAGCCTTGGGCCAGATGAAGTTTTTTAGGACTGCTCGACCTATAATTTAAAGATGCCTGGAATATCTGAATATACAGCCGACAAGACCAGTAATAAGAGTATAGTGTATAGTATAGCTTCCAACCACATCCATGAAAATTAAAACACATTGCAATAAATTCAGCTATCGCAGCTTTCATCAGGGCACAACTAAGAACATTTGCTGAGGTAAACAAAGCATGGACTACTGGGGAAAAAGTGGTGCAATGTGTTGTAATTTTTATGAACTTGCAATGAATCCTGTCTTACCAAGTCATAGTATCAGCTACAGTTTGTGTAACTGAAGTGAACAGCCCTATCACATAATAAAACGACCCGTAACAAGAGTAAGAGTAACAGAAAAAGACCCTTCAGATGTAAGGAACACTTTTTAATACCCCAAATTACAAAAAGTGTGAAAAAATATGCAAGATTCCATCATAGGACCATCGTCGACAGTCACTAGTCTCTAAATTCTTGCATTTTTTATCACCTTTTTGTTATGTAATCCATTATTGATTTGCATCTGAAGTGTCCTCTAGTTTCTTGTCTTTATGTTGGCATTGTTCTATTGGAGGGGATTAAAGACTAACAAGGATAACAAGACCTGTGGCTCAAAAAAACCAGGAGATTGATTTACGGCTTGTTTAGACGCTTAAATGTCAGATAGCATTGGATCGTATTTTCTAAAGGGCTGAATCAAAGTTTAGCAATGTTCGAACTCTGTTCACAAATATCGTCTTATGTTGATTAGAACAAGATCACATTCAAACATACAGCTTGTTGTTCAGCCCTGAAATTACAAGAGACAAGATAACAAACACAGGAAGTAATGTTTCTGAAGCTGCAAGGTTTGCATAGGACTGAAGGTGTTCTTCTGGTATTAACATAAATATTCATGACAGGAGCAGGCCTTCCGGTAATGGTGGGCTGTTACCCATTCTTCTGCCAAGTCAGTTGTAGAATCATGCAAATTATGCATAAAGTTGATGTGGAACATTAATATTCATTGGAAAATTAACATAATACAGACCCTGATGTGTGCAGCCATGAAGTCCTGAGCTACATACTGAGCTAAGACTCCAAATTAATGCTCATACTCCTGTCCATGGTTTATTTTCACTTCACTTACCTTCACTGGCCAAATTCTACAGATTATGGTAAATTTTAAAAGAAAATGTGTGTGTGTGTGTGTGTGTGTGTGTGTGTGTGTGTGTGTGTGCGCATAGGTGGAACCAGTTGGATCTGGCTATTGTGCTGCTTTCAGTGATGGGCATCACCCTGGAAGAGATTGAGATCAACGCCTCCCTCCCCATCAACCCCACCATCATCAGGATCATGAGGGTACTCAGGATAGCACGAGGTACACAACACACACACACACACACACACACACACACACACACAAAGACACATTTTAAATGCAAACAAGGAAGACACGTTCTTTCTGAAATTACCGCTGTCAAACTGAGATTACATGAAGTGTAAACTATATATTAACCTAAACTGTGACTGTCAAGATTTCTCCATTTTCCTGTTTTTTGCTGATGATGCTGTTTAGTGTTATAAATATAACCATTTGTACTGATACAGTAAATTCCAAACTGGTTGAAACATCAACTATGCAGAATGTGAGGACATAACATATGGCTGCTGCAATATGAAAAGAATTAAACCACCTTCTTAAACTGACCTCTAAATGTAATTTATTGAACGTAAATCATGGGCTGCAGTGCCGGCAAACTAAAAAGAATAATTTGTGAAGCTACTTATCCTGTTTTGGAGGCGTCATCATTTGCGAGCATTCGGGAGTTCTTAAAGTGAGTACACAGTGTGAGGAGCAACAACACGGAGAGTCACACTGAGTGTTATGCCAGCGGCCGGCCCTGCTGTATGGAACATTTAGTGAGCCCTTAGACATGGTAGTTCAAGCTCAATCATCCATTTCTCTAAAGGCAAAAACACTAATTCGCTACATTATCCACACTTCATATAAACACAAACAGTAGCAACACTTTTCATCTTATTCCTAATATATATATTTCATTTACAGTCCTATTGTTGTCTTAATTATCCCTGAATGAAGGTAAAGCTGATATTTTATTTCTATTAGTGTCCCTCCTGCGTCCATTCAGCACCTCTGTTCTTATTATTCAGAGGAAATTACAGGACTAGCTCTCTGGGCTAAACCAACTCCTCTTAACTTCACACTGAGGAGAATAAAGGCTAATTACATCAATCTCACTTAAGCCTCAACCTCTTACAATTGCCCTCTGCCCTCCATAATACTGCCCCGGGACCACTGAGTGGACCCATGGGTAATATGCGAATTAACAGCAGCTGGTGGGAATTAACAAGCAAGTGGGATGATGAGTGTGAAGGCTACTTCTTTCATGTAGCTGAATTTAAAAAATGCACAGAACAAACAATAAATTCAGCTATACTGGTTGAATATTATTGATATTATTAATATTATGTTGATACATATTATATTTAATACATCCATGGCATTACATTAGCTAAGCATATTGTAATATTTACAGGTGATGTGGCATTAGACTCATTCCTCATAGTAAAATTTAAAGTTTTTACATTTGTATTTATAATACTTTATTATAATACTGGGGTTAACTTACTCTACTCTACAATACACAATAAAGAATGTAAAAAAAGGCTTGGCAGGTACAGCAACAGTTACTAGGTGTTGGCGGGTTTTGTTTG
The DNA here is from genome assembly GCA_031216445.1 of Lateolabrax maculatus. Lineage (NCBI taxonomy): Eukaryota > Metazoa > Chordata > Actinopteri > Acropomatiformes > Lateolabracidae > Lateolabrax > Lateolabrax maculatus. The sequence continues at coordinate 4,737,960 of CM062204.1, read as the reverse complement.
ATGTGAGTTTAGAACAAGTGGGTAATTGGCCTAAGAAGCTTTTGCCAAAATGGCTGAACAGAGAGCAGAGTGTCACCTACAGAGACTTTAATCGGCCTTTGTGACCAGGAACAAAGTTCCTTTAGTACACAAACGTTTGCATTTCCACGACATCTCAACAACCCTGCAGATTTATCAAACTCGGCTCTCACTCAGAAGGGAGAAGGCCAGATGAGCAAACAAATGCTGCGTTAATATAAAACCTCATTGAAACAATGAGCAAATAAAGTTCAAGTTCAATTTCTCTTGTTTGCTCACTTTTCACTTTCCCACTCCTGTTATATTTTTATCTTCTTTTCAAACATGTTGGGTAGTCAGCTTCATAACTGTAATCTAGACGAGACTAGAAAACTTTTCTGCTTTTGAAAAGGGCTCCACTTTACCAAGAGACACTCTAAAGAAGGATGCTGTTGTCTCGGAGTTTGGGGAGAAGGTTCTTCCAGAGGCTAGGCAGTGCTGGCTAATGATTAAGAGTAACCATGCAGTACCATCACCACATCCACCTTCTCTCTCTCACACACACACACACACACATTTATCCACCACCAACCATCCTGACAGAAGTCCATCTCCCAGGAGGTTTTATTGTCTGAGCGGCCGTTACCGTTCCCCGTCTCCCTCTCTGCTACGGGTCGCATCGTCAGCCATGGTCCTCCAGAAATTGAACCTCTGGGAATTGTGTAGGGTCTCTAATGGAGAGTCGGGAACCTATTCCATCTATCGATCGTTTGTTATCTCTTTCCTCCTCTTTTCTGCCCTCCTTTTATCTATCTTGATGATTTCCTTCTACCTCTGTGGTGTCTTTGTCTTTCTGTCTCTTGTTTCACTTTTCTCTCACTCTTTACGTGTTGTCTGTCTGTTAATCACCCAAACGCTCTGGCCAAAGTAGCACACACACACACGCACACACACACATGCACACACGCACACTGTTTGTGTGGATGCTTCAGTCGTCTCACCCTGTGAACTCTGAACTCTCCGCAGTGTTGAAGCTGTTGAAAATGGCAACCGGGATGAGAGCTCTGCTAGACACAGTGGTCCAGGCTCTGCCTCAGGTATGTTTCATCACACACACACATACACACACACACACACTCTCACACACACACACACTCACACTCACACTCACGCACACACACAGACATCCTCCTTCAGCTTATCACAAGGACACACAGGAGTTAATTAACATTTGTGGAATGATAAACGTTCGGTGTGGATAGAAGCTCCCTGAGAATTATGACTTTCAGGAAGTCGGGTGACGCCAAACTATTTGCCCCCAATGTTACGACACCTTGCTAACTTTCCACTGTTCCTGTTGCTTATTAAGGAAATATAAAGCCCTTTGTGACATTAACTTAAGATTTTTAATTCCCACAGCTGTTAATAAGGAAAGAGCAGATAAAAAGTGCTGCTCCCTTGGTACACAAAAATACTTTCTGTTTCTCAGATTCATATATTTTACTGTGAATTTTGAGTGCAGGTTTTAAACTAAATGTCACAGAGTTTTACAAATGGGGTTCTTTATGTGAAAATGCCAAAATATAATTTAAAACAGATGGATTTTACTGTAATGGAAACCAAACTTGTCACCCCTTTTTAATTTGTCTGAAATGGGAAACATCATCAGCAAACTGGAAAGTAAGATTGTTTTATTTGTGGTGGTGGGAAATCATGAAACGCTCCTTCCTTCTCCTACTTTTGTTGTGTTTTAAGTCTGTTGCTTTTTCCCTGTCTGGGCATCACTTTGTCTTTGTTATAAAAGCAGAAACTGTATTTCATGATAAAACAGATTTCTGCGACCACTTAGTCGCAGAAAGGATTTTTGTCGGATAAATGATGAGGGATCTTTGGCAAATTGCGCTTGACAAACAGCCCAACTAATCAAAGATGGCTTTGGATGTCCAGTAATAAAAACATATGTGTCCAGTACAGCCCACCAGAAATGACATAAGTGGTGGAGTAGTGCTTTAAATGGATAAGGCTGGCAATATTCTGTATTTTTTTGTTTGTTTTGATGTACAGGCCAGGGTCTGAGAGCAGAAACCATAGATGTACGCACACAATGACAACAGACTGCACGTAGATAAACCATAACAAACACAAAAAGAGTAAGGTGTGTATATATATATCAAACATCTGATCATTTTGTCGAATAGCTTCTAAATGTTTTTGAAAAAAATTAAATGAAATTATCCAGATTTTGTAAAATTCTTTGGCTTTTTATAGTTTTAAATCCAACTGCCTTTTCTAGTGGTAGCAAATAAACACAGTGGGGGGATTTTTTTTTTTAAACGATGCGTGCAGAGATAAAATAAATATGATTTTTAAATAAGATTACAAGGTCACAGGACCAAAATGGGCAAAAAGCCTCTTCATTGCTTCTAACTGTGGCCAGATAAAATTACACGTCATTATTCATCTTCTGCAATCTTCTCTGGGGTGTAATATATCTTTTGCCGCAGGTATAAAAGAAGTCACTGAAGTTCTGCCTCTGTCTGCCTTTTCCAAACATTATGAAGCTCTAAATCTTCATTTCTCTTTTTTAATGTGAAGAAACTAGAGAAAAATACTCTAATGGATCTGGACTAGCTGCTCTTTATTAAAGACATTTGTAAAGGAGTGAGTCTGTGTGCAGCCACAAGTTGATTTTTGTTTCAGTTCTGCTGCCTTATCAATGACCCCGACCGAAGCCCTCTGGGAGGATTTTTGTCTCCCTGATGTTTGAGTGAAAAAACATGTACACACATGGATATACACATTAACACAAAAAAAACGCAGGCTCATGCTCTGAGGTAAAATTACAGTCACATAAATCTGCCTCGCTTCAGTTGTGCCTCAAATCAATAGCCCGTTTTTCCATCCACTTTAACTTGTTTTCTTTCCAGTCCCTGCTCTCTCGTTTGGATGGATTTCATTGGTTTTGTAAGCTTTGTTTTAGCGGCAGAAGCTTAGGCCACAACAAAAATACACATCAGTCTAATAGGGGGTCTCTGGAGGTACAGTACTGTGGTGTTGGGAACATTAGCACACACAAACACATGGCATCACAGGTCAGTAGGAAGTGAAAGATGTTTTTATGCAATTATAAAGACATTTTGAACATGGATAAAGCTATGAACACTTTTTACAGTATGCCATTACTTAGTATCTCCTGAAATCTGAATAAATGTTGTCATCATGCTGTAGTAATGTTAGTTAAAAACTTAAAATGTTTAAATTGTAAATTTATACACAAGTCTTTAAAGGGTAGGTTCTCTGCTTTCCAGCCTAGACATTATAAAAATACTGTTTCCTATCATTTATAATCATGCAAAACGTCACTGGTAGTTTTGTTTTTAACTTCATATTCTGCTGGGTTAGTTAGGGGAAAAGGCCTTCAAGAAAACAAGGAAAAGAGGAAAGGAGGATCAGGTTTGACTTTACTGACGTGTCATCAACACTTATTTTTTACTCATCAAACTACATCCCCAAGTAAAGCCACTACAGGTTAAAAGTGTAAGCAGGAGGACTTTAGAATGACAGATATGCAGCGTAGACTTTATTCTGTGAGCTGACTTTTTCTGAGCTTAAATGAAAAGCATGACATCATCATAACTGTGGCTGCAACTGGATGTGAAGTAAATAAACTTTACTTTTGAGTTCTAAACGGTCACCGAAACCTTTTCTACGAATTGTATTTATATGCATATTTGCGTATTTTAATACATTTCCTGAAATTGTTTGCCTGTGTGCATGTCATGGTGTCTCTGTTCTTGTTGTTCTTTATCTGGAAAAACTCTCAGTCCCATTTTCCCCGAGAACATTTTAACCCCTCTATCTAAAGTATCTGCTCTTTCTCTGCAGTTGGTTACATGGTTTTAATGATTTGTTGTGCGTCAGAGTGGCTTGTGCCACATTTTGTACAAAATTTCCTATACAGTTGTAACACAAAACATGTCCCACCATGATGCAGATGACTGAGTCGAGGATTCAGCAGTCAAAATAAAGGAAAGAACATGTTCAGTAAACAGTCTTAAAAGTTTGCAGATCAGTGCAGGTTTGTTCGCCATGGAAACCAAAGGTATAAATATCAAAGTCTGCTCTAATTGTGTTTCTCACAAGTTTCTGTTGCTTAGTTGCCAACTCTAATGTTTCCATCGCATCCAACAGTCTGTTTCTTACACCACAGCATCCTCATCCCTGTGGCGTGCTTTGGTTCTCTGCTCGAGGGATCTAAAGACATCAGATGGGCTTAAGTTACAAGCTGCAAACTGCTTCAGGCCAAGTCGTTGCTTTTAATATCCACCAGGAAACATCAACATGCACAACTGGGGAGAGAGAGAAAGCTATCCTCGGGCTTTGCCTTACCTCTCAAAAATTTCCCCATTTCTGCTTCCCTCATTATTTCCTTTCTTTCGCCTCTTCTCCTCAGCCTCTCCTCCAATTAAAACGTCTCATGCTTTCCTAATCCACTCTCTCAGTTTATTTGCCTATCTAATTAAAATTCTACAATCATGTATTCAAATGCACCCTATTGCCTTTCCTGTGAGGTGACTTAGCTAATGGCTTTCTGCGTAGTGCCTGCTATTGCACCCAGGGGACCCTTACCAATTTGCATTGGATATCTCTATCTGCGAATGCTTTGAGTTTCTACACGGATGGATTCATGCCTGTCGAGAAGTCAACAAAGTTACATTTTCCCCCAAACCGTGTAATAGAGTGATTATCCCTGATTTGAGGCAGGGAGCAGTTTTTGTTGCGGCTGCTTGAGTTGTGTTACCCTCCAGGTTTGCTGTTCGGGAACATTTCTGATTCAATGAAATGTTTGCAGGATCCTGGATGCACCTGTTTGCTTCCATGACCTTTAAGCCCCCCCAAAAAACATTCAAAACTCAATGCACCATTTAAAAAACGTGTGGGCATCCATCACAGAATAAGCCTGTTCTCATTTTTTATGAAAAGCTAAGGCTTACGGTCCAGGATGTAGAGGGATTCTTTTCACAGAATATCTGGCACAACATAAATTGTTTAGCAGCTTCACCGGTTGTAGTCCGTAACATGTAAAATGAAACCTGCCTCTTGTCTACCTTTAGATCTTCTGTAAATGCAGTTAATACCTTGAAAAGTACTGGAATCTGTTTATTCTGGGTGCAAAGTACAATTATAAATTGTCAGTTCTTAATATTGCAACAACATTTCATACAGGATCATGTGAACTGAACCTTTGTGTCTGATGTGGTTTAGTTGACCCACTCACCATACCTAACTATAGTAGTACACCTGATTAAATAGAGTAAAAACAACTAAATGAGTTACCTGTTAATATAACATGTGAATGTTCCTTTCTGTGTGACAGGTGGGAAACCTTGGCCTGCTCTTCATGTTGCTGTTTTTCATCTACGCAGCTCTGGGAGTGGAGCTGTTTGGAGAGCTGGGTAAGTCTCCCCTGCCACCTTGCTACTTGTCGCTCATCATGTGATGAAAACAGTTTAATAATTGCACCCAAAACAAGATGTGACATATTCACTTTCAAATTATAGCCTTTTTAAAGCACTTTCACTAATTATCACAACACCATGTGGCTCATCAGGGTTGTGTTTGATCAGAAGCCATCAGAGCTGCCCTTCAGCAAGGCCACCCTGTTGTGTTTAAATTGGAAATCAGCTTTCCACTTGTTTTTCACTGGTCAAATAAAGGAAGGTGAAAAATGACGTCCACTGCCACGTTTCTTTGGCCAATTCAAGATTTGTAGTAATCATTTGTATCATGCGTCCTGCTTATAACCTGCTATCGGCAAACAAACAGATGGAGTGGAGTTTAAAAACAGCTTTATCCAACTCTGTTGGAGTAAGTTAAAATGAAGGAAAGGGCAAAGTTTGAGTCAGAATCCGGCAATGTGAAATTATAATCAGTCAACGAACCTGCAAGCTCATGTTTTATTTGCTCTGGCAGATACATCTGGCCCCTCTCCCTTTCAAACTGATTTTGTAGTTTCAGTTATCTGGCCGAGGTTTAATACAACGAGTGATAGAGACGAGCGCCGTTCAGGTATCTTTATAAATATCCAATATGGCGGCTCCCATTCCCCGGCCGGCTACAGCAGCAGTATTAAACAGACCGGACGGTAAATTCTCTCTAAAATAAGAACAAACAACTGCACTTAAACTTTATGTTGATAAGAAATATGTGTTTGGCGTATTTCTGACAGGACGTAACATATGACAGGATGGCGTTGTGTTGCTTTGATTGTTTGTCTCCACCCGTTGATAACGCCCTTTGGAAATCAAAAATGTTAATAAACACTGGAATATAAATGAATTACAAATACTTGTCCAATTGCTTAGTCAAGGTTACAGGGTCTTCATTTAGATTTGTTTTCATTCCTCTACCAAATGGAACCAAAATTCGGCACCAAAATCTCTTACCTGACCGGATGACAGGTTCCCAGAACTGTTGTGAGTTCATGTCAATTTGGCATATGAGGCACTTGGACATCGGCTGCATGAAATCCTGTTCAACTTACATTCAATGACAAATATACACGTATTCTGAGTTGACTATATGTGTTTTTGCCCTCCTGTATGTTTATGTCCATTCTGACTCTGATGAAGACATAATGTTTGTCTGCAGTGTGCTCCAGTCCTTTGTTCCTGGCTACTTTCTAATTAAGCAGCATGAACAAACACCAAGCAAACATTTTCACAACTCTTCTGACCAAAGAAACCAATTTAAAGTTGTGATCTCTCACTTAACCTACATAAAAGTTTGACGTAACCAAGGTTTCGCTCTCTAAACCCTCTCATTCCCTTCTCCCCTTTGTCTTTTCTCATCATGTCTTCCCTCAGTGTGTAACGCTGACTACCCCTGTGAGGGAATGAGCCGGCACGCCACCTTTGAAAACTTTGGAATGGCCTTCCTCACGCTCTTCCAGGTTTCCACAGGTGACAACTGGAATGGCATCATGAAGGTACTTCAGTTTACTGCCGCATTGGAGAGGAGTTCATCTCACACTTATCTCTCTGGGCTATGTAATCGACTAAGCTGATCGGTCTTCAATTTCCTCACTGTCACCTCATCTCCTACTGTAGAGACTGCGCACATTTCCTGAGATGAGGGTCAATCTGAAAGGGGGCAGTCTAAAGCAGCTCTATATATTTTTCTATTTTCTGAGCTGCTCAAACCCGTTTTACACCAATCAAACAGACGGAAGCCGAGAGGCAGAACTGTAATGGAAGGTCTTTAATTCAGATCCCAGGACGTCTTTCAGCAAAGATGGTGTGTAAAAAGTAAATGTGCACTTAACAAAAACCTTCCCAGGATGAATAAAGATGAAAGTATTTGATCCCCCTCTTCATCTCCTCATCCATCGCACCTCAATCAAGTCTCACTCTCTAATCACACCCAAGTACCCCGAGCTCTTAAAATGTTATCACAGCCCGAATCCGAGAGAAAGTTAATCAGCGCTGATTAGGCTCTCAGAAAGAGTGACTGACTGTTGATGAAAGTGAGACAGACAGAAACATTTGTCAGGCTTCAAAGTTTCAACAAGCCGGAAGGTTTGACAGTGTGCTCCATAAAGACATTACAAACCGTTCAGCGGCGCTCTGAATGAGTCTCTTTTATTCAACATAAAAGCATTACTCAGTCATTGCTTTATTATTTTTTTTTTTACTCTTTTATTAGTTCTGAAATGATACGTTTATTAATTTATTAAGTCGCTGAACAAAATCCAATGTGAGATCACTGTGAGGATTTACAGTTTTTTTACACTGTTTTATGTAATTGTAACATTTTGACTTGTCCCAGCAGGAAAACCTCAGGTGTAAATAATACAACTAATGGTGTAAGCTTCCGTTTCAGGGTTCTGCTGCTGTTCTTCTCACTAAAAGCTTTTTTCCACTTTGTTCACCCACTTCTCCTCTTCTCCTGTCCGACCCCTGAAAACCCTCCCAATGCCCCACCACCCGCCAGGACACGCTGAGGGAGTGCCCACCGGACGGTCCGGGCAGCGACTACGGCTGCCACGCGGGACTGCAGTTCATCTCCCCGATGTATTTCGTGTCCTTCGTGCTCACGGCCCAGTTCGTCCTGATAAACGTGGTGGTGGCCGTGCTCATGAAGCATCTGGACGACTCCAACAAGGAGGCGCAGGAGGACGCCGAGATGGACGCGGAGATCGAGCTGGAGCTGGCCCAGGGGGGCCTCTGCTGCATGATGGGGGGCATCGGCGCCATCGCCGGGGCCACGGGCGGCGCTGCGAGCGGGGCCGGCGTGGGCGCAGGAGCTTCTGGCGCAATCACAGCAGGGACAGTTGGGGGTCCGTGTGGCGGGGTGATGGCGCCACTGAGAGATGGAGGAGGTGGGGGTGCAGCTCATGAGGGACACGCGCACCATCGATGCCGGCTCTTCTCTCCAGCTCAGGTGAGTCGACTTTCAGACACTCAGGAGAAAATTAGAATGAAAAACTTTAATTACATTTGTTTTCACCTTTTCAAAGTGATCACCTAAATGGAGAATTCAACATGTCTCCCAGACAGAACTGATTATAATAAACTGGAAAAGATTTGGTTGTGAAAGTGAAAGTTAATTTTTAAAAAGCAACTTTAATTTTTAAAGCAAAATTTAAACATTAAAAAAAAAAATGTTTGAATTAGAACACATGTACATCTGTTATCAGGTAAAGATATTCAGGCTTTATAAAGATACTAGTTTATTTTTTAAGACAGAGTATCATTGACACAACAGAGGACCACTGGAATTAAACAGTAAAGCATGGAAGCAAATGTCATGCGTAAATAAGGCCTATACTGGAACATGTGGTTACATCCCACGTCACGGCCAGTTGTCACCAGAAACTAATGGTGTGGGATCATGAGCGATGAGACTCTGAGACTGCTGATCTCCCGGCTGCAGACTCCCTGCAGCATTACATCCTTTCTGAATTCAGATAGCAGTGCCGGGGCAGATGAGTCATCAGTCGTTCAATATCGCATTCAACAATATAATCACAAGATCAATCACCAGTCTAATCACTGGCTGCACTGATGCCTTTCACGAGTTACAGTGTAGTACCACTCCAGTGAGAGTCACAGCCTGAGAGGTGTTGTCCCTCAGGAGTTTGATCCAGTGTAACACTGCCGTCTCACCAAGACTGAAAATCAACTATTTTAATCAAAAATGCCAAATATTCATTCAGTGGTTTCCAAATGTGAGGATTTGCTATTTTGCTGTTGGTTTTTTTGACTGCCAGTCAGACAAAACAGGCCATTTTTCACTATTTTCTGGTATCTTATAGACAAAAAAAAGAATTGATTAATCAAGCAAATAATCAAGAGATTAACTGATAATAATCATACGTTGCCGCCCTCCTGATGATAAAACATTGAGCATCATGCAAGAACCACTTTAAAAAAACAGATTTGTTCTTAAATTGCATGTGTCACTGTGTGTTCACAAACTTTTATTTCAATTTTTTATCTAGAGTTTAAAAAGGTTATGTAACAGAAATGAACTAAAATAAAAATAAATGTAATATTCAATCTAAGTCATGGACCCACTGTGCTTTAGCAAATTATCCATTCTTTATTTCTGTCACAGTGTGTTGCTGTGGTGATTGTTAGCCTCTGTATTCATATTTCCTAATTGTTTCAGGTCCCCTAGTACCACTTCTGACACCTCTACATCTGTTATCTTTTCACCTGCTGATTTCCATGGTGTGAAATTCTTCCTTTTACTCTTTGGTAACACTTTTGTGAATGAATCTTACCCACAAATAGAGCTAAATGCAATTTAGGGGCGTCGACTATACAAATGATCAAAACCTCATGAGCATGTAAATCAGGTTGGAACAAGTTATTTATGTTTCGTGTTTGTGAAGTTAAGAGAGTTTGGTGAAACTGGCTCGGAAGGTTAAGGTAGAATAAGAATACAAAAATGTTCTTCCATGAGACTGGATGTGTAAACATGCGTGTTTCTCCTGGTTATTTCAAGACTTCATTAACTTCATCTACAGCAACAGTTGCTGCACATCCAGCCAGGCTCTGTGGGACTGCACAGCATCTGGAGCTGTTTTTAATTCATTCAGCCCTACTTGTGCAAATACAGGGTGTTGATGACTTGATGTGATGACACACATGCATATGAACATGTTAAAACACAAGTCTGACACTTCTCTAGAAGATCCACGTGCACGCACACAGGCAAAGATACTAAATGGCCGCTGTCTCCACCGTTTTAAAAATAGCACGAGTGGGGGGCAGTGGCGGTGGCGGATCTCATTCTTCAACTCCCTGATTGCTGCACCTCAAACAGCGAGTCGGTACAAGCTACATTTATATTCACACTCACAGAAAATTATAGCACCTGCAGATGAAAACTGGTATTTTTAGAAGTACGCTTGCCGAGGCAGAGAGAAAGAAACAAGTAAATAAACAAACACAGGCAAAAACAAAGGAGAGGTGTGGGAAACAAGAGGAATCAGGAAATGGAGAGAGGGAAAATAGAACAAATATAAATGACAATTGAGAGCAACATACTGTAAGGAGAGAAAGAAAGTGAGAGAGTGACTAAGTGATTGTTGCAGCAAGTGGCTCAATGAATGAGTGACTAACTGTTTGACTGGCTGCCTTGATGCAGCTTACAGACTGAATGATTGTAGGGAGCGACCGGAGGTGTGTTTGCGCCTGGCGAGTCCACGGTGGAGTACTCGCTCCTTAACTTCGATGTGTTTGGGCAGGTGACAGCAGTGCCAAGTAAACTGCAAGGTGGCTCATTAGAAATGACCCCGTAAAACACAAACACTGATTAGTAGAAGGAGCTGGGTGTTGGCATCTGATCGACAGCCGAGCCTTATACCTCGACATCCATCAGCAGCAGAGAGTCTGGACTGGGCACAGACCTTTATTATAGAAACAGAGAAACCGAGAACACACATTTTGCAAATCCCTGTGCCAATGCAAATGTTTTTTTGGATAGTTTTTGCTGCAGTTTGGGCAAAAGAAATTGGACAGTGGACACAAGGAATATAAACTGTGCAGAGAGAGCTGGAAGTGTGTGAACTTCATAAGCTTAAATATGCATTAACAGACTTTTTGGCTACTTTGGGGCAGCTGAATTTTGACACGTATTGCCTCTTTAGCTGCTAAATGCTGCACTGTGTTCACCAGCTTGTCACTGACTTTGCCCTTCTGCCGTTTGGTGCTCAGCACGTAGTGTACAGTGTGTTTATAGAGGTTGTTTTTGCTGAAAAAAGCTGCCCACCGCAGAAAACGGGTTGACGAGAACAGACTGAACAATGTGCTGAAAACTGCTGAAAAACAGATGATAATTCTCTCCTCACTGTTAGCATTCACATTCACATTACATGTTGTCATTTGTTGTACTGTCAATATGTTAATATAAGAATACTAATTACAGTTGCTTTAACTGGATACTAAAATAACCTCATTCTAACTGCCCATTGTTTTTGCAGTCCCCTTCAGCTCTACAGATCCTTTCAGTCTATTTTGGATCATTGTTTTGGTTTTCTTCTCATTAACCAGCTCTTGCAGCTGCAGCAAACAGCGGTTTTATATATATTTTCCTCAAGAGTTAGTGGATATCAAAACCGAGCTAAAAGGAGAGTAAATACTGTAATGTTCTACGGGTGCCCAGAAACATACTGTAGGCAACAGTTTGATAACATATTTGCTATAAAGGCTTTATAATGTAATAATATGTCAGTGTTGTGTTTACAGCTTGTTCCGCAGCCTCCAAGTGACTAAAAAACCAATAACTGCCACACACTGTATGATTTTATCTCCCTACCAACAACACCATCTGGCCCAGACTGAAATAGACTCAGACAAACTTTGTCCGATCACTTGTCATAACTATAATCGGCCTCACAATCGTAATTCAGTGTGTGTCCACCCTTTTAGCTCAAGTTATCAGGATTCGAGTCCAATCTCTTTTGGGATTTTATTTTTTTACCACCAAGCCCTGGTTTATTCGTACCTCTGCAGTGTGAGCCTAATGAACCTAAGTAATCTTTTTTTAAAACTTTGTTTCAGACCAAAGAAAATTAATACAGTCATGCATCTTAAAGAATAACACTGAATCAATGGGTGAGGGAGAGGGAGGAGAGAACAGAGAGGGAGGCTGACTGTGGAAGGGTTGGAAGACACAGTGAGATTGTGAGTGGGTGGCAGGCTCTGCCACAGTCTCATTGTACTTATAGCTCATTGTCTGTCAGCCTACTGGTATTTTTAACCAGAAGAGGAGTAAAGAGAGAGATGAGAAAGAGGAGGAAGTCTTTTTACGTGTCTTCCTATATGCGCTGCATTTTAAATCTCTTATGATTAGCCAGCAAATGGCTTTTTCAGGATATAAGCACAGTGTTCGTTCAGTTTTTATGTGCATTCATATTGAGATTTAGATGTTCTTCTTTTTTTTTTTTTTAAATGTAAACGCACAAAAGTCTAGAAACATAACATAATAGATCAAATTGAAATATTACGATATGGGAATTGTTTGATGCTGTCACAAAGCACTTCAGCCTTATTTACTTCTTGTCTCACGGACAAATAAATAAACAAAAAAAAAAAAAAAACAGGTTGAGAGCATAAACAGTAGAGATTCTACCAACTAAGAGCACAAATCAGCAGCAATCAGAGCTATATATATCCTTGTAGATGCAGTTTCCTCATGAAAAAAGTGTCCAAGTGGAGAGGGCAAACAGAAAGCCAGTAGAAACACAACGCTCACTAAAATAACTCAGCTTATTTCAGCCTTATTACTGCAGAGATACTGTATAATCACAGAATATCTCTGCACATAACTCATTAGATTTTCAAGGTTTTCAGAGATTAAGAGAGAGATTTTGGAAATTAATGTTGAGCTCATGTGAGGAAGTCCAGAGCCCAGAAAAGAGACTATGCAGTCAAAAATGTGTTGTCTCTGTTGTATGCTGATGATGAAGATAAGAGTTCAGGTGTAGAATCCCAGTCTCACCTTCAACTCCTTCCCTGCAGAATAGAAAATGTCCATCCAAAGTCAGAGCCTGGACACCAAATATCGACTTTACATTTTCTACATAATATGTAATCCATTCCATGTGAGTTGGCCACATCAAGGATTTCCAAACCATAAACAAAGTGCTGCATGCAAAATGAGAGTAGACAAGTTATGATACTGGAAGTGAACTGTGGAACTAAAAATCCTTAACTTATTTCCTGATCCAACCAACAATAGAAGCATGTAAAATCTTATTAAGTAGCATTTATAATATAACATCCATCTGCTGAGGACGATTGTGTGATACAGTCAAAATCTCAATAACTAATGGACCTTGAATCTTACTGTGCCTCTACCAAAGCAGTTGTGTTTTGGGTCCTGTACTTGGCAGATATCTCATAAAAAAACCTGTTAGAAATGTGCTGGATAGTTAGGCCATAGGTCAAGGAACAAGTGATTGGTTTTTGATGCAAGGTCTGGATACAGATGGAAAATATTGTCAAAATAACAGATTTTTAAGGTGTGTGCAGCCTTGGCGAAGGTATGTGTTGTCTGTTTTCTAGTAATACATGAAATTAGCTAATTTTTCCATGATCTTGATCATTAGATTCTCAGAAAAATTGTCACATTTTGGTGGAATGTTTGTAGGCATCTTCCCTCCGTGGCAAAATATCAGATCACAGATTGGATCCATCATATGTTCCAAATAGTGAAATAGATGTACTGTAAAATGTCTTGAAGTCATCATATACTGAATTCGTGTGGGGAAAAAATACATATAAATAAATGTCTATAAAATCAAAAGGATTTAAAGTGTTCAGAATAGATGAGAGCATTTCTGGATGGGAGAAACCAGATGGCAGTGCAGTGAATCAAACAGGGGTCATGGGCATCATTTACCACAACCAAGGCCCCCATCTTAGCCACTCAATCAGGCTGCCTCACCCCTCGCTGTGCATCTCCCGACACTTGAAACAATGTGCATGTGTGTGTGTATAGTACATCGGTGGGTGCTGCCAAGGTTTGGCTATCGACTGTGGCTGCCCTCTTCACCTCACACCCGTCAGCAGTAAGTCTCCTATGGAGAGAAAGAGTAGGAAAGAGCAGCAACTGGAGGGAACAAGCAGTTTAAAGTTTAAACATGGCAGCAAGACAGGGTGAGTTGAGAGAGAGAAAGAGAATAGTACACCTGGTAAACCAAGAAAAACATCTTCAAATAATCCTCCTCTATATACATGTAGACCTATTTGAGCTATTCCATCACCAGCACACTGGCCAGGCACGAGAGAAAGACCTTTTCACTTTTCACATGTACAGAATAGACCAACATAGCACAATAACAGTATGGGCAGTCAGGATGAAATTATAGATAGATTGTAAACATATATGAAAAATGTGGATCTGGGAGGATGACGACAACTTCAGATGCCAAACAGATCTGAGTCACATGACCTCCTCTCCACCACGGATATCTGGAAAACAGACTTAAAGAAACTCAAGCCCACTGTTCACACAGATAGGAGAAAGGAAACAAACAGAGGAAGACAGACAGAGACAAGTGGAGAGGCTGAATCTCCTGGAGGACAAAGATCCAGATCCAGAACATCTGGAACGAGACGCCGACAGCCAGGGGAGAGAGACAGAGGTCCCAGGGCGGCTGATGGTCCAGCAAAGAGAAGCCTGAGTGAAAAGAGGACAAAGAGGAGAAAACAGGGACAGAGAGAGACACACAGCTTGGACGCTCATATGCTTGTAGGACTATAGGCAAGCATTGAGAAATAGTCTTTGAAGAGCTAAATTGAAGACCTTTCCCTCATTTGATTTTCTCATCTGATTTCTTCAACGCATCCCGCTGACTGTAAAATCTTTACACAGGAATCTGCCAATTACTTCAGCCTCTCCAGTGCCACTCAGTGGGAATTCTGAGGCACCTACAGCTCGCCTGAAGTGCACCAGTGTAGCTCTTTTTTTTTTTTTTTTTAAATAAGGGATCATGCAATTAATCTTAAAACATTGACATCCATCTGCCCCCTCTGGCTCGGCCTGCAGCGGCTATATATAACGCCAGCTCCAACTGATTCTGGTTAATTAAACAACACAAGATGTAGTCTGTATTACAGATGTTGTACAAAAGACGCAGGGAAGGAAGAGTAAGATGAAGGGACAGAAAGGAGAGGAGTAGGGGAGATTTCAAACAGATGAGGAAGATGGACAAGACACTGAGTCAGTGAAAGCGTTTGCTGTAAAACACGTACAGTAGCTTTAAAAAAAGTGAATAGCAGGTGTGAGAGTGGGTTGAAACAGGCAGAGGGAAAGAATTTAATAGAAAGTGTGTGACAGAGTGAGAAACAGTCTTTGAGTCTGGAGAAATGATAGAGCCATAGCAGGAAACCTCATGACAGAAAAAAACAGTGGCCAGATGCTGATGTTTATCTAGACAGACAAACAGACGGACCGATGTCTGCAGACCATTGCAGCGATCATCCAAGACACAATTTAGCACGTTATTATTATTAATTACTGGGGCTTTATTTGCTTTACTGTCTGGAGTTAGATGATAAAATCGATACCACTTTCATGTCAGTAAGGGAAACATGAAGCTAGATCTAAAAGCTGGTTAGTTCAGCTTACCAATAAAGGTTAGAAATGGGGAATATTATTACATCTTCTTTGTTTAGTCTGCAGACAAGAAAGTGTAAAAACAACAGTTCACCGTTTTACAGGGGATTACGTGCTGGACTATTTTTTGGCCGGGACCAGTAACTTCCTGAAGTCTCTGCACTGGTTGCCATGAAATAGTCCGGCACATAACCCCCCTGTAAAATCAGTGGACTAAGTGGTATCATTCTTCTCATCTAACTCACCATATAACCATATTTCCCAAAATGTCAAACTATCCCTTCGATCTACCAGTGTGAGAGTTACAGTGGCATGTTTAACTGTCAGGAGGTTGGTCCTTGTACATTCGCTGATTACACTGAATGTTAAGACTGGTTCAACATCTATAATGTGTTCACAGTATGTTTGTATCATATTTTTAAATACTTCTAATAAGAGAAAAAGAAAAACAAAGAGACAAAGTTTGTTTCAAAGTCAGCGGTATAATATGTTTCTGACTTTACTGCTTTAATTGGATCAGTAATCATAATAAGCTTCCGTAGCATGTTATAGCTGTCCACTATAAAAGTACAGTATCTTCTCTGGAGTTCTAATGAGAGATAATGTGCTTTGTGCTAATTACATATAGAACAAAAGGTCAATGCAGTGTGTGTGTGTGTGTGTGTGTGTGTGTGTGTGTGTGTG
This sequence comes from Lateolabrax maculatus, assembly GCA_031216445.1. Lineage (NCBI taxonomy): Eukaryota > Metazoa > Chordata > Actinopteri > Acropomatiformes > Lateolabracidae > Lateolabrax > Lateolabrax maculatus. The sequence continues at coordinate 4,721,646 of CM062204.1, read as the reverse complement.
TTTGTGTTTGTGTTGCAGGAGAGCCAGTGGTTGGACAGTGTCTCTCTGCTGATTAAGGACTCGTTGGAAGGGGACATGATTGACAACCTCTCCGGTTCAGTTTTCCATCACTACTGCTCTCCTCCGGTCTGCAAGGACTGTAAGAGCCACCCACAAGAGGTGAGCGGTCGTACACACACACACACACACACACACACACACACACACTAGCATTCATATACATATTTCATTCTAGCTAGAAAGCCCTTTTTTGTGTCATGCAGCCATGTTAATAAAGACCTTTTAATCTTTTTTTCTCCCGAACTATGCTTAACTTTCCCTCTTTTAACATTATTCTGCCATACACCAGGAGCACCAGCTTTATTTTTACTTCAACTACACCCAAGTAGGGCTGTGCTTGTTTTTTTTAAATCTCTATATTTACATCTCTCTATTGCACTCTTTCCTCTTCTCTCCTTTTATCTACATGTATGCGTTTTTTCCACCTTGTAGTTCACAGTACTCAAACAACAGTGGGTGAGATTCACCTGAGGCCGCTCCAAGTTGTCAGTCATCTGCATCATCCAGAGAGCGTCTAATCATTTCTGTGTATGCTAATACACACATAGACAGACAAAGGCACAGCAGTTTGTCAAGCACCAAATCTTCAATGTCTTCACGTTCTCATGATCTGTTGCTTCTACATGCAAACATGTCACATTCCTCACACATTCAGAAATTATGGAACAAGTAAGTTTTTGTCCTGAAAAGTAATTTTTTCCCCAGGTGTACTGAAAAAGAAACATATTAGGCCCCAAATAAGATGATAAGTATTAAATAGCTTAAAATAGACCTTTGTACAAATTCAGTCTTAAATAAATGTACAGTTGTTTAAATAAGTCATTAAAGGTACTGTAGTACACTAATTGAGGCTTATGGGTGGTGCAAGGGAAGAAACACTTCCACTTCCCTCCAGCACAGGGACCTGGTTGCAATGCTTGGCTGCAGTTTTTTCTGCTTGGCTGGACGCCCCATCGAATTCATGGTTTTTGGTCACATAAAAGCCTTTGCTACTGGGAAGCCAGTGAGGGATCACATCCTTAATGCAGCATGAGGAAATCCTGACTGACCTGTCGACACTTTCTCCTTCAGTCTACACCGTCCTCAGGAGATAAGTGGAAGTTAGCAGCAGTGCAGGGGAAATTAGTCATTTGAAATTGGGAATAAAATTATATTCCTAAAAAATTCCTGACTATTGCCCATAAAAGATATACAGTTCAATTTAAAATTACATTTAGGTAAATTTGGTTTCATAATCGTACTTTTAAAGGTACAGGTAAAATGACTCTAATGCACACACTTTTGTGCATTCAAAAACACTAGTGCTCTACAGTTTGGTGCAGTTCAGGATCAAAGCAGTTAGATTCTTCACACAAATCATGTCTGCAGAAATAAACAAATCCTGTGTGTGTGTGTGTGTGTGTGTGAGTGAGAGAGAGAGAGAGAGAGAAACATTTGTGTCCATCCTATAAATGTATTACAGTCAGGAGAGACTTAATTGAATTAGCTCATATAGGACTGATATGATATCTATTTATATATTTGTGTATCTATCCCCAGACTGAGAGCCAATGTACTCAAAAGATGCAACACATACATATCAAGTGCTGCAAATTCTACACACGACCACAGCCTGTATTTATTTAACCTGTTATCTACCAGCTGGCTGATTGTCATTTTGGGACCGGAACGCCAGCATTGTAAACTGTGCAATTTGATACTCCTTCTGGGTTGATTTCAGGTCCATAATGGTGAAAACCCATGTAAATTATTCAAAGAAATGATATAATACAAGGTGTCATGATTTCAAAATTAAGTTTGCAGAAAAAAATAATTCTTGTGCAATCCCTAATGCCCTAGATTAAGATATAACCCTGCTCAGATGTATGTGAAATACCCGTTAAAGGCGTTTTTCCCAGTAAAATCCCAGCAAGGTGAGAGGAAGGTCTCTTTGATATCCTTGTAATAGATATGTAGATTAGAGTTGCCTTGCACTGCAATCAAGACACTGTACAGTATTGTAATAGTATTGTCATAGCTGTGGTATTGCTGTCCTTTTTGAGTGAATTGGAAATAAAAAATCACATTTTTTTGTGGGCCATGCCCTTTTGTTCAATGACACTGTGTGTGCTACCTTCATCCACAAATGATGCAATCATGACAGTATTGAGTGGACGATGCTGAGGACTAGCAGACAAAATCTAATTTTTATCGCTCAAAGTTATCAAAAGAGGTAAGGCTTCATGATAAATGCACTTCAAATGGTATTTTTATAATCCTGTTTTGCACAATTTAATTTCATTCTACATAAAATCATCCATTTAATACCCAGATTTTATTTGCAATAAAGATAGAAATAGCTATATCCAATATTGGAGGGCTTAGCTGTCAAAATGTGCTCCATATTCATTTCTGTAGCTGGCTCATACAATCATGCAAAATTTCTCTCAAAGGTCCAATCATTCATTTCACCACCACATGATTTACACCCTAAACCTGGTTTCTCACCATGTGCATTCACACATCACGCACACAGACACGTGAAAACATCAGTCACACATACGAACTAAAACCAATTTCGCCTCAGAGCAGAGGCGATTCCATGATTTTTCAACCTGATGTGTGCACAGATTGCACATTTCAATCTAGAGTTGTGTAGTTTTGTGTGTGTGTGTGTGTGTGTGTGTGTGTGTCTGTATGACTCACAGCAGCTTACTGTTGGTGTGTTTTAGATATTAGAATACTTGTGTGACCTAACTGGGTAGCTCTTGTGTTTCTGGCATTAAATTACCATCCACATACATATAATGACTACTTCACCCATCACCTCTATAGTGTGATATTTACTGTTCTCTTTGTGAAAATAAAACGTATTGACATATATTGAGGTTGGCTGGAAAGCAAATGTGCTATAATGTGATGTGGATTTCATTTCTTACACAGTATATTCATCTTTATTCTCCTCTCACCTCTTCTTCTCTTTTCTTCTTTGTTCCTCTTCCCTCAACCCTCAATATTAAAGCTGTACCTCATATTTATTTGATCTTCTCTCCCCACAGTGACGTGAAAATGTTGGTAATTTTAGAATCTTATCTTCAAACCACTATGTATCCATTTAGAAAAAAATATTTATTTTTTTATGAGGATTTCCATGATTTATAGAACATTGAAATTGATCAGGCAACACTTAACTGCCTGATAGAAATACCACACATATTGCTGTTTTAATTTATTATTTTTATTATTGTTGTTACTGATGTTATTGTAACTTTGTAAAAAGAAAACAAAAAAAAGACTCAAACTGGGTCAAATTGAGTATGCCTTTCTCCTTGAGACATACTTTGATGTTGTGCATTGCAGTTTCTCTGTTTGTAGGACTTGAATAAATAATGTAGCATTTTTCTCCAATGTCTCTTTTACTAAATCTAATGGCGTGCATCCCTTTTTTGTTTGGACATCTCAAACACCACTTCTCCTCTTATTTAGCTTCACCACCTGTTGGCAAATGATAATGTCGGCGCGCCTTGACTGTGTGTGCTGTGTGTTTGTCCAACAGATCCAATTGGCGGAGGTGGAGCAGGCATCTCTGATGTCAGAGCAGCTGTCAGACAAGTCATCGTCTCTGGCGCTGCCTGATGACCTCAGCCTGGACGAACACAGCAGCTACCAGCTGCTGGTAAGAGGCAGCCAGGTACTCCTACGGAAATACACATAAACATACATTCACTGTCATTTCCCACCAACGGATCTTACTCTTACATACACATGCCACGCGTAAGCATATCTGCTTGCATGAACACACAAACACATCATACACACATCCACACAGTTCAGGCTTTGTGAAAGTTCAATATTAAACTCTTATTGATAAGTGGAATTGTATTGTGAAAATATGCTCATATAATTAAAAACATACACAATTACTTTTAGGTTTAGGTTTACAAATATGAAGAGGTCTGTCTGCCATGTATAAACAGTGGAACACAATTTAATGCATCAAACTTCAATTTTATTTTTATATATTTGAGTTTACATACATTTTTCCATATGGCCAAAAGTATATGAGTGTCCCTGTCTACATGCATTCGTGTACTTATAATCTGTATTTATAGTTTGGACTAGACCCCTTAGTTCCAATGAAGGCAAATCTTAATGCTACTCTACACCGTACAATGGTATTTGAGACCATTTTTTAAACAGTTCAGGGAAGCATTTTCCTGTTTTGACAGTGCCCCTGTGCACAAAGCCAGGTCCATGAAGAAATGTTTTTCCCAGTTTGATGTGGAAGAACTCGGCCGGCCTGCGCAAAGCCCCGACCTCAACCCCATCCAACACCTTTGGGATTAGGTGAAACGTCGACTGGGAGCCGGGCCTTGTCACCCAACACCCGTGGCCGACCTCACTAATGCTCTTGTGGCTGAATGGGAGCAAATCCCTGCAGTTCCAATTCCAAAACTAAATTAATTTCTATAATGTTTAAATGAGATGAATCACATACGAGTGTAGTGATCAGGTGTCCACATACTTTTGTAAAATTAAACCCTGATATGTGTAATAATAAAAGCTGTAATAATGATTCTCACACACACACACACACACACCCACACACACACACACACACACACTTACATGTCTTTGGGGAGTCACAGCTCATGTCATCAAACCCCTTCCATCGTGCTAATCATCCATAATTACTATTTACATGCTTTACTGCCTGATTAAAACACCTGCCTCCCTCCATGCTCTTGATATGAGCATGCTGGGATGTGTGTGTGTGTGTGTGTGTGTGTGTGTGTCAGAGAGAGAGAGACCGCACACGTCTTTCATATCTCCATCTTCCCATGAACACTTCGCTCTCAGCTCACAGCGGTTCCACCTGGCCTGTTTCATCACTGCGTTATTGAAGGCCAGTTCATTTGATCCAGTTTACAACCAACAACAACAGCCGAGCAATTTGAAGCTTTGAAGCCCGGCGTTACTTTCTTTTTACCACATCCAGTTTTAATCAGACTTGTATAGATGGATAAAGGAAGGGACATGAAAAGGGAGCTTTTTGAAATTGGAAGCAAATTGTACTCAGATTTCCATTATGACAAGGGGAAATGAAAGGCCTCAGTTTGATATCTTTCTTGCTCTAGTGAACATCAGTGCACCTGGATATCATGCTTATTCTTTCTGCACCGCTTTGTCTCTCCTCTTCTCCCCTTTCACTCGCTCCTCTTATCTCCAATTTCTGTCTTCCTATTCGCTCTCAGAGGGGCAGCAGTGACTCCCATAGTTCGGAGGAGTTGCCCACCCAGGGGGGCTACAGAGGGCTTCATCCCTCCAGCTCAGGAAGTGAGGAAGGGGTCCAGGAGTTGTTTGAGGTGGGCGTCCACCCTCAGTTGAATACTCCCTCGGTGGAGCAGCCAAGCCCGGCACATTGCACAGGTACCAGAGTACACATGATGGTAGCACAGCACCTAAGATACTGTATTTAGTTTGTTCTGTTATCCAGAGTGAATGAATGAGGTGAAATATGAAGTGAAATACTTGGTGGCAGGTCCTGAAATCAACAACCTATTGGAGCGTTTTGCTTTGTTTTGACAAATTCTAGACGCCATAGTCCTCTGTAACGTTTTTTTTTTTTTTTTACAGCCAGAGGCCTGTAAAGTTTGTTTCTGGTGGATGAATATGTAGGTGTAACATACACGTAGGACAATAAAGCATAGTGTCCTAAAGACACAAAAAAAGGAAATCAAATCATAAATGACAGTTTGAGTGCACAAGCACACAGCAAAACAACACACTTTACTGCTGCCAGTTTCCAGCTATTTGACTGATGGGTGGCAGGAACACTGTTCGGTGGCAGTAACAAGCCAAGACCAACGATCAACACAAGTCAGATGTTAACAATGCAGTCTTTGAAACACTTTTTAAAAATTGGCTTTGCAAATGTTTTATGAGGAAGGAAACAGTCAACACGTTTGATATGCCTCAAGGAAAGACAAAGCAAAATAGTGAGAAATAATGGCCGTAAACATAAATTTGTTTCTTTACAAGAAAACTCATCTTATTGAGGCTGAGGTTAACACAATAATATGTGCTGTTGAAGTCACTGTGAATCACAAAAAATAATATAGGTGCCTTTCTGGTGTTTTGCCTTTTCTTGAGTTTATTACATTATTGTTGAGTGACTCTTAACCTTTTGTCCTACAATATAGATTCCCATTATATAATTTCAATAATAAAAAAGCTAAATGAGAATGTGAGTATTTATCCTTTCTGTAAAACCTACCTTGTGTAGATCGTTTTTTGTCCAACAGCGGGAAAAAAAGTTAAATTGAATCTTTCACATCAACCAAACACATTAAAATAATCCCTCTCAGGGTTACCTTTCATCAGCGTTTCTTATTATCCTTATCAGTGTTCTTTGTGACTCTCGCTGGTATTTAACCACCACAATTTCATTAAGCCATGACTTTGACGTGACATTGATAGTATCGTTTAAATAAGAGGAGGCTTTTTCTGAACGTCTCTAGAACCGACACAGACACACAAGGACGTGTCTCACGTTCCACACAGTTGATTGACTTCCACCGCAATTAAAGCAGTGATAGATGAGGCCAGCGGCAACGCAGACACAGAAATGTTGAGGAATGACATGTTATGGTATGCTGATTGCTCACCACCCCGCCTGTAACATGACCGTCATCACTGGAACAGATGGAGCGATACAAGGCAAAGTCAATTCAGGGAGACTGTTCAACAGCACACAACATCGCAGACTGTTGTAGACACGATGTCACTGAAGACACAGAGGAGTTGTTTACATGGTGTGTTTACTGCAAACAAAAAATAATACTTCACTCTTTGGGCCCTTACATCTTACAGAGGTAGGCATCATAGCTAGTTTCCGACCGACTAAGTTGTCATTTTCCCGCCCAGCGCCCAAGTTGCTTAAGAGGCAAATGTACTGTACTCGCGCCTGTGCGCCCATGGGTGTGTTGGTCTGAAAATGTGGCGTGGTCAGGTGCATTGTTTGCGCATTGCTATCTTGAGGCAGCGGAAAGCAATTGCAATTTGCCTTGACCAACAAAAACTTGGTCTAAAGTCAATGGCATTTTTCTGCTAGTTAAAGGGCGCATTACATAGGCAGGTGCACAACGCACATGCACACACACACACACACACACACAGGGACACACATAAATATCATTCTCAGCATTTGCTCGTATATTCTCGATTCGCAATATACTCTCAAACAGAGTAGTTTATGGGACAGATGTTTGGGAGATGGCGGAGGCAGAGGGTCCACCGGCCACGGACCACATACCTGTCCCTCAGCAAGTGTCGCTGTAAACTTCACCTTCCTGCCAGACTGTACACACATCTGTAATCTCCTGGCAGATGAGGAGGAGGCTAATGCCAGCTGTCCCTATGCACTCCCAGCTGCTGCCAAAGTCACTGCTGTGCTGAATTTCTTTGCAAGTGGGTCATTCCAGCAGCCCCTGAGCTCAGCATCCCCTGGCTTTTAAAGGGAATGGATGGCACTGTGACTGGTTTAATTCATGTCAGGCCCAAAACTCTCTATGATTAACTAAGAGACTAAGTACAACATCTTTGTGCCTTACTTTGCGCCTAGATTATGTGCAGTTTAACTAGCAAAAGTTGATTTGTATTTGTTTGTGGTAAAATGTCACTTTTTGTGGTGTTTAAAATGTGTTCCTTAAAAGTAAAATTCAGATTCTTAGCCACAAATGTAATGTTGAGAGAATTTGCACTAAGATGAAATGAGGTTCTCCCTTTTGGCCTGCTACTAAATAACCAAATTTTCTCCTACAAAATTTTGAGCCATCCAGTCACTGATTCCTTAAATGCAATTTACAGGTTTGCCAACAGGGCTCATGTTATCAGGTGAAGCTGAGATGTAGAGCTGCGTGTCGTCTGCGTAGCAGTGGAAACCAATGTCATGTTTGCTGATGATAGAAGCTAATGGCAGCATGTACAGAAAGTCTTGACTTGTTAGGTAAGACCTAAACCAATCCTGAACTGTACCCAAGAGAACCCTACCCAGCCCAACCTAACTTCTCAATAAAGAGGTCATGATCCCCTGTATTGCATCATCATACTGCTTATAAGTGCTTTGTATCATCTTGCATTGGGTTCTAGATTAAAGTGTCAAATGTCTAGTGATTATCTAAATGCCAAACATTGCCGGAGGCATTTCCACCCTGACAAGAAATGGTACAGGAAAATGGAAACAACAAATGCACTAAAATAATCAAAAATATGAATATTAGCACTGACAAAGCTGAAATAAAGTATAACCTTTTCTTTTCAGGTGGAGATGGAGGAAGTTGCAGTGGAGGAGGCGGTGGGTCTTCACCCGTCTTCCACCTCCCAGCAGACTTCTTCCACCCAGCCGCCGCGGCTCACCCAGGCAGTCCTGGGAAGGGTGTTAGCCCAGGAGACAGAGGGCCGTCCAGGTTGGCATCCCCAGCCTCCTGGGCATCCCTCCGTTCACCCGGAGCGAACAGCAGGCCCCTGAGCTCTCAGGTATTATGGACAGATGAATGGAATCATGTGTGTCTGGATGGACGGATAGACGACCTGACATCGGTATCTCTGTGCAGCACAGCAGAGACACGATGGAACAGAGTAAATAGATAATTCCTAAGAGAGAGTTCAGTGAACCAAAGTTGTCATGCATCAAAAACACTTCAGGCAGTCAGATGGGATTTGCCAAATGAGGTATAATGTAGAGTGAGCTTGTGAGCCCAAAAACAGTGATCTGGAAGCTTGATACTGTAATATGCCAATAAGAGTAACAAAGATACTAATCAATGGCATAAAAATAACTTTATTACAGTCTGTCTGCAGTAACTGTGCTGCAACATCCTTTTGGCAAAAGACGCGCAGCAGTTAATATCATTATTAAATCAACACTTGACTGTGGAGTGATATGATTAGATGTGAAACAGCAACTTGTTGTGTGGTCTATCATTCAGAATCTGAAGACTTCAGAATGGCTTCAGTAGCTAATTAGAGTATACACAAATTGATGTATTACCAAATTGTGAACATACACATCACACGTAACACCCTGCATTGATGTCCCACTGTAGTGTGAAACTCCGGAGAAATTATTTAGGTATAATTAAAGCTAGAATCTCATTTGTGTTGAATCTAACACCTCCCCTCTGTTGGCTCCTGTATGAAACAAATGATAAATGAAAAGGCCCTTATTTCAGTTCTTGTTCCTTTGTAACCATGGAGACATATTTTTTCTTTCTTTTCTCCTCTACCTGTTTGGTTTGTTTAGCTCGTGCCTGAGTGCGTCTGTGATCCTCAGCTGCTACAGTAATGCTCTGCGGCACTCAGCTAATTAGCCTGGCCAGCCCTGAGCCTGATACCGACTCTGTGCACTGATGTTCTTGGCTCACGTTGTTCACATTCTCTCCTGTTCCTTTTTTGTTTTTTTGGTATTTCCTTCAACTATTTACGTCTTTTTCTCGAACGCCTCTTCTCTCTATCCTCCATCTTTTGGTTGGATCCTCCTTTTTGATAATCTCTTACTCTCCCCTCTGTGGTTTTGTATACTGAGACAGTGCCAGGATTAGGAATAATAACTAACATCCTCCAGCCTGAAACAAATGCTACGTGGCATATTGGGTGGGTTGCACCAACCAGGGTAAACTTTAAACCAGGGATATTTTTATTTTACAATTCCGTTGCTCAAAACCATATATTAAAAAAATTGACAGATTATGATTTAAACCTTTTTATCTCTGAACCAAGATTAAACTCTGCCCTTTTTCTCCGCCTCTTCACATTCCAAATTAAACTCTTATCTCTGGTTAACTTTTGACTGTTACGGTGCTTTAAAAAAAAATTCATGAATAAATCTCAATGAGCACAGTTCCTGGAAAACATTATGAAAAGTTGAACATTATGAAAATTATGAAGAGTTTTGTTCATTTTGTATTTAAATAATTTGAACCATAATATAAACAAAACTCAGCAGGAAAGATGGGCCTTCTAGCAGACATGAGAGCTAGCAGAATGGTATTTTGTCTGTTTTTTAATTATATATTTTTTCACTGGTACAGTCTATATCATGAACAGCTCTTTCTTCCAAAAAGGGACATTTGAGGCTTTCTGCCAGAGCAGCAGGACAAGTTCATCCTAGGTACCAAACTTTGTAGTTCTGTGCTAGTTTTGTGAATGTAGTGCTTATTGGTATTTAGTTATATCTCCACCTATCTCAACCTAAACAAAGGTCTAAAACACCCGTGTGGGTGTACATGGCCTCGATTGTCAGCTAAAATCATTTGTCATAATGTATTTTATGGGGTTTATACGTAATAAACAACTTTGGTTTAAGTTGTTTAACTGATTTTTAAACAAATCTAGGATTTGAGTTGAATTGTTCAACACATCTGAGATTAGCTTTAAACCTGGTTCAATATTTTAAACAAAATTAAGATAAACTATGATTTATCCTAATCTTAGTTAGGTGCAAACCACCAATAATCTTTGCTTACTAAAGACTAATTGCTTCCTTTCATTTTTTTTTCACCACCTGCTTCCTCTGTGTGCAGCACCCGTCCCACAGTGACTCCTCCCTGGCCACGGGCAGTTCAGAGGGCAGCCTGCAGACCACCCTAGAGGAAGGGCTCAGCTTCAGCGTCTCCCCTCCTCGAGATCTGGATCTCCCCGTGCCTCTCCTCTGCCCCCTCCCCAGCCACCCCTTACACCCCCAGGGACCGGCCACGGGAGACCAGGGCCACCCTTTACTAAAAAGACGCAGCACAAATTTTACCCTCCAAGCCACCAGGGGGCACCAGAGGAGCCAGAGCAGCTGCGGCGGCGGCAGCACCAGCCCCGGCTGCCCCCGGCAGGACTCCATTGACCCTTCGGATGAGGACGTGGGCACGGGGGCGGCCGGGGATGGCTGCCGCCAGGCCGTCAACAGCGAACACTTGTCAGAAACTCTGAACAGCCTCTCGCTGACATCGCTGCTCACCCCGGGCTCTCTGGCTGCACCCCTGGTGAAGAAATGTAACAGCACAGGCTCACTGGACCAAACCAATCTCTCTGCCCGGAGTAAAGACGGACGCCACTTCTACGGCATAGATGCCCATGGTTACCTGTCCAACCCCTGGACGGAGGGAAGGGCGAGGGGTGAGGACGACGGTGACATCACAGGCTTCAGCATGAAAAGCAGCAGCCGGCCTACAGACACAAGCTCCAGGAAAAATAGATGAAACACTTGTTGCCTCTCTGTAGTTGAACTCCAACTATTTACATTTCTGGACATCGAACAGAACAGGGAGAAACTTTTAATACAGTACATGTCCTGTGAACCCGATTCTGAAATTCTTTCTCGTCTTTGAATCGTCTGTTCCCTCTCGTTCCTCCTCACCTCTGGCTGCTCGGGATCAGTCATTTCTCAAAAGATTACAGTTGCTTCTGAGCTTTGACATCCTTTCTTTTTCCACAGGACATGTGGTTGCTTTTTGAAAGGACTTAACCTTTTACCATAACCAGGATTCAGCCTTGAAAGATGTGGCAGTCCTTTACATTTGAGCCATCCTGAAATACAGAATATTTGGAAAGTCTGTCATTTTCAGAGACAGGCCTGAAAACCCCAGTGATTGATGAACATTATTAAGGTGATGTTATTTAAATGAAACTGTTAAAAGAAAATTAAATTTCAAAAACAGAACTTGCTTGACCCAACGTGCCCTCAACCTTTGTGCAAAAACATTGCCATCAACATTGGAGAGATGGCAAACTCTAAAGCTTCTTTTGAGGAAGAACTGAACTTTGTACAGGTTTTTTTCTTTTTTTTTTTTTTTAAATAACCATCACTGACAGTAGCAATCGACCAACCTTTTTTCCTCTTTAGCAGATTTGGTGGGTAACAGAAATCGAAAGGTTGTATATTTTCTGTGTTCTTTTTCAGCTTCAATGTATTGAAATTGTGTGAATGTAGACACGTCCGTCTCCGTTTGTGAGGGAGAGGGAGACGACAAGCAAGGAGCCTGGCTAGTCTGAAAATTGACAAAGGGGCTTCTTTGAATAGAAGAATGGATATGTGACTGCTGCTGAGAATACATGTGGGTTGTAAGTGGAAGCGTTAGCCACTTTCAGAGTGGATTCTTTGCGCTTTCTACATACCCATGAAAGGGCTAAAATGTATTGAGTGCAGACCTGGGCCAAAAGCTATCGGCAAAAAATCTTTTGCTACCTAACGCACAGTTTAAAAGTGTCTTTAAAGGTACATCCATTACCTTAAATGACTTTTATGAAGCTAATAATAGATACACGTACGAGAGATGTGTCACTGAAATGAACATTTACTGGTAAAACTGTAGACTTTGCAGAAAACACAATTTCCTATTGTACAACTATATGTACATTAGGCAGTTTGATGGCATGTTTGATTGGTTTTCCCCGGGTTCTCCAGGTTCTCCCACCGTGTAACACACCAACAGTGTCTCCGCTTCAGACGGCGGTTGGCGTCTGAAGGTTTAACGTACTCGGCTTAGCCCGAAGACTTAGAGCTAACAGACTCAGTGACTCACAGGTGATGAAGAAAAGAAGGATTTGCTTCCTGTGCTAAGTGATTTAAAGAGGCTATTGAAAAGCTTATGTTATTCACATATTTTAAGCAAGTAAACGTCTGTCAACCTTTGAGGACACTTTGAGGAATAATCATATCCGTCATTGCTGAAGTTATGTCAATCAATCATCAACTGCTGGATGGTTTGCCATGACATTTTGCACAGACATTAATGGTGTCCAGATGATGAGGCCTAGTTCCTGATGATTGCCTGAATATTAATACAGCATGGCCAGCAGGTCAAAGTATTCACTAATCTATTGAAATATCTCAGCATCTACTACATGGATTGGTATAAAGCTTTGCACCATCATCATCATGTCAACATTTCAGTTTGTCCAATACTTAAATATACAAAATACCTGCAGAAACCAATCACGTTTAGAGTGTTAAGTGCTAACTGGCTGAAATTAAGACAGTAATCATTTCTGTATAACCGCTCAACATCAGCATTGTCATTGTGAGAAAGATGCCATGGTGGCATTAGCATTTAGCTGTAAGTGCCGGTGTGTCCAAGTACAGTCTCATAGAGCTTCTAGTGTGGCTGTAGTCTCTTTTACAAACCTACACTTGACCCTTTGAATCCAACTCCAAGGGAGCCACAGAGGAGAAAATTCAGGATATAACTGGCTCGGAATAAAAATAAATCCACTGCCGGTACCAGCGGTGTTGGCCTATTGACAACACAGCCACCTCTGCAGTTCAGTTCAGCTCTGTTTATCTGAGCCAGTTTGAAATAAAAAGAGCCGACACTGACATATATGGGTGTGCTATTCTTTGGGACCAGTCTGGAGATTCACGGTGAACTGAATGACATCAAACTGCCTTCATAACCCTCCGCTATCATTAAATATCCCAGAATACACCTCGGTGTACTGTCAGATTGACTCAGGTCTGCTTGAGTGTAGCACGATATTAGAAAACAGCCTATACTACGGCAAGCAATGTGGTCCAAATTGGTGTAACTATGAGCACTTGTTTGTCAGACATTTTCACAAATTGTGATGACCCATCATATAATATAGTTGCGTCACATTATTTTAAATCCGGAAAAGGTAGACCTCAGGTGGACCTATATGCACTCACACACACTCACACACACACACACACACACCAAACACATCACATCACATATACCACACATTAAAAGCACATACACACAGTACATGTTCAACACACATACACAGTCACACATACAGTATTATACAAAGATGTCAATGTCAAAGCACTGCAGGATGTTTCTGTAGTTGTTTGAGATGAGACAGGAGAAACCTCAGTCTTGATCTCTTTCCCTACTTTGTCTTCATTCCCTCCTTATTCTCATTCAATTGTATTATCTCCCTTCCACAGGGAAGCCGGAGTATTAAATGACTATTGACTACGCCCCAAGATATGCAATACGCTACAGTAGATGTACAGTTAGATGTATGAGACTCGTATAGATAGACTATATGGTGAGAGAAGATTATATTTATGAATTCGTGTATTAGAATAAAATGTCACCGAGATTCAAAGGTCACTGAAAGGATGATGATGTATTCATGTATTCCAGATTGTTGGAGAGTGTGTTTTCTCTTTTTCCCTCCATCTTTCCAACCTGATTTTCTTTCTCCAAAATGCATGTGGGTTTTTCTTGTCTGTTTTCTTAAATGTCATTCTAGTGTCATATAAAAGTGAGATAGCTTTTCAACCTCTGACTCCTGATGTTTTTCTTGGTTGCTACAAGTTTAACTTTTTTTTTTAACTTTTTGTTCAGTGTTGGTCTCAGTTCCTTCTTTATTCACAGTACAAAAGCTTTATGTATATTATCAGGCAGTTGAATGGCTGGATGCAAATAGCAACATCTTGCTTACTTGAACTGAGCTAAATTAATCTTTTATACGGAGGATTTAACTTCATTTATGTCACATGCAGAAGTCCTTTTATTTAATCTATTTATTTTTATTTAGGCCAGTTATTTTTATTGTTAAGACTGCCATGCACACACACTGTGACAACCACAAACCGGCCCAATGCTGGCAACACCTGTGCGACTCACTGACAATTTAATGGCACAGATTTCGGATTAAAGATACGGTGCTTTTTTATCTATGTTGCGTTCATGTAAAATGTTGCCAATGGCAGATTTAGAAACAAAGGATGTGGTACACTTTTACATTTGTTGCCCTGTTTTGTCCTGGATGTCAGGTTGCACCTGGAATATTTGTCCCTCTCCTTTGTGCCCAATTATGGAGGAAGCATCTGAGCTGATGTTGACAGTAATGGCCCTCCTGCACTAAGACTTAACAAGTGGAAAAAGGTAAATGGAAAGGTTTGCCTGAAGGCAGCTGTGAATGTTCCTGTCCATCCAACGAGCTGCTAGCGAGCCACAGATTGATGTGCATATGGACGTAAACATTGCTAGTGATGGTGACAAAGATACTATATAACTAAAAAAAAAAAAAATGCATTACAAGCTGTGCCAGTTATATTAAATGTATACACTTTCTTGTTCAGCACCAACAGCGAGATGCTGTAAGATCTCACAAGAGTGTGCTGCTGAGACAGCGGCAGAGTAAATTTCCTCCAGATTTGTCAGTCTGTAAAATCCCATTTTAGTGTCAGATTGTTTGGAAGATGTGTGGCTTGTGAAAAATGGGTCCAGTATTTACTTACTCAGCACTTCAGTTTCATCAATTCTCGGTATCTACAGTGTTGCAATTTCACTTTGCCATCCTTGTGAACATGCTGACAGTTACTCACACAAATGTTGATCTGCTGCAGATGTGCAACAAATCATTTTATCTTTTCAGTTTCTGTTGGATTTTTCTAATTGGACATCTCTCTTAATGATGAGGTGTTAAATCTATGGCCCTATCCCAGATACACATTATATTCTAGAACTGCAACTAACAATTATTTTATCATATATATTTATTATATATTTTTATGTTTTCTATTCATTTTAGTCAATTTGTTTTGCCTATAAAATGTTACCAAAGTAACGTCTTCAAACCCCCAAAATGTTCACTTAACTATCATAAAAGAAAAGATGCAAATCCTCAAAGAAACTGAAACCAGACCAATTTTGCTTCAAAAATCACTTACAATTAGATTATCAAGAGTTGCTGATTTTCTTTACATCAACTAATTAATTAATGGACTAATTGTTTCAGCTCTAATACCTCTAAATTCAGAGTATTGCCAATTTACATGGAACAACTTACAAAATGAAGTTTGCCAGCCAGCATTCTCGATTATATTGTGGTGTTGATGTATCGTTCAACAAGAATGGAGTTATTGAAACCTCTGGGAAACCCTTTGACTTGAAACGGTGATAGTTTTTCAAAATTGCCCATGTCCTTTATTATTTCATGTCTAAAATGATTCTTAAATGTTATGTTCACTGCCCAAATAAGGCTCTTTTGACATCAGTTCAGTCTTTTTAGTATTGGTCTGTATCGTGGAGTATATGAGACACACCTGTGTGGCCCAACCTGCTTATTGAGCAGCAGCTGTTGTCAATCTTTAAAACCTCTCCCTCTCCCCCACTTTCTCTTTCTGATCCACAGATAAACTAGCAGCAGGAGCAGAGCATCCACACACTGCTTGTTTGCCATCTTTCACCCCTTTTTGTTAGTTCAAATGCATCGACTGCTTGGCTGTACTTTCCTGTTATTTTTCCTTTGAACAGGGGCTACAGTATAACACGGTTTTATGATGTTTGCTGGTTTCCTTTCTGGGCTGGATCAAAGGAGTGACAGCAGTTAAATTAACAAGCATTAAAAGTGTGACTTGTATATTTATTTATTTTTTTAAGTGTCTACAGCAATTACTGTCAAACTTAAGTCACATAGGCTTTTGATTCTTTGGTACAAAATTCCTCTCCTCCTGGATAAAAAATGACTCCCTCTGAAGACAGATGTCTATTTTACCTCCAGCGTTATTTAGTTTCAGCTCAGCAAACAGATTCCCCAGCTGGCACCGTACCGTCCCAGTGTCCTCACACAATAAGGAATCGCTGCTATCTTCTCTGCTGTACTTAGTCTGAGGGGATTCTGGGAAATAATCTCCTTGACAAATATTTGTACATTGTGAACAAGAGATTTTGGGATTTGCTATTACTGCTTCATATTTAATCGTTTTATTTTTCTCTGAAAAACTGGTCGCTTTGGAAGTCGTGCTGGATTTAAAAAATAAAAACAAACCCTGTAGCTTGTTTTGGTTGCTGGTGCTGTAAGATGAAGGGAAGTAGACCGTTCAAAATGTTCTAAATGATTATATTTCAGAAACTGAAAAGCTTTGACCCAGGCAAAATAAATTAGAAAGCAGACTGTGGAAGTGGCCATCATACTCATTAGATTAGTCTTTGATCTAGTTGTTGTAATTTTCAAACACCAAAACTCATTTTTTTTCTGCAAGCATGATGTCAATTTGTTTACGGTCTCTCATATCTCAAAAGCAATATGATTGTTATGTGGTTAAAGGTTTGGCAGGGAAAGCACTGCTTGTTATGTAAACTGGTTGTAGCCTTGCTGGTGCCGTGTCTCTGGAGATGGCGATGTTGATTTGCCAGACAATCTTCCACTTTGGTTCAGACTGAAATATCTCAACAACTACTGGATGGATTGCCATGAAATGTAATACACCATGGTAACTGTTACCAGGTCCAAATTTTAATTTGTCCAATGCTTTAGTTTATGACTAAATAGCTGCAAAACTAGTGACATTCCCATCAGCCTCAGCTGTACTTTGTGGTTAGTGCTAATTAGCAAATATTGGCACGTTAACACGCTTAGATTACAAACATGGAAATCATCGTACTGTCGAAACTTTGTGAGCATAGCAGCATGCCAAGGTGCAGCCTCACCGAGCTGCTAACATGACTGTAGACTCGTCGTCCTGTTATGTTAAGACGCTTACTACTACTACTGCTACTACTACTGCTACTACTTTTATCTAAAACTAAATTACAAAGTGCTTCACTTGTCTGAAAGAGAGAGAAATCTGTGATTTTGGGTTATACTGTATTAATAAGATAGATTTGAAATGTAAAAACCAGCAATAGAAAAAAAGCAAGGGGTAAATAAAAGACCAATACAATATGAAAGAGATCAGATTTTTAAAAGAGAATCTAATCACCATAAGCTCTCCAATAAGTGTTTTGTTAAAAGAATAAAGAATTAAGCCTACAGTGTATTTGATCATGTGTTACAATTCAATATAGCGTATATGAGGAAATCATTTAACTGCCCTCCCTCCTGTGCATAGTCTCTCTTTTTTTCTTTTTTTAATCTATTCAAACACCCCCCCCCCCCCATGCTTCCATCCATCCTCTGTTACATTCAAATCCACATTAAGCGCCTCCACTCTTCCCTCTGATGCCACTTGCTCCCTTTCATCTCTTATTTTCCTCTCTGATCTCGCCTAGGCCTGGGCCATTACAGTGAGGAGCTGCCAACTCCGAAAGAAATGTCATTAGTGAAATATATTTGACACAGCTTTGCTATCACATAAAAAAACCCCATAGAAATTAATTCCAACTCTATTTTCTGCTTATTTCCCGGTGCTGAATAACAAAGCAGTGGAACTTTGTAAAATATCCTGCAGAAGACATGAGGCGCCAATAAAGCTTCATGCATGGAGATTATTATAAACCACATATGGGCGTCAGTGGCCTTACTATTGTAAGTCAACAGAACAAAGCTGTCCAGAAACCTGTATTGGACAAAAAAGCATTGGACAAATTGAAATGTGCTGAATTTAAAAGGCAGAAGTCAAAGTCAGTAGTATTTATCCTCTAGGGACCATGCATGTTGGCGCAGGATTTCAGGGCATACCATCCCACAGTTGAGATACATCAGTCTGGACCACAGTGGTGGACCGGAAGACAGATCAACATTGCCATCCCTTGAGCCATGCTGCTGGGATGACCAAAAACACCTTCCTCCCAGTTTTGTGCTATAAGGCAATCCATCACAGCTGGCACACAATGGGAAATACTGAGCGCAGGCTGCTGCCAGTGCCAGTCTGCTCAGGGATGGGCATTTCTCTTTACTGTTTCTGCTATGCTGAAGTAACGGAGTTCTACTTTCTTTCACAGACACTTTTCTTGGCTGAGTCTTGGCAGCAGATGTGGGCTGCTGTGATAAGCTGATGTAAAAGTACATGTAGGTCTGGTAATGCAATACCAAAATAAATACTGGGAGTTAAGCCAATACTGATACAGCGACAGGTGGGGTATTTGACATGGATAATAAGTGATGTGGCAAACAGGTAATGGAGGTTCACCTACAACCAGCTGTGCTGCACTGAAAATTTAGTAAACACAACATGCACGAGTACAACTGCCAAACATTTCTCTGGCCACACGACACGGAGAGACTCGCCTTAAAACTTCTGCAAGGAGAGTGCGCACGCACGCACACACACACACACTCTATTTAAGGAACTGTGCCAAGCCTACAGCTCAGAATTAGTCCAGCTCAGAATTAGCATAAAGCAGACCTCACACCTGAGACTCTTCCTAGCACTCACACACCTGGACATCTCCTGGGACATCCACACTCTAATTAAAGGCAGCATGTAAACAAACATCAGGCTCACAGCTATGTGTGTCCAAACTAATTTGGTAGTCTGGAATGAGAGTGACCACGTGTCAGAGTGAGACTCAGAGGCAGGGTGAAAAATAAAGCTGGTGAGGAGGGATGGCTAGATGTCTGATAGATGCACATGCAAAGTTGGAATGAACCTGTCAATTCATTGTTAAATGAGGGAAAAGAGGGATCAGTGGTTTAATTGATAGTTGAATGCATGGATGTAAAATGGATATAGCTTGTGGTAATACTTCCCTTTATTGACACTACCTAAACACAAATTTCTGGACCAATTTTTTGATTAAAAGTGTTCAGTCAATACAATGTATCCCAAAAGACACCAAAAACTACCAGCGTGTTGCTTTTAAGACAGCATATTACTTTTCATCCTAAAATGTTTTTTTATTAAGTGTTATTTTCTTAAAACAAGTGAAGAAACAATTAAAAGAAATTGCAGCAGCGACCACTCTGCCCCTGCAAGCACATTTACTGACAGAGTCCGCCATTCCCACGCTACTGCGTCGCATTAAAAGCATTCTGACAAAGTGGCTGCCCCAGAAATGTTTTCTAATCCCAGATCCTTGGGTCCTGTTGCTAAATCAAACATAGTACATAAATCCTATGGATTACAACTTCAAATTCTAGAATTTAAAAAGAAAGTGTGCCGCTTTCCCGTCCTTTCATTCATCATCACGTGCAATGCAAGCACTCCTGTCAACACTGATTTCGGGACAACGTTCCATATAAACATCTTAGACAGACCAGACAAACATTTAATCAACACAAGGAGTCATCTTTTCTTAGAGCCATATTTGAGTCTAGCCCTAAATCATTGAGTCATCCGGCTAAAAATTGAAACAAACCTCCCAAACTGTGACGCTGACAGTGAGAGAGAAGCCGGTCACCAGCTGTTGCATGTTGACAGATGTTGACCAGCTGTGAGGCCTTCAACAGCTTCATCTTGTTCTGACTGTTACCAGTGAGGTGTGTGTGTGTGTGTGTGTGTGTGTGTGTTTGCAGACTTCACAGCATATAATAAAAGTCTCCATCAGCGGTGACATATTTAAGCCTGTGTACCTGCCACTTCAGTAGAGCCCACCTGCAATGAGCTTCGGTGCCTCCTAGTTGGGAACCTTAACGTGGAAATTATTCAATCAACTGGTGTCACCGTTAAATGTTACACAGCTTCAGTAAAAAGTGATCTGACACAAACATAAATGTCACTCTTCACTGATTTCACTCTGCCTCGTTAACTCGAGTCAGGCGGGTCGCTTGAGCAAACAGCTTAACTCCTAAAAGTTAGACTCAGGCTTCATAATGAGAATTAATTGCCTCGAGTGCCTCTTGAAAATATTTTTCTCTGAAGAATAATTTAAACTAAAGAATCCAACCCACAAGCTCATTTTCAAAACCTGCTCCGTTCCAGCCATCTGTGACTTTGTAGCTCCAACAGTAGATTAGAACATAATGTGATAACCACAAAATACCCCCTTTTTAGAAACATGTGCTGGTCCTACACATAGTTTAGTAATAAGAATATAATCAGAAATTTAATTTGTTTTCAAATTCTTCAGATCGTATATCAAAGTGGCAAATTGAGACGTAGCAACAGGGTCAGGAGTATTGCTATAATTTCTTTCAAAATGTAGTTTTTGCCATGGTGGAATTGGAGTGAACACGCACATATATAGACACACATCCTTGACAAACCATGTGTGACCATTTGATAGAATTTACAGTGCAATAACAAGATAAGAGCTCTCTCAATTTAATTCGGATTCCCATTAAAAAAAGGTAATTAGGCCACAGAGCGTGAACTGGTGGGCCATGGATAGCCAATTAATCAGAGGAATGGCTATACGTGTGTTTCCTCTCTGTCTGCGGTGTGCTGCACAATAAGAGGCCATCGAGGGCAGAAAAAAGGGGGAGGCTGCACAGCACGACATGCAATTACCATCCCTACCTCCTCTGTCTCTGGCTCAGGCTTAACTTAAAGCTCATACACCGACGCCACATTCAGCACAGAGCAGGAGGAGACAATGGCAGAAAGTGCTCAAAGAAAGGGAAAAAAAGCTGTGTGGAGGTGCCAAGCATGTGCGCGGCCTGGCACGTCAGGGTCTTCCTTCTGCAGCCAACGGGTACTGGGATACAATGGAAGAGTGATGTCCTGCTGGCAGAGACAGATGCAGTGGCTCGTGCACATATGGACGTACTGTATGTGCACAGTCAATCATACACACAAACAGGGGCTCATCTAAGTGTTTAGAGTGGATACCGTGTGTTTGCGTATGTGCGTGCATGTGCTGCACCAATTATTGGTGTCTAAAGTGGATGTGTTTACCATGTTCACAGTAGTGCAACCATAGACTGAATAAAAGAAGCGGACGTAGACTCAATGACGCCTCCCTTGGTTTGCGGGCGACCGTTTTGAAGCCACAAGTTTGGCGTTTTGGCCGTCGCCATCCATCCAGACAGAAGTGACATTATTTGGACGGGAGGGTAGCGCTGCCTCTATGACACTCATACTGCACGCGCTCAGTTAGACCTGCCCTGGAAAAATTAAAAAGAATACACAGTAACCATCTGACGCTGCATTATTTTAAAGAACTTTTTTTGGAGGTATAAAAGTAATTTTTTCATGTGCTGTATTTTTGTCATACTGTCCTGACCTTTTTATATAAATTAATCAAAACTTACTTTTCTCACTGTTTTGTTGACTTCTATGTGGCATGGTTAGCATTTTACAAGGTCAGTGTGTGGAACGAGCACATGGTGTTCTTTCATGGCTGACAGCTCAGGAGCCATATCAAAACAGACCCCACAACAGTATTTTTCATCACAAACAAGTCATTGTAGGGTACATGAGAGGAAAGTTCAGCCAAATACAAATTTGATTTGCATTTCTTTTATAAAAAAGAAAAAATTGAATAAATCATTTAAAAGTAGAAATTGTATTGTATTTGTTTTCAGAATGCCAAGAGTGAGGAAGAGAGTAACAATATAGTAATATTTTGGAGAAAGCGTTTTCGACAAACACAAGTTTCAACCCCAAAACATGTAGAACATGGACGAAACGGGGATAACAACAGTCCAAAATCCTGAAAGGGTTGTGGCGAGATGTGGCAAAAGGCAAGTTGGTGCAGCCACCTCGGCACAAAGAGGCACACTTGTCACAATAACCTCATTTCACCTGGGATGGCCCACCTGGCTTTATTGGGACAGCCAACACATCTGGGTGGATGCAAGATGTTGATTTCCTGGTATACTTGAAGCACTTCCAACTTCCAACAAACACAAAGAGAGTCCAAAGTTCTTTTAATTCTGGACAACCACCCCTCACATCTGTCTGTGGAAAGCATCAACTTCCACAGTTAAATGGCATTGTCCTGCTATCCTCCCCACCCCCAAACAAATCATTCAAACTAACTGAATTGCGTTCTTGACTTACCACTTAGATAAATATGACCCAACAAATTATTTTTGGTACTGAATTAAGCTTACCAACATTACAATCTTGCTACTACACAGCTAAAACAGAAAAGGAAACTGAACAGTTAAAAAACATACATTTTAGAAAAATCCAAAGCAGATATAATTTCAGTTTGAGGGTGTAAGCGGACATGTATCTGCGTGAAATGGCAAAAGCTGAAACAAGCTGCCGCCAGTTTGGACGGTTCCATCAGGGCTCAACACTGCCAACATTTGCTACAAGTCAATGGTGCAAATTGACATTTTAATGTCAACCCAAAAATCACACACACACTTACTGTCCCCACAAGCATTTTTTTCCCTCTTTTTTTTTATTGCGACAGTCAAATTAATATAATTTGGTTTGAAAGTGCTGCAAATGTTAATCATATGCATGTTATTAGCCTAAATGCCAGACTGTATATGAAAGCATGTATGTAGGTGTAAACGGGCTGAAGAGGGGAAGAGGCAGATTGAAAGTGAAGCATGTTATTACTGCAATGACTTTGTGGGCTCTCAAGTGGAATGAGTGTGTGTGTGTGTGTGTGTGTGTGTGTGTGTGTGTGTGTGTGTGTGTGTGTCTGCTTGTGCATGCCTGCCTGCGCACATCAGTGTGACTGAGAGTTGAAGGCATCGCTGTGTAAATCCTATCACATAATTTGTAATTCCAGCTAAACGGTAATTCCCAGGCTAAATGGTTTGACAGGGGGAATAAGGCGAGAGCGCTGGTTGGTCAGTGTTGCAATAACCTAGTTTCATTCTAATAGACCGGACAAAAGCATCAATCTGGGGAATCGAGCCCAGTGGAGCTAAATGAGAAAGAGGGTCACTAGGTTGTTCTTCTGTCTGGCCTCGCCTCCTATTTACATGATAATGACTCCCATGGAACAGCATGATAACATCTTGACATCCCTGTCGCTATTCTCTCCATGGACAAATTGGATATGTGTGTGCATGTGTGTGTGTTTACTGTGTATTACTGACATCGCGGGGACATAAATCAGACTTGCCTTCCTTTTGGGGATAAGATGCAAGTCCCCATAACATAAATCATGAAATTTTAGGGTGAAGACTTGGTTTAAGGTTGGGGTTAGGTTAGGGTAAGTCTCCAGGAAATTACCGTAAATCAATATAATGTCTGTGTGTGTGTGTGTGTGTGTGTGTGTGTTTGTGCAGGCGTGGGGGGGGGGGGGGGCAGGAAGCACATTGACAAGCATTTCAGTGTAATCACATTCAGCACATACATGTTAGATGGAGAAACAGTGTTGACCACAGATCAGAAACTGGTACAGTAAACAACATTGTGGAAAAACCTTCCAATACAACATGAACAACATGGCTTTACAAAGGAAGGAGAAAGTTTGATCTCATCCGATTTTCCCAGAGTTCTCAACAGTTTCCTTGCTCAAGATAGTAGTTGAATGGGGAAAGAGGATGACAACAAATGGTTTAATGTACATATCTTACCCATCAAACTTAGAGCCAATAGCCTGAATCACAGACAATGAAGGAATGAAGGACTTGCTTCTTGTGTGGCTCAGATATGATATTGAAATGGTTATGTTATTAAAATATTTCAGCGTGTAAGCATCTGCTGGCATGTTAACTACCAAGCAATGAACCAGCTACTGCAAAACCTTTCAGAAATAATCCCGTCAAGTCATCTTGTTTTGGTGCAGATTGATTGAGACGTCACAGGCTGAATTCAAAGAGGCCAACAAATAGGTGTTTGTCTTTTTGAGCCGCTAATTGGCCACAGCGCTCTGCCCTGACCCCTCCGGTATGAACAGCGGACCCACAGATGCATTTCTCATCCACTGGATCCTCAGGTCTATCACACAAAGCCCTCCACCTTTTTCTTTCATCTGGTACTCAGTGAGATGGTAGACGTGAATGCCATCAAGCTCTCGACCTCTACATCTGCCACATCAGCTTGTTAATTAACAGCAAACATCTGCTGGCCGCGGTGGAGAGGAGTGAAGAGTGCGAATCTGCAGAGGAAAGAGCCGCAGAGCGAGGGAATTAACCCGGAGCTCTGAACTCCTCAACAGATGGATCGACAGAGAGTCCTTCACTGAACATTGCAGTAGCCAAACATTAACGAATGGACGGACAGAAGGGACGTATAGATAATAATGTATGGATTTTTTGGAGATAAAGCTGTATAACACTAATTAACTGAGTATTTCAACATTTTATGTTTAGCGTATTTATTAGACTAAACTTGTTAATAATAGGTGGAAGAATAGTTTTAAATTACTACAGGCTTCAGTTTAATATGTAAGTGTAGCACTTTATATGGTATATTAATCTTCCCCTGGTAGAGGAATCTCATTAAAGACTTTTAAAACAATTTTTTTAATTATCCATTAGGTTGTAGAACTTCTAAATTCACAATACAGACATAAAGGCAAACACTAAAAGCCTGGTCACACCAACAATTCAAACAGAAAATATTTGTGGTGAAATCATTTTCGTTCCGGGGGAATTAATCTGTACAAACATTTTGCGTCGTCTCCACTTTGCTGAACTTTGACCTGCAAGTTTGACCCGTTGACCATTAGCAAGCTGTGATGACGGCTTCTTCTATTCTTTCCATTCCCTCAAAGGCCAGCACTATTGTGGATTATTAGCCATGTTGCACCATCCAGTTTTATTTAACAGGAATTGATGATACAGATATGTCCTCTGAATAAACTGTGTGAACTTATTTCTCTGTTAGCACCGGAGCAACGTCATCTGGCATCTGCATTGGACCCAAATATATGGAAGCAAGACGAGGTTGGATGATGAAAGTGAGACATTTCTGAAGTTGACAAATATTATCATAGTGTTATAAACCACTGTGCAGTGTTGTGGTGTCCAAGCCGTCGAACTCAAAGATGTATTACTTGAACAGGACCTCCATGGATCGTTTTTCATCTTCTTACCTGTATTGGTATTGATATTTCTGGTCTGAACGCCTGCTAAGGCTGCTTATGAGGTTTTCGGTTTTGATTCCTACTGGGGCAAGTCATAATAAAATCCATATACTCGTATTATATTGTGAGGCTTACACACACACACACACACACAAGTACTGCCTTTGGAGTCATCCACAAAGATAAGAGTGCCCACACAACCTGATTCTTACATGTAAAAGCAGAATTTGATGCAAGACAATTCATTTCCTTTTCTGTGATGTTTTTGCTTTGTAATGTTGACCCACCATTTGAATTTATTAAGCTAACTATGATCAAACTGATAGTAGGAAGGCCCTCTGAATAAGCATTGATTTTGCAGAGAGACTTAACCATGCTTCTGAATACTGACGAAGGCATTAACATAGAAAAAGCATGAAAAAGAGAGAAACGGAGGGAGGAAGAGGTCCAAGCTCGATCAGCCGTAATTTGTGCTCAGGCCAGTGAACATTGTATTTTCAGATGAGAGTGGACAGCCTCTGTCTTTGAACCAATCAGATCAGTGAACCATGACATCATTGGCCCCCACCCCTTACCTCTGTGTAATACCAGCTTATTGACTCACAGACTACAGGTCCCCTCAGTCCCTTGGTCTGCTCCAAGGTTGCATATATGTTATTGTCAGATGATTATTGTGTGTTTTTGAAATTATATTTTGTTAGTCTGATGTATGGGTCCATCTGTGTTACCTACAACCTGTGCATGTATTGTTTGACATGAGGGACGTCTTGAGTGTTCATTTTACTATTACTGCCTTTGAGTTTGCCTGGTGTTGTGTGTTTATATTGCACAGCTCAATGTTTTATACTGGTAGAAAGGGTACAGTAGATGGACAGAAGCAGAAAAAAATCAGATGCTGGTACTCATGGGATTGACAACCACAGAATTTCAAACGATGTTAAAACGGGGAATAAAATAGTCCACTTGTCAAATTGACAGAGGCTGAACTTGTCACTGTTAGTGACCGTCAACAGCTAATACGATTTTTGTCAGTTTCCTCCCTTCCCTCTTGCCATTTCATAGTCCTGCCTGGCGATTAGAAAGGGGTGAAATGGGAGGGTGGATTACAACCATTCAAAGGTTCCTAGCTCTCTCCTATTGCCACTTGAAATACAGCATAAATATCTTAAAATGATGGCCTGTAAGGTAGCAATATTAGTTAAATTTTCACTTTTTTTTTTAGTTAATGCATGCAACCTTTTCGGTTTAAGTAACTTGCTGTCCATGTGAAATTATTTAAAACTCCTGACGTGAAGAGCAATATCGAAGCAGTGAAACTAAAGCCTTGTAGCTCATGGCAGACCAGCCACTTGCAGAGCTGGTACCTCACACTGACAAGAATCAGAGCATGAACAGCATGAATAGGAAATGCAGACCTTGAGACCATGGTCTTTCATCTCGGCAATCTCCAGTCAAGTAGGTCAGCTTCTTTGAGGCATATTAGACTCTTCCCATTTTGTGAGATGTAAGTGATGACTTCCTATAAGATTAAGATGTAAAAATGTCCTTCTAAATTGCATTTAGAAAGCTACTCGGGCACAGTTGCATGGTCACAACTATGAAGGGTAGTGAGACTTGAGGCTGTTGACATGATTATATTATTCTAATACTGGTGCAGGCTGCTTTCTCTGCACAGTGGGCCACTCGGGTCTTGACTGAACACAAAGACATGAATAAACAAGACAAATTACGGGATGAAGTGCAGATTTAAGAGCAACGGAGAAATGTAGAAGTTGTCATATTCATACAAGTATCTACAATCAAAGAATAGTATGCTTTGATTATGACTGCAATAAAATTGTGGTCAAGAAGGTTAAGAGATATTAAAACATCTAAGACAAATTATGAAAATTTTGACCAAACCAAAAGTATTGCACTGAAGAAATTGTGTCAGACATGCTAAAATATTGACACTAACGGGCCATGTTTGTTAACTTAGGTTGCTTCAGTGGAGTTTTGTGTGGGTCCATTAATAAAAAAAAAGCCCAGTAAAAGGTAAAAAAAGTAAACTGGCCATCTAAGCTACAGTGTACACATTTTGTGTGAAATGATATCCACATTTCTCCAACAGCCGTATGCTGAGTGTGAGTCCATGACATCACATCAGTCAGAAAGACTAAGCTGCTAAACACTTCAAGAGCAACCAGTGGGTCCACCATGCCCCTTATTTACTGTATGCACATTCACCACATACATCAACACTAATTTAACACATGAGAGTGATTTTAAGTGAGAAAGCCCTTTAAATACGATGATCTCAGCCTGCAGGCTTCAACCCTACAGTATTTGTTACATGACCTACATTCTTTAAGGATGCTTTAAAGGCTGAGGTTTGGGTTAAACACTTGCCTCCATCTTGTCAGCTGAAGTCCAAATGTGATCATATAGTGGATGGAGCCTGGGCTGAACTGAGTTTTATGACAAACTGATAAACACCAAGTCCTGCATTATCGCCTTATAGATGTTATGAATAACCTGGTACAGTTGAGTATTTATGCATCCAGGAGAAACAACAGTAGTATTTATTTATAATTAGTGTTTCTGGCCACAGTCCCTCTGCTTTTGTTTTTTTTTCAAAAGAGTGTTCGTCTTTCTTTGTGAGCTAGTTGCTTACTCTGTCTGCGGTTTGGTGCCAGGCGGTGAGTTTAGAGTGACCTTCTCTGCTAAAAAAAACATCATCATAAAAAACAAAAAATCCTCTGATCACACTCTACACTAAATCCTGGTGTCTCCAGGCCTTAAGGTATTTGTCAGGCAAAGTCTATCCCTGTTCCACAAGATGATTGTACAATCAGCATAATATGTGAAAACACCTGTTCAGGTGGACTGTGGGTGGTGAGTGGAGGAGACTGACAGCAATAGTATCATTGAAAAATGGGCTAGATACTCTATGTGATGCCCAGGAGGCAGAATACGGTGTGAAGAAATCATCCATTCAGACTGAGAGCTGATACCACGTTTGGTCCAGAGCCCGATCTCTCTAGAGGAGAAACCCCTTTAAATGACTGGGCAATGAATTATGTGGAAATGATTTTAAATCTCAAAGTGGTTCATTGACTCAGAAAGCTGTGTTTCCTCCATCATTTGGTCATGCAGGTTGCCGAATCCTTCCTACAGCCACTTGGCAACACAGTCAATCTATTTCTATATATGGCTCCACTGGCCTCTGTATACAGTATTGTACATGCTGAATATGCTGCGGCTGATTGCATCTGATTGAGATGAAGTCGGGCTAGCAGGTGATTGGACCAGATGGCCTCCAATGATGGCAAACTCACAGAGGAAAACTAAAATTTCAAATTACACACAATTTTTTGATTTTTGTATGTCCTGCATCCAGATAAAACCCAGGCACACTTTTATTTTTTACATTTAAACATGTACACTTTGTCTTGTTAGCCAGATAAGAAATGCCCCCAACTAAGTGTGCATGCACTGTAGTATAAACGTCTGGACTGACATTTGTTGCACAGAAAATTTTAATGAGGAGACACTTTTCACCAAAGAAATAACTAATTGACCTTGAAGTATGGAAATTTTCACTGGCAACTACCAAAATAGACTCCACAAAAACTGTTGTCACTGTTTTCTTTTTGTTTGTTTTCTGTTTGTTTGTTTTTAACTCCATCAGCACCACAGATGAAACTCTATTTGCATCCACTGTATATGGGTGAACACAGAAATCTCAGAAATACATTTCAAACCTTGGCAAATAAAACCAAAACTACCTGCATGGCTGGATGCAACAACTGGTAAGCTAGAAAATATTTTTTTGTAATTTGAGCCAACTAAAACTTTAAATTGTTCTATTCTTTTTCTTTTTTAAATAAATAGGAACATATTATTGTTCAGATTTAATGATCAGCAAAAGAGGGGTCACAGTCTCGTCAGCAAAATGCTTCTCATTTTAACTTTGTAATAAGTGAGGGCGGCAAGCTGCCTTCACTTCTGAGGATGTTTCTCTTCCATGTATCTTTATAATGAAACATTCCCTCATAAAAACAGAAATGAAAAGACACAAACACACCCACACATACGGTGTGGCACACACATTCACACCTGTAGTATATCACACTCATACACCAGTGTCCCTCCTCCCCTTTTGCCATATATGCAATTTGCAACATATCATGCAGGGTTTAAGCCTCAGCCCACACTTCACATTCTGCTCTGCTCTTCATTTCAAAACGCACACACTGCACCAGACCAAAGCCTCTGAGAGCAAATATATACAGAGGCTCTCACTATCTCCCCGTCACGTTGATGGGCAATAATTTTCCATCCACATTACATAACTCAGATAAACCTCTTAAAAATGCTATGCCTCTCAGTGTGAAATTTGCTAATCCATGTGGATGCTTTGGTGGCGGGCGTTAACTGTTGATTGAAAATTAAACTGGCCAACATTTTACCAGTGGTGGACACTTTTTCTCCAAAGTGCCCTAGAGTGCTGCATTTCAGCGCAGTTCATGCGGCTGCCCTTGGCCTTCACAGTTGACACTGACACAGCGGTAGCTGCCATCTTAACAAACCTCAAAGGGAGTTAAGTTGTGTTTTTTTAATGTGTTGGTGACAGTTGGTGTAGATGAAGTAGAAGACAAGGTTTTGTTGAATTACAAGATGTGTCATGTTAGCAAGTCAAACATAATCATGACTGAACCGGGTCTTTTGTTTCTTTTTGTCTCGCTCTCTCCCTTCTCTATTTTTCTCCGCTCATATCGTAATAAACTCCTGATTGAATCTCAGCTTTCCTTTATTTTCCCTTTATGCATTATTTCTCTCTTCATTCTACAGATTTGATGCGGTTGTCTCTTGCCATTAATATCACATTAGAGCAATGTTGCAGAAATGTATAGAGGAATGGAATTACACACGTGCATGCACACACACTCCAGCCCTATGCCCACAAACAGCATGCACCCCCGCAACCATGCACGCACAAGACGGAAAGTTGATAAACTCAGTAAAGTAAGCTCTGAAAGTGGGAGTATGGTAATATACTGTCTTTCTCTCCCTCACTTTATTACACACACACACACATGCACACAAATCCCACTACAGTAAATAGCCTAATTCATCCTGTTCTATAAAAGGAAGTGTGATAACGTGCGCTGTCTCTCTCCCCGTCTCTCTCACACATGCATGATTCAGTAAAAATAGAGTGAAGTTTGATGAATCTGCTCGCTGCAGTGGTGAATCCTCTCTGTCATCAATAGTGAAAGCTATTGTTGCCCTGTCGGTGGGGTCTCAGCGATGATAAACGTACCAGGCAGGGGCAAAGTAATTATTTAGCTGATGTAAAGTAATGTTCGAGGCGCCTCCCACAGCGTCACTGTAATCCTTTTATCTAAATGAGGAGGTAGAAAGACGGAGAGAGAGATGAAGAGAAGGAGGGAGCAGTAGGAGTGTTACACTCATCTTTCCTCACTTCGTCCTCATCAGACTGATTAGAACGACTCTTTCATTTGCCCAATTAAACAATTGCAGTGTTTTCCTGTAAACACACAACAGAAATGTATACACACCAAAACCCGAAAGAGAGATAATGATTGTTAATGGAGAGGTGTGAAGTGCTGGAGGTGTTAACGATTAATCGCTCCTGTATGCAGAGAAGAAGAAGAGGCTGGCGTCAGTGGCACATATAGGAGCTGCCACTTGAGGACTGTGATTGGCTTAGAGGAGATCGGGTCAGATTATAGCACTGCCACCTTGCCCCTTTTAACATTTTATTGTTTTAGTAGTATAACTTGATAACAAAAGATCTCTGTGGTGCCAGTAGGGTTGGGATTCAACAGCACTTTGTCCTCTCTGAATCCAATATCGAATCCGATTATCAAATCTTTTTAAATCCCTTACTGTATCTTTTCTTTTACTACCTACACCTGCTGATCTCTGGTACTATGAAAAAGTTACGTATATCCAAACATGTAATGTACTGTATTCATCAATAAATGAGACCAGAGGTTTTCAACCTGTGAGGTGCGGCTCACAGGTTGATGCTCCTTAAAACACCAGAATTTGCAGAATCATCACATTTTGAAGTTTCCTTCAGTATCAAAGTAATTCAGTGACCGTGGTCTGTACGTCCATAGGAACACTACAAACAGGAACTCCTAATAGCTAATTCGGCATACATTTTGCGGTGCCAATTTGCCACAATATAAACAAATATAGGCTAAAAAAAGGCAGTTGTTACATTTTTTCTACGTCTTTTGAGTCATTGTGGTCACTCTCGAAAAAGATCACCCTGTTGTAAAAATCAAACCTGGTACAAAGCGCAGCAGAGAATACAACTGAAAACTTAAAGGAACAGTTTGACATTTTGTGAAATACACTCGCTTGATCTCTTGTCGAGGGTTAGATGAGAAGATTGACTCCACCCTCACGTCTGTATGATGAAGAGGAAGATACAGCGAGCAGCCAAAGTTTTCGACAGATGCCCGGAGCTTAATTAACTACCAGCTACAACAGTCAGCTCACAAAATTTTTAATTTTTTAATTACTAAGACTTTCAAGTAGTAGGCTTGCCACCAATCATTGTAAACTGCACTTTTTTCCATGCAAAAACGGAAAACCTGGACAGGTGTAGCAACAGTATGTGAGGGGGCGGGGCTTAATTAATTACCAATATTGCAATTTCAGTTTGTTTCCTGGATGTTTACTGACTTTATTCAAAAGAGAAAGCATTTTGGAGTTATGTAAAGGTATAAGTACCAGACTAGACTTTTAAATTGAATATTCTGGCAAACTGCTGTAAACAGATGAGTAATCAATAACCTGTATAACCTAGGTGAGATTATGTTTTTAAATTAATCACACACTCCTTTTATTTGGTAAATAATGAAGGACAACATCCAAAATGACTTTGTGTGTGTCTGTATCTTACCTCACAGAGGGGGAACACACACACTCACACACACCCACACACACACACACACACACACACACACACACACACACAGGCGACACAGACACACACACGCAGACATTCTGCCAGTAGATGGAGGAAACAGATGCTACCCAAGCAGAGCACAGTTTGATCTTCCTTTCCCAAGCCCAAATGTCAAACTGTTGCAAGTATACAAAACACACACACACACACACCTACATACACACTGACACCTTCAATGAAATTGAACAGATAAAAGATTTATCACTCATCCAATATAACTGCCTACTTCTATATCTTGCACACATACAAATACAAACACACACAGAAACCCACGACTGGTGTGTATGTGCATGCAGACACGCTTTTGTGTCCCTAAAGTTGTAAACACACACACATATTTGTACACTTGTGACAGCTCTGTAAAACATTACCTTTCCCCTCACCTAAACCTTATTCTAACCGTTATCCTAAAAGCAAGTCTTAAACCTCAGCAGCGGCTGAACAATAGAGAGTGGATGGATGATTAGGGCTGTACAGGATCATTGCTGTGGCACTGTAGGAAATCAATTTATCTAAAAAAAAAAAAACTGGACCATGATGCTGGGAAAAATGGTAATTAATGCTGAATTTGGGGCTTTCATGGAGGCTAAATTACCTGCGTTTCTAAACTGAGGGAAGCTTTTTCTTTTGACTTCCTGTAACATCCTTATGAACTGAAACACCATTATGTAGCATATACAGGGAGACAATTGTCTGTGAAATAGTTTCATGAAAATGGTAACACTCCAGAAACATATTACCAAGATTTATTACAAAAATAACACGTCAGGTGAAACCTCAGCGTGCTCTGAGACTGCAGCTCAGTCACAGGCCAGCAGAGGAAGAGCTGCCACAAGGTGTCACTGGAGTTGTAGTTTGGCTCCTGCAGGTCTGAGATTCCAGTTCAGTTTTTATTGAACGCCATCCTAAAATCTAATTTATTTTAATCTAATCCTTTTGATATTTATAAACATAATAAATATTGGACACTTGCATATTTGCCTCCTCTCTGCCTGCCTGCACTACAAGATCAATACCGCCATGGATTTCTCAGGCTCTTGTTGCAGAGTTTAGCATTTCCATCGGCTGCCTCTGGATGTTAATTTTTTTTAGCATGTTTTATGCAATAAATTAAATATTATTTCTGCTTCTCAAGCACATAAGAAAGTTTGGGAGTTTGCTAATCTGGACTTTCCCAACTGGGAAAAATGGGGCAAAAGTGGATAAAGTGAACAAAGTGTAAAACTGCCCCAGAGCTCCAGGGGCCCTAAAAGCTCTCGTCTTACTGTTAGTTTGCACAATATCAGGCTGACACCACCTTTAAGACACTAGAAGGCCCTTAAAGGTGGTTCCTGCTTTATTATCTTTTCCTTCGGGCCTATACTATGTTTCACATTTCCAATTTACTGTGTTTAACCTCCATTTTCCAATTTGCCAAAAGTATCTTCGGACATTTTGGTTTCACCACAAGAGTTAAAAATGACATTCAGTGGGTTTAAGTATCAGTCCAGAAGAGTTTAAGAGGTAAATCAAATTACATATATTGCCCAAAGGCTTTACAATATGCCCATACTAGCAACTAAAATTCAGGATATCTTGGCATCTGCTGCATCTGTCTTTAAAAAAAAAAATCTGTCTCTCGTGTGTCCCCAACTTAATGGAAATGCAATACTTGAGTTCCCCATTTAGAAATCATTGAATCATTCTGTTGCTACCAGACAGTCCTGGGAATTGAGCTGTTGAGATAAACCTAGTACTCATTTATTTCCTCTACTACCTTTAAACAACATCAAATAAACAGTATATAACATATAATGGTGCAATGCAGTATGGTGTGTGTGTGTGTGTGTGTGTGTGTGTGTGTGTGTGTGTGTGTGTGTGTGTGTGTAATGGATGGTTATAAGAATAAGATCATTGTGCTGGAAAGGTCAGACAAAAGTGGCCTTAAATTACACTTCAGTGTCTGTCTCAGAGATAATACACAGGTATTATACAATACACTACAATGACTATTTTGAGGTTAGATTTTTTATTTCCTTTTCACTGAATAGATGTGTATGCGCACAATCCCACACACACACACACACACACACACCTCTCCTGACCCCATGGCCTCTGGCTGCCTGAAAAATGAACTGGAGACAAGCACAGCATATTAAATTCCTGCTACTCCTCAGGGCTATTTACTGTGATAGTTTCTATTTTGGGTTATATATTCAGATTTTATTATTTTATTCAATTATTACAAAACAGTATCTAACACTCAATATTTCAAAATATGTGAGCCAGTAGTAAATATTTAAAATTTAATTTCATCATCTTGTCAAAAATAAAGGGACACGCAACCTATTGGCTCCAAAATGTTATGCAAAATTTAAAGTTATCTTGGCATCTATGGTCCTTTGCTTGGATTAAACATCAAGGAGAGCCCTGGCCAAAATAACAAACAAACCAGCCCTAAAGCTGGCAATACAGCACATATTAAACACATTTCATGGGGGAACGTAACACCTCTCTATATATTAGTTTTCATTGTTAGTGGTGGAGTCCGCCATTCTCAGCACTAGATTCAAACTGCTTCCCACGCACAAGGGTTTCACAGAAAATGAGGCATGCATATAATCCAGCATTACTGTTTTTAATTTCTTATATGATATTGGCTCAACTTCTTTATTAAAACAATGCAAGTTTGTTTGGTTACGTTGTAAACAGATACAACAGTTACTCTTCTGTTGTATTTCTGAGGAAGTGGCTGCTCAGGGAGTGTTTGCTGACCCTGGGATTCTGGGAACTGTATTAAACCACACTGCTGTTACCACCAGTAAGAGGTGTCAAATGAACCAGGACTGAAATCTAAAGGATTACACCTTGATATTTAATTTGTATTACTAAAACTGGCGTTTTTGTAAATTATTGCATTTTTTTTTGCATTTTGCCTCCCACTTCGCCCCACATAGCAGATTTGTTAACTTCACATTGTAATTACAGGACAGCTCATGGCCCCATGACTCGTTTCCTGCCATCGTACCTGACACGTCGCCCTCCCAGGTGCTGACACAAGACAGGGCCCTCACACTGCGTGGTGCTGACACTGACATATGGTCTCCTCTGAGGAAGATTCCAGCGTCAGTGCTAAACATCCTAGGACTTAATCTATTCTGCCTTTCAGCTGCTTAACCTTGACTTTCCTGTGCACTGCAGGAGCCTGTGGCGTGCATCAAGTATCATACATATATCACATATATATATCATACATTTGGTTAATTAATCATTTCAACATATCAACGTTGCCAGGAGAGTCCTGACAATCTCATCTGGCCTATACTAGTGCAAACAAGGCTAGATAAATAATCCCCTGTGATCTATCTCCACCATCACGATCACCATGCAGGTACACAAGCATGAGCATGTTTGCCGACGCCTCCATAAATAGAAGGCATGCATTATTTCAACAAGAAACTCGGCTTAAACGTGTAATCTGTGTGTCATGCCCTTCTGCATGCACTCCATCAACATGAAATGATCAACATGTTTGCAAAGCGAAGGATGTGTAAACAAAGGGTGAGAATACATATGGCAGGAAAGCCTATATGAATAAGGGGCGAAGAGGGTGGTTTTAAGCTTATAAGGAGATGATAAATTCTTCCTTGAAGAATGTAAACAATCTCCTTGTTTCCCACAAGGATGCTCTTATCTGCCTCTGCTGCTGCTAACTCTGTCTTGCCATTTGGTGTTGAGCAGTTTTTCAGACCTCTTTTGCTCAAAACAGTTGCCTACTCCTGCTGGCGAAAGCATAGTTTGTGGGACGAAACCCAAAGTAATGAGCCACGAGGCTCCGTAGAGCTCAACGTTCAACAAGTCAGGTTAGAATTCTCTGTTGGTTCTTCATGAGTGACCCTTTTCACATTACACAGAATAATTAGATATTAGTGCAGCTATCAAGGACTCAATAACAAATACAAGTTACCTGAAAAGAAGGATTTTTTTTTGCACTTTGTCCATCCAGGCTGAATGCTTAAGTTTGTCTTTATCAGAAAATCACTGAAGTAGCAAAGTTTCTTCTGAAAAAAAACAAAGGCAGCACAAGCAAGACTTGCTGTCTCGCTTATTTGTTGTGTCTAATTCTCCTCCTGTGGAACTCGAGGCGAGGTGTTTAATTGTGTAAGCATGAAAGTTGTCTTTTTAATCAATTTTTTTCGAACTTAGATAAGAAGACAGGGGAGTTGTTTTCCCTTTTCTCCTCCTTCAAACTCTGAAATATCAGGTGTTCAATCTCACACACACACACACACACACACACACACACACACACACATCTTGAATCAACCTGTGTGAGTTGTGTTCAGGCTCTGTGAACGGCAGGATGAATCTGCAGAAATGGAGCAGGGACTGTATGACAGTGACCTCCCTCTGGCTCTGGACCTTCTTCTCCGCCTCCTTCATCTCTCCACCGCCTGACTGAGGATTTAGCCACCTGATTACCCAGCAGGTATCCCACCTATCTATCCTCATCCCCGCCCTGCTACGCTCAGCATAAACAGCTCCGGGGTTCAGTGCTTGACCCAGAGCTTATTGCAACATTAGCTGCTTATAGAATCAGGTATCCTGGAGTTTTCAGGTCAGGAAAATCCTGGTCAAGTCCTTATGATCCCTGGGAACAATGGACAATGTTTAGTTTTTTA
This sequence comes from Lateolabrax maculatus, assembly GCA_031216445.1. Taxonomy (NCBI): domain Eukaryota; kingdom Metazoa; phylum Chordata; class Actinopteri; order Acropomatiformes; family Lateolabracidae; genus Lateolabrax; species Lateolabrax maculatus. The sequence goes on along the minus strand of CM062204.1, from coordinate 4,684,381 downwards.
AAGTGTTTTTTACATAACCTTAACCACGTGTTTATCATTGTCACCATGGCAACGAAGCTCCCCTAACCTTGACGAAGTAGTAATTTGAACACAAACCTGATCCCTCCAAAATGTCTTTATTATCTCCACACAGCTCTGGCCAATGCACACACTCTGGTAATAAGCAAGGTCTTCCACCAGAGCATTGTGCCAACCAGATGTTTGTCGCTGAGGAAAACAAAGGCAGTAATGAAGTAAACGCTGGACTATCTGATGTGAACTGAGGTCATAAATACTGGGATGTAAGGTCAGAAAAAATTGGACCCCTTGTGCATATATTTTTAAAACTTTTCTGGATGGAACGCTTGCTAGTAGTAAGTTTTGTATGTATAGAGGGAATTTACAACTTCTCAATTAGAGAGAACAGTGCACTCTTTGTTCTTATTGCCCCAATTTGTGATTTAGGCGTCTAATATGGGCATATTGTTACATAAAGTATGTGGTGTAAATATAAATGGAAGCGGGGAGGCAGGCACCAGGCTCTTGCTGACAAGTCGTCCTGCAGACGAAGAGGAGCCGAGGCCCCTGGAGGAGGCAGAGCTGAGAGTTAATGATCTTTCTGTATGCAAAGGCCACGGTTCAAAAGGCACTGGGATGATAGGAAGTGGCAAAACCCCATTAACTCCATGACAGAGTCTGCCACGAGTAATATGTTCTCTTCCGCTTTCTTTCTCTCCTCTCTGGGTCTCTCTTTTCTCCCTGTTTCCTCTTCTCTGTCTCTCACTCTGGTCCTCTCCCTTCCTGCCTCTCTTCTACTTTTTGTCTTTTACTCACAACATGAGTGTCTCTCATTCTCTCACCCTATCTCTCATCCTCTCCCCTTCTTTTTCATATATCCCTTTTAACCTGTCTTTTATTTTCTGTCTGTCTCTTCACCTTTTGCCTTTCTCTGGAGTTTCTGGTCTTTTTGCCTTTTTATGGTCCTTCCTGGCCCTTCTCAATCTCTCTCCCCTTTACCCTTTTTCATTTTACTCTCTGTTGCCCTGTTTCTCTCTCTATTTCTTGTCTTTTTTGCCTGCATCTTCATCCCATGCCTGCTTACTTTTCCCCGTCTCCTCACACATTCACAGACTCTCTTCATGTTTTGTTCACTGTCTGTCCATGCACGCACTTAGCTTGATGAATGTGAATGACCACATTAAGGTCATGGTTCAGTAAATGCATTTAAATGATTCACAGTAATCAAATTCCCTCTCTAAAACCAAATCACATATGGTTTGCTCGCTAAAGCTCCGCCCCACTTTAGTTACTGTTGTTACACCTGTCAAGCGCTCCGCTCGTGCATGGTACACATGCATTTTACAACAATAATGGGGCAGATTTACATCTCGAAATTTGCAGTAATTATTTGAAACAATGGGTGTGTTGATTTCACAGAGAAGTAAACAAAAGCAGGCTTCTCATTTCAAGCCAATGACTGGATTTTGCTGACTGAAATGACGCCTATCGCTGGCAGTTTTCATCAGCTGTAGCTAGTGTAAGTCAATGCATGCTTACATTTGCAGCTTACATTAAAGAACACACAGTTTAATCCAAACACTTTTGTTCATGAGGTTTTGATGAAAAGTGAAGACACCATCCTGCAAACTCTAAATACCGAGTGTAGCTCTTATTAGAGTCCTATGAACACTGGCATGGAGGAATCCAAAGCTTGACAGACCTACTAAGCCTAGTTATTAAGTTAATGTCTAGAGGTAGCTTATGTGGTCACCTTTTTTATGTGCATTTTTTAGTTGCATTAAAAAAAACAGTGGAAACACCTAAAATTTGAGTCAAAATATCGCAAAAAGGCTTTGATACTTAGTGAGGTGGAATAGTTGGTGTATTGAAATTAAAATTTGAGCTACGTTTGGATGGAAACCTGGTTGTTGACAGGAGACTTTTCAAAGGTGCCAAAAGATAAGAGAAGGAAAATGGAAGGGCTTTGATGACGTTTGGATTCATGTCTTAGAAATGATGTCCAAACCAACAGTGACGGCATCAGTGCACACATCTGATTCATACAAAGGCCTATGTATACAATTTGAGAAATTTGAGTGTTATGTATATTCTGATTTTACTCATAATATCGTTCAATCTGGTTAAAACCAAATTATTATTGTACATACATACAAAGTAAAGGACAGCAAGACGTGCACACCTGCAGTCACATTACTTGTATTGGGATCATACATCCTAATACCAAACGGATGTACAGTATGTAGTTTGTGTGCTGTATTAATTTGCACCACATTGTCAGGTGTTATGTTGTGCTTGTATATCGAAGCAAAATGGCATTTATTTTAATGAACACCAAGTCAGTGTAACCACAAAGCCTGTTTGATGTGTTTTTATTCTTGTCCTTGCCCTTGATGTCTGTTGACGCAGTCTGTTGCCTCTGCAACAACAGTTTTTACACTTCTCTTGAGACTTAACATCAGAACTGAATAATTTATTCATATGAAAAGTCTATTGCCATTTAATACAGATTCAGTGGATTGATTTAAACTTTCTTAGGCAACTCCTGTAGCCTAATTTATGGCTATATATCATGTTATAGACTGAAGGTCCAGACTCAAAGGCAGGGCCACAGACAGGGCATGATATGTCAGAAGAACCCAGCAAGACACATACTAATGGCCGGGACTTGCTGCCATTTAATCCCTGTCATACCCAGCCAGCTTCAAAATGCCACCAACTGCGTGCATATAAATCATCAGAGAGAAAGAGAGAGAGAGAGAGAGAGAGAGAGAGAGAGAGAGAGATACCAGGGCCGGCCAGACTCATAATCAAACTAAGCGCCTGCTTAGGGCCCCCGTTGCCACCAAAGAGCCCCCATTAACGATTGAAATGTCCCACAAGAGAGCTTGAAATTTATTTATTTAAAGAAGAAACAGACATTTCAGACATCTTACACATGAAGACAGCTGAGATTCAGCCTTTTCCAGTGAGAACATAACTACATAGAACATAACAAAAGGCCCTGAGAAGGACCATTCATAGGGTTAGGGGTCAGACAAATGCTGTATTTACTGTTGTCTATTTAAAGATAGTGTTGCTGCTGATAGATCCCACTAAGTCTTTATATGCTTATTTGTACATTGTGTGTGCTTAAACTTATATTTACAATACACAGGTTGGTTCAGTGTCATGTGAAGTGGCAACACATTAGAATTAAGAGGGGCCCAAAAACCAAATCCTGCTTAGGGCCCCCAAAAGTCTAGAGCTGGCCCTGAGAAATACAGTGTGCATGTGTAGCTCCAAAGTGTTATTAAAAATAAGGGGGAATATACAACCATACATTACACAGACAAAACTTTGTCATTTGAATATAATTATGTTACAAAGAGTGTCATTTTGTTGCCTCCAGGTTCAATATAAGACTCACTGGACTATGAAATTAAGGCAAAGGAAAAGGGGAGAGAGGTAAAAAGTGAGACTACCAACGGGAGGATAAGAAAAAATAAGAGAAAGAGAAGAGACGAATGAGCCATAGTACGGTACCTATAAATTCATTATTTAGCTTGTGTCCTTTTTAAAATGTCTGTAAAAATCACTTGACTGATGCAATTACACCACACATCCAGAGTGAGTAGAAGAAACACACACACACACACACACACACACACACACAGGCTTTAACCTCAATCAATTCGGTGTCACCAACCCAGCGCTTGACAGTTGTTAGTATCCAACTCCAAAATTGGCAGAGAGAAAAGGAAGATTTAGGGAGCGGGGTGGGGCAGAATGGACGCGCCACTGTCTGCTGGATTGGTGTTGACAAATGAGCTCGGTAACGGGGCATTAGCCTCTTGCTGTCGCGGGGGAAATCCAGTACTGCAAAATGACATCAAACCCCGGCTGCTCACCGACTGTCAAATCAGACTAACAGCTATCTGTCTCACTTAGGCAACCAAATGGGAGTAGTGAATGTTCATGCGCGAGGGAAGACACTTCAATGACATTTATTTTTATATTTCCACAGAAAATCATTTTGTTCGTAAGGGGGAGAGCTTATTGAGCTGCTGATTATTATTAGTATTAGTGTTATCAGGCTGATGGTGCAAGTGTCTATCTTACACTCTCCATGGTGCTGAAAGAAGCGGAGTGATATTTGGTTAAAAGACAGATATGTCCAGGCTACTAAGGTACAGCACTGACAGCCACACCTGTACCTCACAGAACTGAATCCAATACATATATAACAGGCAGAAAAGTGGTGAACTGTTGCCACCTACTGACCAAACATGGAGTTAGGAGACTGTCATGAATGCAGTTATATATTCATTGTAATGTGAGTTTTAATGTGTAATTTTGCTTTATACATACAGAGGGAAATATTGTATGTTCCCCTATATATACACTGAAGTTACTTTCAGATTCATATTGAACAAATAAATCATACACCACATAACCAAAGGTATGTGGACATCCACTCAATATGTTAGGTGGACAACTGAATAATACACCTATATGTGATTGTTCATCTCAATATGAAACCAAGGGGTTTAAAATGCTCCTATAACCTCCTCCACTCGTCTGGAAAGATTTTCCTTAGAGTATGGTGAGCTCAGTGACTGCACTCCTTATACTTTTGGGTAAATGGTTTATGATCAGCCAATGAAATATGATTCACTGTTATCAGTGGTAAAAAGTAATACACTTACACAGTATTGGAAGTACAATTGTGAGGCCCTGGTTCTTAACTTGACTATTTACATATTCTGCTAGTTTATATGTTTACTTTGCTACATTGCAAAGGATAATATTGTATTTTCTTCTCCACTACATTTGTCTGCCAGCTATAGTTACAAGTCACTTTTCAGATTTAAGATAAAAAAACATGTTGGAGCTCTTCGTCAGATTTCAGATGTCTCTGCAGTTCAACCAAAGAGACAGTTCCCTTCTACGTCTTGCATGGACCCCCAGGTTGGGAACCACTGGACTGAACTAAAGTAGTTGAAACTGGCTTCACCTCAACCAGCTACAACAGTAAATTAACTTTTACATACGTACGATTTTGAATGCAGGTATTTTACTTATATCAGAGTATCTTTACATTGTTAAACTGCTACTTTTACTTATGTAAAGAATCTAAATAATTCTTCCACCGCTTAATGTTATGGATTAAACTACATTATATCTATCTATCTATACATACGTGTGTGTGTGTGTGTGTGTGAGATACTATATTTAATGTACTTTTACATTATACTACTAAGTAGGGGAGAGCGGGGTTGGTTGTCACAGTCATTAGTTGTCACTCCCTAGAGGGCGCTGTTAAAAAGTGTTGGTACTTACATTTTCAGAGGTGGGGTCAGAGGTTTGTAAAAATGTAACTATCCAGCTCTTCTGTGTTTCTCTTTATACCAACAATTATTACCATTAAAAAGTATGAAGGGAGAGCTGCAGTTTAGATTAGACAGGTTTTTTCTTGGCTAAACTACAACATGTGGTTGTTAGGTTTGCTGAATCCCAGTTGGAGATGCTTCTCTTATTCTCTTCGGGGTTGGTTGTCACATGTGACATAAGGATGAGTTGAGTATTAGTGTTCTGTGTATTGTTCTTTATGGTGTTATATAAGGATAAAACATTCACTTATAGGACTGATTTTTCCTGTTTATTTTCTGCTAGTTTGTTGCATTTCAATGAAATTAAACTTCTTAAATTCATTTTTAAGATTGCCTCCACTTTTCATTTTCCCCCATTACCATAACACAGGAACAACCAACCCCACAGTGTGTGACTACAGTGGTTGTCATAAGTGCACTACAGTGTTTGACGGTCCAGATCTTCTGAAACGGAATAAGGTCACACACACACACTAAAAAGAGTGACTACTAACCCTGTTCTCCCCTGCTTCACACTAATCTATGTTTACTTAGCGTTTGTTTGTACAACTTTGAATGCAGGACTTTTACTTGTAATAGAGTACTTTTAAATTGCACTTGCTATAAGAGCATTCAATACTTCTCACTGCTTCTACTGCTGCACTTGTTTTACTGAATGAATAATAGCTTATCCACCTTTTTTAGTGTAATAATAGTCTAAAATCCATTAGGCCTACATGCAGGGGATGTGATGTCATGTCCAGATTAATGAGCTGAACTGGACTTGATGACCAGGTGTTTTTATCGCTGCCTGTGTCCTCTGCAGTGATCACTGACTGGAGATCTCACAGATGTGAACTATAATCACACTGCAGCAGACTGACATCTCACACCATCTACTGTCAACCACATCCTGCTACCTTGAGCCCCCAGTGTAGGCTGTATATCTATTTATATCCCTGGGTTAAAAAGCCTGGTAAACGCACAAGTTTGACACTATTCTCAAGGTGGGATCAATAATCACGGTGCTCCTCTCAGGTAGGCGCCTGGTATTTGCATGAAGCTGCGCCGCGATAGTGACCAAACCTCGAATAATGCGGAAAAGCAAGTTTGAACAACCTCTGCACTTCACTTCCTAGTGTAGGGTTTCATGCCCGCACACACACACACACACACACACCCTCCGCCCCGCTCCGCCCCGCAGGCTGCTGCGGGGATTCGGCTCCAGACTTCGGGCAGGACGCGCCTCACCTGAGGGCTGTCTTGCGCTTTTTGGAGGCCGCAGCAGAAGAGGAGAGAGAATGGACGTTTCCGAGAAAACTTCGTGAAGAGGCCTTGGTTTGTCTTTTTAGTTTAGTTTTTCTTTTTTTTCCTTTAAGCGGAGGCGCACCTCGCCTGCGCTGGGGGCGCGTACCTGTGCGGACTTGCCCGCAGCCCGTTAACTCGAGTGGGGGAGTCGAGCCGGAGGAGACACACCTTACCTGCCTTTTGTGGCTCTACGCCCCCCCTCCCTCTCTTTCCCTCTCTCTCTCTCTCTCTGAAAGCGGAGGAATAACCGATCTGAACACTGAAATGTCGGCAAATGATAGAGCGACCCGGGCGCTGAGGGAGATCCTGCAAAACCCTGGAAATGAAGTCTGCGCAGACTGTGGCGCGCCTGGTAAGAAACAGAAAACAAAGACTAGTGCCTTGATTAGCGGTGAAATGTAACAGACTGGGTTGCATATCTTGAGTTGCTGAGATGTGACGAGGATCAGGCGCAGGGATCACTAACAACCTGTCCTTTCAGTCACTGCTTCACCACACTTCAACATCAACTCAGTATATTTCACACACTTGTTTTGTGTGTGCGTGTTTTCTGTCTGTCTTGGTGAGTTGTGGAAGGTGAGGCCTTGGTGCAGGCTGCAGGAGGAGAAACTCTGAAACTCTGAGCTCAACAAGTGTTGACACGCAGAGAGCAGCAGGCTTTCACACTGCTCTCAGACCAGCTCTTCTCTCCTGTGTATAGATTAGGTACAAGAAGAACTATACTGTCCTACAAGGGCAAAGTTCTCAGGCTGAGTAACATAGGCTCTTGTCATGCCTTCATTTTGCAACTTTTTAGGCTGATTATTTGACCCCCAAAACTCTGTAACCTACATAATACCTAATAAATGCAGATACTGCACTCTGCTTTTTTTTAATATTTAGGGAATACAAGAGGAAACGGCAGAACTCACATCTAAAATGAGTTTTTTCAGCTTGCCCCATTTAATGTTTTATTTTATTTTATTTTTTTTAAATAATTTAGCCTACAGTCAATTTAAGGATTAATTGTTTCTCTGTACAATGTATATTACATTTAATAAATTATTCTACAAATTAATATACCTACCTGATTTAAAAGTAGGTTAACCACACTAAATCACCTGTATTTCAGTAGAGTCAAAATATGGCAATTACTGCTACACTGCTAAGATAATTTGGCTTTCAGGTCAGCTGCTCATGACTGGATAAGGAATAAAGGATCTATCTATCTATCTATCTAAACAGAGTGCAGGAAGTGCAACTTCTGAAATCCACAGATTACAGAGCCAGTTACTGTGGTTTAGTTTTTTTTTTTTTGGCTCAGTTTTGTTGTTACTTATAACATGCTGTTTTCAAGGAAATTATGCACTCCTGTAGCAGATGAGACCAGAATCTGAGCTTTTGGTGTCTGTTTTAACTTGCTGCTGCTTTGTTGGGGTACATGTACATTACTTTTCAGTGCAGTTAAATAGTTAAATCACTGAACACCGCCCAGAGGCATCGTGTTGCTGTTGTAGAGCAATGCAACAAAGATAATATCAGGCCTCACCGCCAGGCCTTATCACTTCATCGTCTAAGGCTTTACTTGTCCAAGGAAGGGTGACTGACTGCACCGTACACACACTTTCAGGGACTCTACTGAGGAGCTGTGCTGGTGCCGCTGGGTCAAGTGCCTTGCTCAAATTCCTGTCATTTCCTCTGTTCCTCATGATTCATTCACGAGACAGAGAAGAGTCACTTTAATGAGTTGGCGTCTGGGCTGGATCATTTTCACTCAGCTATGTCCCTGGCACTGTGAAAAAGTGACGTAGCAAAAAATAAAATTAGGCTCGAGTATTATCCAGCCAAGCACATCGCGTTCTAATCTGGCGTGTACGACTGGATAATTAAAGAACGGCCCGTTTTCCCTGCTCAGACATCTGCGATCTGCAGTGATAAGGACAAGGGATAGTCTCTCACACAACACAACAGCTCTGTTTACTGGCAGGCCGGCCAATGTTTGTGAGGAAGCTAAAACAGGTGTGGTTGAAGCAAAGGAAAACATTTCTCATCGGGCTCAAAGAGGAAAAGGGAAAATAAATTAACCGTAAATATTTCTAGCAAATACGTCTGAGTTGCCCTTTGGCAAGTCTCTCTGTGCCCCCATACTCGCCACGCCACCTCTCTCCTCTCAACCATTTCTCCTCATTTGTTCTCTGCAGATCCCTCGTGGGGCTCCTGCTCTCTGGGGGTGTTCATCTGTCTGGCCTGCTCGGGGATCCACCGCAACATCTCCAACGTCAGCAAGGTCAAGTCCCTGAGCCTCTCCCACTGGGATGACCACGAGGTGCAGGTGAGACCACAGAGCCGGCAGCATCCCCCCATGGATGAGGGAGAATTTTCTACATAGTGATTTTTAGTGGTCGTACAGCCGCTTCTGTCTCGGCTGACATGATCGTGAAGATTATGTGTTTTCTTCGGTCAATTAAATAGGCTAAAGGGAAGACTTGTAAAATCACATCACATAAATCTATTTGCTTTTATTGTAGATGCTCAATATAGTTCAATAGATTTTATTTTCAATGTAACTTGAAAATGCTGGAGGTGATTTTTTTAGCCATATTATAAGAGTTACTGTAACTTTACTGAGAAGAGAAAGAAAAAGCTTCTATTTTTTTAGATACTTTATCATATATCCTCTCTCATAAAAGTGATTTATTTGCTTCAGTACATGATATTACTGGTGTAATGATCTTCTCATCTCGTGGAAAAGTACACTGTAGACAAAATACTACAAAACACACCGCTTTGAAATCCTTAAAATTATGCTGCATCATGAAAAACATCATTTTCAAGCCTTTATGGGGAAATAAATCACGTGCACATCAATTATTTCAAATGTTAGCACATCACATTCTTGCCCAGTACATTTCCCAACGTTCCTGTAACAGTGCCGGGGATTTACAGAAACCAAAAGATGAATGATGTTGGTACCTTGCACTTCTTTATCAAAAAATATTTGTTGCATTCGTTATCTTTCTGATTTATTAGTTTACTGTAACACTGATAAAGATTTTAGGATAAAAGGTTCATACTCCTGTTGATGAGATAGAAAATCAGAACTGTAAAATTGTCAGGTAATGTGCCATGGTGTCATTCATCCATGAGTAATATGTCTAATTTCATGAGTGTGTGTGTGTGTGTGTGTGTGTGTCTTGTTAGTTCATGGCTGAGAATGGTAATGAGCTGATAAAGAGTAAATACGAGGCTGCCGTTCCAATCTACTACTACAAACCGACCCACAAGGACTGCCAGTGAGTAACCATAGCAACGCGTTCACACACACACACACACACAAACACACACACACACACACACACACACACAAAAAACATGTATACTATCAAATGTACAATTCACACATGTTTAGTTTTAAAGTGTATTTTGTACCAGCGTGTGATAATTTGTATCCATGCATGTGGTTTTTGTGATTTTTAAAGAACATGTGTACATACACAAGGACTTCGAAGCTGGTATGTTGCGAGCCAATCACAACTGTTTATCTAATATGAGGCGAGTTTAATATGATGACTGACAGAGAGGAGCGCCACTGAGGCATCTTCGTAAATAACCAATATGGCTGCCGCCGATGCGGAGCGTTCAGCGGCCGGCTACAGTGACAGTATTAAACGGACTGGACAGTAAATTTTCTCTAAAAGAAGAACAAACAACTGCACTTAAACTTTATGTTGATAAGAAATATGCGTTTGCCATACTTCTGAAAGGACGTACCGTATGACAGGACGGCATTTCGTTGTTCTGATTGGTTGTCTGCACCCGTTGATAACGCCCCTTGGAAATCGAAAATGAACTGAGAGGTTCCAGACTAATACATATTTGCACATTAGTTTGGCGATGCCAGGCTAATTATCGCCTGATTTTAGTTGAAAAACCCTTTCACTGAATTGTCCACCAGCCCCACCCAGCATTCCTCCTTTCTATAGGCAAGGAAGAAAGTAAAAACACTATTTTCTTTGCCCTTGTCACTTATCAGTTCTGATCTTGACAGATTTTTGTGGTTTTCAAGCTTTGGTGGAACTTGATTAATATGATTTAAAAAGTCTCTTTCATAAATTTATAGTTGCACAGGAAAACTGACACTCTAGCAATGTCCTGTTCTCATTTACCTTTGAAGATGGTATTTTGCTTTGTGTTTGAAATGCAGAGTTGCAGTGCTGAGAGCTCTGTCCCTCTTGCACTCTGAGAAAGTAGTCAGAGACATATTCAGTGCCTTCGGAAACCATTCAGCTCCCCTTGTACTTGCGTTTCAAATGTTTCCGTGTGAAATACACACATATTCAACCCCCTGTGACAGCACTTTACAGAAGCACCTTTTGGCAGTGATTCACATGTTCTTAGATACGTCTGTATTTTGGGAGATTTTCTGCTTTTCTACCAGGCAGATTTGCTCAAGCTTGTTCAGGTTGTGGAAGGAGTGTCTGTGAACAGATTATAAATGGAAGTCAAGTCTGGGCTTTAGATCTACCATACAAGAAATATTTCACATTCTGGCTCTGAAGCAAGTCCAATGATAGCAGAATTGTTAACCAGGTTTACTTTGCCGAATGTTATTATTATGTTGATGTGTCACTGTTGCAGTCTTACTGTGGGGTTTATTTTTACAAACTTCAGAGTGTTTGTTGGACTGAATGCTCAGTATTTTCCCTGATGATTCCTGTGGATGATTTTTAGATGAATTAATCTGCTGACTTTGTTCTGAATAATGCTTCGATCAATAAAATGTACAAGACCTTCAAATGTCTTGTTCTCTACCAACAGTCTAAAATCCAAAGACATTTGATTTACAGTGATAAAAAAACAGAGAAAAGCAGCAAATCTTAAAATTTGAGAAGTTGAATGAAATAAGTCAAATAATTAAAGTTTACCTCTTCATTGTCTGTGATATTGTGAAATTAATCCACCAATTGATTTTTGAATAGATTTTTAAGAAACTGTGCAGTCATGCATAGGAAATAGTTTTTGTCTTGAATAATGTGATACAGGCTTTGCAGATAATGTTAACAGCATTCACCTCACCATCTTTAAGGATAATGATAAGGGAAGGTAGAGTGTGAGATGCATTTTATTTGCATCACTGAATCTCTTGTATCATTCAGTCAGCAATTTTGCTCTGCAACAAAATATGATAAAGTCAATACACAGTGAGACGAGAGGAGTTTGTGTGTGTGTGTGTGTGTGTGTGTGTGTGTGTGTTGGCAAATCATGATCTTTATTCACCTGCAGCTTGACGATGTTTAATGTTTTAGACTCTCTCCACTGTGAATGAAGTATTCTTGGCAAAGGATATTGTCTTATTCTCCACCCTTAGGTTAGAAAGCTTTCTGTCCCAGATTGTCTTTGGCTTCACCACAATCAACATGGGTTACAAATAGGGAGCAATAAAACATTTAAAAGCTTGTTGTTCAATCATAGGCAATCAAATTCAGTCCCATAGGCCTATTACAAAAAGTACAAGGTGCAAGTTACGCAAACATAAAACTGATGTACAAATTCAGAGAGGGGTGAGTCAAGGGAGTGGCCCTGTATTGTAATGATTAATAATTTGACAACACATTTTCAAAATGTCACTGCGTTTGGGGCAAATTATTTCTTATAGTATGTCTCTCCAGCCTCGTTTATGTTTTAAATGTCTTCTGTTATGTCATATTTTCTTCTAAGATGCCAATGAAAACGTGATCTGTGCACGCAAAGTTAGAGAAATACATTTGAACCCTCAAAACCTGTAATACTCAAGGTTTTCTTCTGTGGTTTTTTTGTATTATTACTTCTAAATGACTCAGTCCTGTGTGTCAGCCTTTTGGCATTTTGTGTATGAACCAATATGCAACTTGTGAGGGCATGATTGTTTCAAACAACATTTTACTGAGCCCCATTATCACTTAGAGTAGCTCTCATACATCCACAAACAATAGACAATATAACAAACATCTTATTTTATTACATACACTAGTATATACAGCCTGATGTAAGCTGTTAAAGGAAGAGCCTCCTTGGTTTAGTTGGTCCAACACTAAAGTTTACAATCCACAAATGTAATTAAGTAATTTATAGTCTAAATTTGCAGCAACTTTATATGATCTGCAGAAAGAAGTTTGCGTTTCACTGCTGATGAGGGAGAAGATGTGCAGGTCATGTGTATTTGAATTTTGAGAAAAGTCCTTCCAGTTATTGTCTGTAAATATAACGAGAATAAAGTAAAGCAAACCAACACCATTTTTGAAACCATTTCTGAAGCGTTTTTTCTCGACTGTCTCGCCGCTGCAGAGATGCATTCTCCTGTCTGCAGGTAGCATCCATATTACCTGTCAAACAATACGACTGTCTCATAGTGTCTGTTACTGTGGCTGCTGCTCCCGGAGAGGAATGTTTGGAATTGTATGAATGTGAAGCAGGGAATATCTGGAAAAAGGGCAAATCTTCTCATGTGGCATAAAATGACACACACACACACACACACACACACACACACACAACCAATGGTTGACGATGTCTTTGCTTGGTGCATGTGGGAAGGAGTAGGTCAGCACTGTATCTGTAAAAATGTGCCTGAGGACAGCTCAAATCTCCACGTCCGTCTCTCTCTCTCTCTCACACACACACGTTTATACACACATGTCCTTTCTTTTATCATTAATAATAAAGCATAGGAGAGGAAAGTGGGTGAGAGAGAAGCAACTCTTGGCCTCTCACTCCTCATTCCTTCTTGGCTCATTGTATAAAAAGAGTTGAACCAGCTGGATTCAACTTGAGCCATTAGTCACTTTGCTATTAGAATCAAGCACATATATATGAGGATTAACATCAGCCAGGTGTGCTGTCAATGAAGGGTAGAGTTTCTGAGATGTTTGTGTTTATACTAATACTTGTGTCAAGTTTCAGGTTAACCAGGAAATGAAATCACACCAGAGAGTTTTTGCCAAAACTGTAATCATGGTAGAAATGAAAGCAAGTAGACTCGCTAGATGAACAGCTAATGACAAACATTTTTACAAGTACAAATATTTTCAGGTTTTTTTCCCCTGGCATATAATACTCAATATAGTTCCAAGCATACATTTCTGAATTGTGGGTTTTTAAATTAAATTTTAAATTTCAAAACCCCATCAAATGCGTATTAGTCTGGAACCTCTCAGTTCATTTTCGATTTCCACGAAACGCGGCCCTGTCGTACAGATCGTCCTGTCAGAAGTACAGCAAACACACATTTCTTATCAACGTAAAGTTTAAGTGCAATTCTTTGTTCTTTTTTTATAGAAAATTTACTGACCGTTTTCTACACTTATAAAATGTATAAAAAGCTTCATACTATTACTGAAATAGGCAGTACATTTGCTTGAGAAAATGCAGAATAGTTGGTGCTCTTCTCAGGCTTTAAGATCTACCACAAAGTACTCTTCTGTTAGTCTGCTTTCAGATGGTGCTTTTTACGAGCCTGCTCTGCTGACGTTTCATCTGTTTGTGTGTGTTCAGGGTGTTGAGGGAGCAGTGGATTAGAGCAAAGTACGAGAGGAAGGAGTTCACTGAGCCTGGCAAGAGCTTCACATATGAGGAAGGTGGGTGTGTAGCACACACACACACACACACACACACAAACACACACTCACACACACACACAAACACACATGCACACAAACATTGGTGCTAATGAGTGATCTCTGCTGGTTTCCTGCAGGAACTAGAGATGGCTCGTTGATGAAGAGGGGGCGGGACAACGGACAGTTCCTCAGCAGGCGATTCGTCCTCTCAGAGAGGGAGGGGACTCTGAAGTATTTCACCAAATTTGACGTGAGCAGCAGCTTTTAATGAGACTTTTCAGTGGCCACATGCAGCTAAACGCACGCTTTTATCTACACCCCCTCCCACCTCCACAAAACCATGTGTGCGAGACAGCAGTAAGCTAATGTAATTAGGCAGTCCTGGTTAGTGTTGTTTGAAGGCAGTAGTTCACATCCAGCACATGTGCAACACCCACACACACATGCAACCACAACACAAACACCTTAATTAGAGAGCACTTTAGAGACACAAGATATTCTGTGGACGACACCCCCACATTATGTGCTGCAGTATTTTTACACTTTATAATCTCACATACCTACCAAAAGCCTACAAAATGAATCTGTACCTGCTCCCTCCGCTGCATCTGAGCGTGCTCAGACAAGCTTAACCAGCGGCCTGTCCTCCCTGTCAGTGTGGTGGATTCACTAAGCTGTACACCACCCAAACCAATTAGGGCTGGAAGCACTGGGAGCTCTTTGTTTGTCACAGTAAACCAACGGGAAGTGGGAATAATATATATTTTTTTAAAAAGAGTAAAGACAGTCACTCTCATTTTTAAATTTCCACTGTATTTTAGCATGTGTCTTGGCATACAAATGTCTTTATTATTGTGAGTGTTTTTTGCTGTTCTCCAGGGCTGATTTTCTTCATATTCTCATGGTGACTCTGCTATAGCAGAGAATAAAACAAAAACGTTCTCATCGAGTGTAAAAGTGAAAAGGGCCGCGCGCTGTCGCTCAGGTGCTTTTGAGTTTTTAAAGCCGGTGAGCTGGTCGGCTTTCAGAAGAGCCTCGAGGTGTGTGAAATATCCAGGCGCAAGTAACAGTCTGACTCCAGTCCAGCTGACTGCTTCTCAGCTAATTTGTCTATTTCATGCTGGGAGAGTCAATACTCATAATGACAGAAAAGTGTAAAATCTAATCAGTTTTCATATCTCCGCACAGCTGTGTCTGTTTTCTGTTAAAGTCAAGGGCAGAAAATACACACAGAGACTTTGTGTGTGACTTTCTGTTCTCATAGATGCTTATTTAAATTCAAGTCAGGACAGACTTAATGCACAGCTTCCACCAACATGGTTGCTGGGATTAGTGTTGGTCTTGGACATGATGGTTATCAGCGATGCACACTGATGTCTAGATAATAGCTTTAGATATTATTTTCATGGGTAGAAAGAGCACAAAATATGTCCCCAAGCCTTGATGCAACACACACACCTTGACTCCATAACTATGATTTTTTTCTGGTCAAGCAGTGGCAGCAAAAAACTTGTGCTGAGTTTCATGATAAAGTTTATAATCCACACTGGTCAAATCAATTAAATCAGGTTAAATTTGTATTTATGGAATAATTAATTTACTTTTTAAACAATTGCATGTAAAATAAAAAGGTTATCAGGTAAAACAACAACAAAAAATGTGCAAAAATTAAACATTAAATAGAATAAAATAAATAATCAGCACACCCCCCCTCCTCTTCTACTCTCTCTCTCCTGCAGGCTAAGGAGCCCAAAGCAGTAATCAAGGTGGACACCATCAACGCAACCTTCCAGCCCGAGAAGATAGGAAACCCTAACGGCCTACAGATCACCTACCTCAAAGACTACAGCACCCGCAACATCTTTGTCTACCATGACAACGGCAAGGTCTGCATTGCTATACTGCTTGTGTGTGTGTGGTGATCAGTGCATGTAGCAGAACATAAAACAAAAAAGAAAATGGACACTTACTTAAATTGCAGCATAAATTGGTATTCACATGGGGTATCTGTCGTCCATCACATCAAGGGACGGGCATGTGTCGAAGCTACATGGTTTGTGGTGTTGTTGTGGGCGAGTCTCCAAACCTTTTCAAACCATCTGTCCCAATTTTTGCCAGTTGATGGAATCCATTATCAGATGACATTCATGCTCCACATCTATCATTCTGTGTCATTTATGAATGCATGTTGAAATATATCAAACAGCCAGCACGCTGAGAACTTATTTGTGGTAGTCTAACATCTTTCTGATGTAGAAAGTCATTTTTTTCACATACAGCTGCCCATTAATGTCCCATCCTGGCAGACTGAAGAAAACAATCCACACTAAAATATGTTTCTATAGTTTCTGAACAACATAGAAATAGGGATACACAGGGATAGTGTATCACAGCACCATGCACTATACGGGATAGGTAAAATGTGGCAAAATTAAACTCAAGGTCCAACTATGTAGTTGTTTTTGAGGCTTACAACCACATCTCTTGTAATCGTTCATAACCCGTATACAGCAGTCTGTTATCACGTGACTGAAACTCCATATGTAGGTCACGTGGTAACAGCTAAACCATCGCCATGACAATAAAGCAAACTTCATCAGCTCAAGAAGGCCACGAGATGTGTTGGAAAGCATCGGAAACAACAAGTCAGAAGGACCTTGTGTTGAGATTTTCTTGGTCAGGCGTAGTAATGATGATTTCTAAGTTTCCAAGACCCAAGTTTACAATTCTTCTACAATAAAATATAGTCGTAGTCGTATGTTATTTGTGATGATTAGCAATCATGAGATAACATTTCAGGCTATGATCTTCTCTTTCCTAATAAAAGAGGAGTGGGGGTGCGAAAAGCATGGGAATAACTCACTGCCTCTCCCTCTGTGTCCTCTCTCTCTGTCCATTAGGAGGTCGTGGACTGGTTTAATTCGATCCGTGCGGTTCAGCTTCACTATCTAAAGGTGGCCTTCCCCGGGGCGACGGATGCAGAGGTGAGCTCACACACTCCCCTGTGACTCCAACATTGATGATTCCTGAGGTTGAAATGATATTGATGCTGATTTTACGTCTGTGCTAGTGAGGGACTAAGATTGAAGTGCTAGATCTCCGTTATGTATTTATATGCTACTGACGTTTTCCAACCTGAATGTTCAGCACTGAAACCTCTTTGTATCCTCATGGTGTTATTCTTCATCCCTTGGCTCTGCTTGTTGTTTTCAGCTGGTGCCAAAACTTACCCGGAACTTTCTGAAGGAAGGATTCATGGAAAAGACAGGTCCCAGGGCAAGTAACACACACACACACACACACACACACAGATTCATACACACTGTAACACAACTTTTATTGGAAAATACATACTCTTTTCTTCTCCTTCTTTGCTATATTCTTTTCCACTCCTCATTTCCATTTGGGTTTTTCCCAGTGCAGCAGCTGCTCTCACAATGTCAGTATCAAGTACACAAGTTGATAGTTTCATAAATCATCTTGGTGTATTAAAATCACCCCGGGATCTTCAAACTTGATATATATAAATACATTAGCTATTTCTCAACAGGGTAGCCAATGATAATAATTGTTATATTTATTCCATATGAAATTGAATTCCTGGTGTCCAGTGGTATTAATGACCAATAACCAGAGCTCCCCTGGAAGTACAGAACTAATCACAACCATTTTCATATGGGACAAATGCCATTAAAAAATAAAGGGTGTTCTATGTTCAGCAGCAATTACATGGAAAATGTCCACATTTATCATTTTAAATTAAGAAATACCAACCATATTTTGCTAAAAACATGATTCTACCTCTGCACTGAATCACATTTTTTATTCTATGTGTAAACAGAGATGGGGGTTACCTCCATGAAGTCCCTGGATAATAACAGTCTCTAGTGAACAGGGCTGTATTAACTTTTTTATGATGACAGGATGTTAGTTGGGTAAACAGTCTGCTGTCCAGTTGCTATTATACTGTATATATGATATGCATACATTCAAAATAAAAATGTATAGTATTAATTACACATTAACAGATTAGCCTACCTTTCAGTAAAGGAAGAAAGGTGGTAAATCCCATCTATTTTATCCTCCACACTGGCTTAAAGACGACTGGGACTTATTTTTTTATAAACCATCTAAAACAGGCTTGATTCTGAATAGTTTCAAACTAAATTTCCATTTAACTAGTTGGACACAGTTCCCTCCTCAAACCTCCTCCTGCTCCCACTCTCCCAGCTTTAATGGAATGGGAATTGGGCTAAGAGGTTAACTAGCCCAGCTGTCAGCGTGGCTGCTTTCCACCGCCGCCTGACAGGCTGACTGACAGCGGAGGGGTCCTACCTGCCCGCCTCACCGCCCGTCCGTCTGAAAGGGAATAAAAGGCTTCCAGCTGAGGATCGCCTTAATCCTAAAGTGTCAAAACCTCAAATACACACAGAAGCACAGACATATGTTGGGATAAAGCAAACACACAAAGAGGCATTTGTATTTACAGTACGCACTCATGCACAGTTGCAACACTTTTATATTAGCGCATGCACTCGCCTGCAGGTACTTTCACACATAGGAATCAGACTGAAGCACCTACACAGGCTTCACCGAGCAACCTGATCCTCAGAGACACAACTGGTTCTGTATTCAGACGCACACATTCTCTGAATTTAATCTGTCTGTCAGGCTGAGAGATGAAAGGACTCTCTAACTTGCTGCAATGGGCTGATTTGCTAAATGGGTGTCATAATTCATTTCCCGCACACACGCACACACACGTGCAAGACATATTTGTGGAAGCAGTCACTAGCGACTCGAGCAGGGAACAGTTCAGTTGTTCAGGTTTATGCCACGACGAGAATATCAAACACTTTTATGAGAACCATTTGGCAGCAGTCGGGAACCTGAGCGTCCTCGTTGTTGGAAGTTCTGCTCTCTAAAAAGAGCTCAAGCTTCTTGTGCGCTTCAATAAACTCTCCGAAAGGGGCTGTGCTTCACACTCTTCGACAGCTGATTTCAGCGTGGATTGGGATCGGCTGCACGGATGTAAACGTTCAACGGTGACAACAAGTTTGACTTCCACATCGACATCAGAGGGTTGTGAAAGTGGTGCCACTGATGGGAAAACCAGTTTTAAAGTTAGGAAAACCATACAAATCTAAGTATGAATGCTTTTATCACTTTATCACTTTTTCAAAGCCTGAGATCAGGTTAAATGCACTTTCATGGTTAAATGTCAGTTACAAAAGAGTGCTGCAAGACCGGTTCATGACAATTAGTCAGATAAGAAATTGAGGCCCAGTCAAGGAAAGCATAAATGAAACACCAGCAGCACACACTCCTCCCCTGTTCTCAAGGTTTCCATACATTTTCAATATTTTAATATTGTTGGTGATACAAAAAGTCCTAAGGATTAGTCTTCACAGACAAACAACAAAATAATTTACATGATTGACGAATTTTTTTTCAAGCAAAAATACCAAATATTTGCTGGTTCCAGATTATCAAATGTGATTTGTTGCTTTTCTGTTATTTAAATCGATGTAACTTGAATATCTTTGGGTATTGGACTCTTGGTTGGACAAAACAAATAATTTGAGGACATCACTTTGGGCTCTGAGTACCTCAGATTGACTTTTTTATTTTATTTATAGACTAAACGAAATTGAAAAAATAGTTGATGGTCGTTAGTTGCAGCCCTAGCCACTTTAATAATAGAAAGTCTTAGATAAAGAATCAGGAAACCAATTGTTCAAGCATTCCTAATACAAAAGAGTCAATTTAAGAGCAGAGTATGAATCGCTTTTTTAAAAACCAGACAGACACCACCTCTGGTACAAGTACAATGCTGGTTTGTGTGTCTATACGTTTCCCCCTCTCTCTCAGTCTTTCTCTGCCTCGCTCACCCCACGTCTGACTGTTTTTGTTGACTTGTTTGTCTTGGCAGCATACCGAAGGCTTCAAGAAACGCTGGTTCACTCTGGACCACAGGCGACTCATGTACTTCAAAGATCCGCTGGTATGGCATCTTTACACACACTTACACACATCAGAAAGACTTCCTTATAGGCATCAGTTTCTATTTCAAGCCTCTAGTTGATGCCTGAGTGACTGTGGTTCAGTTTCTTCATCATAACCTACAGACAGCGGTGCCTTGACGTTACTGGTTGCTTTAAAAAGATATAAATGAACAGCATGGAGAGTGGGAGGAGGAGGAGTTTTTCCATCAAGGAAATTAGATTAAGTAGACGATGTCTGGGATATGAAGCCATGACTCAGTGGGGAGAGAGTGATATAAGGTATTTTCATTGATACATAATGTTATTATACATGTGAAATTTGTTGCCATCCTGGAAGCTACGCTGGACACTTCTACAGACAACTCTATGTGCAAACCTTTACCTAATTTATCTGGTATCTGTGCTTGAAAGGTAGCACGGATGTGAAACTGAGATTCTGAGTCATTGAGTCGAGATTTTATCACAGTGGTTATCACAGAGAACATGCATGGAGAGGGGGTGACTCAGATTTCCCAAGACCTGGCTAAATGCACATCAAGTATCCAAGCCAGATTAACTCAGCTTTGTTGCTGATGTAATAGTTCAACGAAGAGGTGCAATAAATTATAGGCGCTAAGTGACTGAAAGGTCCGATTTACCCCAAGAGTGGTAGACAAGAAAAACTGGTAGATGAAAGGAAGTCTAGTGAAGTTGTGTGTGGACTGGGGATATGTGGAGGAGGCTCAAAGCAAGTGTAATTTGATCACTTGGATAATAACTAAACCATGCATGTTGTGTAGACAGTGGTTCCCTGTGTATGTCAGTGCCGTTTGTTCACACTTTGCTAACAACAGAGGGTGAGAATTATCTGAGACGATTAAATTGTGCCACCTTTTAATTGTAGCAGAGGAAAGTTAAAGAACTTAGCTTCTTCACTACTTTATAGACTAAGTGATAAAAATAAAAAATACTTCACTGACTAGAGTTTCAAGTCAGTAGGATGAATGTCTGTACAACATTTGATGGCAGTCCATCTGATAGTCGTTATAGAGATTTCAGTCTGGACCAAAGTGGTGGACCGGCCAACTGGGCAACAGGCCGACATTTCTGTCCTGAGATTTAAAACAGCAGTTTGGGAGCTGAGAGTAGCACTAAACTTAAAAAAAATCAGAAAAGGTACTTTTTGTCTCAGGGTTAGGGTTAGGTACCCTAAATTCAAAGTATTTAAAGCTTATTGTACCTTTCACATCTACTCGTAACATGACTGAACTGGACGACCACCTCAACAGTTTTTATTATTTCTACTTGTTGTTTATTCATTATGGTTATCCATATTTCCGTTTAGTGGGTCGGTTCATTCAGTATTTAGCATTTAAGTGACAGTAGTACGACACAGTGTCCTGATGAACAGTCAGATGATGAAGAGTCTGTGCTCCACAGCTGATCTCTGTTTCTTTCGTTCCCCCGCTGTTTGAAGGACGCCTTCGCCAAAGGTGAGGTGTTCTTGGGGAACAAGGACCACGGTTACAGCGCCTCCCCCGGCTTGCCTGCCGGCACCCACTGCAACGGCGCCTGGCAACACGGTATCACCATAGAAACACCTGACCGCGGCTTCCTGTTCACCTGCGAGGCAGAGAGCGACCAGCAGGAATGGCTGAAACACTTCAACGATGTCATGAGTACTCCGATGTCCCCTCAGGAGTACACGAGTAAGACCGCAGAACTTTTTCATAGTCGTTCAATATTTATTAGCTATTAACCGTTATAATTAGCTTTTGTAAGTGGCTGTCTGTTTTTTTAAAGCTTCACATCAAATAGCTGCTCTGCTCCACGGGGGCACCATGTTATAAATATTAAAGCACAAAAACAAATTAACACTCTGAAAAGAAAAAAAAGAAAGTTAATGTTGACATTTGTTTGTTAAGGAAAGCTTTGCCCTTTTCAACATCTTCCTGCATACAAACCAAACCATCCATTACTGGCTATTGAACAGCTCCAGTGGAGCAGCTGTGGGCTAAATACCTCTGTGATAGTTAAGGGAGGATGGGATTTTGTTTTCAGAAAGCCAACAATTCACTTTTCCTTTTTTTTTTTTTTTTTTATCAACTTACATTGCTGTGACTCACTGGATGTTGCATATCTTATCTACTAACACATTTGCTGTGTCTGAAATCCCTCCTTCGCTCACTTTTTTTGCTCCCTTGTGGGGTTTTTAGAGCTCTATGTGGTGCATTCATGTCACATCTAACAAAGTGGCAGTCTGCAAATATAGTGCACTATACAGAGCTGGTGGTTCTGGTGGACTGTAATTGTCCACTTAAAGAAATCCAAATAAATTCTTCTTTCTTGATCCTTTGCGGTTGCTGTGAAATAAATGTACAGTAAACATGGTAGTGGTTGCCCCGCTAACACGCTCACATTGACAATGTTAACATGCTGATGTTTAGCAGGTAATATTTACCGTTTTTCTTATTCAGCATGTACTACTTGCTCATTAAAACTACACAGAGTAGAGCTGAGGCTGATGGCAGCCAAGAGTTGTTGTGACATTTCTCTCTGAACCAAAGATTTCAACGTACAGGAAGAGTCAGATCATCATAGTCATTAGGATTCACTGTCTAGGAACCGTGAATGACTGTACAAGATTTCATGGCAATCTATCCAGTAGTTTTCAAGATATTTCACTGTGTGGCAAAATGATAGACCAACTGGACAACCCATATTGGCAACACTAGAACTGTGCAGCCAAATACCTCATCTTTTTTCAGAAAAATGTATCCAATATGGGATAATTTTATTTTTCCATCTTGCGTTAGAGAACAGTGCACTCTGTTTAATTTCTTATGTATTGTGATTGAAGACATCACTTACTGTATGTCATTGTAAGAAGCACAAGAATGAATGTTAAAAAGGCAAATTACTGCAAATGAATGAAACACAAAATGGTTCGTCTGCATCAGTAAAAGAGTATTTTTTTCTGACTTTGGACTTTGATTTGTTTTTCTAGTGGAAGCCTTGTTTAAGCACAGGCATTGATGGACCAGAGACCTGTGGGACCGTCTCCTCTCCTCTCAGCCCATCACCAATCTGACACAGGACCCACATCACTTCTGCCTCTGACTCCTTTTATTCCGGTAAATTGTAGCAAATTCAGAATCAGAATCAGCTTTATTGACAATGTATGCGTACACATGCAAGGAATTTGACTCCAGTTGTCCCGTTGCTCTCAATGTACTTGCACAAAAATAAGCAAATAAACAAAAATAGACTATATCACATCCTGTGTGCCAGTGGATTGATTTTTTTATCATGGTAAAATAAAATGTGGTTTACATTTATTAGACAGTCAATGCATGATTTAAGAAAAGGGCCTTTTTAAGATGAGAAGTACCTTGGTCCTCTTGTGTGGAGTATTGTAAGTCCAACTGGGATGTGATGATTGGATAATACTAATGAGGTACATGGAGTCAAATGGATCAAACAGGTAGAGACCATCAACTGATAGAAAACTGTATCTGTGGTGGATTCAGAGCTCCTTTGGATTTTTTTCTTTCTTTTTTAAAATAAAAGCAATGTTATTCATTGGTTGTCTTATGTAAACTTTGTAACTACTCTCATGACTTAGAACATTTATATTGAGCAAGAGTATTGAAGCCCAGTTAATGAGCTACAGCTGCATCATGCTGCTTATTGTGCTGTTTCAGAGTTTTTCCAAGAAAAGCAATATCTATTAAACACACTACCTGTACAGTTTATATCACGAATTCAACACAGCTTTTATAATGTTGTATTTTCTTTTAAGACTAAGCAAATGTTGATTTTGTAAGTAGCTTTAAAGACATGTGAGTACTGTACTTCTGTCAAGTACGTACTTCAGAGACAATAAAGAAGCTTTGCATAAGCATTGGGATAGAAAACTTGGAAACACTGCAATCCATTACATGGTATAACAGCGCCTCCATGTGGCATACAGTATAGTGACTAAGGATTTCTTTAACAAAACAAAAAATCCAGTAAGAAGTTATTTTTTTCCTTTTTTTTTCATAGATATCATACAACCAATTCATATTCTTTGCTGTTTTCCTTTTCTGTTTTTTGGTTAAAGAGATACATATTGCTTTGGTGTCATGCTTAATTTTTAATACTACTACACTACTTTTTAAATAGAGCATTTCTATGCTTGACCATGGCTGACATTATTGATGATCTGTAATAAAACATATTTCCTCTGGAAGTTGTCAAACAATCTCTGTACATATTTCTGTGTCAATTTAGCAGTATTAAATCATTTTTAAAGTCGCATGCTGTGTATTATCACTGTCTTCAGATGGAAGGCGATTTATTCCAAAACTAGGTTAATGTTTAGAAAAAGTTTTTTGTTCCCTGCATATACAATAATATCTGATTTTCTGCACTATCAACTTAAATATCAATGTGCAAAGACAGGAAGCATCCCAAACTAAATACTGTTAGCTTTAGAGGAAAATATTAAATGTGTCATTCAGCAGAATGACACATTCAAAAACGTTCTCGTTTTTCATGCATAGTGTGTTTGTGTGTGTGTGTGTGTTTGTGTGTATGTGTGTGTGTGTGTGTGTGTGTGCGTGTGTTCTTGTGGACCGTTGCCCCTGCCAGTGATTTCTGGGTGTCTAAAACTACACCTTGGAGCACAGAGACAGCAGGTTGAGGCCCGAGAGGAATACCTCATAAATCTATAGACCCATGCTAGTTTTTCACCCTGGTGAGAAAGAGGGAGGACAGAGAAGAGAAGAGGAGGGAGAGGACTGTGACCGGAGGAACTCTAAAGAACACAGTCTTCTATCAAAACAGGGAGTCAAATGGGGGACTGAAGATCGGAGGAGAGACTGAAGGTTCGTGGACCATGCATCAAATCCCTAATGGAGGTATAGAGGAGCGGCAGGGAGGCATTAACATGGATTATTTAGATAAAGAAAAGTATCTGTACTATGTAGGTGTCCATATGCTGGTAGAAATCTAGAAGAAAGAAGAAGAATTTTGATATATTACAGCTGTTGATTCAACCCTACTTGGTCCAATCAAGGAGCAGATATTAAACCAACACTGGACAGGTGCAGTGGTGGACACGGATACAGAAAGAAATTAGTGGATTTTTTTTTTTCCCTGCATTAAAAACGACATAATTAATCCCCATAAGGAGAGTCTTCCTGGATATTTCAGCAACTGAAGTCTCAAGCACACCTCGGCACTGCAGGAGCTTGCTATCAGAGACTTTGAACACAGTTTGTAAGTTGAAAGGCAGTGTCCTGACTCACCGAGCCACTCTGCAGCTCCCAAATGACCCTTGTCAGATGTACTTCAGCCGGAAGACCAACAGAGATGCCTGTACTCTGTAACTGAGAATATCTCTCGCTTCTGAGGCTTCTTGATGGCTTAAATCTTTGCTGGAGGCTTCTAGACGGTGTCGATTTTGGAGAATATTGAATGGTGGCTGTGTGGAGGACCTTATTTTTTGAGGATAAGCACTTCAAGCCACAGGCAGCTCTGCAGTCCCTGAAGCTGCTGGCCATGTCAGCGGTCTACTTACATCTTCTCTGTGGATTAATACAGTTGTTCTTGCCATCCCTGCTCACCTATTGCCCATTAATGCTGTTTCTTGGATTTAGCTTCAACAATTACAGCAAATACAGGTTTTAACGACAATTCATAAGGAGTTATGACAAGTAATGTTTGCTTTTCACCTGGATTGTGCGGGAAACACACCACATCACACAGCATTACATGTTTATACTGATTTTAAAACCTTTTCCAATTTAATGCAGGAGCCAAACATCATATAGCTCTGTGTAAATTGGCTCATTAGGGCCTGACCTCTGACCCTTGTGAACCTGCAATGAACTGCACTCCCAATGCCACCATCACTCCACAGCTGGGACTTGTCCTGAGCCCAGGGGCTGGAGATGGAGGCTCTCAGGAGACTGTTGGTGGTGGAGGCAGCGGGGGCCTGTGGGTGACATCCCTTCTCGGTGCCACACTGATGATCATGTGCGCCATGGGTGTGGCAGGCAACACGTACACACTCATCATTACGCGTTCAGCCGCTTTGCGCCGGACGGGTTCCATGTACGTTTACATCGTCAATTTGGCTCTGGCCGACCTGCTCTACCTGTCCACCATCCCCTTTGTGGTCTGCACCTACTTCGCCCATGACTGGCTGTTTGGCGAGGCCGGTTGTCGCATCCTGCTGAGTCTCGACCTCCTCACCATGCATGCCAGCGTCTTCATTTTGGTTGCTATGAGCCTGGAGCGCTACCGGGCCGTGGCCAGGCCCTTCAGCGCACACAGGTCCTCGTCCCGAAAACGCAGGCTTGGGGCAGGGATCATCTGGGGGCTAGCGTTCGTGTTAACGCTTCCCATGATGGTGATGATCCGGCTCAGGGAGGGCAAACCAACGGCGGCTGGTTTGGTCAAGAGGATCTGCTTCCCTACCTGGACCCCCGATGCCTTCAAGGCTTATATCACCGTCCTGTTTCTCACAAGTGTTTTAGTCCCTGGATTGGTAATCGTTGGGCTGTATGTAGGGCTGGCCAGGCGTTACTGGGCAGCGCAGGCTAGTTTGGGAGGCAGTGGCCGGTCTTCCCGGAGGAGAGGACTCAAACAGAAAGTTGTAACAATGATTTTCAGCATTGTAGTGGCCTACTGGGCTTGTTTCTTGCCCTTCTGGGGGTGGCAGCTCGCCAAACTGTTCTCCCCAGAGTCCCTCAAGTCTTTGTCTTCCGCCGCTCATAATTACGTGAATTTCTTTGTCACGTGTCTGACCTACGGGAACAGCTGTATCAACCCGTTTCTTTACACTCTTCTGACCCGGAACTACAAAGATTACTTGGCCCAGAAGGGTCAGTCTGTGGGCTCAAGCAGGGCTGACCCCGGGTCGGCTGTGACCACGCCACTGCAGGACCTTTAGTGGATGAATAAATGATTACTGAGCAGAGACACTCGAGTGGGAAAATGTTATTGACCTTTCATCGGCCTGAGAGAGGACATTTTTCTTGTATTTTGTTTGTTTCTTGTCACTTTTTACAAAACTGGAGAATGTAATAGGCCTATATGTGAGATGCTTGTAACCTGAGGTAGCACTTTCTACAAACTCTGTCAATGGGGCACACATATGCGGTGTGATGCTACACATTTCCAGCTCTGTTGAGAAGGGAGCTGTTAAGGATTCAGAGAAATTCAGAACAGCAGGTGGATGTTTGGTACCACAAAAGTCTGACTGTCTGGTTGGTGGGAAAACAGCACAAATTACATAGTGTTTGATTTGTGTTCTTTATTATATATTCTAGCACTTCTTATCCCAACATGTACAAATTCTGCCTGTCTAACAATCTCCAATTCTGCCCTCTTGACACTGATGATATCATTCTGACATATACACATTTGATAGGATGTTTAAGCTTCTGATATTTGGGTTCAAATGGGAGTTATTTTCCTAATTAAAAAGGTTTGAAATTTTCGACTCGTTCTGAAAATATTTTCAGAGAAATAATGCTCACAAGAATTGTTCAGTTACTTTGCAATTGCTGTCTAATAGTTGAACAGTGGACTGCTTCAGTTTTTCCTTTACCCTCATATTTGCCATCCACCTTACACACAAACACACACACGTAAAGGACATTTCATCTCCTTCCAGGGAATGTGGTTGAATCGTGCCACATTCCTCAGCCTCGGGCCACAGCTACTTTGAGTCCTCCTGCAAATTGTCCTCGTAAGACTGTGTTTCATCTCACCTCTGTCGTATATCGTCCCTCCTTTTGCATTATCCTGTCTTATCCTCTATTATCTGCTCTACCCTTACTGTCCAGTTAATATATATTAGCCACATTTACACTGCAAGCCTTAATGATCAATTCTTATTCACAGCTCCGTCCCAATTTTTCTTTCTTATTTCTTCTTTCTTTGTTCACATTGAATTTTTGTGGCCGAACATTACAAAAATAAACTGGATACTACATCTGCTAAGTAATCACCTATTGTCATTATGCAGCTTCAAAGGCTCTTATCTGGTTTTAATAGTTTTAATTCTCTTATGTGTATGTCGACATCTCTTTTTAGATGCTTTTAAACAACGCCATGGTTTCATTACTTGTGTTTTGCTTGCACTGAAGCAATATTCAAAATAACAATATGATTTAAAACTCAAAACCTGCGTACATTTTGATATGACTGCTCAGACAGTCACAGATCTGAGGTGGTATCAGAATTACGGCCGTATATGAAAGTGGCCTAAATCAGAAACTCTTCTAGTGAAATATATATTTATATATTTTTTGATTAACAGATTCAGATACAAGTGGAGATGTATTTTTGTTTTTGATTCTAATATCTAAGTGTCATGGACGTTGCATATAGAGTTAAAAGAACATACATCATCAATGGAGGAGATCATGCATGGTATGTTGTATCAGTGTGCGTCAGAGGGTGAAAGATTGGGATAGACACAGGGACGACACTTTTTTTCACAGCATTTATTAACAAACCCAGTGACTGATGAGATGTCGAGCAGACACACTGCGGTAAAATGTGCTGTGGCTCCCTCTTTAGGTCATTTCCTCTTATTACAACATCAGCACTCCGTGTGAGAATAGGTTTCTAGTGATATAATAGATGAGCAATCAGGAATGTAAAACTGACTATTTCAATTATAAACAAAAGGTGGACAGGTCGAGAGTCAAGAAGGGTTCGCTTTAACCTCTACTTGATCTTGATGCCGACGATCCTTGCTTCACCACTGACGTCAAAGTACTTGTACTTGACGTCTCCCAGTCGGTTGGGGAAGTTGATCATGGAGCCATCAGGAAGCCTGATGTAAAACTGCTCATTGTTGAAGTTGATGTGAAACTGAGGAAAGAGAAAAAAAACACATCATTCATCTTTCAGTGTCAGTCAAGTTCATTTAATACAATGAAAAGATAAGAATATGTATGTAAGGAGAAGGACTGAGATAGATAGGCAAGACTCTCTCTCTCTCTCACACACACACACAGAACTGCTATTAAGTTTTATGAGCCTATAAACCAATTCATGATTGTAAAACTCAGTGTGTTGACCCACTATAAACTCCTTATGGTGAAAGACATTATGAAATCTGAGATTGTGTCAAATTACTAAAACCAATTCAGCAAAAAACACTTAAAAAAACTAATAAATAATCTCTCAAATACAGCAGGTCTGTGTGTGAACTATAATCCCACCCAAAGGCAGCTTTGAGCCTTTGTTGTCTAAACAATGATAAAACCAAAAGAATGCAACTTAATTCTTGAAAAGAAGCTATGACAACATTGCCTCTGGAATGACATATTTGCCATTTTAGGTGCTGTAGAACGTGATTAAAATCATTACAGGAATGTAAGGTTAAATAATTAAAGTACATAAGTCTCAATTTAACACTAACGAGTACAATGCAGTGGCGGACTCAGGCTGTTTGAGGGGTAGAGTCGAAGAAAATAACAAAGGGCACCAGCTCCATGCGATGGGGCAACAGCACGCAGACCAATATTATGTGACTCAGATTTAAAGTATAACTACTCTGTAATAAAAACACACAGAAAACTATTAACTATTAACCATTTAGGGCATGCAAAAGCCAATATGGCACTGCATCACATTTTCCCTATTTTAAGGGCACCCATTAGTGAACTGCATTGCGTTTTCTCTAGTCAAACGGCACCCTATAGAGAACTTAATCACGTTTTTTTGCCCATTGGGCTACCGTAGATCATGTTTTATCTACCATAGGGTCTTCCAAGAGGGCACTTCGAGGACAGGTCTACCAGTGGTACACTATGTGAACTGTAATTTACATCCTTTATATTAATCATTAATAATAATACAAAATAATGGTTCTGCTGTTTGATATCAAACAAAAGTAAACAGAAGTTTGAGAGATTACAGACAAATGACAAACAGCCTCATAGTCTCCCAGCACACCTTGCATTCCTCCCCACGACTGAAGGGGAAGTTTCCTTCACGGATTTCGTCACCCCAGCTTCCCCCGGACAAGGAGTTGAAGACGATAGTGTTGATGTCATCGCCGCAGGCGAATCGGGGGTTGAAGTGCATTGCGATGTTCTCAGGGTCATGACCGATGTTGATGGCAAAGCTGCAATGGAGGCGGGAACACAGAGGTGAATTAAAAAGGGAAGAGGTGGGTGAAACATCAACTTGTCTCACAGTACACTACCTCAACTTCCTCTTGATGGAACATAATTGAGTCCACATCTAAAAGCTAAACTGTAAGAACCAGAGACAAGGGATCCATCAAGCATTCTCAGAAAATGTGCTTCACCACTTGGAAACTTGATCCCTTATGAGGAGAACTTACGAGTTGCAGTCATCCTTGGGCTTGATGCGGATCTTGAACTCATTACCCTCCTTGAATGTCATGTCCTTGACTTTCTGTAAAGGGAAATCAGACAGAGGAATAATGGAACTGATTTAGATGGACGGATGGATGAGTCGGTGTTCACTTCACACAGAAGAACAGTGACTCTATGGAGAAACAGGTCAACTTACTGCTTTTACTTTTAAGAGGACATTTGCAAAGATAATTGTGTTGTTTATTTTAGTGCAACTAAAGTTTGGATCAAACCAGCAATCTGGGGGGAGAGGAGAGGTTTTACAAGAAGCAGGGCTAAATGTGACCTAATGACAGTTCTGTTCCTCACGTACATCCATCCACATTGAAAACCAGTGTATCTTGTCAGTGAAACTAGAGTGCAGGGACATACAGAATATCAATTCCAGCTGGAAATATCTCATTTAAGGACATGTCTCTTTATCTTCATGTTTTAAAAGTGTTAGCGTATAATTTAGAAATATTTAAGAGACAAATAGCAATGATTGTATGCACAGTGTACAAATTGATGATCATAGGTATTCTTATCTTAGCTGTTGATGATCAACCAGGGTGGAACAGTGTACCCTTGGCTGTAAAAGTACTCAAACAGGAAGGTGCCATGTCTCTTCATTGACATGTTGTCGGCATATAGAGACAGTAAAACCATAAAAAGTTGTCCACTACACTAGTCGTCTGCTACAGTAGATCTACAGACACAAGGTGTGGTTGCATGTGCCTGTTTGACAATGAAAGAAAAGGCTGAAAAAACTAACAAGCCTAATAGAACACCTGCGATTGCATTCCAGGAAAAATACTTGGCATACTCTACTAGGCAATTTCTTCAAGGTCTATGAACCCTAATCAATAAAGCAATAAATTCCATTTACTACTGTCCTTCCCATCTGCACGCTGGACATCCCCTGATAGTTTCACATCACCATCCTGCCTCCTATATACCTGCACCACACCTCATTCTATACCACCCACAATATATGCTTTGAAGTCATGTCTTATCCCTTATCTCAGATCAGAACAGGTTTATCATTGACTGCACAGGTTATAATTTGGTAAGGCATACTTTATTAATCCTTGTGGGGATTTGAATCATTCTTCTATTTACAGTATAACTATTCAGTGTGCAACATCCCTAACACCAGTTAACCATTGAGAAAGTTGAGACGTGTAGTATAGATGAAGAAAAGCACTGTAAAAGCAATTTCACATTTGTTGCGCAGCTTTGGTTTTGATCTACACATCTTCATCAAATCACATTGTAGAAGTGAGAAATATTTCTGTGTTGCTGGAATGAATTTTAATGACTGACAAAATACTCAGTAAAAAACTACATCTATAGAAACAGCTACACCTGAAGAAATTAGAAAGGTGTTACAAAATCTGGCATATCAGTGTAATGACTCTGTAAAGAATGTTAAAACAAACGTCCTTATAACTTACTGCCTTACTAATATCCAACATGTACATTTCAAATGTGAAATGTGTTGTGTAATGTTGTTTGAATATTTTAAGTGTAGTCAGAAAGTCAAACTCTTTGACAGCATGTACAATATCTCTCCTATGTGTGCACTTAGAAATGTAATGTGGCAAATAAAACATTGACGTTATATCATAGAATATGGCTATAAAAGTTGGAGATGAGAAACATTCTTGTTCTGAGCTTATTATAATACTATAACTAAGCATGCAGATATTTGTCCATGTGGATAATGAAGAAGTATCCTATGAATGACGCTTATTCACCACTTACCATCTTGGCAGTTCTTAGTGGGTTGTCCCTCGAGTGACAAAGCTCTGCAGGCAGGTGAGTGGTTTATATAACAGTGATGACGCTGGAGGCAGGAAGCACCTGACGTGGAGTGGGCTGTAAAAAATGACAGTCTCACATGACTATTTGCCATTATTGAAGCCACTCAGTGACTGTTCTTCTTTATGTTACAGGGTGTTGGCAGTTTTAGGTGGAAACTGGTATGAAAAGAAAAATTTAAAAAGAAAACTTTAGGAAATCAAAATGAATTGTACAAAGTAAGATTGTAAACATAACAACAACACACCATTTTTAATAGTGTTGCTGTGAAATATATTATTATGTACTGAGTTTTAAGAGAGAACAGGCTGGTTTGCATTTAGTTTGCCTCATTTTATACTGTAACATAATAGCATTCAGTTAATTTCATCCCTCTTTGGAAACTGGGTGACTCCAGGAGCACATGTACTGTAACAGTACAAACATACAGCTGGTGAAGAAAAACACATATACAACAAATAAAAGAAATAAATACAAACACATAGAAAAAATATATAAAGCACATTATAAATACAATATGTTTGTATGAGAATGTGGTGGAACTATTATGAAAAAAATTACTGTTGATATTTAGATAGCAGGTACATGGAGCATGGACATCATATTTACATCAATGAGCCTGTGAGATGCTTAATATTCAGTCTGTGCATTTTAAAAACATTGTTTAAATATTTTTACTGTCATAATTGCAAAGCCTGTCGACATTAGACACACGTGTTACTATACACATGTGTAGTTATTATAATTATGCTTCACAACAAATTATATACAAACAAACTGGAACAGGAGAAAAAAGAATAAAGGGGAAAAAAAACACCTAACAACTGTTTTCAGCATACATGTATTTACAGATTTTAACTTGCTGTATATGCATTTAAATGTTTTTTTAAAAAGAAATTGTTGAGGTGCTATAAGAATTATAGGTTGGACTACTTTTTGTGGGTCTTTCTCTTGGCCCAGAACAGATGAATTAATGATTGATTTTTATTTGTTGTCTTTTCAGGAAATGCAAATTTTCTATTGATTATGTCACTCTAAGTGTGCGTGTGTGTGTTTGCGTGTGTGTGTCTCTGTGTGTGTGTGTGTGGGTGTGTGTTTGTGTGTGTGTGTGTCTCTGTGTGTGTGTTAGTGTCTGTGTGTGTGTGTGTTTGTGTGTGTGCGTGTCTCTGTGCGTGTCTCCGTGTGTGTTAGTGTTTGTGTGTGTGTGTGTGTACGTGTCTCTGTGTGTGTGTGTGTATGTGTGTTTGTGTGTGTGCGTGTCTCTGTGTGTGTGTGTGTTAGTGTGTGTGTGTGCGTGTGTGTGTGTGCGTGTGTGTGTTAGTGTCTGTGTGTGTGTGTGTGTTAGTGTTTGTGTGTGTACGTGTCTCTCTGTGTGTGTGTGCGTGTGTGTCTGTGTGTGTCTGTCTCTGTGTGTGTACGTGTGTGTGTGTGTGTGTAAGTGTCTCTGTGTGTGTGTGTGTTAGTGTTTGTGTTTGTGTGTTAGTGTTTGTGTGTGTGCGTGTCTCTGTGTGTGTGTGCGTGTGTTTGTGTGTGTGCGTGTCTCTGTGTGTGTTAGTGTTTGTGTGTGTGTGTTAGTGTTTGTGTGTGTACGTGTCTCTGTGTGTGTGTGTAAGTGTCTCTCTGTGTGTGTGTGTTAGTGTTTGTGTGTGTGTGTGTGTTAGTGTCTCTGTGTGTCTGTGTGTGTGTGTGTGTGTGCTCGGGTCTGAAAGTAGGTCAGCGCGTCACGGCTCCATCTGACCCGGCACGCTGCTTACGTATGTCGTCACAGGGGGCGTGACGTCTACCGCTGTAGCCAATCAGCTGTCTCCATTCTGCGATGGGCGTGTCTCACCCGCAGTGACCACAAACCGAAGCTAACCCGTTTGTTAGCCACTTCTGGTATGGTTTTATTTCATAAAAGATTCAATTAAATAGCGAATTCATCCTCATCAATCATTTAGTTTGACGTTTAAAGTTGTGGTTGATATGTTACGGCTACGGCGATGTGTTTGTTTATAAAAAAAATAATTTTAAGAGTGTTAAATGTTATAAAAGCAAGTTCGATGTTTGGTTAGCTTTGGCTATCTGGCTGCGATAATGAACCTAACTTTCTGTGTTTGCTGAAGACTGAAGGTGAGCCGAGCGAAAACAGACACGCTCGTTCATTTATCTGCTGCGTTTGCATTATTTCCCCCCTTTCTTTTTTTTTTTTTTTTTAGAAATGGCGTCGGTAACGGCGACAGAGCCAGCGGTATGCTCGGGTGTAATACCAGCAGCGGAGTCCATAGTGCCCGCTTGTATGTTTGCACCGGACCGGGGATGTGCCGACGATGCATCCGGCGGAGAGGGCTTCGAAGACGGCGAGGGTACAAACGGCGAGTCCGAGGATCATTTGGACTTAAGCAGCAAGGTGGGCCTCACTGCAAATTGCACCTAGTAACGTGAAGTTGTGAGGTTTTGTTTTGATTCGGTAAACGAATGATGCTTACGAACATAGTGCAATACCCGTGTTGCATGTAAAGCTGCACACAGCATTCCCCCCCCCCCCTTTTCTTTTTTTTTTTGCTGGCTGTGCAAAACAGGAGAGAGTGACACGTATGTAACTGCATCCAGCTGTCCGGCATCCACGGACTTTTCTTATTGTATGTGCAAACCTTGAATCCACAAAACGGTGTCACAATTATGGACCGATTTGCAGAACACACAGCCTTAAAATAAAAGCTACAGTTATTACTTGTTGCAGCTATGACTTCAAGACACTCACAAAACAGCTGTTTGACTCTCTGTTGTCTCTTCCCCTGTGTGTCACTTTTCAGCTGGTCCTAGTGAGTCCAACAGGGGAACAGTATGATTCATTACTACGGCATCTGAGGGAGCGGATAGATGAGGGCTGCGGAGAGACAATCTATGTAGTTGGGATGGGCTCAGGTAAGGGTGACTGACTTTTGAGCAACCTAAGGATGAAGTCTTCAATCGCACTCACACTTGGTCCACTGAACAGCACATAATAGAATATCAGCCAAGGAGTTGCCTTCTTTGTGCATCTGTTATATTAAACAAGCGTGTGACAAGTAAAACCTTTTTGTAATTTTGAATCTTGATCTTCTACAAGTTTGGTTTTAAGTGATTCTTGGTTG
Organism: Lateolabrax maculatus; assembly: GCA_031216445.1. Lineage (NCBI taxonomy): Eukaryota > Metazoa > Chordata > Actinopteri > Acropomatiformes > Lateolabracidae > Lateolabrax > Lateolabrax maculatus. The sequence continues at coordinate 4,648,854 of CM062204.1, read as the reverse complement.
ATCATTTGTATGCTCACTGACAAACGTCTGCATGTAGTTGTACTTATATTTTCATCCAGTCAGCGAGAGGGAGGTAAGTGCAGGTGTTACTTCAGAGAAGGTCAAAGATAAAAGTTTCTGCTGATGGAGTCAAAAGATTCAACAGTAGAGTGCGTTGTCCTAGAACAACCTCTCCCTCTGCTCTCAGCTCTGATTACACCTTTACTAATGCTGAATTGGCCTCAAGGCTTTCACTGCATTACATTACAGTAGCTGCATCTACAGTCACAAATAATCACAGTCAATGTCAAAAAATAGAATAAAATGAGAAGCGGTTATCAAGGATGAGAATTTGATGTTTTTTTATTACCAAACAGAAACTGTGAGTACTTTTCGTAGTACTTATGAAACAATTGAATGTAAGGCTAAAATAAAAAGTGAAAAGGAAATCTCTTTTGTTATTATGGCAAAAAGAGACTTTTGTAGATTCAAATTTTCTGAGATTTTGTTGCCTACAAATTGACTAAAATTTCTAAAGATAAATGTGACTAAATCCGATTTAAAAACTCGGACATTTGATATCAGCACTCGACTTGCCAAAGAGTTTAAAAAATGTTCTGTCAGCACCTGGAAAAAAATATCTGAGGGAGATTGGTTTATTTTGAGTTTTATGTATTCAAGTTCAGCTTGATATCACTGAGAGGACACTAGTCTGTAACTATATCGCTTGTGGCTGAACATGCCCCAGGCTCTGAGTGTAGTTTGGCCAAGAAAGTTATCTTTTTATATGTTCACCACACACTGTTGTGTGTGGTGAACATATCCCATAGATGGCACCAGAGATGTTTAACATTTTATCAGTCAGATTGTTTTTTTTAGAATGGATCCTCAAAATCAAAAGCAAGGGAAAACCATGGCAACATTTTCCAGCATGTTGTGTAAGACTGGTGTTTTTTTTCCACTTACACACTGTCCAATCTCAGGCAATGGAGGACATCTGTATAAGGAGCTGGGGATTGTATTCTTTTAGTATATTTAGGGAAAGGCCAAGCCACCAGTGTGTAGCAGCAGAACCATCACTTCTGTCAGCTGTGGCGCGGCGTGTCCTCCCAGGCGGTTAACCCCATTTGTTTGCTACTGAGTTTTCATTCTGAATCCCTCCACCCCCACACACAAACACAAGGGCTTTTATTGGCAACCAGAGTTATTTTTGCCTGTTACAGCAACATGTGTGACCCATGTGACCTGTTGGCAGGTCAAAGTGCACATGTGAAAGGGTTTCATTTTCCCCTGCTCAGCACAGGCACTGTCACCAGTTCACCAGTTCATGTCCGTCTGGCTGTCTGGCTGAGCAGCTTGCTGATTGGCCTACTGACCTGAGTGGCTGTTTCCTTTCTCAGGCTAGTATAACTAGACATTATGGCCAGTTGTTTGTGGTGTTTATATTGAGATAATCAGCAGTGAGCTACTTTAACCATAAAGTAACTGGTGGCGAGTGTAGGCATAATGTAAATTTCTTCACTGAAAAAGACACCTATTTTTCCTAGTTTTCTTTGTAAATTTACATTTACATAAGAAAGATTTATCTCTATATAGTAACCTATGACAAAATCTATAAGCCTGCTCTGCTAGGATTGCATCCGAAGCTAACTGGTTATGATCCAGTCATTTTTTGCAGACGTTGTGTTCACAGTAAATTAGATTTTCTCATCTCCACACTACACCCACTGCCACCTCGCCTATAAGCCACCTGTTTATTTACTCTTTCTTCTACAAAGTCTGCCTCCAGTGTGGCATTTCTCCTCCTGGTCACCACCATGTCATATAGAAAGCTACTAAAATTCCCAGGGCGAAGGTTTGCATTAGCCCTGACATCTGCCAGACATGCTTCTTTTTTCTTCCTCCCATGGTCTCTCTTTTGCCCTCCTCCTTCATCTTCCCCACCCTTTCTCCTCTCTGTTTAGATGGAGGTGACTATGGTCTGGATGAGAAAGACATGGAGGCATCAGTAGCCACGGTGCGGTCACTGTGCGAGCAGATCGAGGCTGACCTGATCCCGCTAAGGGAGAGGACAGAAAGTGGCGGAAAGATTCGTGACTACCTCATCCGCCGGCGTGTGGGCGAGCAGGATTTCCTGGAAGTCAGGTAAAATTAAATTAATATGAGGGTGCCTGTGAGCATCGCACTTAGACCCTAAGTGACATTTATATTAACACTCTGTTCAAATAAAATAAATAAAATACAAGAACAGAGTAAAGACAATAAGAAAGGTACAAGCTCAATGAAAGTGTTTACAGACAGGGACAGGTTGTGTACCTACTTCATCATACTACTAATGTAACAACACACATTTCTCTGTACTGATACTCTCCATCAACTTGTCTCCAGGGTGGCGGTCGTAGGGAATGTGGACGCGGGGAAGAGCACTCTGCTGGGGGTTCTGACCCACGGCGAGCTGGACAATGGCAGAGGCTTCGCTCGCCAGAAGCTCTTCAGACACAAACATGAAATGGAGAGTGGCAGGACCAGCAGTGTGGGCAATGATATCCTGGGTTTTGACCAGGAGGGACAGGTGAGCTTCTGCAAGAGCTCAGGACTTAATGTATGAGCAACGGATGGGCGCGCTAAAGAAAGTGATCCCACGCTTTCCAGTTCTCTGCTGCTCTTATTTTAAAGGCCTTTGGACTTAAAAAACATTACTCAAAAACAGTGCTTGGGGAGAGGTGATGTTTTGACTGTAAAATCTTATTCAATGTTATTACTACTTAATAAGCTGGTTTTGTGAAAGGTGAGCAACAAAAGATACATCCTTAGACACATAGATGTATGAGACACACAGATGTATGTAAGTGGAGCCTCCCACATTGCTCACTTTTGTATACTATTGAGACTTGATTATTGCTTGTGGACTGAAAGGGCAAGAGGGACTTTCTTTCTGCTGACAATCCAGGTTCACACCCAATGGACAGGACACATTTTTCTTACTGAAATATCTTGTCAGTGTAATTCCTTAGGTTGAAATCTATCATAATAATGTGTGTTATGTTCAAATACGTTTTCCATTCAGATTCAATACAAGAACAGTGTAAATAACTTCTATACAACTTTTAAAAATTTTGTTGGACACTTAAGAATCTTATTTAATAGTTTTATTCTACTCTGATTGTTTTATATCTCTCACATACTGTGTCAGGTCATCTTCTATTCTTTCTGTCTGCTTCTGCCCCTTTAGGTGGTGAACAAGCCAGACAGCCACGGTGGCGGTCTTGACTGGACCAAGATCTGTGAGAAATCCTCCAAGGTCATCACCTTCATTGACCTGGCTGGCCATGAGAAGTACCTCAAGACCACCGTCTTCGGCATGACGGGACACCTGCCGGATTTCTGCATGCTGATGGTGAGAGAGGGGGGAGAGATGAGAAAGTGTGTGTGTGTGTGTGTGTGTGTGTGTGTGTGTGTGGATTAGTCATTTGGTTGTTTGTTGATTTTCAATCCTGGTTCAAATTCCCCTGTTCGTCCTCTCTCTTGTCTCAGGTTGGCAGTAACGCTGGCATCGTTGGCATGACCAAAGAGCATCTGGGTCTCGCACTGGCACTTAATGTGCCAGTGTTTGTAGTAGTCACCAAGATAGACATGTGTCCAGCCAACATCCTGCAAGGTAAAGGACACCCTGCTTTTATTCTTATTTAACTCATTAACCTGTTAGTGTTAGCTGCATATCTTTAATAACTAGCATCAATCTGAGAGCAGCTGACTGGTGGAAGTCAACACGCCCACTCGTTTCACCGTGAATTGTCCGGACAATTACCTGCTGTATTCACACACGGCCTCACCTGGATATTACGCAGACTTTGTACTAGGAGCTGGCTGGTTAAAGTCTGTTTAAAGTCCACTCCAACTGACACGGACATTTGCGTTTACACATACGCCGTGTCCAGACAGTGTCAGGGTAGCAGTGCCTGTGTGAAAAGGGCTTAAGATAAACTGTTGTTAAAGTTCCCAAATGTTCAGACTGCAAACACAGTATAGTATAGAATAATGAAGAAGAAGAATGTGAAGGTAGTGTTTCTGAACTCAACACTTACAATAAAAAGCTCTCAGGGAAGATTAGGAATTGTACCCCTAAACTCCAGTAAAGATTTTACTTTGAAACAAAAGGAGGACGATTTGAGTTTTTCGTAAACCACAAATCGCTTCAAGAGTAAATTAACAAAACAAATGGGAGCAGTTTAGTAAACGGGGATTCTTCTTTCTAAAATGTAATTAAATCTGCGTTTAAAATAGGGAAGGTTAGAATTAAAGGGCTATCTTTAATAAAGGCCCACTGTCTTATCCAGTTTTTTTTTTTTTATTGTACAGTTTGTACTCTCTAAATCCAAATCCTTGTGAATCATGTTCAACATTTTGGCAGTCTGTTGAGTTGTGTAGTGTGGTCCCAGACGTTGTGACAGCCGTTGTTTTTGTTTTGAGAATTTTCCTCATTTGGTGTGTTTTGTTTGGATTCGTCCTGTGTGTGTGTGTGTGTGTGTGTGTGTGTGTGTCTGTGTGTGTGTGTGTGTGTGTGTGCAGAGACACTAAAATTATTACAGAGGTTACTAAAGTCACCAGGCTGCAGGAAAATCCCAGTGTTGGTCCAGAACAAGGATGATGTCATCGTCACAGCCTCCAACTTCAGCTCTGAGAGGTAAGACGAAGGCAGAGTGGTGCCAAGACAAAAATAAGCTGTTCAAAGATGGAGAGAAATAAAAATAACTGACTAACAAATAAAAAGGCGGGAGATGATGTGACAGAGAGCAAGAAAGGCAGTTTTTTATTTACAAGAACAGATGCAGTTGCAGTGGGGACAAACACAGAAAATTCACACACACGAGTTTCATTAGATTCACATTAAGAAAAGCAAGTACAAGTGGAATTGAAATACTTGAGCGTCGTGTTTTTGATTCATCAAGTGAAATGTGAGATTTTCGCTCTATTTGTGAGGAGCATAGTGGTTGAAACCAGTTCTTCCAAGCTCAGTTTGAACATGCGGTGCAGCTAAAAATATTCACACAGACAGATCACACACCCCAGATGATACAATTTTCAGAAATCTACTTTTTTCCTACAGTTTTTCTTTTGTTTTGTATTTGAAAAATGGATGAAGCACACAGACTTACTTAGGATAAGGAGTACAGCAAAATGTGGGAATGTATGTGGTAGCATGCTAGACTTAGTGTACTCCACACAACTGTTTTGAAGAATGATTGTTTATTGTTTTATAAATTCAGTTAACTTCACATAGACGATTTTCTAATATTCCCAAATTAAGTTGAGCAATTATTGACTACTTAGCATTGTAAATATGGCAGAACAAGAGTTCTTACTATTGTGGCCTCAGTTTGTATTATAGGCTCATGAGGCAGCAGTATTTCTACTGAAACATCTTTCTTCTTGCATCTTCAATTTAGTCAAAACGTCTAGTTCAAACTTGTGCAAATATTCATGATGGTTTAGGAATCTATCTATCTTTATAGAGAATCTGCCATCCCATCCTCAGGGAGATCTGATGTCAGGGTTGGCTAAACAGCATCCCTGAGGCTAGTAGAGCTTAAAGGTGTTGCAGAGCAGATGCTTAGTGACATGTAATGTAATGTAATGTAATGTCTGAATTGGTACTGTGGTTTTGTCTTGTTATAAGTGTGTTAGAGGGTAATTCTTAACAGTCATACTTTTCTCTTCTCCTCTGACTCCTTGCCTCCATGCAGGATGTGTCCGATCTTTCAAATCTCAAACGTGACGGGGGAGAACATGGACCTGCTGAAGATGTTCCTCAACCTCCTCTCTTCTAGGACCAACTTCAGCAACGACGAGCCTGCTGAGTTCCAAATAGACGACACATACTCAGTACCGGTATGGAATAAAAACACACACTCTGCTATACACTCATAGATGTAGGATTATTTTTTGCCTTTAGCTCGGACCAAACCGAATGGCTTGACAGTGGTGAGTAGGATTTGTCTGTCGCGATTTGTATACACAACATTCAAAGTTGGCCCCCTCATCCCCGGCCGACATCAGGAGCGCACGCTGATTACTCCGCTTGCGATACGGCACTTGGTCGCTACGTTTTTAATGAGTCCTGCCCTCACACCCCCGTGCGCTGTTATTGGCTGGGGGCTACAAACCCACTACCCAACTGTTGACGCCCAGAACACCACAAAATAAGAAAACACAAGCAGAGGACAGGATCCCTGCAGGTTCGGACACCGCCATGTGCTTCTAGTGGGTCACTAGTGATGATTGAGAGGGATTATTTTTGTATGAGTCTTTACATCGGTGTTTAGGAAAGTCCTCCTCATTCTGCCTTTAAAGTCAAACCCTGAGGGATTACAACAGCAGTATGAGTGTGTCTGCCGGTGCGAAAGACAATGTGCCTCTCAGCAGCAGCGTTTTATGTGAAAATGTCTTTGAGCGAAAACACTGAACCGAATCTGTGCTTTCACTGTCAAAAACCTGTATGTAAATGTGAATGTGGTGACATAAGAGACAGTATCTTCATGTGCACAGCCAGGCTGTCGGAGCAGAGTATAAAAACAAGCACATTCTGTGGGCTTCGACAACACATTTCACAGTAATAAAAGCGTAAAGATATTTTCTTTAAATGCTGCTTGAGTGAAAGCAGTGGCAGCTGACACAGTGTTGAAAATGTAATACATAGAGGACTGCTTTCTTAATATGAAAAGAAGATTGTAGGCGTTGCGTGAAAATTCGTGATAAGTTGTAGGGTTCATTGCTTGAACTATTTACATTTACACAGACAATTCTCAGTCTATAGACATTATTTGTAGAGAACTATACACCCAAGGCTTCACACTAACGGATACGGATGAAGACGGCCTCTGTAGATGCATCTAATTGTTGACCTTCTCTTGGCAGGGTGTGGGCACAGTCGTTTCAGGGACTACGTTACGTGGATTGATACGACTCAACGACACGCTGCTCTTAGGCCCAGACCCGCTAGGCACCTTCATCCCCATTGCCGTTAAATCCATCCACCGCAAGAGGATGCCTGTTAGAGAAGTTCGCGGTGGCCAGACGGCGTCCTTTGCCCTCAAAAAGGTTTGTGGCTGAATTACTGCCATCATTGTCTATATGCAAAAACAGCACATATACAACCTGAGACAAAGTTAAGTTTTTAAAATCTTCTGAAGAGGATTATTATTCTGAAACTTTTGGATGTGATATGCATATGAATTAGTTTTCCTCACTTTATAATCAGTTTTATAATGCATGCAAATCCCAGCGTGTTGGAGCAGGTAGTCTGTCTTAGCTTCACCTCACACTTCATTTTTCACTTCCTTTTTTTTTTTTCTTCATGTCTCTCCATGTCTTAGATCAAACGTTCATCTATACGGAAAGGCATGGTGATGGTTTCCCCAAAGTTGATGCCACAGGCCACCTGGGAGTTCGAGGCTGAGATTTTGGTGCTACACCACCCCACCACAATATCCCCGAGATACCAGGCCATGGGTTAGTGGCAACACAGTCCTATCCCTTTAACACCAGTTTAATATAGCTTCTATATGTTTTTAGTTTTTTGGTGCTTTTTGCTTTATCCAAAAACTACACGGTCACTACGAAAACATTCCTGCCAAGAGTAACTGGGTCACACTCTCTCTCCATGACACCAGTCCACTGTGGCAGCATCAGACAGACGGCCACCATCCTGACCATGAACAAAGACTGTCTGCGGACAGGGGACAAGGCCTCAGTCCACTTCCGCTTCATTAAGACTCCCGAGTACCTGCACTGTGACCAGAAACTGGTGTTCAGGGAAGGACGCACCAAAGCTGTGGGCACCATCACAAAGGTACTGGAGATTTTCCTCATTTTTGTTTTACAGTGTAGATGTGTGCTCTCTGCACTATAGGTGACCGCTTCGCATGAAAGTTAAGAGTAATTACCAAAGACACGGATTAATGCAGGTCCACTGACATTGGCTGTGCTCGTGATTTCAGCTTCTCCAATCAGTGAACACCCAGGCAGCTAAGGCCCAGCAGGCCAAGATGCAGGCCAGTAAGAAGACGTCTAAAGATGGCACAGCAGCCAATGAGGAGGCTGGATCAACAGCACGGCCGCCTAGTCCTAACACAGCACAGCTACCAGTGAGTACATCCACGCTCCGTGAACATTTGAAGTGTGTGAATAAGTTTTAAGGAAAAAAGTGACACTTTTCCTGATTAGAGCATGTTTTCTTCATGTATGTATGTATATATGTTAAAGGATCATTGCACCAAAAAGCATTAATTCTTAATCCAGAACTTTCGATCATTTTGTATTGCTTTTTTTCAATCCAGTCATTAGAGAATAAAAGAACTAACAATATCATTACATAATGCAGGGCACTTACCCTTGATTCAGGATAGCATCATTGATTCCTAAAATAAATTTAGAGTTGAGTTGCCCTGAAAAGGGCAGTATTCTTTCTTTAACATATTTAACATCTTAAAAATAAAAACACGATTCAAAACAATTGTGTAACGCTGCTCCAGTTTGGATCTTTTTTGTGCAACAAACTGAACTGTGTGTTTTTAAGCAGACTGTTCAACTTGTTTCGTCTTTCTTCCTGCTTTTGACTCTTTGAATTTGCCAGTTAATTCATTCAGTTTCACTCTCCCCTCTCTCACCTCTTGTGTTTCATTTCTCAAATATATGATTTTTCTTCCTCCCATGTTCATACTTGTTCCCCCTCAAATATCCCTTCAATTGCCTCCTTAAACTGCCCCCAAATACGCTGCTTACATTTCTCCGTATGGTTCCACCTGCCTCCCTCATCATTCTTTCTCATTTACTCACCTCCCATCTGATCCTCACCCCTCCTCTCCGGGTTCTTCTGCCCCTAATGCTCTTTCCTTCAACTTTTAACACTTTACTTTTTTGCTTCCATCACTCTTGCTTCCCCCCCTCTCTCCCTCTCTCCCTCCCTCCCTGTCTTGGCATGCTGCGTCAGACAGTGGCAGAGGAGGAGGCTCTATGTAAAGATGGCAACAAAGAAAACAAGGTAAAGAGGTTTGTGCAGACTGTGGGAGTCATGATAAGGTCCTTGTCTTCTTAAGCTTGGATGTTGTTTTGTTGTTGTTTTCTTCACTTTCTAAACTTTATAAACCATTTTTTTCCTCAGCATGCACACTCCTTTTCAGTGCAGTCTTATTTATATTCATAGTTTTACAAAGTCACACCTGGAAGCTGCTGCAGTGTTTTACTGCTGGCTGCTGAGCAGCTTCACCTTTAGCAATTAAGTGCTTATTTGCTGAAACAGTTAGTGAACCGGATCCCAGTGGTTTTTGATTTAGACACAGTTGAGGTTTGTCTTTTGAAGAGAAAAATGAATAGCCCATGCTGTGTTATTTTTCTCCCCCTTTCACCCGATTACTTATAGTATTTTAATGGCTTTGTATTCGGATCTAATTCAGGGTTCTCCCTGGTCATGTAAATTAATAATTACAATTTTAACATTTGTTTTTGAAAGTGTGACTCTTTAAAAGGTTTGAAGTACTGCAATTAGTTGGAATGAGCCTTTTCTTTTGTGTGTGTTGCAATATAAAACAACAATTGCAGGGTTTTCTGCAGTGTGTTATAGTGGAGGTGGCCCCACCCCTCCCCTCCCCCACCTGAAAATAAAGATCACACCCGCTAATGTCAGATGAATTTATTACATTTCAATTAAACATGACTTACCTACAGCAAAAAGCAGAGGTGCTACGTGACAGAAAGAAGCTGTATATTTAATGAGCAAGGAAATTACAGGAGGTTACCAGCTCCACTAAACATTTCCTGAGGGAAACCCTGAACTTTGGGACTTAATTTTTTCATTTTATTCCTTCCCCTAGGAAAACTTTTAACCTAGTCTTTACCCTCGTAACCTTTTAAGTTTAAAGCACGAGTGCCAAATTCATTCCTGTTTCTCAGAGATGCATAATCAACCATCTGAAGTGTTTGCAAAACCCTTTTTACCCGCCGTCTTCAGTTTATTTCGAACCTGATTTCATGTAACAGCTGGCTCACTGTGGTGGTCTGTCTGTCTGCAGCTCAAGTCGGGAGGTGGAGGACGCAGGAGAGGTGGTCAGAGACATCGAGGGAAGGGCCTGAACGCCGCAGCTATCTCTACAGCAGTGCCTGCAGGAGCAGCAGGCACGGCCTAATAAACACAACCTTCCATTTCTCTTCAGCTCTCATCTCCTTTACAGGGAGGGAAGGTGACTCCGCGGCCATCTGCTGGTTGTGTACAAAGACTGACACGTTTCTTTAATATAAAATGAACATTTTGAATCATAAGAGAGTGACAGATTTTTTACATTAAGTCGATTTAAAGCTTTATTGGTGTAATTACTTTTGTGCTGGTGAAGATGATAGAGTTTTTTTTTAGTTTGGGTTTTATTGCATTTATCTGCAATTTGTAGATTACATTATATAACCTTTTCAATTGTAATACAAACGTTTTTGGGGCGTTTATCTTATTTGTAGTTCATCAGAACTCCCTTTATAGCATTAACTGTCCCAGCCAGCAGATGCATCAGTCACTTTCCCTGCCCAAACCTTCTCCACAATCTACTTTCTTGTCTGTTGCTCATCCCCCTTTCCTCATTCTACATCCTCCTGTTCACATCCACTTCAACTCCAGCTTTCATTAACTCGCCTTTTTGGGATGGCGTCAGGGTCGGAGTCCATTTACTGTCACATCAGTCATTTTTCTTTTACAAAGCTCCTCGTGGAGACTGGCAGTTTGAATCCACATTGGGAATTGATTGAATTGAAAGGGAATCGATGCCAACCTTAATTGCATTCATGCAGAACCTAAAGCATATGTAACGTCAGTTTACCCTACCATTCTGTTGTGCGGTAGCTAAAATTGTCTTCCAGAAATCACCTTCTGAAGATTTGCTTTACTGGTGTAACAGTGCCGGGGTTTGGTGCATTATGTTGCCAGAAGAGTTATTTTCCTACCCTGGACTTATGGCCACTATACTCCACTGTTCACCAGTCACCACCTGTCGTGAAACATCTCCCCGAAGTTTAATCAATGTCATTTTATCATTATCCTTCCTTTTTGAGCCAGTGTTGCTCATCAGTTTTACTAGATCCAGTTTGTGCAGCCAAGAAAGAACAGAAATGTCCTTCCTTTCCCCCCCCCAGAGTAATATGTCGAAGTGGCTTTGTCATGTGTTAACTTGGCCCAAGTCCCCTCCTGAAATTGTTGCAGACATAAGCACAACTTTCATCCAACCTGATGGAGTCTGACCAACGAAAATCCAGAAGCTGATAACTCTCATGCGCAAAAACTTTTTCATCCAGTATTTTTACTACTTCAATCCAAAAACTCAGGCAGTGTTTCACACCTTAAATGTCAAAAGCCAAGTAAGAACATTTAATTTGCTTATAAATCATTCTACTGTGACTCTGCATATAATCTTTTTGTACTCTGTACAAAACACATATTTTTAAGATTCAAGGTCAAATACAAATGTGTATCAGACACAGGAAGTCAATTACTTTCACATGGCCAGACATAATCTTTTTTGGTACATGCGGTATCAATCATTTACAGACATTTCTAAATTATTCAGTCTTGACTCTTAAGCAGTCAATCAGCCAGATAAACCACGAGACAGAAACCATGTGTTTGTCATTTGTTTAGGGTCTTAACACACAAGCCGATAGTTTACAACAATGTAAGTCATCTCAGATTGTCTCTAATAAGCTGATGAACATCGATCACAGAGTCGCCACATTGTGCTGCAACAGACAACTATAAACTTGTGTTCACTGTGCATTTTTTCCACTGGTTTTATAAAGTTGTTGATGGTCTTCCCAGTTTTGAGTTTACATTTGTAAGGTAACTTAATTATTGCTTGGCACAAGTTACAGGAGCCCCGATCTCCCCTTTCATACACAAACTATGATTTAATGCTGGTCAGTCGAGTCTCAGGGTCTTTTGGGCCACTGAATTACCCATTTTATGAAGATCACTAAACTGCCAGAATATTTCCCCCTTTTTCCTTTTTTTTTTTCTTAAAGGGACACATTTTGTGTGTACGTATGTACAAATATGCAAATGTGTGCAGAAGAACTAAGGATTTCAAAAAGATGCCATTTAAATTAAGTGCTGCCAGTTTGTGTTGTAAATCCTTTTAAATAAAGATGTTATATAAAACTGACATGTGGATAACACTTCTTACATTTAACGCATTCAGTTGAAGCTGTTAGCCAGAAAATTGCAAATCGAGTCTCGAGCTGAAAAGGGGTTGTTTAGGAAATTGTTCTGGATTTGGATGTTTATATGCCATCGTTACCCAACTATAATTCGACTTTAGCGTGTAGCGGCCGTTTGATGACATTGCTGGTTGTTTACAACGTCAAATTAAAACATCAGAACACATCTAAAGTAACATAATGACAATAAGATTTATGGGTCAAAGACATAAACATAAGATATTTTTATATATTGCGAGGGAAATTAGTTCCTTGCTGGAAGTTCTGCTTTCTCATACCCCTGCAAGTGTTAGACTACACTGATTGATAGTTTTTTTATTGTTCTTTATTTTTTGGGTGTTTTCACCTGTAGTATATTTGATGGTGGACAGTGTAGAGACAGACAGGAAACAAGGGGAGAGAGACGAGTATGATCCCAGCCGGTATCAGACTGGGAATGTTGTGGTTATGTGGAATGTGTCTAAGTCTATGGATCATTTTAGCACCTTTCAGCTCCTTGTTTTGGCTTTCAGGCCAATAACTCCACTCTCATCAACCTTGTTTTCACAGTATAGACCTTGCCCAGTACCAAAAGGCAGACAAAGTTATCAATTATAGTTATTTCTTATCTATAGATATTTTTTTGTTTCCATAAATGCTGTCCTTAAATGCACCTCACTTGCAATTATGAGATCTATGACACCTGCAGAACAGCTGCTCATCTGTGATATGAAAACATCCGATTTCCACACAGTCCAAGAAATAAAAAGTGTGCGTCCAGGTCATAGGTCAGTGATCAAATCCTACAACACCACGGAGGCAGCGGAGGGCGTCTGGCTCAGAAACCGACTTCACTAACATTCAGCGCCGCAGCTGAGAGCACTGGAGCAGTCAACAGGAACAAGTCGCTCTAATCTGCATATGCTCCCTTCCATCGAAGTTAGATGGGTATATTTTGAGGCAAGGCTGTCAGTGAAAGTTTACAGCCTGTCATGTTATTCTGCAGTGCTTTGTACACAACGATGCAGCTAAGAGAGCAATGATTCAACTGACAAAGTGCGACAACTCTGGGGCGTCTCGACTGATGGTTCAAATCATCAGTGGAGGATATTAGACTTTGATTTGTCAGGTGCTCAGAAACAAAATGTAGGATATCTAAAATCTATATTAAAAAAGAGTTCAAGCAATAGAGGTCAATCCTGAAAGACGCTCATTTTAAAGGTCTATACAAATACATCCCTAAACCATTTACCAGTTTTAACTAAATGACTAAATGTACTAAAAACGTGTTTGAAAGAAAATGTATTCCCTGTAATTGACAAATCCGAGAATTATGTTTAGGTATTTAAAGCGGTTCTTTTTAAAGTTTTGCCTCACATTGGCACCATATTGTTTGACGGTTTAGTGGATAATCACCAACAGGAAGATGTGGAGTGAGATTTGAAATTGCTTTTAACACTCACACACAACGTTTTTATGTCTTTGGGACACTTCGCATGGCAGCTCACTATTGATGCAAAGGGCTTTCAATCAATTTTGTTCAATAGTTCTGAACGAGTCAGCCTTCCAGTCATAATTGTTTTCAAACACCCTAGGCCTTAAAATGGTAGTCTGTAACAACTGATTGCTTTGGTAGCGTTTCAATCAAAGTCTCCCTCTGAACCTGTCAACTCATTTTCACAGGTGGTGTTCGCCCAGATGGTATAAAAATGGAAATGAGAATGGTATTTGATGCAGAGACTGGGATCAATGAATGATTTGATGAATGTAGGTGGGGGCATTTCAAGGTTGCACTCTAACAGTTCATGAAAGTATTAAAAACAACCCCCTTGCACCGCGTATGTCTGTTTATTCCCCTTTTCCCCCCTTTGAGTATTCATCCTGACTGAGTCTCGTCTCCCCTGATGGAATCAAACAACAGTTATTCACTCTGTCTCTCTCTGATTTTATTGGGTTTACAGACCATGCAGTGTGAGGGCCTCATCAACCAAGTCTGCAGGACTGAATGGGCCCGGGCCGCTGTCAAAATATGCAAAGTCATTGCTTCATCTCAAGCATAATATGAAGGGGCTTAATTATTTCTTTACTGGAGATTCTGAAAGGGCAAAGATGTATCCAGTGTGGTGTAACCCAACCTCACACACACATTTTTTCCAAGCTCAGACTGAGCAGTAGACCACTTTAGTGTCCAGAGTTAATCTATGGTTCTTTATTTTCCATTTCATTTCATTCATTTAATGCTCTTATTCAGAGCGATGAACAATAAGTGCAATGGAAGAATAACACTGAACCATCTGAAACAAATATTACAAGCAACTGATATCCAGGCGATGCAGTGAGTCATAATATACTGACTGTAGTCGTGGCCACAGAATATGTCTATCAGAGAGAAGGCATTAAAGGAATTCATGGCTGTAGAAAAACAGCCATTTATTCATCAAATCATCATCATAATTGTCATTTAATATAATTTAAACAACATTTAAATGACTAAACTTCAGTGTGAAACAGATCCTAAGCAAACTTTGAAATACCGTAATTAAAATACTATTGAAAGAATGGTTATTTATACTGTATATATACACAGTATATAACTCAACTTAAACTGTAGTCTGGTTTTAACCTGTACATCATTAGACCTATAAATCATCAATTCAGTGCTTACTAAGAGTTGTATTGAAACAGTAATAAAATGACCACTCTAGTGCCAGTTATCATGTTGACTGGAATAGTTTCACATTTTGGGAAATAAGCTTATTTGCCTTCCTGCCCACAGTGTTAGATGAGAGTCAATGTACCAACTGTACAGATGTTAGCTGTAAGATTAAGAGAGACTAAAGGTCACTTACTTTCCAATTTTTCTTCATCATTTCTTAGTTTTTAAGTTTGAGTTAAGTTTGTTTTTTACAGGTCTTAGTGCTTAATAAACCACCATGTACAGTGACCAATCAACAAGCTCTGGATTGAATAAGTCAGCATGACTTAAAGTGTTATTTGACACTAACACACTCTTAACTCTTTCCATGTATTTGTTTACTATTTCCATATATATTCCTGGTTTCAAAATCAAATTGAATACGTTCTTTAATGTAGGTTTTAATTTTTCAAGGTCTCTAAAGTTGCAGGAGAACCTTTTATTGGGACAGTGTTGTCCAATGCCATTTGTACCCTCTGTCTCAGTGTAGTATTATATACAGACACTGCGTGTGTGCGCATTCACGTATACATGAACCATTCTCACCCACACTCCACATGCGAGCTCAATAGAATGGATTACTGCCCCACGCTTGGGCAAAGGCATTGTTTGTTTATCTCTGACTTCAACATGCTGGCCTCTGGAGGCTTCTGGCTGCATAACAACAAAGAAAAGTTCACACCATTATTCATGAAAAAGCCAATTACTTGGTGGACAGCATAGTCTGCAGAGAGTAGATGGAGGATAAGTATGAGTTCACTGCTCGCCAGAAGATCGTACAAATATCTTTATGGGATCTAATTGTTTTGTAAAAAAATAGCCAAAAGCATAACGTCTCAGTATAAAAAGGAAAAAAAGAATCAGCTTTGGCTCTACACAGACATTCACACCTTTTAATGATTGGGACCAAACTATCTGACCTATGTCTGTAAAACCATTTTGATTATAATTTTCACTGAATCATAACATGTTTGGCTCATTTTGGCTGAAGTTGAACCTGACAGATCTCATTCACACTTGTACACGCGTTTACAGGCGCATATCAGCAGGAGCATATTCCTCTGTCCTTACCACCATCTGTGTACCATACACTGCAGGAAAACTCGATTTTTATGCATGCAACCCAAAATCCAAGTGGAAAAAACGCTGGTCCCCAACCAATCATTCCCTTCTTTGAAAAATGTGTTTTCATCCTAAGTGGCTCAGGCCGCAGCCAGTTTGCCAAGAAGTATTGTTTAAAAAAGTTTTAATTTCCTGTGAGAAGTCAAAGGTAATGTTTTGCTTCTTTCTCCATATAGAACAGATGTCAGCATGTTACTGAGAGCCATGGGATACACAAAACAAAGCAAAATCTATTCTATTATTTTCCATTACTGTAATACACTGTTTATGTATTCCTCTATGTAAAGATATCTGTCTCAATGGTGGGCTGCACAATCGTTGAGCCCCTGTGGTCAACACTAATCAAAACTGATTAAACATTGATACTATCTTGGTGACAACAGATACCAGCACTTTGGAAGAGCAATGCTATCATCATCATCATCATCATCACCAAATGAAACAGCAGTTGGCAACAAAAGTGAGATTTACTGTATAAACTACAGTGGCTGCTGATAGAAAGTGTCACTGTGTTCTGAGGCCATCTTTGTGTGTCGATAATAATCACTTTTTTGAAGCACAATCAGTTTCAGCATCTCTGTGGTTTTCAAAAACTGAGTTGAACATAGTTTTGTGTTTTAGCTGCAGAAACTTGACATTGCAGTGGATAAAAAAAGCCCAAAATAGACAGCATTTTATTGATTTTCCGAACCTTTCTTTTCAAGTAGTGTATGTGTGAAAAGTTAAAACAACAACCACTGCAACAATCGTGATCAAATTCATAAAATATTTTTTTGTTCTGGAGATCCGTTCCCCTTTGAAATAGGGTATAAAGTGTAAAGTATAAAGTTAGCAAATGGCGACACTCAAGAAAAGTACAAGTACCTCAAAATTGTATTTAAGGACAGTATTTAGTAAATGTACTTAGTAACTTTCCACCACTGTCTGTAACTAATGCTTTTTTGGGGGGGGGTACTGTCACTCCCCACTCTCTACTTCACTTTGTGTTTTCTTACCAGGAATGACAAAGTCAGAGCCTTGATGCTAAATACTGTTTCACTGTTGCACATCATTTCTGTATTCACATAATAATCCATTCCACTGACTGAACTGACATTTTTTACTTGTATCCAATTAAATAAGAGTAGAATTCCAACAGACAAAACATACAGTACTATAACTCTTTTCCATAGACTAGGGAGTTTTATGTGTAACTCCCATGTGTGCAAAGTAATTTTTGAAAGCCAGGTGTTTAACTACGTAGTGAAGGCATCTTATGTTAGTGCTCCTTTTTAACAACACACAACACAAATTCATATGTTTCTGGTCATTATGTAGGAAGCTGTTTTTATTGGCCTAGGATGAGAAAATAAAGTCAAAATATAGTCAGTCTGACCCTGAAAATGTAAATTTGTAAACATGTTTTATTATGCTGTCCCATACAAAGACATTTGAATCATATAAATACATTGAAATAATTAATTGATAATGATACTGAAGAATGGCACACACAGATTTTTCAGTTAATAACAAAAACTCCATCAGCGAATATCGACAGAAGGCAGAAGTGACACTTTGTTTGATTTACTCACCGTTAAATGTCAGTAATTGTGGTAAGTTAATAAGATATAAAACCCATTAAATTGCTCTTAACGCATGACTAAAAGAGCTTTTTATTCTGACTTGAGCATGTTCTGGAAAAGAGAGGCCAACTCCTTTAATTAGTCTAGGGAGTGTGTTTGTGCTCAACTGGTGGCTTTCTTGTTTTTTTTTACAAGAATGAATCCAATCAATTATAAACCAACTGGCACTGTTCACTGCCAGCCTGCATACTCTGAGGTTTTTGAGTACAAAAGAGTCAGGTTCAACATTCCATTAGACAAAATACTCATTTTAGTTTGTATTTTTGCAGAATATGTTCTTGTAAATTGAGTTTCTGTCAGTGGAGTTACATTTTATACTGAATTTTTGCCAGAAAATGACCAACGGAAGCTTATGTTCCAGTGTTGCAAATATACAAGCCTCACAATTTAAGGCCCGTGGAGCTTGAAGAGTTTTTCTCCATGTGCAGCTTGTTCCTTGAACTTTGGAGAAATGTGGGTTATGTTTTAAAAAGTGGCATCTACTTTTGCTTCAGGTTGAAGCCAGTTTTGGAGCATCTGGTGGCCATTAAAGGTGCTGCATCAAGAGGCACCTTTAAACTGGGGAAACCCCTAAATTCTCTGTAGATATATAAAGTAAATGTTTTGTGATTGTGTCTCATTATTACCCCTCTAGACCATGCTATCTTCTTTTAAGTGAATACCAATACTGGTCTTTTAGTTTCCATTGATTGACTGATTGTTGTGTCATCATGTCAGACTTAGCAGTGGCCTCAAAGATCCATCCTGGAGCCCAAATTTGGATCCTCTGGTTCACAGAACTGTCAGAATACCAGCGAGTGCTTTCAAAATGCCCCTCATGTGACACTCGTCACAGTGCATATGTTTTTACAGTATTTGATTTAGCCCACGATAGACACCATACCTTCATTTCCCCTACATCAGTATCAAACCCATAATGAGGACACATATGTGACTTTTACTAGATGATGACATGCTAGTTTTATTAACCTTAATATTGTAAAACGAGGCTGCAGACGGCAAAAATATGGTGTCATTGCGTTTGACAACATGACCTCTGATGTCCCACTTGTCCTAACATTACTGTTAAAATTCAAATGGAGGTCTCATCCCAGAGCGTCTGAGTGCATCTAATATTCATGTTCAGTGATGCTCTTCTGGTCATTCCCAATGGACTGCAACACCCTGGAGAGACTGCATACTTCAACATGTTTCCTTGTTCTTTCTCTTCATTCCTATTACTAAATTTATCGTGTCTCGAATTTTTATTAATGTGTTGCTTCTGCATCATCTTTTATTATTTTATAAGCTCCTTTTCTCTGATTCAACTTAAACAACTCTCATCTAGAGAAGTGTTTGCTGTGTCTAGTCCTCAAATTCAGTCATTATTCCATAAGTGTTCACATTATTTTGCCTATCACCTGTTTATGGTATGTTATCATATTATGCATTCATATACATACAAAGGGTATCTTACAGAAAGCATTTGTTTTCTGTCCCCTGTGGAAATCCAGTACAAACAATCAGTCACATCGGCAGTCAGTCAGCTTGGTATTGATCGGCATTGTGTGCACTGGGCCATCATAATGAAAGACCTAGCTTTAGGGACCGCACACTTATGCTTCTCTGTAACATATACATTTTGTAAAGTCTTTTGATATTTCTTTGTGATATAGGACAACATTTAATGTACTTGAGAGTGCTGACACAGTGTACTTGTTTGTCACTTCTAAAGTAATTAAAGCAGTAAACCAGATTTGTATGTAAACACTACAAATGTCCTGAACAATAAATGTAAATGACAAATTAATGATATATAGAAACAGGTAAGAGATTACACTTAAATCAAATGTCTCCTCAAATGCAGTGAATCTCCTCATCTTTTAACAACCAGAAATGCCGTTACAAGGATATATGACCACTGCGCTGATCTTGAAAGTCAGTGAAATATCTGAAATGTACGTAAATGAAGCACGCCAGCTGTGCTGGTGACATTAACTAACTAAAAATGTTTTTTAAAGCTCATATCCATTCTTAAACATGCATAAATACACAACCCTTATTGATGTAAAGTACATCAATCTACATTTGGAAGCATCCATCTACATACCAAAGATAAGTTAATGCTTGTTTATGCTGATTTTCATGTCATGTCTGCCGAATAGGAAGAATGGGAAAACATCCCATTGTTATGACTTTGTAGTGTTCACATCATATTCCAAGGTGGTCGGTGTGGAAAAACGTGTACTATAACTGTTCAATCTAAACATTGATGAATAGAAGAATAAAAACCCAAGTTGTCCTGATTTGCATATATATGGTTTATATTAACACAAATCTTACATCAAATAATATCCTGGTACACAGCCTGAATACATGGACACAGTCATAACAAAAACTTCAAGTTACATCACATCTGCTCAGCTTCATACAGTATGACCCACGTCACATAGAATCACACCATGAGGGAGGAGGAAGACAATTTGTTTAACCCTCAGTCATCCATCATTATCAGGGGAGTCGGATCGTCTTCAAGGTCTCAACCTGATCTTTACCTCTGGACGCCCAGAGGTAAAGATTGTGTGAAGGACCCCCGGGGCCTCAGGTTACCTAACCATGGCAATGCACAAATCATACATTCCTTCATATCCATATATTTCTACCACAGTGGTAATCTACATAACTTGAATTCATGATGAGACTGACTTTTTTTTTATTAGTAGAGTACCAAAAGGCATACTGGTGCAGCTAAAGTACGCTGGCTCCCATGTTACCCATTGTCTTTTTCAGTGGGCTTCAGTACATTCATATGTACAGTCACTTGACTCCATCTATCGAGGATTAATTGAGCCACTGCGAGGGTTTACGGCTCCTAAGCGAGTGTTTGAGTGACAAACACGACAATCTGCCGCTGAAGAGCAACAGGACTGGACGTGGAGCAAGCCAACTGTGGTATATACTGTACAGAGAAGAAGAACTAACAGACTGACTGACAGATGGAGGGAAATAGACTGGCAGCAAAACAGGCAGGAGGAATAGTGTATTGATTCAAAACATGGGTGAGCGAAGAGAGAGAGACAATGAAATGGGGAATGAGTTTCAAAAACACAGAACATTGGAGAACATCATGTGATGAAAAACTATACTGCTACCTACTGAGAGATTAGATGATCAAAATGAATTCATCTCAGCATTCAGTACAGAGATTGGGTCGAGGACGTGTTCAGCCTAGTTAAAGTACACTACATCTGGAGGACAGCAAGCCAGGGGGAGAGAAGACTTTCTGTGTTGGAATGAACAGCCGCCATCTTGGAGTCCAGTATCCACGATGTTACAGGTTGACTTCCTTCCTTCAACTTTAACCTACCGTACAATTTACCTCGTTCAGATCTCAGCAAAATGTTGTCACAACCGAAAAAGAAAAAACAATTTCCTTCTAAACAGCAAGGTTTTTTTTTTTTTTTTACTTCACTTTATTGTTAACCTTTGTTTTGCATTTTGAACATTTTCTTCATTTGACCCCTGAGAATCATATGAAAGAAAAAGGTTAAAATTATGCACCCTGAGTTTATTACGGATACAATGGGTCACGGACCCTTGTCAGGTATCCTCCCTTGAAAATCTATAAAATCCCATTGTGTAACTCCATGAACGTACAGGCATCAGTGACAATACAAAGAACTCTTTCCTTTGTTCTTCAAAAAAAAAAAAGTGCTTTATATCAGATAATAGGGATAAAACATTGGGGATTAGGTTTTTCAATCTCTGAGAAATAATTCCTTTAATGTTAAGCCGGTGCGTCTCATCAGTCAATAACGCTAAATTTGCTGATTTGAGAGGAATGGCTGATGAAAGGGATATCGGCGGGTGAAATGAGCTGCTCAGCACAAAAGCCAGTCAGTCACATTCACACAGTCAAGGACAGAGACTTGGTTCTTTAACAGAGAAGGATTTCACAAGCATTTATTCACTTAAGTGCTCAACACTTTAAGCAGATTTATTGTGAAATCGAGTCACCCGTACTTAAAAAGCTGCTAACCTGAGATGAATTTCATTAGTTTGGGTTTTACTTAGTGGCCCATTATAGTCGAAATCCTGTTTTAGCAGCTTTTCCAGCCTGAGACAAATGACATTTTGAGGAAAGGGCACAAAATATCTACAGTTTTCAAATGAACCCAAACCGTCCAAACCCCAGAAGCCCCAGGAAATAGACTCCTCCTTTTTGCATCTGCAGATGTATGGCGCTTACTGAAAGTTAAATCGGAAAAATACTGTACTGAATGTAAGGCAATATCAGGCGAGTTATTAATAGGATTGCATCTGTCATTTAGTAAAGTACATGTGATGATTGAGGCTTTATTTCTATACCGTATCCTTCTCTACAAGACACTTTGCAACAGCCTTGCTTCATACTTTATAAGCGGAAAAGACATGGCTTGTCGGACTTTAAATAATTCAAACTGCTCAGAGCTCTTAGCTTGACTGTTGACAGCTCACACAGACATCTTTGTCATTGTCCTTATGAAGACCCCTGGGCTGGGTTTATGTCTGCTGTGTACAAAAGGTACCGATGTAGTCCACTATTTGTTGTACCGATTCCCAAAATGCCAGTGTTCAGTCTTGATATAGCGAGGAAGTAACTGAGCTGCGGAATATTTGAAAAGTCAAAGCAATGTTCCTTCCTCCTTCTTTGGAGCGACACGGTTTCTTCATTTTCAACCATTTAAAACTCCAGCATTCTAAATGAGCTTCAGACTTGTTGAATTAGGCAAAGAGGTTCAACATTAATTAGTCAGAAGCTGGCTTAGTAAACAAGATGAGAAAAAAACATGGGATGATTCAAAATTGGTAGAGCACAAAACAACCCTGTTAATAAATAAAGATTAATATTTCTTTCCCGCCTTTCAGCACTTTTGGGTGTCATCCAGAACAGTGCAACTAAGGTGTGGTAGCATATTTTCCGGATATAGTACTTGAAAAAGACTTAGACCTAATTTGTTCCTGTGCAGTTTTAAGCTCACATGTGTGATCTTTTGATCATGTGTGTAAAGTGTCTGCTACTGAGCACACAAACTTTGTTCTTGTCTCATCAGGCCTCAGTTGCCCAGCAGGTGTCATCGTTGTGTAAGGGTTTATTCAAATGCAGCCAGTCACAGGCCATTAGTGTTTGCCAGTGTGTTTGAGCGCGAAGGCACCGGTCTGGCATGTTTCCACGGAACAGTATTATCTCCAGTAAAGCTGATACTGTAAAGGCAGCTACTGAATAATAGAAATTTTGAAATATGTGTGTGTGTGTGTGTGTGTGTGTGTGTGTGTGTGTGTGTGTCGTTTCCGCAGCAGTTGGCAGAGAAAGAGGGAGTGAGAGATAAAGGAGAAATAAAGAGAGAACGGGAAGTTGTCTGTTGTATTTACGGTGCTTCATTAGGTGAGGGCGGCTCCCACTTTTGGCCCCATTTCTCCCTGATTCAGCTGTTATTGTCTCTGCCGGCAGCGCTCTCCCTCTCTCTCCTGCAGCCTGCTGTCTGCCTCCTCTTGTCTAGCTCTGAGGGAGCATCCAGAGATAGAGAGGGCCAAGATGTGCAAGACACAACAGCCAAGATGTGACTCTCAGCACGCCCAAGCCAAAGCCAAAGCCCGACTCTTTCACTCTCTATTTTTCTTGTTCCAGTATTTGTCCATTTGTTTGCTCTTGACATCTTGGAGAAAAAAGGGCCAATGTATTTGTTTTTCTAAGATTTCTTCTTCAACTGTCTTCCAGGACCATCTCAAAATATTTGACGTTTACTGAATTAACTGACTTTTAAAACCCTAAATACAAAAATATAAACCATTCATAGTCAAGATACAGAATTCCCTGTTTCAATTGCAAATAAATGCGTAAGAGATTCAGTTTAGTTATTTTCAGCTTTGCTGGCAGTGTAGGGGGTCCGTCAGTCTGTCCAGCATTTTGGTCCAGACTGAAATATCTCAACAACTTGCCCGCTGGATGGATTACCATGAGATTTTGTACACATACATTCTCAGTTTCCAGATAACGACTCCTAGTAAATTCTCTTCTAGCACGAACATGATGCCAACATATTTCTGTCTCCGGAGCTGTAGAGTCTGGACCTCTGATTGCGGGACACCTACTGCTCCCATGTTCCTGCGCAACACCGACTATTACAATTCCCTTATCAAGATGGCCGCCCACCCAGAGCCAGGTTTTGCATCAGGTTTCTACCTGTTAAAAGGGAGTTTTTCCTCGCCACTGTTGCCAAGTGCTACTCATGGTGTATATTTTAAAGATTACGGTCTAGACCTACTCTATGTTACTCACTTGCTTCAGGTCACTGTGAAAAGTGTCAAACATGCTTTGGCGCTATATAAATAAAATTGACTTGACTTGACATTTGTGATTTTGAGTAAAAAACTGCTGTTTGATGGATTGCCATTTTCTTGGTGTAAACATTCATGTTCCCTGCAGGATGAATTGCTATCACTTTGTTAATCAAGCGCCACTCACATACCTGAGCTAAAGACATCCACCCATAGCCTACTTATGTGTTAGGTGCCTTATTTTAACAAATATTAGCATGCTTACACACTACATTAAGATGGCGAACGTGGTAAACACAATACCTGCTGAACATCAGCATGTCAGCCTGGTTTACATCAGGTGTCATTACCCGTCAGATTCATTGTTTCTTTGTCTTTCTAACAAGATGTTCAACACAAGATGTGTGAAAGTTGAAATTCCCTTGGCAGAAATGTAAACTTCCTTCAAGTAAAATAAAAAATAAAAAAGATGAAATCCGAGTTAGACTAAATGACTCATAAAGATGAACATTTTGTGTCTGTGGTAGCAGCTGTTGAAGTTTCCCTCTGTATTAAAGTTCAGTTAACATTATTGATGTGTTTTCAGTTTGTAATTGAGACATATTCTAGCAGTCAGAATCTGTTAAATCCTCATGTCTTTGACTCAGCTCCAGCAACTAATTACAGACCACAACCTTTTGACTTTGAGATTTTCTCAGCGCTTGGCATGCTTTAAGCCCAAATAATTGATCACAACAGTAATGACAACACAACACAAACACAACAAACACATAGTTTTACTCTCCCCTACCTTGACATGTCCTTGAGCAAGGGACTTAACCCTTTCAAACTGTGTAAGTATCCCATTATCTGATACAATAAAATGTTTGCATGAGGATTATCACAAAACTCTGCATTGTCACAAATATCACCAAGATTAAACCATAGACTGTATAAGAGAAGTGGATGTAGCCTCCCTGACATCACCCATTGGTTTGTGAACGGCGGTTCTGAAGCCGCGGGTTCAGCATTTTGGCCGTCGCCATCTTGTTTTTTTGGAGCCAGAAGTGAGTTTATTTGGACTAGAGGGTAGCACTGCCTCTATCCTGATTGGTGGTCACTATGGTAACGACTTGTCAATCACAAGATCGCCCCACCCTAAGGCACATGCCACTTTACCGTCTATTTTACTCTAAATGTGACTATAATTTACCAAATGAACATCACACTGTACCGAAAAAGACTTGAAACTAGCGATTGAAACCATAAACTCATTACAAGATTGTTTATTGAGGTAATAAATCAACTGAGGAGTCGGGTCATTTTCTTATAGACTTTTATACAATCTGACAGATTTCTTTTACCAAATTTAATGGATGCAACTAGCTGTAGTTACTAAACGTGGTGGAAACAGCCCTCAGTGAACACATCATCAGACCTATTTAAAATCGCTGAACAAATCAGAGATGTTGCCAGTAATTCAGAGTTAATAGGCTGCTGTGTTCTCCCACGTTGTCCCATCCGTATGTGGAACATTTTTAAAACAAAGTTACACAAGGAATAAATGGGTAAGAATTTAAGTGTCCTTTTTTTTCACCCGCAAAAAGCCATCATAATTCTAATTAGCATTTTCGCCCCTTGTCTTCATCCTTAACCATCTCCATACCCCTTGACAATATTTTCCACCATTCTTTCTCTCTCTCTCCATTCTTACCTCATTCATTTTTTTGGTCATGCACCCAAAGCTGTAACTGAAAATATATAAAAAGTTTGTAAAATTAATTATAAATATTCCCAAACTTTATTTCTTTCCACATTCTCCATTTCATTCCACAGCTCTGTTTCGTTCAGTTGTTTCACAGAGATAGCCCACAATAATCTGCATCACTGCAACTACGAATTAACCAATGCAAATATTTTAAAGTAATCTACAGTAGCACGGCACATTCAATAATTTAGTTGCTTTCTCTTAGATAAAAATGTGGGTGGAGAGGCAGACATACGGAGCTCCTGCTGTGTCCCCAGCACACAGAACCCATTGGGGGTAGAGCAGCAAACTCTCGCTACTGCCTACAAGATGGCAGCAGTGTCAGTTTATGTGCTGATTTTAGACTTTAGTGGTTTTAGATGGGATTACGTCCACTTTGGTCAACGGCCTTGTGAGTTTGCCTTTGTCTAAGAGTCTCTGGACAAAGACTGTTGAGTTACAGCAAACGCTATAGGGGAAACATTTTGGATTTAGCAGTGAAGTTTTGATCACCACGCTTCAGGCAATTAGATCCAGAGGCAAGCAGCAAGCTGACAGCATCAAATATGCCAAGGGTAACATTTATAAGGACATTTTCAATCACATTATTACTTTAGCCATCAAATTGTCCTTGTTGTACTTGTGTCTTGAAGTGGATGTTCCTTATTTAATTTATGGTGATTTTGTATTTCTGTGTTTTATTGTTTAGTGTTATGCTGTATTGTTGAATACGTGTTTTCACTTTAATACGTTATCCCTTGAATTGTTTTCTCCCTGCAATCCATACATAAATCATGTCATATCATGTGTTCACAATGCCACTGAGAGTGTCTTAATTCAGAGTTTATTTTTCCCTGGGGTGATGTAGACCTGATGTTTCTAATCAGCAGAGTCTCATTAATTCAATTATGATCTGGACAATGTGGATATATCATCCAAAATCAAATCTTGTGGCTTTTATTGTGAGTATTCAAATCTAATTTTCTCTGTAAATGACAGTAGGTAACTCTTGCATCATAATTTAATGATCAGATTTTGCTGCTCACAGCGGTTTTCGCTGAGATGAGATGAAACTGTGAAAAAACATGATCGGTGTTGGAAATAAACCTCACTTCAGTCAAACCAAGGGGGCTCATACGATGGCTTGAAGGCTTGGTTTGAATCACTTCGACATGTTTTCTCTGGGAGCGATAAAATAGTCTCTACTTTGTTGTTGTAACACTTAAAAGCTCTGAAGAGGGCAGGTTCATGCCGGAGCGTCAGCTCATGGAATTAAAAGGTTTAGCATGGTCCATGCACCAAACCATCTCCTCTGCAGCCGTGTGAGCTCTGTCCACAACCATTTATGTGTATACTCACACTCTCTTACTTGCAGAATTTGCCATTTCCATTGCCAAAGGGCGCTGTTGCAGTTAATGAAAACAGGAAAAGCAATGGCTGCATGTTGTTGTTGTTCATCGTGTGTGTTCCCTCTACTTGTAAATCTGATTTCAGTACCAAATGTTTTAAATTTGAAGAGGTGCAAGCAAATCTGTGCAATATGATTAGGCAGGGTATCATTAAAACAAAAAAAAATGCCAGTACCCATAAAGTGCTAACTATACCAATAGATCTCTCTCTCTCACTATCTCTTTTCATTCGATACCCATCATGTGAATGGAGACATTTAGTTGCTTAAAGGGGTAGTTCAGATTTTTTGAAGCAGGGTTCTATAAGGTATCGATAGTCACTGTTTTACCTACATTAGTTAACAGTCAGCACGCCCCCTGTTTGGAGAAGCTGACAGCAGTACCGACATGGACACTCAGCACTGAACTGCTGTGGAAGGGTTAAAAAGGCTCACCGAACAAAATCAATATCAGTTAGAGTGTACCTTATATTTAGAAAATGTTCACCGATTTACTTTGCCGTCATTATTTGGGCAGTGTACTTTTAAACATCACACGAGGTGCTTTGTTTTATGCAGTTATTTTTATCAGATGCCACAGGCGTTTAGTTTAGCCAAACTTTCGAATGTGTCGTGGGCCAGACAAATCGAAGAACAACGGTGATTGCCTAAGAACAGAACAATACAAATGGTCATTTTCATTTTATTTTTTTTATGCAAAGAAAAAAATTAAAATAAACACAGTGCAAACTACATCCCCCAAAATGACCATAACGTTGAATCAACACCTTTCTAAAACTGTTTAAACAAAAATGGAAAATTTATGAAGAGAAGATTTATTGCAGGTTGGTTTATTGTCAAAGTGCATTAGTTTTAGCTTGGTGTACCTATTAAACTTGAAACTGAGAGTTATTCTGTGTATTTATGGAATTTTTAAGTAATAAAATATTTATAATAAAAAAATATATAGAATATAGAGGGGGAGCGTAATAGCAGGACTTAATTCTCACTCCTTTCATTGGTCACAGCTATTGATCTGTTTTGATCTCTGCCTTAAAGCAAATGTCATTCCAGTTCAGTGCAGCAAGGAAGGCCAGACCTCTGCACTGTCAGTAGAGACCTCATTACAGGTGTGTGTGTGTGTGTGTGTGTGTGTGTGTGTGTGTGTGTGTGTGTGTGGGTGGATAGCTTGTAGATATATTCAGTGTCATCCAAAGGACAACTGTTGTTTGCAACCAACAGATTACATAACTGCAGTTCACAGCAAGTTTGCCAAGAAATGCAGTTCATACCACTTTTCTGCAAAGATCTGAGTATTTAAATAACATTTAGCCTTTCTGAATGTCATCATAACTACTCATTAAAGAGATAATTGAGCGCAAACTCCACTACCATAAGCACTTGTAGATGATGCATTATGAATTGATTAAGCTGAGGTTACTGTATCTTGGATGCAGGTCTGATAAAAAATGTAAATAAGTGGTGAATAGTTTTAATCAATATCATATTAATAATGTTATTAGATATCAATTGCATTTAATGAAGCGTTTTAAGTCTAATTTGATCTCAATTATTTCCTCTTACTTGCAGCCATTTGATGTTTAATCAATCAGCGAACTAGCTGCGCCATCAATCACTGATGTATGATCAGCACAAGAGTTATTACATAGGTATTGTATCAGTGTAAATATGAATGAGTGGATAAAAGCCCTGAGTAAATTGCAAACGCATTCTTTTCTGTGACGTATACAAACTGCTGACCGGGAAAAGCTCTTCAGGAGTCATTAATAATCACACTAATATGCACAGTCGCCTCTGCTGACAGTAGTGAATGCCTGCAGCAGTTTGTCTCCAGTTGATTCCAGATTAATAAATAAAGTCATTTCAGGGGCGACATCTCTTCCCAAAGATTTGTTCACTTCTTAAACTATGACATGAATAAGACATGAGCTGTTTGTAACCAAAAAGACAAAGTGCTGTGTCACGGCCTGTTAGACAGAGGTTTCACACCTACAAGACCTGCAGCATGATGAGTCATGTTTGTTTATGTGACTGGATGAGAGGGACAGTAAGTGTGAAAGTTTCAATCCTTGATCGCATGGATGGATTAAGACATTGCTCCCCCTCTCTACTACATAGAAGCCCTCCTCTCCCCCCCCGACTCTTAGGTACCATGTTGCATGGCGTCAGTAAGGAGCAACAAGCCTAAACATCCTTCTGAAAGCACAAACACTCCCAACATGTGATGGTAGCATTATAACTGTGACTTTGAGTAACTGCAACCCTAAGCATATTTTCACACTTAAAGTCTAAAGTTTTCAACTTACATGTAACTACATTGGTTGTGTGTTTTGAAAGTGTGTTAGTCTGCCCCCCTTTTTTTACATTTCACATGAATGCTGTTTCGCTTGCCTTTAGTTAGCACTCGTGACGGGTGTGTGTTCTTAGGAATTGTTTGGTGTAAAATCATGTGTTCTGTTTCTTCTTGTCCTTTTTTATGTCACACTTTCTCCTGTTGAGGGCATACTGCTCCCCTGGCTGATACCCTGGTGGTTATTGCAGCCATTTAAAACTCCTCCACAAGTTCTCTACAAAGGATAAATGTCTCAAAATCAATGCTTGCAGGGTGATTATGTCCGTGGTTGGGGTTAATGGAGTAATTTTGTTTATTCGGCCTATTTTCTTATTAATGCTATCTAATTTACTCTTTGTGCAAAAACAGAGCAATGAATAATACATCAAGTTGTAGTTAATTAAATCAAGCTTTGGTGTTCCACTAAGGGCAATTGTCTGCTATTTCTTGCTGTTATATTTTTCTCCGTCACCTTTGCTTTCCCACAGTGTTTAAATCTCTCCATTAACAATCCTGACGTCACCACTCGACCAATGACCTTTCTGCACACATTCCACGAACCAGCCACTGGTTGCTGTTCTTTAAACCACCATCACCACCTTGACCTCCAGGATGTCCAGGGAGACTCAACTATAAGACCTGCTGGCTCTGCTCCAGAATCTCAAAACAATCTCAGAAAACATTGTTATGCACTTCCAGTTGATCTCACCTACGGTATATTGTATATAGCTCAATATTTAATCAAAGTGGAAAGATTTAACTCATTACTTACTCAGTCCATCAGTGAGAGAATGGGTTGCTTTTCATTTCATTTCAGCTTTTTTCAACCTGGTGCCACTATCATCAGGACCCTGTTGAGGTCTTGGCATGACATTTGAAAGATATGTGAATTTATCAACTTGGCGGCTCTAATAAAAAGGGACTATTGAGTGTCTGGTGAAATGTTGAGTGATTTGGAAAGTTATTACAATTCATCCTGAGGGACATGAATGTGTGTGCTAAATTTCATATTTCGTGAGATATTTCACTCAAAACCACAGGCGTCAAACTCAAGGTGGGTCTAGAGGAAAGGTCAGGGGATCACCAAAGACATAAAGTTCATCTTCATCATCAGATACATTTTTTTTTAATTTTCCCAATACTTCGGACATGATAAAATAGCTGCGAAAAACTCGACCTCGGCTATAATTTGTGCTATTTTACAAATGTTATCATGCAAACAGATTAAACTAAGATGGATCCTCAGCAAGCTGGCGTGGCTGTAGACTCAGCCGTGTGACAGAAAACCTGCAGTTTGTAAAACTGAGGTATACTTTGCATCATAAAAGACGTTATAGTTGGATTATGAGAAGAATAAATTCGAGGGTTTTTAGAGCTTCATCTATGTTATTGACTAAACATCAGGATATCTCTGCTGCATTCATTTTGACCATTCCTTTTTAAAATCTGTCTTTGGCAAATTCCCCACTTTATGGAAGTCAAATACATTGTTACTCTTTGGTACTCTTGTAAAAGGATTTATCCAAATTAAATGGTAAATTTAAACTACAGTGGACTCAAATTATCTGGAGTCATGGAGAAAAGCTCGTCAAAATGAGACAAATGTTGATTCAGCGTCCCACTAAAGAGGCTCGGATTAAGACAAGTAGCCCATTTCACTGCCTTCCCAACGAAGCTTAATGTGTCTTTTTTTTCTGTTTCTTAATCCACCTACAAAAGCCGTCTCTAATTTGGCAGTTTTATTCAGTGAGTGAGCATTGTAAGGGTTCAGTGTCTTTCTCAAAGACACTTTAACAGGAGATCTAGTAGTTGTTTTTGTACTCATTAGTTGCATTAAGGGAGCAAACCTGTGACCTGATCGTTGCAGTATTGTCTTTCTATCCTGATCCTCCCTTCACTGGGTTTAGTCTTTGACAAATACAACAACAATATCTGAAAGAAAAATTATGCCATGACATTGTTCACAAATAAATTATACCTTTACATTTAGAGGCCATCATTCTTCTCCAATATTGACTGGATGCCTCAAAAAAGCCACATGTAACAGCACTATTATTTTTATATCAATATTTGATTTTTTTCCCCAGTCTGTTTAAATAACAAACAATGAAAACAACTCGACATTCAGGCCATCAATTAAAATTGTCAATAAATCTTTTTTCAAAAGTGCACATTGTGGGTGTCGGGCTACTTAATTGATTGAATAAGTGGAGGAAAATTGTCAAAAAAATCATTATTATTAGGATGTAAGACAAGAAATAATCCCAGAGACCACTATATGTAATTTTAAGAATTCACGTAAATATCTTTGTATAAACTTTTGCCAGGTTTTGATGTTGCATGGTCTACTTCCAATTTTGCTCCTTCCACCACTTGCACCAACATTTACTTTTCAACTGTATGACCTTTTTGAATATTAGTCATTCATATTTCAAAAGGGAGTTCAAGCCTTCAGGACTATGTTTGGCAACAATATTGAAGGTTTATGGACATCAATATTGAACTAAATCTTTAGAAAATGTACAGTATGTTTGAGACAGATATCAGTCAGGCCATGTTAAATTTAACTGACCAAGTTTTGGTATGTATTAAGCCATGATAACACCATGTCGATCTTTTTAAATCTATTTTTCTGAAGTTTTAAATGAATTCGTTACAGAACGAATGGGATAAGAGCACAGCATCAGTTTCACCAGTTTCCAAGTGATTTTTTTTTTTGTGGACAACAAGCTGAGTACATCTTTAAAAAAGGTCAGACATTGATTGATGTGGACTTGGTCATGCATAAGAAATGAGCTGGGTCTCTTTTTCAACCTTGCCACATCACAAAACAAGATTCTCATCATTAATGTGGTTTGTCCACAAGGTGTTTTTGTTGTTGTACATCAAGATCAAGGATTAGCCAGTTTATTTCATAAAATGTGTCTCTTGCTGTGTCACTGCTAATTTAATCCCATTGCACCCTCTCTCAATCCTTTGCAGCACACCAGGCGATACCAAAATAATGAAGGGGCTTTTATTAATGAAACAAGCATTGTTTTGCCTCTTGTATGAGACAAATCTATGTTAGCCTATAATACTCCTCACTATCTTGTGCTGTCCCTATCTGTCTTCTTCATGCAACACAGACCACACAGAGGCAAGGTTTTGATCAAACACTGTTTTCAGCCTGTGTAAGCCTACATTATTCAGGGATTCCGATCTGAAATATGAATGGATTTCATACACTTCAAACTGGCCCAGTGGTGTATGTGTGTGTGTATATATATATATATATATATATATATATACACACACACACAATATATAAAATTGGAAAGCACAGGTCTCTACAAACTCGGACTGGTAAGAATTCCTCATCACAGAGATACTATTGCTCAATTTAGAAAATGTCCCATAATGGTATGTGTAATAGTTTCACTGGACAGTAATAATATACACTTACTAGCTCCGGAAAAATAACATCTTACAAATCTGGATTGTTAAACCAAGACAGCTACGGCTTGCACAAGCGATGCATTTTCTTCTGGAAAAGAAAGTTCTGCACTGGTGCTATAATGTCCAGGCTGAACCTAAAACTGATAATGAGTGGAACAACCTTGAAGCTGGAAGGTAAGACTGTTATCTGGCCTGATCTTCAAGCTTCAACAGATAACTTAATATTCCTGCAACCGTGAATGGACACCAGTGGACCTTCATCATCTAGCATTATGTGAGAAGACAGCAAACGGTCTACTTATGTCGCATTTTGTAACAGGAACCAGAGAGACAAACAATCTAATGTTGGTGAGATCGCATTCTGCTTTTAGGTTTTAATATATCACTGTCTTTATGCCTCCTTTGTGTTTTCCTGTGTTCCCCACTCCTCCTGTGACGTCCATGTCCCCAGTTTGTCTTTCTGGGTTTATGTGAGTTGGAGTTATTTTTGCCACTCCTCTCGTTTACTATCTGCTTTGTCTCCAGCAGAGCCGTCACCAGCCATCCCGTCTCTTTCAAAGTGCCTTACAATAAATCTGTTAAACTTCATCTGCCTCCCGGTCTGTGTCCTGCGCTTGGGTTCTCTCTTGAACTAGACACTTTTGCTGCTGCCTGCAGGTATACAGATAAGATTGATAAAAGTAGTCTATTTTTATTTACCCAATGTCCAACAGCGAAAAATCTGTTGTAGGGAGTATCTTGCAGAGGCCTCTGATCCTTTATCAAAGTGGAGTAAATTAGAAAAATTAGAGGCAGATTCTTTAGTTTGTCAATGTTTTTAAATGTACTTGGTTGTGCAGTTCTCTTCTAGAGATTTATCAGTATTCCATGTACTTGTTTATTGTGTTTTGTCTCTATTTGTATTTTTGTCTTTAACTATGTGTAGTTTTATTTATGCTGCTGACTGTCTTGGCCAGGTCACCCATGGAAAAGAGATCTTTTATCTCATTGGGTTTTTTCTCCTGGTTAAATAAAATAAAATAATATAAAATGGAAAGTAAAGCACAAGTACTTCTATTGCCTACTGCTGTACCTTCTGTCTGTCCTAAACTTGGCTGATCTCCACAGTTTCATATGAACATCTCATGATCCAGGCATGCAACTCCAGAATGAGGAAGATGATGGCGGAGAAAGTTAAGATGGAGGTCATGGGGTTCACAGTCTAGGAACTGGGAAAATTCAACAGAGTGAGTAGTTGACACTGTAACGGTAGTATTTCAGCTTTACTGAAGGCTACACAAAGCATCAAAAACACAATATAGATTTAGATACTTTTGAACATTTTAGATTTGTATTGGATCACTTTTAAAAAAGAGCATTAATTATTAAGGTTGAGGCATAAAAGCACTGAAAAATGTGTTATTCTGAGCCAGAGTTCTGTCATATCAGTCAGCATCCAGCGGGACAGTATGTCTCTGTTTGACAATTAATTCTGTTTTTTGTACAAGCATGTCAGCATCCTGTGAAGAAAGGCTCATCTCTGTGTCCCTGTTTGTTCTCCAAACCCTGTGATTCCACTTGTTTGACACAACATTCAAAACCTCAGAGGAAACATGTTTTGCCATTGCATCAAAAAGTTTTGACTTAGCCGTCAGCTCCATGTAGCATGAAATGAACTGATGTATCTTTAAAATATGACAATAACACCGAACAACAACAAAGAAAACACTCATTCATCTGCATCTGAGGAGATTGGTGATCAGGTGTGTTCAAAAGAAGTCCAATTTGCTGAACATCATTTTTGCAGGGACATGCACTGTTGAAAGTTTAATTTGTCAGAGTGACATGATGAGTGACTTGAAAATATGAAGCGTCTTCAATACGAACAGGACTGGCTAGAGTCCTGGATGTGGTATAGTGAAGATTCTACAGCACATGATTTACATCCAGTGACAACGTTCAGTGCCAATGCAGGAGGTACTGTACCCTCTATGTAGCTGGGCAGAAAGTACACTTATTTAATGTGGCATCAATCCAGGTCTAAAAGTAAAAGGGTTTATAGCTGTTCCAAATGTGCGGCAAAAAACCCTGCTATAAGGGCGATGGCTGTAATCCAAAATTTAAGAATTATTGCACACAGTTTTCAGTCTCTCTTAAAGGCATCCATGGTGTTGTACTCAGTTGTACAAAGGAAAAGTAACTGAAGTAGCTGAATAAAGAATGGAGAAAAAAAGCTGAGTGAGAAGTTGAAATCTTGCATACTTTCTCACCTCTGTACCCCTGGCTAATCACTGCAAGCAGTGGGCGTGCTTGTCTGATTACTGGTTTCTGAAAGTCACAAAAATGATTATATATGGACAATCAGGCTGACAAAAGTTGTAGGTAGATTGTAAACGTATATGAAGAATATAGATCTGGGAGAACATTTAATAACAACCTCCTCTCCACCGTGTAGGAAAGAGAACAGACGACACAGCTCAAGCAAGGACAACAGGCACACAAGCAAGAGAGAGACAAGAGGAGAGTCTGAATCTCCTAAAGATCAGATTTGCAGAATTGTGACCCTACATGATGTGTATTCTTACAATTCAACCAGAGCTCATCCATGCCTACCTTACCTAATAAAATTTAAATACAAATGTAAAACCTTCAGAAGCCACACGTTTTACAACAGATGTAAAACTTCTCATTTCCCCACCTCTTCTCTTCCAATGATTTAAAGATGTTTTATGGCTATTTCTTTTATGTATTTACTTTTATACTTTTGCCACAAAGAGGAAATATATCAGATTTAAGCTCTCTATCATCCTACCTTCATTGTAAACAGCTTTCATGTCTCTGCTATTAATAGGACCCTCGAGTCCTGCAGCATGGCACACAGTGATGACCTCAAAGACTCATTATTGATGAGGGAATGAATCACACCAATACTCTTGGAAGGCCATTGCTGTCAGCAGGCGATATGCAATAATGAATCACAGCATAATGCATATACAAATACATGCAAGTACATGTACAGACACATTGCTCTATTGTTGTACGGTGTATGGAAGTATCACTTGTAGGCAAATTACACAAATGAGATGGAAATAATTCTTTGCAAGGTAAATCTGAGGGGGTGGCAAAATAATTACAGGGATTGTAAAAATGAACAAAATAATCTTCTACACAAATTTCATATTTGTTTTTTGTGAAATACTCGATACTATTTCATACAATTATTCAAGCCAAAAAGTTTTCATTGAATTTGATAGACAGTTAGAGAGAGTTAACCCTCCAAATACACTCATTCACATCAATATGGGGATCCACACAGACTGACAAGTAAGCACATGCAGGAAACACACACTACACCTGCCTCTAGCATCTGCTCATATTCCCTGTTTCTATGTCAGATACAGTATATTACTATTCTCACAGGCCCATAAATAAATTGAACTATTCGGCCCCCCTGGGTGAATTCTTTCCATTTCCTGCTAATATGACACTAATATATCAGCAGCCTAAGGCATTGGCAGGAATCATTAGGGGGCAATGACGTCTTGCAGTCATGTAAAAGTGGGCTCGACAGTAAAAGGTAGTGTGTGATAATAGATATGTGTAAATTGCTTAACTGTCTTGTGTGTGCGTGAGAGAGTGAGTGATAGGAAGTACGCTGAATGTTTTATCACATCACCGTGTTACAATACAGACAGACTCGTTTCAAGTAATTTAGAAGAAGTATATTGTGGTGTGTGTGTGTGTGTGTGTGTGTGTGTGTGTGTGTGTGTGTGTGTGCGCATAGTTGTGTGCAACGCTGCATTATTAATATTCACGGTTACAGATTTGAGAAGCAGACTTCATGAAACATAACTTTCTATCATCTGCCACAGCTTTCAAGGCACCAAAGATAAATATGAATCCCTCTGCCTCGTCTCCAAGCCTCCCAAGCAGGTGGTGTGTTTTAAAGCCCTCATTAAATGGTGCAGTCTTCTATCATGCCAAATCAGAACTACATTTACTGGCTGCCGCCACGCCCAAGTGAGGTTCCTCCTTCATTAAAAGCAATATGGCATTTCCCCATGTGCATATACCATGCATGCCATGCTCAAGGTAGTATAATATGCAAGCAGTGGGAATGCAACATGGTACTGATAGCGTAACACATCAAGTACAACATTTTACTGATTCTGTGGGTTGTCAAAGGGTTGGAGGCACCAAACCCTTTGAATCCTATTTTACAGTACAGAATATTAGAGCATTAAAACATCTAAAAACCTCTTCATCTACTTTTTACTATAACCTTTGGGGTCCTACATGAACCTACTAGTAACTGTCAATGTTGGAAGTCTCTTGTGATTAATTGGGTGGGACAGTGTCCGACAAGTGTTACATATTTCTGTGTGTTATTCATAATTAGGGACAGAATGGCGCACAATGTCACCACATCACATCCTCATCCAAACAAAACCACATCTGTGATAAATTTGAGCCTGCAGGAGCCTAGAGAGCTATAACATACCTATGAATGTGTAGTGTTGTCAAGTCACATTTCATCCTGTCACTCCTTTATTCTTTATTAGGGCGTGACCACCAGTCACTCGGTGTATTCATTTATTTATTTGGCTGTTTTTATTTTTCGAGGCTGTTAAGTGAAGGCAAGAATTTTATTTTAGTCTGATTAAGGTTTATTGCAATATCATTCCATGAGAGTTGGTGAACATTTAATATCTCCATAAATGATATTTTCAATCACTTATTTATGAAATGATTAATTGTATTTTTGTGTCATACCATTCAAATGGCCCATTCTACATGGATAAACTAAAATATTTATAAATAAATATTAATAGCATAAAGCCTTCTTGCAGTTGAAATTCACATTTTCAGTTATCACAATGGTGGCAAGTACTGAACGGAACTACTGCAAAAGGACCAACACCAGATATAAGTCACTCAAGACACAAGCTCCTTCATGGGTGACTGCTTGGCGAATGGGAAGGAGAGGAAGTGGCAGATTTAAAGAGAGGAGACAATATTAATGCGATGCTTCCTTCACCTAACGATGGTGCATTAGTGAGGCTGTGTAAATCAGAGATGGTTGAGTTATGCTGCCCACGCCCACTTGGTGATGGGGATAATATTGGGCTTTCTGGATGGCTGGGTTGAGCACATATTGAGGCGCACACACACACACACACACACACACACACACACACAGATCCATTAGCCTTTTAACTTTGAAGT
This sequence comes from Lateolabrax maculatus, assembly GCA_031216445.1. NCBI lineage: Eukaryota > Metazoa > Chordata > Actinopteri > Acropomatiformes > Lateolabracidae > Lateolabrax > Lateolabrax maculatus. The sequence continues at coordinate 4,610,802 of CM062204.1, read as the reverse complement.
TATTCCTAAAGTCTGCACCTTAAAAAGTGAAGATTGATGAGACTGACTTCATAAAAATGTCCACTCTTGAGGTCTAAAACTGGGTCTCACAAAGATGGTTTGGATATCTCGTAACATGTATCATCTGCTCATTTATACTCACATGCCTATCTCCAGTCTGTATTTAGTGCATTTCACAGTTCAAAACATTGATTCGTCTTCCTCATCATTATTCCCGCTCCCTTGCATCTCCCTCACACCTCTGCAATCTCTCTCTGTCTTTCACTCGCTCTCGTGTTTAATCGGTCCACCAGGCGGTTGTCTCTGCAGGGGACTGTGAATTATTGATGCCAGGGCCACGAGGAAAAGGACGAAAAAACAGCAGGAGGAAGGATGGAGGGGAAAAAATGAGTGAAGAAAGAAACACAACATTTCCCTAAGTCGGCCTGTGCTGATGTAGATAGGCAGATAAAGAGATGCGAAGAGAGCACGAGAAGAGAAAAGGTAGAGACAAAGAAGGAGAGAGAAACACAAAGGAGCGGTGGCTGATCGGAGATTTCAGGTGTAATGAGCTTGAGATGATCTCAGCTCTTTTTTAAACCAACACCTGGACACAAGGAGTCCGGCTGTGAGGCGCACAATAGTGCAATAAAGGAATAAAGCCTGAACTTCCAATATTACAAAACCCTGGAGAAAAGAGCCCCAGCCTGAACAGCTTTATTCATCTTTTTATATCTTGCTATAGCAACATTTCAAAAAAGATATATGGATAAGGATAAGGAGTGGTTTGCCCACAGCCCAGTACCACCAAAAAAAACATATTTATGTTGGACAATTTTGCACCTCAGGATTTACATCCAGTGCCAGTGTTCGGTGTAAAGGAGGTAGTGTGCTGTAGCAAGGTGGAAAGTAAGGCTGTGGTGGTTGATTATGCATGTAGCATAATCAACTTTCATGGGAGGAGAACAGAAATCATGTCCAACACCTAGAATAAAAAGGTGCCCTGGGGCTATTGAAACCTTCCACCCAGCACCCTTCCCAATTCCCAATTTGAATGTTGGGAAATTTGGCTGTTTTCCAGAAACAACTCACCTCACCTTTACTTATATTCACCCCTGAGCTTCTCAGTGCCACGCAACAGTCCTTTCACATGTCTGACAGAAGGGGAAACCTGTCTTATTTGCTTTCCCCACCATCATGTGCCTTCGATTTCAAATACCAACCCTCTGGTTGGAAGTTGCTTCAGCAGATCATCATTTGTCTGTTGGCCTAAACTTGGAAATAGCACAAAACAGAGTTTAAATGAAGTCTGTGTCGCTCAATGAGTGGATACTGTTACTAATATGAAATCATTACGGGTTTCTCCATATAATCCCATAAGACTGTCTTTTTTAACAATCTATCCTTCAAGCCGGAAGCCAGAGACTCTCCATGAGACTCTTCATAATTGAAGAAATTTAACTTGGACCTCCTCTACTTAGAATAAATGGAGATTTTGAGGACACTCAATGAGACCTGGGGGGATTTTTATGTGGAAATTACCACATTATCTGACTCAAACTATAAGAATCACGCCATTAAATTGCTCATTTAAAAGAGACAGCACAGAGGGACATGGCTATTGGAAAGACAATACATGGCCGAAACAAAATACATTATCAACTTATGGACTTTATTAGAATCCTCACTTATCCAAACTGACTTAATTGCTGTTACAGCAGACCATCCTTAATTTGGATTTTGTTTTAGAAGAAAATACTAATTAAAATCCAAATAATAAGAGCAGCAGATAACAGTTTGGGATAAACAGACATCATATCTGTCATCCCCCAGACGTTAGGAGCAAAACACAATCAATAGCTAAAAGGCGAATAAAACAAACGGAGGCCCTGTGCAGGGACTGAGAGAGTTGTTAGGATAGTTATTGAGCTGGAAACTAACCGTGTGTGTTGGAGGGAATGTCTGAGATCAAGCCCTAAAGGGTAAACGGAGAGATAAAAGTTGGACGATATCAGCGAGAGGTGCCACACCACCTAATCTGGTGACAGATACAATATGGGGCCAACAACAATAACTGTCATGTGTAGGAGAGTAATGGAGGTAATTCCTTTCATTTTTGAGGTTAGTTTTTTCCTGGCTGCAGCAATCGATCACTATCCAAGAGCATTTGATGATAACGGAAAAAGATTAACCACAATATTTTCATGTGAGCCTTTGTGGTTTCACATGAGGTTTGTTATATGGGAGCAGAGGAAAGACATGTGAAATGAGCAACAGCTTTTACAGTCTTCATGAGTCACTATAAGGAGACACAGTGGTTTTACTGTTCACATCACATACATTCATATAGTAACAAACATCCACAATTGCCTGGGTAAGACTAAGTTTAAGAAAGTTCAGGATGTTTGCCAAAAGATTAAGCCCAATCTTATTTCAAGGATTTTTTTAAATGGATTTCTATATATATATATATATATATATATATATATATATATATATATCTTATATACTTATATATATCTTATATACTTATATATATCTTATATACTTATATATATATATATATATCTTAAGTCTCGTATAGGCTTAAACCTTGTTTGTGAGACAAGGCCTTTAGCCTTCACTCCTTTGTCCAGCACAGTGTCATGAAAACGGAAGGCTTATATAGCAGGTTGTTTTCCTCAAAATGTACAATAAAATGTTATGACACACTTCATGCCTTCAGTATAATTTTTTTTCTTCATTAAATCTTTTTTTCATTAAATAATGTGAATAGCAAGGCCCTGCTTCCTCAGTGACCCCTTAACCAATAAAACCAAAAAACACCGAACTCCCCAAATAACCCCCATAACATCAGTCCTACTTCAACAGTAAAAACAGCCTAATTAAATACAGTTTTATAAATAGTATAGCCATCTGTTGCCATCTTGTTGGGAACAATGGTGCTGCTTATTTGAAAAAACATCAGCGAAGCGATGTTTGGCTCCAAACTGGAAAGTTTTAGTCTCATTGATCTGGTTGTGCTGCTTTGTTTTCAGACCAACACATGTGGAAAATCCAACTTCACAGTCGTAGCTGTTTGGAAACGGCAGCTCAGGTTGGATGTGCACCCGAAAGTCTGTCAAACTTTTCTCTCTGAAAGACTTCATTAGTGTCACGATGTAAAAACTAAGACATAAAAATTGTTTTGGCTAGTTGACTGTAAAGTGAAAATGTTGAGCCATCTTTTGTTTACATTCAGTACAACTCACACTGAGGTCTAACAAACACGTCGAATGCATTTCCTTCCTCAGAAATCCTTTGCAAAGCCATTTTTTATTTTGTATTTTTTAAACCCTGCATTGTTTACATCTAATTTGCCTGCTACCAACTTTCTTCTTCACCACACTTCTTGTCACATTGCTGCACTTGTTGATCAGCGTAATACAGTATAACCAAAGGACAGGATGCGAATCATACCGCCCGCGTGCATGATACAAACAAAACATTAGTAAAATATTGCTCCATAGCGCTAATAGGGGTCAAAAACTCTACAGTTCTTACTGTTTTTTGGGGCAGGAGTAGTATGCATTGCTGTCTGCCGCCCCTTAGTGGTAGTATCAAATAAGACACTGGCAGAGTAACAATTTTCTATACACGGTATGATTCTATAATACAACAAAGTGCACCATTTATCTGAATATATAACAAGTAAGGCTATTATTAACTCTTCCATGCTCTTCATGCATAGTATGGTCACATTTCCTTTGTATGATCAATAGCTTTGTTATACAACAACAAATTGTGCCTGTGTGCTTGCGCACGTGTAACTGTGAGTGCAATTTGTGGGCATGTGTACATGTGTGAGGCTGTTTTACCTCTCAGTTCCCCATGGTGTGGTCGGACCAGCGTAGACTGGGATCGATGGGGTTGTAATGAGTGGGTTGGTGATTCCAGAGGCGTCAAGCGCCAACTGGAAAAATGTTGCAGCTGTGGTAATTCACTCTCGCTGGTTAAAAGCATTGTTGCCTGACTGGATTCAAGCTGAGGCCATGATAAAAGCAAGGGTGATGGAGGTGTGGAAGAAAGGAGGGGTTAAAAAGTAGGATGGATGGTTGGTCAGATGATCAAAAAGAGTTATTTCTGCATCGATCTGCTTGTTAGCTTCCTCTCAGGCGTATCACATGCTGAGTGCAAAGTTTTAAGCTGCACATTTATCAGAATCGGCTCCGTGTGTTGAATTACTGACTGCCAGCAATCAACAACATTGTGTCAATACTAATGTATTTTTTTCTTTGTATATATTTGTGAGTAGAAAAAAGCTTTTTGAATCTTTCCCATCCTTATGTCACCTCTAATCAGGTATTTAAAGCTCCCATGAAGGGAAGATTAATGTGATTATTATTGCATCTAAATTGTGCTGATGAGATCATTTTGTCTGCAGAAAAAAATAGACAATCTTCAATGAAAATTGTTTCCATCTATGTCCCAAAGAGCTTTTAGTGGGTTTTATCCTGGATTTTCTGAAATCTTTACAGCCTTTAAATCAATGTACCATTCACACAAAGCTACCTATATAGTTTTCTAAATATAAACGTAGTGTAGAGTGACATGAGGATACATTTCAGCCACATAGTGTTCAGCGTTTTTACTCTGAACACTGGTAATGGAGGTTTTTATCACGGAAGGTATTTTACCATACTGTAACCATGTAGCATGTTCTCACACTGCCATATTACTCTTTACTGTTTTCACTATTATTTGTGATTTTGGTTAAGTTTACCTGCTCTACAGTCCTTGGTAGAACACCATCAGCTAAAAGCCCAACATGTTCTGTAGATGTACACATATGGCAAACAGTTGATGATCTGTCTGGGCCTCTGGCAGCTCCGAGTCTCCACGGACCTCGTTGAAGTGTGTCCTCCAGATGAAGGATGTGTCTGGCTGCTCCCCAGGATTTCCCTGCCTTGTTACTTTGATTAATTCTCTGAAGCTAATCAGTCAAGTTAATTCTCACGGGTGTGAAATGAAACCAGCCACCTGAAGAAGAACAGCCACATACTGCACATAAGCATATGCAAGGCTCCATGTGCACACATGCATATATTATCAGACAAACACAAATTAACCTACTGGTGGAATAGTTCAGAGACTTTTCAGTTCACATGCTACCATGCTTGTTTTCATTGTACTGCTTTTGAATATTTCATTTATACATTTTATTTCACTTTCACAAATGTTACCATTTCTGTATGCATAAAACTAGACTACATCTCATTCATACACTCAATAAAAACAAGATCCAAATAATGTAATTATTTCTGACAATAATTAAACTTATTTTTGTCACTAAAATAAAAGTTATGATGCTAAAAAAAATTGCAGAAACATCATTTATATCATATTTATATTATGATTTTCTTGGCAGCTTTTTAAAATGACGTACTGAAAAGATTAAAGCTCTAATATCAACAATTCTCAACCTTTTTTGCTTGTGACCCCTTAATACAAACCAGCCCTCGTCGACAGAGTGAGAATAGTTTTATCTGTTCAGGCTTAAAAAAAACAAAGACAGACTTGAAAATGGAAAAATGATAAAGTATTTCACAGGAAGAACGTACAGATTGTTACTTCACTATATGAAACGTGTTGTTAAGGAGTTTTTCATTTAAGTGAAGACTTCCTGGATAATATGTAGGTTTCATTTTTGGCATATACATATTTCATATTTTACACATCTGGCCCCCCAGGTCCCGGATAAAACCTTTGATTCTCATGCTGATGAGGAACCTCCACGGTCCTAATTAAATAGACTCATGATGCGGAGTAAAGTGGCTCCTCTGAGAAAACCTTCACATGTGAAGTTTGAGTATGGCAGTTATGATCATAGAGAATTTTATTAAATAAAGCAAATTATTTCTCCTAATGAGTGCAGTCTCTTGCAGTCAATGATAAGTATATAAAGTGAACTTTATGTAATGAAACTGGATTCTGTCTATCTAAACCTATACTTCTAAAAGAAACTTCCCCAATATGAACACAGGGCTGTAATAATCCTTTATTAGCCACACTGCTTTTGCTCTAATCATTCAGCTTTATAAACAGCAAGACTAAGTGGCGTATTGTTTATTTTTTAATAAGTGTGCCTTTTAATTAAAAGCTATGGATGGGTGTCCAGAATTAACCAGCCATATGTGAATAAGAATCCACCTTAGAGGGGAAATTTACAGCTGACAAAATCCATTTAAATGTAGACTACAGCTGATTATATGGTATTATAGATTTAACCCATGGCTGCGATCCACAGGGGAGGTTTTGCAATGCAAGCCTATATATGCATTAATATCCTTATTACATTGTTTTATGTGAGCTGTAATTTGGTATAATGACTCCTGGATATACGCTCAACTTAAGAAATTTCCTTTCTCATGCTATGGAATGTAATTACTTTTAATCATTTCCACCTCATGTAAGAGATTAAAGAGATTTTTTCTTTAGGTTTTTTTAGAGAGAGAGAGAGAGAGAGAGAGACTTCTTTTCTTCTTCCTTATCAGCTTAAAATGTAATTATAATCACATTTTGCTAATTGTGTTTTGTGTATTACCTTCTGCACGGTGATGTTCTAGTTCCAGAGCAGAATTAGCCTTTTGATGACTCTAATGTCAGTATAGATGAACCCATTTGCACGGGAGCTTTTAAACTGGAAGTGTCTGACTATCTGCACTCATTTTGGATACTCAGCAAAATAGCATCTTATTACATTAGCCATGCAAGACTCATCCTTCTCATCCGCCCTGCTTTGTGTTTTATCTCCAAAATTAGCGAGGGCGTCGCGTTCGCTCTGAGGTTGAGAGGTTTTTAGAGATTACTTCAGCGCAGATTAAACCGTTCCCGCGTTTTATCAAACAACTCACATATGGAGGGTAAAATAATGAGGGGGAAGGCGAGGGCGCGCATGTCAGACGTAAACCTGAAGCATCACAGGCTTGCAGTGAAGCATGCATCCTGGTCTGTTGATCCACCAGGGCGCTCCAGTGAGCCGCAGAATTAAATGTGCAGAAAAATAATAAATAAAAATAAAAATAATTCGGAATCAGTTTCGCAACCAAGCACAACATATGTAAGAGGAATTTGCCATCAGTGTCATCTGCGTAGAGAGTGACGCCGAACATACTGACACACATGGTAGAGGAAGCATATAATGAAGTCTGTATTACCTGATACACATTATATACAGCTCTATAATAAGATGTGGCCCCCTGAGAAATCCACAGCAGGAATGATGGATGGCTTACTGCTGGTAACTGCCCTCGCTCTCTTACATACTGTACATTCCTCTTTTTTACACCTCTTTCTTTGCCCTGCTACATTTACTTTCCTCCTTTTCTTATTAAATGTCCTTTACTGTACTCCTTTTGCCCTTTTCTTTCTACCTGTCATTTCCACTTTTCTTCTAACTGATCTCTATATCATTTTTCTTCCTGTCCATATCACACATCTTTTTTCCTCTTTCCACCTCCCCCCTTCTCATCTTCCACCACTTGTCACTACACTGTACATACTACCATCACCAGGCTCACCCTTCAATTTCTCCTCTTCCTCTGATTGTCCTCTTCTAACTGCTCTCTCTTCTTTTTCGTCTCTCATCTTCCTCCACTGCAAACTGTACTGTACCAAGCTTTAACACATCTCTTTACCATCCTTCTATCTCATTATCTCTCTCACACTAGTCTCTCTTTTAGTAATTACAACCCCGATGAGGCTAGGATTACTGTACGAAAGAAACCAGTCCAAGTCTAATGACATTTTGTCTTTTAATGGCCTAGCCTTGGGCCTCTCATCTTCATTATTCTTGGTTTTCCTGCACATATTTAGTATATTGATCAGAGCTTGTTTATCTTCGGGATGTTCCAACTGAACATAGAGCAGACTTTAGTGGTGGTGCAATAACAGAGAAAATTGAAAGGAAAGATACAAGCGAATACAAACAAATGCCAATTTGCTCTTGTTGGCACAAAGTACGGTAAACATGCAAAGTGGAAAGCTTGACAAAAAATAAATAAAAATAAAATCATGCTTATTCAGACGCTTTGTGATTTCTTAATGAATGTACAGAAACATGAAAAAGAGGAAGTCTGAAAGAAAATACAGAAAATAATTCTCCAAGTTTTGAAATCAATCAAGCTCAGCTGTCACACAAACACAAGCCCATTCGGCACAGATAAAAGCAGTGTTTAAGTTGCCACGGCGAATGTCTGTTCAGTCTGGTGTTTGTGTGAAATAAACAGACTGCTCAAACAGTTCAGTGGTCAAATTTACCCAGAATTCCCTCAAATAAAGCCAGTCCAAACTCGCACAAAGTGGGAAAGTCTATCACACTGTAGATTACTCTTCACAGTGTAACCATCGTACGTTATAGATGCACTAAAACAGGTGATGGATTTTGCCTCAAGGCTTTTCCTCTGAAACAGCTGATATGACATGTTTTTGGACTTAACTGGCAGAAATAATATTTTGCAAGGTGAGACCAAATTAACTGAAGAAAAGTCTTCAAAGATTGCCATCTTGAAAAGGCCACATCACCTTTCACACTCTCCAATGTGTCTGCTAACCAGATCTAACAATGATCATCTAGAATTTACTCAGTAGCAACTAACAGTGCACACAAGATGAGGGACTTTTTCTTTGGCCTAAGGCAAACCCTGCAGGAAGTGCAGGGAATTCTGTAAATAGTGGCAATTTGGGTCAATGACCTCTTCTTCTGCTGCACTTCTTCCCACAGTTTTAGTTTATTCTGTTATTTTTTTTGCTTCATTGCTGCCTGAAATACGCATTACTTATGGCAGAAATACACTCATTGGAAAATGAAGCGTGGGTTTTGGATTAAGAGCAACGGACCTTGAGACCTTGTGTTGTTGTTGTGTGTTTAAGTCTTCTTTGTTATTTCTTTCTTATATCAGGACAACTGTTCATGACAGTTATTTCTGAGAGTTTTTTCTTTGAACATACACACATACTTATACAAGAATAATAATAGCATGCTTTGGGGTGGATTTTTCCAAGTAAATACTATTCTCTTGTCTTTACATTTATAAAACTGGAACCCTGGATTACGTATCTGACTAAAAAATGATTGAGTCTTTTATTATTATTTATTATTCAGGCTTTAAAAGTAATGTTTCCCAGTGATGTTTATGGTTGATTCATGCAGCGCCACAGAAACACTGTTTAAAGTTCACTTTCAGAGAACACATTATCCTCCATCACCATCAATGGAACTTAAGGTTGAACGTAGTTCTGCAGAATCTGTTGCCTTTGCAGTTTATTGACTTTGACTGACTTTTCCAATTCTACTTGCCTGAAACAGACTGTTAGAGTCTTGACAACTTTTCATTTGTTTGTTAACCTTAAAAGAAGCTAAAGACAGGTTTGATGAGTCTGAGTGTGCTTTTTCTGCATCACTATTTTTCACAGTAACTTTCTTACAGACACATCAGGGAACTGTCAAAGTGCAGCCACAGTCTGCGGCTCCTGTACTGCATTGTCAGACAGAGCTGTCCCGTCTAACAACATAAAAAACACAACCGTGACAATAAAGTTTAAAGTGTGTTTGTGACGACTGTGTCTTCACAAAATCGTCCACTTCATTCCGTTTGTTACCGGTGACTGACAAAATATGTGCCGTGTTATGAACACTCAAAGAAAAAATAAATGAAGACTGCCTCATGTTCACTGTGATGAACTATCCAGGTGAGGCAGTTGTCAAGGCTGTGGTTGCTTTTCTTCAAAGAATGATCAGCGGCAAACAGCTTTTTTACTGAAAGCTGAAAAACAAAACCCTGAACCTGAGTGAAAAAAAAAGAAAAAAAAAAATCCCTATCCTAAAAAGCCCCATGAAACAGAAGTCTAAGTGCTATTTGACTTTGCATATTTACATATTTCTGGTAACAACACAAAGCTAGGGAGGGACTTTTGATTGAGATTTACAGTAACCAATAGTGCTTTGCAGTCGTCCGCCTTAGCGTTTAGGTCACTGTGAAGCGAAGGAACGCAATCTTGAGTTGGGGCAACCGTAAGAGCGGCAAAACGTGGATTGGGACCGTGTTTTTAGTGGCACCGCTCATCTCCGCCTGCCCAACATTGGTTAAGTGTGGTATGAAGCGGCGGCAAACAGTTAACCAAGTGGGAATAATTACTGTATGAGCCGCACATACAAATCCAAGGGACATAAAAACTCAAGAAAGCATTTTCATTGGATGCAAAATTATTAAAACACCGAAAAATTTGAAACTATTTTGAAACCAGGGACACAGGATTAACACTTGGAAAATGTAATTTTCATTTCATGGGGCCTTAAGTGCTTTGCTCAAAGGCATCTCATTGGTGGTTACTGATGGAGGGGAGTGCATGCATTATTCAGACAGTCCATCCAAATTCTCAGCATGTCTCAGCTACTGCCGTCTCACTTAAGTGGCTCAGGTACGAGTAGGAGTTTTGTTAGGAAAGCATCAAGCCATGTTTAAGTTTCAGATTTATTTATTCCTGTGGACATGATAATGTAAAGTGTAAATTATTAAAATGACTCTAATTTACATCTTGTCAGTGATCTTTGTGGGAGTTCAGTTCACCATCTGTGGTGTTCAAAAATTTAGAGCACACAGTTAATACAATTTATGGGTACAAGTGCTTCAACAACAACAACAACAACAACAACAACAACCTCCTCTTTTATTTGTAAACTTATTTTAAAAGTGCAAAGTGCTTTACAGATTTAATCAGAAAATACACTCTTTTCTTCTTACATTTCCGTAGCTACCTTTGTATCTTAGGAAAGCTCTCTCTGAACAGACTGAACTAACTCAGTGCTCTCTGGTGGACAAACGCTGTAACAGAAAGACTGTTTCCAAATCATCCCAAACATGTTTTTGGTATATGTGCACTGAAGTGTGTTGATTATATATGCAGAAACCTCTGATAAGCCAAAATGTATCAATAATACTGGCCATGCTGATAAATATCGGTTTGGCAATTTCATCTTTACAGCAGAGACATTTCATGGTGAAGGACATGGCAAACAATGCCTGCAGACTGCACTCATTGTGCTGGAATAGGGCCTAATCAGCAGATGATTTTGATAAATGTAATGATTACAGAACCAACACAGTGTACTTCACTGCTGTGGAAACTTAGTGAATAACAACAAGACAGATGGTTGTGTCCACAGTGGGAGAGAAAGAAAAAAAAAATAATAATTTCACCTGCGAAAAACAGCTTAAAGACCAGGTTGTGTAGGAAGGAAACTTTTTTTTTGCAGCCCCACGTGCAGCAGTATTGTGTGGAGTTAAGTTTTGTGTTCATTTATGTTTCCTGTCTCTCTTATTGTTTGTTTCTGTATTACACAACACAACACTTCAATGAAGATGCTCCTTGCAAACAGAAGAAGGATAAAAACAAGTATTAATTATATAGCTGGCATTATACTCTCACACTCTCACACAAAAATGTTCACGGTGTCTTCGTCAGGCGCTGAAAACGGCCGTGAATCTCTCTGGCTTTTAAATGCAAGGTAGACAAGACTGTGTGCACAGAGCACAACCTTATTAATTAACAACTGGAGCGATTACAGATGGTAGCACCTACTGCCACCTACTGGTGCATGTGTGTGTGTTGTCAACTTCTTTTTTGTGTATTTTATGTGTGTATAGTTTCCTGTGTGCTCCACTCAATTATAACTGATTGAGTAAGATACTTGAGAGCATTTTGGTTTTAAAGTTATTCACCCACACAAACGTGCACAAACACTCTGACACAAATTAATTTTTTTATATCAGCCAGTCGTGACGGCCATTTATTGTCATTTCTTTCCATTCTCCCTCACTTACAGAGATAGCTGTGTGTTTTATGGCTTGAAATTAAATATAACAATAAACCGTATTGTTGCAGAGAGCTAGTCACACAGGACATTAACCACATCCCTGACAGCTCCCATGCACATAAGCACATTACTGTCAGTCAGGGCCTGGTGAGTGATAAGACCAGCCAAAAAGTAAGTAAATTATGACTGCAGCCACATAAGTGTCCTTTTGGAAATGTGCAGCAGGAGCCTTCTCCTGCTCTAATGATCCATATGCCTCATCTGTGTCAGCCATTAAAGCAAGTAAACCTTGCATCCTTTTATACTTTTTGGTCTATAACCTGGTTTATGGTTTATATAGAGTTTTTACATTTCAATTCAGTAAATGCCCGACACATCTGCGTTTAAAGAAACAAATAATTTTCCAGGAATTTTTGCAATCAGCTGATTCCCTCTTAAGAGTGAAGTAAAGGTTTAAATTATTAGCCGAGTTGTGCCGTCCTTCTTTTATATAACCCTGGATCAATATAAACCGCTCCACAAAAGAGGTTGCAATATTAACGTTCTGTCTCGGTGGTAACTGTGCTTGTCCTACACCCACTTGTTTTAGAATTTGTTTTTCCTTTGGTAGCATGTAAGGATTATTTTCTCCCTTTAACTCTAGTGATATGTGATGCACAGTATGTATATATGAAGATCATAGTTGGAATATAGTCTCTGACCTCATCACTCCCTGCAAGAACACAGCACACTAAGAAAACATTTAAAGGTGGAGCTGATGAGACATATTCTGAGAAACAGCAGCACCAGCAGTAGAGTTGCAGCCAGAATATAAGCAGTTGGCTGCCTGAATTGGTTTTGCGTCTTTAAATATGAAAATGCTGTTTCGCTTTAAAAATCTTCAGTGTCTGCGTATGGTTTTCCATCAGTTCTCAAAACAGGAACTCGGATCAAAATGATCAGTGAGATAAAATAAGAAATGCCTGCTTTTATCAGAGAGAAGCTCTTTCAATTATAATAACCCTCCTCTGAAAAAAGAAAATCTGCAGACTTCACCAGAAATAAACAAAACATTAACGAATCTGAGGAAATTATGTGACAGGGAGAAGCTTGCATTTCAAAGCATTTCCTTGTAAAAAAACACGTTTAAAGTCATCTTCCGGCACAGGTTTCACAGAGCTAATGAACCTGAAAATACCACACTTTACCTATTATGAGAAAGCTACTCTCCAAATTAAACATAGCCTCAAAGATTGTCAGATGTCTGCGATTTAGCAGGAATCCCATTGAGTCTGATGATTACAACTGTACAGTTTGATTTTAATCTTACTGTGAGGCTGCTCCGGATTCAAAAGTTAGAGTATACACTCTCTAGAAGTCTCTCTGTATCTCTGATGGACTTTCTAATGGTGTGATGCAGTATTAGTAACAGGATGTGGGCTGTCATTCTACTGATCCTACAGTGGGTCTCTAATATGATCTTTAAAATATAGCTTCAAGAGACAATGATTGGGGTCCAAGCAGATTGCCAGCATTTGGACCCTTTTTTCTAATTTTATAGATCATTAGCAAAACTCTTTTCTTAAAATGATTGATCATGGTCATCACTATAAATATTGATGCTCTTTTGGAGGTATATCAATCGACTTTCAGAAACATTTGATGTAGCTTATGACCTTCAGTGAAGACGTGTTTCACATGACTACATTTGTATTGAATTTTTATTTTGTTAAAGATCTGGAATGCATCACTTGTCAAGTAATTTATTCATACTGCCACTGTGTGAGAAGTGGCAGAACTTATCTTGGAAAATGCAGACTCCGAACACGTGCACAGGAAAGGGTCCTTGGTCCAAAAATGTCTTCAGGGTTTGTGATTGCAGACAGAAGGTTGTTGCTGCAGTGTGTCGAATGCTTGGTCATGCAGTTTTATGGTTTTGTCATTTTTGTCACATGCTATTATCATTGTGCCATTGCATTTCAGTGTGTATGAGTTTGACAACATTAAGAGTCAGAAATTGGTGCACCCGTTTGTTGTTTTTAGGTTCCAAATTCAGTTGTGGCTTGCGACATTTTGGACAGTAATATTTTGTTCTATTGCAGTTATTTTTCTTTCCATTGTAACGTTTTGCTGTCGGGGATTTTATCCCATTTATGTTTGCATTTTCCATTTCCTGTGTCTCAATTTTTTTTTTTTTTTGCATTTAGACTTTCATCCTGGTGGAATATAAGAGAGAGACAAAAGAAAAAAGTTTTCAAAATCAACTGTACCTTTATCAAGTATGTATTTCTAAGTATATGCAATGAGACAGTTGAAAACAGTTTACATCAGAGTGGTTGCAACACAGAGAGGGGGGAGCAGGGCGTGTTACACTGTTGATTTTCTGAAAATTACTTCAAATGATACATTATAATAGTGAAAATGTTGGACTTCATTCATTACATGGTCACATATTTCAGTGCATAATTATAATGCAGGAAGACCACTGCTCCATCCAGCCAAATCTTTGTTAAGATGCTCAATTAATCCAAACTTGACAGAAGATATTTCCTCACACTAAAGATCTTTTGTGTGTTTCACCTTACTTTAAAAAGGAAAATTCAAAACACAACCTATTTGTCTTGAACTTAACTGAGCTCAGATTTAACATCAATGAGATTTTGACCATTTTTCTCATACTTCTTAAATTCAACTCCTGAGAAACAGCCTTCATCTTGCATCAGCCGATCCTAATTTCAGATCTTAAAATGCTCTTTTTCTTTCCTCCCCTCTCACTGAACTGATCTTTATTTGCCTGAAATAATCTGCTCTTGACATAACAGTAAGAACCAAAAGAAAACTTGATTGGCTTCTGAATGAGCCTGCACAATATCAGAAATTTGTCTCAGTGATCAAGGTCAAGTATTTTATCTGATCTACTACACATATAAACTTCATTTTCTCAAATACCTTCCAAACAAGAACTGGCATTGTGCTGGGTTTTTCTAAAAGTGCAATTTCTTTTCTCTCAGAATTCTGACTTTAAACTAAATTGACTTTTTCACATGTGGCCCTAATCCTCTTCCGTACTTTCTTCCTAAATCTTTTTGGCAGATTATTGGATTCAGAGGAGTTATTCATTGCAACTAATTCGAATGAATCGATGACTTGCTAAATAAGATGAATGTTGATCACAGTTTTACAGCAGTCAAACATTAAGTCATTTTCTCAGGAAAAGAGTTTCTAAAAGTCAGCTACCTTGAACAGATGCACTGCTGATTCTGATGGCCTGAGCTACGCTCTGGGCCTACCTTACTTACCGTACGAAGTCCGGTTGCTCCTTAGAGTTCAGTTTGTGGTCTTGACAGATGAATAAACTGTCCTTTTTACCCTTAGTTTTCAGTGCTGATTTTGTGTGAGGTAGTTTTGCGTGAACAAGGAGACAAGAGTTTAAGTTTGTGTGACATCCCGCTCTGCTCGTTAGGTTGTGTTTCTCTTGGTTTCATGTTATTTGTTCATTGTTTCCTGTTTTATTTTGTGTTACTCACCTCTCCTCTGGTTTCAGATACTTTACTTCCTTTCCGTGTGTTTCCCGTGTGTATTTAGTCTGTGTGTTCCCCTTCCTCTGTGCCAGTTCATCTTAGTACTTTTTGTCTAGCGTTCCAGCATTCTTCTTCGTGATAGTTTATACGGGTTTTGATCTCGGCTTTGTTTTTCCCTTGGACCTCGCCTTTTGTCTTCCCCTTGTCGGATTTGTTTGCCTTTTCCTGATTGACCACCTGTGTACCAAACCGGTTTTTGTCAGTAAAGGCTGAATCTCTATATCCAAGATCCCGTCTGAGTCGTGCGTTTGAGTCCTTTGCCTGTGCTGTGCTCCAGCCGTTACAGTTTGAAATCACACTGAACCTGTTCAGTTCTAATCATTACTAACAAGAGGACAGCAATGTTCTCCCAAAAACAAGACAGTATTGACAGTATTTTTCAAAAATGACAGATTGTATCATTTTCTGTCAGTGTAACCATGAAGTACATTCATGTATTTTATAACATTATGTATTGAACTGAGCCTCTTCAACCTCATCTCCCTCTGTCTTTGTCTCTTTATCTCAGTCTGTCACACCTGAGCATAGCTGGTGTAATTATAGCAGCCAATCAGCCAATCACAGCTTGAAAGGGCAGAGCTCTCCAAGTCACAGGTGTAGGCACTCTGGTCCATCATTGTTCATTAAAAAAGAAATGCACATGCAAATTGGCATGAAGAAAAAACCCACAAAGAAGAATCACCCTTCAAAATTACGATACAGAAATAATAACTTGTATGCAAATTATTAAAGGATAAAACTATAAATGCACATAATTCAATTGACTGTATCTATAGTAATATACAAATTATTTAAATGTCATGGTGAATCTCTCGCTCTCTGTCTTATGCATGCACACACTCATCCATATGGCATACTGTAGTTTATTATTTAACCAAAAAAAACGATACAAAACAACAACACCCCTCACATCAAACTGATTTGTGACAGCATAAAATATACCTGCTGTTGCTGCAGACAGACAAGTGCTTTCAATTATATCCCTCCTCTGAAAATAAAGCACATACCATCCCGTTGGGAAACAGAAAGTTTGGAGATGGGACAGAAAATGTTGCGATGGGAAAGCAGATTTTCTTTTTCAAAGGGATTCCTTTCTCTTTCTCTTCGCTCCATCTCTCTCTTATGACACAAACTTTCTCGGACTAATGAGCCTTAAAATACCAAGCTTTACCTTTTAATTGGAAAGCTGTAGCTTCTTTAGACCATCTTAGAGAGGAAAACGTGTTTTTAATCATTATCCATCAAGTCAGCATTTGCTGCACATAAAGAAACCTGAACTTTTCATTTGAAATCCACAGAAACACTAAACAGAAACAAATGCCACTTTCTCGTGGGAAGTGATTTGCTGGCATGCTTGTTATCAGTTTAAAAATAGCTGCCATCTACCAACGAAGTAATTGGATAAGATCAAGCCCTCTTTGTTTTTTGAATATGCAGCATTTATATTTATTGGCACCAAAAGTTTTCTATATTGATATATATAATATATATATTCACTTCAATATTTTTCCATCATACTATTTAAGGAAAGCAGATTATTATATATTAACTGGGAACAGTTCATTTGAACTTTGCATTGATTATCAGCAGATAAGACTGCAGGGCTTGTGCATTAAATTATTTCCTCTGGACACAATGATTTTCTGCCCACGTGCAGTTTTGAAATGAGGCCTCCCTGATGTTTAGAATGGGTGACGAAGAACAGAGTAAGTTTAGTTTACAGCACAGTAACAGCTGTATTATAGGCACAGCAGGTATTTAAGAAAAACAGGAACATCACCATGGCAATGCTCACATTGACAGTGTTAACATAGTGTGTTGGCATGAGGACGCTTGCTCTTTAGCTCAAAACACATCCGGACGGGAAGCTTTAACTTTTCTCAGCTTGCTTTTGAGTAGTGAAAGGTTACTGCAGGTGATTTAAAATGAGCGTGCTGCAAAGCTAAGATTGAGTTAGTTATCTACATCAGTAAACAATTAAAAGTAGACTCAATTCGACCGACTGCCCAACACTGTGATGTTCTTAGCTCCTGAACAGAAACCCAAGCCCGTGTTCACTTGGAGTACAGTCAAAATTACCTAGCGGCTGCATTCCAGGATGGTTTGCTCTACCAATATCTGTCACTTTACTCTGGGGATAACCTAATTTCAGCTGAGAGCCTACAGCACGGGAGAGGACTTTTACTGCCGTGCTCCGTGCGTTTTATCCATGATCGAAGCTGTTCTGGGGGCCTGTTGTCATCATTCATAATGGGACCAGTGAATGTAATTTGGGAGAGTGATTGGTAAGCGAAGCAAGAGAGAGAGAGAGAAGGAAGAGGGGGAGGAGGAACAAGTGAGAAAGAAAGAAAGGAAGGGCAGCACATAGCTTAAAGTAATGTCATGTTGAAGATCCTCTCATGTTGATCCATAATTTAATATAAAATGTAATATCATCAATCTGTGTTGGTAGGAGACACATGATGACACTGTCTGTACACTGATCACTGCACACATAGTATTAGGGTAAAGGGCTTGTGTGGAGTTCAGATTGAGACTGAGGAAAGGTCACCCAACCTGTCCACCAGTCCTTTGGATGTGGGGGAGATTTGGGATGCGACCCGCCCATTTCCTGGGTTTAGGGTTAGCCACACAATTTGTAATCCAAACCCTCCACCCTACCTTCCCTTCGGAGACGTTTTGAGATGTAAAACGTCTTAAAACATATACTTCGTCTTTGTTAGTCAGAGGGGAACATTATCACACAGCCACAAGAAGCCATTTGTCAGGAAATTCTAAATATGGTTTAGCCAATCTTCCCTGACAGGTTAAACCACCCATAGTCCACACCATTTCAAATAGTTTTCAAGCAGTGTGACAGTGTAAACTTTCGTCCTGTTAGTTTGCCAGATTGGCGAGGTTTTTTCCCCTCTTCTGCAACACTTTCCATCTCCCCGCGAGCAAGAACATAAAAAGAAACTATTGTGACTGACTAGTACCAGCTACAGTAGTCCACCAACTAGCCCTGCAAGTAGTCACTGGGTCACCAAGCCTCTGGCGTTACCTATTTTGCGAGGACACGCAGATAAACTTCATTTGTGTGGCTCCATCTTTTTTGGTCCTCCTCTCTCCTTCCTTATCTGTCGCCTGGGGCTCCGGCTCAGTGATAGTGCTGCAAAAGTGTGAACACTGGAGGAACTGTCCACATTTTCATTTCAAGCAGGTAAGCCCTCAACCAAGTGCACATTTTGTGTGTGTGTGTGTGTGTGTGTGTTTGTCAGGCACCTCTGACACCCTCCTCTAAGTCCATTCCCAAGTTGTTTTTATTAGACTACGTTGTGTTGCCTGGTGAATAAAATGATGATGTGTCAACTTGATTTAAGGATTATGGTACACACAGGCAAAATCTTTCCTTAAAAAATGTTTTGCTGATATTAAGAAAAAGTCTTGACATATTTAAAGTGATTTGCTACTGAGGATTAAATCATCAAAGCTTTGAATCACAGTGGAGATACTTACACTACGTGGTGTAGGAGTTATATTCACAAACTGGTGGAGTATGTCACTTCGATTACACCCATGAAATGACATGCATGTAAGAATGCATGCAGGACTTCTCTGTGACTTTATCAGTTGCAATTTACAGAGGGGGGTGTGATTTTTTTGTCAGGCTTATACTTCACCTTCACAGTCACTTGTATCTTACATGGCATTAAATAAAGTTAACCGAAAACAAGGGATTGGACAATAAAAACGTGATAATCAAAAAATTCAGTGTGCAGCAGCAATCAAAAGCATTTTCATTATGCATGAGACAGTCCAACATCAGTGAGACGTTTCCCTCACGATGGGACTAACGTTGCAGCACACCCTTGAATTTGCCCTAAAAAACTAATCTTGGCCAAGCAATGTTTTTCACAAGAGCAATTTGGTTCCTTTATGGACAATTATCAAAAAATCCTTTCAGTGACAATTTGTTGTGTTTTGCTTTCTCAGAGACAATCTCAAAGAAATGTTGGTTTAACTGTCAGTACTACTGATGCAACATTGAAATACGTTCAATGCAAGGAGACAACTTCAACAAAAGATGACACAGCAAGTGGTTTTGTATGAGCATATACATCTAGGGCACTCTAAAGTAATGTTGACAAAGAGGGAGAGAAGAGCAAAAACTTTATGTCGATATCTTTTTACAGCAAACGTATACATCACTCAAACTGAAAAGTGGAGAGTAATTACACAGATCAGAAAAAGGAAGGATGATAGTTCTGAGTGCTTCTGCTTCTGACCTTTTTATTCAGCTGGATATGAAAATTCCTTTTATGCAATCATGGTCACCTTGAGTGCTTCATCTGAATTCTCAAAAAAAAGTTTAAACCTGACTTTGTGTTCTTTTTTCACTCTATCCACACCAATCATAAAAGCCCCTAAAAGCATATTGTTGCAAAGGAAAAAAAAAAATTGCAATTTTCTTCAATTTGACATATTGTATATGTGCAAAGACTTTGGGGGGATTATTTTGAAACTTTGCTTGATCAGTTTTTGTAGCTCAGTCTCACACTTTATATTAGGGTAAATACTGTATATTTTCACGTTAATTATTTGTGCTGTTATGGTTACTGGAAATTACACTAATTCATTCACTCACTTCTACACTGATGTAACTTTTCCTGAAAAAGGAGCGAAATTTTTAAGGGCATACGTTCACATAAAAGGCGATATCTACAATGCAAATTAATTTAGGGAAATAAAGTGGACTAGTGGACTCTCAGTCAAATAGCAAAAGATGTAGTTTGATGACGCCGTGAAGTAGCGTGGCATCATGGGAGTTATTGTCTACACCACCATTTACGGTGAAAATCATGTTATGTGGCGAATTCAATCGTATTCTAAAAATAACTTTATGAGCGTGTTGTAATGTTATGTTATGTACATATTAGCACATCGTAGTAAGCTAGATCAATAATGTTTATAATGTTGATAATAGATCGAGTCTCCACTGGATTAATGTGGGGTATGCAATTAACGAAAAATATATGCTGTGAGTCAGAAAAAAAGGCTGTATTACAGTTAATGAGTATAATTATATGACATTGTCTCATCAGTCTCCCCCTCCTTTCTCTTGTGGTAGACGCAGTCTGCCAGCAAAGCAAGTCTGTGCAATGAAAGGATGCACAGTTGAAATTCACTAGAGATACAAGTTCAACTTCTTTAAGTTGTCAACTGACTGAAAACATGTACATTTTTTATGCTGAAAAACGTATTTATTCTAAGTTCTATTCACTAGGGTATTATTTTCAGGGTTAACTTAAAGAGGTCCATCTGATGGTGTATTTCTCTGTATGTATTCATTAACTTGTTTTACTAGACGGAACTGCTGGGTCATGTACAGTCATATACAATTTTACACTGTTGTACAACTTTAAAGTGTAAAATATCCCAGACAAGCAGTCTGAGTCAGTGAACAAAACATAAAAGTGGTGCAACTTTCAAAGTACTGTAAAATGAAATGTGATGATCAATTCTTTAAATATGAAATAAGATGCTTATTCTCTCACTTTAAATTCACTAATGAAGACCAATCCAGAAAACATTGCACTTGTTATTCATAAAACCAGCTGCGCCTGCCAAAAGCACGTCAGTGAATGCATCTCCAGGGTTTCATTCCAAAAATCATTAGAAAATATGACACCTGCTCTTAAAATGATGCTTGTGTGAAAGCAAATCTGAGTTTAGCTATTTGATGGTGTCAATCACTGATTATTTTAAAACAGTAACTGAACACTGAAGTAAACACCAAACATAACTCCAGACATTTTGACCTGGACTCTATTTTCTCATTTTCTTGGCTTTACCGATGGATTCTCATCAAAATGTATTTGCTACATTATAGAGCTGCTTACATTTAGTTCGGCAGGGTGCAAGCCAAACAATGGCAGTAACTTTTACTAATACGCCACAAATACACAGAGCTACACTGCCCACACACAAGGACAGCTGACAATTGTGAAATTAAAGAGGTGGCAAAAGGCCATACTCATGGTGCCAAACCAGAACGTGTATAGAATACAAAAAATAACAGGCCAGTGAGTTACACGTTTGCAGCCTCTCAGTGCAGGACTCTTTTCACCAGATTTGTGTGGCTCATAATTCGTAAACTGACTCGTTGGCTACAGCCGGAAGAGAGGTCACATGCCTTTAATGATGTCATGTCATAATGATAGTTAATTGGAAATAAATAAGACAGTATTTTCTGCCCATAAACTCTAGTAAGTAACACTAACGTTCAGCATGCACAAATCCTGAGAATACTTTGGTTTGCTTAGGTTTAAACTGATGAAAACTACATGCTCTCTAGTCTGTATCATGCCATACCAATTACAAAGCAACCCACTGAACAGGAAGTTGCCGCAGTGTTAAACATTCGGTACAATGTTTGCAAGCACAACAACACAGATGAGTTCCAACAAAGTTTATTTCTGGGGAGAGCTGACTGGAGCTTTACATCAGAGAAAATGTGAATTTAGTCAGAGATTAAAGCGGTGATTCAGATCTAAAATACACACATCAGAGGGGACGAGTGACAGAGCAAAGGGGGGCTCGGTAATCAATTATAGCTGCTGCATGACTGTGCGATCGTATGTGTGTAGTGCAGGCGCTCAAAGTACAGTGTTTCTCTGCCTTGAAGTACAGATCAGGTCCTCAGCGACAGAAAACAGTGTGTCTGCAGGGAAGAACTTTGCAGAGAGTGTGTGTGTCAGTGTGTGCCTGTATAACACAAAGTGTCAATCCACTTTGAAGTATAGGTCCTCAGTGACAGGATACACTCCATGCTGAAGTGCTTTACTGTTTGTGTGCGTGTGTGTGTATGAGTGTGTGTGTTGTCATTGTGCTTCCCAGTATGTACAGGTGGCAGTCTACCAGCATGGACTTGAAAAGGTAAGCATTAAATCTGTGCTCACTTCTCTTCCGTTTCCATTAGCAACTCTCAGTTTTTATCACACAAAAACATTTTTGTATCATTATACGTGTGTAATACACAATTCTAAAGATGCATTTACCCATACATCAATTTCACTCACTGACTCTGTAAATGGGGATTATTTGATGTGTGTCTCTGTTTATAAATTGGTTGCAGAAGCCTATTTTAGTATTCTGTGCACAGCAGCAAATTCTCCACTAAGTATAGAAGAGTCGGGGTATTTATAATCAGAATTCACTCATATGCTCAAACGCTGAAAAATAAGTTGTTTAAATAGACAGTAGCATTGTTGACTGAAGCTGGCTTTGTGTTATCTACAGAACACAAAGTGAAAATTCATTTGGGATACCATTTTTGACTCTGGTAGTTTTCAGTGCCACAGAAATTATAGTAATTAAAGGTCATCCAATTCTCCAGGTACTCTTAAAACAGGCAAGAACATACAGTCAGACCCAAATCAGGTCCTTTATGCTGAATTCCAACTTTTACTTTAGTGTAGGCTAAACTAAAAGTTAAGCCACAAACATTCACATTTCTATGTGAGTCATGACGGTTAACACCAACAGATACCGTGTTGCACAATAGAGTATGTTCTTAATGCAACTTGTGAATGTATGTGTTTATAATGAGTGGATTGGATACGATTGTTAGCGTGTTATGTTGTTGGGTGCAGATGTTGCCTAGGCTGTGCAATCTGCTTGTGCTGTTTTATAATTAGAGCTTGTCTACAGCTCAGTTCAAGACAGGTTTTCCCACGGGGAAAATGTCCAAATCAGAAACATCTCTCGAAATATGCGACTATTGTATATTTAACATACAAACGGTACTCATCGAATGCAAGATTACATTACAGGAAAAAAAAATGTACACATATTTGTTCAGCTCTTTACTTTAGGAAAATCTTTCATAACATTAAATGGCTTGTATTTATAAAAAAACATGGTTACGTTTCATAAAAATGAATAAAAGTATGCAAGATGTGACTGTAAATGTCAAATTCATACATTCTGGTCATATCGTCCAATCAAAAAGGCAATTTAACATCCTTCAGCAATGTTTGGAAGCAACATTTTTTTTTTTTTCTTTTTGCTGTGTTGTTCCTTCAGTGTTTTTTAGATGATTTACTTCTACTAGTCCAGGATGGTTTAAAGTGTTAATGGGTGTGAACTTCCATTAACGCTGGTAGCCTATTGATTTTCACACTCCAAGTGATATTAATATCATCTGTGTGAATGTTCCTTGTCTAAGTTGTTTCTTGTGTGTGTGTGTGTGTGTGTGTGTGTGTGTGTCTATGTGTTTATGCTTGTTGTTAATACATGTATACTATGTGTGTGTCTGTACCAGCAAATTGGACTCCTTGTGTGTGTCGTGTGTGCTGAAGAGGTCCTTAGTGAGAAAATATAATGTATTTAGAGAAGAACTTTGCTGCCCTGGAGAGAAAGAGAGAGAGAGCAAGAGAGAGTGAAAAGAAAGTGAAAAGTGCGTGCGTGTTTGTGTGTGTGTATGGATTGTGTTTGTCAGTTTCTCACTTATGGCAGTCAACCAGCACGGATTTGGAAGGGTAAAAGTACAAATTGTGCTCTCTTGTCTCTTCACTATTTCAGCAACTCTCACTTTCTCATGTAATCACAGAAACCCAGTGCACCTTTCTCTCTCTCTCTCGCCCTGTGTCTCTCTCTCTGTTTATCTAATTGGTGTGCAGCATCCACCCACCAGCTGTCAGGAGAGGGCCCCATTGCGGAGCTCCAAGCCAGCCAATTACTGTCTAGGCAGGTTTGTGCCACGAGGACCCAGTCAGACATCCAGAACCTCCCTGAGGGCTCTGCCATGGCCGCCTGGTGACGGGGAGGGCAAAGCGGGTCAAACGCCGGGGCCGCTCCCCCTCCCCTCTTCACCGCGCCTTCATCTTAATGGATCTGACAAACTCGAACAGCTCAAAGCCACGAGGTTTCGAGGGGAAGGGCAGAGGAGGGGAGGGGAGGGAAATGTGAGGAGAGGAGGCCAAGAGAGGAGGTAAAGCAAGGGTACAAACAACACAGAAGAAAGAGAATGCATAGTGTGAGTGGGTAGTAATGTAGCTGATTAAACATCAAGCATGTCCATCTCCAGTGAATCTGAGAAATGCAGTAGTCTGGAGGGAAGAGATCAGAGGGTGCTCGACAAGAAAAAATAGTAAAATGGGAGAAGGTTTAAAGGTGGGAAACTGGACATGGTAGACGGGCAGCCAATCAGATGGAAATAATGGAGTGATGGAAATAGAGGAGCTGAGGAAGGTGAGTGTAACAGTGATGAAGTTTTTCTGTTCTGTTCTATTTTATTTTAAGTGGGAGTCAATGACCTCTGGTCAGCAAAGCATTTCAGCTACAAATGTATGCATGTTGGGCAACCCAAAGCGCTTTATTATTTCAAGTCTTTTCTTTTTCTTTATGCATGTAAATGCTTTTTTTCTCTCTCACAAATGCCCATTCCTTCATCCCACTTTAATCTGTCCCTCAGTTGCACCAACATGCACACATTCAATTGTTTTTCTAATAAGGTTTATTCAGGATCAGTTTCATTCTATTATTTCTTTCAACCTCAGTCAGAACATATAGTCAAGTCAATTTTATTTATATAGCGCCAAATAATAACAAAAGTTATCTCAAGACACTTTTCATATACCGTAGAGCAAGTCTAGACCATACTGTTCAAAATATTATTCACAGAGACCCAACAGCTCCCACCATGAGCAAACACTTGGCAACAGTTACAAGGAAAAACTCCTTTTTAACAGGTAGAAACCTCGAGCAGAACCAGGCTCTGGGTGGGCGGCCATCTGCCTCGACCGGTTGGGTTGAAAGGGAAAGAGAAAGGGGGAGAGGGGAGAGAGAGAGCAGGAGGGGACAGCATAATGAGACTAATAATAATAATTGTAGCAGTGGGGGTTGTGCAGGAACATGGGGGCAGTAGGTGGCCTGCAATCGTTAGTTAGTAACATGCATTAATGGGATAAGAATGTGTACAGATGGAGAGGGAGATGAGGAGAGAGGCGCTCAGTGAATTGTGGGAAATATAGCAACATAACTAAGGAATGGCTCTTGCTCACCTGAGCCAGCCTCAACTATGAGCTTTATCAAAGAGGAACGTTTTAAACATACTCGTAAATGTGGAGAGGGCGTCTGCCTTCAAAACCCAAACTGGGAGCTGGTTCCACAGGAGAGGAGCATGATAGCTGAAGGCTCTGGCTCCTGTTCTACTTTTGGAGAATGTAAGAACCACAGGTAACCCTGCAAGTACTATTAGCTCTGAACGATGTATAAAACAATGCATTGTTTCAACAATTCTTCACATACAGTACACACTGGCCTTTCCAGCACTTCCTGTGACATGGAGGATCTCATCCGCTTTTTCTTGGGTTTGTATATAATTGCAGAAAAATGTATTTGGTCCTCACAGGAATGAAAGTTAATGGTATAACACTTGTATCCCATAGATTTTTGCCATGCAAAATCCAGGTTAGGGCACAATACATTTTTCTGTTTTAAAACAGAGGCGCAAAGTGAGGCTTAATTTTTAGGGCCTAGTTAAAAACATGCCAAGCAGTGAACCAGCTATTCGTCTCTTCACAGTCACCATTACAAAGGGCCTCTACTCTCCTCCTCTTTCCCAATTTTTTATGTAAGAAAAAGTATGTTTAAATTGTTTTTGAAGGACTTGATGAATCTGTTTTAAAAATTAAAAGCATAACACTGGTTCCTTCATGAATCAGAACAAAGAGGAGAAATATTACTGTGGTGCCTTCCTACTACATCCCAAGGAATTAAAAGATAAACAGCACAAGGAAATCAGCAGCACACAGCAGAGTCAAGGGGAAGTAGCTTCAAATTGATTTAATGGGACATAATAACTGTACAATCATAAGAATTGCTGTGTTCACACACTCCCAATTTGCTTTCCAGTCAGGGAAATGAAAGGATGCATTAATACAAGTGCAGCTCATAGATACAAAATGAGGAACAGATAGTGGATTAAGTAAGAACTATGTCTTTATACTCAATACTGTTTGAAACAGCTCCGCATTTTGTCACCAAAAGAACAAACTCAATTCAACAGAGCAGAGTTTGCAATGTATTTATGGGACTAATCAGATTTTTATTTCACAGCTATCTCTCAGTGTTGGCCTGGGGTGGATGTAGACAGCCATTTGTCACCTCTGTCAGCCACTTCTATTTGCGTTCCAGTGACGAACTTCACTGGGAGGGTGTAATGCGTGGAAAGTTCACGCCAGAAGGTATTTCCCCAGATCCCACCAGCCAGTTGCAGTTGCTAGTTCAACAAAGATTATGTGATCCCTCACCGGCTTCCCACCCACAAACTGATAAATTGAACTGAACAGCAGACAGACACAGTTACGACTAGCAGGTGATCACAGCTGAGCCTCTAGCAGTTAAAGAGTCAGATATTTCCCCAAAGAGTGGGTAGAAACAAAAAACAGAGCTAAAAAATGAATAAATATTGGAGGTGCATGTGGCAGATGGCCAGGAACACGACTCCAAATGAATGATAAAGTTGCTCTGCTATATCAGCTTAAAAGGTGATGATATGTCATTGTTGTGTTCACAGTGTCTTTTGGCTGCCCCTAAAAGGCTCAGAAAATTATTTATAACCGTTTTAACAGGATTTGCTATCCCACCGATCGACATTTGGTTAAAACAAGCCAACAAGCAGAGCAACAAAGAACAATGCATGACTGAAAAAGTTTAAAGTTATTGGCTTTGCAGTCATTTCACAAGGCAGGGAACACATTTGTCAGTGCACAAAGGAACACAATGCGTTTTTACGTGAGAAACACTGACTCGAAACATGACTTTTGTTTGTTCACAAACAGTCCACAAAGCACCTTTTAAACAGAGAATGTCTCTTTCAAATTGAATGAAATGGACATTCCCTTCAGTAATTTTATTTACTTAATGCAGCCTCTCTTCACAAAGACCTGCACAGTTACTTGTTGCTTGCTTTCTTCTGGGTAATTGCCCCATTGTAAATGTTGGCATTTATTCAGCATTAAAGTTAAGCAAGAACCTTGACTATTTCAAAGACGAGATTCTGCTGTTTGACTTTTGGGGAAGCGCAGTTCTCATTGGAGGACAGTCGGCCTTCTCACCACCAGCACCCTGCTGCCCAATGTGGTTACCACTACACCAGCACCTAGCCCTTGAGCTGACTGTGAAAGTGTGGAGAGGCTATTAAAACAGCGCTGACCTCCCAAATGCACTAAGTGTTGCTGTGGAGAGCCACCAGGGACAGCAGCCGTTAAAGGAGACATGGAGAGAGGACCAAAGGGAAATTTAAATGGAAATCACTGGGCTGCGTAAAGTCTCAGCTCTAACACAAACACACACCACTGCCGCACTCTCGCTTCACCAAATCTGACATTTTAGCACATTTGCGTTATTGTTCAACAAAGCGCCTGTTGTGTCACTGAGTAGAGATGTGAATTGAAAATGTCACTCACTCAGTAATGGATTTATTTATGTTATTACTCACTCGTGAGTAATAAAACACATTTGTATATGACTGAAGTAAGTAAGCAGTTACACTTGTAATCAACATAAGATGTAGTGAAAGGGTGCAGTATTGAATGATTCTACCTTTTCACTTAATTGAACTGCCATTGGAGGGAAACACATTTTTTACTCATTAAAAATACTAAATCCGACCTTGTCTCTGTTAACATACTACAAATAGATTTCATGTATCTTCCCTACAAAAGCAGCTTGAAGCAACTAAATAAATTACTTTTATATGGCTTTTTGTTAGGACTTGTTCAAGGTTAGGGAAAAATCATGGTCTTGGTTGAATATTGAAAAAGTCAATGATGGTGTCTTTTATTAGAGTAAACTTAACCACATGTGGGAATTAACCTCTTGTCCTTCACTTTCTTTGCTTTTAACATCATGCGGCACAACAGAGGATGAAATGAGGCTAAATTGTAAGTAAGTAAGATAACATAAGAAGATTAAATTTAGCTTTTTCTTCTCTGATACTGATACCTAAACTTAGACTCTTACCCAGTGCTGATCCATTATCAGTTCTTGCTTCTTTCCTGCTTCTCAGTTTAACATCTGTAAACCTCACACTGTATTGGTCTAATTATTCTGTGTGTACCGTTAACATTATGTTGTAATCACTTAGTATCTGTAAGTGGGGACGTTAATTCACCAATATTCATTTTATTAAGTTTGTAAAATGTTGGCGTTGTACAATTTCAAAACACCAAAGACTAAGAAACAGCATTTAATATTTATCAGTCATTTTATCAGTAGAATGTCTACAATTTCTCGCTGTCAATCAACATATCAATAGCCCTGGACCTTATTACCTTAAGAGTTTACTAAATCATATTTGACCTCGACACAGCTCTAATAAAGTGCATTTTGTAACAGTTTTTTCCAGTCGACTAATTTCTTCATGTATATCATAAATCTTGAAACTATTCAACATCAAATAAATCTTCATTTTGAAGCAGCCGTGGTTATTCTAAAAAAGAAAATGTGCAATGCATCCCTTTCTGAAGCTAATAAGATACTTTGAGAGGCACATTGACTTGGCACTGAAATAGTTAATGAGGTTAGTGCAAGTATCAGGTGCATCAACAGTGGTCTAGCAGCCCAAGTTAAACTATTTCAGCAAGTTGCATGAGCTAAAACTGCAATAGGAATAGATTATGAAAGAAGGTGGCAATAATACATTTCATAGCTTCTTTAAAAGAAAATATTTTTCTAAATGAGTCTCACATTATTCAGTTTGAACAGGCTGCAGATGTTATTAGGTATTAACCAGCAGCATAACATAAGTTGACAGTATTTAGCCATCTTTTTCTATCATGTCGATCAATTGTCACTGATGTTAATAGTCTCTTCTCGTACCAGGTGCTTGTTACAGTATTAATAGGCTACTGAGAAATGTTATGCATTGTGCAAACTGTCAAATCCGGGATAAATTGCTGGAGTTATTTTCTTGAAGGTTTAGCCCACCTTTCAGCAGGTAATCACATTCAACTGTGGCAGTTTGCTGCCTCTATCTCTGCACCACCATTGTCACAGCACAAGTAGCAATCAGGGGGCTTAAGTTGGCCATCAGACAGCAGCAGAGAGAGGGCTGCTGGTGGTGCGAGTTTCCAACTGAGAGCTGACAGTTTAGCACAGTATTTATTTCTGAGTCTTGGACTTACAGCTCCAGGGATGTGAACGACTTCAAAAGTCTTTTTTGGCACGCGGTCCACTTTACAAGTTGTCGACATGCTTTGTCAAGGTTTGTTTGGCTTTGGTGAAATTTTAAAAAAGGCTTGGGGACGAAATGTCCTTTGAAGTTGCCAAAAGGAAATGACTGTTATGTGTATATATATAAATTGTTTAATCTTGTGTTTTGCCTGGTAAAAAATGTGTTCTGCATCAGGAAATTAAGTGTAAAATATCTCTGTGTGTATAATGTGTCCATGTGCCCTTGTACTGCTATATTTGTGAGGACCAAGTGAAGCTTTTAGAGTGACGATTTATAAAAAGAGAGGACTTTTTATTTGGTCCTCACTTCTCTAGTGCTTAGAGAAGTGGTCAGACTTGCTTTTAGGGCTGAGGTTTGTGTTAAGTTTAGTTTAAAATTAGTGCAAGGGCTTCAACACATGAGGATTCTTCCTAATATGGAAGTATGTGTGTGTGTGTGTGTGTGTGTGTGTGTTTAAAATTATTCATGAGAATTTATTACTCTTGGGAAAACTGTAATTTCTCACTGTAAATGACATTAGAAACAAAACTGTGGATAACTAACCGTTAACTTTTGTGTATTCTTATCCTCTGATGTTCTGCGTTCATATTAATTAATTTAGATTATATGGTAATACTTTAATAGAACAACGAGTCCTCTTTAAAAACACGCTATCAACCATACAGTATCATTTGATCCTCTGTTTGTTTTAGCATGTCCTCTGGCAGGAAAAGAAAATATATATGGCACACATATGGCCATTTCTGAGTTATTTCTGTCCCATTCTTGTGAACGTGATATCTCAGGATTCAAGGATGAACTGATAAGACTTTAGTGGTCAAAGGTCAAGGTCAGTGCGACCTCATTAAACACGTTTGTTTGGCCATAACTCATCATCATCCTATCATACGCTAATTATGATAACATTTCACATAAATGTCTAATAGGATAAAATGATGAAGTGATGCTATTTTATATCCAAAAGGTCAAAGGTGAACTTCTCTGTGACATCATAATGTTCTGCCAAAACACTTTTATGGTCATTATTCAAACGTCATAACTCAGGAACAGAAGAGAAGATTATATTTCACATTTGGTCAGATACTGAATCTATGACACTAATCTTGGGTGCCCTCCTTGAAACTGTGGTGATTTTATAAATATTCTCTACTCTGTGTAAAAAACATTCAATGATTCAGTAGCAAAAACTTCACAAGACTATTTGTCAACTTGTGATTCTTCAGATTTATCTTGCGACCCCTCGGGGGGTCCTGACCCACAGGTTGGGATCCTTTGCTTTAAAATATATTTTGCCACACAGCTGAACTGTAAGCAAACATTTCAACATCAGAAGTGGAACAAACTCAAGCAGCATAAAAAGTTAACCTTTTTTTAAGTTCAGTTCAGTAGGTTTTTAGCTGCAAATGAAAGTGAGAAAATAAAATGAAGAGTTGTCTTTGTTTCAGTACAAATTAGTTTTCAGTGTAGACTGGTGTACCCATCTCAAAGTGCTAAAAATCGCATGTTTTCGCCAGCATTTTTCCTGGGACAGGTAGTAGATCCCTTCCAAATACCATGATCTGAATTACCGGTACTCAGCCCTAGCACATCTGCATGCATGTGTGCAGATTTGTGTGTACAAAAGTATGTACACACAGACGAACATAGGCACAGCACATCCACCGTGCCGATATCTCCCAGGTAAATATTTGTTGCAAAGTCGGTCAGAAGTGCCAGCTTCAGATTGCTCCATGAATCACACCTGCTGTCCTCCTCCCACATCCTCTCCCAGTCATTCATCAGGAAACATTTCACCTCCGTTTACCACACACGGCTCAGCAACAACCGCTGCCATGTTGGCCTGCACAACCCTCTGGAATCACTTTCCAGCGCATTCAGCCACACACACATTAGCAAACCACGACGAGGGGCCGTGATTAGTGCATTGTAAAGTGATTACCTGGACGACTGTCTCGCGGTGTTGCCCGCTGAGGCTGGCGGCGCAACCGAAATAAACGTCAGGATGAATGAATGCCTTTAAGTCGCTCGTTCTCTCGCTCTTCCCTGACTCTCAAGTGTGCACACAAAAGCATGGTGGTGAAAACACGGCAGAGGACGCCCTGCTCCTGGATGCTCCCTTCCTGGGCTGTGATGAGGGAAGCTGAGCCTTTTGTCTGCTTGAACAATAAACCACCTGTTTCCAGAGCACATGTTCATTGTTGGATACTTGTGGATAATTGCTCATGCCATTGGTTGTTTTTTTAGTGTGACTGTCGGGAAGTGGTAGGCAATATCACTCGCAATCAAGGCCTGATTATGTACGTGGTGTGAGACCATTTCAGGAAAATTGCTCTTGGATTGTGATGCATACAGTAACACCAAGGTCCCACTCAGAGTAAATGTTTGGCTGTGGGTGGTAATCTGCCATTCAGCTGCTGCAGAGGTTCAGCAACCACAATGGGAGAGAAGCAGGCAAAGTGGTGTCATCCAGGAAAGAAATGGCATGTAGTGCAGCAAATAAACAACCATTAGTGATCAACAAATAATATTATGAAGACAAAACTTAAGAAAACAGAGACATGTTTGGAAAATTGTGGCAAAAGTTACACTCTGAAATAATTAGAACTATAATGATCCATGACACACATGAATGTGATGAAGTTAACTCACAGATGGAGTGTGAAACATATCAGTATAACGCACCAAACCTCCAATTACATCAGTGTGCAGACTCCATGTGATAACTTAATACAATTTACCACAAAGAGAGAAAAAATGGCATCATGAGTTTCCAGGGCTGCTGACATATGGAGAGGCATCTCCTGAATACTTAGTTTGTTTCTGTGTTTATGTGTATATGTGTGTTTATACAGTATTGTTATGTCCAAAATCCGTCTAGCAAACATCTTTTTGTCTCCTTACTTCCCACCTTCTGTCCTTCATCATCTCTCACAAAGACTGATGTGTGTGTTTATCCTGGCCAGTTTATTTCCTCCCATCCCTCACTTCCACCACTCTGCACACTGTCCATCCCTCACCTACTACTACCTGGATTGAGACTTATCTTGAGTATGTGGCAGTTTTTCCATGACAAATAGACCAAAACGTGCCAAGAAAGGAGTTTTCCGACATATTTTGTCTGTTATTTGTTGCCGCAGTCATTGCTTCAGACAGGATAGTACTTTTTGGATTATATTTATTTCGCAATTTTTTTTTCTTTTGGCATATCTAACATCACATGTGTTCCCTTCCTCTGTCCAATCTGGCTTGTTTTTTGGGTGACTTTTTTTCACCAGACATTTCCAATAACCACTCGATAGAAATAAAAACAACAGTAACACACACACACAACGTTTTAAGGTTTTAATCAAGATTTGATCCAACTGTAAAAGCCGACCATTACTTTGGCAATATTATCATGTTCTGTGAAAACAGTGAGGATTTTATGTTCACATATAAAGGAAAACACTGAGTGACTACAAAATGGAATATTTAATTGTCCCCTCTAGACATGTTTTAAGAATGAGTCTGTTTTATACAATAACAAAAAAAGTTATTCAGTATACTCACACAGATATAAATGAATGGACAAAATAATAGAAACCTCTATAAATGTAAGGCAACACAAGTCAACAGCACCACACATTACATCCTCCAACATGAGCATACAGCTGATTTAACACCTCTCTAAAACTGTTTCAACAAAAACATTATGACCTCCATGAAGGTAAGATTTATGGCAGGACTGTTGTATTAGACTGCATTAGTTTTAGCATCCGAGTAAACTGGCAACTGAGTGTATGTGTGTGGAAGTTTCAAATTTCCACATTTCCCCTCAGCAGTTTGCTGAACAGCCTTCTAGTATCAAACTGCACATATATCATTCTGAACAGGGAAGGTCAAACATCCAGCTGAGTAAACTTTTCTTCGAGGTGGTTTGGAAAATGGGGCCCAGGTCATAAATAGAGCATTTAGACTTAATTTTGGATATACTGTTAGAGGATTTTAGGAAATAAAAACTTAATATAGTCTCTGGTAAAAGCTAGGAAGTGGACCATGATTAAGATTGTATTGTCAAATTACTGTTCTCAAGGTCATAATAAGCCAGGGCATTTTACCCTTTAAGTCATACAAGATAACTGCAGACTCAGTTGTGACATATTCTAGTCTTCAGTTGGCCGTAAGGACTCAGGACTGCAGAGCCACTTCCTCGTTTCCTGGACCTGGCAAACAAGAGAATATAAAGCCTTTGTCCTCCGGACCATCACTCACCCTCCTTTCCCCTTCATCTCATTCTGTTTGTGTTCTTCCTTGTTCTTTCTCTTTTAATGAGTCCCTCTAGCCGCTCTCCTTTGAAGCCTTAAGCCAAGCAATTAACATACAGCACAAGCCCGGCTAAAGTCCTGTAAAGAAATCGGCATGTGTATGTCGTACTTGCCTTCAAAACAATCCACGCAGCACAGTGAGTGCGCTTTTATTTTGAACAATTTTCACTTATGTGACATTTTCTTTGCACTTGCAGACGTGGCGATTTCACGAGAGGTAGCCGCTGCCCTCTGAGTGCTCCGGCCGTTGTCATGGAAAAGTTTGTCCTCATGTGAGTAATTCTGAGGATTTAAATAGCTGAAAGTGTAGCCCCGCTGATCTGAAGTGGATAATGATGTCTCTCTCTCATGCTGACAATCTTTAAAATGTTTGTCTCCTTTGATTTCAGTGACACACAATACACTCCTACCTTTTACAGAAGCAGATGAGTGTGTGTGCAGGAACACCTGGCAACTGGGATCTTGATTGTTTTGACCTTTATTCAGAGAGGCTTTTGTCGGGCACCACCATGCGTCACACGTACTTACATGTGCACACAGTACAGTATAATTATAGACTTGTAGGCTCTCAGCAACTGCATTAAAGCAGCTTGGATTGGTTAATGTTCTTCTACGTATCTTGATTGTTGAGAGGAAGAGGAAAAGGATTAGATGGCACTACACACTCTGTATATGTGCCTTTATTTGTGGGTAATTCAGAGGTTTGTGTACACACACACACACACACACCCACATACACACACACACTAAAACGCATGCGTTTGCAGGAGCTAAAACAAAACACACAGACACACACACACACATGCAGTCTTCTTCTGGCTGGGTGTCACTTGAAAGGCCACCTTTTCCCTTTAATGCTTCACAGACTGAGCTGGTTTAATGAGGATTTGCCCACACTTTAAAAGAAAAAAAAAGAAGTTGCTTACAGTAATTAAAAATACACAGACACACACACACACACACACACATGCTTGAGCATTGATGTGGACAAGACTAAAAGTGACAGCTTAAACATTTCATACATGAAAAGACACCAAACTGTAAACTGTTAATATAATGGTTTATATTCGTCACCGGTCAAGTACACAATATTTTATGTTAAACAAACTTTGCTGAAAGTAGGCGAATCAATCATAAACTATCATATAATTATGACCAATGTGGTGTCCAGCGACTCACTGATCCTTTCTTTCCAGGAATCACCTCAGGTGTCAGAAGCTTACACGGTTACATTTCTTGGATTTCCGTCACAATTGACCACTGTCCTGTGACACTGACCACTTTTTCCACATGACTAAGTGAGAAGGAAGTGAGTGGGAAGCGATTAACTGCGATGGCAAAAAAGGAGAGGTCGAAAGAGAAACACATTATGTTTGATTACTCATGTCAGATCCAATCACATTCATATCATGGAGCTGATGAACTCATGCAGATATTGACGGCAGTGAAATTCCAATTTGAATATATTATAGTTCAGATCTGAGGGTTAGAAGTGTGTGTGTGTCTGCACCAGCATGTGTGTGTGTGCCAAGCATTTTTTGCCAAGAGTTTCCTGGTGACTAATGTATGTGATTACTTTGTCTTTGTTGGAATTCTTCAATTTGTTTCTTCAGGTACGCTTACACACAAACGCTCAACCTAAAACACAAATAAACACACACACACACACCTTTTGCAGTAACTAATTGAAAAACCCCACATCTAATTAAAATGTGAGAGGAGTCTTTAGGTGTTGTGTTGAGCACAAAAAGCTCCCACTGACCCACTTCGCTACACAGGTAGGGCAAAGTAACTTCCATTGCTGCTTTAATTAGAGTGCTTTTCCTAATTGTGTTTCAAACACCAAAGACTGCAGTCTCCAGAGACGCTCTTTTTATAGTTGAAGGTGAGAAATGAGCTAGCGTTATGTGCATGTGTGTGTTTTTACAGTATATTTGACTGCGCGCCTACATAAATGTTCATGACAGTTTGTCAGCAACCATTTGGCCTCGCATCAGCTCCGAGACTCACAAAAGCTCCCAAGGTTAAACTAAAAATAACATTTCCCTGTTCTCTTCTGCCACTTTTTCTCTCCCTCTTCCTCCATTCTGCTTTCTTCTTTCTGTTCATCCCTCCACATACTCAACCTATTCCTTCCTCTCTTCACTCTAGTCCCCCTTTACGTCATACTCCCTCTTTCCTCCTCCTTGAATCTGTGGCCTCTCTGTTAATTAGCTCCTTTGCCGTCTACCATTTAGAGATGACAGAACCAGCATTTAGTAATTGACACACAGCAATAATCATCTCTACCTTGACTGTGCCAGACCCCTGCTTTTCAGTGAATTTAAGTGTCCTTCCACACAGAATCAAAGGTGTAATTGTTAAATGGCTGCAGTGCACTAATGCACACATTCAAGGATGTGAACGCAGGGGAAATACAGCACATATATATGTTTTCACATGCAATGGAGACTCCCACATTCACATACAGACAGACAGAAATGTAAATGCATGGTTGGTGTGTAAATATACACACATACTGTACACATACACGCACACACACACACACACACACACACACACACACACACACTGCTCTTGGCCTGCGCTCACCACTTCACCATAATGCAGACAGACCTTTGGCCCCGAGGGCAGACGGTTGTGTTAAATAGCATCACTGTCAGAGTCAGAGGCTGCGCTCCACATTCACTGTTCCAACGCTGCTTCACACAGCGCTGGTGCAGCAGTGAAACAAACGCCCCGACACTCCCACCACCCTCACCACTCGAGGCTATGCTCTCCATGTTCTCCTTGATACGACCCCATGTTATTCTGATTATGTCATTGTACGAACGGCTGAAGAAGCGTGGCTGGAGTGGTATGGGCTGAAAAATATAAGAGAAGGCAGACAATTGGCTATAAGAGGAGGAGGTGAGGGAACGACTGCGGCTACACTGAAAACAGCACAGCATTTATGATGTTAAAGACACTGTACAACTTACGCTTCTTATATTTATTGGAGACTGGATTTTAACTCTGTTTAGTTTATTTCACAGCAGTGAATACTGTCTATGTCTTGGCGTTTGCAAGCTAAACAGTAGGATAACCGCAATGCTACAGAGAACACACTACTGGGAATGTGATGTCGTGGTCTCATTGAAGTTAATAAGATGCAGTACTTCAGTCAGTGTGAATCCCTCCTAACAACAATAAGGCACCGAATCCAAAACAGTCGATCTGCATTTTGGTTCCTTCTTTGAAAGTAAATGTGGTCCAATCAAATTTTTCTAATTAGTCAAAGGCATCCAGACGACATTGTGTCTCAGAGGACTTTATTATTTACAACCATTTAAGACACACTCTAATCAGACTCTATTCAGAACTGAAGGATCTCAAGATCATCTCATAGTTTAGCGGAACAAATGCACACAAAAAGGTTATCCAACTGTTGAAGGCTGTCTGCTCGTTTCAGCCGCGTTTTCAATCGTCTTCATCAAATGCACAGGAACAGAAACCTTTCAATTTAATTAATACAGCCACTTAACAGTTCATGTTTCTTGCATGCTTTGTTTTTGTAATTGCAACCTGAGGCGTCTTTTCACGTTTCAGGTCTTTTTTTTTTGCAGACACTGACAAAGGATTGCAACTGCTGCTGTTGTGCTGCAGATGTGCATACTTCTGTTACACGTCTCATATAGACAAAATCAAGTTTAATGTGTGGTTGAGGCAAATAAAATAGTGAGACAAGGTCTTTCTTAATGGCTGTGCAGAAAAGTCAAGAGATGGGATTAACTCAGACACATAGACAGGGTGTAAAGATCAGTTATTGTTTTTTCTTTGGAGAAAATGCCGTTAGCAACAGAACGGATACAGCATGAAAATATCAAATCTGAATAGATTTTTTTACATTGGATAACCAACTAATTAGATTAAGTTTATGAGAATTAGTTAATAACAGAGGGGTATTGTTCCAGGTTAGACATTTGGTATCAAGATCCATTTCCTTGCAACTCTTTCCCCGGGCTGTTGCAGATAAGAACATGTTTATGGTAAAATTGTCTGTTTAAATCGTTGTAATAACATAAGAAAAGGACAGAATGAGGATGTCTCAGAGTGAAAACAGAAAAATGGAAATTAGAAGAGAGGGACAAAGAGCGCCTGAAGCACATGGTTGACAGGAAGAGAGAGAACGATAACAACAAGAAGAGATTGTTTCCCTTCTGTAGAGTGATACCAGCGTTCAGTATGTAATGATGTAGTACTTATTTTGCCTCTTTTTTAATATCTACAAAGCTGCTAGTAAGGGATTCATGTGCACTTTACTTAAGATGTTTCTAAAATCTAACTGCATTGTGCAAAATGTAGCAGGTAATCTGGTAACTGTTGGAGGAATATTTCCTAACATGCAGGAGTTTTTGTCAGTTACAGGCCACTGTGAGGTGTGTCAGTGACCTGCTGATGTTGTTGCATGTTGCTGGTTATTGACATAGTCTGATAAAAGCTAATAAACTATACTTTAAAGCCCATTTGACTGTAATAATAATGACCTTGGCTGGGTAACAGCCAATTAACAGGCTGCTCCATCATGCTTGAAAATGTATCAAGTCTGTTTATGAGACAGGAACTGTGATACCACTAGAGAGGAAATATGAGAGTGTGTTCGTGTGTGTGTGTGTGTGTGTATGTGTGTCTTTTAGTTAGAGAGAAACACTGCAGCAAGATCATGACATGAACAGTGAGAGAGGCAGAGGCCAGCAAGCAAAATCATGGGGTACAATGGGAGTTAAAGGCAGAGGGGGAACTGCCCTGAGAGATAACACGATGAGGGCAAGATGAAATATTTACAAGATAGAACTAGGCGGGTTTATCTAACTCTGAAAAATAGATGAGTTCTCAGAGGAGCTTCCAGGGTCCGTCCATTCACACAAGAACAGGCCAGGAGTTTCATTTATAAAACTGTTCAGGGATTACAACCAAATTAAAATTGACCAAGCAGGACAAGCCTCGTATACTGGCCATATAACTCCCATAATTAAACATAAATAATGCAAACCCCCCCCTTTTTTTTTAGTTATTCATATACAGCAAATGTATTTGTAGGTCATTTGCTTGTAACGAAATGTTAAACAGTGATATTACTGCACAAATCTGCATGTGTTCATATTTGAATAATGCACTGACATGTACTGATTGCACGTCTATTAGACATCATCGTAGCATCAAAATGAAGGAATCGTTTCTGGGAGAAATGGTGTTCATCAGGGCAACCTGGTGGCCTAGGCATCCCCAGTTTGGATCTGGCTAATGCCACATGTCATTCCCATCTCTTTTTCCTCATTTCCTGTCTTCTCTCCACTGTCAGCTGGCATAAAAATCCCCTAAAGCTTCATTATTAAAAAAAAAAAAAACAGGTGTTCATCCCTTCATTTTGGTTCCAGAGACTTGAAGAATCTATGCCAAGAAGTATTGAAGCTGCACCGCCAGCTCAGGCAGTCAGAAAAGGTTAATTTTATAGAGAACAGAAGATGCTGTTTGACAGTGGAAGCACAACACATAAAAGTGCCACATTTATGCACAAAACAGTATCAACTAAAACAGAATGCAAATGGTGCACTACAGATGAGACATTATGCAAATATTAAATAACAAATAAACACACTATGCAAATGTGATGTTATATTTAGCGCCACAATATTGTCAGTGTTGTTTGGAGCGAGTGCATATGCAGACCTGGCTTGGATTTCCGCAGGAAAGGAAAGTGGGAAGGTGGATCAAAGTGTGACATTGGGGTTAATAAGCAACCTCTTCCTATTACAGGACTTAACGTTTTGAACTGCACCGAATGTTCCTCGAGCGTTAACAGAAACTTCTTGCATCCCCAAATCATCCATCTAGAGACCATGGATGTCCATACCAGATTTTATGTCAGTAGTTGTTAACATATTTTGAAGAAATGACTGATGGACATGCGTGTCAGCCTTTATTAGTCTATAAGTTAACAATTTCCCATGTTAATGTTTGAATATACCAACATTTAAAAAAAAGATTGTTTGGCACAAGTCCACTAAACTTTATGGACATCCAACGCAACATTTCTGGAGTGCCCTTTTAATCACCACTGCACATTAAAATGCCATACAAGTCCTTGTATAACATTCTCATTGAATTGTAAATTACACTGACTCATTCTGACCCCAAGCCAAAAATTGGCCATGGAACAACTGAAAAAATATATCAAGTCTTTTTTTCCCTAACATATTTTAAAGGAACTGACTTACTGTACTTTTCCCACATTCAGATGGAATGACAGCAGAAACTCAAACTGTTAAGTGAAGGCTAAAACCGTTTTCACATGGAGCCTAAAAATATTGCATAGCGGTCTGCAATTTTGATTTCAAGAGGCACATCTGCTTCAGTAGCAGACAAAAAAAGAAACGCTTAACGATCTGTTTTGTGCTTTCATGTGCTTCAATGTAGCAGTTGGAGCTGAGATGAGATTTTATTTTAAAAAGCCAACAGCTGATGAGGGCTGCAAAAGGTACTGTAGTCCTGATGAATAATATAGAGGATTTGACGATAGTTTATCTAGTCCTGTGCTACACGTTTACATTGTCAGCCAATTAGACAGCCGCTGTGTCTCCACCGTCTGTAAGGATCCTCTCTCTCCTCTGTGTGTCCTCTGCTTGAATATCTTTTCTTTTTAATATCTTTTCCTTGTCCGTCCGCATGCAAAATAAGCCGTTAGCCCAGAGATAGAGCGTAATTACCAGCAGAGAAAGTGCCTAAATTGACATTCTCACCGCCTCTCGGCTTGGAAAGGTCCTTCTAAGAGGCTTACAGCATGACAAACCTGCTGCGTTAATAGGTTAATACTTAAGCTTCCCTGCTGCCTTCACCTCCTCTACACCTTCATGTATTTGTTGTGAATGCGTCACAAGTCATTTTCCCTTGTTGCTCAATACTTCATATACATACATTTATTTCATCCTTGCTTTCATAATGCAGTGCCCTATGTGCTGCTTTTTTGTCTCTGGTTAATTAACATTTAACTAACACATTGTTTTCTTTGTGAGAGTCTCCCTCACCTTCTTCTTCTCGCCTGCCTTTTCTCCCCCCTTGCTCCCTCATTATTTTGTCTTCCCCTCGCCTCCCTCTCTCTCTCTCTCTCTGAGTCATCTTTGATTTCAGCCCTGCGGCGAACTGGTGAGTCGTCGCCGTCCTCGAACGGATAATTACAATTACAGCAAGGCACTGTATAATTGTGGAAGTGTTTCATATATGATTAATGTACCGCCAAGCTGCTTCCACTATACTCACACATTCAAATATTCACACAAATACGTTCTTGACTTCAGATTACTATCTACCTTTTGCCAAAATATTCCACTACTTTTTTTCTGTGTCTTGTTATTTCGTTGCTGGCAGTTCTTTTTCCTATGAGGATAGACTTTACCCCTCCTTCACACACACACACACACACACACACCTATTTTCCATCAAACACATTCTCTTGTTTCTACCTCTCCATCTCCCCCTCAGAGTCTTTTCTCCATTGAGAATAAGCTGCTACAGAGACACACAAACGGTTTCCGTCTTTTATTTTTTTTTACCCATTGTCTCTCATGTGCCTCCTCTCTCTCCCTCCGTCTCATCCAACCAGAGTTATTCCCAAAGTTCTCCTCTGCTAAGAGAATAGGCATGCACACATACACAGACAAATTCAAGCAATAGGTGCCCACAAAAACACAAACTCTCTCTGCTGATGGATTGGCTACCCCCATTTTATATCCTTCATCTTCCCCTCCTTGCTTTTCCTCCTCCAGCTCCTCTTCCCAAATGAGGACTTACAACCAGGCAGCCGCCTCAGACTCTTGTCTAAATAATGTGATATCCATGTTTTGTAGCACGACCCCTGAGGAAGCCGTCTTTCCGCCATCACGCCTCAGGAATCATTACAGCATGTTAGCCGCTCTCATGCGTACTTCTCTTATCACCTCGCTCCGCTGAGGGCAATAATGGCCAGAGAGTCTTTTATGAGAGAGCTTGTATAGTACCCGGAGACAGCCGAGCTTCCAGACATGTCCATGGGAACACGTGGGGTAACTTCCGCCATGGGACCTGCTTTCTAGTGCCATTGCATGAAACGATGCACTTCTGTTGTTACACAGTACCTCACTCATGGGCCTTCTGAGACATCCACCATTTCAACACACTTATGCCTTTTGTTTTTTGTCATCTTTACTCCCAGCTTAGTCATAGCTGATGCTAAATCCCCTGTGTGAACACAGCAGGGATCATGTGATCCCTGAGATGTACATGCAGTCGCCAGCCACCAACCAGTAGATCACTAATGCAGCTACCAGGGATGATCACGACTGCAAATCAAAGCCAGCTTGCTGCAGCGATGGGCGAGGTTTCCTCCGTGCCATCCATTGCAATCAACACCACCACATAAGACAAAATTATTATTTTGTAAGCACATGACATTCACAAATACATACCACATCAATAAAATTACCAGAAAAAAAAAAACAGTGGGTCAGTTTACACAATAGAGGATAGGTGTGAAATTCCATGGGTTGTGTTCAGAATCAGTCCCTCATCCACAACTCCTTATATACTAGACACTCTATATTTATTTACTCTAAAGTGAGCAGTAAATCAATATTTCCGACACTTACGAACTATCTTCATTATTTTTAATCAGTGACAGGTGCAGATCGCACAACAATGTCACTACGTTATTTGTTCATTGTGGGATTTTTAAGGGCCATCTGTAGTGCATTCATTTCACACTCAGAAGGGAAAATATAGCGTTCCATGTAATGAGTAGTGATTTCAGGCACAGGCAAGGTCCGCAAAAGTCGATAGAGATGCATGCTTGCTCTTTAAACTTTGTGGTACGTATGTTGTTCTAGTTGATTAGAGCTCTCTTTAACAAGATAAGAGCTCTTATCTACCAGCAACAACCTAAATCATTTTCATGGGGCAGATATTATGTTCTCAGTGGTGTAAAGTTAAAAAGTAGAAATACTCCATATGTTTGTATGGCAGCTATTTGGCAAACAGCTGTTTGGTACCAAGCACTGTTTGCACCATCACCCAACCTCAAAGCTCATCAGTATACGTCAGTATATAAGAGGAATATTGCATTACAATACATTGCTGATCATTAGTTTATGGTTGCTATGCGGAAAGATCCTGTGCTCACTCTGGGACTAATTAAGTGTTCCTTATCTCATGTCTTCTATGTAACGGCAGCCCCTCCAGCCTGTTCACTGTCATATGATACCCAGCAGAAGTGATTTATTTTTATTTTTTTATGAAAAACTCATGCCTACTGATCAGCATCACATTCCTGGTGCCACTTGTCAACTGAACAACCATTTCTTCAGGACTGTACTGCACTGGTACTGGAGCAGTAAGTCTCTGGCTGCATAAAGTTACATACATGGCATAAAGTGCATATTGGGTTAATCAGAAAAAACTTGCCTCTGGATTTACTGGGAGCTGTCAGAAGAAAAGTGCTCTCCGGGAATATTTACATGTTCTAGAGTCTGTTCCACACTATTCACAACAAACTGCAGATTTGAGGCACATTTAACTGCAACAAATTGTTCCAGGTATATTAAGATTTAGAATACAAGATGATCTAAATTGAATTATAGTGTTTCTCATTGCTGTTTCTAGGCTTCTTCACCCAGCTTAGTGATGTAAATTAGGTATGATATTATTGTGTATGTTCTATTAAGATCATATCAATATCACAGTGTCACTGTGAAACCATACTGTTTATTCATATTTTATGATACGATCCAAGTTCTCTTTCCAAATAAAATCTCAAATTCTGCCTCAGAAAAGGATACAGACTTCACTTTTTCACTGTGTTTATCTCACAGCACCTGAGATCTAATGGCTCAGCTCTCACCTGACCAGCTGTCTCACCTAATCAATACTTCAGATTCCCATTGAACCGAGTCATACGTGTGTGAGTGTGACTGTGCCTTGCAAGACTCAGCTATGCACTCTGAATTATAGTTTAGGATTAGAGCCCACAGACATGCTTCTACTCTGGATTTGAGGGATTTTACTTGGCTGGATTAAGAGATTTCCTCTCACTTTATAAAAACATTACTCAGAGATCTTTATTTACAGGCTGGATTCCAACAGGTAACAGCAGGTGTTTTGATGACTAAAAGTGTCTCAACCTTTTTTTTTCTTCTGCCAGACGACGGCAGCATATGTCGGCATGACTCAATCTCTTTGCTAAACGACGAACTGTGGCCAACAGCACGGGTAATAAACACCGTACCAGGTTTTCTTTTACCTCCTGACATGACCATGTGTGATTTTTTTCTCTCATCCTTCAATTGCTGATTTCTGTGAGCTGGCTTTGATGCAAATTAAAGAGCTGAAAAAAATCCAAACTTAAAACTAAAAATGAATATCTAAAATTCTATTTATTTGATCCTTAAGCAGGATAGCATTGGATGGGAGTAAAAAATTTTAAAAAAAACAGTTCATACATGGAATAGTAACATTTTAGAGGATATTTTGTGGAAAAGTAATTTAGTTTCTCCAAATTGAGAGCCTCAGACATGTAGCATTTTTAAAATGAAGCCACACAATTATCTCTAAGATTTATATGTAGTACTTAGACTCAGTTCATCTGGCTAATTCTGCTGTGATTATGTTGTTTACAGGCTTGTGAGTATGTGTTTACACGCCACTATGACCAAGACTGAAACCCAAATCAATCAAACTCTACACTGTATTGTAACCCTCCTAAATCCCTGTTATTCCACAGGATTATGAGGACATGTGTCAAAAGACTGGGATGGCAAATGACAGCATCTGCCTCTTATTGTAAAAATCCAGCTTTGCTCAGCCGACACTCAAGTGGCTATCTCTCTACACTCAGCCCAACAACATGCCATTAGCTTAGTGCTGATTCAAGAGAGGATGCCAGACAGACGATAATCACCCATGAAGAGGCCAACAGGAAAT
Organism: Lateolabrax maculatus; assembly: GCA_031216445.1. Taxonomy (NCBI): domain Eukaryota; kingdom Metazoa; phylum Chordata; class Actinopteri; order Acropomatiformes; family Lateolabracidae; genus Lateolabrax; species Lateolabrax maculatus. The sequence continues at coordinate 4,565,895 of CM062204.1, read as the reverse complement.
TGGCATGATGGGAAATTTGCACTTAAGGGGTCATTATGACACGGGTCACGTTCCTGTACACAGACAAGACAGAGAGATGAGCAGTGACATGCATGCCAGCAGGATTCATTCAGTTAAGATGTTTATGAGTTGTGAAACACATATTAAAACATATTCTGCACACTATAAGAAACATTTGCATGCGTACAGTAACGCTGGATGTCCTTCGGCCTATTTCTCACACAACCTGTAGTTTCACCTGGTCACAAACTAACTGTAAAAATCACACAAGATTACAAAGATGCAAAACCTGAACAAGTAGGCAAATGCATCTATTATCAGTAGCTATGTTACACTGACCATAATATCCGATTATGATCGGTTTAAGCCTAAGGAATAAGAAAAAAGAGAAATTGTACAATGTAATTGATTTAACCTGATTACTTTCTGTCTGCGTTCTTTCTGTGCATGCCCTTCATCTTGACATCAATGCCTAGGGACGTACATTTCTCCACTTTCAAAAATGGCGACTTCCAAGCTGAATTGGACCTCTGTGCAGAGTTTGTTTTTGATACAAACTCTTAAAGAACTGAACATTATTGGATGCCAAAACAGCAGGAAATTAAGAAATTACGACCTATTCAAATTAGGTAATGAAGATCCTATTACATGATAACACAAAGGTATGATCGACTGATGAGGTGGATATTGCATCTAATCTTTGTTTTATTTATTCACTTTTGACTGAGGTTTCACAAACAGGCATATTCTCACTTAGTGGAGTTGGGTAAACCAGCTGGGAAAACAGCTAAATGAAGCTCAGCATGAGTTCAGGGAAGACTTCAGGAAGACTGCTACTTAGTCGAATCTTGACCATGATGCTCTGCCGGAGGATATAGGCCCCGGTGCTTATTTGTTGCTGGAGATCGCATTTTCTCCCTCGGGCGGTTGGAGAAGGAGTACTCGCCTCGCTCTACCTGGTGCCTCCCCATCAGACGAGGCAGATTTCCTGCTGTCTTGTCTGCAAGGTCACGTGATCACTCCAGCCCTGGGCCTCCCTCTGCATGGGCCTCTGCACCCCCCAGCGCACCCCGAGCGGGCAAGTGAAGCAAAGTGGTTCAAATACTTTTTTAAAAGTCTTCCCTCCACATCATGAAATGTTCCATTTTTGGCATGTGAACTGTCTTCTCACCCTGGTTCTGTGTTTGTACATCATCTTTTTCCAGGTCTCTCCCAGGGTTTACAAGTCAGCCATCAGTTACCTACGTGATTCAAATATTCAGTTTCCAGTTCAAGTTCATAAAGTCTGCAGGACAGGGAGCTTGGCTTTCCAAAGCACAGATGCTTTGAAATTCGTTCCTATTCACCCTCACAGTGCCAACTCTTTTGCATCATGTGGGATTCCAAATTCTACTTTGCAGTGTGCATGACTTTGGGGTACAGAAGAAGCCCAAGCCCAATTTAGTTTGAGAGGCCTTTTCTGGATTCTGCTGAACAGAGTCAGGATCCCTTCTGTTCTTCATGGATGACTATTCCACTTAAACACATTTGCATTAATACAAATCAAATATGCTTTAATTTGTTATTACTTGGATGTTTGCTTTTTTAAACCTCAGTACATTTGTGGGTTGATTGCTGGGATTCAGTTCAATATTTGATGGTATGATCCCTCTTTTCCTAATATATTTTCTAATTTGGCTATAAAAGTACTTTTTAAAGTAATCTCTAAAGTTTCTCTTCCTGTTCCTGACCATACACGGCCTATCACTCTCTCTTTTGCATAAAGTGCAAGAGGATAAACCTCTAAGTCCTGATAGATAGATATTTTTTTCTGTGTATGACTTTTGGGCAGCACACTGGTGCAGTGTTGGCCTGCCGGGGCCTTTCTGCGTAGAATTTGCATGTTCCCTGCATGCTTGCGTGGGTTCTGTCTGGGTACTCCGGCTTCCTCTCACAGTCCAAAGACTTGCAGGTTGGGTTAATTGGTGACTCTAAATTGCCCATGAGCATGAATGGTTGTCTGTCTCTATGTGTCAGCCCTGTGATTGACTGGCGACCTGCCCTGGATGTGGTAATGGATGGATAATGGATGTTTCTGCCTTTTATTGTAGCCATTACAGTCTTTATCTTAAGCATTCCAAATGCAGAAGTCATTGTGGTAATTGTGTGTAATGGTGGCTCGCACTGATTCTCCCTTTTGCCCTTTCGGATCAATGTTAAAATACTTACAATTTATACCTATCACTAACCCCCTCTCGCTATTATTTCTCACCCCAGGAAGCATTCCCTTATGAAAAACTTGGTTTAACTTTAATTTCATGAATTTAGTGAATTTAATTTAATAAAAGTCCTTATCAAAAGCCACTTTTCCCTTCAACATTATTCATTATGCATTATTTTAGGATAGGTGCTGCTACTTCTGCTGCCAATCGCATTTCAACTACTTCCCTGCTACGACTTGGGCGTTGGTCATCAAAGCACATTTAATATCTGAATAGATAAAACATCTCTCTTCAGTCAATCAGAAAGATATTGTAAAGGCTGTCCTGCCTCACTGTTTCATGAAGGTTTATATTATCATGATTTTCCAATTCAAGATAATTTAATGGTATTAACAAAGAAGAGGTAACTATTATCTTTCACAAATGTATGAACATACTGTATATGACCAATACAAAAAGGCAATGAGAAATAATACTGTTGCTAGAGACACATGAAGAAAGTTGATATGAAATACACTAACAATATTTCTGCGTCACTGTTAATTAAAAAGTCTAAAGCCTCATGTTCCCAGGGTGTGGTGATGGCAATCTATTGCACCATTCTCTTTCTTGAATTTCAGTGCACTCTACATGTAGATTTCATTTATTATTGACTTTTGACCGTCAAATAATGAAAAGGAGCCTATTATTTCATTGGAGGCTTCTTAGATAGAGTGGTCAGTTGGCCTTACACTCCTTAAAACAGTTTTTTGTATATTTCAGTGGTTCCAAAAGACCTCAACAACAAAGTAGATTAGATACGTATGCAACCCCCCTAAAATGGAAGCAGAAAACCTCAGCTATGTACAAAAACTGGAAAATGAAACACTAAACCAATGTAAAATATTGCTTTAATTTAACATAAAAAAAATACTGTATTACACTGTAAAATATGCAAAGGCCTGTATGTTTTTACAAAATGTCTGTTGTAGAGAGAGCAAAGGAGGCACATGCAATAATGTGCAATGGAGCTATTTTTCATTACAGTACATTGAAGTTGACTACATCAGCTATTTAATGTATTAAGTATTAATATATGTAACCCACTGACAATGTTAGCTTTTGAATTCCATATTTCCATAAATTCCATCCACCCACATCAGACCTGACAGTAAAATAAAGACTGTTTCAGAGTTTTGTTTTTGATTTCAGACGGTGATTGAGTATATGAGTGGGAGTTTCATCAGTATGCATACTGCGCCTTTTACGCTATTTCGCTACACTGGAAATAGATCATAATAACCCCAACATCTCAGGCATTTCATTCACATGTGTTTGGGTTGTGTCCAGCAACACAGTGATTTTTATTCAAAATGATATATAACATATTTTTCAGCGATTGAATTCTTTGTTTTAATCCTTTTTTTCCCCTGGAACTAAAGCTCCCTGTGATCATCTATCTGTCTGAACAGTCAACTATAGTAATAACATGGTAAGCAGTACTGCTGTCAGCAGGGATAAAACACAGCCTTGCAGACCACAAACAGGAAAGGGACATCAGCAGTGTATGACGATGGTACCTACCCTGTAATGATGGTATTTATCTTATCTCATCATACAATATAGGATTTTGTTCTGTCAATTTACTCTAGAAAAAGTTTCTGACTATGAAATAAGTCAGTGAGTAAACTGTGATTGATGTTTTGTAATCAGAGAGTTTGGGTAAGTATTTTACAATTCACCGGAGCCTATTTGATCGTCAGCCTGCTCTTGTTTTTCCCCCAACTGACTTTTGAGGGTAAGATTCAGGTAATAAATCGTAATTACCCTTTAAACATAGTTCCTCTTGTGAATAACATAGGAATTACCAAGAATGTAGGTACTGTATATGTATTTTTATGCACACATTTGTCAGCACATACCTTCTGAACTGCATTTGTGTGACATGGTGACAGAACAAACTTTATCTTGGAAAGATAGTATACTGACAATTAGTTACTACAGACATGTTGGACTGTTCATCTGGGCTATTACACTCAGTTTACCTTGTGTTCAGTGATGAATGTACTGTAATAAGTGCTGTTATACTGTACTGTTATCTTTTCTTACTCCCTGTACATAAAGCTCTTCAAAACACATCAACAGTACTAAAATAAATAAAACAGACCCTGAATGCAAAATAATGCCAGAGATCTTAATGATTTGTTGCAGGTTCTGCAAACTCTGTTGGAAGAATTGGCTTGGTTAAATAAAGCCAGATACAGCACAAACACAGAGTTTAAGAGTCATATCCATGTGATATTTGTGCTATCATTGCTATATTGACGATATTACAGTAGCAAAACCACCAAAGTGAGCTTTGTCAACACTCTCCAGTATCTTGAGACTTTATCTGATAAATAACAAGGATGCAGTGACGGTTAAACTTTTATTTATATAAAAGTATTCAAATAGTTGGTGTTAAATCTTGTTTCATCCAGTAGAGGGAAATAAAAATTAACAATGCTAATCAATATTCCTGCAGAAGTAAGTTTATGTAGGTGGTATTTGTTACTTGAAGATGGCCACCATCTTTGTTTTGAGGGAAGATATAATTTTACAGCTGTAAATGCTGTAAAGAGCCCTGAGGAAAATTCTGATTTATGATTTTGGTCTATATAAATAAAATTTGAATTGACTTGACTTTTAGAATGCTGTGAACATTATAATAGTATGTAGACTTGTGTTTTGAATTGTCATTGTCTGTGAAACTAAGAGAAAACATGAGAATCTTCCCTGCAACCAAAGACACTCAGTAATCAGCCACTCAGACAGCAATAACAATAATACCCAGGCGAGTGCCAAGCTGAGTCATTTTACCGGAAAACCTTTCTCTCCGCTGCTCGCTGTGTGCATTCCTGACCAGTGGCAGGCATAATAAAACAACACACATAGCTCTAGGAGCTAATTATGCCGGTGCTGTTAATCTGTCTGGCTGCCCGTCTGTGTTGAATTGTCTTGTTTGTTTGGACTTGCGCTGTCTGCCCTTTGGCTTTGGCCTTGGCATTGATCTGGGTCGTAAAAAACATTTGGGATTTTATAAAGTCTACAGAGAGAGAGAGAGAGATAGAAATAGAGAGAGAGAGAGAGAGAGAGAGAGGAGGGGGGATCCAAATCCAATCTAAAAATTAAATAACAAATATATATATATATATACACCAGATACATTTTGTAATGGGATTTGGGGATTTCTTTAGCCTCAACTAGACCCATACTCAAGCAATTCAGATGCAAATATCTCAACAGTAATGAAATCAACAACACCGTGGTCAGAAAAGAAGGTGAAATTAGATCGCATTCAGATGCTTTTCATTGGGACCACTGTGAAAGTTTGATAAAACCACATACTGCATAAGAGAAGAGGACATAGCCTCCGTGAGTCACCTGTTGGTTTGTGAACAGGCGGAAATGACTAGAAAAGTAGTTTTTTTTTTTTATCAATGGTAACTTTTCACATTTATTTTTAAAATTGTCCTTTGAGTTTTTACTCAAGTACTTTTTTTGGCCAGTAATGTACTTTTAACGTTGCAACATTCGCCATTTATAGCTCTGTTTAAACTAGTTTGTTATGTACTCTACATTTTGCTACTTTAACCAAAATTAGTTGCAATCCAAGGTAGTGTTCATGTAGTTATCCAGGAGATCTTGTATTCACTCTTTTTTGTCAGCAATTGTCAGCACCATCAGAAACTTTTCTGATGTTAAGCTTTACAGTCCAGGCTCAAAAGAGTTCTTTGTGCCCAAGGCCAGGAAGCTTAAACGATCATAACTTCTGCAGTAAAAGAAAAGGTCACGCAAACTGGCTTTTTCCTTGTTCAGGTCATTAAAGGCTCAATAACAGCTGTTATTATCTCATATGGGAAACTTAACTGCATTCACCTGGTGTATAATCAGTGTAAATCAGTCTCTGATTAGCTGGGTCCTGATGACCACGATTGAGAATCACTCATACTGAACATGAATAGCATGCATCTGTTGCCTCTGTCAGTCAGGAACATGCTTAATCATCCCCAAAGTTTGGTTTTATGTGCAGCAAAAAGACGCATGAGCTCGCAAACTTCAACTCGCATGCAGTACATTTGATGTTTACATGAATGTATCATATCGTACAATGTATGTTTTCCTAGTTTGTCATCTTTCATTCAAACTCAAATGAGGGGAAAAAGTTCATCTCAGGGAGACTAAATTAACTTGTCTCGTTTTTCTTTCATTCTCTGCAGCTCCCCTCCCTGCCATCCTAGACTGCTGCCAAGGAAATCCAATTAGGAACGTTTCAACATGGCTGACAAACGACTCTTCACACCAGCCGCCCTTCTTCCTTTGTTGGATTGAGCTCCTATATGGACGGATGGAGGGAGGAATTAAGCGAGAAGCAATTACCTTTCTTCAGCATGTACGCGCCTACTCACATATGATACACTCAGCTCACACCTATATATGTTTGCGCCCCCACACACACAAAGTGACACATTTGTACATTTAAATGGACACGTACGTGCGATCAGGCATACATTTAAAGAAAACTGGCATACGTTCCACACTCATAACCACATACGTCAAAACAACAGTGACACACACTCATCCTAACCTTACTTGCATGCAATTACAAACAGCAGACCAACATAAAGGTATACCTTGCAGTAGCCATTACGGCGCAACAGAGTGGTGGAAAATCCATTTTCTCCACATGACCAATTCTTTTTTCATTATAGATTATCCTCAAGCTACTGCAGCAGCCAGGAGCTGTAGTTCAGACACACACACACACACACACACACACACAAACACACACACACTGCCCATGCATCTATTACTTGTACCCTGATTAGTTTCCATGAAATGTTTGAGTCTCTCTCTGTTATGTGTGCCTCATTGATTTACAGAGTGAATCGAGAGACACTTTCATGGCCTCCTACCACACGACTCTTTTTCTTTGCAGAGGGATCAATGGACTCTTCCTACAGAGCCCAGGCTCTCAAATACAGATGCAAAGACTACCCTGAAAAACTCATTAGAGCCAGCTCTCAGAGACATGTTAGAGTTAGTGTCCTAGTGAGTTTGAGTGCCAACATTTTAAAACCTATTTTTGCTTCTGTGCGAACAACATCACAGTCTGGTCATCATCACCATCATCCTCAGTGGTCCTGAAACTGCAGCATATGTGATCACATACAAATCCACGTTACTGGACGAGGAAAACACAAGGAAAAACTCTCATTCCCTTCCAAAGAAAGTGTGATTTTTAAAACCAAAGCTGTTAATGTTTTAGGCCATAGGTGCTTAGGCCATAGAGCGGTTGCTGCTCACTGTCTGAAAGCAGCCCATTAATAAGGGAAAACTATTAACTAAGTAAGTAGTCGCTTAGTAGCTATTTAGTATGATGTACCACTTTACTTTAGGAGGCACAACAATGAAAACTAATGGTCAAATAAGCATGAAATAATGTGGGGCTACTTAGTATGACTACGTGAGGCAGCACAAAAAGACTAATGATTAAGTAATTAGTAATTAATGAGTCATGTTAATGATTTTATTTTAAGTTTTTTTTTTTTTGGCATTTTTTGCTTTATTGGACAGTGACAGTGAAGACGTAAGAAACAGGGAACCGAACCCGCGCGCTGCAGCCATTCAGCTACCAAGGCGGTAACCAGAGTTAATCAGGAAGGTCTAATGAAGAAAGTGGTCTTTCCGATTCACAGATACTTATGAACTAATCATTACCAAATAATTCATTAATATAGTATCTCCCAGTCTGTTCTCTAGCAACTCATTATCTACTATATACCCCTAGATTCAGTTATTCAACTGCTCATTAACGATTTAATACATTTAGTTCCTCATTAACTACTCGGTTTTTGTGTACCTTTTTGTGTTAACTTTATTAAATATAGGCGACAGGCCAACTACGGTCCCTGTGAGCGGGTTGGAGAAGAACATCTATCACTGACAGTAATTCTCCTCAGAAAATATATGAAACGTCTGACTTTTTTCTCCCCCCCACCCCCCTCACGAGGTCACGTGAATCTCAGAGGAGTTGTTACAGCTGGTTTATGGCTTGGAGAATACTTTGAGGTGTATGATAAGCACTATAGAAATGGGTTATCCTAACTATTCTGTTGTAAAATTATGAATTATTTACCAAGACACAGAATATGATATCAGTCAATTCTGTAATTTTAAGTATGTGAAATTCCTTGTGGAACATTGATTTTTTTTAGGTGACTAAGAAACTTCCAACAAGGAGGGTCCTGAACTTACTCTGGATAAATAGCCAATTAGGCTCTGTGTTTTGAAATGGTATCATGAGTTTATTTTGCTTGGCAGAGCTCAAAGCTTGAAGGTTATTCGACGAGGTAGCTGGTGTATGCACATAATTCATTATAGCAGAAATACCCAGGGGAATAGTTTTTTTTTTTCTTTTTGATTATGAACCTCACTATGAATACTGCCAAGTACTGTTGCACCACCAAGTGATAAAGTTCCTCAAGGATAATTTTCAATGAACAGGTTACACAGCATGACTACTGACTGAAGCTTTTTGCGAGGAGCTCCCTCATTACCACAAGAGTTTGTACGGCAACCAATTAGGCACATATAGCTAAACTTTGTATTCCAGGATCAATAAACACTGTTGGATTTACTGTTTTGGTGATTAAAGCTCTTCACTGAAACTGCCCCTTGTGCTCTGTTTTTTTTTTTTGTTTTTTGTTTTTTTACAGTTAAAGAAGACGACCAATCACACACACAGCTCTTTTGTGAGTGAACATGGAATTTCCTCTAAAGCGGCTCTCGCAAGACTGATGCAATCTTGTGATATTTTATCTGAAAAATACAAAAACACAACTGTTCTTCCTTTCTGTCATGGTGGTGTCTTGGGAGGCCTTTACATGTTCGGCAGACGTGCTGAAATTCATTAATAAATGAGTCTGCTGTTTAATATTCCACACTGCAGCTGCTTCCTGTACAGCGGTGTGTTTTGAACACTCATACCGTCGTGTTTGTTACATCAGTGTATAACAGTATATTGTCTACTGAGTCAAACTACTTGCCTCTTGATTATGTGAAGTCCAATTACTGGCATTACTTAGCCACGAATGATGCAAGCTGTGTTGCCTCAGCTATTTCTTTCAGCATGGGGTTAATGGCCAATGTGCTTACTAATGGTGGATGCTGGGAGGTTAGAGTATGTTGTCTTTCTCCAGCGACTATAGGTTGCAGAATGTGAAATGTCCGTGGGTTAGTGTGCCACGTAATGCCATTGTGAGAGCTGCTCAATTAGGCTATTTTAACTAGGAGGCAATGTTGTTTAGGTGCCATAGGGGTGGTTTCTAAACACATGGCCTCTTCCCTGTGTTTATTAATCCAGTCTATGTGTGATGTCTCGTAGCGTGTGTACATATATGAGAGGGAGAAATAGTAATTTTCTCTGTTAATTTAAAACCTGTGTGCATGATGGACAGGATTTATCTTCTTATCTATCATGATGCAAGTCAGTAATGTGATCCTCAGAGGATATTTCTGAAGATTTCTTCAAGGGCGATAGTAATCCAAACACCTGACAATAGGCCACACATCTCTGCAAAACTGGTAAAACACTTTTCAAGGGGCTCTGTAATACTGTTACACCAGATGCAACAGCTTTGTCACTGTTCTGGCACCACTCTTGTATTTCTTATTTTATTTGTGTGCTCGTTTTTGTGTCATTTTCCAATACAAAATCACATTGCTTTTGCTGCTGCAAGAATGTGGTTTCCCCATAGAGATCATCAATCATCTAATGTGATCTAGAAATGATGCTGCTGCAGTGCAAAAGTCAGGAGTGGTGTGAAACACCAGATCTTATAGCATGGGGGTGGCTTCTCGGCCTCTGGCCCAAAATGATTTCTCAAAACGTTTTAGGTTTAAGGTAAAAAAAAAGGAAACAAAAAAACGTCAAATAGCTGATGTTTCTCATAACTGTGAGCGAGATGGGTTTGTGCTCTACCTGTTCGTGCTGATGTGACAGGAATACAGTAGGAGAGTGGAAGGGAGAGAGAGCACATACTGAAAAGGAGCAGCGCAGCCTGATTAAGATACAGACAAAACCAGAGCGCATAGGCACATATAGAATAACTGATAAACCCTCCTCTGGAATGGATGTTAAAAACTAAGGAATCAGAGCGACCGGGGGGGGGAAGCATAAAGGAGAACTCCGCGCCACGTTCAGCGAGAGAAGGCATCACCTCCCAGTGGAGGAACATCCTGTGTGCACTGTACATCACGGTAAATGGGAAAAATATCTCCACTGGGGAGTATGCCCCCCTAGGTTTGGCCTGAGCCCCAAATGTTTACATCTGGCTCCGCCCCTGAACCGAAGGAGATTAAAATGACCTGACGTGGCAGATTCCACTTAAAAAAAGGACAGTGAAATGTACCAGACTTTTCCTGAAAGTACAATTATAGTTAAGAAAAAGTTTCTGACTAAGATATATACTTATTTAAGTAGTGACTATTAAGACTATTTGAAAGAATGAGTTCAAGAGTTATGAAGAAATACATTTATGCGATAGTGTTAACAATGGAAAAAGTTGAAGAGATTTGTGAGGAGGTTTTAGCGATTATACCTAAACCATAAACTTAAGAGCTGCATGGATGTGATATGGAGAAGGATTCCTGTTTACAAGGATCCATTGGACCACCGTTCTGATGACAACTGGAGCCAAAGGGGTGGAGGTGGTGGCAAAAAGTGCGCATCCCCTCAGTCAGCTGAATGACTTGGAAGCAGGAAAGAAACTAACTGTTTATTCTAAAACATTCAAAAACCCAAAGATATTCAATTCACAATATTATAATACAAAAAAATGAATTAATCCTCACTTTTGAGAAGCTTAAACCAGCAAATATTTGGCTTTTTAGTCTGATAAATTACTTAATAAACAGTTTTATTAAAGTTACTAAATTACTTTCAATTGATGCTCTAATCGTTTCAGCACAAGCACATAACATATTAACATTGCAGCAGTAAGCTACACTGCCACATACAGACATGGACAGGTTGACAAGACAATAACAAGACAGAGAGAACAAGAGAAATACTAAGAAAATAATAGAAAGTAGCAAGTAAGAAGAAAAGAAGAAGCAAACAGTGACGTACAAAGAAAAAAATGTATGTAAGGAAATGACATAATGGGTATAAATTTAGATCCCCTGGCAGGCTCTTAACAGCAGTGGTTGATAATGGGCTCCACGACGTGGCAGGCAGCGGTGTATGTTTCTCTCCACAGGCAGGAGAAACAAGTTGAAATGAGGAAAGGACGCCTCTTCATTTGGGAATCCATCATTCTGACGCAAATCCAAACATAATCGTAAGAGCACGAAGTCGGTAACAGCTCAGCCTGCCTCTTACCCGCCGACTGAATAATGCAATGCTTCAGAGTGATGCATAGTTAGAGGCTCGCACATGTACTGCCCCAACACGCGCGCACACACAAATGGATAACAACTCTGACCAAGACTGATTTCACTTTTATGCATTTTTTCTACCTGTTCCTTCTCTATTACATACACATTGTCTCTCTTACACAAACTCACACACATCAAAACACTGTGTGTGTGTGTGAGAGAGAGAGGAACAGATGAAAAATGGGATACACACACCCCTCCCCTGAGTTTGAAAGGTGTGAAATCCCTGGTCGAGGTGAGAATTGAATGTTCATTATTCATGAAGAGAGCTTAGCACACACACACGGAATACACACACAAACAGGCGAGCACACGGACTCACAGGTGATTTATAACAAGGGGGTCCTTTAATAATTGATGCAAGATTTTATCACCTATTTATTCATCACTATTTAGCCTCTCTGGATGCTCACTCTGGTTACCACTCCCATTATTAGCCTACCAGACACCCAATAATCAGTACACACATTATCATCCTCATGCACAACGCCCCCTTCCTCTTTGATAAACAGAGGTGGCAAACAAGGTCTTGATGTTGGGAAGGTGGCGCGCAATGATAATAATATAATATAACTAGAAAAGGCAATTTCTGAAGAAATTGCAGTGTGAATGCTGACTGCTGAAAGGCTGACGCTAAACTGGATTGCTGAAGTTGAGCACAAAAAGTGGAATAATATCAACAATATATGAAATATGTGGAATAGCTGAATGTTTGTTGAAAGGCTGACGCTAAACTGGATTGCTAAAGTTTAATAAAAGTCAGTTGAATAACATCAAAAATGTATGAAAGATGTGGAATAGTTAAATGTTTGTTGAAAGGCTGGCGCTAAACTGGATTGCTGGGTTGAACTAACTTGAAGCAGCTGGAGGGAGTATGAATTAGTAAGAAAACAACAAACACGACAAAAAAACGACAAAAACGACACTATAAACAACAAAAAAAGACAAAAAACAACAAAAACGACAAACGAACAACAAAAACGACGCTGTAAACAACAAAAAACTAAAAACGACAAAAAATGACACTATAAACAAGTAAAAACAACAAAAAACGACACTATAAACAACAAGAAACGACAAAAAACGGCAAAAACGATGCTATAAACAACAAAAAATGACAAAAAACAACAAAAAACAACAAAAACGACAAAAAACGACACTATAAACAACAAAAACGACGTAAAAACAACAAAAACGACACGATAAACAACAAAAACTACAAAAAATCAACAAAAAAGACCCTATAAACAACAAAAAACGACACTATAAAGAACAAAAAACAACAAAAAACAACAAAAACGACACTGTAAACAAGAAAAACGACATAAAAACAAAAACGACAAAAACAACAAAAACGACACTATAAAGAACAAAAAACGACAAAAAACGACATAAAAACAACAAAAACGACACTATAAAGGACAAAAAACGACAAAAAATGACACTATAAACAACAAAAAACGACGAAAACGATGCTATACAGACCAAAAAACGACAAAAACGACAAAAACAACAAAAAACGACAAAAAACGACACTATAAACAACAAAAACGACATAAAAACAACAAAAAACAACAAAAACGACATAAAAACAACAAAAACTACAAAAAAACAACAAAAAAGACCCTATAAACAACAAAAAACGACACTATAAAGAACAAAAAACGACAAAAAACAACAAAAACGACCCTGTAAACAAGAAAAACGACATAAAAACAAAAACGACAAAAACAACAAAAACGACACTATAAAGAACAAAAAACGACAAAAAACGACATAAAAACAACAAAAACGACACTATAAAGGACAAAAAACGACAAAAAAACAACAAAAAACAACAGAAAACGACAAAAAATGACACTATAAACAACAAAAAACGACAAAAAACGACGAAAACGATGCTATAAAGACCAAAAACGACAAAAAACGACACTATAAACAACAAAAACGACATAAAAACAACAAAAACTACAAAAAAACAACAAAAAAGACCCTATAAACAACAAAAAACGACACTATAAAGAACAAAAAACGACAAAAAACAACAAAAACGACCCTGTAAACAAGAAAAACGACATAAAAACAAAAACGACAAAAACAACAAAAACGACACTATAAAGAACAAAAAACGACAAAAAACGACATAAAAACAACAAAAACGACAAACGAACAACAAAAACGACGCTGTAAACAACAAAAAACTAAAAACGACAAAAAAATGACACTATAAACAAGTAAAAACAACAAAAAACGACACTATAAACAACAAGAAACGACAAAAAACGGCAAAAACGATGCTATAAACAACAAAAAATGACAAAAAACAACAAAAAACAACAAAAACGACAAAAAACGACACTATAAACAACAAAAACGACGTAAAAACAACAAAAACGACACGATAAACAACAAAAACTACAAAAAATCAACAAAAAAGACCCTATAAACAACAAAAAACGACACTATAAAGAACAAAAAACAACAAAAAACAACAAAAACGACACTGTAAACAAGAAAAACGACATAAAAACAAAAACGACAAAAACAACAAAAACGACACTATAAAGAACAAAAAACGACAAAAAACGACATAAAAACAACAAAAACGACACTATAAAGGACAAAAAACGACAAAAAATGACACTATAAACAACAAAAAACGACGAAAACGATGCTATACAGACCAAAAAACGACAAAAACGACAAAAACAACAAAAAACGACAAAAAACGACACTATAAACAACAAAAACGACATAAAAACAACAAAAAACAACAAAAACGACATAAAAACAACAAAAACTACAAAAAAACAACAAAAAAGACCCTATAAACAACAAAAAACGACACTATAAAGAACAAAAAACGACAAAAAACAACAAAAACGACCCTGTAAACAAGAAAAACGACATAAAAACAAAAACGACAAAAACAACAAAAACGACACTATAAAGAACAAAAAACGACAAAAAACGACATAAAAACAACAAAAACGACACTATAAAGGACAAAAAACGACAAAAAAACAACAAAAAACAACAGAAAACGACAAAAAATGACACTATAAACAACAAAAAACGACAAAAAACGACGAAAACGATGCTATAAAGACCAAAAACGACAAAAAACGACACTATAAACAACAAAAACGACATAAAAACAACAAAAACTACAAAAAAACAACAAAAAAGACCCTATAAACAACAAAAAACGACACTATAAAGAACAAAAAACGACAAAAAACAACAAAAACGACCCTGTAAACAAGAAAAACGACATAAAAACAAAAACGACAAAAACAACAAAAACGACACTATAAAGAACAAAAAACGACAAAAAACGACATAAAAACAACAAAAACGACACTATAAAGGACAAAAAACGACAAAAAAACAACAAAAAACAACAGAAAACGACAAAAAATGACACTATAAACAACAAAAAACGACAAAAAACGACAAAAAACTACGAAAACGATGCTATAAAGACCAAAGAACGACAAAAAACGACAAAAACAACAAAAAACGACACTATAAACAACCAAAACGACAAAAAAACAACAAAAACGACCCTATAAACAACAAAAAACAACAAAAAACGACACTATAAACAACAAGAAACGACAAAAAACGGCAAAAACGATGCTATAAACAACAAAAAATGACAAAAAACAACAAAAAACAACAAAAACGACAAAAAAACGACACTATAAACAACAAAAACGACGTAAAAACAACAAAAACGACACGATAAACAACAAAAACTACAAAAAATCAACAAAAAGACCCTATAAAGAACAAAAAACGACACTATAAAGAACAAAAAATGACAAAAAAGAACAAAAACGACACTATAAAGAACAAAAAACGACATAAAAACAACAAAAACGACACTATAAAGGACAAAAACAACAAAAAACGACATAAAAACGATATAAAAACAACAAAAACGACACTATAAAGGACAAAAAACGACAAAAAACAACAAAAAACGACACTATAAACAACAAAAAATGACTAAAAACAACAAAAACGACAAACAAACGACAAAAACGACACTATAAATAACAAAAAATGACAAAAAAACAACAAAAAACAACAAAAATGACAAAAAACGACACCATAAACAACAAAAAACGACTAAAAACAAAAAAACACGACAAAAAATGACAAAAACGACAAAAACGACACTATAAACAACAAAAAACGACACTATGAAGAACAAAAAATGACAAAAAACGACACTATAAACAACAAAAAACAACATAAAACAACAAAAATGACAAAAAACGACACCATAAACAACAAAAAACGACTAAAAACAACAAACACAACAAAAAATGACAAAAACGACAAAAACGACACTATAAACAACAAAAAACGACAAAAAACGACACTATAAACAACAAAAAATGACAAAAAACGACAAAAAACGACGAAAACGATGCTATAAAGACCAAAAAACGACAAAAAAACAACAAAACCAACAAAAAACGACAAAAAACAACACTATAAACAACAAAAACAACAAAAAACGACACTATAAACAACAAAAACGACCCTATAAACAACAAAAAACAACAAAAACGACAAAAAACTACACGATAAACAACAAAAACTACAAAAAACAACAAAAAACAACAAAAACAACAAAAAACGACACTATAAACAACAAAAACGACACGATAAACAACAAAAACGACCCTATAAACAACAAAAAATGACAAAAAACAACAAAAACGACAAAAAACGACACGATAAACAACAAAAAACAACAAAAACAACAAAAAACGACACTATAAACAACAAAAACGACAAAAAAACAACAAAAAAGACCCTATAAACAACAAAAAACGACACTATAAAGAACAACAAATGACAAAAAACAACAAAAACGACACTATAAAGAACAAAAAACGACAAAAAACGACATAAAAACAACAAAAACGACACTATAAAGGACAAAAAACGACAAAAAACAACAAAAACGACACTGTAAACAAGAAAAACGACATAAAAACAACAAAAACGACACTATAAAGAACAAAAAACGACAAAAAACAACAAAAACGACATAAAAACAACAAAAACGACACTATAAAGGACAAAAAACGACAAAAAAACAACAAAAAACAACAAAAACGACAAAAAACGACACTATAAACAACAAAAACGACATAAAAACAACAAAAATGACACGATAAACAACAAAAACTACAAAAAAACAACAAAAAAGACCCTATAAACAACAAAAAACGACACTATAAAGAACAAAAAACGACAAAAAACGACATAAAAACAACAAAAACGACACTATAAAGGACAAAAAACGACAAAAAATGACACTATAAACAACAAAAAACGACAAAAAACGACGAAAACGATGCTATACAGACCAAAAAACGACAAAAAAAGACAAAAAACGACACTATAAACAACCAAAATGACAAAAAACGACACTATAAACAACAAAAACGACATAAAAACAACAAAAAACAACAAAAACGACAAAAAACGACACTATAAACAACAAAAACGACATAAAAACAACAAAAAACAACAAAAACGACAAAAAACGACACTATAAACAACAAAAACGACATAAAAACAACAAAAACTACAAAAAAACAAAAAAAAGACCCTATAAACAACAAAAAACAACAATAAACAACAAAAACGACAAAAACGACACTATAAAGGACAAAAAACGACATAAAAACAAAAACGACAAAAACAACAAAAACGACACTATAAAGAACAAAAAACGACAAAAAACAACATAAAAACAACAAAAACGACACTATAAAGGACAAAAAACGACAAAAAAACAACAAAACCAACAAAAAACGACAAAAAACAACACTATAAACAACAAAAACGACAAAAAACGACACTATAAACAACAAAAACGACCCTATAAACAACAAAAAACAACAAAAACGACAAAAAACGACACGATAAACAACAAAAACTACAAAAAACAACAAAAAACAACAAAAACAACAAAAAACGACACTATAAACAACAAAAACGACATAAAAACAACAAAAACGACACTATAAAGAACAAAAAACGACAAAAACGACAAAAACGACATAAAAACAACAAAAACGACACTATAAAGGACAAAAAACGACAAAAAACGACATAAAAACAACAAAAACGACACTATAAAGGACAAAAAACGACAAAAAATGACACTATAAACAACAAAAAACGACAAAAAACGACGAAAACGATGCTATACAGACCAAAAAACGACAAAAAAAGACAAAAAACGACACTATAAACAACCAAAACGACAAAAAACGACACTATAAACAACAAAAACGACATAAAAACAACAAAAAACAACAAAAACGACAAAAAACGACACTATAAACAACAAAAACGACATAAAAACAACAAAAAACAACAAAAACGACAAAAAACGACACTATAAACAACAAAAACGACATAAAAACAACAAAAACTACAAAAAAACAAAAAAAAGACCCTATAAACAACAAAAAACAACAATAAACAACAAAAACGACAAAAACGACACTATAAAGGACAAAAAACGACATAAAAACAAAAACGACAAAAACAACAAAAACGACACTATAAAGAACAAAAAACGACAAAAAACAACATAAAAACAACAAAAACGACACTATAAAGGACAAAAAACGACAAAAAAACAACAAAACCAACAAAAAACGACAAAAAACAACACTATAAACAACAAAAACGACAAAAAACGACACTATAAACAACAAAAACGACCCTATAAACAACAAAAAACAACAAAAACGACAAAAAACGACACGATAAACAACAAAAACTACAAAAAACAACAAAAAACAACAAAAACAACAAAAAACAACACTATAAACAACAAAAACGACATAAAAACAACAAAAACGACACTATAAAGAACAAAAAACGACAAAAACGACAAAAACGACATAAAAACAACAAAAACGACACTATAAAGGACAAAAAACGACATAAAAACGACATAAAAAGGACAAAAACGACACTATAAAGGACAAAAACAACAAAAAACGACATAAAAACGACAAAAAACGACATAAAAACGACATAAAACAACAAAAACGACGCTATAAAGGACAAAAACGACAAAAAAAACTAAAAACGACACTATAAAGGACAAAAAACAACAAAAACGACAAAAAACGACACCATAAACAACAAAAAACGACTAAAAACAACAAAAAACGACACTATAAACAACAAAAAACGACTAAAAACAACAAAAACGACAAAAACGACACTATAAACAACAAAAAACGACCAAAAAACAACAAAAAACAACAAAAATGACAAAAAACGACACCATAAACAACAAAAAACGACTAAAAACAACAAACACAACAAAAAATGACAAAAACGACACTATAAACAACAAAAAACGACACTATAAACAACAAAAAACGACTAAAAACAACAAAAACGACAAAAAACGACAAAAACGACACTATAAACAACAAAAAACGACAAAAAACAACAAAAAACAACAAAAATGATAAAAAACGACACCATAAACAACAAAAAACGACTAAAAACAACAAACACAACAAAAAATGACAAA
This sequence comes from Lateolabrax maculatus, assembly GCA_031216445.1. Classification (NCBI taxonomy): domain Eukaryota; kingdom Metazoa; phylum Chordata; class Actinopteri; order Acropomatiformes; family Lateolabracidae; genus Lateolabrax; species Lateolabrax maculatus. Next base: position 4,546,641 of record CM062204.1, on the reverse strand, counting down.
AACGACAAAAACGACACTATAAACAACAAAAAACGACAAAAAACGACACTATAAACAACATAAAACGACAAAAAACAACAAAAAAAGACAAACAACAACAAAAACGACAAAAAAACAACAAAAAACGATGCTATAAACAACAAAAAATGACAAAAAACAACAAAAAACGACAAACAACAAAAACGACAAAAAAACAACAAAAACGACATTATAAACAACAAAAACGACACTATAAACAACAAAAAACGACAAAAAACAACATAAAACAACAAAAATGATAAAAAACGACACCATAAACAACAAAAAACGACTAAAAACAACAAACACAACAAAAAATGACAAAAACGACAAAAACGACACTATAAACAACAAAAAACGACAAAAAACGACACTATAAACATAAAACGACAAAAAACAACAAAAAAAGACAAACAACAACAAAAACGACAAAAAAACAACAAAAAACGATGCTATAAACAACAAAAAATGACAAAAAACAACAAAAAACGACAAACAACAAAAACGACAAAAAAACAACAAAAACGACACTATAAACAACAAAAAACGACAAAAAACGACACTATAAACAACATAAAACGACAAAAAACAACAAAAAAAGACAAACAACAAAAACGACAAAAAAACAACAAAAAACGATGCTATAAACAACAAAAAATGACAAAAAACAACAAAAAACGACAAACAACAAAAACGACAAAAAAACAACAAAAACGACATTATAAACAACAAAAACGACACTATAAACAACAAAAACGACAAAAAACGACAAAAACAACAAAAATGACAAAAAAACAACAAAAACGACAAAAAACGACACTATAAACAACAAAAAACGACTATAAACGACAAAAACAACAAAATACGACAGTAAAACAACAAAATCGACAAAAAAAGACAAAAAACGACAATATAAACAACAAAAACAACAAAAAAACAACAAAAAACGGCACTATAAACAACAAAAACATATAGAATAGAGTTCACACCTAAAAGTATGAATGAGCAGATTAGATTTAAGAAAAACTCTAAAACTTTCAAAATCGTATGTGTGTGTGTGTGTGTGTGTGTGTGTTTGTCACATCCTCCAATTGCTGTTAACTGCCGTCTCAGTCCTTGGTCAGTCTAGACTAGAAAAGTGGTAAATGGTGTAAATCTTATTAATGGGAGTTAAAAGTTGAACAAAACCAAGAATGTATAAAAGATGTACAACATTTTGTGGTTTAAATAAAGTTTACACCTGAAAGTAAGCATGAGCAGATTAGACTTGAAAAATGCTTGAAAAAGTTAAAAACTGTCAAAATCCTGTGTGTGTGTGTGCATTCACAACATATGTGGTAAAGATAATCGATAATTCCTCTCAAATGCATAAAAAATAAAGTAACAGGCTAGTTTTGAAAATGTAAGGAGTAGAAAGTATAGATATTTATGTTAAAATGTAGGGGGTTAAAGTAAAAAGATACCTGAAAACTCTACTTAAGTACAGTAACATTACTTGTTCTTTATTACTTCCCACTTCTGTTGATAAAAGGATAAATACAGGAGAGGGAGGAATATAAAATATAGCATCATGCAAGCACTTCAGGTGTGTTCCTACTGTTAATTATTGTAGCTCTAGTCTAGTAGAATCATGGGCGCTGTTGTGGGACAGTTATACTCCTTTAAATCATCCTTACTTGAACAATTATGTTGTAAAAAATGTGTACAAATGATATTTGTAAAAAAAATATCCCAGTTTCTAACCCACATATTCTTGAGGAGCTTGTTGTGGTGGCAAGGTGGCTGGAGCCTATTCTTTAGCAGGTTGGCAAAACATACTGTCAGATAAACCAATCACACTCACATTTACACCCACAGGCAGCCTCCAATCCACTGAACTTGCATTCCTTTGGACTGAAGCACTCAGAGGAAAACCCACACAGACAAGATGCACTCCACATAGAAAGTACCAGGACCGTCATGCATGGAGGCGACAGTCTGTAATCCTCTTTAATCCTCCTCCTTTCATTAGTGTGCCAGTGATTTATGATAATGAGTTCATATATATTATTAGGATTAGCGTGTAGATCGTACACATCCATGTATATAATTTGCTATCTTGATGTTGGGGGTCGTTTTCACAGTTCGGTGGGTCACTCTGAACTTCACACTGCCAAGTTGCATGTCCAGGATTATGAGTATTTGAACCTGGCTCACCTCTGTGCAACCTGCACAAGGACATCCGTCTCCTCTCAGAACAGATTGTGCTGAAACTGCTCCAAACTCTTTGGTCCACTGCAAAAATGACAAAGCGCATGGGTCAAAGTGTACAACTTTTAAACCTCGCATTGACTATTTTTTTTTGTGCCTTATTTGCAAACAATTTCCTATTTACACTGTTTTGAGAATTGTGAGTCCTGTTCCTGGCCACCTGGCAAAGGTAATCACTCTCCCTTTAGCCCTTTTTGCTCTTACCTCCCACAGGAAACATCTGGCTCCTTAACTGCGAAGCGTAGGTTTATCTGTCCGATGTTTGGTGCTGGGCAGGTGGCATACAGTGGGCTGTTACAGCTTTCTTTGCTGTAAACAGCTGCCTGCTGTGGCTGAACAGGATGCTAAAGATAGCATTAAGAGTGAACTAAAACAGTAAAATTGAGGGCCAGAAATCTAAAAAACAAGCTGAAATGTCCCCTGCTTTCACACACAATCCCATCACAATCCAAGTGATCCAATGTCGAAATAAAAATATTGATTGCAGCCACTTTAAAGATAAATAAATTACGTGATTTGATTGGTTTACAGTAATTATTTTCAAGTTCATCAGTTTATTCATCCATTTAAAAATTTCCACATTTAAATCCTGCCGTTCTGTCACATTACTGTTAGAATTTATTCATTATCTTCTCATCCAAAATGTGCTACTATCAATATTTATATAGCCTAGAATATATATTTTCCATTGAAAGATGTGATGTTATCAAGCACTCTTATCTTCCCATGCTGGTAATGTACAATATTATGTAACAATTACATTACACTGCTGACATTTAAAATGCTCACCAATGTAATATCTTAATAGGGTCATTGTCTCATTGTCAGTGTTTCATTATCTGCAGTGGCACAATATTCTAAGGCTTTTCTTTTGTTTAATTTCCACCAGACAACCGGCCTTGACTTTCATAAATTACAATCTTTGAGCAGTGGAGTCACAAACCTGAGGTCTCAGTGGTCAACACAGATATCATGCGAGTTTATTAAATGAGGTGAGCGCTTCCCTGGCCTTTAGCCTTTGATTCAATACAGTGGACTCATTTGGCTCATGGCTGGAATATGGATTGTACCTCCTCTCATTATAAAGGTTATAACGGCTGAGTATCTCATCCTAATCTTCTAATATTCGAAACTCGACTGTCATGCTGTAACTCACACCCTCATAATGAGGAGGAGAGGAGAGTAAGAAAGAGGGGCAAGGATTCTTTTGACTATATAGAAATAGATGGGAGGAGTTGAGGAAATAAATACATCCAGAACTAGACCACGTGTTTCAAAGGGCAATGGCAATTTGATGGTATTTTTATTTATATAGCACATTGCTTTACATGTAAACTCATAGTGCTTTACATGGGAAGAGATACATGAGAGAGGCATGAGTAAAATGTAGGGACTGAATCAATGAGGCATACAACCAACATACAGTAAACATACCACCCAGCAATAAAACCCCCAAAACATCAACACAATCAAATAGAAAAATTGCACGTCACATATATACAACATACACATTAATTAACCATAAGCCTGGGAGAACAGGAAGGTTTTGAGTTTGCTTTTTGTAATCTTGTAATTTTTTTTTGACCAAATAATTAATAGGTATCTTCACCTGTTTGGCTTGTGGATGAAAGAACAACGCTTAATCTAAATTTCAAATAATTATTAATAAAAATACAACCCTTCACAAAACTAAGCATTCTGTACTCATACTTTGTTGTTTTCTAGTGTTAGTCTTTCTATTAAGTTTCTGTGATTTAATTTGTGATTGAGTGCTGTTTCAAATCGCACTTTTGCTTTACTTTTTGGTTAATGGATTGTGTCATTAAGCAGTATTTGTAACAGGCTACTGTATTAACTAAATAATTCAATATCAATATCAAATTACTCCTGTGTAAATTGCTTTTCTATTCTTGTTTGGTCCATATGGTTGAGTCCCACAGCTGTCATCGAACACCCATATAAAACCACTCTCAGCTTACAAGCACAAACTGTTTGTCTAACTGTCCAGGGCAAACGGTGGAAAGGAGTGGCTGGTAAAAAGAATCAAACAGAAAGTGGTCTTTCTCTCCATTGCTGCAGCCTGCTGTATCATTCTGTACATCCTGCATCCACTCATATATTCAGAAACCATAGGTGGAGGAGAGAGGAAAATCTTCAGGGCCTATTGGCTGAAATTAGTATTCTCCTTTTATCTTTCTTTTTTTGTTTAAGTACTCCTCTGAGTGCTTTGTCAGTGTCAATAAAGGCTGCAAACATGTCAGAAAATCCATTTCTTCGTGATAACAAGGAATGCTACAAGTATTGACTTTACAAAGGCCATCCTGGACATGTAAAGTGTTAAACAGTGGAAAGCCAAGGTTTTAGCAAATAGATGTTATTTGTATAGACTGTATAAACACAGCAATATCACTCAACTTGTTTGTGTGACGAAATAATCATAGAAATTGAACAAGGTGATGTTAGTGAGATGTTAGTCGCAGTAGTAGGTACAGGGAGGACAGAAGAACAGAAAGAAAGGAAAAACAAGGAAAGGAAGAGTAAAAGGAGTTTGATATGATGAGAGAGAAAAGATTGAGGTGCTGAAGAACTAAGCTGTCAGGTCGGCTCTAAAGGGAACAAAAAGATGAGGCAAGCGTATGAGATGAAGAAGGAAAGCTGGAGGAAAACTAATGGAGATGGACATGCAGAGGTCAGAGACTGGTAGAGAGACAGACATGTAAAGGGAAAGATAGAAAGAGGGAGGTAAGGGAAAGAGACACAGCGAGGAAGGAAAAAGGGGGAGAAGAAGCAGGACAGAGCAAAAGAGACATTGAAGCAGAGGAAGCAGAAAAGAGGAGGAATAAAAAAGGGGAAAGGGGGTGAGACAACAAAGAAGAGTCCATCAGGGTTTAAAGGTAACTGAAACATAAAGGTAGAGAGAGTCACAGAACCGCCAGACAGATTGAGTAAGAAGAAAAGAGGGGAAAAGAAAGAGGTAGAGCTTATAGAACTGCAAAAGAATGAGAACTGATGGATAGAGGACAAGTCCAAAAGAGAAAAATACTCATTAGGACCGGATTCAAATTCATTAAGCAGGAAATAATTAGAATATCAGCCACTGTTTTATTCACTGAATGATCAGATTTTTCGGGCTACTGCCAAATTGGTTGGTTGTTACAAGGAATATAAAAACTCCAAGATGTTAAAAACTTTACCAAAGTCTACTAGATGTTCAATTTTGACCAAGTTTGCAAAGTCTGCTAGAGTTTTGATTGACGGAGGGTGCACATAAGCTGCTAGATTTTTAATTCATAGCCCACAGGTATATAGTATATGGTGTAGGTACAGTACTGTAATAGTCATTCAGGTTTGTTTAATGCTTCAATACAGACAGGATAGTTTTCACGTAGTGTCCATCAAATTAACGGCACAAGTAAAATGATGTTAGTTTTTTTGAGTATAATAAATAAAATGTCTTCAAAACTATTCTAGAAGCAAATGAACTGAACCCCAAAGCTGTATTTGTACAGGACTAGAAATGTCTGATCACCGGCGAGTGAGCAGGAAAGTTTGAGGTGATTGATGCTGGAGCTGACACATGATGAAACAGGTGGCAGAACAAAAAAAACTGCTGAGGTAGCATCAGGAAGGTGAATGCAGTGTGCAGTCTACACCAGTGCACCTTTTTGCACTTTAAGCCATTGGTGGTACAGCATGAAGGGATATATGGATTCAGCTTTGGTATAATTCAAATTTAATTGGCACCTAAACTACATAAGCTTATTAGCCTTATTCATTTATTAGAACACCCTCAGTTGCCAGTTTATGAGGTACAACTGGCTCATACTAATGCAGCCTATGACAACAGTCGTGCAATAAATCCTCCATTCATGAAGGTTATAACGTTCAGTCAATAAAACAGTTTAAGAGAGATGTTGATTTAACTCTGTGATCATTTTGGAGAATGAAGTTTGCAGTGCTGATGAACTATACTGCATCATGCAGAGAGGTGTTTTTGTTATTTAGCCTTCACTAATTGATATGAATATGAACAGTAAACCAGTGCAGTGGTGAATGAACATCACACGCACGGTAGATTCATATGGTAATAAATGTAACTTACAGAACAAATAAACATTACAATCATTCTACCTACCCAGGAAAACACTGAATAGACTGTGACGCTTCCTTCAGAGGAACAAGGGAGGATGGGTGGGAGGGAAGACGGGGGAGAAAATTGAGATGAAAGGGCCTGACCTCATAAAGGAGATCTGACAGCTTCAGTAGACAGGCTGATTTACACACACATACAAACACAGATACCCTGCCATAAGGCTCACACTCTCACACTCGAGACACATACGTTGTCATGGCTGCACAAACACTTTATCATCCATCATTATGTGCAAACACACATACACTCTGGCAGACATTATCGCCGACTTCCTGCTTCCATCAGACAGGAGACATCCCTTCCTAGAGGTGGCATGAACTTCTATCAGCTATTAAAACAACATTGCATTGCTTTTTAAATGTAAGTGTTTTCTGCTGTGAGTGTAAACAGCCCTGTCCACTGGTGTATGTATGTATTTTTTATATTTGTGAGCAGACACACACATGCATGTTTATTCACCTAAAGAAAAAATGCATAGGTTTTCCTTTTTCCTGTCTCACAAACATACACACCTGCTCATACACATTCACAGACGATGTGATAAAGTGCCCAATAGGGTGCCCTTCCAGTGGAGAAAACGTATAGGTGAAAGTTTTTGGGTGAAAGGAGGAGGAGACTTTCTGTCAGGATGTCATGTTATCACCTTCCTCCTGACACTCTCTGTGTTCCTGGCGTTTTTGTGTTTGTGTTGTTGCATGTTTGTATTTTCAGTATTTACATTTCCAGCGTTAAATATGCTTGTATAATGAATTCATAATCAGTGTTAAATAGTGTGAACCATATTTGCATAATGGAGAAAGTTTGCTACACAGAGGAAGAGGAGACTGGTTTTGTTTTGTGTTTTCACTGATGCAAATGTAGGATTTGATTTTTGTTTCCTCATCCCGCTACCAAATAATAATTTGATTGTAAATTGCATGTAATTGCAACTCAAGAGTAAAATGGTGCATAATCTACATGATTTGCTTAAGGTGAGAGAGGGTGTTTTATTTAAGAGCTCTCTCAGCCCATGTCATTATTGTAGTGTAGACGCTCAAAGTGAAATTCACCATTCAAACTTAATTAAACTACATGTGGAATTTTCATGTGATTAAAGCATCTTTCAAATGAGAAAATGTGTGCAATCTACATTCAGCCCATTCATTTCATTGCCCCGGGATCCGACATTTTCACAGTCTACCCACACTGGCTTAGTGGGGCTAAGAATAATCGATGTTTCAGTTGTCATTATCATCATATTTGTTATAAACATCGTCATCTTTCTTTTAGTTCAATTTAGTCATAAAGTTTTGTAATTTAAAAGGCTGAAATTACATATTTAGATAATCATTGTTTATGTGGTATAACAAATGACATGTAGAGACTGCATATCAGCTTTGGAGGGAAGTATACTAATATCAACACTATACAGATCTTTTCGGTTTGCTTTTGGCCCTGTTTTTTATGGTTTGGGTGAAGGACTTTAATTTCAGTTAAAGGGAATCTTAATGCTAGAGCATAAATTACTATTTGAACTATAGTGTGCTTTCCACTCATGTTGAAACAGGAAAAGGCTTTTTTCCAAGCAGTTGCACTGTTTCCCAGTATGCTGTGGAAGAACTTGAACTCAAGCCAGTCCAAAAACCTTTGGGATCAACTGATTCGCCTGCGAGCCAAGTCTTCTCAGTCCAACAGTGTTGGACCTCACAAATGCTCTTGTGGCTGAATGGGAGCAAATCCCTGCAGCCAAGATTCAAAATCTGGAGGACAGCCTTCACATAATAGTGGAGGCTGGAGCAGATTAATGCCCATGGTTTTGGAATCAGATACTAAAAACATTCAACCGAACTGACAGTACCTGTCAGTAACATCTCAACCATGCGATACAGGAGGATACTTGTCCAAGGAGCAACCACACAAGAGGCTCCATGAACACACTTAACTCTGTGAAACACACTCGCTGTTAAGAGATGAGAGGAGGAGAGGGCAGAGTTGGGCAGAAGAGGAGAGAAAAGGAGAGGAAATTGCAGGTACAGAGAGTCAGAATGAGGAAGAGTTGGAGAGTGCAGGGTGAAGATAATAAAAGGAGAGATAAAAGACGAGTAAAGGGGACAGAAGTGAAAGATGGGAGGATGTACTCCAAACTGATTTCCCCTGATTGGTATTACTCTCACTCTCTCTCCCTCCCTCTCTCTCTCTCTCTCTCTCTCTCTCTCTCTCTCTCCCTCTCTCTCTCTCTCTCAGCATGGAAGGTCTTGTTTCAGAGTAAAATAACAGACTTTGCACAATAAAGAGATAACAAATCAGCAGGAAATACTGCTGGGTCTGCAATTAGTGTTTGGGTCAAAGTTCTGATTAATCCCTGCTCTGTGACTGTGTGTGTGCGTCTCTGTGTAAGTGTGCGTTTGTGTGTTAGTGTGTGTGCTGAATTGATCGCACAACCAGATCAATGGCTGTACCAAAAAGTAATGAATTCGTAGGTGTGTGTGTGTGTGTGTGTGTGTGTGTGTGTGTCTGGTGTGAAGATTGTATGTATCAAAATGCAACTTACTTGCCCTGGTGTGTGCACGTCCCTGCCACAGTGCTTAAACATGCATAAACACACACTCTAAAGTACTACATAACCTAAAGTATATGGGCACCTGAATATTACACCCATTTGGGATTGCTGAACACCTCATTTTTCAAAACCACAGGCATTCATGCACTGTTCTAACAGCCTGCACTCTACTGGGAAAGCTGTGATTTTGGACCTTGGCTTCACTCCAATTCAGCCACAAGAGTCTTGGTGAAGTCGGCCAGATGTTGGGTGATAAGTCCTGGCTCGCAGTGTCCAAGGTGTTGGATGGTGTTGAGGTCAAGTTCTTCGACACCAGACTCTGTCTTTATTGACCCTTTATAGACCTTTTGACATTGCAAAAGGGCCCTATCATATTTAAACAAAAAAAGGGCCCTGCTGTAGCATTAAGATTCCTCTTAACTGGAACAAAAGGGCCTCCAGAAGCCCGCGACATGATAAACAGCCCTGAAAGTATGTGGGTAAGGCGGAAATACACATACATTATTTTAAAATTTGAATAAAATAACAATAATACATAAACTCATGTACTATATGTGTCAACTTTGTTTGTGACTTTGTGAGGATTTTGGGATGAGACTAATTCCTGCAGCTCCTCCTCTGCCTCCTATCACTCCAAGGACAAGCTCTGCTGTTGTCCATGTCGCTGGGCGCTTATTACCTGTCAGCTGCTGTCAATTAAAGCACTGCATCATGGTTAGGTGATGAAAGAGGGCACAGAGGTTGATACTGACCCTGCACAGCCAGACAAACACCTGTTCCAGGGCGACAGTGTGACTGTCAGGACCAAAAAAATGAGCAGTAAGGACACGTTGACACTTTCCCGCTGCATTCAAGCTGCTAGTGTGTTTTTTCCACAGTGGCCAGCAGGATGGTCAACATTATTGAAATAATCAAATGATTTTCTGTAATTTAAGTTGGTTGCAATGGTAGACCAACAGAGAATTATCACTCATTTCTACAGTTCTCCTAATCTGTACAACACATTTTTATGTGTTCAGTCAGTGTCCATCTTTGTTAAAATGCTCATGTGCAGGACAAGGCATGTAGTGAACAGCCTGGTTTTGGCCTTGGCCTTGTTTCACATATAAAACTTACGTTCCTTTACCATAAACATACCTAAAGCATACTGTAGATGCTCTGCACAGATACTGTAGGAATAACTCATTTAAATAAATTGTTGGCTGGGGTGCCCCTGCGGCTTAGAGGTTAAGATGCAAACCATGAACCACAACGTCCCTGGTTCGACTGGGGCTCTTTGTTGAGAGTCATGTCTGTCTCTCTCCCTCATTTCATGTCCTCTTTACTGGGGCTATCTGAGGCATAAAATGCCCATATATATATTAAAGTTGCATATTCGTCAAATATCAAGTGTTTAAAATACAAGCTCAATATTTCATGTGTGGCTCAATATTTTCATGTATTTCACCCTAGGTAAGCACTTTCTAGACTACAGTTTTAAAAAAAGGAAATAAAACCTCTCCATACTATGCAGAAATTACGTATTTTCATACTAATAGCTGACCAAAGTGAGAGAAAGTGCAGCTTATTTTCTGAGATGGATTTTGAAATGACACACTTCATATTTGCCTATTTTCACGGTGGAGGCAATTTTCAGAGGGCAGCCTTGTGTGTGTGGTCATTGCGGAAAGATGGCCACATTAAATGTTTCAGTGTCTGGCTTTATAGCTGCTGACACAGCATTGTGAACGAACAGGTATGCACTTCCCATAAAATGAGACTGACACGGTTCACTTTAACAGAGCCAGCCTGGTGATGTGTCTGTATATTTCATCAAATGAAACAACGCTTGGCCTTTAATGGACGAATGATCAACATGTAATAGGACCACACATTATTGTTCACACTCCCACAGTTACATTCTCGGCACATTTACAGCTCTTCATAAAATTATACCTGAGAACAAAGAGGAGACTCAATCGAAAATGGGCTTTTCTCAATAAACATTTATTGCAAATATAGAAATAGATTGTTTTGTGCAGAAATTGTAAAGAGAAAGATTACACGGGATTGTACTAATGATTATGGCAATAAGAGCTGAAGCTGTTTTGAAATGATTACTGCAGAGGAAAAAGCAGTAGAAAATGAATGACGAGTTTAAAATGAATCGAACAAATGTCTGCTGTGGTGAGCACTTGTGTCTGTTAGTATTTCTATTTTCCTTCTAGCCAACTGAAACTAAATTACTGGGTAGTGTTTTCTTCGTGATGCTTTCACCTATTGTAATGTGTTGCATCAATAAGAACTGAACAAGGTGCTCATTTTGAAATTTAACACCATTATACAATCAGTTGGCACAACTGATTCCTTGAGGAATTCTTTGTGGGTCAGTGAGGTCAATGCACTAAATTTAAAGGCAGTGGAGACACAGCCCCTAATAGCAAATAAATGGCAGGGTCTTTCATAGAAATTGTCAGTGATAGATGTGTTCTGTCTGGCCTCCTGCTGTGCAAACCAAGTCTTGGGGACCATATTTTTCACAGGTAGCGCAGTGATAACAGTGTAGGGTTGCATGATTGGAGTTGTCTGGCTCCCTTTCACTCTTAGGGGTGTTGTTAGCTCTCTGAAAGGGGCTATTAAAGGGCCTATTTGTGCCAGGCCAAGAAGGAAACCCAGACACAGCAAAATATAGTCATTGCAAACAGCTTACCTGGAGGGTGAATACCCTAAACATTTAAGGGAAATGACTGCTGCCCCTGAAAAGACTGAACCCTCAGTGTGTTTAGAAAAGTGCTCATGGTATTCACTGCTTCAGCAAATTGAATTGTAGTGTTGGTTAGAACTGCATCGCGCAGGAGTCCGAGGCAGCTTGGTAAGTTAGCACATTTAGAAATAATTTGAGGTATTGTCAGTACAGTGATTGCATGTTTACCGATTAAATAATACAAGATATAACATTGTTTTCTGTGCATAGGGCACTTAATTGATGGAGAAAATCATAATCTTACCTGCACTACAGCTCTTTTCTCAAATAGAAAATGTGCACTCTCTTTTTTTGATTAAGCCTGATGAGACTGTTGTGTTATCTGATAGTTCAACATAGAAGCAATGTATGGAAATGACATGGATCCCTCATGGGAATGTGTGCTGTTGGTTTGGGAAAAATGGAAACTAATTCAAAAAGAGTAATTCATTATTCAAATATCACAATTATCACCTTGGGTATCTTGTTTCACTCACATGGCTACTGAAACATGTATCCCATCTGGGGCCTGTAAGAACTGCACATTTATCCTGTCTTGTCCCAATCCAAAGTCAGCGGACGGAAATAGAAGCCCCCACTAGTGGCCCACCTTGGTCCCATTAATGCCCTCCTCATATGGGCATTTCCCCACATGGGGCCTACACCGAGCAGATGGACGAAAAAAGCCACGTGGGGCCCATGTGAACGTGTCAGCTCAGGCCATGTAAAAGCATCCTGGGTCACATTAAAACACAGGACTTTATAGACTTTAACCCAAGCAATGCCCCAAACCAATTTTTAATAATGGCATTGAGATGGTAATGAAAATAAATAAAGAAATGAAATGCTATTTAAATACCTCTAAGTCGCTCTGTGACTGTACCATTCTCCCTCTGTCTCCCTCTGTTTCTTTTTCTGCCATTTTATGCAGAACTGATATGAAATGTCAGTGGACTGTCTGTGTCTCCAATCCTTAGTCCCATCGCCCTGAGCAGCCATTGTTTCTGTGGCCCAGATAACAGGTTTCTGCTGAGAGAGGGGGTGGACGGTTTGCATACTGATACGCAACTCTCACGCTCCATCTTTTACTCTCATTAAAACAATGGAGAGAGGGAGGGAGATATGCGGCATTAAAATGGGGAGAGAGAGAGAGAGAGAGAGAGAATCAGAGGTGAAAGACAGAACATATTAAGACAGACTCCGCTAAGAAAGGGAGATAGGAGAGGGGGGAAATCATTAAACAAAACGCTGGTGCCGCTGCAGTGCTTTAAATCAGCTGTCAAGTCCCCGGCTCTCACAGCGAGATAGCGGGAGGGAGGAAAACAGCGAGAGAGACATGGAGGGAGATATCGAGGGAACTTAAAGGTCAGAACACAATGAGTTCCCATCAAGGAGGAGGGCAGAGTCAAGTGCTCGCATCTACCAGCCCATCTCTGTTTAATGCCGCAGGCCACCGGTGTCGTTTCCACCACAGGCAGCTTCACGCCGGCAAAACAAAACTCTTAAAGCCCGTTCAAAGTGCAGACTGCTGGAGGACATGAGCTGGACATGAAACATATTTAGCTTTTGCTTGATGTCAGTAGAGCCACCCATTCCTTTGGGGAATGCTTAGCAAAATGAGATGTTTTCATTTTATAGTGTCATTTCCAATTACAGTCCAGTTTTAATGTTAGTTAATATGAAGGCAATCAAACAAGTGCGGCCACTGTTGGTGCTTGAATTTAACTGCCGCAAAAGTGACAATATAAAATGGTGCTTTATCAGCACATTACTTTTCAATTACATTTAAATTGTGTTCTCCAAAATGAGATATAAAGATTGGAGTCCTGCTGGTGGGGGATGGTGGCCAATAGTTTGCCTTGACTGATCAGCCTCATTATCTGCCTCACCTGTTAAGGCAACGATACATACCTTGTTGTTTCAGACAGGTTGCTGCGTCTTGGAGGCGCCACTGCCCAGCTACCTTTGCTCCAGTCAGTTTTTCCTTGTTTATGAGTTGTGTAGTTAATTTCCTAATGTGTCCAGCCAATGCAATAAGTTTGCTTTGTCCACTCTGATAGTAGCATTTCTTGTTTTGTACTGGTTTTGGTGCTTGAAGTCTCACATTACACATGGTGTATTTTCTGCACCAGTGTCCACTACACAATGTTACAAAAAGTGAAAAACGTAATACTTATACTTTACAGTACAGTACAGTTATTTTTGGAAGGATTGCTAACTTTAGTCTTTGGTCAACAAGACCACTGCATTTGTAAATCATAGGTGCAGTCCCTCCTGTTTTCTGAACGCAGTTCATGGTCTGCATGCAGCTTTATTTTGCAAGTTGAATGTATTTATAGGAAACACAGAAATATGAATGGCAAACTAGTTTTGCTGCTTCATTTACTTAAGTTTGGTCATGTGTTGAAGCTGAGTGCTATCAGAACACACGCTGCCATCCCTAGAATCAACATTTCAGTATCTCTGAAACTCATTCACTTTGTATATCATTCAGCCTGTCTTACCCCTTGTTTGCTCTCTTTGTTTGTCTCACTTTGAACATGGTTTCCCCACATGTTTTACTTATCACTCTGATATGATGAAGTGCATCAAAAAGACCCCACCCTCCACAGTCTTAAAAATAAAATGACGTGACATCACTGTGATCGCCCATGGCTTGCCCACTGATCTGAAAACCATCAGTGATCCTGTTATTTCTTATGAACTCTGGTTATATACAAGATATTTTACCTTCTAAAACTCTTCTGTTGGTGAATTTTAAGTTGAGCCATTTGTTACCTGTTGTTATTATTGTAGAATTTAAGAAGATTAAGTGATCTTTAGTTTTGTGCACTGAAAGGCATACCAAATTGATAGTTAAGGACAAAAACTGACAAACTTGTTCACCTATAGTCACATTCCTCTTTCATATTAAAAGCTGCTTGTTCAGACTTTTCTTTCACCTTCCACGGTGCATTTTGAAACATTTAACACCAGAAAAATACTGTCAAACTAATTTGTATACTGCATTATACTCAGGATACAAAAGCTACTGAATGATGTCGAGGAAGGACTCCTCCCCTGTGGCAGCCATTTTAAAAGGAAAAGGTCTGGTGTAATGCATTCAGAGTTTTTCTGTGAGGAGGTGGCATTTGAAGCTTTGATTCAGAAATGTAAATCCGTCTCTCATGGGAGAAGGTTGAAATGGGGATTTGTTAGGGTGTAATTTGAAAGCTCAGAGGAACGGGCTTTTCCAGCGCCTCGGAGGATAAATATACTGTGAAAGAGTGCTGCATGGTTTGGGATTATCAAAGATTGTTGATGGAAAGATCAGATACCGCAGTGGCACGACAGGAACGAGAGCGTGCTAACGAAGAGTGCATCAAACAAGAAACATTCAGCAACAGCTAAGTTAGTCAAAAGAGCTAAGAAAACTGTATATTTATATTCACAGAAGAAAGTGACAGTTCATTTTCATAATTAAACAGTTATTAATGTGACATACATCTACTCAGTGTACACAACCATAAATATTTGCTCGATGAAAATACAGGAAATCATGCAAATATAACACTTTATTTCATTTGTCATAAGGGACATTTTTTCCACCTCTATACTCTGGATTCTCTTAATAATTACAAGTAATCATTGCACAGTCCCCGACCGTTTACAGAAAATATCACCCCCCCCACCCACCACCACCACTCTCAACACACAGAGCAAGATCCCTCTCTTCCCCCCCTCCCCTCCATCAAAGAAACATATAGAGATAACAGGCTCAGTAGAAAAACAGTCATTTGTTCCTACAGTTTGTACAAAATTCACAGATTTATCTTGTTTGTTTGCCTTCTTTGTTTAGTTTACACACCGCTTCCCGAACAGGCAACCAAACTGCTGTAAAATCACACCAGAAATAGATCAAAGTACACAAAGTAAAGAAAGGAAAAAAAAGAACATAGGCTGGATAGAAATAGCTACCACTGCTGAGACGGGTCTGTGAACATTACAATACAGCAGTCTGTTAGTGGGGGCAGTACAGTGAAGACAAATGATATTCACATTTCAGCTCGTTGTCGGAATTTCATCCATCTCCATGCATGTCACACTACAGTGTCATGGTTCCCCTCTGATCTGTCGCTTTGCATAACAAGCTAAACTAATAACGACTGGCACATTAATAAAGGCTTTATTAGTTTCGACTGTGACTGATATTTTGTAGATGTATCAGTGTTAATGAGTTGTATTTTGTTCTGTGGTAATACTGGGTTTATAAAAATGAGACTGTAAGAAAAAAAGAGAGGAAACACAAATATTATAAGTAGAACATCTTTTTTTGTCCTTTTTATCTGTTGGATGAAAATGGAGACACAGAAAGGCAACAATATACAACTCTTGTTTGCACTGAAATAATATATAGATTTATCAAATCTTTTCTTCCTGTTTTTCTGTCTTCACGGGACAAAATCTTTCTATTTGGGTTAATTATTTTTTTTTGTTTTTGCTTTTTTTTAACCAGTGTTTAGGATATGTTTGGAAATGTGGTGCACTGTAGGTGTGGCAAGTAGTGAACAACAGAGAGTCATAAAGAAAGAAACTTCAATAACGTACATCCCACAAGACCCGTTCAAACCCTCTTGACAGCTCATCAAAATGAGGGACAAAGGCAAATGTTAGCGGAAGGAACTTGGTCAAATGATTACACAGGACAAACATTAAACTACCTGTCTAAAGGCCAGAAGGTGCATGTCATAACTTTAGGAAATGCTTTCAGAATTTATAATATTGTAGAGGTCCATATTTGGACTGTAATCCACAGTAGTCAGGTCAGTTCAGTCCACAATATGGCGGCAGTGAGAAAAAGTGAATTTGTAAAATGTGCAGAAAAAAGAGAGGAAAACCAAAAAGTCACCTTCATCAGCTTTAGCTGATCATACAAATAATATTGGATTGGCAGTTGCTTTTTGTTTGTTTGGGTGTATCGTGTGTATTCTCAATATTCTTTAGTCCGTTTCTGGTTTGATGTTTCCTGAAAAGAAAGATTTGTATGTTTGATAAACAAAAATAAAACTGAATGTGAAAGTGTGTGGCTGATTTCAGACGATGCTGCGAAATCATGATACAACACAAAAGGTTTCATTTCTATATGAGATATCCAAAGTTGAAAACAAATGAAACTACTGAAGCATTGATTCACCTTGGTTGACAAAACAATTGGGTTTCAACAACTGACTCATCTGTGTTTTCGGGAAATATATTAAAATATGAATTACTGGAAGCAGCACTGCAACAAAGCAGCTTCACAACATCTTGATTTGAAACCTCTCATCTGCAGGCAGTGATTATGACTGTAAATAATATTAACAAGATTTAACATCCCACTAACGGTCCCTTAAGGCTGCAATGTTCATTACATTAGATCCACGAGAAATTGTTGCACACAATGAGCAGCATTTTGATGAGTTTACTTTTCTACCAGTTTGTCCTGAAAATGTTAAGTTTGTCCTGGGGTGGTTTTAGAGGAAGGGCAGAGGGGTCACAGAACCATGTGATTTATCCTCTTGGGAGCATGACCGTAATAAGCAAATTTAATGGCAATCTGCCTATACCAATATGACATTCTTTATGCAAAAACTCAATATTTTGGCCTGGGGAGGTTCTTGAAGAAAAAGTTATGGATTGTATATATGTATTATAGGGTTCATCCTCTGGGGAGCATGGCTGTGCTCAGGCAATTTTATGGCAATCCAACTGTGTTTGTTACACTTTGATATTTCTTATTTATTTATTCTTATTTACAATATACTTCTTTCTCTTTTTCTTTGATTTACGTTCAAGAGATAAACACTGCCCACAGTTAAATTTAGTGAGTGTCGGCTGGTCAATAAAAGAGACTGAGGAGTAAAATCAGTACATCACTTGTGAGCATTAAATATGTTAACACTCCCCCAACTTTAACAGTCTCTCTGGATGAACAAACAGATAAAACATTTGGCTATGTGTCGGGTGGTTAACACTGCTAAATCTGTTCACAGGGACTCTGATGTTAATGAAGGCAGACAAACAGCCAACCGAGATGTTGTGTACAGTGCATGTGTGCATGTGAAATGTGTGTGTGTGTGTGTGTGTGTGTGTGTGTGTGTGTGTATCTCAATCTTCTTTTGCATGACAACAATGAACATTTAATTGTTCTGATCTGGTCCCATGGCAAGACCACTGCACTGTGCTCTATAATTCTCTCACCTGGTGGTGGTGGCATGTCTGTGTGTGTGTGTGTGTGTGTGTGTGTGTGTGTGTGTGTTATTCCTTAGTGGGAAAGTCTGACACTGTCACTCGTACGAGGTCACAACAAAGTCACAGTAAAGTGAGTAAAAGGCTGCAGGCTCATCTGCAGACTCACACACAAAATGGCTCTCACATGAAGTTACATACAGTTATCATGATTAGGGCAATTAAACCAAACACACGCACACACACACACACACACCATTAATATAATGCATCTGCCTGTAATAGCCCCCCATAGTCCACGCACACACAACTACCATCACCAGTCTGGTGATTAGAAATCCACCCCCCCCTCCATGCTCTGTTGAACCTTTCCTCGCCTCTCTATTCTGTCAGTCACATCCCCGGAAAAATCATTTTTCTTTTTCCTCCAAGCCTTCTGTCGATACAAATTGCAATTGGATATTTATAAAAATGTCATAGGATGAAGGAGGGAATGCAAGGTACTGGATCAATCAAATACATTAAGTGGAGATGTGCTGTCGAGTCGAGTAAATTCACTTCTTTACTCGTTCAAACTTTGCTAACCCAAAGCTTGCTTCGATGTGGTTTGACACGTTTCAACAAGCATTGCTTGAAAGTATAAGCAAATGGACAGATGACTGACAAGTGCTCCACTTTGCTTAACACTGACTTTAAACCTTTCTGCTTAACGGGAGAAAGACGCCACTTATTGTGTTGTTGATTTTATGCAGTGTTCGTAGCTGTAGTTTGGTATTTTCTGACTTTTTTAAAGCAATTCATCTGTTTTGTGTTCTTTGCATGAGTGGATAAATTTGTTAGGAAGCAGATAAAGACCCACTTTCTCAGGCAGTCTGTTTGGTCCTCAGCAGTGTTTGAATGACATTGTTTTCAAATGAACTGCATCAAGAAAACACTGCCTGTCTCGCACACCAGTTACCACAAATTCAAGGCTCTGCCTTCCCCAATCCAACACTCTGTTTAAAAGGTATTTTAAGTGTGAATGTATGTTTTCATTTTAATAATTTATGGATTTCCTTTTAGATGTTTGGATGCTGTTATAGGCATCAACTGGAAGTTATAATTTACCCTCTCTGAAAAGGCTAAAATAAAAAGAAAACTACTGCTTCCATGCATGATTTAGAAAATGAATGCTGAGCTGTACAGATATTGAATGTATTTTAAAAACTGAAATATTACATTTCTTGAGTTTGAAACGGCAGTAGAGTACACCGGCACTCTCAAAGATGAAGGAACAGTAATGAAGTGCAAAGCCAAAAAGTACAAGAGAGGAAATGAGGGGGAGGCGAGAGGATGGCTGGAGCGTGACCGCTGGGGAACAGCGGGAGAGAGCCAATGTCTATCTTGGTCACTCAAAAGGCAGAATTAGCTGTGAAAAGCTGGCAGGGAGAGACAATTCTCCCCCAAGACGAAGGGCGGGAAATGTGTTGATTGGCTCATTCTGCAAACGATCACTTCAGAGAGACTATTGTTGGCTACTAATTGAGATGGGACGATAGCTTAGTAGCGTGAGAAAATGAGGTGGATTTCGAGTCCACCAGCGCGCCACCTGGGTCTATTGCCACGGCAACAGCTGGAGATGTGGACTAAAAGGACTGATTTGACTAAGGTCATACAACAGGTCAGGAAATACATTTATGTCCTTGTCTTCTGAGAAGCATTTTCAGTATTTTCTTCTGGAGAGTAATCTACTATAACTGTGGAGACAGTATTCGCTGAAGTTGCATGTGGCCGTTTGTCATCTTTATGATGCTGCAGTGGGATGACAACCGGCTGAGGCTGCTAAAGAGAACACATGAAATGGTTTTCTCCAAACAGATGATTATTCCAATAATAACAAAGATGTCACGCCCCCTCGTCTCTGCTGCATTCCCGATATTTTACCTCCTCTCACAATTTCACGTGTATTACGCGCAGCAAGCTGCTGTTCACCCTTATGTTTCCGAACACACTTCAGACACTGTCATCCCTGCAAACGGAGACGCGCGTGGCTTTCTGTTATGTTAACGGCCATGTTGCTAAAATGTGATTTCACACGTTGTCACAGGCACTTGTGGTGTGATCCCGGTGGAGAGCGGACAGATCGCATTCTAAGAAAGAGACAGTTCTGGCTGACATAACTGCTAATGATGACTGAGACAGCTGGGCCAATTTACTTTGATTTTGTTATACAATGCTCGTTATTCAGTAGTCATGATAGATGTGTGTGTAGTTCACTTTACTTTGTATATCCTGTACTTCCTTTCCCTTGTTTTCCAGGCATACTGTGCTTTTACCGTGTCTGTTGATATGTACATATTTCCATATGTCAGTTGTTATATTGGCACATTATTTCACAACTAAACTAAAAACACACTTGTTTTTCAGTAAAAACTGACATGATACAGCCAAAAGTCTGATATTAACAGATTTTTTTAACGGGTTTAAGTTGATATTGGGACAATGTCTGATCCCAGTTTTAGTGAGATTCAGGCACCTTCAAAAGATATCACCGTCATTTCAACTTTGTACTGTTGAGACAACTCAAAGTGAACTTAATTCTACAACACCTTTCAAACACAAAAGCAATACAATAGACGTATTAACACAATGAAGATAAAACAATAAAATCAATAAAGTAGAGCAAATAAATAAATAAATAAAAATAATGTAGGCTACATGTATATAATGATAAATATAAATGGAAAATATAAATAGAATAGTAAAGAACTTCTATAAATAAAAGTACGATAAATTAAAGTATAAAAGGATATAAAGATAATGGGTGTCAATCTCAAACAAGTAGTTTTAGCTGCCTGAAGTTAAGCAAATGTTAATCATAGCGGTGCCAGATCAAAAAACGCCATGTTGATGGCATTAAAGCATTGACAAAATTAACTGTTGTCTTGTTTACATTGGAGGACCTGTGCAATATATTACATGCACTGTGTCAACCCCGAGTTTAAATAACCTTCAATGCGTCTGTTTATGTCTCTGTCTCCAGTGGGCAGGAGTTTGTTTTGAAGGCATCACTCAGCTATCTCTCTCCTGCCCCTTAAGAACCTCTATTGATGGATTGGCCCGCAGTCCACAGCACGCCGCCCTGCGGTTTTATCAGCGTTCACTCTCCCGTGCCCCTCTCCTCCCTCCATCCCACCCTCTCTTTCCCTCTCTCTGTTCATTTAGTCCAATCTGGGTAAGTGGCTCTTAAACCAGGCCCCGTGTCAGGATGGAGGGGAGGATCATTGATCAACTGAAACGCCCACACACGCACACAGTAAATAAAAGGAGGGAGCTTGGGATGAGCGCACACACAAACGCGAACAGTACACCCCCTCTGTGACATGCACATTACACACATTAAAGGGCTAACTAACATACGATCTGTGCACAAGCAATAAAAACCACATGGCACTATATCTTTTTGTATACACTCATAAATTAGCACAAGGAAACGTGTCGGTTTATACGGCCGTATAGGACCAAACTGTATGCATAATCAGTCCATGTGTTACTGTTGTTTCTATGGACACACACACACACACACACACGACTCTGCATCCTCTCAGAGATGCCAGGCACATTCTGATGAAACTCCAGGAACATGGTGTCATTTCAGCTGCAAAAGAGGGAGGAGAGGGGATGGGGGGTTGGGAGCCAGAGGGAGAGAAATGAGAGGGAGGTAAAGGGAGAGAGACTGAGAGAGTGACAGAGACAAGGAGGGAGAGAGAGAGATGGGACGGGCATTTAGAAAAAGGGGGAGGTTGATGCTCGTCCAAGCCATGCTCAGAGCCGTTTCAGGAAAATCTCATTCCATCTGTCTCCAAATAACTGTCCTGCTCTCCCTCCCTGCCTTCACCCACCACCTCTCTGCATGCTAAGTGTACTATCCTGCCTGGAGCACCACAGGCTGCCTCTATCATATTTGATAATACGCTACACGCTTTTCCTTTTTGGAATTCGTGTCCGTCCATATCTTTGACACTCCGCCCTTCCTCCTACTGTGCAGTGGAATTTAAAGGATTAATCTGTGAAATCAGTCATTTCTTTTATTTTGACACTGATGCTCAAAAGATTACTGGTAATACTGGTCATACATGACAAAGGACTACTTTTTATCTCCCAAAAATAATTCAAATCTTTTCCAGTATTGGGTTACTTGGAAAGTTTAATCAATTACTCATTACATATTATTGAAAAATGAATCATATTTACTCACAATGGAAAGGTTATTTGTTACATTACTTTTAACATTAATTTTCTGTTAATAAAGTTTGCCTTTCTGTCTGTCGGGACATTCTTTTCTTTGTTCTTTCTGGCAGCTGCCAGAAACGTTGAACTCGACATCCTGTATGGCATAGTATTTATCCACAGAAAGCCCGAACAGAACTGGCTTTCATAACCTTTGTGTCGGTAAAGAGCAGCAAAATGGACATTGATTTATATGAAAATGTCACAGTTACTTGAATGTGTCAATCTTTCTAGTTCTAGTTGGCATCCAAAGGGGAATGACAGCAGTGATAAGGGATAGCAGGAGAAATGACTTGCCAAAAGTCTGTCAATCTCACAATATCTAAAGTTCATGGTGTTCTTCTCAGGCCCATTTAGAAACCAAGATACTCATAAATGTCCTCAATCTTTTACCTCCCTGCCAACAAATCCTCCTCTACTCTGTTTTCACTCTTGTTCCTCCCATTCATATATTGTACATTTCCCTGCTCTTTTATCTTCTTTCTCAGAAGTTATAAAAACAGGATTGTTAGTCTTTGTGGATGCAGCTTTTCATAACCCTCTGTTCGCCTACCTCCTGTTTGTAATAATCCGACAGGATATCCGTTAAGTCATCTCCTTTTGCTCTCTCCTCCAGTCATCTCTCTCCCTCACAAACTCCCTCTGCCTCCCTTATCTTAGAAGAGCAATTCCCATGCGTGCAGCCCCGACTCTGATGCTACTCTTTGTGTATCTCCCTGTGCAATCGTTCTGTCCTCCTCCACTTTGTTCCCTTCTTTTTCCTCTTAACTATTCTCCTATCAAATTTTCTCCACCTTCCCTCTGTCTTTTCCCTCATTTCATCACCTCCTCATCTCTTTCACAACCACCATCCCCCTTCCCTTTGCCTTCAGGATTCAGCACACCTACTGTTTGTTTTCTTTGATCTAAATTACAGTAGAAAAGTTGGCTCTATTTTTTGTATTTGATCTGTTACAAACAAACTGAGGCTTGTAAAAAGTTTAGGGCCTCACTTATAGCTCATTTCACTGGGTGAAGTTTCTCCACACATGCGGGTATTGGGTGCCACTGAGACCACACATTCATACTTAAGTACATGAACCTTTCAAGCTTTTGTCGTGCTTTCAGTACTCTCTCCCCAACTTTCCATCAGCTGAAGTTCTGTGCCCTTATCCTAAACTTGCTTTCTTTCGCCATCTGGGTTTCCACCTAAATGCCTCAACATTTGTGCTTCCTGTCCTTTCATTTTCCCCTCCCAACACCTCTCCTTTCATTTGACTCCAGTATTCACATTTTCCTCTCACCTTGGCATCATAGACTCTGAAACAGCAACAGTAAAGTGAGAAGATTTCACCAAGTTGAGGGAGTGAGACAGGCAGAAAGACGGCGAGCCTTACAGCGTTTAGCAGCACCGCTCAAGCAAAACCTTGCTTGTGTGTGTGTGTGCTGGTGTATATTGGTACACAACGTGCTCAACACACTGCGTGCTCACTCTGCCATCCTCCTCTGTGAGCCAAGAACACGAGTCTTGGGGGCTTAACGTCCTCCCTCTGAGCTCAAGCTGAAAGGTTTTATTGAGTTTTTATCCAGACACAAAGTAACACTGGGGTGTGCGAGACAACCGTATCTTTAATAAACGATGTGAGGGCCACAAGCTGATTCATTTTTAACATGTCGGGACTTGAGAGCAGTTGTCGAGGTAAGATGTGGGTCAACAAGACGAGCTCAGAAACAGGCACATGGTTCTGCATGAAACTCTTAACGCCCACTGGAGGGTGGTTAAAAAGACAGGTGTACAGTGTTCCACTTTTAATCAGGTGGTTTATACATGAGAGAACTGCCAGTTCAATGATTTGCATTTAATCAGGCAGGTTTATATATTAAAAGATTATTAAAAAAAAGACAGTTGCCCATTCAATCAGGCTGTCTTTCACAAATAGGGCTTTAAGAAAAGACAGATGTATACTGTTGCTTGTTAAATGAGGTAGATCTTTTAAATTAGAGCCCTGTTCAAACAACAAGCGGCAGTGGTGTTGCATTGTTTTTCACAGAGCTGCTTTGATGAAAGTCGGCACAGCACACAAACAGGAAAGACTGTCTTATCAAATCAAACGACCCGAAGCCCGGTTGTCAGAGGAGCATGCAGGTTACGTCTCTGACCGCAGCCGATGGGGATGACATCACTGCCTATAGGCTGCAATTTTCTAGAAAATTGTCCGAATTAGCCTTCAACTGTAAAAAAAAAAAGACGCTCACATTTCATCGCATGGAAACAGATTCCAATATGACAGGATTCCCCTGGGGCATGGTAGTTTGATGTTTACCTCTTTGAGGTCCTGATCCAACATTTTCATGGCTGTCCAGACAGGTCGACACCAGGCAGGCATTGAAATAGATATTTTTGCTTATACGCAACTTTTTTTAAAGCATGCACCATGTAATAATGTGGAATATGATGCCTGCTCTACATGTCTTGTTTATGGTCAGGGGGAAGTCGCATTATCCACTACTTTTACCTCAGTAAAATAAATATATTTTTCTTTCTTTTCTTATGGATTTCCTTAATTTTTCAATCTTTCTATGTAACCCCTCCCGACTTGTTGTCCTCACTCTCTATCTCCACTCCGATCCTTATGTTGCCCAATTGATACATGCTGGTGTATAAAGGTCATAACATTTTTAGGTGTGTGTGCACCAGTAGGTATACTGTATGCATAATTGGATGTGTGTAAGTGTGTGCCTGCATCCCGCGGCAATATCCACCATCCTTTACTTTCCCTGCCACAACGGCAGAAGGCAATTAATGAGAGCCTGTGTTCTTATCTGCTACCTAGCAACCTTGACTGTTCCCGGCCGTCGCCTCCAGCAACCACTGCTGCCGCCTGTAATCGATTGCTCGGCAACCGGGGACCACGGCGGGACATCCAACTGAACCACTGACCCACGGCGCTGTGGGGGACGGAGAAGTAAAATATCTCTGGTTTAATCAACACATATGATGTTATGATATTTTCAGCTACAGTGGAGTTTAGTAGCAGAGAAAACAAAGAACATTTAAAGGATTTACTGTAAAACTCTACCGTAAGAAAAACATTAACAGTAAATGTCAGATTATAGGCACTGACCCCAAACCAAAGAGCAAGGGCGTCTTTTAAGAGTAGCCATTTTGCACCAACGTTCAACAGTAGGGTTTCTGAAGCATTTCATAAGCTCGCCTGAAATAAAAGCTTTTATACTGTCAGAAGAAAAGATTGTGCTTTCATAAAATAAAATTAACCTTCAGTGAAAAACGAGCCAGGCACTAGATCACACAGCAAAAGCCATATGTTTAATGAATGGAGCCACTGCTTAGACCATCATGTAGTAAGACTCAGACTCAGCTCATCAAATGACTGATTGATCACACTGGACTTTCACTAACCACTTCTGCTGACACGTTTCCAGGGGGAAACCCTGAACAACCATTTAGGGAAAAATATATCATAGGAAAGAGAGAGATATTACAGAGGGATTACAGATTGCATTCACTTTTTTTTCAACTGGAAACTCCAGCTCTAATGCTTGTTGTTGCATTGCTATCAGCATAGTTATTGCTGCCTCCACCCACACAATTTTGCGAGTACCAGCTGAATACAAATGCAGGTAATTTCTGTGACTGGTGTAAAAGTAATTCTGGGAAATGGAGGGAAATTGCTAACTGACATAAAATAAGATGAGGCAATTTTAGGGAAAGAGAGAACACCACGAAATTAAGAGACAAAATGGAATCTACTCAATGTAACAGACTTAAGGCTATCCAAGGAATACCAGTATAGTCAACCCCTAGAAAGACACACATGCACGAGAACAAGCCTGTACAGGACAGTCATAGCACTCGTCTGCTGCACGATAACCTGCTTCCTAACATCTCACATGCTTTCTAGACCAGACAACTGCTTGCTCTGTAGCTGCCTTCCACCACTCTCTCTATTTGGATGCCTGTTATTAAATTTGCAGAGTTTGTTCGCCCCAGGGAGCGACCGAAAGCATAAACGCATTTCCCTCGGATCATGTTCCAGAGTTAGTAATTGCCAAAGCAATTGTTATTTAAGTGATGCTCGTGGAACAAGGGGTGGCGTACTGCTGCTGTTTTCCACTATTGTTAATATTTTAATGCACTCTGCTGGGACTGAAGGACTCCGGTGTTGTCAGACAATTGGATAAAACTGTCTTTTTGTTGGTATTTTGGGATGTCTGAAGTTTCCACCACATGGATATCCCTCCAGCTAACAGGGATCTGGCTGGGAATTGTTATTTTTTCATGTTGCTATTATTTTACCAGGACAATATAATGAACAAGGCATTCAAAGAAAGAACACAGGAGACTACATAATGGTATTCCACATGGTTATTAGCTTATTCAAGTGAGTGGTGATACCCAATTAAAAATAAGCTTTTTACATTTGACTACATTGTTGCGCCTTTTTATAAAACACAATTTACAGCTGAGAATTGACGGTACTACTCGGAATCAGGGCCATAAACAGGGTAAGAAGTCGAAAAAGTATTTTAGTGGTTGGTTTGGGTCTACAGAATAAACAATGACACCACCCTTATCCTTTAAATGTATATTTTTATGGTACGTGAACTCACATCTGGGAGCCACAGTCTGGCCAATGTGCAGGTGTGTCAGAGACGTTTTCAGCTTCAGTGCCTTGCTCAAGGATATTTCTGACAGTCAGCTCCCAGCCAGCCAGTCAGACTGCAGACTCGCTATCTGCAATCGTTCCCTTTTTTTGCAGTGCTGTGTGTCAAGGTCATTCACACAAAGGGATTTAACGGTGGGAGATTAAGCTGACCTATGGAGCATCTAACAGCACGGGTACTAAGGTGTTTCAGTTTGTGGACTTGTGTCAGAGCGTCATGACACCAGATAAGCTTCTCTAAACCCTCTTCATTTCTCCATTTTTTTTCCAGTTGGCTCACAATATTTTTGGTCACTTTCTTTTCTTTTTCATTACTGTTTGTCTTCTTCAGTCTTCCTCCTCTCTTTCTCTCCACCACCTCTTTTTTTCTCGAATCACTGAACCCAAAGTCAGTTAACAGCTGTGATGGAGTGGCCTCGGTTTAAAAGCCAAAATCCAAAGCTTCCCCTTTACTTAACCCAGGTCTTGTGTGCCAGATGACATTTATTTTGCCCCTGCCCCCCCGCTGCAGGGCAGGAGTCGGGGCAACTAGAACGCCACGCTTGTTGTCAGAGTGCAAGCAAACCTGCTGCACTAATGCTAATCAGGCAGCGAAGGGGCAGGGGGGTCAGGAGTGAAAGCATTACAGAAAGGGAAATCACTCAACCAGGAGGATGAAGAAATGACAGTGATGTGTAGTGGAGGAATGAAAGTTTTGTGAGGTGCATGCATGAATAAGCTTGGGATTGTAGTATAAGAGACAGTGTTCTTGTGTTGGTGAACTTTGAGTGTGCGATCATAATCAGTGCTTGTGTGAGACACAGAATGCAAACAATCAGCCGAACACATGGATTTCCAGCGCATACGTGCAAAATGTTAAGTGTGTATGAAATAGGCGGCGTGCAATTACAATCTACGCTTGTGTGACTGAGTGAGAGTGTGGGTGCATTTTTGTTGTGTGTGTGTGTGTGAGTGTGAGTGTGAGAGAGCGAGAGAGACAGCGAGCCAGTGTGTAAGCACAGCCTTATTGGAGCGCCCTGCAGACTGAAAGGCAGATTAATTGAAAATGCTTCAGATACCCAGACTCAGCCGTCACTCCCTCGACAGAGCGGACCTTCATAACAAAATCCCTCACACACACGCACACACACACACTCACTTATGCCATTATGAATGCAACCCGGTCTCATGTTGAGGGCGCACTCATGCAGAGCTGCACTGTCAGACACGACAGGTTATGTGAAAGCCGATAAAATCTGTGTACACACATGCATACTGTCACACACACATACAAAAATTACACAAGCACTGAGAAACAAACACAGACACACACACACACACACATACACGCACGCACGCACAGGATAATACTAATTCCTGGCAGTTCAGTCTTATAAAAAGGACACACTCAGACATTCCTGCTGGGTTTTTTTTTCTCTTCCTCCCTTTAAGAGTGTCTGAAAAACAAGGTCCTTGAAAAGGCCAGCGGTGACAGGCATATTATCAGCTCTTCAACACAGCTCTCAGGGTGTGTGTGTGAGTGGATGGATGTGCCTGTGTTTGTAAAGTTGAAGGCAAAAAAATCTTAATATCTACTATCTACAAAAACCTTAAAGCTTCGACTGACCAAAAGCTAAATCTAATCCTAAGTATTCACATATAAATAAGGTTACATTAGTTGATTAAAAATTGTGCTCTCATTTAATCTTAGTATGTAATCGAGGGAGGTTTCTGCAAAGCAAAGGGCTTCTTCGGTTGTGGGGAAATTGTAATATGTAACTGAACGTATGTGACTGCTGAAGTCAGACAGATCAGAAGGACCCATGGGAACTCCAAATATGACATTCACAATAAGCAATTTCATTCCAACATACACAAAGTTAAAAGATTATACCAGATCATGAGAACAATAACACTAAATATACAAACAGTAAGGAATGCATAAATAATACAGAGAAGTATATATATATATATAAAAAAAAAGAACACTCAGGCTTGTTTTGGCCTGTAAAGACAGAAAGTTCATTTCTACAGATGTTTGGTTCCACCGCACATAAAACTTGCCGTTTTGGCACTTTAAGACCATTTGTGTCTGTAAACGTGGATAGAAATATTCAGTCCATATTTTGTGTGGGCAGGTGTGAATATGTTTTGTATTGTGTGTGTGAGTGTGTTTGTGTGTATAAATGCGTACTCAGTATGTATACTCAGTTATGCATGGAAAGGTATATGTTGTGTGTGTTCTCACGTTTCATGTCCATATAGTGTAACTCTAATCTATTCAAACACATACAGTATATTCATTGATTCTCTACATTAGTGTCAGTGTGTGTGTGTGGTTGTGTGAGAGTGTGTGTTTGTCACAGTTGGCCACCGGTAAAAACTCCTCCACTTTTGTTGTATGTCGGTTTCTCAAGGAAACTCCCTCGGTCAGTCTCTCTCATTCCGTTGACGGTGAGTCAAATGATCAACGGATCAGGTCAACCCACAAATGAATCAACAAAATAATATGTCAACCTCAACAGCAGACAGACGGCTTGTTTGCAGTTAAACCACAGTCCTGCTTCCCCTTTAGAGCCTGTGAAACTAGCCAGGGCCACAGTCAACTTAGCTGGTTTTAGAGCATATAAAGGATTAGGGGTTGAATTTCCTGTGTAGCTTTCAGTTGGATACAAACATGTCACTCACGGGCAGAGCATCTCTAAAGGAAAGAAAAATGTGAATTTCTTAAGGCAGAGCCAGAGTTTCAGAGTAGTTAAAATCTAAATTAAATGTAGCAAAATACTCAATGGGCTCATAACTCTGCAAAGGCTGTGCGATACTTAAAACATCAAAATACATGAGTTTCTCATTCAAGTGCAGTGCAGAAACTCATCACAACATAATAGAATTATAAAATAAATGGCTCAAATGTCATTGTTTATTTAAATAATGTCTTATTTTAACATTCCTGGATGTTGTGTGGATGGATTTCCCTTGGCCTAACCTTCCACAAATTATCATAACAGTCAAACAGAAAAAAAATAAACAGAGCTGGAAACATATACTCCTTGGCAGAGGTAGGCTATGACTGTTCATTAATTCATAACGATATTATTAACAGAATTACATTCCAGGTTAAGAGCCCAAATAGCTAGTTTAGGGCTCAAACTAACCAAACTAGTGGAACTGATCATCTCACTTCAGATAAACTTTAATTAGTTTGACTAGTTTGTATTTTTCAGCTCATAATACTTCATTATAGTGTATTTAACCACCGACTCTGTAATTTCTTGTGTGGTTCATTGGGGAGCAGTTGAACTTGACTTGGTCAGACAGTATCTGTGCTTCTCGATGCATGTGCTCTGAACTGAGCCTTTCAAACAGTAATTTCTGCAAGTTTGCATGTTGCCTCCAGCAACCTCTGTCAATCATCCTCTGCCAGTCCAAGAAGGCCGCATTTCTATACAGCCTGAGAAGAAAGTTTGCCTTCAAGACAATGCAAAGAAGCCTCCTGGACCTCTGGCTCTGCCTATCGATATTAATGACATGCCCAAGTCTACCTCCAAAGTACAGCAGCTCTGCATACACTCCATATGGGTAGTGAAATGGGCATGGCACTGCCACACTACTGGTCCTGTGCCATATTTCGATAAACATGTTCAACGCCTTGTCTCATGTTTAAAAGGCATTGATAGCTCTTCTCCAAGAGCAGCAGGATGTGGGGGAAAGTGTTGAATGAATGTAGTTATAATGAACTGTGAAAGTCCTGGCTAGCCCTGTTTAGCCCAGTAGTGGAAAGCAGGACTGTCCCACCCAATAGCACAGAACAAAAAAAAAAACTTCAAATTGCACCAAACTGCAGCTTCTGAAATGTATCTGATGTAAAAAGGTATTATATTTTACATGTTTACAACATAAATATATTATTCTGTTTTTGCAGAATTCACAATTTTGTAAGGGAAGATAAATGTACCAGGGTAAAGTTGGAGATTGAATTCCTTTTATCGCATAAGGTCTGTCCCAAGACTCCCATTTTCTAAACTAATATTAAACTCCAAGAAAAGTGACAAAAAGTTATATTCACAGCACTGGATCTTATGTTCCATTAACTTGTTAATGGTGAAGGAGAAAGGGGCATAAGGGGATAGGAAGAGGAATGCTTCTGGGTTCACTCCAGCCACTATCTGTACAATGTTTTAATGTTTACAGCATTAAAACAGTGACAATTTCCCACCGCAGATCTTACTGTATGGATTCAAAAGTTTAATTAAACAGGAGCAGAGAGACTTCACTGCCATTCCAAGGGAACCATTGCAAGTCAACAGTTTCTCTGCCTGCGGTTCACTTTGAGACCAGTTACAACTCCAAAGGGAAGCAATTGAGAGGGTTGTTCCATGATCTTCCATGACTACTGATTTGTGTTTTTCAATAAGCCCGAACTTTAAAAACTTACAAAACTAACATGAGAAACCAAACTTGTGTGGCAATGAGTCCCAGAGGCAGCAAGCAATATTATCTTGAATAGTTCAAAACCCCCATGAATTAGTTTGAGACATATAGAAACCATCCCTCTAGTTCTTAGATTAATAAAAAGCTTTGTGTCTATTCAACAGAGCTGTTTCCCCAAAGTAGCTTTTAATCACAAAGACCATAATCTTGATGTTAACTCAAATTTCTTGGCACTTACACTCATTGTTACCCCAACTTGGGAGAACAAGAGGCCCGGTGAATGGTTTTATTGTTTTGTTCAGAGCAGACACCATGCCTGATTACCAGTTCCAATGCACTTCTTTTGGAAAAGAGATTTTAATCTCAATGACACTTTTACCTGGTTAAATAAAAGAGATATACAGTATATATTTATACTTCTGTTCCACAGCTCTGGACAGAGAGGGTTTGACTCTACTCCTCAGAGAGCGCCACACGTCATGCCATCTCAATTATTTCCTGTTATTTTTTCTTCTGGAAGCCTGAGACTGTCAGTGGTTTCTTCACATTGATTTGTCATTGTTGTTAATTGGCCAGACTGGAGAGAAGACACGCAGACAATCCCTAAGGTACAGAATCTGTACATCCGTCAGTCTCAACTTGTGGATTCTGGCCCCTGAGGACTGGAGTCAGACACCCCTCATTTGACTTGATTTCACTTTATTATCAGAATAATCTTCTGAAATCTGTCATTGCAAGGGGGCTGGATCAAAAACCATGCTGTCAAGTGAAAATAACTCATAAAGATGAATACACACTTAATTTTCATATTTCCATAAAGATCGGATATATATTAACTGAGAAAGAGGAACAAGGCTAGGACTGTATGTTAAAACTGAAATGTATTATTGTAGTAATATATGTCTTTACACAAACCGGGCAGAGCAGAATAAAGAATGTAGATTTCAATAAAAGCATGAACCTTCAAATATGAACAATGGACAGAAATGATCAATGATCTTCAGTGTGAATTATGACAATTCGACACACTGTGCTTCTGAATAATGGAGCTAATGTTATTCCTTACATCAAGGGAAAAGCCTTGAGGGTATATGCAGGTAACCTCAGCTTGATTCCCCCCATTCTTCCAAATGAAGTCATTATTTTTTAAAAGCTTCCACTCCTGCATGGCCCGTGGTGCTAATCTAAAACTAATTGATTGGTGATTCCTTGGACCTAACATGTAGGTGCCAGTGGAATTTGAACAATAGGCCAAAATAGAAAACTCGGGGCCTTTTATAAAAATGGAGTCTGTAAAAATGGATGCGCCTAAGGGCTCAGTGTTTTTTATTTGGTCCCAGCCGCCTAAATTAAGTTCTATTGATCTGATAGCAGAGTAATGACGCATATTTGACATCCCATTGTGAACGCTAGTGGGTCTATTGGATTTGCTGCCACGGATGACAGAGAGGTCAGAGGGAAAGTTACTCAATATGAAACACAATGGAATGTCCAAAGCAGTGGGTAGATCATAACAGAGTAATTAAATGGTCAGTTCATGCAAATTACAAAACATGTTTTTTTATCACTTACCATTCTAGGTATTTAGCTGTTCAGATAGTTTTTTTTTTTTTTTTTTTTCCCAGGTTTTCTGTCTGACATTTCTGCTACTACACCAATACAGTGGAGGTGAAGGGAATTTTATTTGTGGTGCTCACTTCACTTAAGTATTCCAGTTAAATTTTTCTCATGGTTACAAATGGTGAAAGACCTTGCTGTGAAATTTTAGCTGGAACTACTTTTTTTTAAGGAATAGAGTGTACTGTTTTGGTCAAAGTCTAATAAGACATGATTTTTATGCACATGGACATAATCTTCTTCTGTTACGTCACAACATATTTATCTCTTAGTTGACCTTTTGAATGGAGCCTATTCTGTAGACATAGATCTTTATAGGTCAAAGAGTAAATGCCATCCCTCCACTCTCACTTTCCCCATCAAACTCACACCTCGAACAGTGGGCAAATTCAAGCCCTGTCAAAACGATGATACCGGGGGTTAACCCAGTGGAAAACCAAAATAGGAATGCATTACTTCCAGGCCTGACAGACTGGTCCTTCCTGACCGATCAGACTCAAAAGAGAAAGAATAATGCCCAGGAGGTTACACCAGACCAGCTCACCTTGGCCAGCTCATAACCTGGACAGTCATGGCGAAGCACAAATCTGACCTCAGTTTTTCAGACTGTTTGCCATTTCTGTCTGCAATAGTCAGAGGCAACAGGGAGAGGTGGAAAATGGCTAAGCATCTGATGACGGAGGCAGGGACATAAAGAAAGATAGACAGACAAAGGCAGCCATCATTAATTTCAATCAGGCTCCCAGTCTGACATAGTTAATAATATCAGCACGCTCTTCTGACCTCAGATGATGGTACGACATGAACCGCTGCAAATTACTCATTAATTTACCCCATTAAGTTGGACAGAGGTGGTGGGCAGGAAAAAACACGGAGGGGAATGAATTAATTAGATATTTTAAAACAGAATTTATACCTTTTCAATTGAGATGTATCACAGCAGAAAGGGAGGTCAGGATGCCAGTGGTGAGGATAGGAAGAGTGGGCAGACAAAGAAATAAAGACAGCCAGCTGAAATCAGTATTTTGACAGCGTGGATGTTGATGCAGGGGGAGAGCGTAAAGATCATTTATATGGATGAGAAGTACTTCTGTTTTGAATATCTAAAGTAAAAAGATTTACACAGCTAGAATAATCAGCATTTTTCCCACTTGTGTGTCAGAATGTGTGTAAGTGAGAAAAACCTTAGTGTCACATCAAAGTTTCTCATTTAATCTGTAACAATACCAAGCCTTGCTCCTATTTCTTTCAACAGATGCAATTGTAACGCACATAAATTCAAACCCAAATCCTAAATAATAGTAAACCAAATTAAACCAAGGCAGCTACTTTCTTGCTCCTTGGGACTATATTATTCTCTATTAACCATATTGGAAAGAAAAAGAAAACATAATAAATAGAGATATAAACTTGTGAAATCGTACCTCCCAAAGGCACTTTGGTCCATAGCAAGCTCCCGACCAGAGCAGAGCAGGGTCATAGAGACTGAGTGGAGACTCATCCAGTCTGAGGCAGAGTTTATCCCTAGGGCCTTAACTCCGCTTACCATCCATTTTATATCACTGTGTAGTGCAGGGAGCATTTGATATATTTTAAGTTTCTATGCAGCCTTGCCTTGAGCTGATATATGAATCCTATATCGTCTCCTTAACACTGGCATGTTCAAAATGAGATACAGCAAACCACTCACCTGCCCTCAATCTGACTCTATTCCTAAATGTGATTACTGGTTTCTTAAATATAGCAGCTAACACCTGTCTTGCCAACCTGCATAACCCACCGTAAAGTAATTTCTGCATGAGTCGCACTATTGAAATGTAAATTTCCTACCTCATAGCTTCCCTTATCAAAAGAAATATGCTACACCTGTAAATAAGAAATGGGCTAAGAGACCAAAATGCCTGCAGGTCTTGCAAGGGTTTTCTTCAACGAATTTAGATAGCCAGACAGGCTGGGCCAAAGTCACACATTAATGTACGCACACACATACACACTGACACAACTCCCCAACTGGATTGTTATCTATATGCAAAGCATCTACACTAAGCTATCCACTTTACTACCGTGGGGGAGACTGAGAATAATGGACGACTCAGCCCCAACCCCAACCCGACTTTCCCACCCACCCACACACAATCACTCACACCAGCATGCACAAACTGTATATACATGCCCACACACCATTGAACATATGTAGTTAAGTGTTTCGAATCGATAAGCATGCTCAACACACAGCCTCCCTGACCTATTCTTACACTGGCTAATTGCCAGGAAGAACAATTAGCTCGATAAGTATCACTTAATGTCCTCCCCCAAAGACGGAGATTCAGGCTACTCTAAAACAAACGCACCTAATTCCTCATCCTGCTCGCTCATTATCTCCCTAAATGATGCTTCTATAGGAGACCAGGTGTTGGTGGTGCCATGGAATGATTGTTTTGTGAATGGTGGTTTGATGGGATTAGAGAAAAGAGGGATGGGGCTTAAATCATGAATGGGGCTGCTTCTGGTGAGATAGCTGAGCTACAGTGTGCCAGTAATGAGGTAGAAGAGACTTGCTTGTCACCACCTTTGCTTTACTCATTAGTGGGGATTCAGTGGGTTTATGGAAGCCTGCGAGGACCAAAGTGCCTAGTATGAGGTAGTCTGGTGAACAGCTTGATACCTGTTAATTATCACTCAGTATTGTGGTGAAAACAACCAACCTCAGAAACAACCTCTTAAAATGTCAATGAATTATCATAGAATAATTTTTTTTAAAAAATCACCAAGAGAGAATACCTTTAACTCTGGATCCAGATGTGGAACGACCCACGTTACTGGGCATCTCAAAGGGGATAGATGTTAATGTAGCAAGTCACATAATGATGTTTCCTCTATTAGTCTGCTGTTGGAATCCAACCTCACAATCTTGTTTGCAGCAATAGACTTTTTCTTCATTTGCTCACAGCTTCTGCTGGGCCGAAACCCCCTTCCAGTAGTCCAAAATATCATGAAGGTCCTCGTCCTTGGCAAACTGCACCTTCTTACGTAGGGCATGGCCTGCCGCTATATAGGATGCTTCCTCCCTGGGGCTTTTCTTGTAAGGCCGGAATCGCTCCCAGATCCGCAGTGTGCTCTCAGACGAATATTCTGGACTGGAAGAGTAGCCAGAGTTGTAGTTGTGGTGACGAGACGGGGAGAGCTGGGAGTAGGTGGCTGTGGCATCCCTCTTGGTGCGGCCCAGTGGCTTGAGGAATGAGGCCTTTTGGGCCGGTGAGGGTGAGTCGTTGCCGCCCTCATAATAGAGTGCAGGAAAGGAGTGGCGGTGCTCGGAGCTGTGGTAGTCTGGCTGGACCTCCAAGTGGTGCTGCTGCTGTCCAGGCCCAACCCCCCCACCTCCACCTCCATTATTACACCCCATCCCGCCCCCATTAACACTCACCCCACCACCATTTATGTTTCCCATCCCATTCCCATTACAGCCCCCTACTCCGCCACCTCCTCCACTTCCACTCCCTCCACCACAACCCACAGGGCTGCCCTTTTCTGTTGGGTACTTGGGCGGATCGCTGCGCTGCTCAGGGATATCCACACTGAACACCCTGGTGCTCTTGACAGATCCCACAGTAGGGGCGCCACAACGGTTCTTCACCACAGCAGTGTCAGCGCTTAACTGTCTCTGAAGGGGCCGGACTGCATTGGCTGGGGGTGGGTCACGGTAAGGAGGGGAAAGGAACCCCCCACCGCTTATGCCCGGCCGCTCAGACAGGGGCATAACAAGGGGAACTGGGGCCATAGAGGGCGGATGAGGCTGCTGATGCAACTGTGGATGAGGCTGAGTATATGGCTGAGGATGTGACTGGGGATGTTGCTGAGGGTGTGACTGAGGATGTTGCTGAGGATGTTGCTGAGGATGTTGCTGAGGATGTTGCTGAGGATGTTGCTGGGGGTGAGACTTTGGATGCACCTTTGGGGAGGAGGCCATAATCTGATCTCCGAGGTGGCCAGGAGAGAGGGGCAAAAGGTTGCGGGGGAGGGACACGATGCAAGGTGGAGGCTGGGAGGAGGACACGGCATTGTCAGCCGCGGTTACAACATTAGCGGAGGCATCCAGCTTCAGGGCATCAATGCAGTTGTTGATGATCTGGTTCACCTTGTCCACCTCCTTGGCAATCGTGGAGATCTCTGATGCTGAGCCACGGCCATCGTCATCCGAATCTTCCCCAACCTCTGTCCCATTCTCAGCCCCACCTCGCATATCCACAACTACTTCCCCTCCTACCCCTGCTCCACCAGCTGCCACCCCTCCCTCCCTGCCTTCCACTGCCACTCCTGCCGTCCTCACATCCATATAATTGCCCTTGCCGCCCATTGCCTCAGAGAAGGCAGTGGCCATTTTTTCCACCTGCGGCAAGGTGGAGAGGCGAGAAGAACTAGTGTTGGCTGAGCCGTGGAGCATGCCTGTGCTAGAGGAGGCAGACGGGGGCAACTTGCCTCCTCCTGAATGGTGGTGCTGGTGATGAGCCTGCTCCTGGAGACGCTGCATGGCACCTGGATCATTTGCCACTGCCGCAGCTGCCTCTGGGCCGTACCTGAAGGATGACAGATTCACTTTAGAACAAACAATACATCTATTTGATGTCATTATGTTTACATGATTTTGCACATTATTTTAAACAGCATGGTTAGAAAATGTTTAGTTAATTAGTCTTAATGGGTCCCCTTGTTTGTAGTTAGAATAAATTACTCTTCAGTAATTCAAATCAAAACAAAAAAAGAAGCAAAACAACTAATTAACTGATGCTTATAGCATAAATTGTTCTTAAGAAATCAATTATACCCAAGGGACATACAAAGTTGTCCCAAATGCAGTCACCATCTGTGTAGTGGCTCTTCAAAACTTTATAAAAAGTGTTGTAATGTGGCCTTTAGGTCTGTAATTAACAAATATTGAAAATATCTAGTACCTCATCTCCAAAATAGTTTTCTTCACGCTTATAGCTTTCTGCTTTTCTTCTTGGATGCGTCGCCGTCTGAGACAGTAATAGACCAATCCAAGCACAATGACCATGCCAAACAGACATCCCAAGATGGTCATGATGTAGTGGGTAGTAGTGGATGGATTGCTTCGCGGGTCCTCTTGTCCCATTGCTCGTGTGGTAAAGAACAGACAGGTGTGGTTGTAGCGCTGAGATTTGCTTACAGAAGCCACACAAAAGGTGTAGTTCGTGTGTGGTTTCAGCTTGTCCAAAGTTATTATCTCCTTCTTGTTTTTAAGGGGCATAATGTCTGCAACAAAAGTGTAGTTGTACTGAGAGAGGATGTACATCTTACTGTACGGTCGTGGGATCTGCACCATTAGAGAAGCGGTGTAGAGGGAGACAGTTTGAAGCTTCATAGAAATCTGATGGCTATAGGTGGGGTCAGCAGTAGATGTTATGGTTGGCTGGTGATACAGACCTTGGTCTGGGTTGTCCAAACCCATCCCGGAGCCATCTTGGTCTGGCGTCTGGGAGGTCATCCCTGGAATTATCACACCATCCCGACACATGGATAAAAGAGTATAACGGGCATTTCTTCCATGTCCAGGCACCGGGCTCAGAAGTGGATAACCAGTCATTTCAATAGGGGTTTCGCACTGGAGGCGGTCATAGGTGTGGGTGACATTGTTAAACGCCTCCAGCCAGGTGAGAAAGCTGTAGAGATCACAGCCACAGTGGAACGGGTTTCCTGCTAGTTCACACACCATCAGCCTGTTGAGGACAGTGAAGGTAGACGGGTCAAGACGGGCCAATTTATTGGAGGATAAATCCAGGCTGCTGAGGCTGGGGCACTCCCAGAAGGCATTGGTGGCAATGACCTCAATGAGGTTGTGCTGCAGGAAGAGGCACTGCATTCGTCCCAGACCTCTCAACATGCCCTCAGTCAGGTTTGTCATCTTGTTGTAGCCCAGCTGGAGAACCTGAGACAGAAAAGGAGAGTAGCCCCTTGACAATTTTGATAAAACATAACAACTGAACAAATTGACTGATGTGTTTAGTTCTGATAAAAGATATCCCATTGAATCAAATTGTAAGAAAAACAGTCACATTTCTATAACTGTGCAAGCTTGGAATGTTTTCAACAGCTATTTATGAACAGGTTTTTACTGAGTATTTGGCTGGATGATTTCAGAACATATTTTTTGGCTCAACTTGTTTCAAAATATTGTACTGCACTGTGTAACAAAAACTGACATACAAATAAATTCAACCAAACTCAATAAAACATTTATAATAAAATAAATCCAGCATGCTACAACTGAAATACACAGCAAGTGGTTTGGGGA
Organism: Lateolabrax maculatus; assembly: GCA_031216445.1. NCBI lineage: Eukaryota > Metazoa > Chordata > Actinopteri > Acropomatiformes > Lateolabracidae > Lateolabrax > Lateolabrax maculatus. The sequence goes on along the minus strand of CM062204.1, from coordinate 4,507,482 downwards.
TGCCCTTATGCTGGTCAGTTTACATTTCCATGATGAATGTATGTGAGCAAAGTTTAAGAAGATTTCTTTTTTTGGTTCTATTTTCTGTTTTGGTTTGTTTCATAAGATATTTAAAACAGCTTTATAACAATCTAAAACTGCCAAAACACAATTAAACCAAACAATGTGTAGGTATTATGATACAGAGGAACACGTTAAGTGGCATAGACTCTTCTGAAGAATCATGGGCTGTTTGTTGAATTCCTTACCCTTTTTGCCTTATACAGAAATAAGGTAATATAAATGGAAGAATCACATTATAACTTAGAGACAAACAAATCCAAGAATTGTGTTCTTGGCTGCAGACCTGTAGGTTGGCCTGTCCAGCAAAGGCCCCGTCCTCGATGTAGCTGATCTCGTTCTTGGTAAGATTGAGGTCAGTAAGGTTTGTGAAGCGGAACATGGAGGAGAAGAGCACAGCCTTAAGTTTGTTCTCATTCAGCCTCAGGTCATGAACCTAAGGGAGACAAGAGAGCGGATGACTTTCAGGTGATGCATTTGCACCCTCTGGCAGTCATAAAGGAGGACCTTTTCCCAAAAATAGTTGCCAACGGCATAACTATAGTACATCTCCAAACATGCAAGTTTGCTGTCTGAGTAACTTATCCATACATTTTATCAAAATGTGTCTTTAGTTACACAGCCTGTTTGCAAGCAGCTTAGCGTTCCTCCTGAGGTATTTAGCAGAGGTAAATGTTGAGGAGTGGAATGTAGTTGCATGTTAACATTACCACTGGGTGCTTTAATAAATCCTCTTAATGTTTTTTTCAGTTTGAATCATTTACTCTGCAAATTGCAAATGGTTACCCTAATTGAAATACTTGGCCCTTTTGTATTTTAAAATGTAGACAACAGCAAGCCACTACATAATCGAATTAGCTCAAAACATTGGTCAATTCAACTTGTCTGAGCATGTTGGAGTTGTACGGTAGGTGGATCTAGAATAGCGTACAGTTCTTCCTCCAACACAAAGTTAGAGTAAAAACCAACTTCAAGAATAAGACGTGTAGTGATCTTCTGCTGACTCATTTGGAGGGTAAAGTGTGACCTCTTCTGCTACAGATGCTACACAGCTTCATATACAGTCGGGTAACAACAACAGATTTGTTTTGGCTGATATATTTCTTCTATCTCACCAACTTAACATATTTAGCCATTATTTGCTTTGATAATGTCATCACAGCCACATAACAATTTAGCCATTATTGCTGCTATTGTCACCATCATTTGGCACATGAATATAACATTGCAACTGTCTTTGATTAGGAACATGCAACATGTATTTTTAGAATCTAAAACTGATTTAACTACATTATGAATACTGTGTTATCATCACTGTAATAGTTATCACCGGAACCAAAATGTAATCACAACCACCAGAGTGACACAATAAACCATAAGCATTATATTGAGTGAACAGAAGATTTGATTCACTTGCAGCTTTCCAAAAGTCTGTCTCACGATTGATGGCATGTGCTCTTTAGTTGACACCATCATAGCTCAGAGTGCATGAAGGCATACAGTTTAATAGAGGAGGCTGTGGTGGTATAAAAAAGGTCTACTGACAGATAATTTCATACTGACCGTGCTGTTGATGTGCTGGGGAATGGTCTCGTATGGAGGCTGGTTCTGACTGCAGATAGCCAGCCAAACGTAGCCTTTATCCCCCTCTATCAGCCAGCAGTCCCCTTTCACCATGCCAGGCAAGTGGAGGAGCAACAGTGCAGGGAGCAGGAAGAAGAGAAACAGGGAGGGAGACAGGGAGGACAATCGGAGTCTGCTGGCCATGGTTTGGATTATAAGCGTTTGGGGTTGCCTCAGTAGAAAGGAGGGAAAGAAAGGAGTTGAAGGGAGGAAGGCAGCGAGCAGCAGTCTCAAATCAGGAAGGGTGCAGGTCAGGGGCAAGCAGGCCAAATCTAAGTAGAGAGAAAGGTGAACAGAAGGGCGTCTTCACGGTGATTAGAGCTGAGCTTGCAGCATGGCAGCAAGTCCTGTCCCCATTTTAGGTGTTCCACGTCAAAGGGTTTTGGAGACTGTCACCCCAGCAGCTACTCATGGCCCCTGACAACCGTACGTCTTGAAAACAGAGATGAGGAAATGCTCCCTCTCAGAGACAGGCAGAAGGCCTATATAACAGAGAGAGAGAGAGAGAGAGAGAGAGAGAGAGAGGGAGAGGCAGAGAGAGGGAAGGGAGGGAAGGGAGAATATTAACATTAATAATGATAATGACAAAATGATTAAGAGTAGGCAGAAAATTGTAATACAGTTCACATGTCCCCAGATGGTTTTGAATTAATTGAGTTTAGGTCTCATTTCTAAAAGCAGTCTGTAAAAAAACAGGTATATGAATCTAATACCCATGCTACCCAATCCCTTCAAGGTAATGCACCACACTAATAAATCCATTAACTGCCATGATTATTTCATTAAGCCTTAATAAAGCCAAGAGAAATACATTTTGACTTTTCAAATGAAACTATGCTTTTATGTGCTGTAATTATTCATGTTCATGAAAATAACAGCATCGAGAATAAATTGCAGCTCTATTCAGACATTACCATATGATGCACCAATAGAAATGGAAATTGCCAAGCCTATGAAAGCAGCCGTTCTTCTTTGGTGTTTTTGTCAGTGTTTACAAGGTTCGCCAGTTTGCAGCAGTAGTTCTATTATTTCAACTTTGAGTTACATAATGAAACAATAAAAATGTAATAGCTGCAGTTATATAGGGGTGAAAACAGGGAGATGGGCTAAGTGGAAAACAGAGGAGGGCTGTTGTAATTTGCATGTTTTAACAGGATACCAGCTGACATTTAGCTATTTACCTTTCTCAGGGGATTAACCGTGGATTAGGCTCTAATCCAGCATAAAATATTATGTATCTCATCACCACAGCTCCGACTCTTTTAATTTGTTTCCAAAGTTTTGATTCCCTCCCAGGGAAAAGTAATCTAGCCGCGACATGAATGACAGGGAATTGATAGTAAGAACAACTGAGTAATAAACTCTCTCGGTCTTCTTTCTCTCTCTCTGGCAATCTCAGCCAGATGAAGAAAATACAACCTGCTGCAGGTAAAAAAACGTTGAAATGTAACCCAATCTACTGAGGAGTAATGGAAGCCAACGGTGTATGCTTCTGTTAAACTGGCCCATCACTAATAGCCTGTCCTCCACCTCCTCTTCCTTCTCCTTCTCCTTCCAGACTTGCACCTCAGTTAGCCTCCCAGTCACTTCTCATCTCTGTCGCACCCCACCCCAAGCAGCTCTCAGTCCTCTCTTCAAATTGTTCCATGAAATTGATATTGACAATTCAATTCCTCCACCACAGGCCTTCAATTTGCCTTTGACCCAGCACCGATCTCACCCTTATGTCTGTGTAAAACAAAACACCCACAAAAAGACCATTTACAGCTTTCACTCAGTAGAACAGCAGCTAAAGAAACCCATTTTCACCTTGATTATTATGAAAGTCATTCATTAATCATTGTTTTTGTATTCAGCTTTGAAGAAGAGTGATTCCACTGATTTAACTGCAAAGAACATGTGTGTGAATGTGAGCATTAGTTCATGGCACATCATGGTGAAAATAGCAAGCAAACTGAATTATTTATCAAACAACGATTTGGACATTGATCCTAACCACGCTCACTCTGATGCATATACTCATTCTCCTTCTTTCATCTTGTTTCTGAACTCTTCTCTCCCTTACTCTTTGAAGAAAACTCAAGTGTCATCATGTAGCGAAACAATCCTCCATATCCTTGTTTTCATTAGGGTTTGAGGGAATGAACCTCTGGCACTCTTCTGCAATTTAAGAAGATTTCGAAGACCACGACAAATGTTGTGCCTGTAATTAACGTTAGGATGGTTTTCCCCGTCGGGAAATAATATTCATAGCATATCTGATACGACATGACTGGTAGCCTGACATGGTATTTACTGTGCTCTATAAACATGAAAGACGAGCCAGTCAAGACGCATTTGAAAGCTAGTTGTTTACTGTCGAGTCCAGTCACAAAATCTAAGATAAGCACCTAATTTTTTATTTATAATGCTGTAATGATCCTGACTGCACTACTCCAGTCTATTTTATCATCTGGGTCAGGTCAGTCTTCTGTCTCTCTCTCCATCTCTATCTTTATATATATTTTTTATCTGTCTACTTCTTTCGCTTCTTTCTTTCTTCACCCTGCATTGTTTTTAAGCCTGCGTATCTCTGCTTCCTTTCAACTAGAAATACAAATGAATATGCTTCATTGCCAAAACACAACCTGACACCTTTTGTGTGCTATCACATCCCCTCCTCGCTGCTTTTATCACATTTTTGCCATTGGTTTTATTTTGACAGGAAGCCAGAGAAAGAGACAGCACTATTTTCCCCACCCTTTCTTCTCCAAACCAGGCTCTCTTTGTGTTTAATTATTGTCCCTGATAGCAGGGCTTTAATTAAAGCTTTGCATCTGACAAACACCACTAATGATTTCAGGTCACAGAAGCAAATGGAAAGTTCCCAAAGTAAGACTGGGAGGGGCTGAGGGGCCCTGAGAAAAATGAGTGTGTTTTGCATATGTTTTGTCCTAATTTGAAAATCACAGGGTAAAGTAGGATTTTACAGATCTCAGAGTGATGTTGAAAGTAATAATCTGCAATGTTTTATGACTACATGTCTTTTTTGACGTTCTATCAATATTTGATACAACAGTTATTCAGTGTGCAAGGGTAATCAAAGCTTCTACTTAAAAAGCTGCAATATCATCTTTGGAAAATAATACCAAAAACCTCACAGGCACTGTTTGATTGACATTAGTGTTGTAAAGTCAGTAAACGCAAAAACATCACTCCAGTGAACGGTTTAGCATCATTTCTTTCTTCTGCAAAAAAGGGGCTTAAAAAAAATTAATAACACTGTACAATTAATTGCCAATGTATAACACAGATTGCCAATCAAATAAACTGTACTGAAGCAGAACAATAATGCTTCTTTTATTACTTTTTTGATGTTTTTGTGACTTAGTATTTGGCTCAAAGCACTACTTTGACTAAGATGCTCACTAACATGCTAAGCAGGTGCAACGTTTAAAACGCCCTCCATCTTCGTTTACCATGTTACCAGGCAACATTTGATAATTATCAAGGCTGAGGCTGTTGGGGATATCATTACTTTGTCAAGCCTTTAGTCATAAACCAAATATTGGACAAATTGATCCCTTAACTTTTTATGTAGCTCCAACCTCAGGTCAAACTACAGATGTCAAACTCATGATGGCACTAGAGGGAATGTCAGGTAATGGCTGAAGTCATTAGGATACATTCATGAATGTCTGTACAAAACTTGGTGACAATCCGTCAAGTAGCTGTTAAGATACAGTGAAGAGTCTGACCTGGTGGTAGTGCTAAAAGAAAAGTCAGGGGGTTACCAAAGTTGCTGGGATTAGTCTTTTGAGCAGCGTAAATATTTGCACAACATTTCTTGGCAATCCATCAAGTAGTTAGAGCTATTTCAGTCTGGATCGAAGTGGTGGACCGACCTAAATGACTGACAGACAAACGTTGCCATTCCTATGCGGCTAGAATTGCTTAAAAAAACCATACTCTGCTTATCAAGTATACAGTTACACACATTAACATCAAGGAGATTTACAGTACAGCAACAGCTTATTGATTCCTCATTGAATGGCGGCACTGTGGGCCCCATTTGACTGACACAGAAAGTTACACATTTCATATTATTCCAACCACCAACTTTCAAGACAGCATTCTTCTTCTGTAGCTTAAAACTAAAGATTTAAGTTTCCCTTAAGCAAGAATGGTCGGGAATTTATGAGCCACAATTACATTTCAAATATTTAAAGAATCGCTCATCTTTTGCATTAAACATTCAAATAATTGGATGCTCCTTTTACAGCCCAAGGGTGAATGATTTCAGCCAATATTAGCAAAACATAGGGAAGTAAAGCCCTGGGACAGACGACTGACTGACATCTGCATTTCAATGATGTGCAATCCTTTTGAGATATATAGTTTGACTTGTTCACGTGCCTAGTCATTGCCACCTTCCTTTTCTTATCCATATTAACTGAACTCTATCCACCCGTTCCATTCATGACACAGCTATTGTGTGGCTGATTGACAGCACAATATAACAGAAAATAGGAATGACTTCATTATGTTTCCCAAGGGAGTTTAAGATGAAGTAAATGCTGAAAAATGCACAAAAGTGGGAATTGCAGCATTTGCTTTAAGGTATTATTGTGAGTGTTAAACAATGCTTTCTGTAGGCTACTGCAAGTGTGAGGAAGAGGGGAACAAGGGTCACAATGTGGCAAACAGCTGGTCCCTAAAAGGGAAAAACATTTATTTGAGAGTTAAGTTAATTATGATGATGTGGTTTTAGAATAAAAATTGGGCTTAAATTTAGGGTAAGGGTAGGGATCAAAGAATAAGTGATTATGGTTAATATAACCCTCAGTGAAAAGAGTATAAGTCAGTACAATGGCCTCATGTGTGAAGTTGGCCTGTGTGTGTTGGTGTGGTGTTCACACCAGACTCTGGGCAGAGACAGGATTTCAGTGACGAGTTGAGGAAAGGACAATCACAAGGAAGACAAGAGTAGCACAGCTACTCTGGAGACCAGGTCATGAAGCTTTCCACTGAGTGAGAAATAAAGAAATAAAAAAAAAAATTAAAAACAGGAACCAGAAAACAGACAGTACAGATAGAGGGACACACTAAGGAACATGACACCAAACAGATTTTCCACAGTTTGTCAGTGAGCCAGTCATGCGTTCACCCAGTGATTCAGAAATCCAGACCGTAGCCATTCATCCAGGCTATCTGTCATCAGTCAACCAGCCAGCCAGTCAGTCAGACAGACAGACAGACAGACAGACAGCCAGCTTCTAAGTGTGTCAGCCAGTCAATCAGTCCAGTCCGTCAGTCAGCAGGGCCTACACAACCAGCCAATCAAATTCCTAGAAAGTCAGACAGACAGCAGGTCACTCCGTGGATCAGCCAGTCAGTCGGCTAGTCAGTCACCCAGCCAGGTACCAGTGTGGGAAGCACCATGGAAGCGGAGCTAAGAATTATGCCTATTAGCGCTATCTGTGTGCCCCAGCCTGCCAACCAGCCAGCCTGCCTGCTTTACCTTCAAAGCTGCTGCACTGTTCCTTCAAATCCGTTTTTCTCGCTCCTCTCTCTTCTCGATTTTCTTTTCAACCTCTCATGAAGCTGTTACACCGTTCCTTCAGATCCTTTGCATACAGAATATTCCCTCTTTCAGTGTCTCGTTCTGATTTGCTCCGGTTAATGTCTTTCTGTTAGCCTCCTGTTATTCTCCATGCTTGCATTACTTTATTTTTTCTTTCACTAAATATGTTTCTCCGGCCTTCTTACTTTCACAAGGCTTGATACTTATAATTATTAGACTTGTGGCAATGGGTGGCACTTAGTCAAAAGTAAACAGCAGCTGCATTAAGCAAAATATTGCAGGTTCATTCTGAAGGCACACATCCTCTAACAATACTCTTAAGCATGGTGTCTTTGTTATTTCATTTTAATACTCGATTTAATTACCACAGAGAGAAACCCATGTTTACAACAGATAGAATAGCAACTTTAATCAATCTTATTCTTGCTTTTCTTTCATTTCCTCTCCCCCACCTACTCGATCCTCCATCTCAGCTCAACATTTCCTCTCTCTTTCTCTGGTTCCGTCCTGTACATTGAATTCCCTCCAGTTTTGTTTAGAGTGTATGTAACATCTGTTGCTGTCCACCAGACAAACTCCCACAGGGAGAGCAAACCAGAGAGGAAGTTTTCAACTGCTGAATGCTTTCAGCCACTCGCTGTGTTCTGTAAAAGCTGGATGTATTTTGCAAATATAAACTGTTAGACAAGTGGAGCATCATGGGACAGCACAGCGTTAGAGACTGGAGTTTTGGGTTCACTTGTATCAACAACCAGGGATGTTACTGTTAAACTGATCCCTACCCTGTTAAGAATACAAATGTTGTTGGTAGAATCATCTTTAACGATTGTTTTCCCTTTTTATAAAAATGAAAATGACTTGCTTCCTCCGCCACATCTAGTTTTGCAATCCAGTGCCAATCTGCCTGATTTAGTAGTGAGGAGCATCTTTTTGGGTCTGTTCACCCAAATTAAAAAAACAAAAACAAAATTTAAATGCCAAATATCTTGGGTTCATCATCATCATCATCATCATCCATTTTACTTATTGAGCAGTTCATACCGAATATATATATATATATATATATATATATATATATATATATATATATATGCACACACACACACACACACACACACACACACAGATACTGAAAGATGCTTTACGCAATAATTTAAACAGTGCCCTAGTTACTGGAAAAAATGGTCCCTATGAACTGACCCTTTAAGTCCTTCAATGGACAATTAAACATCACCAATTTTGCAATGATGTCCAATTTACTTAATTGACTTACCCACTCAAACTTAACCTGCCTCATTTACTACTACTTACTTCTACTCCAGTGATTACCTGAATTTCCTAGATCAACTTTCAGCAGCCCCCAGAGACATGAATGTTCAGCACAGCAAGTTGTATACGTACGAGCTGAGAGAGCAGGGGGTCAGTGAAGCTGTTCATAAGAGTAAATAACGCCAGATCTGAGCCGGGATCGGGCTCTCGAGGTAAAGCTCTAACCAGTGCTACCCTGCAGTTTCTCCGGCTTGTTAGATTACCACGGCCCCCAGTGAGAGTCCATTCCAGTCTGATGTTCCCGCTGTTTGTCTGGATGAGGCTCAGCCATGCTTCGTTGTGCTCTCATAAAGTTAACCCAGAGGCATGCCCACGGCCATTCTTCTCAATGACTTGTGAGTGATTGTATGAATGAGAGAACAAACTGCAGGCAAAGCCTATTTCATAATACTCTACAATATCTGTGTGTTCTTTTACTTCTTTTTGAGGACCAAATTAGTTTTATAATATTTTCAAGAGGGATGCAAGGATGAAATATGACCTTTAATGAAGACTAGTGTGAATGCAATTGCTTTTCAATCCGAATATAAATACAATTACGTGGGCGGAACTACGTGGGTTGTTGTATTTTTTGGACCTTCGGAAACACGAGGAGGATGTGACGTTCAGTTGTTCGAAATGTAATCAGGTTAAATCATGTCAAGATACAATTTGGATACAAAACGCATTTTAATGCAAGGTGGAAGGGGGGGGGTCAAACTTATACATAAGTATGCAACTAATGGGATTCTGTGTGGCAGTGAATGTATTAACTCCATATGTAAGTACAGTATGTGCCCCTGTGCATGTACACGTCTGATATACCTCTGTGTCTTAATTATTTTTAAAACCCATGCAGAAGCTCTCCCCTCCAGCTCTACTCAGCAGGAATGTTGAAATAACAGCCCTCCATGGGAAGTGGGAGCAGCACTTCCTTGCCCGGGAGGGAGGCAGTGAGAGTGAGAAACAGAATGAGGAATAGAGAGAGAAAGAAAAAGAGAGAGAGAGAAAAAGCGAGAAACGGAGGAACAGAAGAGGGATTGTAGCCTTAATTAATTCTTCAGTTTTAATTCAGCCTCTCAGTCATTCCAACATGTTAACCCAACTGGGGTTTGAATCTCTTTTTTGAGGTTGACCTTTACATGGAAATGACAGATAACGATGAGGGCAAAGACGATCATTGTATATAAGGTAAGGTTTAATCAGGCAAGTAGAAAGAAACCTACATTTTCCTGCAAACCCCAAACTGAATCACGTTCAAGCCAGGGAGGAAAGGATAGGGAGATTTTTCTTAGGAAGTACAATGATACTCTGTTACGATCAATAACTAATCCATCATGAATTGCTACTTTAGTTTTGTTGCAGTGATACCAGAAGGAGGGAATGGTTGCACATATGAACACATTCACACATGGAAGCTGTCCAGTATAAGTGCCATCCTCTTCTGTGTTGCCTGGCTCAGGAGTTGCTTTTCTAAATATTTTTTATATCGAAATGCTGCGTAGTTTGGTGTTGACACATGCTGAAAACTGACATATGTCCTTGATGACTGCCAATTTCAAGGGGCCAGTTCACCCAAATGACAAAAACAGACTTCAACCGGGAAAAGAATTATACACTGGTACACTAATAAATCTGACACTAACACCCCGCTACACAGACCGAGAACCCGTCACCTATCACAGTTCCTTGATCTGCTTCATTCCCTATGCTATATGCACATTATGCATATTGTACTCTGATACAACATGAAAATATTCATAGTGTGCAGCGATATCTGCCTAAACTGCTGGACTTATCTGGTATCTTTGCACACTTATGTACACATGACCCATCACACAGAACCTCACTTCTCCTCCTCCTATATTCGTTATTGTATATATTGTATGTTCCTATATTATCACATAATGCCATGCAGTTAGATTTACTTGCCTTGATTTGAAAATATTGAAACCATTTTCCGAATCATCATAGAAGGAGAGACAAGATATCCAACTCTGTTTACCAGGTTTTTTCTCCATTGTCATCTGACAACATACTGTGTACAGGTAAGTACAGTATTCTGCCAATTGTACACAAGCATCAATCTGTCAGGAACATCATCAGTTTGACAGCAAACGAGCATCTTGCCCTGTGGAGGCGAGCGTTCTCTTCAAACTGCCACAAATCAAGTTGTCCAGGGACAGAGGAATCAAAGTGATGGCTTTGGTGTGTCACACAACCCCAGATAATAGTCGAAATTATCGGGGGAAGAGTGGACACATACAATCAAATCAGCAGGTACATGCACAGCTAGATATACAGTTCGATTCCTTCAAACTCACACAAGCACAGAAAGAAGAGACGGATAAACTGGGCGACACGGATACACACTGAGACACGATGGGGTGCATGTTGGAGAGTCATCAGTCACCATAATTGCATTTAAACAGACTGAGGTGTTTTGTCTTGTCCTGCTAAACGTGCGGCGGTGACAAATGCAAACACATCATTCCTCACAAGACTACATCTGTCTGAGCTGAAGCAGGAGGAGAGACAGAGAAAGTAATAAAATAAAGCTTAAAACCACATACGTTAAACCCCCACTTCCTCTCTATAAAGCCTCTCTCACTCTCTCTCAAATTCAAAACACTTTATTGGCATGACCATATTGAAACACAGTATTGCCAAAACACTGTGATGGAGGTGAAAAAAAAAAAAAAAAAAAAAACAGGCAGTGCTCAGTTGAACTTCCTTGGATAAGTAATGAATGTAATAAAACACAAGAGGTAGTAATAAGAAGAGAATATGAGCGCGACGGGACATGAGTTGTGTAAACATGAAAATACCAATAATGCAGCAGGCTGCAACCCAGGCTTTGATCTAATATGATTGTGCAGCTCGAAGTATGAATAGGTAGGGAGACACAATGAGTGAGAAAAGGTGGTGTGTTGTGCATGCACATGCGTTTGTGTGAACAACAGAGCAAAAGAGAAGCGGGGAGATATAAGTAGACACAGATGAAGAGAGACAAACGGAAAAACAAAATCAGCTGAGGACTGTGGAAGCAAAAACATGACCTCCACAAAAAAGAATTAAAAAGACCAGCAGCGAGATCAGCCTGAGAGAGAAGGAGTGCGTCAGACAGAAGCAGTGCTGTGAGCTCTGGCGTTTCTCGGACTGCGTTTGATATATTGAGGATATTGGCAGCTTCTACTTGGATGCAGTTTCCTGTCAGATTCCCATCTGCAACAGAACAAACAGAATTGTGGATGCTGGACTTTCTCGCTCAGTTAGTGAAATTGTGACTGAAGCAGTCCAACTAGATTTGGGTTTAAATGAAAATGTTTGCACGTGGGATACATCTTTGCTGTCAAATGTGCATCAGGTGTTTGAAAGTGACTGTCTACCGCCAAACAAATACTTTTTCAGGTCTTCTTTGAAACGCTTATTTCAGTTCCCTATTCAGTATTGGATCATGTTCAGATGTTCAGATTTTTGGCACACTTTCTCTTCCACAAAAATAATCCAAAAACTTGTTTTTCTGTGTCCTTCTCTTTGGTGTAGTGAGAAAAATAAATAAATAAAAAATCAGGCCATGGTCTTTGCTGCATTTGAGGTATTCCAGCTGACGCACTTCTTTTATATGCTGTGTGTCTTTTGTTTTATTTAGGACATGGACTGGAGAAATGCCCTTGCATTTAAAAAGAATTTTATCAACAAGATCTGAAATTAGACTTTTTAGACTTTTTTGCCAATGACTAGTCAACACGATTACTTTATATCAGAACCAGATGCGATATGACAAAAGCTTTCAACTCACTGACAAACTGACTGATCTCTGATTGTCTTTCTATTCATGCTAGCAGCTGTTACTAATACAGCTGCACCATGAAGAATAGTTTTAGTCCTTTTAAAGTTTTTAGACATTGTACACCCGGCTCCCAGATGGTCACATCGATACAGAAGAAAGAAAGCAACATGATGGAATCTCTTTGGGAATATTACGTGTGATGCTGCATTCACATATTTCTCAGTTTTTTCGCTCATTATCATTAAAAACTGAACCATCAGTGTCCAAGTTTCCCTGTTTGGCCTTTATAAAATTTTTATGTTCCTCTGATTAAAACAGGAAGAACGTCTGCTGTGCAAACCAAACCTTGTGCACATATATCCTTAGTCTGACATCGCCAGACTATTTTGCAAATGCGTATTAGTCAGAAGTTCGGCAGACACATTTTTCTTATCAACATAACGTTTAAGTGCAGCTGTTTGTTTTTCTTTTAGAGAAAATGTTCCGTCCAGTCTGTTTAATACTGCCACTGTAGCCAGCCGGGGAGCGCTCCATATCGGCAGCCGCCATCTTGGATATTTACAAAGATTCTTCAACGGCTCTCCTCTCTGTCAGTCATCGTATTAAACCCGCCTCATAGATAAACGCTTGTGAACTGTTCGCCATACAGAATGGAGCTTCCAGTACCAAGGAAAACAGTCTTAATGGGAGGGGGCTCCAGATGTGTCTGCCAGAGCAAATAAAACATGAGCTCGCAGATTCATCTGGTTCCCAGGCTAATAAATCCCATGACATATTTTAATTATTTTGCACTGCAATTTCTGTAAACTTGAAGCACCATTCTAATGATTCAGGATGCAGTCACAGAGCGGTCTATGCTCACTCTTAACAATTCATTTTCTTGTTCTTTAAGCATGTATTAATAATTAACTTTACATCAGGAAATAGACACACAGAGCACTAGGCATGTTGAAAAGGCATGAGGTGGATGGTTGCAAAAGGATATGAGCGGCCAGAAGGTGCTTCAGTAAATAATGGAGTGGACAAGCTTTGATTTACAGATTCATAACCTGAAGGTTGCAGGAGATTGTGTATCTATGGTTGGAGTGTGATGTGCATAAGGAACTGAATCAAGCACTGCTGCAGTTCTTAAGTCAAGACCCCAATGTGGTGACTAGATTTGACTAGAGGCTATGCTTATTGGCAGCTGAGAGGAAGACAATCCGTGCGCTCTGCTGTTTTCGTGGTTTTCAGCATTATGTATTTTTTAATCTCATTCCAATGTATTAGCATTGAACTGAAGTTAATTTAATTGGGAAAGTGACAGTAGGAGAGAAAGGTACAGAGAGAGATATAGACAAGCAAGACATCTTCAGGTTTCAGAAAGCCAAATTTAATCTTGTAAGGATAGCAGAAACTGACTTTGACATTTTTCTAGTTAGAACTAAACACACAATACATCCGAGGCTGATGGGAACGTCATTAGTTTTGAGGTTATTCGGTCATGAACCAAACTATTGAAAAAATTTGATCTGATTAGTGTGCCACTCGTTCTAAAATTTCATGGAAATCCATCCAATAGTAATTGGGATTGTTCACTTAAAACCACAAAGCCACCATGGTGGCGCTAGAGGAAAACTGAGAGGATCAACTACAGAATTTGACCTGTTCTAACAGAACAGGATTTCAGTTTCTTCAGGAAGGCCTTATAGCAGCAAGATTACAGTGGTTTTGGTTCATTTTAGGTCACCTCAGTTTTTTCCTCTTCTTTATTCTTTTTGTATTTTTCCATAAACACCCCATTGTTTCTTCATCTCTCCCTCAAGATTCACTGCTCCTCCTTTTTTTTTGTTCTCCACAGGATCCTTCATCTTGGCTTGAAGACGTCTTTGCTTCTCCTCCTTTTGGCTTTTTTCTCATTCCTCTACAGCTTCCATAATTACCCCCATCTGCATCTTTGTCTCACAATTCATGACTTCTTCTCCTCCTTTCTTCTTTTTCTTTGATTCCCTCAAAGCTTCCAAAAAAAAACTTTTTTTATCTCTGCCTCAACTCTACCTCTTCTCTGTCTTTCCTTTTTCACTCCTCTATCTCGTCCCTCTCTCCTCACATCTTGACCCCGTGATTCACAACGCCTTCTCTTCTCCTCTCCCTTTTTTCTTTCACTGTTTTCCTTTCATCCCTCGACAGCTTCCATGAAAGCCTCTTCCCTCACTTTCTCGGCCCCGAGATTCGTGACACCTCCTCTGTACCGCTGTTCCTCCTCCTCTTTCTAAATTGTTCTCTCTTTTCTCCACAGCTCCCCGTGAAAACATTCTCCTCTTTGCCTTAGCGTCAAGATATCTTTTTCTCTTCTCCCTTCATCTCTCCTTCCATTTGACCATCAATAGTTGAGCTGTTTTGCTACAAACCTTCTTTCTTTTTGTTTTTATTGTGTCTGAAGTGTTTGGCATTCTTGTTTGTTTTCTCCTTTGTACACCTCAGATGAAATCCATCTAAAAAAATTAATATTCACCCTTTCTACATGGTCTGCCTGGACATATATCACTAACCTCTCCCTGTTCGTCTGTGTATACACACACACTGCGATGTGCTAAAAAAGCAAGAGAGTGTGTACACTTTCCTTGAGCTCTTCCCCCTCCTTCTCTCTCCCTCTAGGGTTTAATTGATAGTCTGGGTGTGTATGTGCCAAAGTAAAACTGGAGAAAGACTGAGGGCTTGTTAGTAGGGCAGCGGAGAGTGTGGGAGTAGCTCCAAGTCTGCAGAAGTGTCTCAGATGGGGCTGGAGAGGTATGAAAGGTCTGTGAATTAACCTATGTACAGAAAAGACTTTTAAGAGAAAATGCTTTCTCTAGCTGTCAAACAGATGAAAGGTCCTGGCTTTCACTAATCTAGTCGCCTAGATTATATGGAATGGATTGGTTCTGCTATACTGTAGTAGGTACACCATCAGGTATAGAGGAGGCATAGAGGACTTGCACAGGCAACATCAGTGGATCCCAGCGTGCTTCTTGTTTCAGCTTAAAATTTTGGAGCCAGGTTAATATGGATCCCTTGTTCTACTTCATCAATATACTCACAAATACTAAATCCTATTTAGTGGTAAAGGGCGGACCAGGCTTTAAGATAGAATCCTGGATGGACTTATAATCAGGCCCTGGCAACCCAGATGTTGCTGCACATGGATACAGCTCTGCTACCCCTGAGGAAATCTGACCACCGGGGAATGAATGAACAGCTGCTCTTGCGGTCACATGAGGACTGGACTTGAACCACTTCATTAGTGTGTAACTCAGGCCTGGCAGACTCTGAGGTCGACACACGCATCTAACATTAAAACCGGGATGGGGATCTTTGAAGAAGCACCGCTTTACAACACTGGCAGAGGACAGGGTTACCATCTTCAGCATGATGCTGGTTGTTATTTCACATGATTAGGGATGTCACCAACTTCAGGTCTGCCGGGATGAGTCCATGCCTGCACCACTCAGGAGTGAATCATGCACTGGTTGATTATGAGAAGATGACCAAGACTACATTTGTTCAATCCCGCATCCCTATCAGTTTCATTGAGAGCTGTCCCTTGGTCCCTGGTCTTCTAACGTAAAGCCTGCTGCCAGAATTTGGGAGTGCTATTTGATTCAGATTTAAGCTTTGACTCAAAGGCATTTATGCACTTATTTTCTCTAGACTTACTCAGAATCTGACTCCCTCCTCTCAAGCATAAACCATAAGTCACTCTCGCCTCCAACCAGTTCAGAATGCAGCAGCCTGGCTTCTTACTGGTTTTAACAGACGACATCACCCCAGTCCTGGCTTCTCTCTATTTGTTCCCTGTTCGTTTTAGAATTGATTGTAAAATTTTACTGATCACATTTAGAGGATGTCTGGGTCTGGCACCAAGTTACTAAACAGAAATGTTAATGTTGATCCAGCTCGCATCCTTAGATCAGGTGGGGCCTTTCTGGACGTTCCAAAGTCAAGACTTTAATCTAAAGGTGACCGTGCTTTTTCCATCAGGGCCACTCGGCTTGGGATCGACCTACCTGAGGAGATGAAGCTCGCAGAATCAGTGACTTCTTTTAAATCACTTCTTGAAACCTATTTTTATAGACTTGCTTTCATGTGATGTCGTCTTTTTGTGGCTTTTGTTTCTTTTATTCATTTTATTTATTTATTAATTTATAATTTATCCTTCGTCATCCCTCTGTCTTCTCTCTACAATGTTTTTGCATCTTTTGTTTGTTTTTAACTTTACCTTAACTTTGTTTTGCTTTTGTTTGGCCTTAATGTTTGGCTTTCTGTTGTTTAATCGCCTTCTGAGTTTCCAGATTTTGCTCCGTCTGTTAAAGCACTTTGTACACCCTGTTTTTAAAAAGTGCTATATAAATAATGTTATTATTTTCCCATTTGTGAATGTCACTCCTGCTGTTGAGAGATTTCAGAGTAGAAAGGCTTCTACTTTTACTGGCCCAGTTTAGCTCTGCTGGAAAGAAACAGTTGTATCATAGTTGCAGTGAGATGTCACACCAAAGCTTTGGCAGCGAGGAAAACGTCATGGTGGACTGAAAGCTTTGGCCCTTTCTTTTAAATTATGCTGTTGGTGCCTTTATGAAGCACATAGTGATAGCTAGATAGCCATCTTTTATTGGAGGATTGTACATTAAATGATAGTGATACAGAGGATTGTACTCAGCTGACTAAACTGAATTTAAAATAACTAATGGAGTTTTAACAAGATTGATCATCCAACACCTCTTTTTAAATTTGATCACACTATTTGTAACCATATCTTCCTGAACATACTTGAAATGTACTTGTTTTTTTAAGTATTCTTGGGGTATTTGTGCCAACAGTTAACAGTAGAGAGATGACAGGAAATGAGGAGATGACGTTGCAATTTGTGATTGTTGCCTTGAAACAGCCTGAAATGTGATTGTTTGATAGCTACGCTCACAGACCACACCTGCAGGATTGCCCATTCTTGGGTCCCTCATTGGTCCACTGTCCCTGGTGAGAAATTCAGACGAGACATTTACAGGGCTACGTGGTTAGGCTTGAGGAGAAATCCTCTCATTACATTCTTCATTTAAAAAAACAACAAAAAAAAAAACAAAAAAAAAAACTGGATTTGTTCAGGATTAATTTATTGTCCATTACGAACAGCTCATAGATAGATCAAAAGCAGATAGGGGGCCAGATGTTGTCGAGAACATGAAGGGGCAGGTGGCTGCTTGGTTCAGGGTGGAACATGTTTATTATAAACTGACTGATAACCTGGAGACCTTCATGGTTGTGTGGAGAATTGGAGATGAACTTTTGGCTCTGAGCTTCTGATTGACTGTTTGATGTTTGATTGGTTTGTTATCTGTGTGTGGCTGGGTATGTGAAAGGTATGTGGAAAGGTATTGTACGGATAGTGATAGTGTGTGTGTGGGTTGGTGTGTGTGTGTGTGTGTGTGTGAGAGGAGAGGGACTGAGCAACACTCTCCCTCAGAGGATTGTTTTGTACTGTAGCCCAGTAAAATAAACCAGTTCATTCAAGTAAGACACCAATAAATAAAGTGGTATGTGAATGTGTACTGCAAACAAATATATTCTCTCTGTAATTGCATTTGTGTATGCAATACACACACACACACACACACACACACACACACACACACTTGAATACACAGTGTCTGTATAAAAAATCTGTCTGTGTAAACTAAGGAAACCCTGCAAAGCAATGGTATCTAATTTAACCCTGTCTAAACCATGACCATTCATTTTAGAGTCAAGACAAGGCAAGTCAATTTGGGCTGTGAAAGGTGACTTTTCTGAAATTTTAAAGTAGTCAGTTAGGAAAGTAAATTTGCTTTCCACCTCATACAACAAGTTCACCAGAATAATGGATTACATTGCTAATATTGGTATGTAAAGTGTGAAGACCTCTCCACACAGCATTGTGTTCCCGTTGCATTAGCGCTTTAGGCACACACTGTCAAACTGTATTGAAAGTTTCACACATCCGATTTACTCTCATACCTTGGTAGCATACAGCGCTGGGAGTGACTGAACAATTG
This sequence comes from Lateolabrax maculatus, assembly GCA_031216445.1. Taxonomy (NCBI): domain Eukaryota; kingdom Metazoa; phylum Chordata; class Actinopteri; order Acropomatiformes; family Lateolabracidae; genus Lateolabrax; species Lateolabrax maculatus. The sequence goes on along the minus strand of CM062204.1, from coordinate 4,489,091 downwards.
AACAGCCCAAACAAGTAAACAGCATCAAGGGGCTTGAAAAGTAATGATCCATACTGACTGCCAAAGTGAACAGAGCGGAGGGTTTAAAAAAAAAAAAAAAAAAAAGATTCCTTTCCAGTTTTAACATTTACTCAGGTCGACCACACAAGTGCTGCATTCAAGTTCAGTATTTTGAACAGCCTGCAGTGAAAGAGAAGATGTGCAAATCCTGTCAAACTGTCAGATCCTGACTCTCCACAGATATCATACAAAACACTACAGAACCACTGAAGCACAGGTTTGAGGCACTTTATTTTTCTCAAAGAGCTATTCATCTATCAACCCTATCTACATTACTTTACCAACTTCAATGTAGGCCTACTTTGAGATCAGTGAGACAAGAATATGATGAAAACATTTTAATCAAAATCTTTAAAATCATCATTAAAAAATACTCAATATGACATGACTCAGATGAGGACAAAAGACAAAAACATAATCAGGACATCCCTAATTATCATCTATATCTCAGAGTGGGCTGAAAAAAACAAGTGGATTTGACTGATGATAATTCTTCATTATCATCTTAATTTAAAGACCTAAAGGGCCGAAAAGGAGCTAAAAACTTTGCAACTCATCTTTTGCCAAAATAACATAACAAACTTCTGCAGGCACACAGTGTGAGGTGTCTGCATTTGGTCATATGTGATGTATTAGAAAGCATTTAGAGCTTTTGTGCACATTTGAATGTGTATGTTTCCTGCATGTGTGTGATTATATTCCTGTTTATCCCACCATATATGCAAATTCATGTTGTGTGTGTCCTCCTGTGTAGTCGCCAGTGTATTCTGTAAATCCTGCTTACAGAGTGTATTAATGCATATGCTGTAGTTTCTGTATTTTCTTTGTTTCGTAATCAACTGATATTTGCACAAATACTGTACATGCATGAACTGTAATTCTGAGAGGCTAAGGAGAATTTACAAACCTTTCTGGAATTTGCAATATTGCGTAATTCAATCACCATAGGAACAATAACTTACAAAAAAAGTTATTTCATCTTTCTTCTTAAGCAGCAAGCACGTTAACGGGGAACACAGAGGAGAAGACAGTTTCAGCCTACTACTTTCACTATTGTATAATGATGTATAATGTGTACTTTATGCATACATACAAGCATTAACCTAAACATTTGGTGAGAAGGACCAGAACCTCCAGTGACAACTGTCCAAAACGTACTCCTCAAAAACAAGTTAAAGCCTCAAATTATTACTTCGGCTTTGAAGATTGTTTTTCCTGTCAATGTTATTCAGCTTGTTTTAGGCTAATTGTATCAGTATTCATGAGACTGGGGAATTCTTTGTCAAAACTAGAATATCTATTATAATGATTATTCACAGATGTGTGGATCTCGCTCACTGCAATTTTCAAGCCCACTGACAACTCCTTACCAACGTCCTAGAAGCAATATCCTACAACACATTTACGGCTTGTGGTTTGAGAGTAATTTCTGGGGATATTATGTGTCGCTATTATGTTGGTCATATTTGAAATGTAGTTAACTTGACTAGTTGAGGTTGTAGTTCTGAACTGGTGGTGCCTAAATTGAAGAACAATAAATAATTCATAATATTTCATCACTTGTAAGCTTATTTATTGTATACTGTGTCCATGTGGTTGCATGTGTGTTCTGTACAATATGTAGGTTATGTGTGCATGTATGTATGTATGGTTTGTGCATGAGATGTGTGTGAATATGCCTTCATTACTGCATGTATGAATATGTGCAGTTCATACAGTATAATAAGAGAACAACTGTGTCTGTGAGCTTTGGGATTTGTGCCTGATTATGCAATTGTCACTGTGTTTTATGCATTGAAATGTCGTGAATTTTATTTATTTATTTTTTGCATCAACAGAGTCCAGTGTGTGTACGTCTCCGTTTGAGTTTGTATTCTGGGACATACTAGCTGAGGGGTTGCTGCCTGGATTGCCTGAGGTGGTGTTGCTCTGTATAAACCTGCCATTCAAATGTCAGAGCACTGGCGGAAGTTTTTCACCACACATCTGATTACTGAAAATATCACAGCTGAGGGTTGAGTAGTCAGCACAGTGTGACACTATACTGATGTTATTTTCTTACAAATTTACACTTGTTTCCTGCAGCTCCATTTTTCGTATTGCTAGGCTTTTCACGTACTCAAGCCTTTTAATCTCAGCAGTACCCCAATGATGCATATATGGAGTATTTGTCATGAGAATTTGAAATGGGATATTTGACTTTAGTGGCAGTTACAGAATAGAAATGTCTGACACTTTTCATAACAATGTTCATGGCACATTTCAAACTAAAAATGGCATATCCCAAAATACATTGCATAACATTTTTGCAAGATGTCTCTGCATGTGCATTTTTTATAATGCATAATGTAGACGTGGTAGAAATTATCACATTTCACATGTCACATTTCCACATGATGTACATTACACATATGGGTTCTTGTGATGTTCTTAAAATTAGGGCATGTGTCATGTCAGACTAAAGCTGACTGCATGTTACAGTGAACTGAACCCAATCTGTTAACTGTGAAATATCATCAGTTGCCTTAGATATCATATTCCTTCATTTGACGAAAACAGAAACTGAAATTTATTCCTCTCAGCTCGTCAAAACTGGCAAAACATGCAACCACATCGTCGAGCGTGCTCAGTGAAGTCATATATGCACTCAGTTATTCTCTAGTGTATAGGAGGGTACCATTAAACATTCTTCAAAGTGGATAATTTTCTCTTTTACTTTAAAATTGGGACGATCTAAAAGAGCAAACCCCATGATGGAACATTAGAGCGTCCATCATTTATATCTACTCCTCCCTGCAATGCATGATCTAAAATTGTTACATTCCCTCAGAATCATAGTCACACACTTTTGCTACAAGGAGTTTTTGTTTGCGTTTCACTGTGGATGTGTGTTGCTCTTTGTGTCCAAGTAATACATTTTCCACAGTATATACTTATAATATCTATAGACAATCTTGGTTTCCAGTGTTATGGACAAATAGGAATCTCAGCTTGGCTGAGAGTCTATCACACCAGAGCACCATCATTACTTTGGCAGTGATTCACTGCTTCTATGCACTACAGAATGAGACGTTAGCGGCATGACAAATGATCTTATTTACGTTTACATCACCACGAGAACACACACACACACACACACACACACACACACACCTTTTCATAAGCATTCCACACACACACACACACACACACACACACACACACACACACGTGATCGCACATATGCACAAATACAGCCGTGGGTTACACACATAAGCATGCATACACCAACCCTGACACACACAAGGCTTCCACTCATATGCCCGGGAGCTCTTAAAGTGAATCATAGATGGAAGAGTCACAGGTTTAAAATCTAATCCAGCCAGCATGAAATCTTCAAAGTCGACCAGCTACTGAAAATACGAGCAAATGGCTCACATAAAGACACCGCCTGAGGCAACAGGTGGACAATACTCCAAATTCATTCATACTGACAGTAAATGAGGGTAATTCTTATATTTATAAAGGATCATTAGACTGCATAAAGGACATTTTACTTGGCTGATTCATAATTTATATTGTGAGCTAAATACTTCAGGAAAAATGTCTCCCCAGGGGGATCAGTTAAACAACCAAAAGTAGAGACACAATTAACGTCAGCTGTAGTTGTGGGTAGATTACTTTACAGAGGCAACATTTAACATATCTAAAAACAAAACCAAGGACAGGGTCAGTTGCTGTTGATGGACATGTGTTGGCTGTAAAGGAAACATGTGACCTTTTGGTTACAGGAGCATCTCTGCACTGACTACACATTTGCGCTGCACTTCATCAGAAGTTCAGTAAACTGAATCACTGTGCTGTTTTTTTTTTTCCTCCCTCTATCAGAGAGCTCAGGTAAGGCTGTTATGAAGCTGTCACACTAAAAAGAGAAAACCCAATGAGCAGCCTATCAATAATCCAAGCGCTTCAAGGATAGAGGACAGTGTTGAATATTCATGTTGGTGTAATGAATATTCTCAGAGCGATAAGCAGACAGCAGCTCAAATGATGCTCATTAGCAGGCATCGAAATCACAACTAAGCCACATCAATGAATAAAGACAAAAGACAGACAGTGATGGCGGGGAACTGATATACACTGCAGCAACTTTTTGTCAGTTTGAGTTTTGTCTTATGGAATTTTAATAGCAATGTCAATGTAATTTGCAAACTTATTTAGTACAGCACTGATACTGTTCATTGTGATAATGCAAATAGTTTCCAAATGATATGCAGCCAGAAAAGTTGTGCTGATTTTAAGCATGTAATCCCTGTAATATTTGTGTGTTTGATCTGTTTATTTCACACTGCCCAACTGTAAATAAACCTAATAAACAATAGTTACACAATATACATTTATGTAATTTGGATGCAACTTTGGTAACCAGAGATTCTGCCAGGTGAGAGTCCTACATGCTGAATGAAATCAAAGCAAACCTGATCTGTGTTTCCCTTTAAAGAGGTACTGCATACTTAAACAAACTTTTTGAGTTGTAAACTGAATTATGACTGTACTGTGATGAAACACCTCAGTGTTGATGTTAATGTTGAAATGTTTTACCAAATATGCAAAAATAATTTTCAAAAACATTCAAAAAATCATCTGTCATTTCACGGGTTGAAAATGGCTTGACATGCCATCAACAGTTTTGAATCAGGCCTGAACCTTGCAGGCCAATGCTGAGATAGAGTCGACCGGTTTGGGCCTATGAAATTTATATTTAACACCCTCTAATCAGACATTTGTGGATATTTAGGGCTGACGAACAGTAACGTTGACAGGGATAAACAGCATGCCTACACCCCGGGGGCATCTTATAGCAGAGCTGCAACCATACTGAGATTACGGCTGGTTAGGTCTGACTACCAGATCTATGTTGCTGTCAACGCTACACAGAGCAGAGGTCAGTGTCCTCTGAACCCACACGTCAGGTCTCCAAGAGTCACAGCTCCCCCACTGCTCTGGTGCTTTTTTTTTTTTTTTTTCAAATGTGCTGGAGGGAGGTTTCTAGCAGAATATGAGGGTGCAGTTACACTTTAACTTAAGATAACCATAAAGGACTTGTGTGTGCTTAAAGCACCACTACAAGGGAAATTGCAGCATTTTATTGATATCAGTGAAATAAACTGCTGTTCATATTGTTATCATAGGCTCTTCCAGCACAAGTGACTGCTGGCTTTCAGATATCAACATCTCCTTATACCAACAAAACCTTATGAAAAGTACTGCAGTTGATTTGAGCGGGGATCAAGATAGCCACCCATATCAAATAGCAGCACTGAAACCAGCTGTGTTCCCAGCTGCCTAAATGAGCCAAATTAAAAGGACTAAACAATCCAGAGCTCCTGTGCCAAGCACTGGGTGGTGTGCTTTGGTGGCAGATTCCCATTTTACAAAAGCTACCAAGTGGCAACAGCTGTTTCCCACAAGAAAACTGTGCTACTGTTTTTTCTTCTTGAACGTGAATGTAGTGAGATTGAAAAAAGAACATTGAGACAATCTATGGATACAAATAAGGCTTTGCTCTTTGCACTACAGGCTTTTTATGAAGGAACACCAATGGGTTTATTAATAGGAGCTATTCTGACCCATTTCTACTAGGGGGTTTGCCATTAGAACATATGGATACTATTATATACAGATGATAGCATAATGTATTTTCAACAAATTATTCTATCGTTTTACAAAATTACTAAATAATAATAATAATAATACAGTTTTGTTTTTTTAAACAAAATGGGAACAATAAAAAAAAAACACTACATCAACAAAGAAACTCTCCACAGGTGTCTGAGTGTGTTCAGCATGTGCATCACTGTTTGGCTCAGTCTTGGAAAGCCATATCTTATTCAGAACCAATTAAAACTGTTGTGACCTTAGTGGCCCGTAGGTCAAGGCACCTTCCATGAACCACAACATCCCTAAGGCTGAAGGCCTTTGTTGCATATCATTTATTTTACCCCCCTCCCATGATTACCTGTCATCTCTCAAATGTTGGCTATCGAATAAAGTCATAAAATACCCCAAACATGATTATGATACACTGTTGTGGCAAAAAGGAACATGATTCACTAATTGTTGGTTTATACCATACAACTAAAGATGGTAGCTAATCTCATCCTTGGCTGTTTTTTACTTTTTTCCCCGGTATCTTATTTTTTACGTGTACAGATCAAAGATGAGAGAGGAGGAATGCACAGCAGTGTTGGAGAGCTGCTGATCCAATGAAAATACAGGTGTGAAGGAAGGAAGTCACATTAAAAATATATATTTTAATGATTTACCAACATTTCAACATGATAGTCTTCTTCAGGGTATTGTCAATACCCTGAAGAAGACAGGAAGAAGAAATAAGACTTCAATGCACATCCTGCATTTGTGTGTTATAAAGTCATACACAGTACAGAGTCAGGATTATGAAGAAATCTTTAAGTGTATGGGAAATGCAAATTCTAATACTGCTTTTTTTAAACTTGCAGACCAAAATGCTTAACCATAGCTGAGATAGAGATTGAAAGGTAGCATCCAGTTTTCAGGCTTAAATTTCAGAGCACATTGACGGCACTGCCGCTTAAATTTAGCTGTGCTCTCCTTTAAACGGTCATCTCTTCTCTACTCAATTGCAAGACGTGTGAGACTGGCCATGAACAGCTTCATCTAAAAACGAACCACCACTGGTCCCCTTTCTCCGAATCCCCCGGGGTGTGGCCTGCCTTCAGCAGATCGAGATTGACTTCTGAACGCTCGACTAGCCAGGGCCATCTCTGCCACGCCACACTAACAGAAAGAGTGACAGAGAGAGGCCCAAGAAGACTAAGAGAAAGAGGCTGTTAGAAAGCGAGAGGTAGAAACAAATAATCGAATAGCTCCAGGAAGAAACAGCCAGTGAAAAAGTACTAAGAAAAAGACTGATGGAGAAAAACAGAAGCAGAAGAAGTGCAAAAGATTAGTCTCAGAGAAAGATAATGAGAATGAAAGAGGGGAAAAATAGAGTAATACTCTGTAAGAGGTTAATGGCGGGTAAGAGGGAGAAATAAGCTATTAAACAGCTTTGGGAAGAGGGTGACACAAGATATACCATAGGAGGTTGATGAAAGAAAGAGGCAAAATAGGGAGAAAGTTAATTATAGAAGTTGATATAGAAAAGAGCTGTTGTGTTGTGTTAACCTTTTCTGGAAAATTGTCAAAACCTACTTGGCCATCATTTTCATCTTTTCATAATTTTCAAGTCCTATTTAATTGTAAATCAGATTATGGTGAACATGACATACACTTGGGAGAGAGACTGACAGAAAGAGAGAAAGATGGGTTCTGTTGTAATGAAGATGCCAGAAAAAAGATCGACCACTGGGAATGCCCCACCCCCCAACCAAGGTCTGAGTATCTGGGCTTGGTACTTGAATGAGCTCCCCTGTCTCATTATAGTGCAAGATGAACGAGTTGAGGTGACAGAGTTTGAGGTTCGATGTCAATTGTAGTGGATGGATTTGGCATTGTAAAGAAAGAGAGGGCAGATGAAGACTTATGGTTTCCCAAGACACTGGGTGACAAGTTGTGAGGAAGACAGACCATTACTAGTAAAGAATAGGTTCATATTTTTTTCCTGGGTTCTTTACTCTCTTCTTTCATCCCTGTCCTATTTACTAGGTACAACTAAGCTTTTTAATAATAATCTAGCAGTCATTAAAATATCAAAACCTTTTCACTCATATTCATGCAACATTATATCGCCTGTCCTCATACCATAAACAACAGTGGTCCATTGTTTAAGAGGGTTGAAACGACCAACGTTTACGTAGGCAGCGTCTTACGGTCATGTGAATAAATGCACGCAAACACGGACGTATAGGTCGCCTGTACAAGCAGCTTATCATGACCCACATTTACATTTATTGTTAGGAGGAGTGACAAAATCCCTATATAAAAACCAGTTCTTGTTGGATGAATGGGATCAAACACAGGACTTTCACCCGGGAAACCGCTGCTCGTGTCCCGTGTAAAGCCAAAAGTCAATATTGACTTATTCAAAGTTACGTAACAAACTTAATTTACATCACGTATGTACGTAACCTAACTCAAGTTACGTAATTAATGTTCTTATTTGAACCCAAACCATGATTTTTTCCTAACCTAACCAAGTAGCGATGGTTTCATAACGTTAACCAAGACCTATTCTGTCTGAGGATATGAGGATGGGTTGAACATCCAATTAATGTCTGGTGTCTTGAAATTTAGCTTTGAGTCATAATTGGCTCAGTTCTGCTTATTTTTGTTTACAGCAATAATACCCAAAGGAACAGTCATGTTTTATGATTCTAGGTACAACAGTGACGCAGAATCATTTCATATTGAAGAACTCCTGAAAGTATTCATGATTGTTCTCTTTGAAAATTTACTCCACAACCCTGAACAGGATAAGCAGTTTAGGAATTAATGGATGAACGAGTTAAACTTTAACTGAGAGAAAATGAGGGCGGAGAAAAATATATTTAGCTGTGTGAAATCCTTTGTTTTTATTATTGTGGAAGCAACACACCTTTGAACCAAACACACTACGAGGCAAATTATATTTTCCGCAATATATTTTCAGATCAGTATAGATCACAGGTTATATACCAACATTGTCACTCATTTTTTATTGACAGGTTGTGAGTTTGTCAGGTTGTGTTGCCCTTACAGTGTAACGTATGAATAAATGTTACATTTATTCATACGTTACTGTGAACAAACAGGTTGAGGACAATAGTCTGATAGACACTAGGTTGTTTATTTAAAAATGATGTGACACAGTCAGATCCGGCGAGTCATAATCTCAGTGTCGGGCTAAAAATTGTCTGAACATTTTGTAGGACGGCTTTGATGTGCTCAGAACACCTTAATATAGACTTAATTAAGGCAATTAAAATCCCGCACAGAAATGTCAGACTTCACCACTAACAATGTAAACTGCTATAAAGAGAAGTACAGAATTTTCAACACATTTAATGGCTTTTGTTGAAAAAGTGCCAACCATATTAATAGTATAAAAAAAAGGATTAAAACTAAAAAGGTGTGTACAAGCATTATCTACCTACACAGATGTTTTTACTTACTGACCAATTAAATACTTTCCCAGGACCATGTAAACATTTACTGTAAATGGTAGAATAATTAGCTGAGGTCTGACTGCACAAGTTACCATCTGGCTCTTCTCTGAAAACAGTGCAAGGTTACGACTGTCATTCAAGCGATGTTTTCTCGGATGCTATAAAAGGGAACGCTATCCAGCCACAATAAGAGGCCGAAAGTGATCTCAGGATTCTTTGTGAGGGGCTCGCAGTCTCCTTCCCTGCCTCTCCTCTGTTGTTTTCTCTTGTATCCATATCCAGCTTTCAGCCATATTTGGGAGCCTGGCACACTAATTAAGGACTAAAGTGTCGTTTTGATTTGGCTATCAAGCTAATTAGGACAAAACCTCCTCCAGCACAAGTGCTCATCATCATCATCATCATGCTGGCCAATTACCAACAGGAAGGAGGAATTTGTTTGAGAGTTTGTGGGAATGCACGTCTTTGTGTGCTTATTGATTGTGTGTGCATCAATGCATATTTGTGTAACTACAAAACCTCTTTGTGTTCTGGGCTCTCGTGTATTTAATCTCTCTCACCATCCCTTCCTCTATCAGCTGCTTCTGTCCCCCGCAGCGGCCACATACCGAAGCTGTCGGTCGTCACGCACAGCTTGGCTTATCGCTGATGTCAGTTGTCACTTTTAGAAGCGCAAATCTGATTGTTGAAAGGAACAAGCAGCACTAGTTTTCAGTTGCTGTTTGAAAGATCATACTGTAGTGCAGCTGTGTGTGTCAATAGCCTGTCCCAGCAGCAGAAGCATACACAACTTGGATCTTCAAAAAAAAAGTGTAAAATAAATTAATAAAAATACAGAAATTTCAATCTTGACAGTGAAGCCTCAAAATGTGGTGGCTGCAGAAAAATAGATGATCAGTTACATAACAATCCGCCTTGGGGAAGTGAGAAAGTTAATCTGCTAAAAAAAATTTAAAAAAATAATTCAACTGGGCAGCTTTATGGTATGTATACCTCCAAAAAAAAAAGGTATGAAGAGAGATAATAGTTGGAGAACAATGAACAGCAAACACTCCCTGGATCCATAAAAGATATAAATACTGTTCAAAGCAAACAGTGGAAATAATGACATGAATGCTGTCTCCCAGTAGAGTAATAAGATATGATGGCTGAACTAAAGATGTGCTTATGCTTGGTACTCCATGCCAGTACAGCCATTATGACATCAGACCTCTCTGTGACCCTCCCATACTGTATGCTCATAAAGAGCCTGATGTGGTGGGGAGAATGGATTTCATTATGTGTGTCCTTGTATTGAGCGTATTAAAGCGTTTGAATAAGCGGCAGGGAGACTGTATGTGCAGAATTTCTCCACATTATTGGAAATACAAATCCATACGCAAATACACACACTGAAGGACGGTTTGTTTTAGAAGCACAGAAGGCAATATTTTCCAGTCAAATGAAAACCACACAATGTAAGTGACCAATCAAAGAATACAATTACAAAAAAAAGTGTTTTAGATTCCAGGTAAAAATGAACATGCTGTGCTACCTCTCGCTGCCAATTTATTTTACTGTAAAGCCTGAAGATTCAATACATTTTTAGACGTGGGAGTTCTTTATTCGTCTCACTCTCCTGCTCCTTTGCTAACTTTGCTCCAACATTAAACTTTAAATTACTTTGCATTCTTCCATACAGCCAGCACCCCTCAACTCCATTTCATCTTTGTTCATCCCTGCCTCTGTCCTTTCTGTCACCTTTTTGCTTATGGAAGTACATTGACGGCAAAGGATCTGAGAGAACATTAAACAAAAAACACCCAGCGCTACTCAGTCTGCAAGTCAACATCTGAAAGTGCAGGAATGGATTTGTGATAGCAGAATTAGACTTGCACATGACAGAAGACATGATCATGAGCGTAACAGATTATTTGAGCAGGCGAGACAAATACTGTAACTACATTTTGTATTGGCACTAAATTCTCAAGCTTGTAATGAGCAATGCAGCAAGCGCACGTTTTTGGCAGTCTGAAAAGCCCTGGGCACAAAAACACAGTATCACAGGAGTATCACCTGTTTATTTTAAAATGAAAGTGAAGGGTCATCCTGTCACTTCCTCATTCTTTCAAAATCTAAGCTGGGACAGTGCCTTTTTTCTTAAATCACCAGATGGAGACAAAGAGTAGTATTCGGTGTCTATATTATCTTTAAAATCAAAGTGTATTGACACTTAATGACTAAAAATCACATTCAACTTGTTGGCAAATAATGTTTTTAAGCCATTATTGACATACTTCTACTACCACCACCACTAATTGAAAATGTGAGCATAAATTATATGGTATAATATATTTAGTCATGTTTTGCAAAATTGTCATGCTTGCCAATCGCTCCTTACAGAGGAGCAATATATTCAAAAGCTGAGTTTTTTTTTTCCATGTGCAGACTTTATCGTCCAGATGTAGGTGTGTCCTGTTGCAGCCTGATAGTCCAAAATGGTTGGCAAGTGACCTTCTCAAAAGCTGCCAAAAAAACGTTTTAACAGAAAATTAAGATCAGACTCAAACGAGCCAACAGTGGCTCAGAAACAAGTCAACCGTGGTCCAACCAATCACACTTTCCCAATCATTCCAAACTCAAACAGGTCTGTGAAAGCCTCTTGAATTGATAGACTTGTATTGGTAGATTTGGATACAGCTTCTTGTTCTCCACATGGGTTCAGAAAAGGCATTTAGACAAAATACCGTTGAATTCAAAGGTTTGCAGATGGCCGGGCATAGAAGTGTTGTTACAGGACGGGCTTATTGTTGAGGACTTCATTTAACCTTCTGCTTCTTACTATTGTTGACGGGTCGATTTGTACTGACCAGTCAGCAAAAGCAGAGTGTTACGAGTGTTTCGTTCATCAACTTTATGGCAATTTTGAGATTTGAACTTTTGGCTGACAATAAATGTCCAGTGCCATTAATTCAATTTACTCTGATTAAGTTATTTATTAGTGGCCAGTTAAGATGCCAGTATTGACGTTATTCATTTCAATGTGTTTATATGGATGATGAGGTTTTTAAGAGATACAGCTTGGCATCGTGTGCTACGTTTTATATCCTTTTGTGGATTTATACTTGTTTTCTGTGTGTTTCCATGAGTCTGCCTTTACAGAAAATATTCTTCCAACAAAAAGTCCCTATGATAACGTCCATTTAGAGCCCTGGATATCCACCCTTTACTGTATCGTTTCTCATCCTGCTCTCTCCCTCCTGACCTTTGTCCTCCCCTTTTCTTTTGTCTCCACACTTTGATCTCTCACTTCCTTCTAGTGTTGTTTGCCTACTCCCAGTCTCTTCATCTCAAACTCACTTTCTGGCATCATAAATCCTCCTCAAGTTAGTGTTTACTCACTCACTCTCTCTCTCGCTCTCACACACACAAAAAAACAAGACACAACACCATATGAGTTCGTCTCAGCACTATCACACATCCATCTACCTGTCCCTCCATTCATCCATCCATTCTTCATCCCGGCGGTGAGCTAAACATCTGTTTATACATCCATCTCAGTAGCCTATTAAATCTCCATCGTTTTCCATATTTACAATTCCGTCACCCACGCATCCATTTGTTCATCCACCCTTCAAGGGCTCGCCTGCCTGCACACAGACAGACACACAAACAAATGATACACACTCTCACATTGTGGCACAGGCACTTGTAGATTACACACACACACACACACACACACACACACACACACACACACACACCTGTGTTTCTATGATATTCAGTGAAACTAAAACATAACTGCTATTCGAAAACACCCACACTTTGTCTTAATTCTTTGTTACAGTTTAACAGACATAAGCGCTGCATCATACACACAGACACCCACTCTGCCACTTATAAGAATTAATGTGCACCCACACTTCTTAAGTGATCTTTTAAAGGCCAGTACAGTGTGAACAGGAGGAGTAGTTATTGCAAGCAAAACCAGTTTCAATGTAAATATGGGCATGTGAGTATTGTTTTAAGACATGAACACATGCGAACCCACCCTTTAAACAACACAGTAGATCAAGTAGAAACCAATATGGTCAAATGAGTTGCCTTTACGACGAGTTGTAGATTTACTAGTCAATCCATGCGTTGTCACCCATCTGTAGGAATGATCTCTGTATTGAACAAAAGAATGAGATTGCAGCTGAAATGAGTTTCCTTCACAGGTATCTAGGCTGCCCCTTAGGGACAAGATGAGGACACCAAGAGAAAGGTTGGCTGGAATGAGATGCTAGTTTTCACCAGCTTGTTTTCCATCACTACTAAGCCAGTAAATTCAGACGTTTGTGTTTTTTGCAGTGAAATGCACGCTAAGGGGATGTCCAGTCGAGGCTTTGATGCAATCACCCTAAACTCGGTTTGAGTTCAGGAGCATTACCGTGCATCTGAGTCTTGACAGCTGACTGTTGAACGGAATTGCATTTACAACATATGCTGTCAGAAAATCAAAACCAACCAATAACAGTAAGTCATCTGAGGAGGCGAAATTGAAAGACTATGTGAGGCATGATGAGCCACAATACGATGCTCAGAACTCAACCGTCAGATTCATGAAAAATCATTTAAAATCTCACACTGGTTTCAAATAAAAACTTGTCGACAAGAGTGAAAGAAAAAGTGGCTGAGATCTTATTCAGGATATTGCTTTCTTCTGAGGCTTCGAATCTCTCACCTGCAGTGAACCATAGAAGCTTCAAATAAGCTTGTCAGCTGTTGTGTGTCAGAGGTTGCAGTCACTGAGCTTTGGGCATTCAGACCTCTACTTACAAATCAAATCATACTGAGGCAAGAGTGTTTTGAAATATTCTTATTTTTAAAAAGTAAGAAAAGAAATTATTCTGAGATGTGTGCATAGTATGTCAGAGAAAATTATTCCAGCAAACTGAAATAATGGCATTGAAAAAAGGTGTCAAATATTCTTTTCTCTTGGCAGCTAAGCAGTCATGAATTGCTGGAAAATTTTATTTTTTAAAGCCTTAATAAAACATTACTTGACGTGATTACCTAATTTCCTAATAGTCAGCAGGGATGATCAAATTTGAGATAACAGGCTTGGACCTTGGTTTAATTAGGCTAAAATAAATGATTTTGCTGTTTGGAAGCACTAGTCTTTTCTGCCCAAGTGTCAGCTAATGAGAGCTTCTGTCATTAACAAGCTCTCAGATAAACTGATGAGTGAGGGGAGTGGGTGAGTCTAGTGCAGCTAGTGCTCTCTGATCAAACATGTATTCAGACGGCGTATCGCTCAAGAGGGAGTTGTGAACTTTTTCCAACTGGCTCCGTTTTACATTTGTCTAAGAGCATGGGAGGTGTTGCATACTGCTTCCTGCCAGTCCTCGAGAGCTGCTGGGCTGCAGGGATTTATACCAGGCTGACCAGGTGCAGCTTTTTAACAATCTGGGAACAAAACCTGCACTGGAATGGAACGTGGTACCACTGCACACCTGATTACAAACTCACACGCAGGCATGAAAACATTGAAGAGATCTACCATCAACCATTCTAGTTATCTATTGATTTAAAGCATTAATTAATCCCCCCCCCAAAAAAAAATACATATTTTCTCACCTTTGTGATATCTAGATATCTAGCAATGTTAAGAATGAATTTTTTTATGTGCCATGATAATCATGGCTTGTCTCTTTAACTTACACTTTAATATAACAGAGCTCATCAAAATGTGTTAGTAATGCAAAAGTTAGTTTTCTTTTGTTAGTTTCTCGAAGCAAAAAATCTGTAGAACTCCACACAAATGTGTTTCTTTTAAACAATACTTTTTTCCCGCAAATGAAATCAAAAGACCTGACTTTGGACTTTTTTTCCTCGTCAGTAAAAAGCAGTTTCAATGAATACTGTCCACAGAGAGGTCATACAACACACGTAATAAGTAATACAACACACAGCTATATCGTAAGTTTACCTAACTACATGGATACCGTTGAGGATACAAGGGATTTGTCCCTTTTTTATTTATTTATTTATCTATTTTTTTTTTTTTAATTGGGCAAGCATGTGCCATGGACAGTCAGCAGGTTTTCATTCCAGCCAATGACACCACCAAGTGATTTCACTGTGTACTCCCTCACGTTCAGGGCAGGAGCTAATCAGTGAAATCACCTGCTATGGTGATTGTTCAGAAGTAACCCATGCAGACTGTCGGCCCTCCACTGCACACGTGCCAAGAAAGGCTTATTTAACTTAAAAGTTAAAAACTGAAGACAATTTTGCCACTCACCCAAGATACTTTATCAGTTTGAGTTGATGGACATTTCCTGGTGTTTGAAAGCATGATGCACGATAATTTTAAAAACAACTGAAATGAAACTTTATGTTAAGGAACATGTGTTTGCTGCACTCCTGACAGGACGTACCATCCGACGTGACGACATTTTGTTGCTCTGATTGATTGTCGCGCCCGTTGATAACGCTCCTTCAAAAATGAAAAGAGGTTCCAGACTAACACGCAATGGCAAATTAGTCTGGCAATGCCAGGCTATCTCTAAATCAGTCTGTCAGCCTGTCAGTTATGATTACAGGTGGAACAGACTTAAATCATCCAGTGTGGCAAATTACAAAGGAAAGTTAAAAAACGAAAATGGGAGGGAAAAACATGATATCAAGATGCCAAAACAACAATTTTGTCACACAACTATACTAACAAAAACTAATTCAAATATTTAAATTGCTTTTGTTTTGGCTGACATGGAGATAAGTTGATATCATTACCTTAACATAACTGGAAATCTTGGTTCTAAACCTAAACACTTGCAAGTTGGAATGACTGCAGTACTGTATGAATTTACACACAGTACTGAAGATAAAAGCAACATACTCAAAACCTTGCAGGGTTATGTTTTAACTGAACTTTTTTTTTTTTTTTTTGATGACATTTGGAGAAACAAGGTTTTCGAGTTCAGTTATGTTACATTTCACTTTGAAAGTCTAAGAGACTTCCCTTCACTCTGCTTTATTTCAGTTATTTCCCTCCTCAATCACTTCTCAACTTTTCTCTCTCACCTTGGACAAAGTGGTACAAGTGTGAAAAGCTCTTGAGTGTAACATGTTTTGCGTAAAGCCCAGTGTGTACCATCTGAGAATAGACAGCATGGCATCCAAACCCTGTAGTAGCTCACAGTACATGTGTTTACCTGTGTTTGTAGCTGCCCTTGAGAAAGTGAGAGGGAGGGAGGGAGAGCAAAGACAGATGGAGTGGGGGACAAAGAAAGTGAAAAAAGTCAGCACCTGAAACATTTGTAAACTGAGAACTTGCAGTTTTAGGAAATAATAAGTGAACAGTTTAATGTTAAACTATGGGATTCTAAAAATGTGTGAGTTTCAGAGCCTGTACCAAATTATATTTGTGTCGTAATTATATATCTTTCTCCTGAGAATTGAATATATATTTCTCACAGATTTAAAGAACGTTCGCGAGCTTGTGTGAAAAGTCACCACAGCAGAAAGGAAAAATATGCAGATGAGTGTCCTATAATGGTAGAATGTGTGAGTATGTGAAAGTAAATGATGGACTGTTGGCAGCTGTAGGTGGCCTCTGTCGCTCACAGTTATGAGTACAATTTGTTGTAAATGTAATATGGTAAGAACTGTCAGCTCTTAAACCTGTTGCCTTAATTAACATCTCAACTCATCTCGTACTCTAATGAAGGTGTTGTTACAAGTTGGTTGTCATTGCTACTACATAAGACTTCAGGAAGCTGAAGACAGCTTGTTGAATTAAATACTAACAGTTAAAATTATGTATGGATTTCCTATAATTATGGATACTTTTGGCCAAGAGTATTAATTTTTGTATAGTAACTTGAACACTATCTCTCCTTTTGCAATAATCAAGAGGTGTTTTTTTTTCTTTTTCCTAAAGATTTTCTTTTTTTTTTTTCATCCATTCATGAAGTGAGAACTTGTACTGTGGTGCAAGTCTTAAGACAGACTGGAAGAGGAACACCGAGTTAATGCAAGCAGACGGCTGTTAGTTTACTGAAGAAGAGGAAATCTAGGCAGCAGCTGGGAAGTCTAAAGAGCACGAGTTTTCAGGGAAAAATTACAATTCATGCATTTTAAATCCATCCTTTTTTTATTATAATCAACACAGTTGATGAGATGTAAGTGAGCACTGGGAATTCTATTTATAGCAAAAACAATATCAATTTTAAATTAATTAAGGAATTTAATAATTTAGAGTTTTATAATTGAACTAGAATGTGGTGTTTCAACTTTTAACTTACATTATTTACATACACATTTAGCAACTTTTTTGCTGTACACTTTGAAACATGTAGAAAGCAGCTGTTGTGGCAACAGGTCATTCATTTAGAGTCCTGTTAACTCTCCACTTAGTGAATGCAAGTCCAATGTTAACTCTCTTTTAGCTTAGTTTTTTGTCTCTACCAACTCCTGAGGGAAATATAATAAATGCTCCACTGTGTTGACCAGCTGCTCCCGAACTGTGTCAGAAATGAACAAATGAAGCATGTCACTAGAGGGGAGAACACTGTATGTTTGAAAAAGAATGATTTTGCAGTTACAATTTTGTTTGATGTTAACTTAAGTTTAAACAGTTGTGCAGGACTCTGAAAAGCATTGGGGGTCTCTGTAATGCAAGAATTCAATCAGACAATATCACCCTGATAATGGCCTGATTTAACAGACATGGATGTCTTGAGACTGCTCCTGGGGTAAGATGATCTAAAAATATTTTAGTTCATTTTTTTACTTTTTTAAAGATCCTGAGACTGTACTGCTTTTAACTTTGCTGCAGTTCCAGGACTTCCAATGTGAAGTAACTGGTAGCCTGTAAAACTAGACCTTTCAATAATGTCAGTATTTATCACTCCCCTCAAGAAGTGTGTGTGTGTGTGTGTGTGTGTGTGTGTGGGGTGCTGTGCGGGACTGATTGGGCTGGTGGTCTGCTCTCCGAGAATCTACTGTAATGGTGCCAGGATGATTTATACCAGGCTTAAAATGGCTGTTTCATGAATACACACATGTACATACACTTTCTCATGGTCTTTCCTATTTTCTCTCTCCCGTACTCCTTCATTCCCCTTGTCTCGATCTCTCTCTCTCTACCTCTTTTACTCTCCTTGCCTCCTCTCCACCTCCCCCTCTTTCATCCTAGAAAAGTGACTGAAGGTGATTTTGGATTTCTGGGTTTCAGAGATGTGCCCTCTCCTTTCTACTTTGTCCTCCCTGACATTTTAATCTGTTTCTCACTGGCTCACTGACCTTTTTCTTTCTATCCACCGCTTTTCTTTTTATTCTTTCCCTCCTCCTTCATCTCTTTTCTGTCTCTCACTTTGCTCTTCTTATCTGCTTTCCTCCATCAATCCTCTGCGTTCTCTCTACTTAACATCCTATCATTGTCAGTATTTCTTCTTTCTCTATCAATCTAACACTCTTTTCACTTAAGTTGCCTGCCTCTCTCACAGTCTTTCCTTTCTTCTCCTTTAGCACCCATCCTTTTCCCTCTGTCCATCCAACGACCCCCCCCATTGGTATTTTACACAATGGCAACTGACATTTCTGGCTGATGCCGCCTTCTTCTCCCTCTTGGCCTTTTTATGCCACCTTCAGCGCTTCTTTTTTTTTTTTCTCCTCCTTTCTTTTCCATTATTTTGTATAGGTCTTTTTCTCCGATTCTTCTTTCTCTGTTCTGTTTAGTTGTCTCTCCCGCTGGACTTATCTCACAGGAGGACACTTTTGGCTTTCCCTCTGGCTTTTTACTTGCTCAAACCCCGCATTTTATTTTATTTATTTATTTATTTATTTAGATTCTGAATGTCGTTGGCTTCTTACTCCCTGTGTGCTTATTGTAGGACTGACTAGTATTATTATCTTTTAATACTATCGTCAAAAATAAAAGTTTATCCTCCCATCTCTCCTTTTTGACATCCTTAAATCCACCTGCTTACTTAAAGTTTGTCCTCATGTTGTCCTTCTTGTCTTTCCTTATTTAGGATTATTTCTTTTTTTCCATCCATCTAACAAGTGTTACTGTGGCTGAAATTGAACAAAAAACTTACGGCGAATGTACATGACTTTATATATTTTTGTGATTAAAAACTTCACTTCAGTCCAGTGTGCTTTTAGTTAATTGTGTTGAACTGTGAATGGACAACACATGCCACATACGACTTAACCAATTAGTGTGGCAACACCAGAGGCATATTTACACAGTAAACAGTCCCAAATCCTTCCAGCAGGCCTGGTGACACAGAAAAGATCTTCTGCCTGACTCCTCGTCCAAACACAGTGCTGCAAGGCAACAGAAAAGCAGGGCTTTCTTCCCTCTGCCCTGTGGCGCTCATGCCGGCTGTTTCTAAAGCAGGGATATGACTTGTACCAAAGTAGGGCAGTGTGTGTCTGCAGGCAGTGCTTGGAAAAAGCAATGATGGAAAGCAGGGGACAGAAGGGACGACTAAGACAGCAAATATGGATGTTGTACAGTTGCATTCATGATTCTCTGTCTCTTATTTTAAGTTGATCTCATCTCAGAGGCTCCTTGTTTCTACTTTTACCTTTTGTCGTCTAAGAAAAAACATAATCCCTTGGCTTTCACTTTTGGCAGCAGCAGCACCACAAACCAGGACAAAGTAAGAGCTGCTGGAGGCCAAACCGGTAGACCTGATTGTCAGTGCTCCACCAATTCAAGTGCAGAATAAGTGCAGAAAAGGTGACAACAGGTGGCAAGAAAATTTGATTTGGTAATAAACCACAAACAACCAGTACCAAAATGCAGGAGAGAAGGAGACGACTGCTTCTTTTTGTGGCTCAATATTGTGTTTGCATAGTTGCTTTGTGAAGCTAATTAGCAGATTTAATATTTGATATTTATTGTTACAGCAAAGGGACCCTTCCAAACAGAACAAAAGTAGCCATACAGTGCTTACTGTGTTTTCAGTTTATTAAGAAAACAGAAGCACAACTTCAAGTCATTTATAAAGACACCAAAATCCCAAATGTCAAAGAACTATGTCAAGTTTATTCAATAAATCGTCTCATGTGTAAGTTGCCAAGTTATTGCACGTTTAAATTTGGTATTATCATTTCCTGAAGTACAGTTTATCACCTGACACCACTGTATAGTAAAATGTACATTAATGAAGAAAATTAAATTCGAGTGTTCATTTTTGACTTTAAGAATAATATGTTGACAAAATATTGACAAACCACCTACTAGTTTATTCTGAAGCATTCATCTGCTTTTTCTGGAGCTTTCAGTTGCATCTCATGGCCTTCTCTTCCTCCAAACACACACCTGAGCTAACTTATGCAGACTGAAATGTGGTTGAAATCTACTTAAAAAGCTAGTAGTTTATTTACCTTCATTTATTATATATTTTCTAATTAAGGAATAGACTGGGTTCTTGAAAAATAATGCAATTTTTCTATCTGACCTTGACTCTTTCCTTCCTCACGTCTTCAGTACAAGGATTCAGTGAAACCTGTCTGACCTTATCCACTTGTTCTATATGTAGTGAGCGATTGCAGTGCAAAGGTGTAGTGTATAGCCTTATCCTCTCTTATCCCCTCTCCTATCCCATTTCTTATCAGCCCTGGAGGGAGAGGAGGGATTAACAAGTCCTGGAGAGATGAGGGTAAGTGCAGTAGAAGGAAAGGGGGGAAAACTTTAATACCTTTTGTAAATTCCTCACGCTTATCTGGTTTCTAGCTTTGTATCAGATCTAAGAGTTTCCACACAGAGGATGATTTATGTTGATACCAACTAGGTCAAGAGGAAGAGTGGTGACAGAGGAGGAGGCCTACCTGAGCGAAGGATAAAAAGTTGACTGGGTGGATGGAGAGTGCGGGGAGTGGGTTAAAAAGATGACTTAAATGTTTAACGGTATAGAAACATGAAAGAGAAGAGGATAAAAAAACTATATTGAGAAATGGGAAAAACAAATGAAGAACTATAGAAACAGGCAATTGTCATCATTGTAATCATTGTGATTAAGACGTCAGCGGTCCTTCGTCTGGCCCTAGCTCTTGATGCTCATGGCTCTGACAAAACCAGGCCCTGGGAGAAAAATGTTCTCTTTTTTTTTCACTTTCAGGGCTTTAGCCGGACTAACAATGCTCTAATAAAACAGCACTGAACATATAATGGGCCATCACCCAGAAAACACTGACAGACCTCATGATGGGTCCAAAAATAAGTACTTCACTGCAAGTGCTCGGTGCATGTGAGTCATTGAAGTGAGACATTGTCGTTACCAGTTAACACTTGTGATGCCAGAGGCGTACCATTATGGCCTTTGATATTCAATTCAAGTCACAATGAAAAGAAAATGATTATGTCTTTTATCTACTATCTAACAAAAGATCAATTAAAATCCAGTTATTTTTACTGTCTGGGAAATTGTGGTGTGTCAGTGAACACATGTGTGATATGCTGAAGTAGTGATTCAACCAATAGCCTATTAATATTTAATACATGAAATTGTGTACAGACATTTGTACTTTTCTATAGCGCCATCAGCAGATCATAGTTTTCACTTTTCCTGTGAAATATCTACCAAATGGATTGGCACAACATTTGGTACTGACACTGATGGAATAGACACTTATTAGCAGAGGAAAGAGATTTAATCCATCTGCGATTTTTTTATAATTTTTTTTTCCCGTGGGACCCGTGAACTGTTTTCAGTGTGTCAGAATCCAACACAGCTGGTGTTTGTTGTTTTTTTTGTAGAAACTAGTAACTAATAATTAACAATTAATGAATCACAAAGTTTGATATGCACATGGACACCGAGGTTTCTGTGGTTATTTTACAAGAATCTGGTGCTTGCTGCATAACAACTAATCAGCAGATCTGCTGTGCGTAATCGTGGCTTTACAGGGCATCATCACTTCAGTTAGAGACTGCAGATAGAGCAGCTACCTGCTTCAGAGGGCTGTAAAGAGAATCACCAGAAGAAAATAAGGGCCATTGGTTTAGGCGACTAACTGTTGTAGATTACAGAGCTGATGAAAATCACTCATTAATCTTTATTCTGCCTCGTTGGCATTGATGCTATTACAGGAATTCATACAATAAAAGTATAAAGACGAAGAAAATATGAATAAAAGGCCTTCACCAAATAAAGTGACCCAAATATTGTGGAACACAGGTGCACTGGTTGCAGTAGTTTGCTGGATTGGCGTTGCCGCACCCCCCTCTTCTCCCACGAGGACGCATGGCAAGTCACCAAGAAATCAAACCGAGGAAATAACCTCAGTGTGCCCCAGGAAAATACCAGTGTGACTGCGTTCTGATGCCCTTAATCTAGTGCCATCATCAGGTTATAATTTCTATGTGTCCAATAGTTCGGTTTGGCCCAGTACCTGAAAAAACAAATCACAATCCCATCAGCCTCAGCTAGACTTTCTGTTTGGTGCTAATTAGCAAATTTATAGCTGACTACAGTACCACCCCCTGTACTTTTAGGAGAAATTTTATGATATGAATAAGATACTGTGTAAAATTCTGTATAGCTGTAGGGATTAAACAAATATGTGGACTGTGCATAGAATTCTACAACTCAACTTCGATAATAAAAACATTGTCTTCCTCCCTCTCAAAACAAACTAATTACCACCAGTACAGAAACGCCACAGGCATTTCTAATTTTGAACGTGGCTACTTGAGCAAGTGAATAGATGCATTCACACAGGCAACTAAAGTTGTACACATTATATTGCAAATTCTTTCAGAACAGCTGTGTGATGAAGATAGTGAAAAATGGAAGTAGGGATGAATAAATGTTGGCTTTGTAATTATTTCAGTAAGATGGGAATGAAAGGGTACACTCAGACAAAAGATGGCAGGTGATGGTAAAGTTTGAATAGAACAGACAAGCAATGTACCAAGCAGGTAGACTGAATTCATATTTGTACAAAGAACACATGCAAATGATAAAATATGACAGCTGACTCTAAAGTTTCTTTTGTCTTTTTTGCCATGTTTTGACACATCAGGACATTTACTGTTAAAAATATAAAGCTGCTAGGTATAAAAGCATTTTTGCCCATTTTTGTCATGTTTTTCGTTGTGTTTAAATGTTTAGTAAAAAGATCAGCCTTTTTCTTAATTTTGACAAGATTAGGAAAGCACTTATCTGCAGTTGTCAGTTATACACACAATAAAATGTTCCTTTCTTTATTCTGGTTTGAACTGAAATACTCTCTCCTGGCTGATGCAGTTGATGTTCTTGTCAACAGGTAATACCACAGAGATCTGTCGCCTCTGGGTGTCAACACATGGCTACAATGTGGATGTCAAAAAGCCTGGTGCTAAGAGTGTGGAAAGTGCAGACTTGGTATACTCTGTGGCGAAGGTTCATTGCGATCCCCTGAGTCAGTGAGCCTTAGGTCATATTTACACTGAGAAAGTGTTATGTGGAGATCACACATGTACTATTATGAATAAACGCCAAGTCTCTTAAATTTCATTAATCATGAAAAGGAAAGTAATTAGTTATCTGGACGCAGGGTTGGGATCTTACACTACTCTCATGTTTAACAAGCCTGGGTATAGTTACTCTCAAAGGCCAAAACACGCGAGTAAACCACATGACAGGAGCAGCATCACTTACATTAAAACATTCTATTCTGATATGTTCACTCCCCTTTTATGCTGTTAATTTTTCTGTTTCTCCCTCGTATTCTTTGGCTGCTTCTTCAATATTTACCCAGTGTTCAACTTTTCACCTGCAGTCAGCTGCTCAGTATTCTCTCTCAGTTAGATGTTCAAGCTCCTGTCCCAACTCCTCTAAACCAACCGTGTCACTCATCTTGAGGAGCTGACGATCTTACAAGTGGCATCCAGCCTGAGGTTGAGGTGACTGGCAGGCATAAAGCCCAGGAGGAAAATGGTAAACCAAGCCAATCTGTGAATAAAATCTCACTGTTAATGTTCACCGTGTTTTTAAACGGGTCTTTTCTGCTTCCTGGTCAGAAGTTAGGTTTTAAGTCTTTTTTGTCTGTTTGTTAGCTTTGTTTGTTAAAGATTTAAAAAAAAAATGTAATGGAAAGTTAGGCTTTGGACCGTGTTGATGCAGAAATGGATCAAGATGCAATTCAGTGAAATATTGAAGCTGTTCTGGTGGCTCCTGGTCACCCAACATCTCACTAAGACACTTTATGCAGATTTTTCTTTCATATTGTCACCCATTTATATTTAAAGACAACATCTAAGATACATAACACCATCTGTGAAACTGTGGAGAAAAATATCTAAAAAGAAAAAAAACATCACATCATAAAGCAGGAATCAAGCCTTACTACCACACACACACACACACACACACACAGCAACATGAACTCAAACAATGCTGAAATGTTAGTAAAAGATGGAAACACATCTGTCTCATAGCAACAGAACATACTGCAATACTTGTGCCAGTGTAATAATGACATATGTCATCATATACAGTGTGTATACCGCCGTAGACGGTTTGTCCCTCCCCATATCATACGACCTAAGTCATGTCAACTAAAAGCACGCTAAAAATAAACTGACCTGAATCATACTAACACACACCAGGCTAACTACGAGAGTTGAACTCCTGCAGCTCGGAGAGCGATTGGCACCGGATGCATCTCGTTAGCTCGGCCCACCGGAGGCCTGTGCTACTTCAAACACCTCCATGCTGCTGCTGCTACTGCTGAGCCTGCTGCCTGCTATAAATAGAAACCAATCTGCAACCCCACCTAATGAGCACAATCCACTTCAGACCTAACTGTCAACAACCAGCCACTGTGTGTGTGTGTGTGTGTGTGTGTCAAGATACAGCTGACCGTGCTGTTTTGATCATGGGTCTGCTGCAAATCACTGCTGTGTGTGTGTGTGTGTGTGTGTGTGTGTGTGTGTGTGAGAGAGAGAGAGAGAGAGAGAGAGTACGTGTGTGCATTAGGTTCTTGCTATCTTTTTGTTGCTAAATATAGACGAAGCAAATTTCCGAGTTGCCTTGGCAGGATGACAGCGGCACGACAAGCAAATTGCCCTCTTTCTCTCCCTCAACCTTTTGCTTTCCCTTCTTTTTTTCTCCTTTTTTCATTTCAAGTCTTCTCTCCTTAACTTGCTCAAATCTTGCTGACTTGTGTTACCTCTAAAAGTAGGAGTGTGTGTGTGTGTGTGTGTGTGTAACTGTGGCAGTGCAGTGTGTAGCCTCCTTGCATGTTTCTGCACATCTGTTTGTATGAATATGTAAATGAATTGTGTGTTTACACTCAGTTACTATAGTTGAAACTTACAGTTTAATGAATTCAGCTAAATGTTTGTGCATTAATTTGATGTAAGATTTGCTATTTGTAAGTTATAGCATCTTACATTTTCTAGATTTCCAGAATTCATAATCATATATCATCTGAAACTATTAGCATACTTATCAGCATGGAGTGTATTAACCTTAAAAATCTCTAAAGTTTAAATAAAGGTTAGTATTCAGTTCACTGAAAATCCCCATGATCTAAAACACAAGTCCTAGATGTTCTACATACGTTTTCATACATACAGTAATCCAACAATGGCTTTAACTTTACTTATAAAACTGTAATTGTTGTAATTATGTAAGGGCCTAATTGGCCAAAAACACTGCAGTGGTACCTTTGTGCAGATCCAGATCATCCAGTACTTTTTATTAGGATTTCCCAAATAGCATACTGCTTGTTTCTGGCACACAAACTGAACATTTTATTTTTGTTATTCCTTCATTTTGGTTTTGCAAAAACAATCTCTTCATTTCATCCTGAATTGATAACAAACAAAGATGGCTATTAAGCCTACCGGTTACCAATTACTGGATATCGCATGCAGTCCTTCTGAATTATGGATCAGCAGTGTCCATGACCTAAAAATATAATAAGTACTTTATGTTACAAATTGTCCCTGTAGTTATTATTTTGTATGCACAAGGAAGGTAAGTTGATTAACTGTTTCCCTGAATGGTCCAGAAGCTCAGGTAAATCTGTTTGTCTGGAGGCTGATGGATCAGTGGACTTCACTGATCTAAAATAAAGTTATGTATGACTGCATAGTCTATTGAGAGGTGTATTTGCTGCAGGGATTCCCTTGGTTTTCTTTCTGACCCTCAGTCACTTTATTCTCTATTAATACAGTTCCTTTCCTCTCTTCTAATTTCGTGACATTTGATCGTTGCTGGCTGGTGGTTGAAAGCCTTCTTTCTCTCTGTCTCTCTCGCTATCCTTTTTCAGTGTGGATGGTGTTTCAAACCTACACTAATTAGTGCAATCGCGGCTCAATAGCTGCAGATCAATGACTCTCCGCCGCCTACTGAGACTGACACACTGGGCGCCTATCCACACATCTGTCGCATCAGGGAATATGACACAACAGAAGACCTGTCAGCCCAGGTGACAAACGCTGTCACCGCTTCAAGGGGAAAGAAAATTATAGAGATCAATGTATAAAGAGACTCACTCCAAAATGCTACATATCTATTATTGGCAGGGCAGGGGGTTATTATTCCTCATTTGCATTTTTTGCTTTTGACATTTAAAGCAGTAATCTGTGAGATACTTGCTTCTTTTGGTTTGGCAACATTGAACTCCCCAAAGATCACTTGTCAATCAAATACTGAGGCCAATATGGCCTTTGTCCTTTTATTTCTTTTTTCTTTATTGGATTTGTCTGCAGATTTTCTTCTGCTCAGCCTGTTGCTGACTTTAACTACCTGGTTATTCTTTTTTTGCTACACTGTGGTTTTTCTGTTCCACCACTTTGGTCCAGAGTGGAATATCTCAACAACTATTGGATGAATTGCCATGAAATTCTGAATAGATATTGTCTGCTCAAAAAGGTCCAGATGGTGGCCAGAAAGGGTTTGGTCTTCTTGCTGACTTTTAGTTAAAAATCACCTCTATTAGCCTATTTGAGTCTCAAAAATACTCCGAAGAATGCAGCAGAGTCAGACAGAATCTGATGTGAAGAGTTTATTGTAACAGCAATAAACTTGGGGAAAACCACCTCTTACTTTTTTAAAACCAAAATATGCCCAGAGACAATGGTGTAAACTCCCAAGAAGTTAAATTTTGTTCAATATTATTGGTGTATTTGTCTGACTCCTTCCTGTGGAAATTTACACCAGTATCTTCGGGACTTTCCAAACCTCCTTTACACCTGTGTCCTGTTTTTGATTCCAGTAAGTTCTGGTTTTTCCAGAGCTCATTTTTTAAAGACTGACAGCTACAGCGGGTCAGATAACGGTCAAGCATGATCTCATGCCCACCTGGAGCCACATCGCCCTTATCAGTTCATTTTACTAACTAATTTTACTAAGTGGCATGGCCTATTCTGCAGTGGCGTGGTCTACTCTGCTGCCTCCTCCTCCATCAGGTCATCTGCAGGCCAACCGTGTTTTTTTCCATACAGTTTCTCTTTGCTACACATTTCACTACTACAATATCCATTGTCCTCAGAAGATAAATGTTTGTGACTTGGCTGCTCCCCTGAATTTTCCTCTAGCAACACCATCAGCCTGACACTTTTTTGTTCAAAGTCAAATGTCTCAACAACCGTTGGATGGACATGGAATCTGGTGCAGACATTCGTGTTCATCTGAATATAAACTACTTTGATGATCATCTGACTTTTCATCTTCCTTGATCATCAAGTCAATTTTAATTTGTCTAATACCTTGGCTTGTGACCAAATACCTGCGAAAGTAATAATGATTAATTGTGTTAAGTGCTGAGTTGGAAACGTTATCATGCAAGCTTAAGTAAGATGAACATGGTAAACATTATACCTGTGTAACAACAGCATGTTGGCATTGTCGTTGTGAGCATGTTGCTGTGGCTTAACACATCGCCAGACACACAGTGTCAAGTTAAATCACTATGGAGTCGGTTCAACATTGACTTAGTAATGGATTAAGTGCTCTATTTCTACAAAAGTCTATCAAATCTGTTTTCCCTCACCCATTTCTGTGAGTTTATCAGCCTCGCAAAGATTATCTCATTATTTGGTTCATGCTCTTGAGAACTTAATACTTTGTAAGAAACTGATTAAAATCACACAATGAGCTCTTAAAAACAAGCAGGTAAAGTTGCACGATCACCTCAAATGTTTCTTTTTTAAACAAACAAACATATACACAAATAGACTAAGATCAAAAGCATATGTATACTTAAAGCAGATTCTACAATAGGAATTATTATACTCAATTTAACACTGCCACAATGATCATATTTACCTGATTGCAAGGATACTATCTGTCTAAATTCATGTGTTTTTTTTTTAGTGGAGAATCAATAACTACACAACCACCTGAAGGGTGCAAAAGAGCAGAACTGAGCTCTTTCATAGCATTTTAGTAAGATTTGGCATCAGTGAAGCATGCAGATTCTGTGACATTTCCAGCACACGGTCAGTTATTTGGGCATTAGTTCAGGAGGGATTCTCATCCTGTTAAAAATAAAACTTCCATTTCCTCCAACACAAGCTATTCAGAAATAATAGCAGAACATATGCTGTCAGTTTACAATAATATCCCAATTTACATTATAATTTATAACCCCATTGAGAGCAAATTAGATCACTAGCTGGTCACACACAGAATAATTGTCTGCTATTCCAAACAAAAAGCTCAACACAAAAACAGTGAAACAGCATTTAAGTAGAAGAGAGGTGAAGGGCATATTTCAGGTGTATTTAAGATTTTCCTATTTGAATAGAGCTTAAGTCATATATAGCAAATTTTATTTTGAGCTGATTGTATTAAAAAAGAAACTACCCTTTTCTTAACAAGGACAAAGTCATAATTTTGATTAAAGAAACCATGAAAAATGCTGCAACTGACCTGTCCAACTGAACTTTGACACCTGGCTTCTGACCCACAACTTCTGACACAAAAGCCTGTTAAATGCACAAATAGCAACGGAGGCATGACATTTTAAAGTTATATTAATGTGAAAAAGGTTGCATGTTATGGCCTTAAGTAATAACTCTCATAAGCAGATTATTAATGTCACCAAACAGACTGCAGGATCAGCACCCTCACAGCTGCAAGGCTCCCATGTGTTTTGGTCAAGGACACACTGACAACATGGGAAACATGGACGCTCTGGCTACTGTGGGAGCTGACTTGATGATTTCCAAGTTTGAAGGAAAGTCACTTTACCCACAAGAATATCTGTATGTAGAAAAACTCCTATATATGTTACAACATGTCCCTTGTGTTGGACAAACTGTAGTCGTGAGGTGTGCGTCTGTGTAATGCAGGTGTGTGCATTCTTCATGCGTCAGTCCGTGCCTAAGACAATGGGAATAATTACCTCAAATTGGATGTCCTCAGATCGTCTGCCAGTCGTCAGCGATGAAAGCCTGTGAAACAGAAAAGCAAAAAAAAAAAAAAAAGAGGAACAAGTTGAATCAACCATCAGTGTCATCCACAGAAGAAGGGGCAGGTCCCTGCCTGACACAGAGCGGTGAGTGGATGATAATTAGAAGAGACTGTCCCTGATTGGTGTGTTTGTCTACATCAAAAAGAGCTAAGTAGGAAACTAAGCAGCTGGGCAGGCTTTACATGGAGGTACAAAACAGAAAGACACAATCATAGAGACATCACATGAAAATATAACTCTGAGGTGATGAGCAAACACATTTTTCTCATATGTGAACCAGCAGCTTAAAAGTACCCTGTGACATTTAGCAAAACTGATGCCTGATGTTGTTTAGTACCCAGAACATGTCAGTTCAAGCGTAAAAAAGTTGAGGGGGCGGCTGTAGCTGAGTGTTTAGATAAATGGGCCTATGACGTAAAGACTGTTGGTTGGACTCCGAGGCATGCTGAGAAGCTCTGGGAAAGGAAACCGAATGCATGATTCTTGCTGTTACTTTCCTAAACAAGCACCATCAGACTGCTCAGTGTGAGTCTGCCGCGGCAATGAGCTGCTCCCCAGTATGAATCAATGTAATAGGATCAGTGTGACACGGATCATGAGGGCAAAAAAAGGGTTACGATACCACACTTGTCTTCCTGTACTGTCTATTATTTGGGATAAGGAAGACTGGTGAGGCTAAATGCTTTTATAAAGTATAAGATTTGTCTTGGGGTGGATTTTGCTGTCAGAGCTGTTAGTTGTTAAGTGTTGTGAAATCATAAGAGTGTGACGATTGTTGCACAGGGTGCTGATCCTACAGCTGTTCTGGCGCTGATGAACTGTAAATCCACTGGTGGGGACAAAATGGCAAATAGTATAGTGGCCTAATGTCTTTAGACAGTTTAAGTTACTTTTGTCCTTTCAGACATAGCCTCACTGTGTTTTCCTGCTCTTTGGTTGTACAGCAACATTACAGGAATTAAAAAATCAAAGCATCAAATCACAGCAAGCTAATTAAAAACAGATCAAACTAAAACATGTCTCTTTTTACATACTGCATTTACCTTTTATTTTAACAAAGCTTTACTAAGCACATACGTTGTTGCTCTCTGTGAATTAGCTTTTGAAATTGTTCAATAAATTCATATCTTCAGCCATAAGGGACATATGCATAAAATCACTCAAACTATGTATCAGTGAAGTATAAAATGACACATCATTACTTCCAAAAAGTTTAAACCTCCATGTTTGTAGTGTTGGATTGACTAAATCCCCAACTTTGAACAGAAGTCTGCAATTTATCGTCCTGAAGGTGAGCCCTCAAACAGAACACCTTATCAGAGAGGGACTTTGGGAATGGATGAGTCTATATGGGAATCACTGATTAGCCATCAATCAACAGCCATCTGTCAGGTCATTCATCAGTTAGACTGAGTGGAAGTAAATGCTCAGTTCATTTGTCTTCACTGGAGTTAGATGTGAGTTTGACATGTCGGCGACTTGAGCAAACACAAGATGAATGGAAATGAATGGAGAGGAACCACACAGATAAACACACGCTGACACACACACACACACGCACATGCATACGCACACACGCGCACATACACACACATTCTCCAGACCTTTCAACTTTTTCTACCAGCCGAACTACTGCTCATATTGGCAGGTGATATGTTACAATTACCGCCATTGTATTTTGACCTTGATATGGTTACTCGTGTAGGATCGCTAATCAAAACCTTGAGATGTTAGAGTGTGTAGTTGCAAATCAGTGTGTTCTTTTATTCTAGTGTATCTTTGCAAGGTCTAACTTTAGACCTTAAGAGTGAAGAGAAATTAATAACATGAGGACATTTTGAGGACATCGTCAAAGTGCTGTTTAAGCCATTAAAACCTTTTGAGTAAAGGTTAGAATTGGGTTAAGCTCAGCATATTTCTCTATTTTAACTGTGTGCACCTTTTCCTTCTCTGTGCATGCTGACACACGGAAAAAACCCTGCACCATAACATAAATGAAAAACAATATCTGTGAATTAACAAATGCAAGTTCACGTCCTAATATTTTAACATATATAATATTTTAACACAATGATTTCTTCTTTTCAATAATAATATAAATGTCTGACACTTGAGTATTTTGTGATATTTCCACAATCACCAAAGGGTACAGGTACTGTAGCGTCACTATGAGAGCCTTGCTCATTCCCTAAATGCTTACTTTGAAGTAGCACTGCACTGATTTTACACAAATTCAGTTTACTCATCACAAGCAGTACTACTCAGCATGTGAAAACAGTTTTATAATATCTCCCGTGGCTCTGGAAGACTTAACCAAAGATAAACAAATAATTATCTCAGTTTAGGCTTCAGACTTAAACTTTAACAGTACAAACTGGATGTTTGGGGTTTGAAAGATGGGCTTTTAGGAAGCAGGAGTGGGTCGAATGAAAGACACTATTAAGTTGCATTATGGAAACTGTATAATGCAACATTTTTGGAGCTTGACTCATAGAGGGACAAAATTCAGGATATATTGTCTTCTACAGCTCTAGTTTTGACTATTTCTCTTACATCTGTCTCTTGTGACTCCAACAACGTTATAGAACCCCATTTAAAGCAGTTTTTAATAGATTTCTGGCCACTTGTGAGCAGGAAAACTCCAAAACAAATACAGCCCTGCGATTAACGACATATACAGTTTTTATAGCAAACAGTTGGCGATATGTACATCCGGCAGAGACAGCTGTTTGGAGCCAGTTAATGATTTTAAGTCCAATATTTACACATCTTTTACCTCTGGTTTGGTCTCCAATAACTCTTGAGAAAGACCTCAGGATCTTTAGCTGCTGCATGTAGATGTTCTACTTTCTTCACCAGGTAGTAGCTTACTTTGCCTGTGTGCCATGTGGTGCTGGACAGGCAGCATACAGTGGGTTTATCAGAGCTTGTTTGCTGAAAATAGTTGCCTCATCCTGCTGGAAGCGAGGTTTATAAGAGCGCTGAGAGTGAACCGTGCAATCAATGCACTGTAAAACCAAAACAATGAGCTACAAATTGTTAATAAACTGCACAGAGCTGCAAAGTAGGATGATAATTGTCACTACAAGTGATCCCTTTCACATTAAATACAGTATAGACATTTGATCCACCACTTAATATTAATAATATGAGCTTTTCTTAGGTATTTAGTTCTAAGGGCTTGTTTACATTCAGAGTGTTTTGCCTTGAGTTGTGATGTTCTTATTGCAGTCTGTCTCAATGAAATGAAACATAATTGTCAACACTGACTCATGCGTCAACATCAGTAAGTTGAGAAAAATGTACAGACACGTTTTCATCAAAGTCTCCAATGTAGTTGGAAGACAGGGTACTCTTTCGGAAAAGTGAGTTTGATGTGTTTTTTTTTTTATGACAAATCCTTTTTTATTTGTATTTGGGTGTTGTGAACCTGAAGAAGTAAAACCTGCAATGAGGTGAACTTGTTTCACAGTTTTTCAAGCCAAAAAACTGGCAAACATTTCTTGCAGCAACAGAAGCACAACACCACACACAAATCCTTTGACCACGTTCACACACTTGGCTCTCGGTGGCTATTGTATCTAACCTCTGTGCTGAAAGGGATGAACACAACAAGTGTTGTACTGCTGTTCTGAAGGAACCTGCAGTTGAAAGGAGACACAAAGATCATTTTCTCAACAGGAGGGGAAACAACTGAGGCAGCCTGACAGTGGGTGAGGTGTGGAGTAGCTCATATCAGTAAGGTGATGCTTTAGATCATTGCCAGTTATCATGGCCTATTGCTCCTTCACACAGCACTTTAGGTACTGCAGCCAAAAAAAGGACTAGACAAGAGGACAAAATAAAAATGATACCTCTAAAATGGGGTGTAGCTGACATGCTTCAAAGTTTTTTTTGTTGCAAAGTTTTTGGGAAGGACAACTCAGGGAGTTCTGCTAAGTTTATTGTTTTTTTATGTGCTCATATAAGGTGATAAAAAAAAATGATAAGAGTAAGTGATGAGACAAAAAATAAAAAGTGTGAAGAGAATATAAAGTTATCTCATCTCAATAACAACAAACTAAAAAGTAGTCAAGGTGACAAAAAATCAAAGTTGAACTGGATAAAAGACACTGAATGTCAAAAAACAAAAACGAAATCAAAGCATAAAAGAACATTTAAAATAGAACAGGTGTAACAACGTGTGAGATAAATACGGAAGGACACATTGAAACACCTGTGCAATATGATGCCGTCCAGTACCTTCATAAGTACTTTAGTGAATCGTAGGGAGATAAGCAAAAGGCATTTTACACTTAAAATAGATCAAATGTATTGCATTGCGTAGCATTTGCTGTAAAGGTGTGTTAAGTCCTACAGAATACCTTTACAAACTCCACTCACTGTTTCAAAAGTTGTCTACTTAATTCCGCCTTCTTAGTCTTTTAAATCTATTGGATTTAGTTAATTTAAGGATGGGGACATTTATCCCTTGATGTGGACAGAGCTTCAGTAAATCTTTATGCGTGAAACAGATTGTCTCTTTATTGATGCTGACACTAGAGTCTCATAGACTCTAATTATGTAAATTGCTGACCTGTTTTCAAACAAAGTTCAGCTTAAAGCTAATTTGGCAAGACCACTTTAGCCCATTACTTGTCTCCAGCACAGTGTGAAATGTGAAAATTAAAAGCGCTGTTGAAGTTGTTTTGATGGGTAAGATTGATTAAATAATATAATTGATTGACAAAATGTACTTGAAGTGAAACATGATTATGTTGTCTCATTTGTGCTTCCAAATGCATTTTGATTGTTGTCACAAAACTATAATGATAAACAAGTTATGGTCTCAAGTAAACTGCTCATTAATTGAGATGTATATTCTCACATTTTCAGAGTACACCTTTTTTTTCAGTTTCATCGCTCATCATCACCTTGATTATTTCTTTGTTTGTATGGAACATGTGATAACATGTCAACTTACAGGCATCTCATCAGTGGCACACTGTAGTTACGCCTTAGTGATAGCATGCTTTAAACCCTAAGTCTTCTTTTACTTTACTTTTCTTTACTCTTTTACTTTACTTTCTTCTACGTGTAATCTATTTCCCAGAGTTACTGCGCATTTTATGAAACGCTATGGTTCTCCTGTGTCAGTGTCTTTTATTCATTTCAAAAGTATCCTTCAGAGTTTGTTGAGACAGACTAAACCCTTTGACTCAACTGTAAACGAGTGAAACAAGTTTGGAGTCAGCTATAGAATACCTCCCACGGAGCCAAACATCACACAGAGCCAGCAGATGATTTCTACTGTGTCAAACTCCTAAACTGCTGAACCCCCACAGAGCTATGGACGTGTTTCATCCTTCACTGAGCGATCAACACACAAACACAAACACACACACACAATTTGTATTACTTTTACTTCTCAGAGCCTTCCGCTGACATTCATCTCTTAACGTTAATCCTTTAGCGCACTCAAACAGGAGCCCAATTTCTAACTAGCACTTTGACTTAAAGATGTGAAGACGTGGCCAAAATCTCTGTTTGATGAATATCTGGATCTATAATTGAAGTGCGG
Source organism: Lateolabrax maculatus (assembly GCA_031216445.1). Lineage (NCBI taxonomy): Eukaryota > Metazoa > Chordata > Actinopteri > Acropomatiformes > Lateolabracidae > Lateolabrax > Lateolabrax maculatus. The sequence continues at coordinate 4,453,967 of CM062204.1, read as the reverse complement.
CTCATCAAGGAGGCACAGACCTGGTAACAGATGGACCTGCTGAGGGTTTGAAACAGGCCTTTCCTTCCTTGTGTGCAAAGAGCAAATCAAATTAGATACTTTATATGTATATTGAGATTCAGCTTTTGCCTTTTTACAGATTTTCATTAAAAAAAATACCAGAGTGTTAAAAAGAACCAATCTGTTTAAACAGATTTTTTTTTGACCATTTTTTCCCTAAACTTTGTTTCATGCTGCGATATTCTCATCAAAATTTGTGCCACTTATTGGAAATTAGGAGGAATAATTGGGCTAAAATTCAAATTTCCTGTTAATTAAGCATCAGAGCATCTTTAACAAGTGGTTAAACCGTGGTTACCTTGCACCTGGTCATTTTATAATGCAATTTTCTTATGATATATAATATAAATATTATTATGTTGTTTAACAAAATAATGTAGATATTTAGGAAAAAACTATATGCTTGGCCTTATCTATTGACAGGTCACTTTATATAATTACTGTATTATATATTCATATCGGGTGGATGGGGGTGACTTGCTGGAAAGTCATGAGAACATGTAGTTTTATTTTGGTATCTGCTTTAGTCTTCCCACTGTCTCCAAAATGTTCTACAAAGGTGCTCACATTCTCCTGTCAGCTTTGTGTCGCAGACATTTATCAAGCCTGTTTGATTCAGTCCATTTAAAAAGTATCCCACTGGCACCATGTCCATTACATTTAAATACACTGAACAACTGGTGCATCTGGTTCCACAGGAGTATGAAAGACAGCCACAAAGCAACAGCTGTAAACCACAAACAACACTTCTGCAAAGTGTTTCTCCTGCTGCTGCCAGCAGAAAAGATTCACCACATGGACACATTTTCTTTCCACCTAACACCTACAGTAATCTACAACTGAGGAGATCACATTTTATAAAAACATAAAATCAGTGTTAATAAATCCAAGACAATTTAATCCCATTAACAATAAACTTTATGTACAGAACATCTCCACTTCAGATATAATAGTCATGCACGAAGATTTGTCCATGTTAACGATATTTGCACTCTGGGATCCTCGCTTCAGTCCATTAAAGGAGAGAAAGTGTCAAAATTAGAAGATTGGAAGATTGTTCTTCAAGTTTATGGAGGTTTTAGTCGCATGGCAACAGCAGCTCACAAACAACTAATCCACAAAGCCTTTGTGTGGAACAGCTGGCTAAAAACAGATTCTCTCTGTGGACACAGAGGGTGAGACGTGCTCGGTGATGAGTTACAATAATGACAACAAGCAGCTCTGAACCTCACGATCACAACTTCCCAATATGTATGATTAATCAGTGGGATCGAATGTTATCAGCCAGTTAAATGGCCGTTATATCATAGATATGAGGTAGTATGGCCCTACTCTACCTCCTCAGTTATCATCTATCATCTGGTTGAATGGGCCAAACACAGGACTTTCACTCAGCTGTTCGTTTCCTGTGTGAAACCTTTAGTCATTGTTGACTTCTTCCTTAACATTACGTCTTATTACGACTTAGTCCTCTCACGTCCAAAAACTCACAAAACTGTTTATCAATGATATGCACTCTCCTTTAACTGGTAGGTGCCCCGTCTGAAGCATTATTCAAGTAATGATAACAGCTGATAATGGGCCATTTAATGGGCTGATAACATTTGAAGTGGGGGGATAAATAGGGGTGGACTGGCACACTTTGGTGTCCAGGACAGCCTTAAGAGCCAGTGGAGAGGAGAAAAGCAGACACAGGTACAGACAGAGTGAGTGTAGCGAAACAGCAAGGTAATGACTGTAATTCAACTAAGTGAGTGAGAGTGAAAGTTTAAAACCCAAATCAATGAGAGGAGACCACAGGAGAGTGAGGAGGCTGACACAGTCCTGGGTCAATGGAAGAAAGAAATGGAGGAGAAGACAAGTGAGAAACAAACTGGGCAGAAAGACAGAGAGGACAAGATTAACAGGTGTGGTTTGAAGCTGCAGATTTGACGGAGCTACAGGGCCGAATGATCGATGCAGGGGGAAAAATACACGCCTTTTTCTTCCAAGAAGCCACCGCTTTAGCTGTCTGGTTCCCTATAAAACTCAAGGATCACATGTGAGTCACGCCCCCTGCAACACACACACGATCACAGCCACACACACCAGCTCAAAACACACAAACATGAATCACTGCTGCAGTCTAGAAGGGAAGCCAGCGGTGTATTTCCCTCAGGGCAGCAGTTCTTCTACTGTTTCAGCTCAGCACCCTCACTGAGTAAATGAAGCTTCTCGCCATGAGACACAAAGGACTACTGCCTGACTGTGTGTTTGAATGCAGTGTGTATTAGCTGTGTTCCCACTACAGTAAGCAGTAGCCTAATACAGTACGTGACATACTCTTTGCATGTACCAGACACATTTCTTATATCAGGTCAGAAAACCCAGAGGTCAGCGCAGGATCTGTGCTCATGCCAGTCACAACGGCTCCTCCGGCTCAGGTGGTTAGTTGTGAGCCGCCCCCGATGCTACAGCGGGTTTCAAATGTGTTTGATGTTCTTGTAGCCAAATTAAACTTTTGAACCAGACTTAAAAGAAAAGTATGCCAGTCCACACACTTGAGAAAGTGTGTGTGTGTGTTGTTTGACAGGTAAATGGAGCCCTCTCACTCTGTCTCAGCCACAAATAGCCTGTGTAGTCTGCGACTCTCCCCTTCTCTCTGACAAGAGTCTCTTCTCAGCACTAATAGTCTGTCAAAGTACCCTTCCCTTTCCTCTTCTTCTGTGGCTGCTCTGTTTTTCTCCACACCTTTTCTGACCGTCCTCTGCTCCCCTCCTCTTGTACCAGACTGTCTCCCCACTTTGCAGTTACAGACTACATTAAACTCCACAGCCTCACAGGTTTTTTTTCCCCTCATTTACCATCTTTCCTCTCTTTTTCCTCATCTCTTGCCCTCTCTCCTTCCCCATTAAGCTGTTGCTGCACTGCAACATGCAGGACCGCGTGTAGCCATACAAACACACCCTGTCTATTAATTTTACTTTTACCTCCCTCTCTTTCTCCCCCCTCTCCTTACGCACCCTTTGATTTAGACTCACATTGTCCTAATATTCTGTCTACTGTCCTACTCACTCCTCCTTCTTTTTATGAAAACTCCTTATATGTTTGATTTCATATATAAAGTAGTAGGTCATATATCATATATGGTTCAAATAATGGACTGATTTAAAATATGTGTGTAGGTAAATCAGAAAACGCTCATATGATTATTTTTTGGCTCAGAAATATGCATCTGTATGTGTGTGTGTGTGTGTGGGTGTGTGTGTGTGTGTGTGTGTGGACTTGTGATACAGGTAAAATACTGCCCAAAACAGCTATGATGCCTTTGAGCAAGGCGGTCAGACTCCAAACAGATTCAGCTGCTCAGTGGCAAATGCTGAAGAGAGAAGAGTATTGTGCTTGTGAAGGTAGGGCAGATCCTCAACAGAGCAGCAAACAAAATATCCAAAATTGTTTTTTTTTTTTTTTGGTTTGTTTTTTATGAGCTGCCACATTTCCAATCTTTCTCTCACTCTCACTTTCACTAAGAAAAAGACTCTCCAATATTGCGCCTTCTTATCAGCTTTCACTCCTCATTGCACCGTGCTCCAAACTGCTGTTTGGGTGCTGGGCCAACACATTGCTTTCAGTGAAAGTTTCTACATATTTTACAGCAGGCAGCCCCGGGTCATAAATCATCTTCTGGCAGCCTAGATGTATGAGTGTCGTCACACGCTATGATGCTGCTCATGTGTATTTGTTGCTACACACAACCACCAATCCAAAAGGTCAGGCCTATCCAAAGCTGTGGGCTTTTAGCAGCGCCATCAACACACATTTGGAGTATTTCCAGTCATTACATTTAAGAAAGGCTCAAAAAGAGTGTCACTCATTAAGTTTGGAATAGTAACTATTCGTGTTAGAAAAAAAAATAGTTGACACTTTCAATTACAGCCACTGCATATCATAATTACAGCCTAATTAGAAAAGTGAGAGGATGGAGTCTGCAGCAGCAGTTCCACATTAGACATTTAACTTACACTTAGAAACAGCGGGAATCTATAGGGACTGGCTCTCTGTGGCCAATTTAACACATTCAGCTGTCAGTTTTTAGATGATTCCAGATGAATTATAGTGACATGGCCCATCAGTAATGACACACTCTTTATTGGAGGCAGCCAAAAGGGTGGAGGGGTGGGGTTGAAACTAAAAAGTCTCTGGTTTGAATCCCATGACTGGAAAAATATGCTCAGTGTAAACTGAGTAACACTTATTTTTTAACAAGGCACTGGACTGCCAGTTGAAGACTGTAATTAAATTGTCTCTCATTTTGGTTGTGATGCACAATGTTTCAGGAAATTAAAAAGCCATCCGTCCCATCTCCCACATGGGATATGTAATTCCTCCTACGCATCCATGTGTCTGCCTCAACTGAGTCCTTGTACAGTGAAGGAGCAGCAGTTCTACACCAAGTTCCCTCCGGATGTCTGAGCTCCTCAACCTATCTCGAAGGCTGAGCCACCCTGCCAAAGAAACTAAATTTGGCCGCTTGTATCCATGATGACATTCTTTTGGTCATTACCCAAAGCTCATGGCCACAGGTTGAGGTTTAGGTAGATCGACCAGTAAATTGAGAGCTTCACTTTCAGGCTCAGCTCCCTCTTCCACATGACAGAGTGGTACAACGCCCACAAATTACAGCTGACGCAGCGCTAATTTGACCGTTGATGTCATGCTCCATCCTTCCCTCGCTCGTGGAGACACCATAAGATGCTTTAACGCCTTCACTTGGGTCGGCCGTGTTCTTTTGAGTAGCGTTTGAGATGTTTGCTTGATCTCATGTTACTAAGAAAAGTCAGCTTTTCACTCTGTCAGCTGTTCAAACTGGCTTTGTGCAGAACGCTGTTGTGCAGTTTAGTCAATCCAGCATCATTCTCCATCCAGTTCATGTCGGGGCTTCCCGTCTGTTCCCATCTCACAAATCAACATGTAATCTATTGATCACTTAAAGGGAAATTCTGCCACTCTTATGTGGATGTACAATCAGCGTCTAAATGTAGTCAATTGAAGCAATAAATTCCTCAGTGGGTGCTATATAGACAGAGTAAGCTGAGTTCTCGTGCTCATGGAGTTGTGCCGGCAGTGACTACATGTAGCAGGATGCATTGTGCACGAGCTTCTGACGCCTGCTGCGTTTCTTCAGCTGTATACTCTGGCTCGAATAAATACGGCTGAATATCCGAATCAGCCGAAACACTAAAATGTACTCGTCCATAACATCCTCTGAAATCATATTTTGGGATGCCATTTGGAAACGTAGCTAGTTTACAATACAAGCGAGAGCCCGCCACTACTTCCACTGGTGCTGGAAGAATGGCAGATTTTGCAACATCTGCAACAACTGCAGCCATTTTCACATTATAACTAGGGTAGATAAAGATAAAGTTGAAAATCAGGGAAATTTCCCTTGAAGTTGATAACCTCCCTGGAGCTTCATCTACCCTCGGTGTTCTTTTGGATATCAGGTGTAAGTCAACATATCAAGGGCCGAGCACGAAAGTAATCTGTGATCTACAGCAGGAGTCTTGGGACTGAATCTGCAGAATAATGCTACAAAATGGTAATCCAAATGCAATTAACTACCTGACAGGAAACAAAACAAGCTGCACATAGAACATAGAGAAAAATCGTTACAAAACATATGCTCCATACATAAAATCAGTGAACAATAATTGTGTGAAATTGATTAACCCTGTCATCTGTCATCTGTCATCTGCTAATATTTCCAAGTGGAACCTTCTGTCCCAGATTACTTCACTATGTGACACATTTCACAAAAACAAGATGTACTTTAGCATATTGCAGCAAATGTCCACCATCCATCTCTCAGCACCATCTGACTGCTGACTTCTTTAGGGGAGGACCCTGGAGAAGTCATTACGACGGCGGCTGTCCACTTTCAGAGCGGCTTCTCTCAGACTCTGTATCTTTAACATTCATCAGGCATCACTGATTAAGTTTGGAGGACCAGCCTCCTTAACCTTGCGAATAATGAACTGACAAAAACTGTTTGTTTTGGTATTATGCTGCAATGTTCAATCGCACTCTATTCAGTCTCATTTGTGTCTGTTCACCCACACATTACCACACAGCCATCTCGACGTGAGGTCAGACTGCTACTGGCCAGCTAATAGCTCTCGACATTTATGATTTATGTCGGCACCAATGTCAGAGCGCATTAAATCCTGATCTGTGTGTATGTGTGTGTACATGTGACAGACTGTGTGAGCATAAGTTTATGGCTGCGTATATATCACAAATTTATCCCCGTCCCTCCCTCACTGTGACTGAGATAAAACATGAAGTAAAGAGGAAGCGTCTGAGCACTGAGTACACAACTCAGGCAGTTGGAGACAGCTAGACAGACAAGTTAAGAACTACCACACTCTACTAGGCCCTCTACCTGAAAAAATGGTGTCAAAACTGAGGCAGATTTCTCAGCAAGTACCTGCATCACTGCACTTTCCTGGATAAACAAGGCTTGCAGGGACAGATCATGCTGAAAGTTGTGCTATAAATATTTTCCACCCCTCACAGTTTGGTTTCAAAACTGAAGGAAACTGCTGTGAATGACGACATTTAGAAAAATACCCAGGTAGTGTAGGATCCCAAAGAGGTTTGCATTTTCTGGCCGTCAAATACTGATTTAAACTGCCAACTTGAATTGTAAAAGATGACATTAGATAGAGGATGCTCACCCAAACAGCAACTCTGCTGTCGGAGTGAGATAACTAACAAATACTGAACTGGATAACTTGACGTGCAAAAAAGTCGCTGATGATATCATGAAAAACAAATCTTTTCTTACGAGTGGTTCTTGCATGAGGCCCAATGTCCTGATGAATTCTTCGACTAGAATAAATACAACTGAATGTGTGACATGACCAAAGTCCACCCTGGTAATCTGCCTTTCCCCTTGTGCTGTATTCACAGTGCAACTGAAAGTGAACAAATTATTTTTTCTCTTCCCAAGTGCTATAGATTAGGCACTGTAATATCAAAATATTTATTCTCTGACACAAACTTCGGTACTTAATTAGTTCCACAAATCTGGCTTGTGTCTAAATCCTTTAAATAACTACTTCAGTCTGTCTTAATTTGGATTTAGTCAATGAACCCAGACAAATAACTTCTCTACGCATTTTAGTCTGTTACACTAAGACTGACAGGAGCTTAAAAAACCCTTGTGTAAAGTTTATTTTTCATTTTATAGAGTAATTTATGTGTATTGTGACTCAGCAGTTTTCTTGAGAGGTAGTTTAACATTTTAAGACATTTGCTGACACTTGTAGTTTATCATCAGAAAAAAGGTAGGGGTCCACACCTTCCTCAAGGACACCACAGCGGGAGTCGTAGTTGTTGATGACACCGTGTCGACCTTAGTCAGGGGTTCAAATGTGTGACCTTTTGGTGTTTCTAGGCTCTATTCTGTTCTGTCAGCGCTGTCAGATCACAACCCAAAACATGAATGATACATTTCTAGTGCAAAACATAGCTGTGTTTCAAAATTGCTCAAAATGCAATTTCATCATCCTCAAGAAAAGGTCTATTGTCTAAGGAATAAAAAGAAGAAACTGGGAAGCTACTTCATTTTTCATAGCCCTGTTTATTGATTTTTGTTCCCACCAAAAACTTCAGTTTCTTCTCCTATTCTGTGAATGTGTGTGTGTGGGTTTCTCACTGACTAACCAATCACTTCACCTTCTCCTTCGCTCCCTCTCTCTCTCTGTTCATCACATCCTCCACTCTATTCATTTTGTTGTCCATCAAACAGGCTGATACACGCCACCCACCTCTCCTCTTTGTGCTGCAAGGAGTACTCATCCTCAGTGAGCACAATAGGCAGAAGTACCAGCTAAGTAATGACACACGCACACACTGTCCTCGCAGCTGCTGTAACCCCTATCAAACCTTTCTCGGTACATGTTTGATAGACACATTGATGAACTGCATACACATTTTACGTTTGGCTCTCCCTTTTTGTCTGAGCCGGTCACATGGGCACAGATTGGAGGCTGGATGGCACACTGCATGGATATGAATTCAAGCATTACCATAGAAATGAGGATTGGCAAGACACGCATCAAAACAGAATGCAAGGAAACTCAGTCACATAAACAGCAAACATTTGCTCTTCAAAATCAATATTTTTTGGCTGGCATGGGACATGGCAGTGTTTGGGATGCTAGAAAGAGACTAACAGATCTAAAGTTTCCTTTTAAGCTCCCAGAAGTTTTCCAAAACTCATATCCTCAAAAAAATTGATTAATTCTTCATCTACACTTAAGGCTTTGAGCATAATTTAGCTCAGCTAGGGCCAAACTGCCAAACTGGCCATTTATCATTGAGGGATTGAAGTGGATTGGTCCTCTCTCCACCTTAAGTGTCAGTAGAATCAAAAGAGGTTGAGTAAGAACTGCAAAACACTAGACCAGAGAAAGAGAACTTGCGGCCAAATGGACAGTTTACAGATTTTATACGGTACAGTGCAGCTATTCATATTTGACAGACTATCATAGTATGTCCATCTGTGACTGTGTTTATATCCCTGAATCATCTTCCAACAAATCACCACTTATTCTGTAACTAAACAATGCTAAAGACTCAAATTTGTTTACACTGATCAGCTGTTCAAGATGGTATCGCTTACAGAATAACTACATTTTTCGCGTAAAAATGTATGAAATAATACCTACTTTATCCTCCTGATAATGCAAACCAGGTGTCTAAAATCCTTGGCTGCAGTCTGGAAAAATCATCATACTCAACAGACACTGCAAAGTCCTGGTGCTGAGAAAGAGGTCTGCATGGGCATGAAGCTAAGAACAGAAGCCGTGTCTTTGAGACCAGACCCAACTGATCCTGACTCGTGCAGCCAAATTTCAGATGTAAATAGCAGACGGATACCATGCTAAAGGCAGTATGGTGTGAATTGTGCTCACATTGGACATTGTAGGGTCCAACATGGAGACGTTGAGGTATTATATCAAGTACAGTATGACACATCAACCAGTGTCCTCCTTTTAGTGCTTTTATTCCATGCCATTAGTCAAGAGTGCTTCCGTCGCGGCATGCATTTCTAATTTACATCCTCAGAGGAAATAATAGAGGTGGATGTTTTGGTTCAACTACTTAATGATTTTCCAGAGGGAACAAGTATTGATAAAAACCATTGGCTTACCCATAATCACAGACAGCTCAAATTTACCTGACATCTGACTGAACAGTGTGTGTGTGTGTGTGTGTGTGTGTGTGTGTGTGTGTGCTATTCCGGTGTGTAGGCGTGTGTGCATGCTTTCAATTTTTCCATGTGGTGTGTTTATGCAGGCTGTGTGTGTGGGGGCTTGTGCTCATGCATGGGACCATGTGTGTTCTTGTGTGTCTCCCCTCCTCTAATCAATGCATTTCCCAACACTAATCAATGTGCGTTGATGAGGTTTGGGTGAATGCATTTCTCCATAAGATATGTCATTTCCCAGGACCGCCCTCCATCACCGCCACCAATTGGTCTGCCTGATTGTGCACGGGAGAAGCAAAACCTGTTATCAGCGTCAGCTTTGCCATTACCTGCACAAATCAGCTAATAGCTTGGAAAAGAGGAGGGCTGTTACTTCGTGCACAATGCAGCTATGAAGAAAAGACTATACAGACAATTTCACATGTGAATGACATGTAAATGTGTATGATTGCAGAGACGAACAAAAAGAATGGCCCTTTTGCAATATGTTATGTAGAAATGTAAAATGATATCAAATACAGATGTGGTTGAAATTTTAGTTTATAATTACTTATTATGAATTTGTAATTATTAGACTACTGTCTTCCCTGCTTGACTTTATGTATCATATAAGCAGCTAACATAAAGCGTGATTTGTAGTTTTGCATTAAGGGGTGACAGAGCTAAGACAAAGCCACAGAAGATACCCTACACAGTTTCCACGTGGAGACAAGAAGAACTGTGCATTGTGACCTTGTGCTGCTTGTGTTTTCTTGTGTTTCGGATGCCAGTAGGGAGTGCTCAGGGGGCACAAAAAAGTCTACATGATGCCTAAATAACAAAAGCAAACAGAGTACTTTTCTTTCAACACGCAAAGGAAAAATAAATGATCCAGACCAGAATTTGGTCAAAGGTGACTTCTAATTACTTGCTGTCACTAACTGCATTTGCTCCTTCTGACTGTTCTTCACTGGACACCTGCCACCACATTAACAAAGCTGTCAATAGGCCAGTTGCACACCTACAGCGAGCACAGTTAATTAAGTATTGTTCTATATAGACAAGCCTTTAACAGATTTAAGAGATTTTTAAGAAGTTATTTAACAATTAGCTGATCTACTCCGGTAGGTGGTTCCACAGCCGAGGAGCCCTGGTGTGAAAGACTTGATCGCCCTTTACGCTCAGACAGACTGACAGACTGGTAGTCTGCCTGGTGTCTGAGAGGTGGGAAAGCAGATGGTGCGGGGTGATGGTCGTGACTTACAGGAGCAGCATGGCAAGCTTTGATGTGGTACACACACACACACACAACTGTACGCTGTGTATGTACTACTGTATCTATGGTGACCAGGATAAGTGGTACCAGCATATTTTTTAATGATGTCAGTATGGTACAAATATAAAACTGCAATATTAGTTATTTAACAAAGTATTTGTAAGTTTAAGTATGTTTGTTCTAATAAGCATACACTACTGTCTTATAGGATAGAACTTTACAAGCACTTAATCATCAGAATATACTGTAGTGTTTGTATAAACATATAAAGTAATTTGTAATTGTGACCAATTACGTCACATTTTATCTTCACACTAATTGGCCGGTGTCTCCAGCTGTCAGTGCAGCAGGCCTAATGTGCAAGTGTCTTAAATTTTAATAATGTCACTGCTGCTATTCATACTTATACATTCTTAATGCTTCAATTTTCAAACTTTCACTCAAGCCGAATGTGTAAAATATTTACTCCAATATATTATTATGTAGTTCTTAAATATACTGAGTGCTGCAGAAAAATGAGATCATCATGTAGAAAATTGGTTAAATGTATGTGTCAAGAAATTTCTTTTCTCTATGTCTCACGTCCTGAAACTTTCTTTAAGATGTCCTTTAATCTCTCACTCAAAACATATAAATAATACAATATTAGCAGGTAAAGCAGAACCACATGTGCACCCCCCTCCAGCTGGACGAGACAGTCTGCTCCAAGCTGCCCCTGTGTCTGTATAAAAGTTAGCTCAGGTCAGATTTGTATCTGAATTGGAGCAAAGAAAGTCAGTGAGACTTGCTTTTTGCTTAGGCATGTTAAACGATCCCCTGTGATTCCTGCTGAAGCACTTCGACGCAGCCATGCGTTATTAGCAAAAACGATAGGAAGCACTGCAATGTTCTTCTGTGCAAGCAGCAGCAATCCAAGGCTATTAAACATTGTTTATGCACAGAGAAAGGGTGCAATTTATTCTCCACCATGATCAAAGCTTAACCAGTGGAGCGAGAAAACTGAGGAGGAAGGAAGGAGATAAAATGCGTAGAAAGGCACGTACGAGTTGATGGATCCAGATTGTCTGAACTCTAACAAGCAGACTGTGAATTGAAACAGGCCCTATTAGATACAAAAAAAGATCCAACTGCGTAGGAAAACAAAGGGAGAACCTTTAATTGAGTGTTTGTTATATACTTGCTGTACCAGTTATATGTTTTTCCATGTGTCCACAGGTGGGTACACACACATGGACGACATAACTGTTCTTTGATGGCTGTTGCACTGATCTACAGCAGATTCTTCCATCATGAAAATTGCAGGGAAAATCCAAATCAGAGGCTATCTAGTGTGTAAAAATGTAATCTTAACACACTGTTTTTATGAATCTCAATGATGTATCTGATAATTAGGCATCATAATTGGGGTGAAGCCTGAGCCTGATTTCTGCACTGCCAAGTTTCTCACAACCTGAGAGACTTGCCAAGCTAGCAACATGGTTGTTAACACCAGCAGAACAAGTGATAGATTTCACAAGACAGCAACAGAGACACGACCCCCAAAGGCTCGATGGGGTATTTGAGGAGAGGGTGTGCTACCTCTGATGCCTTCAGGTGCCACATTGCCGGGGACCTGACATGGACCTCACAAACCAACACTTTGCTGAAGGAGTCACATTGAGCTATCAATCATCTCAGGCGTCTTAGGCTGTTCAGGATTGTGGCCCCCTTTCAAAGGACCTTTTACGTTTGCATTATTTAGAGCCAAACACATCACCAGAGGCACATTACCCAACCTGCAGGACGTCTACACCAGTCAGTTCAGAACCAAGAGGGCTATTTAAGCACCTCAGCACCAGCCAACTGCTGCAGTCAGGCAAATGACTGTCATAAGTCATATGGACACAGTCATAAGGCCCGGTACTGAGGCCATAAGGATTCTTAACATTAACGCTGCCCGTATACTTTTCTTCAACAATATTGGACCCGTATTACATTTCTGTACCCTTTTAAATATACTTGAAATGGGCTATTAACCATGTACCATCTGTACATACTGTGCATTCAATGTCTGTACATTCATATGGCACCATCTGTACTTTTTGTACCTGTTGTTATTATCTAGTCTAATCAACATTCTCTGTTGCATCCTTTCTGGTTATGTATCTGTATATCCACATTGCACATCTATACCCGAAACTTTGGCTATTACCGCCATGTTCACTTGTTCCTCAGTTAACACAGCAACGCCGTCATGACTGACAATGACTTTAGGGAGAGATGCATAATAAGCACAAAAGGCTCCTTTAAAACACCCCTCAGAAGTCAAAGGTGATTCCCGTTGAGGGAACACAGATGCTTCTTTTTTCAGAGCTGCATCAATCACTTCATGATCTGGCCACAAAGTGACCTATCTCAAAATCCCTCATGACAAAAGATTTTGCTGACACACATTTGCTCAGAGAATATGCCATTCTTCTGAGTACAGGAGTTATTGATGGATGAAAACCTCTATCCTAATAACATCTCTGGAAAGCATTTGGCCTTAAATCCGAAGTAGATTGCCCGGACGCAGATTAGATTACAGTCATTTAGGCCGAGTGTGAGCTTAACAAATTCTGGCCGGGTTCGGATCAATTTTCAGGCGTGGCGGATTATTGAGATTCTGCCCCACACAGTTCACCATACTGATGCATGACTGATACAAGTTTCTGTTCGTGTTATGGTCTTGACTTAGTGATCTAAACCTAATACCTAATACTTAAAACCTAAAACTAATACTTGCCTGATCATTAGTCACTGTAACTATATTAACAACTGAGACACGACAATCCATCACATCTGCCATTATGAGTTCAGGGGCCTGAGCCTTACCAAAGTGTAAAAATAACAAGTTATGGTTTTACAGGGGTTATGTGGTGAAACTATTTCCTCGCAGGGCGCAGTAACTTCCTGGAGTTTTGTCACGGTCAGGTTGCCAGGCAACCAGCGGAAAATAAAAGGAAGTCGGTGCAAAAACCACAACTTGTTGTTTTTACACGTTTGGCTGTAACTTCATATTTAACAGACATGACAATGTTATAAGTCTTCTCACTTAGATCTCTGCAACAAATTTACCAAGACGTCTAACTATTTTTCTTACAAATCCAACCTGAAGTACTGTGGCGTATATTCAGTGCAGTAGAACTGATAGTAGAACTGAACAAAGGCCATTACTATAGTTAAGTGGGGTAAATTTGCTTTTCAAAGGCTTTTCCACGTTATCTTTTTATCTTTTTATCAAACCCAAGAATGGAATGAAAGGGCAATAAAAGCCCCGGGCTGCAGTAACCTGAACAAACTGCAACAACAGCAGAATTCACCAAACAATGATCGGCTCATTGTCCAGGAGACTGGATGGGAGATGACAGCTTGCGGTAACCATATTAAGACATCCTTTCCCCTGCTGGATTACTGCACATAACCGTATTCCACTGTGGGTAATCTCTCTAGTGTCTGAGTAAGAGAAAGGAGAATCTGACCAGTGACGTCACACTTGTATGGAAGTCCGCCATCCTGAAGGCTCCTTTTTTTTTTCATAACATAAACAGCTCTGTTCCAAGAAAAGAGATTTACCACTTGACATACGAGAGAGGAAGGAGGAGAGGAGGCAAGGAGGAGGTGAAAAAAAGAGGATAGGAAACAATGGTCACACAAAGAAGGACAAAGAGAGTACGGTCTGAACATGGGTGGGGGGGGGGTTATGTGCAGATCAGGTGTGAGAGCACAGGAGGAGGCAGAGGAAGAGAATGAATAAATACATGGCAAAGTGATGGACATGACGTCCCTACAGATAAAGGAGCGAAGGCGTGGGCTTTAAGAGGGTAACAACATCAAGAGTGAGGGTAAGAGAAGCTGCCGTGCAAAAAGATTAGAGCAGGGGTTTGGACAGATGGGAGGAGAGAAAGGAGGAGAAGGCCAGAAGAAGAAAGCAAAAGAACAGGGAGAAGAATGGAGGAGAGGTAATCAGACAGGCAATATTGCACAAGTGAGGGGAGTAAAGGGGGAGGGAAGGAAAGGAAAGTAAGGTATATGAAAGAGAAAGAAAAATGTATAAGAAGGAAAGTAAAGGAGATGAAGGGAAAAAGGGCCAAAGAGGAGAGGATGGTCAAGGGAAGAGGTGGTGAAAGATAATAAAGTTAAAGAAAAAGGTAAAGGAGGGAGAAGGGAAAGAAGGTAGGATAGAAGAGAGGGAAAGAAATGAAGAGCAAGATGGCTAATAGATGGGAGGAAAATGGAGAGGGAGAAGGGAAAATTTGAGAACAGGAAAGGAAGAAAGATAGAGCAGAGGGCGGAGAAAAAACAAGGAGGATTAAGTGAAAAGGGAGGAAGAGACATAAGAAAGGAGGCAGGATGACAGGATAAAGGAAGGAAGAGTGTTGAGAAGGATGACGTCATGCAGACAGTTCTGGCTACAGCAATGAGATGGAGATAAATGGAGACAAAGATGGGAACAGAGAGAGACAGAAAGAGAGATAGAGCCAGGTAGCATCAAACAAGAGGTGTAAATAACTATAATGAGCCTGTGCAGAAAATAGAGAGCGATGAGATTGAGCGACATAAAGGAAGCGAGGAGAGAGGCTGAGCCGGATGACAGAGGGGTTTGAGTAATGCCATCGCTGTGCCATGCGCCTAAAGCGAGATGACAGAGAGGGAGGGCAGGCCGTGACAGAAATTGCAGCGTGTGGGGAGCAAAAAGGTGATCAAAAGAAAATGAGGAGAGTCAAACACGGTGACAGAGTAAGTGAGAAAGAGAGAGGGTGAGAGGAGAGGAGAAGACAGAGAGGATGGCGCCTGACAGGGAGGATGTGTGAGGAAAAGCTGACTGAAACAGGAGATATAAAAAGAGGAAATGAGATGGAAGACAGTGAAAGAGAGACGGACAGAGATTGAGCAAGGTGTGAGTAATGTTGCCTCTGTGCTGTCACCCTAATGAGACTCAGGCTTGCTTTATGGACGCATCCTGCATCTCCCAGCAACTTCCCTGTTAGTATCAACGTAGATTAATGGACGCGCACACATTCATAAACACACACAAAGGTAGGTACCAACTGCAAAGGCGGAAATTGCAAGAATTCCCCTGTGCATAATGCTTAGTACAAGTACTGCAATAAAACCATGTAATAATCAATATGGCATCATTTGCATGCTTGCTGCTGTGCTGCAGGGTTTTGTTTTAGTTGAAATGATCGAGTTGGAAGAAATAATTCAAAATATTGAAACCAAGGTTTGAAAGTGTTCATATCAGACCTGCATGGACCCCAAAGTGTTAGGGAGAGTACTATGAAACCATCAGTGTAATGTCTTCTGTGGTTCTGGAGGAGCTTATGCCATGGTGATCATCAGGTGTATCTCAGCTTGAAGCTACAAATTTATATCAGAAAGTTTGCGTTACAAACTAGTGGGGTTTGAAAGACGTGGGTGTTTATCAGTCAACAAGACTCTAACGAAAGACACCAGCCTGTTGTATTATGGGAAATCCAGGATTTTCAGAGACTGTCCTCCCAAGAAAAACAGCAGAATCAGTCGTTTCAGCGAGACGACATGAGTTTACGCTGAAGTGACAAAGCCCTCTAGCAGCCGTAGTAATTATAGGAGCAGAGGAGGAAGTCAGTCAACAAAACATGGGACTTTGACACAGGAGGCCGCTGTTCGTTGCCCGTTTGCTTGTGACGGTCAACATCGGGTTCTTTTAACCGTGACCACAATCGTCCCCGAACCTTTACAAAAGTGTTTGTATGGCAACGGAGGTCACGGTCATGTAGGCTCTGGAAGGTGGAGACAAATGATGTTGTCCTGCCTGGGCTGCAGATGACAACATGCGTCTATGTGTTGTTCTGGTGGATATTGAAATGTGTTAGATTTAGCCCTAAAACATAGACAGCCACTGAAGCAACACAATGATGCAACAAATGGCTCTACTGTCTTTCCTTTACTAGTTAGTACATTTTAAAAATAACAATCACTTTCTAATTACACTAAAAAAATAAAATAAATAAAAACTCCTGGAAGCCGCTTTGGGCCCGGGTTCAGTCTTTCATCTTTTACATTGTATTTCTAATCCCAAGCCACAGGATATGCGACTATCACACTGACCCAAATATTCCTATGCGATTTGTTCGCCTTTGTTTTGTGATGTGTTAACTAAATTAAGTTAAGTTCTTTCTAACTATCAAGTGGCTTCTTCAAAGTTACGCACCCGTGGGGACTAGAAATGTTTTTTTTGTCGAAACAAGGGAGCTGCACAAATGTCGACTATACCACAGAGACTTAAATGAGTTTTCATTCCCACTCGTCATTAACATTCATGATAGAACAGAAGAGAAGTGAGCGGGAGCTTCTCTGTGGCAGTCGGCAGTGCTGGGCAGGTCCCAGGTGTGAATGGATGTAGCTGTATGACTATAAAACAGAAGAGTTCTGTGGAAGAGAATATGTGCTCAGCAAAATCCCTCCCTGGACAAATATGGATAAGAAAAAAAACAAAAGATGAGAACAAAGATAGAGAGAAAGTGGCCTTTTGTTCAGTTAACCTGTATAAGGAAAGTTTTTCAATTCAGTCAAAAAAAAAAACAAAAAAAACCCTTAGAGCAAATGATGGCCAAAATTAAAGTGTATGTTAGCACAACACTTACATAATATTCTGTAATTTATCAGGGATAAAATCCACAGATCTGTGTAAAAATGCATCCTGAAGTACAGCCAAAGCTAATATCAGTCTGATTTAGACAAATTGAGTATCTAACTTGAAAGCAAGGAAACCCTGTCTGTACGTATGTTTGTTCTTTGCATATCTCAAGAACCATTCATCTAATCTACTGTGTATTGCTGGGGATCCGCGACAGGTTCAATATTAAAAAACTTACAGCGGGCAGCAGCAATACCGGGAGCCAATTTACAATTGCATTATACATTTTGGGTGTGTTTTCTCTTACACATTTTCATAACTGATTACGCTGGTCCAACCTGTCTGATATAATGACTGAAATTAAAATCAATAGCAAGTAGAAAACTACACAAATAAGACCCATACCTATGTCTTTAGCTCCAGTAGCCGAAGTAAACATTTTATTTTTGTAAGAAAATGAGAATTTTCAATAGCTGTAAAGATAATTAACCAAATATGGTATACGCCACAGTCTAGCAATTTACAGTAAGAGTTTTGTATTACAAAAATGATAATCCATAAATCTGTTATGAACTAATGGACATCTTTCCCTTTTCACACAGCGTCGGGGTCCGACTGTGTGTTATTGTAAAATCACTGCGTAGTTCACGAATACAACGTATGGTACCCACCTGAAATATTAAAATCTAAACATGATCTACATTAGCTGTGTTACTTAATGATATTTCAAAAGACATATAATAAAAGTCAGCAATAATTTATAGAACTCAATCATAAGTTGAGAAGTAGTTCATCATCACTCAACAGTGCGTGCAGTGCT
Source organism: Lateolabrax maculatus (assembly GCA_031216445.1). NCBI lineage: Eukaryota > Metazoa > Chordata > Actinopteri > Acropomatiformes > Lateolabracidae > Lateolabrax > Lateolabrax maculatus. The sequence continues at coordinate 4,435,930 of CM062204.1, read as the reverse complement.
GGCATTCAGCCAATGATATTTAGGGGACACATGGACAATTATGCTGTTTATGTTCTCATCAATTAATCACTTGAGTAATTTGTTATCTTTTAATCTCCTCTTTTACTGTGACCTTTAATTACCTTTTCATCAAATTGATTCTGTTATGGCTTCAATGTGTTTCATTTTGGTTATTGATCTTTTTGTAATTTCATTGCGAATCCTTTTTCAGAGCTGCAGTCTTGAATGAAAAAGCGCTTGATTCAATTTTGAACAATCTCCAAAAAATATTTTGTATTTATTTAGAAGAGTTATCTTGAAAATGTATTCAGCAGGTGTTTTGGAGGCATACTGAGGGTTGAGGGGAAGGTCTCAAGTTAATAAAATGGGGACTCGAGATGGTATGGAAGAGGCCAGCTACAGGGCACATGTGTGTCTGTATATTTATATATGGCCAGGAGAAAAGAGATGAGGAATGAAAAAGTGGATTAAAGTAAACAGAAACAAATAATGGCACACAGAAGGGGGGAAATAGATAGTGCAAAGCAGGCGTGGCGAAACAGAAAAACGCTACCAAACATAGTGGGGGTCTCCAATGGACTGGATAGCTAGTAAATTGAGATGGAGCGGGTTATTATAGCAGACAATAGCAACATGCGGTGAGAAGGATGGAGAGACAGTGGCGACGGATGGTGTCAGAGCAGTATGCTTGGACAGTGATACTAATGGAGAAAGAACATGCAGAGAGCAGGATGGCAAGGTAGAGTGCAGCAAAGACAATTATTATGTATTTTATTAAACTGTGGTGCAAAATTTGAGAAAATTACTGAAATTTCCACTAAATAAAACGTGACTCGATTGATTTATCCCCGGGTCATCCTAAATGTCTATGATATGCACTGGATCAATGAGTTTACCAGCACTCTGGGCATCTGAGTCTTTTACACAGGGCTTGAGATCTAGATTGAGATATTTGCATTAGAGGATGAGACAGAGGATGTGATAGAATTACATAATTAACCAAGCACAAATTACTCTGATGCTTGAGGCCATTTAATTGCTGCTGCATTTTTGCATAAAGGGGAACACACACACACACACCGGTGGCATATGATGTGCGTCAAAACCTCTTAGGATCCAGTGTAAACTCACACACCGGCTGCTTTGACCCACATCATCGCCGGTTCATGTATGTGAATGTGTCAGGATGCACACAGGGTACATCACTGTCCTATTTCCACAGGCATCGACGCACGACACTTACAAAATGTAGTGATTTTATCACATTTCAGTCAGCCAAATCACCTGGAATTGATTATTATCGTACAGTGTTGATGTGTAGATGTCTAGGCTCTGACCTCGTCACTCCCCACATGAAAATAACAAGCCCAGCCCAACAGGGAGTGGGGAGTGACGATAATAACATTTCCCCGAGCAGACCAGTTAGAGCCTACAGGTGGATGCTGTGTACCCTTTACATTTAGTATTTGGACTCTCTGTCTTTTAAGCTTTGAAGGCATCAAGACATGAACACTTGTCTACAGTAAAGGAGAGTAAAAAGGAGAAGCAGGTAGTCATGGTGTGTTAAACAGGCTGTTTCTGTCAACCCTCTTTTTCGATATGCCAACTTTTTCATCTCAGCCAAGTATACAAACTTTTTTGAAATATTTCTTTCTCAAATTTCGTTTTCTTTGTGTGTGTGTGTGTGTGTGTGTAACTTGGTGAATAAAAAAGGGACAGAAGATGAGAGAAAAAAGCAAGTGGGAAACTAGGAAGTGTCAGTGAATGGAAGGAGGGGGACGGAGGGGTTTTCTGATGCCATTGGACAAGCACGTCTGACAGAGCATACTGGCCCCTTTACACTCCTACTCTTTTGATTTTGTTTTTTGGGCTTTTACAGGCAGCAAGGCAAAACCACTTAGTACAAAACGGAGAACCAGGTATCACAATGTTAAGGTTTATTCGAAAAATCTGTTTCACTCAGCCTCTACTGCATCTTCTCTTATTCGATATGCCAACTTTTCCACCTCAGCCAAGCGTACAAACTTTCTTGAAATATATTTTCAAATTCTGGGTTTTTGTGTGCATACTGAAAATGTACAGAGGTAGATAACAGGTAGATGAAAATGTACGTAATGAATGGAAGGAAAGAGCAAGTGACAAAGAAACAGGGAGAAGAGAGGGAGAGGGACTAAGACATAGTGGCACAGCAATGAAATAGTGATGAGTCAAGAGCTGACCACTAGGAGTCATATTAAGCGACCGAATGACACACTAAATGCCATGTGTGGATTAAATATTAAAGCAGCAAGGGGCGAAAGAGATGAAGCCCTGTATGTCCCTGTACCTCTTTCTTTCCCACTGTCTCTCCTCTTTCTCTCTTTTTCCCCCACCCTGAAGCTCTTTCTCATCCAAGATGGGGATGTAGTGAGGAATGACAAGAGCAGAGGAGAGTGTTGGAGAGAAAGAGGATGAAAAGTCTTTGCTGCTTTTTGGCAGCTTCAATGTTTGATGTAGAGTCATTAAAAGTGGGCGAGTCATCCAAGCTCCATGTGGGAGCCCATTACACCAGATTGGTTTATAGTGGGAATAGGACTCATTTTTACACTGGCCCTACATATCTCTCTCTCTCTCTCTCTCTCTCTCTCTCTCTCTCTCTCTCTCTCTCTCTCGTGAACCCTGGCAACTTAAAAGGAAATTATTTGTAATTAGCAAGGTGATAGTCAAGTGAAAGGGTGGTGTGGCGGACTGAAAATGTAAGGCATTGTTACAGGATAAAAACAAAATTCCTCTGCAGTCACAAGATAGAGAGAGAGAGAAAGAGAGGGATGAAGAAGAATAAAAAGAACGGAAAATAGAAATACTCTTGGGGCTTATCTTTCCTACAGTCTTCAGATGCATGTTAACACATGAAAGGAGGCCGCGGCCCCTATACTAACACATCACTGACACATGTATAGCAACACACAAACACACACAAACATGGCCTCAGTGATGAAAGACTGTGCAGCCCTGGCTTTCTCTCTAAGTAGTTCTCCAATACATGGGCACTGAAACACATCTGTATTCATTATGCACTCATACTGCATGTGAATACACAAACATACACACACACACTAACATCTCCTGTCAATGTATTCCCAAGCTCCTTACAGTACCTATTTGTAATCTTAACTAAACAGCCCTTTAAAGAAGTAAGGACTTAAAGTAATAATAAATAAAAAAAGGTAAAATGTCCTAATTTTTCGGAATCAGCAAAATAGGTTGTCACTGCCTTTGATAATGACGCATAAGATAGAGGTTAAGAGGGTACTGCAGTGTTGCATAGAGTCAAAAGAGTTTTGGTTTTGGGGACAACGGTAGTTATTCACATGGCCACACAAAGTCGCTTGATAGGAAACATAAACACGGGTTGTTTTAGGTGTTTGAACAAACAACAAAATCAGTGCTTTTGTTTTCTGGTGAGGATGGCCTCCCCCAGAAATACCCTCACTCTCATCATCTAAAACTCAAATTGGTTCTCACAAAGATGCAAAAAGACCAGCATATTTGCATACATATGCACTGTTGCTGCATTGCTGGTTTACACAGTGATGAATGTAGTCAAAGTGCTCTGGCATCATCTGAACATCTCTCGCTCATTAACCTCGTGGTTCCAGCTCTATTAAGATGGAGGGAATCCATTTACCCAAGCTCGGCTCCACGCACACACCCACACCCACACACACACACACACACACACACACACACACAGATGCATATTTCTGAGAACTTGGAGCCATGCTGGGAATGCAAACACAGAAAAAAACAAACACACAGGCATAAACACTAATACATACACAGTCCAACACACGGGATTAACAACTTCGAAGCGCAGACATATGTGGTCACACACGCATTCACAAGAACACATAAGTCACACACACGCAGGCTGGCATACAGTCAGACTTCCACATTTCACAGCCTTCGCGACTATGCGGGGAATCCACACAAATAGTCAGACACACACATGAACACTTACACGGGCAGGGACATACACATTTCTCAGCAGCTAAAACCATGCTGGGTAAACACACACACACACACACACTCCTACCCCGGCACACACATACTTTTCATGAATCCCCGCAGCTGAATAGGAACACATTTAAAAGGCATCATTTGTCACCAGTGGAAATACAGACAGTATATCCGGTGACACCACTGGGAGCTCTGTATTTAACATCTCTATCACTTTATTACTCCTGCACGCACACACACACTCTTATGCCCAATGAACATGTGTAGTGGTGCCTATGGGAGCTCTGTATGTAACATCTCTATTACCTTGCAGCAGTATTATGCCGCTCTGCACACGCCGCGCTGTCTAATCCGTTTAGGCGTGTCGCGGCTGAGATTTCTTTCTAAGCGAACAGCAAGTTTAAACGGCCACATAAAGGCCTTACTACGACAAGGATTAGGCACTTTTAACCATTTATGGGATTACGGGTGGTATTGAACACAGCCCTCCCTGAAGGTACAAAGCCACTGGAGGTTTGGTTTGGTTCCTGTTTGTAATTGAAAGCTAAGCTATCACTCGGAGCGTGTCATTGCAACTCTATTGAATATCTGTATGCAGTTGGTTTGATGGTAAATTATACTGTGGTAATGGAATATTGTCAGAAATAAGAAGTGAAGCATGCTGCTATTTGGAAGGTAATCCTCAGAAACATGCAGCTTTCTGTATCTATTGTTCATTCCTGACCCATCATCGATGTTTTTGTTTGTTTACCTCTTGACATCTGTATCAGTTCCTCTCTAAGACAGTTCTGCTGACCCTGGATCAAGGATGGATATACTGTAAATGGGCCCCTGGGTAAAGTGTCTATGAAGTCATTTTATCCACATCTGAGTGCCGTCTTTGCAACACAACCTGTGTTCAACTTGGGTCTGTGAAGGGCTTGGGAACTGTCATTCAAAAACCATATTATACTTAAGAGACTGGACTGGTTGGATAGTTGCCTGGGATGAAAGACAATTGACGTTCTATTCTATTCTCCTAAAAGCTTCCCATCTGAGAGATCTGACATAATGGCATCAATCTTTGCAGTGCCACAGTCAGCGCTATGACATGTTGGTATTTTCCTGACTTTGAAATGTGTTTTCCCATCCATTTGGTTGTGCTTAGTGGTGATATTGTGTATTTAGCAAGGTTATTCATTTAATTTTTGATTCTACTGTGAGATATTTCTGCTTGCCCTGGATCAAGGATGGTGAAATGGGTCTCAGGGGATAGTGTTCTGTTATAAAAATGCCACAAATGAAACACAAAAGACACTCAACCCGTGTTCACGGCCCACTTTGATGTCACGTCATGGTCCTGTGTTGTGGTCTTAAGAAAACCTAAAATCTCCAAAAATGGAACATAGTTCTGATTATTCTTTCTTCACTAGGAGTAAAATATATGCTGCTCTATTAAACTTCTTACGTGATGAAAGTTCCAGCTTCAATAGTGGTCTAACCTTGGGTCATTTAAATACATATAAGGGATGGGCGATATGGCCGTAAAATTATAGCACAATATTTCAGGGTATTTCTTCGATAATGATATTCTTGACGATATGACAGAATACTGAAAAATATGCTGTAGTTTTACATCTCTGCATAAATGTAAAATTTTGCCTTTAAATATTCAGTAAAGCTAAACAAAAATGATCTTTCAGTTCTTTAAATAGGGCCGACACAAACGTTTCAAAGCTTCGAAACCTTCAAAACCTTCTAACGTTGCCGTGGTAATCGTCGTCCAAATCAGAAGAAAACTTTCAGACATGCTTGTTGTTGTAGGAATTTTGTCATTATCGCAAAATTTTCTAACCATATTAAAAAATATACTGGGGTTGATGTGAACAATAAGATATGGCACATCCCTAATAGGCAGCACTGAACTGGTAAATTGTAACTATTCTCCTGGAAGCCTCTGAATCCATTTTGGCTTTTTGTGGAGGCAAAAGCAATGTTTGTATTTTCCTGACATTCGAACGTGCTTTTCCCATCCATTTGGAATTAATGTGCCCAGTGTAAAATAGTACCATACCATGGTTGGAGGAGAATATGTGCAGAGAAATGAGAGTTCCATGCAAATGAGGTAGCTCAAGGCGAGGTGTTGGTATTTTGGTGAAAACAGGGTCTTTAACGGCTTGTCATAAGTGACTGGCTGAGAGAAAATGATTAATTACCACAGCCTCTGACTTACATTCCTGTTGTGCACTGCTGTTGTGGTTCATATAGGAACCACAACATGTGTGCTTGGATATGCGATCATTGTCTTTGTGTACAAGGACCCTTAGCCATCACAGACTGAATGTATAGTATTTTGTGTTTGTTAACTGTGTTCTGAAAATGTTAAAGTACATAACTAGTTGAAGATTCTAATGGGGGGGAAAAACAGGAATGCTTTTGATACTTTTCTTTTCTCAAAGAGTTGTTTCATTCTCATGACTGATTTTCAATCCAGTCTCAGTCGATGATGAGCTTCTGAAACGCTGTCACAGATCACAAAACATTTTGACAAGGTGTGTCCAAGTGATAGTGATCTTGCCTCGCTGCATTTGTCTAATGCGTCATCAAAAAATTAGCTTTAACTGACAGGGGGGTTTTCCAGTGAGAGGCGAGGCAGCAGAGCCCTCCCTTCATACTGTTATCCAATAGTAAAGGTGTCATTAGTAAATTAGCAGTTTGGTTGATTGATATTGTAATAGGCTAATCAATAACACTGCATTCCCCTCTGGTTAATGATGCATAGACTGCAGCACCTGCCAAGTTCTTCTCTCTCTCCACCTCCTGCTCTCTCTCGCTCTATCGCCTTGCTTTTTATTAAGCTATTTCTCATTTTGCTGACTACATTACTGTCGTATCTCTCCCACAATGCCCTGCTCTGATGCTGTCACCCTTAAGGCTCCAAATCCTTTGAGTTTAGACTTAAGTTTTTTTTACCTTTTTTATAAAACTGATAAAGCAAACATAAAAGATAAAAACTCCTTTGGGCTTGCTAAAACAGTCATGAATGGTAGACATCTAAATCATATCAAAACACTTCCAAACACAAGAAAGGACACAACAAACATTATAAGTGATGAATGAGTGAAATAAAGAGCTAATGTAGAAAATAAACTGTCCTAGCACTGTGCAGACTTACCTGAAAAACTGCACGTCTGTTTTTCAAGCTGCCGGGGTACATTCGGTCTGAGTTCAGTGTTTTTTATTTTGTGCAAAATAAAAAAAACTGGATGACATCTCAATGTACAGAAAAACATTTCTATCACAATAGCAGGAAAAACACGTACCTTCAGCATGACCAAAATCGCCATTGTGGCAGTAAAGAGCACCCTAATGGCTTGAACACAACACACACCTGAAGGCCGTGTGATGGACGAACTTAAGCATGCATTTCCTGTCTTTGGTACAATCTCCAGCCAGCGCTGACGGACTCGCCAGTCAGAGTTCACATATGTTTAGCTTTGGCCGTGAGAATGTGTCGGTTGAGCGACGCAAACACAGTTTTTTTGTTAGCCATACCTTCACAATATATATATATGAAATGTTAACAGTTACTACTTTACTTGCCATAACCAAAGTCTTCTGGTGGACAGGTAAAGAATGCCGATAAATGGTTTTGGGAATATGGCTGAAGAGGGGGACAGGATGGAGCATAAACACAATCATTTCTCTATACAATCTCATAACAGGCAATCCCATGCTCACTGGTGTTTTATATTGCTGGTATAAGATAACCCGCCCTGCCAGCTGCTTCATATTCAAAGAATTTTATTGCTTTCCAACCCTGTGATTACTTACTAATGCTGCAGATCTCATGCTTCTGCCACCCTCTCAGACCCTTATATTCATCCCTGTGGTGTCTCCTCCTATGGCATACGCTGAGGATTATAATATGACATCTGTATAACATCGCCATGGATGGAACTTTCCTTTTGCTCGGATATTGCACAAAGATAAAAATATCTGACGTGACGGTTTTGTTGGCACGTGCAGTGAGGGAAAAAGCAGCCATAGTTTATTTAAATAGTCTATGGATTCAAGAATTAAATGAGCTACAATGAGGCAGAGAGGCTCTTATAGAGAACAGGGGTTGGGCATATCCTGCCTCAAGTCCTCTCCAGATGAATAACTCATATGGGAGAGATAACAGGAATAACAAAATGGCACTGTGACAACCCCATCACAAGTAAGAGCAGCGAATGCAATGAATATTGGGGAATGTTATCATAAAATGGAATGCATTCATAGTTAACAGGGAGACATATCCAACCATACTGTATGTGGGAGAGTGCATTGTGCATGCACGGGGGGAAATGTAGAGTAGGGAAGAAGAGCAAAAGGAACTTGAAGAAACCCTCCCTCCTTTCACAGCAGCGGCTCACAGATCCATGTTTCACTTACAGCTGCAGTCACATGTTGGCACAAAATAAACACATAAACAGCAGCCCACACAACACACACACACACACACTCATGCACTCGCATATACAGTACCCACTCCAACACACACACACACACACACACACACACACACCAAACAGCCTGCATACTTTAAGTCATTTTATGATTTATTATAAGCAGGCCATTCGAAAAGCATTATCTTTTCTTACAACATAATCAGACAAACATCAAAACATTGCATTCCATTTATTGTAATGTCCTGAAGTAGACAGCTGTCACATAAGGTATTCGACTCACTCCGTGTTTTGTAAATTGTTTTTATTGCATCTCAGGATCTGATTAGGATAGTTACCATGCACTCACAATGTGTTTATGTTTAAAGTATGACTCCACGCCGAACATTATGAGCACCACTTCAACTAAAATGAGACTGGCTTAGATTTTAGAACAGGGACACGTTTTCAAGCAGCGTAGATGTTTTTTGTTTTTTTTCTAGCACCTTCTACTGTATTTATGCATGAATACTATTATGCGTACTACTTATTAAAGTGGAGTGACTACACTAAGTAGGGGTGTGAATCACTGGGAATTGTATTGTTTTATTTAGATTATTGGTCTCATGATTTCATTTCAAATCAGTTCTCAAGCTGCTATTAGTTTTATAAGTGCAAGATTGTTTTATGTATGAATTATAAAATGTTACCATTTATGTCAAGGCTGTATTGTTCGCATTTCTGCAGATGACTGAGGTTAATATGTTTCAAATTAGTGTAGTGCAGTGATTCATGGTCAAGTGTCTCAGTAAGCCAGAACAGTTATGACGCTGACCTGCACAGAATATTCAGTTTTTTGTCGTTATTCCGAAAAAGACAATATTCCTACTAAGCTGTTTACATGGCTAATGGAAATGGATTTTCCCCTAATATTCCTGTTAACATGCAGCCGTTCATACTCTGACTCACATAAAACCCCCATGATGTACGTCCTACGGCTACGCTTTCAAAACCTGTTGATATCAAAGTCTTTTCTTTTGGGTAAGAATCTCTGCCCCGCCTTACAAACTGTTGTTAAGTTGTTGTTTGTCTTTTCAAATTCAGAATAATAGTCGAATATTAAGTAATCAGTGTGACAGTGAGCCAGTATACACAATACCAGGACCCTGAAAATGAAGCAGCTAAATGGAAATAAACCATCATTTATTTATTATCTACAGCTGAGCTTTTCCTACTGTGACATGTTAAAATGTCTTCTGTGAAAAAGGTCTATACCAGGACATAACAAAAAGCGATGCAGTCATAATTTCATTAATCACACCCTTGCCTTTTCTGCAATGACGTGCCAAAACTTCTCCTATGAAACAGGTATATTCCAGTGTTCCATTTTCTGGTATAACCGAACAGTAACAAGTGCAAGACGAGAGTGAAGGGGATGTCAGTCAGTATATTCACACCCACACAACTGACACATGTGAGGGGGCAATAACTGTGCGGGCGGACCATGGGGTCGTTAATATAATCTGTGTGTGATGAATTCAAAACCTAGAACCAAAAGAAGGAGTTTTATATATTACAAAAGATAAAAATAAATAAATGAAGAAGGGTAGCAGACATTGATCACACTATTACTGACGGACAAAATCTCTTAACAGTCTACATTTAGTAGAATGTCAAACCAAACAACCGCTGGTCTGTAAGCATTTCTCAAATGTCAATCCCAAACACAGGTGAAAGTAATAAGCACCTTCAATAAACCAGTTGTGGTTTTATCGGGATTGTTTTGTCATACCAGAAAATTCAATCTGATAAAATCTCTTTTGCTTAACAGGAGGCAGTTTCTTAATTTTCAATTTTCTCTGGCAGCGGCAGTGGCGATCTTGCTGATCAGATGCAAAGAGAAATCAAATCTGTGTGTTCCTACGCAACATGAGCCTTAAAAAAGATCATCCTCCCAGCGGTAGGTGAAAACACACTGTTAATCTGCCCAATTTATTGCATTTTCTACAACCCCCCTGTTAGCAGAGGAGTAGGGTCGTGTTACGTAACCTTGCAACACTTTTCAGCAGCTTTTGACTTCACACATTCCTCAATCCCCCTCGCTTCTCGCTCCTCCGCTCCCTCCTCATCCCTTTATCCCCTCCGCCTCGCTCTCTGTGTCCCTCACGTTTGTTCCCTATCTTGGGCTCTTTCAAGTCATCCTCAGCCTCTCTCTGTGTCTCTCTCTCTCTCCCTCCCTCCCTCCTTCTACCGTGGCTTCACGCCTCATTGCGGCCACAAATCTTTCACGGCTCTGCTCTTTCTTGACTTTTTCTCGACCGCCTCTCCCCTTGCACCCTCTTTTCGTCGCATCGCCTTCATCTTCCCCTCTCTAATCTCCATCTATCCTCCCGTCTCTCCTCTGTTTGGTTCAAACGTTACACGCTATAGACTGTATAAATTTCCCCCAACAATAAGAGGGAGGACAGGACAGACAGTCCACCCCCTCGCTATCTTCTCTCACTCCTTTTTCTTCCTCCCTCCATCTCCAGCTGCCATCTTACACCTCAGTCTTTTTATCACCAGCTCGTAGCAGCCGGTTTATAGTCTCTCAGTGAGCATATTAGATTAACTGTGAATGAGAGTTTGATTGTTTTTGTTTCTGCTCAAGGACACTTCTACAGCGACGGATTGTGGTTTGTTGCATCAGTTGAACTCATGACTTCTGCTTCCCGGACAGTCTCTCTAACGGGCAGTTACAAAATTAAAACTACTGTATGTTTAGCTGATGAGATTGTAGTAGCGTTTATAGTCTTCAAGAGCAAATTCAGTAATTGGAGGCTTAATACTTCAATGTTAAAACTGGCTGAAACCATTTTGTGGTAAAAATTAAAACTTGGCTTTTTATTGGCTTTTTAATGAAACAATGTGGAAGCTGCATTGTTAAAATATACTTCAGCTATAAATCTTCACAGCTACTTTATTTGCCTGTAATTCCCTTTATGAAAATGAGTTTTGCCGACAAACTCTGTTCTTATTTATTAGCTTGCAGAGACTGCTGTGATGCACTGCTACACAGGGTATTGCAAAATCTATCTATGCTGGGACAACATACTCTCGACTTTAACACGGCCTGTTGTTGGAGATGAAACCAGCTGATGTATTACTACTGAAGGTTGACATGAAATGATAATTGATTAGACTCATTAACATTTTATCTTTTTTTCATTTGAATCAAAACAGTTCCCTTTACTTTTGTAAAGTTTTACCCACCACCTCTCTCTTTCCTCTCTCAGCCCAGTCTTTCCATCAGGTCGGTGAGCTTTTTGCCTGTCCATCGCTTCCATTCCTTTGCCTTTCCCATCTCTCTCAATCCCTTTTTCCATTCCCCCCGTACATTTGGAAACCGTCAGTCCCAATCACGTCCCCCTCACCTCCTCCCCTCGGCTGCTGTGATTCCCCAGGCTGCACATCAGATACTTGGCCAATCAGCTTTCCCTGTCTTCCCTTCCTCCTTCTGTGTCCATCCATCCCTGCCTCTCTGACGGAGCTGTGCTGCACTGACCACAGGATAAATGGATTCAGGGTTTCAGCTTGAAACTTCCTTTATATATGCCCAAGTGGATGGTGGCCATTTCATGTTTCCATGTTTCTTTCACTTTTCCCCAAAACTACTTTTTACCTCCTCTGTTATCTTTTTGGTCCTGGTTGTTTGTCTTCTTGTTAGTACACAAAAACTACTTCACAAAAACCCCATAATCATACCCTAGTGCCACACATTTTATTCAACAAGGCCACTCTTTCATGGTCTTTAATGATCCCCTCCAGACATGTTTTCAGGCACTGCTTTGAAAAAGAATTTGTGTTGGATATGGTTTTTCCACAATTGTTGCTAGAAATTCTGAAAATTGCATCTCCTCCTTCTTCCTCACCGAAAAATCCAGAATATAATGAATATGCAAATATTGCTCATTTCAAAAGTTTAACTCCTGGAAGTAACTACTTCACCAAAATGTTTACTCTCAAAGTGTGTGCACTGGAGGTTTCTAGTTTACACATCACACTTGTGTAAATTGGACCATGATTGGCTGATTATTCAGTGGGCCTCCTCCAGAATATTTCAGTGTGTCCATCCTTAAGAATTATGTTAATTCACTTTGATGCCATCATGTATGAGGACCATATGTTTAAATACTCCAACAATGCAAGCATCCCACTATTGCATTGTATTTAAAGTTGATATGTTGTGATATATTTATCATGTCACTTCCTGCTTTCCCCTTTTTCAAGAGGCACGTCAGCATAAATTAGAAGCCTAAAGAGAAGCACCGAGCCTGAAACGCATTGCGATCCAGAGCAGCTGTGTTCTTCATGTGCCTGCATTTATGCACATATTGAGCAGATTACATTTACCCGCTTTTCCGCATCCAACTGCCCCCCTCCTTTTTTCTTTGTGCCAACAAACAAGAGATTAGTTTTTTGGGGGGATTCAGATCCAAGAATTTTACAAATAATTTCAATACAATATATTGTCTTTTTTACATTTTTGCTAATTTGTCATGAACTACTGCACTTTTCTTGAATGGTTTGTGGAAGATGTAAGAGCAAAATGTTCTCAATGTAACCCTCAGTGAGACGCATCCCTTCTTATTGTGTACCCAAAGAAAAAAAACAAGCTGGCTGTATTTTCTTCATGCAGTGCTTTTTCATTTGTCAAATATTCCTCAATTGCTTTACTAATCTTACTGCGAGTGTGCACCGTGCAGCTCTATTATGAAGAAAAATTGGATCTAGGTAAGATACTCGGATAAGGATTGGAGGCAACAAGGACATCCTTACAATAAACTGAAACTATCATGAATACGATTTTAAAATAAGAGGCATCAGAAGCCTATTTAAATGAACAGCTACATCCTTCCTTTGATGTAAAACTTAGATGTCTCTTTGTATTACTTTGTAGTTCCATTTATCTTATTTTCAAGACACATCTGTACACACACAACACACAGATACACACCTACCACTCCTGCTTTTCCCTCTGCCCCATCATCAAGCTCAAACTGGCCTTGCTCTTTCCATTTCCATAACTTCTACTCCATCTTTTTTTTCTCATGTTATTCTTCTATTCTCAATGTCTTTTGTTTTTTGGTGTCAGCAGCTGTGATAAAGACTCTCAATTAGCCAAAGAGTCCTGTTGGATACATTTACACTTCAAAAGTGATTGATGGAGAGCACAAGAGAAAGACAGAGGGAGAGAATGGCAAAACTACAAAAGGAAGAATACGAAGAGAAAGAGTCTGTGTGGCAAAAGAAGTTAGAAAACAGGAGGAGACAGTTAAGAAAGACAGGTGATGGTCCAAGGGAAGCCAAAAATGAGACTGAAAAAAGTGCAGAGAGCATGGCAGGGATGGAGGATGGTGAACTGAGAGAATGGAACAGAGACGAGTGAAGGGGAAAGAAAAGCTGTAAATTGCCTGGAGGAGAGAATGGATGGATGAGCGATGTACTGAGGAAACGGAGGGAAACCACAGGTCTCCAAAGTGGTAAGGGTCAGGAACAGCCTTGTTAAAACCAAACCAAAAACCTCATTCATTGTTCAAAGGAGCATTAAGCAACTTTAGTTGGTGGATTTAAGATGTGGCGGCTTGTCTAAAGAGAAGGTGTTTCAGGCGTGTTTTTTTATCGTCTGTCTCATGTGAACCTTGACAGATGCGGCTCTATTTTAACCAATACAGCTGTCTGTACCATCTGTGTAACGGTCTGCTTTTCACTCGCACTTTATGCACGTAGTCGTGACCTTAAGCGTATTTTTTACGCTTTAAGTCTTGTTTTACTCTGGCTTTGCACACCTAACTTCAGTGACTGTGTGTTGGGCACTGAGAAAATGCAGGTTACCTCCAGCCAGTGCTGAATGCATCCTGTGGAGACACTGACAGATGACTGAAGCTGCTGCTGCACTGCTGATGCACTGTTTGATCTGTGATGCCTTTGTAGACACGCTTTTTGACTAGATGGTGTAAATGAAGTTCATTTCTCAACATGCTGCAAAGTGGCATGTGTTCCACCTGTCTACATGTTGCACACAGATACATAAGGATGTTAGTATAGATGAAGAAGCACAGTAACACCCTTGATTTACAAGATTCCAAGTTACACAACTCGCGCATCATGAACTATTCGGCTCATTTGATTCAGCTGTCTAGCTGAACCCAAACCTGCTAATGATGGCTAATGTATCTGTAAATACCAGTCAGCAGATATTTCAGACAGCTTAGCTGGAACAAACTTTAGCTGCTGTTGCTACTTGTGTAAAGATACTTTAAGCGCTCTTGTATGGGTATTACATATTCGTCATACTTTTAACCAAGAAATGTGCTTGGAAGATGATGGAAAGGTAAAGATTTTTTCAGCAAATGACACTCAACCTTTTTTTTCTCTGATAAAGATACTGTAAATGACAAAGCAATGGACAAATCGTACCCTTGTGCACAATTCTTCTTGTATTGGAAATCAACATTGCATCATGAGATCTATGGATCTCTATAGGCCTTGGCTGTTTAAATATGACTAACTGAATGAGAATTATTCTGTCTTACACCACAATGATTCATCATATTTATTTCTTTCATTCAAAAAGTTTGTGAGAATATTGCCCAACTGAGCAGGCCATGAAACAAATGTGTTGTTAACAGTGTAGTGTAACGATCTTATTTGGTTTGGTGCATGGTAACACAAACTAAAGGCTGATGATGCTCTGTAGGATCACCATATTTGCTTTGGATAATCATACACATCACTGCCTAAATCCCACTTTAACCTCTGGATATTAGCAAGATTGTTGCTCCCCCACAGTACACAGCACATACAGTATCTGTGTGGGTGTGATTGGTTTGTTGATTGGTTCCAGAAATCATTTATTACCTTGCCAGCTGGTTTAATATTTGACTTTAAAACCCTATTGTTGGATACTCTGTTTTGAAAGAAGAACTCCCTGCTTATTGGGAGTTGCTTATTGTTTGTGCCATGAATTAGATTTTCTTCCAACGTGACTTCTAAATGAAATTCTTTGTGACATCCGACATTTGGCATGTTGTAGCTTGGCACGGTTTCTTTATCTGGACCTCACTCTGCTTATGATGGACTCAGCTTGGGCCTAGCAGCCAGATTACTCGTCTCGATGTAGAAATGTGACAGTATTGTTTATGTCAATTACAGGCCACTGCACCTCAAAATGACCACTGACAAAAGAAGTTGCCGTTGTTGCAATACTGGCTGCCAAATGATGTCAAAGTTGACCTAATGCTTTTTCAATAGCCGTTTCCTCTTTGGCTAAACTTTTGCAGTATTATTACAGACCCAGGCAGCAGGCCAAGGTTACATTAATGAAATTCAGGGGTGTTATCCAAATTCTATTATTTAAATAAGATGAGAATATTCCTTTTTAAAAACTTTGCTTTGATTGCATAAGTTCCATTATAAGCTACATAACGGCACTGTTTGGTGCAAAGATTATATGTCTCACTGTATCACTCAAGAGTGTTTGTATACGTGGATATGTGTGTGTATGAGCTTAC
This sequence comes from Lateolabrax maculatus, assembly GCA_031216445.1. NCBI lineage: Eukaryota > Metazoa > Chordata > Actinopteri > Acropomatiformes > Lateolabracidae > Lateolabrax > Lateolabrax maculatus. The sequence continues at coordinate 4,419,969 of CM062204.1, read as the reverse complement.
CTGTGTGCACACAATCACCTGGGTATGACAGCATTTGGCAACACCTGGACTGGCCACCAGCAAAGTAAGTAATGAGCACCTGCAGCAAGAAAAAAAAAAAAAAGAAGATAATAGTTGGCGAGAGGGGAGTTGAAATACATTACAGGCAGCTCTGAATAAATGGGTGTTGAGTTTGGACATAAATACCAAGACACTGTCCCCAAAAGAGTGGCCTGATCATTCATCACAAAACTTGGAACTTAAAAGTTGGACTTTAGACTTTATGTTCACATACTGCACAGTGATGTACGTTTTCTGCCTTCTTTATAGATTGGAAAGGAGGAGGACTGCGGATGTACAGAGGGAAGATGGATGGTTGAATGTCAGCCATCCTCTGTTGGGGTGATCTGAGGAGACAGCTGAAAAGCCCGGCCAGAGAAATGAGTTTAAGACTACAAGTCCTAAAACTCCCATCACTCATGGTCCAACTTTCTCTTTACAAAACAACTCAATTACTCAAATGGAATGAAATGTGCATGCAAATATCCATGTTGCCACTTTTTTCTATGATTGATAACTCTATTTATATTAGTACCAGTTTTGAAAGTTGATCAAAACACCAAGAAGACTTTCTGAGGAAAAGTCCACAGGATCTGCACAGGACGTCATTTATTTAATGTTTATGCGAGCAACAACAGCAGTCTATTTGGAATAACAAAGACGAGTAAGTACAAGTTGTTAAATTGAACATCTTTATTACTGTACTTTGGGCCGCTGCCCAACTGCCCACAGGTTGAATACCAGCTGGCAAACTTTAAGGCAGTGTACAGAAAGAAATAACAATCTGTCTTCCCTTTTCCACAAATGTTCTGGACCTGCTCATTAGGGAATGATAGAACGCTATAGTTGCACTGCAGCTCCCACATATAAGGGTATCGCACACATTTTGGTTACGGGAAAGTGTTTTTATGTTGATTAAAAATGTTCAGCTTTCTGTACACAAGACTGCTTCAGGACCACCTTAACCATTTGAATATGTTTAAAGTTTAATCACATTCCTATGCCTTTATCTCTTTAATACTGTTCTCATTGGGGCCAATAAGGACAATGTCTTTGAACAGTGCTACAGATTCTGTTCATGTTCATGCTCTTATCAAATGAAGCACAGTGATAGTTTTTGGGATAAAAGGAAATTAATGCTGACATCAGATAACAAGCAATTCTTCATGCTCAGGAAGCCTAAAACAGCTAAGTCAACTGAGGGTAATCTAAGATCTGGACTGCTGCTGATTTTCATCTGTTTCCTTCTCTGTTTGTAGCTGGTTTAAACATCCCGAGGAACTGTGCTTGTAAGTCAATCATGCTTAGCTTGAGTTACAAGAAATGGGATTAGATTGAGTTTGACTCCCCCTCACTGCGGAAATGTCAAAACCGGCAGGATGACAGGTTAACAAACCTCTGTCCAATAAATGAGTGACTTGTGAGTCCATGTGACCTTTGTTTACAGACCTTGTGTTAATGACTGCGCTCCACGAAACCAGGCCGACGCAGAGCCTCGATCGTGAGCAGAGTTTTGACTCTATCAATCTAAATTCTATGCATGAAACGACATAACAATGTTTGTGCCAACCTTAATTGACGGCTTGAGTGGCAAGAAAGCAAAATGCCACATGTACCAACAGCAGATAAGCACCTACCTGTTACATAAATAACCAAATGAATGCCGACCGGAATGGCTTGTTATGGCTGAATACAAATGTATTATACTGTCTTTGCCAACACTCCCTAAGTGTCCAATAATGAAGAATGAAAACATTTCGCTGCAATGATAGTTATGTTAGTTGCATATTTCCTTACTGTAAAGATAAAAAAAACAGTTAATCTGTTTATTATGCTGCGTAATTGATATTTCCTTGTTTTAGTACTCCTTAAAGCAACTCATCCTCACAAAGAATGGCAGCATGACCCACAGTACCCTGTTGTTCAGCAGCTGATAGATTCAACATTTTACCTGTTGCCACTGGGTGAAGCCTGCACTCCATTTCAGAGGCTTTCCCCTCCTTTAACGCTTCTTGAAGTGGAAATTCACATCAGAATCATTTTTGTCCCGTTCAGTTGAAAGTTCCAGTCACTGACAGTGTGTGTTTTTTTAGTAGGCGACCACAACACAATTTAAATGCGTATCAATGAAAGTGATTGCACCACCTTTCATAATGCTGTGAAGTTGCAAAACTGCTTCTGACAGATAAGTTGTGGACTCTTAAGAAAGTTCAGTCAGTTAATGTTGCTGGTTTGAACTTTTTCATTCAGTTCAGCTCAAAACTTGGCATGTGCAAGCACTGTTTCTGATATTACCATAGTAATAGTTCCCATATCAGGGTTGTTTGTAAAGGACTCTGGGTCTGTCAGTAAACCTTTGACAAAGAAGGATCCAATGCAAAAGCAGTTCATTTGATTTGAGATTTGAATTCAGTAAACTCTGTTCAGCTTGAGGATTTGGTTGAAGTTTTCCACTCTGGTAGGGACCGAACAAAACAAACTGTGATCATAAATGTACTGTTGGGGCTCTGTTTTATAAAAATTCGACATAACTTGGAGCGCTCATGTATCAGTTTGCCTTCTTATCACTGTGTCTGTGTAATTTGTCCCATTAGGATTCTGTCCCTGTAATCCCCAACTATCGTCACAGGTGGATGCTTCCTTCCACTTTTCACACAGAAACAAGATAAGAAGTTTGGGAGCACCTCATCTCTATTTTCAAACACTCTCCTGGCTCCTAAGTGCTCAGTGAACAATCAAGATTTCTCTGCTGATAGCGTCGCCCCAGCCCGGATTTATCTTGATTACCATCCAAAAGCTTGTTTTTCTAATGGGAGTTGGAATTAATTTTTATCCCCTCGTAGAGCAGAGCAGAGTGAAGCAGAGCAGGTTGTTTGGCTACAGATAGAACAAAAAAAATCTTCTGAGACTGAGATGGTGACAGGAAGAGAGAACCAGAGGGACTAAAAAGGAGAAAACAGAAAGCGATTGAGATGGGGAGATTAGAGGGTAACAATCAGAGAGGAGCTTCTTTAAGTTGTGTTTTACTGATTTTTCTTGTTTCTTCCATTTTGCTTTTTCCCCTGTTTTGTGAGGGATGTTGTGTCTTTACTGCATGACTCTCCCTTCAAAACCTTCACATATAAAGACTCTTTTGATCATATCTGACAGAACAGCTTTCCCTCCACGTATACCTCAGCCATCATCTCCCTCTCGCTCTCTCATGTGCTTCTCAATGTCTCTCACTCGTGTCTCTCTCAAACATTTTGTCGATCAGCTTTTATTACTTTTCTTCTCACTAACTGCTTCTTGCCAATTTACTGTCGCTCCACCTGTCTCCCCTTCATGCCATCTTGTTTTTCTCCTACATTGCCTTTTCCTCATCCTCTCTCTCTCTCTCTCTCTCTCTCTCTCACTCTGCCTATTTCGGTCAATTCAATTTGACTCAATCCACTTTGCTCTATTGAAGTGCATGTTTGATGAAAGGTAGCCTACTGCTGAAGTACACAGTTGAAATTGAAATAAGGAAGTAATGAACTGGTTCATTTTAAGTAGAATTTGAACCTGCACCACGGTGTGTGTGCATGTGTTTCTGTGTGTGTAGATATGTCTTTAACACAACTGTCACTGTCCCAATGTGCAGTGGATTTTATTTAATTTAATTATGGGCAGTACTGACAAAGCAGGACAAGCATCTATGTTAACCAAGCATTGTACATGATTATATATTCAAATTCATAAAGGCATTAACATATGACAAATACAGGAATTAAACTAAAATCAGTATGTTGTCTCAGTTTCTGATGTGATGAGCTCAGTCCTTTCTCTTTTCTTCTTTCTATTTAATATTACATCCCAACACTCCTCTATCTTCATCTGTCTCCTGCCTCTCTTGATCTAATTTCGATTTAATTTTAGAAGCATTAAGATAATTTGTATTTGAGGCATAAATAGACAGCAAAACACGATTTACCAAGTACAAAAGTAAACATCTTTATTCTCCTCTCTTGATTTGTGCTTAAATCTTCCTCCTCCTTGTCTCTTTCCTCCTTTTCCGCTTTCTCACATTCTCATTTTTACATTACATAAATTAAAGATGAAAAACAGCATCAATTAATCTACCTCCAGCTCAAATTTGAGGTTAAAGATCTTTTTTAAGGCCAGTTATTCAGTCCACTGGTCATTTCTGTCGCCAGGAATGCTGACAGTAAACCATTTTGCTGAACCCCAGACTTGTTTAAAGGCCAATGTTTTCCTTTTTTTACAGAATCTGTACATTGCAGTGTAGTTAAAGTTAGGGGACAATCCTGGTCATGGCACATAAACTATAATATACTATAAGGTTAGGCAACTATAACATTTTGTTAAGAATTGTGGATAAACAAATTTAACCTTACTTTGTGCTTTGCTACATAATGGGCACACTGCGTCCTGCATTGATACTGTGGGGAAACTGGGAATTTAACTTTTGGGCTTCAGAGAGGCCCAGAATATATATACAACTTGTTCTAATATAGTCAGATTGATTAAGGTTGTATTAGTGACACTAGTTTCTTTAAGGACAACTCCCAAGAGATTAGGTAGTGCAAAACATTTCAAACATTGTTCTTTTGTGTGCAGGCATTTGTTGTTACATTTGGTATGTTAGGATTGAATTTCTTACTGAAGGTAATGTAATGTAAAACAAGTACAAAGGGAGTAATCTAGAGGCCTTTTCAATGGGGGAGTGCAGCAGGTAATTACAACAAACCGGGACAAAGGCTGATTTGGGGTTTTATTGGTGATTAAAAAAAAAAGAACACTAACATAAAGAAAATGATAAAGCTCCCCCAATTTCTAATTAAGGAGAATTAGTTGTTATGGTCTGATGTTTGTAGGATTATACAAAGGGTGTTTTAAGTTGTTTTTTTTTAAGAACACAGTTGGTATCTCTCGTTCTGTCTTTTTTTTTCTCTCTTTCTATTTTACTATGTGTCTCCTTCTTCATTTTTTACCTCATTCTCACGCCTCCACAGAGGATGATCATCTTGGACTTTGGGAACCAGGCACCTGCTGGTTTTCATTATAGCATCTAATCAGAGGCTGATTTACACCATGAAACTAAATGAACAGCAGCGAAGATCATTCTATGATAGAAAACCAGCATTCCTCTGGCTTTTCAACAGAGACTTGAGCTCCACTAGCAGATGAAGCCAAAGGAAGGATATGAAGACGTCTCAGACCTTAAATGGTGTACTGTCTTTTTGTTGGTTTACATTGATTAGAATCATTGGAAAACCATTCACAGGCAGGTCAAAGGTCAATGACAACCACAAGGTTTCAACAGGCTGACAAATAGACACATAAACATAACAATAGATGGCCAATAGCAGTAAGTCCCAGAGCAGCTCATCATCAATAATATTTGCTTGTGTAAACAGGAAGGTACATTGTTAAAAAGACACTTCATGCATCATTTGAGAATGGCGTATCCGTATCTTTGAGGCCATTGCTCCTCTGAAACCATGATTATTGAATTAGTCCAACAACGAAGAACCAGAAATCAGTAGCATGAGTACACCACCAATCGTGCTCAAAGTGTTTAGTTACCTGTACAGGACTAGAACGGTATAAAATCACAAAACTCCAACATTACAGCCTTATGGGAGCCTTTCACGCCCCAAAATAGAGAGTAACATAATAAAAAGTAAAAAAAGTTAACAATTAGCCTAACTAGAGTGTGGGCCAGAATTTGTCAATTATCATGTGATGGGATTTTTCCATATACTTATACATGCACCATTAACCCCCTTCAAGTTAAAGACTATACTGAACAGCTTCTCTGGAGTAGATTGGGTTCAATGCATTGCTTAAAGGCATCTTAAGTAAGAGACTGTAACGGCCACACCAGTTACAATCCCTCATCTTAACTCTGCCACCCCAAACCTTGCAGCTAGGTGGTTTGCCCAGGACAGCAGCAATATGTGTTCTTTTGTAGGGAACAGATGTCTTTGGCGCTTTGGGTGAATTGGCCCACGATGCACTGTGTAATGGCAGCCATTTTCAGACGGAAAGTCTATAAAAAAGGCGAGCTGGCTGCTGTGAGATGCAAACCGACTCTTTAACCTGCCACCATCTGTCGCTGCCTGGATCAGTGAAACAACCAACACCTTGGCCCCGTAAACACTCACAGACTCTGCTTATGCTCTCTGTAATTAATGGTAGCAAGGCTTTACTGATGGGCAGTGAAATGAAAAGAGTCTGAGAAGTTGCAAGAGAGATACAGAAAACTGTGTACAGGTTTAATATGGCAGATATGGCAGAATGAGGTAGAGTAAAATCCCATCACAAGAGATACAGTGAAATAGACATTTCTAAATTGTCTGCAGCATCAAAGAGAATGTAATAAAATATGTGATTGACAAAAGCCTCACCTCACCTTAATTTCACCTCCTTACCTTGTGGCAGTTTATGTCAAGTAGACCACAACTAGAAGAATTTAGCAACATACCAGGAAAACACTTCAGAAAATCAAACAAATTTGAAACATTTCTTCAGGTTTATCCAATTTCTGTCTAAATGGCAGACAGTCTGCTTAGATAGAGAGATTTGCCTGCAACCAAAGAAAGGGAAAAAAAACAGCAACACATTGAGGTGTAGAAAAGAGATGTTACGAGGCAAAAATACACAGTGATTTAGAGAAGGCACAACGCTGCTTTATGCTGCAAGTATCCATGGTCCTCTCTGTTTCTAGTAACCTGACTCAGGACCCAGTCCAAATTACATTGGATGTAATTGGTTTTAGGTAGACTCCAATTGTTCGGTGTTGGGCTTGTGTGTATATATTTACAGTATAATATATATATATGTAAGACCGATTTATGTGGATCCTTGTGGTATCTCCATCAGCACAGATCATGTGGTGCATCATTATCACTGCATGAGAAAAATGTGGTTTTTGAGGCAATGCAGAGAGTGTGATTTGTGCAGGAAAAATGACACATGTGCTACTCTTTTCACCCACGGCTGCTCGTTAACCGGTGACACATCGTGTTGTTCCCAGTGTTGGTGTTTCTTACGATTTTGGATTAACATCCTTGGGTTTATTTTTGGCCTGGTCTGGATCCCTTTCAGATTGAGCCTCTATTACCTAACATGACTGAAAACATTACCTGGCGAGGGTAAGAACCAAAGATGGAGCGACAAATGCCACATTTTATATAACACATGTTGTAATTTTTTTGGGTGTACAGCAGGGACACATGAAGTATTAAGTGGATGGCAACTTTGTGAGGAAGATTAAAACGTGTCAAAGAAAGATTCAGCAGTCTGCTGGATGTTTACACCAGGCTGTGTGTAAGGAGATGACACAGATCATCCCACGCCTTGTTAGCGGAGGACTCCTGGGTTAATAAGGAGCGCGTGTAGACTTTGGATGAGTAATTTGGCTGTAAACCGTAAACTGAATGTGTGATTGAGCAAGGGTGAGGGTGAGGGCAGCGTGTACAGGAGAGATGCAAGGACCAGTTTGTACAGATGTTGATGAGTTCTGTTAGGTGTAATGGGAACCAGTGACCCTGTGAAACCACTGTTGATGAGCAGATCAATACCCAGCGAGACAATTGAAAGCAGTCAGTATTTATGTGTCTGTAATATGCCACAACTGGTCCAGCTCAACCTATCCACCTCCGTTCTATCTGTCATTCATCCTCCAATTCTTTGCTCCTTTCATCTCCGCTACCTATTTCACATATGTTTTCTTTCAACCTTGTCCCCTACATGCACTCTTCACATCTTTAAATCATCCCTTTATTCTCTCTTCATCTGCCCTTCTTATTACCTGTAATTACCTCCTTTCCTCAAACTCCTCTCCTTTCTTTTCCACCACTTTATATCTCTCTGAACCCCTCCACCTCTCTTTTTCCAACAACCTCCCTCAACAAGCCTGCTCCTCTTCCCTCCCCTCCCTCCACCCTCTTCTCGAACCATCCCCTCTCCTGTCGTGACTGCACCCTCTCCCCAAAGCTCTGTCCAACCCCCTTCATTTTTCTCCACTCTTTTTACTTTGTGTCCAGAACACGACTGGCACGACTCTCTGTCCAGAGGGAGCCGGCTGAGGGACCCTGGGCCATATGCTACAAGAGGAGGGGGGAGGAGGAGGAGGAGGGAAGGGGAGAAGAATAACAACTATGTTGGAAAGAGGGTGGATGGAAGAAGAAGAGGTTAGAGGATGGAGAAAGCTCAGTGTTAAGAAGAGGACAAGAAGGATCAAGGCAAAGTGAGGAGAAACTATGAGGAAAAAAATCTAATGATTGTAAAACAAAAATGGCAATATGTGGTTAGAAATGTAAGGGATGATTGAGATGGAAGGATAAACAGTGGCAGACGAGAAGAAGAAAAGAGAAGAAGAGAGAGAATTGAAGGGGGAGAAGATGGATGAAAATGGAACAATGGAGGATAAGAGTATGGGGGAAAAAAAGGAGAGAGAGAGAGGGAGACAGAGAAAAGTATGCCCGGCTCCACTTCTAACGTCTGTACCACATTTAGCCAGTTTGAGATCAGCAATTTATCTTCACTGCTTTGGTCTCTTGCACGAGCCAGGAGCTGTAGTGAGGTTTACACGCACACATTTACACACTCATATCTCTGTACGCTGAAATTTCCACACTAGTATTCAGTCAAATCTGATCATGCATAACCAACAGAGGTGCCTCTGCTCTCACTCTACTTTTCTCAATGTTTCCTCTCTGGAGCACATCGTACTGTATATTTATGCATTACTTACGAGGAAGCTCTTTTACATGATCCATCACCAAGCCCCATGACCATAACCCTAAATAACTGCCAGTATGCTTCTTCAGAAGTGCCTGTCAGGTGGTCCAATGGCTTGGAAATCCCCTCCCACCACCCCTTTCTGAATGCGGGAACGGTGTCAGACCTTTTCTCTCTGTGACTTTCAGAAACCGACAATCTGACATTGACACCCATGTAACGCTTTGATTGGCCAGCTGCATGGAGTCGAGAAAGGAGCCAGGGTTTGGGCTCTCTCAAGCTCTCTTTTTTCATTTGTGACACAACAATTTGTCTCTTTTCATGTGAACAGTCAAGTGCAACACTATGAATGCCTTCCAGGAGGGACTGTCCGAAGATGTCCACCACAGTGCCGTATTGTTAGTCTAACCTAAGTCTGACCTCATGGGGAGCGATGAGAAAAGAACATGTCAAGAGTAGAAGGATTTTCATATGTGGATAGCAGAGATGCAGAATCTTTTCACAATTTACTTTCAGATGTCAACAGACGAGTGTCATACATTACTGAAAATGCTGCAACTGCGATCCAGCCGATCCTCAACAGCAGCTGACAGTATAATTGATTCACACAGATACATCAATGTTGCCTCAGGGAACATTATCAGGAAAAAGCTCACAGGTCAAGGTAATCTTTATAGTGCAGAGGGGCAATTTGTTGCACAGTCAGCAGTAATACAATAAACACACAAAGAAAATTCACAAGTTATTCAAACGGCCGATAGCAGCAGGGACCAGTGAGCTCTTGAATCTATTGATCCTGCATCGTGGCAGATGCGAACAGATGGAAGCAACCTGAACTCACTGAATAAGGGCTGACTAGGGTCCGCAAGGATTGACTGAGCCTTCTTTGCAGCTCTGGCCTAGTACATTTGGGAGAGGTCATTTAGATTTGTGCCCACAAATTTTACTACATGTTCTACCACTTCCTACTAAATCTGTTTTTCAAGGTAAGTGACCTAAACCAGCAGATAAAAGAGAAAGTTAGAACAGATTCCTACACTCTGTGTCTCTCCTACACGTGAAGTTCATTCATAAATGCTGAGTGTAAGGTCCTCGCTCAAAGAGTTGTACGGCATTTCCCACACAAAAGTTGAGATGTATAAAAACAAACTTGATGGCAGAATGTGCACACAGCCATGCGTACGAATATTTTAGGGAAATTGGGGACGATGATGGTGAAGAGGTTAAATGTGCGAGGCCAGCTAGTGAGGGAACATTGCCTGCAGGTGTGCGTGCGGACGGTTTTATAAATAAGATTATTTTTTGCTTTTCGGCTTCTGTGCGCACATACAAGTTGAGTATGGATCCTACGCATTTTTTAAATGAGGCCCTGGCTCTTTTGAGCATTTTGTCGGATGGAAGAAAAAAAACACAGGAATTCAAGATTGCATTAAAACAGTTAACAATGACCAACAGATTGGGGTTGACATAATGGATAAAAATGAGGTTGCACAACAAAATTAATTGTAAAATAAATTCTCACGAATCTGTAGTCCTCACAAAGACTGAAGCACAAAAATAAACACAAACACCACTAAAATCTAAACTGCAATGTCTCTGCCCCGTTAGGACAAAACTACATTTTGGTCCATTTAGCTTTCACTATCTGTGTCTTTCATCTGTTTTTTCTCTCACGCACACCAACACACACACAAACACACACACACACACGCTTTTCTCTCATCTACCACTGCTAGTAGACACAGTTCCATTAGTTGTGTGAAAATCAGTCTAATCACTGTTCCCCCTGCAGTCCAGAGACACACAGCTAGTCTTTCATCTCTCTGAAGTCATTACCTCCGCTGGGCCGCCAATGGGGCAGCACAAGTCATAACAACATCAACATTCAACATACAAGCTTAATGTGTGCACGTACTGTACATGAACCGTCCTGATGCATGTATTCAAATGATTAACAAACCAAATTAATGAGCTTTGACTCATGAACACATCCATAAACATGTGCCCAAACTTGCTGTGAACACCAGCACGCAGTGTTACCACACGCAGCGGCCTCGTTGCCTGGTAACAAAACATACTTTTACAAAAATCATCTCTTTGAACAAAGTGATGAGTAGATATGGAAATGTTGAAAAAAAGAGGCAGAGACAGAGAAACAGAGGGAGGGATGAAGAGATAAAAGAAAAATATCAGGAAAGGAGACAGCAGTGAATGAGCAAATTAAAATAATGAAAATAATCGCAAGTGAACATTCAATAGTTTATTCTAAAAACTCATTATGGTGACAGAAAGACAGACGGGATGAGAAGAGAGAAGAGTGTGCAGTGACTGTTGATGTAGACTTAAAAGAAAGTATTATTTATCTCCAGTTTACATGTGATGTATTCCCATCATGTGTGCACTCAACAAAGAACCGATAAATAAAAAAGTAATAATAACAAAAATAAATCAAACTCTCAAACAACACTTTGAAGAAGTAGGGACTGTCCACAATGCCTGCACTCTCAAAGTCTTAAATAGGGGCTCACAACACACACACACACACACACACACAGACATACTGCAACCACTGAAGAATAGCCAACTGTATAGACTTTGATTTCTCACTGGATTTGATTGAGAACTGTGGTTTTGTATCGATTTGGTTGTGCGACTGTGCCAATTTTGCGATTCATAACAGAGAGTCTTTGCACCCCAAACACAAACACATGTGCTCATGCACATGACCACACATATAACATACACAACGCATTTTAGACTGATTTTTAGTGGATGAGAACCACAAAAGCACACTAGTATCCACCTCATTATTTGACTTCAAAAACCCCATGAGAGACATTATAATGCATCTGCTTTTAGTCCTGACCTTTACACACACAATCCCACGCACTGATATTAACTAGGCACTCTGTCTCTATACATTTCAAGTGTACACTGTTAGAAGGTAATTCTCAGGAGCCAACCTGGGAGCCGCAGGGGCAGTGACCTCTCCACAGCCCTCAAGTCGTTTCCCATCACAACCTTGTAACCCTTGTGTCCAGTGCTCTTTGATTGGGTCAGAGCTTCCAGTCTCACTAATTGGATATTTGGCACGACAGATGACTTTTAATTTATTTGGAAGGGTGGTAATTGGAAGTCTTTGGGAAGCAACAGCTCAGAGGCTAAACAAGTAATACCAGAGGGAGAACAGTGTGGGAGAGAATAATAATTATGTGGATGGTGTTAACTTTAAAGGGCACCAGTTTGATTCTTCAGACTGGTTCGGGAATGCGTATGGGCAAGAACGGAGAGGTAATTAATTTCTCACTTTTAACAGTTGTGATTAAAGTCCCACTGAGCAAAGGTTTTAATCCCTTGGTGCTTCAATGGTACCAACTCACACTTCAGTGTGTGTAATTTTAGGTGCAGTTTTTCAAATACATTTGTCTCATCTGCAATACAGTTATAACTTCACCAACCACTGGTCTATTGAAATTTCTTGACATCTGCATTTACAGTATTTTTTGTTATATGATATCCTAACATGGTACAGTTCGGAGTTTTGTCAAAACTGACAACAAGGGCGTAACTCTAGGGTTCAGACAGCATGCCAACAAGGATTTCAGGGAATAAAATACCTCAAAACACACACTACGCATCGTGCTGATGATTGGAGCGGTCGGTTGAAAACGCGAAAACACGAACAGCTGTCTCCCGTATTTTGTTTCTGAGCTTCGGTTGACTCGAGGCACTTGCAGAATGGACCCATGCTATTGCTCTCTTTGGGAGGACAGTCTCAATTCATTATGTGGGACGTCTGTGTGTGTGATTTATGACACTGAGAAAAAGGGGGTTGATGTCAGTGCCTGGGGTTCAACCCAGTCTCCTAGAAATCAAGGTTATGCTTCCAATTTGCAACAGAAAATGTGCCTTGTTAGAAACATAGTGCCACTCGCATTTTTAGCAAGATATTGAGAAAACGTTGTTAATTAACATAGCGAGCAAGTCAAAAGATTTTGATAGTGAACGAACCAGCCGACTCTATCTGCTCATAGCGCCTTAAGTTTAATTAAACTTCTTGTTGTTTAGGCAACTTAAAGCATTTGGTTTGGAAAGTTTGGGGTTTTGGTTAAATATTGAAAAAGTAAACTGTGATTTGAAGCACAAGGGAAGACTTCATTAAAATTGATACCAACACATGATCTACGCCCACCATCCACCCCGACCAGATGCCTACGACCTAATTTAAAAATAGAACGTGACCAGCAAACATATTTCTGGCAGCGATTGCATTTTTTTCTTTAAAAACATAACTGGCAAAACACAAAATAGTAGCATCTACATATAATTTCTGGGAGACAGTTGAGGGTTTTAAAGAGAAAATACACCTGGTAATATGTCCTAAGGGTTCACCCTTAGGATTTTGATTGTAAAGGACCATTATAATCTTTATTGGACTTGAATAAGATTTTATTGTTTTCCTTAAATGCGGTTATATTTTCTGCATGCAGGGATTGTCATAGATATGTTATGGTGCAACATTTGTGTGGTTATTAAAGTTTGGCCAAATGTGTTTTTGTTCATAAAAAGTTCAGATTAAAAAAGAAAAAGTGGAAAAGAATGCAGGCCACCAATTCACGTTAACCATCACATAGAAGCACATACTGTATAATATTTCATCAGATTTAACATCCAGGTGCCTTCAGAAATGAAATTAGTCTGATTTGTTGTCTGATTTCTAGCGTGAGTAAGGAGGGGTTGACATTTGGTTGACAGATGGCTGACATTTCCTTTTAAGTGCCTGACAGTGATGCAAGAATTATATCATATTTCTTGTTTCTCATCAATTTTAAAACTATATGCCAAAACAAATTTAAACCAATCGTGAAATCAAGGGAACCCCGCTTACCACAGGTGGAACAAAAGAGAAAAAAGGATGTCATGGGAAAATTACCTCTCTCAATTCAATCTAAGCAAACAGCCTCTGATTTAGATTACATTTACAGTTTGGTCATTAAGCAGAAGCTGCTGTGTACTGTAGAGCAGCTTACAATGAGGGCAACAACAGAATCTGCTTAAATACTTTCACTGCCAACATTACAAAGAATGATTAGTGAGAAGTGCAGGGTTCAGAAACACAACATCCTGGCAAGAGATGGAACGAATACTTGTTCTTTTGAAATATTCATTCATAGAAAGGACAAGGTGTTGTTGAAATGGAGATGTGTTAAGAGGACAAGGTAAGAGCTGGTGCAAGTAATTGGAACGGCTGAGGGAAAGATGAGAAATTATGGAAATGTTGAAGGTAAGGAAATATTCCCTGTTCATTTTCAAGAGAAGTTTTCACTTCATGCTTTAACATTGATTCTCAATGAAACCTATTTGAATTTGAAATGCAGGTGTGTATTATAGTAGATGTAATTCCGCTGGCTTCATCAGAACCGAGACCTCCAGTACGTTCTTGGATGGTTTGCAGCCAACTGTGAATCGGCTGGGTCAAGGATCAGCCCCTCCATCCTACTGCAAAAAAATGGTGGATTGCATGACCTCCCTCTTTGGGTGTTAGTTGCTGCCCAAAGTTAAGTATTTCAGAGTATTTGTTCACAAATCAAGATCAACATCAACATATGGATTGGTGCAGCATCTGCAGTGATGCCGGAGTTGTACCATACTGTTACTGTGGTGAAGAGAGAACTGAGCCTAAAGGAGAAGCTCCCCGTTAACTAGTCAATCTACATCCCAACCCTCACCAGGATACTTAACTTTGGGCAGCAACTGACTCCCAACCACGAGCTTTGGGTAATGACTGAAAAAATAAGTTCACTGATCTTGCCAAGATTAGTTTAGGGAGTCTGGACCCCCACAAGATTGGATCCCACTACAGCTAATAAATAATGGAATGAATGTTTGTAAACCCTTAAATTGAAATGATCCAGTGATGCTTAAATTAAACTTTTCTTCTCACTTCTTCTAACTTCTGTTTGGTACAAACACCACAAGAAGACCACAATAACAGCGACAAGAAGCACAGAAACATCAATTATGCATAATGTTGATGACAGATGACCAATATACAGTTTGTGTGTAATTGGGCTATGTGTAAACACACTAACAAACCAAAAATACAACATAGTAATCTTTTTTTTGGACCAAACAAAGTATATATTGCAGATGGGATTTCACCTTTAGTAGAGACATTGATGACAAAAATTGCAAAATTGCAAAATGTTTAATGAAACAGCCAGAAAACAAACAGGAAAATATGCAAATGCGTTCACACTGAAAAATACACACATATAAATAGATGCACACGCACCGACACACACATACATTCACACTGTGAAAGATTAGCGTTGTACACGCTATGGTACAATCCTCTTTGAGGGACTTAAACTTTCTCATTACACGTATACATCCGGATTTCCTTCCAGGCGGCAAGAGGATGCTTTTGGTGAGAAAGGGAGGAAGATAAAGGAGAGACCGAAAGAAAGCACGAGAGAGAGGGGGAGAGAGAGCGGCAGGCCGAGACAAAAAGAGAGAGCAAAAGAGTGATAAAAAAATGAGGTGAGATAAAGGATAAGAAAGAACGAGGGAGCGAGGATGGGAGTCTCAAAAAGGAGGAAGCCATACACACAATGAAGAGGAATGAAGTGTGAGTGTGGTGTGTCACCCTGACATACAAAGGAGATTGGGAGGTAATCAGGCATGTGGCAGGTGCAGCACAAGGGGAATAATAATGGGCTCATACACACTTAAAAATAAACGTGCACACGCATCCAAACTGTACAGCTGAAACACAACGAGACAGACTGATATCAAAGACGCACTGTCATGCAGGGCTTCAAACGCACACGCTTTTCATTTACTCTATACCGTGAGCAGATAAGGATGTGGCCTCGCTCATCAGATCACAAAGCAAGAAAAGCTGATTTGGGAACATTCAGAAACTGCTGAGTTCATGCATTCTGCCACAACTGGATAACAGAAGTCTCTAAGTTGTTTTGTCCACGTGGTATGCTGTTTTATTGAAGATAATTCAGGTTTCTTAATTGATAATTTCCTTAGCCTGTTTATGTTGTTTGTACTGCATTTATTGTCGTGGCACTGTTTTTAATGGTACCCTCTTAACCGGGTCTCTCTTGAAAAAGTGATTTTAATTTCAATGAGACTTATACCTGATTGAATAAAGTAAAAGGAAGGAAGCCCAATGACTGCTTTATGATTTAGAATGTTAAACTGTTTACCAGATCTTTATATAAAGTGGCATGTTATGCCATTTTAATTAAAATCTGCCAGCCAATTTGCCACATATTCAAAACTACAAGGGAGCGGACGGCCATCATTTTTCTTCTGTTTTTATGTTTTCCAGTGGTGGATTTTATCTAGTGTCTAGTGCTGCATTTCCAGCACCTATGTTTGTTTGTTTTGTTTTTGTCTTTGAGCCACTCACAAGGAATTATGGGTAGAAAATGATGCCAAGTGCTGTGCTTAGAAGGTCTGAAGAGGGCCAAACTGTCAGTTAACATGGCAGAGGTTGGAATAGGGACTGTGATGCTGCACCTGTTGCCACACAGCTGATTTAAATGTCAGTAACCCTTTCTAGTTTACTTAAAACCATTGTAACATTGCAGAAGAAGAGGGCACAAAATGATGACGTGATTAAAAGAGAGCCAGTCGAACCTTAAAAGGTGAAAAACAATGTAGGAAACTGTTACATCTGTGTCTGTGTTGCCCCTGTTGTTGCTCTCCTCCCCTCCTTGTGTTTCTCCTCCCTCCTAGGGGCGGGTCCCAGACTCTGGCAGCTACTGCAGGGCACACCTGAAGCTCATCACTCATCAACCTCAGCTCAAATACACCGGCTCTGCATTCACTCATCGCCAGATCTTTACAGTTTTTCATGCGGTAACTTATCTGGCTCCTCTTTTGCTTCCCTCGTGATTTTTTCGTGACTCTCCAGTGTTTTTTTTTTGCTCCCCTAGCTTCTCCATGTTTCCTGGCCTGTTTTGACCCTCTCCTCCTGTATCCTCAGACCTCCTGCCCTGCGTAGCCCAGCTGCTCTGGACCCGCTCCTCACCTGGACCCTCTCCCCTTCGTCGTCTACCTCGAGTCCCCGCTTCCCCAGCAAATTGGTCCCCTGCTCGTCTGTCCCACCTTCCCCTATACTGAAATAAACCCTGTGCACGTGAATCTTCAGCGTCCGTTCATTGGTCCTTTTAAACCACCGGTGTCACAGAAACTCAATGGAAATATGACATTTCTGACCCAAAACTGAGGAGGTTTTTTCAAATGTTGCCATTTTCATCAAGCTTTTCAAATGCAATGCTTCAAAATGCTCATAAGAATACGTTGAAGGAAACACAGCTACTGACTAACCGCCCTATCTTGTTTTGTAGTTTGTAGTTTAGATGGTGGGGTTTGTCTTTGTGTTACCCTTCTTCCGTTCTTTCAAAAATGGTCTGATCAGCCATCATATACTGTATGTTCCCCTTTGTGCTGGGTTGGGTCAGTTCATGTCTTTGTTAGGTCAGGTTAGCCTGTTCAGTTTATTTTAAGGTAGCATAGCCTGAGTTAAGTTCTTTTTTACTTGCATATTGTATATTTTGTAAATTGTTTTTGATTAAATAAAACCCTCCTTTTGAAAATCCACCTGTAACTCCTCGTGCCTGCCGATTGGCACCATATGTCTTATATATAAGAAGTCAGCTGATCTTGGTTTGAAGCAGGTAAAACAGTTATTATTGAATCCCATGTGTTTTAATGTTCTGTGAAAAATCATAGTGAAAAACGATTTAACCATTCACGCTTCCATCCATCCAATCATGGGTTGTGCTGACAAGCATTAAGCTGCCATTTATCATTCTTCATCTCTCTCTATGCACATAGTCACTATTACCAACACACACATGCACACACATGTATTTCCACTGCTCATCGTTCAAAGACCCTTTGAACCAGGTCAGAGGCACTGCGTTGCTTTGGCAACTATCAAGCCGGCACCAGAGTATTTCCACAGTGCCAATCAGTCCTTTGGTCCTGCCCCCTGCTTTATGGACTCCCCCATTGAGTGTGTATGAAAACAGATCATATATGGGTCATATATACTGTATACTGACATTTTAACTCAGAAACTAGATATCCAGGAGTCTCCACTTTACCTGAAAGATGTGTGTTGGGTTAAAAGACAGGGTCGTTGTATCAGGAAATGTTTTCATACAGTGCCTGATAAAATTACCCTGGCTGGAGAAGTCTATTATGTTGGGGATTGTAGGATTCAGTGTTTTTGGAGCTAAACTAAGTCAGAATATGTTTGCCTCTGCTGTGGAGTACAAAATCACTGGAGAACCCCCCTAACAGTCAACAACCCATACTGTATATAGAGAAAGACTAGCAAAACAGCAAATTATGAATGTGGGACAGGTCTGAGATAAGGACATGAGGCAATGCAGTTGCAACCCAGTCTGACCAGATACCAGAAGTGTTTATTAAGACCTGCAGGTCTGTAATGACGCAGACATGACAGGAAATGAGGGACAGAGGGATACGCAACAAAGTCAAAGGCCAGACCAGGCACTGTTATGAGGCCTGAAATTTGTAATGGGTAAATCTTAAGCTGTAAAATTTTTTTGTCATTTTGTTGATATTTGTTTGATTTGAATGACACTAATTACCGCACTCGTTTCCCATGTGCAATTACTATGACAATCTGCCTTTTTAAAATGTGTAACAGCTACTGTACAGCTGCCTATTCACTTTCTCTTTAAGATGTTCTGGGGAATTTATGCAAAAATATTTAAACTTATTTACAATGTTTCTTTGGCCGGGTGATGTATTTTATTGCTGATGTGTCTTTGATCTCTCCTGCTTCTTGGTAAGTAGTCTGTCAGTGGATCGCATTTTCTCTTGTAGACATGTCAACGCCAGCATTAAAAGAAATCTGTCACTCTAGAGGCTTCTGGAAATCTGCTTCCTCTTGACTAAATGGGATTCAGAAGGTTTCTATGAAGTGATTTCCATGAAAGGTCAATGAATTTTGAATAACAAGATGGCTTTTTGACAGGTTTCAATGGATTAAAGTGAAACTCAACACCAAGATGGCAGTATAAGTGTCTTAAAGAAAAAAAGGGACATTACCCTTATTCCCAGTTGAGAGTGCGAAAGTACAACTCTGGTCTTTCACTGGTGGACACTGCAAAGCTCTGCTGGGACAATTAGGAAGGAGATGAGAATGTGTCTCATTAACTTTCACTTTTTAATTGGTTCCCATCTTGTTTGGGATTTGAATTGGCAACTTTCCTCTGTGCTGCCCCCAGTACACTGCTCGCGCCTTCTACCATTAAATGGATTCTCTTAAAAAGTTTACTCTAGGCACATCCATGAATGTAATTTGGAAGCATACTCATTAGGGACCACGGCCTGTTTGTTTACATAATTGAATTTCTTATGCTCCAAAAGTGGGGTACAAAAGCCACCAGGTTTTTCTATGAAGCTTTATAATTTATGGCATTTCTTCATGCATCATTGGCTCAAATACTAGGCATCTGATTGTTTCTACAGTGATTTGGGAAGAGGTTGAGGTCATCACAGGTGTATTTTCACACATAGTGTAGAAACTTTAGCGTTACATTACATAATATGCCATCACATCCAAGATTTTCTGGAAACACAGAGAATATTAGATGCCTCTCGCTCAATATCCTAATGGTATTACTTCAACCATTTCTGTTTGATATTTTGCTTCCTTTACAGTCATTCTCACCTGCAGACCACAACATCCTCTTTCTGCCCACCATAATTCTCACAGTGACAAACATCATTTGACACACTCAACTTCATGCATTAATTTGCAGTAAATGGGGTAAATGGCCTCCACATCTGGTGCGTAAATTCAGGCGGCGACACAGAAGTTGGCTTCAAGGCGAGCCAAGGCCACTGTTGATATGAATCTGAAGTCACTTTTCTGGCTTTAAAGTTAATGTTTCACACTTGACCAAATGTACCTTCATTTATAATTGTATCATTATGTCATTCTAATATCAATTCCCTTACTAACCTTTCAGATGTCCATGAAAAAGTATTCCTAATTATACTATTCCTTAACCTTTTTTTTTTTTTTAAACCAAGAATCAACTCCTGATTTGCTCCTCCATGAGCAGCCCCGTCAAGAATACATTTTAAACAAAACATTATCTTCATGAATTTATCACTCAATGCAACAAGGACAGAATGACTTTGTGCTTGCTACAGTAGCATGCACTAGCTGTACTGTAGACCCACCGCAACAGCCATGAGCCTCTTAAATCCGGTAGATTTTCCCTGAGGCTCGTGACCAAAAGATCAGTAAAATATTAATCAAAAAGGTCAGACTTAAGTGATTCATATTTTTCATAAAACATGTATCTGTCTCTGATGGATAAGGCTTTCGCTTCATTTACTTTGACTCTTTGAAGGTATGTTTAACATCTCTCCACACAAAGATTTTCAGAAAAAAGCAGCACATCAGCACATAAAAAAACATTGCCCTTGCATTTGTTTGCCTGAAAACTATAGATAGACTGGTCACATGTTCAGGGTGTTTCCTTGCCTTTCACCAAGTGCATGCCAGCACACTGTGACCCTGACCAAAGTAACTGAAGATGGATGGATGATAAGAATGAAAACTGTTCTGTGCAGCCGTTTGTCTGCCTACTTTCATTTAGCAGGCAGTCGTGTTACTTTTCAAAGCACTGATGTCAACAACTAAAGCAAATGATAGCCGGCTGTCTTCATTAGAATGCGTCTACGACTGCATAATAAAGAAATAAATAACATGTTTCATTGATAATAGATAGTTACATGCAGTATTATATATTATGAGCAATGATTGTGAACAGGGATTACATTTTTAACATGACCTGATGCCTGGTAATGTCACCACTTTAAGTCCAACTGACAACAAAGTCATTCATAACAGACCTTTAAATAGCTTGCAAGGATTGTTTAGGAACCTCGGGACTCATTGGTCCACCAACTACAGATTGCACTTGAGAGCTGTACTTTGTATGTGAGCGGTAGGATATGAGATGTGTGTCTGTGCTGCAGGGATCTAAAGGGAGCCCTATTGAGCTAATAAGGCATAGTATGGTGATTTAAGAGAAGACTCTCGGGCCTCTCTGGCTAATTATCCAGGTCTCAGTATGTCTAAACCTTTCCCTTTCCTTTCAATCAACCACTCTCCTTCCATTTGCTGCTTCTGGCCATATTCCCTCATTACTTGGGTCTTTTTTTCCATTTGCCTGCTGCCTCTTTGTTACTGCTTCCCTCTTATTTCACTCTTTGCCTATGCTCTAAAATTCACCTCCCATACTTTCTTCTCTACCTCTCTTTATGATCTACCACCCCTTTACCTTTCTCTGCAAGTTTGTTTTGCTTATTATGCCTTTAAGGGACTATAAGAATTCCATTTGGTCCTTGTTGAACTGTGTATGACTGAAATGTCGCTTTTTCCATGCAGGCTGATGGACTGCAGGTTACTGTTGCTGCCGGTAGAAGGTGCTTTTTCTATTGCAAATTTCTAGCCACTACTTTTTAGATTGCTTAGTTTACATTTTGTATTGCCAGGATACATGGGTTATAACGTACATTCATACTGTATGCCACTGTTTGCATGGGGGAAAAAAAACATTTGCCACCTGAATAATGAATTTAGACCAAACATTCATGTTGCACATAATGTGTGTGTGTAAAACAGTCACTGTTAACATTGTTGGTTAATCCTACAGTATGTGTGGAAACTAAACTACGGTTGTTATAGGAAATTAAAACATCTTTTATAACATTTTGAAAAGATTATTATTGTGGTAACATAAAAAAATATGTTTAGCAGAATACTGATAATGTACAAGACACAAACTCAGACCAATAGTGTCAGAAGCAAATGCCAATTCATCCATTCACCACCCGGACTTCCGTATCCTTCCTTTTCACTGCATAAATGTCACTCTGCTTCCTGCAGTGACACTGACCGCTGCCACTGAACATAAATCATTGATGCTGAGTAGTTGAATAATTTGTAGGTGACAGGGTTGGGCAAACATGTAACCAGCACTAAGCTGGTTTCCAGTTCATAAACATTCACTTGTCTCTTGTGTCCAAGACTGTCTCCCCAATTTTTGTCTTTCCTGCTTTCCTCCCTCTTTCCCTCTCTGAATCTTCAATCCGTCGTGCTCCCACTCTCCGTCCCTCTATCATTGTCTCCCCCTGTCTTCCATTAATTCATGTTCCCAGAATCCTCGGCTTCATCCTTCCCCCTCTGTTTTCCTTTGCCTGTCCACTCCCTGCGGTCCCCATTACAGAAGAGAACAGAGGCTGTTTCTCTTCCTCGGGGCAATAGTGAACATGTGCTGTTAAACCTCAGAGCCAAGAACAAAGGTTTGCATGTGCACATGTAAAAGTGTTTGGCCTTCAAATAGTGCTCTTTAAATGTGATTTTCACCTGCATTTCTCATATAGCATATATATATAAAATTTTTTTTGTGAAATGTCACCTTTCTTTAATAATCCAAATTTTCAATAAAACATTGCTGTGTCGGTCATGGAAACAGTGCACACATACGCACACCTTAAAAGCTTTAAGTCTTGTCTTTCTTGCAATCATCATGTTCGATAATACTTACCATGATGCTCTTAGAGAGTGTGTGAGTGTGGGTCTGAGAGAGAGAAAGATGGATACAGAGACAGTATAAGCACCGGCACACAGATGTGTTTTTGTCCATCCATGTGTCCATTGTCTGTGTGTGTGCTTGTGTGTGTAATGAAGATAGGGAGCTTCATTAATACCGGTCATTAACAGGCCCCCAAGGGCTGAGCCAGCAAGAACACACCACTGGGCTAAATGAGACACCAAATGGAAACTCTCTTTCTTTTTCTACCGTAATGTCTTTCTCCCTCTCATTCCCTTTCTGCCCATTTATCTCTGTCCTTTTCACTGCACTTTTTCCATCTCTTGAGTGTTTTTTTTTTTTTCCCCATACAAGATGGGGTTAGCGGAGAGCTTGGAGAGAGGAGGGAAGGGGTGAGAGGAACCTAGAGAGGAGGGTGAGAATGAAGAGAATGGGGGTATGTGGGGAGGGGGGACGAGATAAAAGAATGGAAGAAGAGGCAAGTGGAGTGGAAACACTCGAGAGCAGATGAAAAAAATGGAGAGGAGGAAAGGAGGAGGTGAGAGGAGAGGATGAGAACAGGAAAGCATAAAGGTAACAGTGAAGATAAAAAAAACATCTAAGCACAGCAGGGGAGGAGAAAATAAATCAAAACAAAATCAAACTGATCAAAAATATAGTAGAAGAGTGTGACAGGCAGCTTATTTTCTTCATTTCTTTGTTCCAGTGCATCATCATCATCAAAGTTTCCCTTTCCTCAGTTTAGTTTCTCATGTGCTGCCACAATTATTACTTCTATTTAGCACACCCTCTCCAGATGTTTTACAGATGAGCCAGTGTTGTGTTCATCAGCTTCACAGGTTCAGCGTGGCCACCGTTGATTTTGAGTTAGTTCAGTAACAGCCCATTGTTGTATTTATGAATGTAGATGTGGAAAGTGGACAAAACGTTCCAGTGAAGATTAGAACATTTTAAAGGTTGTTTTTTTGTGAAAGTGTATAAAATCTTATCATCTGTCAAAGGGAATTCAGTGCTTTTATGATTTTAGATTTACTTCGGTCATAAAGTGACAAACAGAGTTGGAATAAAACTGTCAAAAGTGCAGGGTCTCTCTTTGGTCGGTAAATGCCAACAGGGACAAACTTCAACGAGCAATATGTCGCTTGTCAATTCCTTCGAGACCAACACACATTTTCTGATCTGACACCACTGTTGTCAGGACAACGTCATTTGTCCATGCCTTCCAAAACTGTTACACTGATGAAAAATAAATCCATGTTGGTGATCTAATGACACTATGGCTAAAGTTTGATTGGGTTTGATTGTTTAGGCACAAAAACAACTTGGTCAGGTTTATGGAAGGATCATGGTTTGCGTTAAAATAAGTACTTTGTTAAGGTTAGGGTCGCCATGCCTTTAAAATGTAAATAAATAAATACATACTGTTGACTGTAGGTTGGAAATGGGCCACCTGTGTTATAGTACGGTGCTTTTTTCAACCCAATTGTCCACCATCATGTTTTTTATTGCAAACCCATTTAATCTCAATCTTACTATAAAAAGTTTAAGGGGCCTTTACATTAAAAGGGTTTTGTTTGGTAGAGAATACATAGCAAAACTAGTAAAAATGAACTCCAATGGTTTTGGCCTGTGCAGGGTTTTAACTGTCCATGTCTTGCTACAAATTGCCCCTATTTTGTTGTATCCCTTTATTAGCTGCTGCATTTGCCCGGTTTCCACATGGAAGTTTTATTAAACTTTATGAAACTAAGTTTTATTTGAACTTTCTTCTATTTTGGGAGGAGTAACAGCAGAGGGCTGAGGCATGGGTCTGGTCTTTGGAGGCAGGAAGGAGGAAAAGAAAGAAGAGGAGATGGGGGCCTGAGATGACAGGACGGAGGAAAGACTTTGGTCCCCATGAGGGCAGGAGGCAGAGTGGGGGATAAACAGAGGAAGATGATAGCGGAGGGACTGGCCTTTGGGGAGTAGTGTAATCTGTAAGCAAGAGACCAGCTGCCGGAAGGGCCAGCTGATGAAATCTGACAGAAACAAGGAGGACGAAGGGAAGACGAGGGAGAGAAGCGGAGGAATATCATTAAGAGTTGGTAATGGATCATTAAAAAGGCATGTTTGAGTGTTCTTTCTTTTCCTCTTTCTGATGCAGATTTGTATGTTTCATTCAAGTAAAGTGTTACTTTGTGCATTTCCTCATCTTGCTTGCTTTCCTCCCCTCTCGATGCCTACACACACACACTGTGTGATCCTCTCTCTTACAATTTATTTCCTTTTTCCAGCCAGCAGGAAGACGGTGTTGAAGGTTATGGGTCTTATTCAGACCCTGTGGCAACGCTGAGAGGAATGATTTCTGCTTCTCTAAAGATTGCTTCTGACTACAAGTGTGTTCAAACCACATGTTGCCAGGGCTGCTCAGTCTTAAAGATCTCACAAAATTGTAGTTGTTTAGCCGTAAACACTAGATGATGGGGCAGAAACAGAGCACATGACCTGATTCACTAGCATCTTCCAATTTGGGAAAACAGCATGAACGCTGACAAAGACAGACAGAAAAATGAGAGGAACTAAAGAATGATGAGAGACTGCTGTTTACTCAATCATCTACCAACAATTCAAAAGGATAAGAAATGTTGTTTTACCCTTTCGTTAACATCAACAAATCTCATGAAAAGATAAAAATCTGCTATTACATAACAAGTAAAAGAGACATTTTTCAACCAAAATGTTTTTAAAAAGGAATTCCTTCATACTGAGTAACATATTCCTTCCATTAAGTCAACACAGTAGTTTATTTCTCCCTGATAGTCAGCGTTACCATGTCATCCTCTCTTTAAAAAGACATCGGGGGGGGGGGGGGGGGGGGGCTGCTGCCAACCGCATGGTGTATCAGTCATTAGTGACAAGTGTCATGTTATAATGGCCGCGCTCTGCACCTGCGTGGAGATGATTCAACGTTACTGGTCAGCTGGAAGCCAAACAACCGGGGAATGAGCGAGTGACTGTGACTCATGAAGGAAGCCGCTGATGCCAATATATATTATAATAGCACTTCTTGTGATGCAGTCTGCCAATAAAAGAAAATAAACACTTTTCCCTCGTTTACAATGTTTTCACATTTTACACCAGCAGTACCAGCTAGGGCATGTTTGTGAAAGTGCCAATTTTTCACTGACATTGAACATTTTTAACTCAAGCAGCTATGCTTTGGTCAGGACAATGATTTAATATGAATTCTATTTCTGAATTCCTTTTTTTTTTGTTTTTTTTTTTTTTGCTGTTTTCCCATTTCTTTCAATTTTCTGCTTGATTTGGACTTTCAGTATGAGGAGCTCTCTTTCTGGTGCTCCCACCATGGTGTCTCATAATAACAACTCACTTCATCTATTTATTACAAATAAGTGCTGTGGTTGCTAATCATGTATCCATCATGTTTAAAAGTAAAAATATTTCTGATTCTGACTTGATTTATTTCTTTATTTTACGTAAACAGTCTGAATGATAGTTACCTAACTAAGATGTTGAAACATTACTTTTTAAATTAGTCTCTTTTTTTAATCCATTCTCTGTTGCCGCTTGATAAAAACGTGTTTGGCGTTTTACAAGGTAACATTTTCTGAATGGATTAATCGGTTTAATAAACTGTATAAAGTCAAGTCATGTGACCTAGCCTTTATAGTACATGGATGTTTCCATCAAATATTGCTGCATTTATGAATGTTTCGGGGCTGCACAATCCAATATGTACAATATTGCAGTTTATATTCAAATGTCAGTTGATTCTGTGGGTCGACAGCTGTATGGATTTCAGCATACATACTGTTATAACTGCGTGTATGGGTGTGAGTGTGTGGTAGCGGGGAGATGTGGAAGGTTATTGAGTTTTAATTACTTTTTCTGCCGTTTTGCTGTGACATACAGAACCTTGTTAAAGAACATATAACTTCAAAAGTCAAAGTTTCTCCAACTCTCCATCTGCCACACAGTCTGCAGGCAAGAAAGTCAGCATGGCAGACTGTGAGCTTGTCTCGCACCAAGAGATAATCACACACACACACACACACACACACACACACGTCTACACACACATCTTGCTCACCAATAATCCAGTGTTTGTTATGTTGTAGGTGATAGGCTGTGCCTGGTGAACCCAGAGACTCACAGACCATATTAGATCTGGATGGCTGATCTTCCTCACCAATTTACTGGACATCTCTCTCTCTCTCTCTCTCTCTCTCTCTCTCTCTCTCTCTCTCTCTCTCTCTTTCTCTCACTCATCCCCCTTTTCCTGCCTCTGTCTCTATAAACCTTTATCCCCTACTCCCTCTGTCCACATATCTTTTCACCATGCCTGTTTCCATCCTCTCTTCATTCCCGGGAAGCAGACAACAGCATGCAGAGGTGGAGAATCTCAGCACGGCCAATCAGGCAAAGAAACTGCAAAATATGACATTGTGACACAGTGAAATTTATCTGAAATCAGCATTTTTAAAAACTTAAACATGTAATGTATGTCTACCTTGCTCATACTTTGTGCATGAAGAGGGGAATTATGTTTTCCTCTAATTTGATGGCAGGTAATTACATTCATGAGTGAACTGTGTCTCTATGTTAATAAACTGACGATGACTGATGCTGGTAAATGTTCAGTAATCCGATAAAATTTAACTGGAACATGACCATTTATAAATATTAAGCCGCAGGAGTTCATGGTATATATTTATTCATGCGTCAGACGATGATAAGTCATGCATTAATCATGCGCTAATCAAGCAGGAGCTGTGTACCCTCATTATGGAATGTAACTAATAATTTTTCTTAATGAACTGCATATGATAACTTCTATGCCCTATTATGTTAATTGTTGCATATATGTGTAGCTAACTTATTTGATGGATAACATACTGTATTTTTACTTTATTTTGTTGTAGATCAATGATCATGTAGGTAATGGTAAGAATGTGCAGAAACAATTCCTGAAAAGATACATATTTCTGGAGTGCAGTCTGTGCTGAAACATCTCTGAGATATTGCAAGTGATGTAAAAACCATGAATAAGTGCTATAACATTACACTTTTCTGGCTGAGGTCATATCTGTCTATACACATTTTTTCTTTGCCGTGACAGATTACTTCATCTGTTGTAACAACTCGATTCTCTGTGAGAATCTGTGACGTTAACTCAAGTAAGATTCATCTTATCTTCCCATAGGAAAAAGATAATAAAATTTCACATTGATGCATTTTATTGTTGCTCAAAGAAGGAGTGGAGAGGCAGAGAAGTTTCAGGTGGGGAGCCCTATCAGGTTGTGAAGCCTTAATATATATATATATATATATATATATATATATATATATATATATATATATATATATATATATGTGTGTGATCAGTAAGAAGGTGCCAGGGACTGATTCCCATGTACAGGTTCACTCTGCCATGTTAACAGCTATGTGTGGAAGAGTGCTCTGTTTGGAAACTATGGGTCTTTCACTATGATACTACACAGGATAAAACCAGCCATGGTTGCGCCCAACACTTTTATTCATCTGTCCGGTCAGGGTATTATCTATGCTAATATTGTGTCTTCTGAGGAAGCCTATGATAATATTTACATCAGAATATAGATATGAATTAGAAGCAGTCTGACTCATCTGCTGACCTGAGAGTTTAAGAGGCTGGTGTTCTGTTTCACAGATATTGTTGGACATATCACAGCAGACAGTGCATACAGAGCTGAGATTAGTAAAAAAAAGTGCTGGTGGTAGAGAAAAATCAGGTCCTGACAAAGACAGTGCAAGAAATACACATGAATACAAAACATGTTACATTTTTAATCCCTTCAGAAGAATGCGTGGCTCCGAAGCATTAAAAACGCCTGAGTAGAACAGATTTGTATCATCTTGTAGTGAAACATACCATTTCTCTGAGTTGAGATTAAAATACAGAAGGATCATAACCAGGACATGACCACTCCAGTCCTGGGACACTGGGCCTAATGAGAATGCGAAAGCAACAGTGTTGTGGTCGGGTTACATCAATGCTCAGCTGCTTCTAACTTTCCCAAACACAGCGAAATGACGAAAACATTTCCATCAAGTCGCTGGTTTCACAGATTGCTCATGGTGAGTTTTCTTTGTAAACTTGGATGTCATGAAAAAAAAAGGTATCTTTGATATGGCACTTTTAATATTCTCCTCCACAGATATTTTTCAACAGCTGCAGAAAAAAAAGCCTACAGGCAGACCACTCAGCCACTCTTTTTTTCTTCTGTATTTTTTGGGTGGATAATTATGCCACGTTCTAGCGATGTTCAGTCTTATTTGCAAAAGCTTTCTCACATTGCTGTCTAATTTCTGTAATTTCCTTCCTGCTGCTCTGCATCTAGTATTCTACCCCGACCGTCCTGCACTTACAGACAGTAAATCTCTGCATCTTTCACCTAAAGGTCAAATCTCAAGATGGACACCAGTGGGTCTCGACACAACACAATAACAAAATGCATGTTTCATGAGTCTGTCTCTCAAGATAACATGCTACACTTCTCTTACACTGTGGGTCAGTGGCTGCAAATGTTGAGAAGCTATTTTCCTGTGACCCTTTCCCCCAGTTACATGTCATGCTCACTTTTATTAAAAGTACCAGATCACACTGTGAATGCATAAATATTTAATATATGTGCACTCTTCGTGTTATTGTGATGACCATCTAGCAGCTTGAGTATCTCTGCCCTACTTTTTGTTACCATTGTCCTGTCAATGGTGGGCAGCGTAACTGAGCTCCAAGCACTGTACGAGCTTTCCCCTCATCATGTGTTTCTTTGTCCTTCCTATCTTCAACATGTTCATACATCCATTCACGTATGCCACTGGTTTACGTCATTTGTTTCTTTCAGTATATTATATCTTAACATAAATTAGAATGTTAATTTCAACATATTCTCCACATCTCTCCCTTTATTCTGTAGGTTTTTATTGTTTACAGGATAAGCACCTTGTGATGCTTTATCTCCTTTTCAAGAGGGTCCTTACACCGTCTCACATAGCGGTCAGGACTGATACAGTAATACAACATCTAACATGCTTAAAATGGGTTGATTACTGCTATGATCCCTGCAACAGTAAGCACTTATTTTCCACCACTGCAGTCCTGGAAGATATAAAGTAATGTTTTTGTAAACATATTTTTATAGATTTAATAAGACTGTATATAAGAATAAAATATTATATTGGTTTTCTATTAATTTTTCCAACTATTTCACAAGTGCGTATTAGTCTGGAACCTCTCAGTTCATTTTTGATTTCTTAAGGGCGTTTTAACGACGGGCGTGACAACCAATCAGAGCAACGTACGTCCTGTCAGAAGTACACAAACACATATTTCTTATCAACATAAAGATTAAGTGCAGTTTTTTGTTCTAAATTTACTATCAAGTCAGTTTAATACTGCTGCTGTAGCTTATTTACAAAGATCCCTGAACGACGCTCCTCTGTCTGTCATCGTCTTCAACCCAAAGAGCAAATTAAACATGAGCTTGCAGATTTGTCTGGTTCCCAGGCTATCCCTGCTATATTCGCTTGCAGGACTTTTTGTATTCTTACTCTTTGGTTTAGTGTTGGATTATTACTTTTATGTTCTGCTTGTGTGTAAAATATTCAGAGTATACTTGTATGACCTATATTAACCAATTGCTCTGTATTTTATTTCATTTGACATTTTTGCACTATAACGATCAATAACATCCCCACAGAAATCCATAGTTTGGTATTGTTCTCGATTAAATATCCTGCTTCTTCATCTGTCGATGTTGCATGTTATTGGATAAAAACAATGCTCTTGTGAATGTGAATATGCTCTCATTTGGATAAAGCCAGTGCTGCCAGAGTCAGCTGACAACCATCTGTGTGATATCAGTCATCTTGGATCAACACTGTTGGGTTTAGCGAAGCCAGATAACTCAAACACAGCCCGACTGTGACAGCCTGTCAGGCCTCTGGCAGTATCAGTCCCACACTCACTGAGCAACACAACAATATGCACAACAGTTTATCAAACACAGACACGACACAAATATTTTATTTACTCTTACAGCTTTGTATTCTCCTTCTGCCACCTGTTTTTTCTTTATTTTTCCCGACAACCTCGCTCAACAAATTGAGAAGTTAAAATATCTGCTCACCAGATGTTAAACTGGTGGCTAATTGTGCTCTAAAAAAATAAATGTTCAAAGCTGTAGACCTGTTGCCCTGTTAAGATCAAATGTATTACTCATGCACAGTGTGACGCATTGGTTAAATGTCATTTCTTTTAGAGGTTGACCTTTGGCTGATACATTTAAATATGTAAATATGTGCACACCTGAGAGTGTCCTTGTGGATGTATAAACAAGCGCTATCTCCATTAACCACTGTCTCTCTCTGTCTCTGCTGCAGACATGTCCAAGCCTCCAGCTCTTTTTAATGATTCTGCTAAGGTGATAAGTGTGATTTGTCATTTTACAGATGCAGCATTCTAGCCTAAAGGACTGCAGGAGCGCCAGCACTTGTTCTCACACATACCACCCAAACACACACATAACACGCATCTCCATCATCCCCAGCCTCCGTCGTCGTGCCAAAGGGAGTCTGGCCGAGTGTCTTGACTGTCCATGTACAAACACTCTCTCTCTGTCTTTCTCTCTCTCACTAGCGCAACCATGACAAGAAAAGTCTGCTGCTTGTTAGATGGATGGCAGTGACCCTGAAGGAGGAGGAGGAGGAGGCGGCGACTCGAGGATAGAAAGAAAGAGTGAGCTCCACTCCAAGAGCCAGCAACAGAGAAATTACAAGAGGAAAAAAAAAATAGAAAATACAGACAAGACAGATATAGTGGACCAAGTTTGCCTGCAATTTGTGAAAATAATATGGGGAAATCCGAATGGTGAATGTGAGGAAATAATACACTACCACCCCTAAATTTATGATTGTCTGCTACCTCTTTCTGTATTTTAGCAGCTCATGGCCCACCAATAAACAAGTGGCTGACTTCAGCAACATCCTGCTATGATTATTTTGAAATACCTGAATAGTAATTTGCCAATATACCTCTGCAGAACTTTGCATTTTGCTAAATTGTGACTTTGCATTCTGAAGACTTTGTTAAAGGTGCCAGTAATAATCCCAGATGTGCCTTATTTCATTCTGTGATTTTGACGGCGGCATTTAGTCAGTGTGGGAGATATGAGGTTTAGTTTATGTACCTGGACAGTTGCCAGAAACTACAGGAGCTATTAGCCCACACAACGAGGACAAGATTAATATACACACACAGCAGATCTAACATTGTCCTGAGGTCAGGTATCTCTAAAAGTACACCCAGCCTCGCCTCCCCTACTGTATCTTGGGCTGCCTGTCATATCATGTAAATATATCCTACGTAAAAACTTGAAAGACAGTAGCTGATCATCCGCTGGATCGCCAACCATCAGCTCCACCCCATTCCCATCAACGGCGACACAATCAAGTATGTTGACAGTCTCAAATACCTTGGATTCACACTGGACAACAAACTCAGTTTTGATCCACGCTCCGCTGGCATCCACAAACGCTGCCAGCAAAGTCGCCAAACTCAAAGCACTCTCTGTTACCCCCCCATCTTCCATTATTGCTTTACAGAAGCATAATTCAATCCATAATACCATGCTGTCTGCCTCTAACAAGAACAAGTTGTGCCATATTACACACACTGCTTTGAAAATCATTGGTCTCCCGACCCCCAACCTCTCAGATCTCAATAACAGAGCCATCACTCGCATGGCGCTCAGCATAGCACATGACCCTGGACACCCCCCTCACACCATTTTTCACTCTACTCCCATCTGGTCGCAGATACAGGGCACTTACATGGAAAAAGGCATGTTTTAGCAGAAGTTTGGTCCCCTCTGCCATAGCGTTGCTAAATTCCGTTGCTCACTAATCACACTACAGTATGTATTCTCATCAAATGTATTTATGTTGTATGTAAATGTACCTATGTAGTGGATGCACACATAATGCACACTGTGAAAACATAATTTCCCTTTTGGTGACAATAAAATCTTTCCTGTTCAGACCTGGCATTGAAATGCTACTCCACATGCGTCTCAAGTGACCACTTGTGGTCGGATCTCACGTCCCCGCTCTTGATGCAAATAAACACGTTCTTTGATCATTTTCTACATCATGTTTAATTTGCATTCCTTACACTCATTTTTTTTCTGATTACAAATAGGCTACATAATAATTAATAATAATCCATGTCTTCTGAAAAAGCAAAGAAAACAACACATATGGGCTGGTCGTTGTTTTTCACTTCAGTATGGAAGAATTTAATTTTTAATTTAAAAAGAATTGTTTTTTAATAAAAACAGGAGTAAGAATTTGCAAAATATGTTATCTTCTGAGGGTACCAAAATCACCTTCTGGGATCAGCAGGCACATGTCAAACATGTTCATATCGACAAATCTTATTGGTTTACAATAAAAAGTGCAGCTTCATTAGAAGCAACATCACACAGCAAAAAAATGATGATGTAGTTTGTTGCAAGTGGGTTTATATGGTATGTGGGCTTAATGGGGGACTTTACCTTATTTTTCTTTAAAAACTGTTTTTTTGTTCTAAAGGAATAGAATAACTACATTTTTATGTTGTGACAGTCTATGCCTCTCCATCAGTATTCTTGCAGCAAAGCTTCTGGCCACCAAGGGCAACATCCAGCACAATGCTACAGGACCACACTGCAGTTGCGAGCATAAAAAGGATTATGAAGGATTTTAATATATTCACCCACACTTGTTCAAATTAAGTCTTGTCTTGTCTCTGAATTCTGAGAACTTCAGGGGATGTCATCCAGCGTGTTTTTATTTTCAACACGTGTCTGATAGGCAGCCTAATTAACATCAGGTGCCTGAAATGCTTCCATCCGACCATGATTTGTGGTGTGAAAAAATAAATACCCTGATTCAATAGAGAAGAAAACCAGCATTTCTAAATCTCCCAAGATAAACACACGTCATCACAAATATGAACAGTTTGATAGTTGTGTCCTTCACTACACCTTTGCTTAGACACTGTTGCAGATGTTATTGTGCCATAACACTGGAGCTCATACTACCATAGTTTACTACCTTCAGATTTACATGAGAAAAGGGGAAAGACAAGGAGGGAGGTGGGGAAATGATCAGTAGCTCAGATATGAGTTATAAGCATGTTCTGAAATGAGATAGAGATGGAATAAGAGGAAAGAAAGAGGGAGAAGGAGCACTCTGGGTGAATCATTATGCTGACATGAATTAATGCCTGGCTGGATGAATGAATCACCAACCAGTCAGAGAGAGGGAAGGATGAGAGAAATAGAAGAAAAAGAGGAGAGGAGGCGAGAAAATGAGAGACACATAATAAGAAAGGAGAGAAGGGGAGGAGAGGGAGAGAAAAATGACAGCAGTGTAAGAAGAGCTTCGGGAAACAGCAGGAAACTGAATAAAGTCAAGATGAGGAAAAAGGTGGGAGGAGAAAGGTGAGAAAATAAAGAGAGGAAGAAAGAGGATGTGAGAGACAAGGATGGAGAGCAAAGATAGAAAGACACTGAGGTAGACAGAAGAGGAATTTGAAAGTAGCAATAAAAAAACAAAAAAAAAAATAAAGCTAAAAAGCAAAATGTAAACAAAATGTAGATGGAGAGGAATTAAGGAAAATCAGCAGAAATCCCTGAAACATGTTTGTAAGTACGATGTTGTTGCCCTTAGAATCTGCTTCTCTCTGTGTGCCAGATTACTTTTCCTTGGTGGGTAAGACCTACTTTTTGTGAACTGGCAATAGGTTTGATAATTACTGTTACATCATCTACCCCACCAAATATAGAGCGTGGCAAAACTGACATTTACTTTATTTTTTTAAGATACTGATTGACAGCTTTGACATTTCCTCTTTTCATTTAATTTTTTTTTCCTGTTTGACATAAACTCCCATTGGCATTGGTTGTTCCCAGAATCACTGTCCGATTAGATTTTTATAAATTTTGAACAACTGTAATTACGAATGTAAGTAACAGCCCTGAACTGCAGAAGAGAAATTATCCCTGGGCACAGGGTTAGTTTTGGGAACTACAGCAATGGATAATAAGGCAAAAAAGTTAATCAAAGTCAATGCGTTCAGAATTATCCAAATGTAAAGTAATTAAGTGAACATTCATTTATCTGTATTTTGAGACGTTGACTTCATTCTTCTCATTGAAGAATGGAGTCAAGGTAAAATAATGTGTCATCTATTTTAATGTGTTATATTTTGGAAGCTTTTTGAAATCTGGCACAGGTAGGTAGGTGAGGACACAGACAGGGGAAGAAAAGGACAGCACTCCATGTCTCTAGCGATCTCCAAAATGCCATCAGACATCATAAATCTGAAATAAATCATAAGAAAGTAAAAAGAGACATCCTTTTTTATCTTTCACTTTTGGGAAAACCAAAGGTTTGGGAGACCGGGTTTTATGAGACTGGGGGGTTGAACACCTCACTACAGCTCCATAATGGTGATACTGCAATCCTGAGATAAGTGTATGGGGCCCTGCACTGACCTCTGAAGGATAACAACACAAAGAGAACGGAAGATATCAAGTAATGCACCTGAGACAGAGACACAGAAAGAGAGACGAAATCAAAAGACAGGTAAAAGAAAAGAAAAAGGGAGGCAGAGAGTCTGGGACATAACAAAAGGTCATCTGTGTGACAAAGTGAAGTAAATGAAAAGAGACAATGTAAAGTAGTGAAGGGGGAAAGAGTCAGTAGATCGAGGACCAGGGAAATTAAATAAAATGAAAGGGGAAGGAAAAGATGAGCAATGTGACGAGAGGAGGAATCAGACAGATCTGGGAGAGGTCTGTGGAACAGCTTGGCACCAGTCCACCGGGGCAAATTCCTGGCTTGTGTCACATGTCTTTGGCATTAAAGCGATTTGGATGGTGATTCTGACAAGACAGCATGGATGAGCAAATAAACCGAGAGCTAGACATGCCAAGGGTGCAGAGCCAGCAGAAAGAAAAAGAAAGGGAGCAGAGAAAGCAAAGGGGAGGGGGTGAAGAGGAATGGCAAGAGAAATATGCAAAAATCTGAGAAGAACGACAGAAAAAGAGGGATGGGAGGAAAGAGACTGACGAAGGGAAAGAAGACGAGAGACAGAATGAGGAGAAAAGAACAAAATATGAAGCATGAAAGAATGAAGAACAGTAAAGAATGAAAACTATCATGGTTTAAAGTCAAAAGTATCGAACAAGTTTACTATTTGACCTGTGAATTTCTTCTGTCGACAGTCAAGTTGCATTGTGGTTAATGTAGGCGCCACGTTTTGGACAAGAAAAATGTGTGGAATGAAAAAGACGACATCTGTGGTTCTTCAGAATCTCTTTTTTTCACTAAACAAAAGATATAAAGTATATATAACAATTCAAACAAAAAAACTGTCCAGAAGCTGAGTTTCTTTGTATAATAAGCAAGACACAGAATAAAAGAGGGGGAAGCAGGATTTAGGCAGCCACGAGCCATTACATGTTCTTGTTAAGAGATTTTCACTTTTGGTCTTTAAGGAGATATATCACAATAAACAGAGGAAACACTGAGTTAAGTGACACTTCTGAAACCCCCATACACACACACACACACAGACACACACACACAAAACTTCTCTGACTGAGTTGCCACAGTAAGCAAAGCTGTCGGGGTCCCAGACACCAACGAACCACAGACAGTAAAACAACAGTCTGCTTAGACGATGATTCCTCAACTCAAGGGTTAGAAGCCACTGGAGCAGCAGCAAAAACAAGATGAAGCTCCTCTGGGAGAGGCAGAGAGGAGAAGAGAAGAGGGACAAATTAGAGAGTGGAAGGAAAAACAAAACGAGGAAAAAGGATGGAGAAAAGATACGAGAGGGATGAGGAACAAAAGTCACCACAGGCAAGAGAAAAAGAGCAGGTTGACCATGAAAAAGAGGAGGATGGAGTGTTTTGTAGATGAAACACCCGAGCCTGTGTTTAGGAAGACAGGATGAGAGAGAAGGGGAGGAGGGGGAGGTTAGGGTTTTGTTTGGACAGTCACAAGTATACAAGGACGCTGTCTAGTGAGGCTTCAAAAAATATCTTGTACTGTGGTTCCACATGGGAGGCTGTAAAAGGGCAGGACCGCCATAAAGTGACAGGGGAAACAGGGAGGAAGATAAAACATGAGAGGTGAGGGGAAAAAACCTGAGAACAGTTAACTGATAAATAGGGAGGCGAGTGCTCCTTAAGGATAATGGACATCTCTCAATTGAATGATTTCAGTCATTTGCCTCTTTTATTTTAACTCAGCTTCATGTCATAAACCACATTTGGCCTCGTCCACTTCTGCCTCTTTTCATTTTATCTTGAGGGCCTTAATCTAATTGATACCGTCCTGTCTTTTATATCTTATTTTATGCTTCAAATAGTTAAGCACTAAGCATTAAGCAATTGTATGCCACAGCTATTTTTTTTTTCATTTCATATTTTTCTGTATTGTTTAAATGCTTGTGGCTCGCTGGTAGCATATTCATTCAGTCATGCTTCCCTTCTCTCCTGATAACGTTATCTGTTTTATTGTGCGACTTTATATGATTCAATTTTGGTTGAGCATGCCGTTTGTTGCGCTTGTTCAGGTTGTACCATTACATTAGAAGAAGCATTAGTTGTCACTGCTGTAATTAAGCAATTAGAGATTATGTCTTTTTTCCCATTGTATCTGTTTTACAGTGCTAAGTTAGTTTTCATTTGTCGTTTATCAGTTCCTCTCATCACCCCACTCTCCAGCCTGCCGCTGTTTTCACTCTTTGCTGCCTTTTATGCAGATAGTTTTGGTATAGTGGCAGGGCACAGAGCTTCACATTTCTCTTTCTCTGTCACTGTCTCCTCCTTCTCTGGCATTTCAACATGCTTCTTTTTCAGTGCATCTCTGCTCATTTGCACGTTTTTTTTTCCACTTTCCCTCGTTCACTCTCAGTCAGTCTGTCTGTCTCTCTATCTATTTCTTCCTGTCTTCCCTTTCCCAACCTCTTCTGCGACAGAGCGAACCCTTTAATAATACACAAGCTACTCCGTCTCTCCTGGCAATGGCGGCAGATTCCTACAGGATTCAATCATGGCAGCACTAATGAGATTAGCATGGCTAATGCACACGGCTCTCCCTCCCTCCTTACCGCCTTACCTCCATCCCAACAGGCGCTCCACGTGGCAGGAGGGTACCCAGGATGTCTGGGTCGATTGCAGGGTTGCTGAACTGTGGCCCCCTCCCCCCTTGGTTCCACCTGGGCCTCGCCACAAGGGGCCGGAGGAGGAGGGAACATCCCAGGTGAAGGGGCAGCGAGAGAGAGCCAGCCAAGCGAGCAGAGCCTCCTGATCAAATGTGGACCATGACAAGTGTGTGTGTGTGTGTGTGTGTGTGTGTGTGTGTGTGTGTGTGTGTGTGCGGGGGGGGATGCGTGGGGAGTGTTTGGCAGCCTTCCACAGCCCCTCCCTGTATTTGGAAAGCCATGGTAGAACCTGGCACTCCGGACAGGCAGAATGGTGAGGAAGAGTGAGAAAGAAGAGATTTGGATGGAACGTGGGATGGGGGGATGAAGAGGTGATGAAACAGATTAGCGCGACCTCCTGGGGGCTTATTGTTGAGCATGCCTAGTCGAATCCTGTCCTCTCTTTTAAAGCGAAAGCGCACACAAAATGTGCAGTTTATACATTTAGCAGCTGCTTTTATTCATCGTGACTTGCAACAATTGCAACAGTAGATAAGCTTAAAATGATGTATCGCCAACATTAGAAGAAGCCAATGATGAATGCATGAGCCTAACCAATACACACACACACACACAGAAATGAACTAACAGAGAGATTCAAAGGCAGGGAGAGCAAGTATCACGATTACGTTTAACTTCCTATCCTGCGTCCTTAAATTGTGCCGAGATCTATAGCGTATTCCAATTAAATGGATGCAATCCTTCACCGCTTTGATTGATTTCTTAGTCAAATTAGCTGGATTGTTAATCTATCAGTGAAGTGAAGATGCATTACCCAAAGGTCTCTAAGACTTCCATTCAACAGAAAGATATATTACTCAGAGGTTCTCAGCGTTATATCACTCAAAGGTTCCTAAAGCTATCATTCGAAACAGTAACACTTGAAGATTAAGATGTATTGCTCAGAATGAGGCCGAATGGAAGATGGAGAAATAAAAAAAAGAGAAAAATCTGGGAGAAATACGCTGATAAAGAAAGTGGAAAGGAGGAGTATGCTCCAGTTTTTCCTTACCAAAGATTGCAATAATGCACAGAAGCATGGATATGTACACACACTCAAAGTCCTTATCAGCAAACTCCACTTATTTCTCCCCAAATACAGCGGCGCCGTCAGACTGAGCTATCACCATGGTGATCAGGAGGATGTGAGGTGAACAGCAAGGCTTTGAGAGGTGGTCTTGACTTCACACACACACACACACACACACACACACATACACACACACACACTAACTACGCTTTCTATCTCTTTAAACATGCTATGCTATAATCATAGTGCTCCCACACCAACACGTACACACAAACCAAATATTCCTTCACACACACACACACACACATACTGCATATACAGTATACAGAACACCCACATTTAGAGCATCAAGGACACTTTTATCCAAAAACACACACACACACACTCAGACTTTCACAGTCAGAAAGCCACCTCGTGGCCACCCGGTGCCCTCACCTTGACACACACACACACACGCACACACACACACGCACACACACACACACACACACTGTACTTCCCCACCAGTTAGCCTACAGTCAATGTACATGCATCCAGATTTGCTCTCACACACATGCAAACACACTTATATACTCAGATAGATAAATGGTGATGTGTTGTGTGCCGCCCAAGGTGAACACAGAGTAAACTAACCTCTGCCTCCAGGAGAATAAAGCATTTAATCAAGTCACGTCAGGATCACACCAGCACCCTGCATACTAAAAAGATGGGGCAGATCACACTCGTCTGCCCTACAGTTCACACATGCCTGCATCTATTACACATTACCGGTGAGGAAAACTGACTGATTCAATTTTGTTTTTTTTCAAATAAGTTTTCCACAAGAAATTTCAGTGAATTCATTGCCTACGCCAGATGTCTTTGACATAATTTAGTTTCATTTAAGTTAATGAGACAGATATGATGCATTACAACGCCCAAATGCCTCCTGTGCTTTATCCAAATGACTCTCTGGTGTATGAGGACTCCTGACCATATCCATTTTAGCTAGTTGATCTGAGTTCTGACAAACTTTGGACTCAAATTATCCTTCTATAGATTTACAGACATTAAGATTATTTTGAGAAACCAAGAAAATGCCATTTCAGTACATGTTTTAGCACTGAACATGGTGTCATAAAGCAGGGCAACTCAAAACATAATGATTTGTGAATGTAATTCACCTATATATATAAAATGTGTTGTTATGCAGTGAGTGACAAAAAGAGGTGCAGTAAAGGTAAATATACAATGTAAATTATATGTACAGTAAACTGCATGAACCAAATTGCAGGAGTTCAGAAACATAAAATAGATTTATATGCTTCCAAGTGAGCCAGCACAAGCTCCACCGCTGGCTTCATTACAGTCACTAGCTGAAAGATGTGCTATGATTTCTGTTCTGCAGGGCGCACAATTTACATCTGAGAATGCAATAATGGAAAAAAGAAAAGAAAAAAAACAGGCTTTGCATCTAAAAACCACCAGGAGAATTCTCTGGACTGCAGTTACTGTGAACACCACAGTCGAGAAAATGCCAACCGGGCCATGGAAACGTAAAGTCTCAACATCTTCTTAAAAGAAAGAAGCAGGGAAGGATTTAGTCACAGCAACAATTCTAGGAGACGGAGCTGCTCAGGCTAAAAAATCTCATTGACTGAGGCAAAACCCCAATGAATGGAGTCGAAGTGTCACAATTTTATGGACTAATAACATCCATGGCTCTGTGAAACATTAAGAGAGGTGGTAGCTACAGTAGGACTGTACTATATACCGTGCCCTTTTGGTACAAAGCATTTCTTTTTGAAATGTTACAAATGAACTTCTGTTGATTCATGACTTTGCAAGTGTTTATAAGTTGTGATTTACAGTGACTATTTAAAAAATGGTAATGCTTTTCACCCTTGGCAGTTACTCTTTTTGTGTCCCTTAACATATAAAAACACTAATACAATCCAATTAAATAGTAAAATAAATATGTACATTTTTGATGTCAGTTGCCCAGCAACAGTTTCCTTATGTGTTTAGGCACTTGAATGCGGATTATTAGGTATCCATTATTCCATATGGAGGACACAACTCTCAAAGTCAAACAAGTCAAACTTGAGAGGTACCACTTGTTAAGCCTATTAGAGTCAAGTAACCATCACTCTCATGTTCAAATCAGTGTTTGGCTATGTATTTCTACAAACATACATTTTTAACCATGAACCACACATGAACTTTTTCTGCATCTATAAAAAAATGATAAAGG
Organism: Lateolabrax maculatus; assembly: GCA_031216445.1. Lineage (NCBI taxonomy): Eukaryota > Metazoa > Chordata > Actinopteri > Acropomatiformes > Lateolabracidae > Lateolabrax > Lateolabrax maculatus. The sequence continues at coordinate 4,378,999 of CM062204.1, read as the reverse complement.
ACAAAAAGACTAAGCATGAGAATCAACCACACTGCAGGTACTTTTTACATAAACCTTGAGAACATTGTGCTTTCTGGAAAAGCAGATGAAGCAGATGATCAGTATCAAGAGATTAACAAAGACAGCTTAAACGTGCAGCTGGTTGGTATGGAAACACATTTATCATTCCAAGTAATTAAGCTGCCGTTATCCTGAGTGCCAGATGATGTATGTTTGATCAGGTTTAGGTCCTTATTACACTTCAGCTGGTTGTCACCATGTCCTCAACAGACAGTGAAACACATTTCAGTGCTTTGAGGAGACTTGAAATGTATCTCAGGGCTACACAGTAGCAAGAAATCTTTATCCATTAACACCAAAACCTGATGAGACTGATCTAAGAGAAATCTGTTGCCGGTTTGTTGCTGAACATGACAGGAGAAGGCATGTTTGGTCTTTGTATTATTCCAGCAAAAGATCAAAAACCTTCTACAGCACATCATTAAAAAATGTATAGCCTAAGTGGTGTAGGGTATATACCTGCAGGAGTCTTTATACTAAGTGTTTTGATCTTAACGAGTTTTTAAACTGCTAAATTAGGTAGACATTCTTTAAATGACAGTGAATAAGTGAATTCAAAGCAGACTGGAAGGTTTTTAGCAGATAAGCTGTCTGAGAAAGAAAGAGACAATGTGAGTTAAGCCAAATGCAGCTTTTCTAGGTATCTGAATATTAGTTAAACATGTTCACACGTTTTAAAACGCAGAATGAAAGCTGCAGTTTCACATGGGATTTTCAACCCATACAAGCAGCCAATAAAAAAATGCATATTGTAAATACAACATATATACAATTATATAACTGAAACTCTAACAAATGTGATAATGGTATTTCACTAATGTGTGTCCACCATGTGTCTAAGCAAACATACTGTATGCTTTTTTTAACAGTTTGTATTGTTCAAGTGTAGTTGTTAAGTCAATACAATTTATAAATGTAAAATCTGAAAGAACAAGGCCTCTACTGCCAACAACTGAATTAAAAAAGTGGATAAAGTCTATAAAAATGCATTTTCTATAAATAGAAATAGAAAAATAGAGTTGTGGTTGAAATGGACCCTTACACTCCAAAAAATATCTTTATAGAAATGTCTTCTGGTTTCCCAAATGATCTTCCAAATGACCATAATAAGCCTAAATGAGTGTGGGGGGATTGATTGAGCGTAACTGTTGGTATTATCTTTTTTCATACTTTTAATAGAATGTGTGAAATTTAAACTGCAAATGCACACTTTGAAAATATGATGCCAGCCTAATGGTGTGTGAGTAGTAATCTGCATTATTAAAAGATTTGCACATTGTCTGCACTTTGACTGCGTTTTCAAACATACTTTCACTTTTTCAACGAATATCAACGCGTTTCAAATTCAGTTTCCAAGTCAGACAGCAGACAGAGGAGGCAACTGGCATTAGGGTCACAGAGGTCATCTGTGATCGGTTTTATCACCTAAAAAATGAACGAACAAGTGTTGGATGAATTTGTTATATTTACACTTTTTTTCACATTGTGAAAACCTTTGAGATTTGTGTGAATCTGTGTGTAAAATGTACATAATGCTCATTTGCCAACTCCTTGCTGTTTGAAGAGGTAAAGAAAATGGAGGCTTTGCCTGGCTGCTCAGGGTGTCATGAATATTAAAAGAAACAACAACAGAGCTAATTTGAGCTAATATAAAATTCCCGATCAGATAGACTAAATGTGTTTTCAAAGTGAATAGCATATTAATGTCTCTGTGTAATTCTGAGGTGAATATTATGCATAGAAATACACTGGTAATAATTTAACCTCAGAAGTCTTTGGATTGAATTGAAACATTGCACGCATAAAAATCAGTGTAATGATTTCTGCTTGTGTGTGAGTCAAGTGCTAATCAGAAACTAAGGATAACTAAACTAGGATAATTAAGGCTAGTGCAACTTAAAGACTTATTTATGAGCCTTCAAAATCAACAACAGAACAATATAGCCCAGTTTCCCTCCTGCAGAACTAGGACAAGGCCTACATTTGCAATGAAGGATTTTAAGTCACGTCTTCAAAAAAAAAAACACTTTCAGCTGTACAGCTTTTAGCATGATACCAAAAGTGGGACAGAATCATACAGGACACATAGGATGCTCCACCAAAACCAAAATAACTGCTGTATATGGGTTGCTGCTAAAACATGATTCAGGCACTGCTGTAGTTTCCTCTAAATGTCAGCAAATTTCATCATCATGCATCATGGCAAAACAAAACTTTAACTTGAACCTGACACCGAGCCAAAGCCACTGATCCATTTCCACCAAAATGACAGATCCAGGAAATACTAAGTCTAGGAAGTCTTCCACGGCTTTTACTCCCTCAGCTCCATCCAGCACACCTTCCCAAAATCACATTCCAGTCATGCATATGGATCAGCACCTGCTGCTATGGCAACAGACATCCGGCTTTGCCGGGCAGGCTAGTTTGGCCCGAATTGGTTGTACCATTTAAGAAAAAAAAAAAAAAAGAAACTTCACATGCCGCTGCTTTTCACACTGAAATGCCACTGGGCACTGTCAAGTGCTCTTGCTGAAAAGAGCTTCAGTGGGTGAGCCGTCAGCTGAGGCTGACTGCCCTGTCAAACCCAGCCCAAAGCACTGGACTTATTAGAAACACCATGCCTCACTAGAATTGAATAGGCGTAAAAATGACAGCTGATCTACACTAGAATGTAAGGGGTTTTCATATTGGAGAGAACAGTGTGAATCGACTCACTCACCTGTACCTTAGTAGATTAAGTGAACTCCAGAGAGAGGAAGGGAGAGGAGTCCTGCCCGTTTGAGGACAGGCTGGGGAGAGGGTGAGCCGAGCCTCCGGGGTCTGGATGGGACTGAATCTGAATGTATGACTATAACGTTTTTTAGATGGATTAACGATGTGTCCTTTTACATAATAAGTCTTCTGCGATCCTTCCTCAGAAGATGTTAAAACTGCAGTCTTGATGGTAGGCTACACTGTGTTGAGGTCCAGTTGGATCAGATTTCCCTGTGTCAGGGTAACAGAAGTTGTCGCAGCAGCTGGTTCCTTCTCCACAGGCCAAAGCAAGAAATCTCAGAAGTAGAGCTAAAGTAGAGAAAGAGAAAAAATTGGGACGGAGGTGTTAATAAAACTTTAATTACATTAAAGTCAGAGAAACATGCAAGGAGGGAGTGTGAGACGGAGATAAAGATCAAATCAATGCAAAACTTAAATTAACCAGACAGCCATGATTAGGTGCGAATACTAAGTGCCCTTTTCCTGATTAAAAAATTGTGTTTGCTCAAATAATATCTAATATTCCCAACATTTATCCATACCAGATTACAACCAGATCGTGTCTGATTATGTATGCAGGAACTGTATCAGTGTTTGACCGATAAATAGAGAAGACAGCTTCACCTTTGAGATAAGTTCCATGTTTCCCCATTTTAAGCAGGAACAGACTTTAAAGATTATTGAAACCTGCAGAGATCAGACACCCCACGAGTTATTTACTTTTTTTTGTACCAATATATACAGATTTGTTTTATTTTGACAGTCAAAAAGAGGGACATATTAACATATAGACACCTGAATAAGTGGACAACACTCTGAACAGCAGGTAGACTACGATTACAGTTTCATTGTGGCAACCCCTTAAAATCATGCAAGAACACGACAAATTCTTACAACTATACCAACGCAGAGAAGGACGTCCATTGAAATTAGTTTTAATTTTGCTGCAATTTGTGCAGAACCATTACAACTGCATGTCGTTCTGGGCAGTCTGTAGAATCCCCGAACAACAGCAACTGGTCCACACTGACCTGCACTTGGTCCAACTTGGCCTGATCTGTTCAGATGCACAAATCTTTAGCCACCCTTTAGCCCAAAGACCCGAGGAGCACGTGTCTAACCAAACAGGGAACAATGAAACAAAAGGAATGGGACAACCACCAGCTCATGTTATGCAAACACTCCCCACACAAACATGCATCGGCTGGGCAAAGAAAGCAGAAATACACATGGCCATCTCAAATGTCACAGCACATTTGCACGGGTCAACGCCAACTCGTCTGGCAGAAACCGGGCAGGGCCTCGGCGGCATTTGAGAGATATTAAGTGGTTTCAAGAGAGAACATAGCTGAATATCTTTTTTCTCCATCTACGTGAAAATCATCTAGCTTTAAGTAAAGGTTAGATGAGAGAGGGTCGGCAGGAGCGTGTGTGAGAAAGAGAAAAGAGGAGGAATATAGAAAGGGATCAGAGGGAGGATCAGTTTGGAAGATGGAGAGAATAATAAAGTTAAATGTCAGAAACAGGAGGTTACTGACTCTAACCTCATGAAGATGGTGGTCTTGAGAATGTGTGGGGGTGGCATAAACAGGAATATCAAAGCACAAGGCAGGAGGGGGCAAAGAAAAAAATCTGGTGAGTGATGTCTGTGGATTAACTGAAAACAGAGAATAAATGTGCTTTGAAAAAAATGAACTGAACAACAAGCACAGCTTCATCAAGGCCCACACCCTAGAGGACGTGTAAAAACAGAGGGCAAATTAAAAGAAAAAGCTCTTAATGAGTGAGCGAAGAGAGGTGACAGAAAGTGTGTGATGGGAAAACCAGGCCAGCTTTTCTCTGAACTATAGCAGAGGAGGGAGGATCAGAGTCAGTGTAGATTCAGGGCAAAATAAATGGGTGAAAATTATGTTTTGATCCACTGCAGTGCCCAACAGTAAGCTTGAGGCCATAATCCATCAAGTGTCAGAGAGAGAAGGAGAGAAATGGTGAGATATGGCAGCGAAGGAAGGGAGGGTGGACAGCGAAGGACATGAGGGGAAAAGGTAAATGGAGTCTGGGGATGAATGAAGAGTAGGAGAATTTAGAAGTGAGGGCAGCCCGTTAGACTCAGCGAAATGAAGATGGATCCACTCAGAGAACTATTTAATAATTTACCAAGAAGAGATGAGGCATGAAGTCCACATATGTGCAAAATCAGACTGGTCTGTGTCTGTGCAAATGAAGTTGAAGTTGTGGCTGCACTTGGCAACCAATATATAATTAAGACTTTGATGAGAGAATTGAAATTCACAATTTTATGCAATTGTCTGTTTTAAAATGTAGTCCCTGCCGATTTCCTTTATCTGTCAGCGAATCAAATCCAAGCAGATGAGTGGCTCTGTTGGCTCCTCCTAATTGGCTGTTACTTGGCTCAGAGTGGTGTCATCTGAAACTTCTTAAAACTGATAATTAACTGACATAATGTGAGTTTTTCTTTTTTTGTTTTATTTGATGACACATATCTGCCTGTGAAACTACTAAAGAGAAAAATATCTTTGGCTTAATTACCACGATTTGACATTATTTCAGTTGAAGTGTAGAAATGTTTTTTCCATGTGCAATAATCCGTGAAATATTGTTACCTAGGGGATTCACAGGACTCCGAGATATGTGCTCAGTATTATAATGAAAACTGGGATTCAAATGCTGACTACAAAATGACTAATATGTTTGTTTTTATATTATGTAATGCCTTTATCTTATAGACTCTGGATTGTTTTTACTGCTTTAGATTTTTTTTATTCATTTTAGATCCACTTATCCACCATTCGGCATTGCAAATAAAAACATGTTGGCATTGAATATAATCTGGGGTTTTGCAGAGTTATCCAATGTTGACGTGATCCAACTACAAATGTTTCTGCCGTGTCAAAATTCTTGACAACAGTGATGTTGCCCAGCGGGTACAATGTGAATATTACCAATAAGAATATTGGCTAAAACTACAAATATATGACCCACGTTGGAGTAAACCAGAATTGTCCTTTAAGCTGAAATGAAACCTAATGTGGCAATGAGAGAGGGGGAAGTTGGAGGAAAATAAGAGGAAGGGAGGAAGAGTAACAGAGCAGGAAAGCGACTGCGAGAGCCCAAACAGCTGGTTGGGCAGAGATCTGGCAACGAGTGGTGGAGGTGGACGGACTGCGAAAGACGAGGCTGAGGAAGAGGACAAACACACACGCGTTCATGAACACATCTGCAGCATGAGCTCGCACGTATATGCAGGTAGGGAAGGAGAATGAAAGCATTAACAGATAACAAGGAGGAGGAGGAGGATGAGGAGGACGAGGGGAAGAGGAGGGAGACTTTAAAGGTGAAGGAGGATCAAACGGAGATCCACAAAGAGAGGAGGGCGATGGGGGGGTTGAGTGGGTGACTGCATGTTTCCCATTAGTCTGTTGTCCCTGGCAACCATAAAGTCGCTTTCTCTCCCTTTTCTTGTTGTTTCACTTTTTCTCTTTTCCTCACTGCAGACCAAATTATATCTCTTTAATGCATATCCTAACTACTTTATTCTCCTCCCCGCTGGCCCAGACTATCGCTCCTTCTCTTTCATCTACGCCTGAGTCGTGCAGCTTTTCTTCAGTGTTTCTCTCATCTCGCTGCAGTCTCATGACTTTCTTTCCTCCTAATGACCATTTTTTTTCTTCTTCTTCTCTTTCCCTGCTCCCACGCTCCCTCCTGCCCATCCTGTCCCTCCTGTTCTTTCGGTCTTTTTAAAAAGGAATCCTCACTCTCTTCTCTTTCCCTGCTTGTACCATCCAATCTCCTGTTGTCTTTGTCTGAGTGGGTGTGTGGATGACATTCGGATGACCGCCACGCAGCCAGAACCCACTGTTACTGCCACTACCCACAGTGCACCACTCCAACCCGCCCGTAGAAATACCTCCAGCCCGACAGCCTCATGTTAGTTGGCTGGTTTGTCAATGGGGACAAAGTCACGCCCACATGCTGATTAACAGGAGCACACACACAATACACACACAGACGCAACACTGACCTCATCTTTTTCTAACACCTAAAACAATGACAAACTTGGCCGTGCACGCAAAACCATCACATAAACAGGCTCACTTATCACTTCAACATCATGTGGAAATTGGCTTGGGAAAAGTCGATTAAGAACATTCTCCTCTGAGAAAGACACTTAATCCAGCCAATCGCTCCAGTGGAAGCGTTCACTTGCTACTTGCGAATGAGTAAGCATGCTTAGTCAGCCCTGTCTGAGTAAATATAAGCTGAAATGCAACTCGTATGCCACGTAAGACCAACCCGGACTTCACGCCAGCAACCATTACAAATGTTGTCATGGCCAACGCTGCCCTCACAAGCATCCGTCCTTCCAGCAGCAGCACAGCTCCTGCCAGGTTGAAAGAACAGCGGTTGAACAAATGACTAATATCAGAAAAACAACTAGTCCGCCCAATGGGAGGAAATGGGGTAAATGAGAAACAAGCAGGGGGGAAATAGGTGTTGTTTCTTTACAAAGAAAAAAATACTTTGGTGTATGACAAAGGCTCATTTTTCACTGTTTTGTATCTGTTCCATCGACCAATAGATTTGAAATGAAAAATGCTGACTTTGAGCTTTCTCCCAATTCTGCAGCTTCAAGGCTGTCACATCCATACTGTGTTAACAGTATAGAATTTGAGGCATATTTTCATACATAGTTCCCCAATTGTAGAACAGTGCAGGCAGTGAAGGACAGAACGTTTCAGGGCAGCGAATATGTGCAGGTGTTAAAAGCTAAAAAGCTAAACTTTGTCAAACAGTATTCAAGAGAGCTTGTAGCACTGTTAAAAGCTGTAATGCCCCCCATTTCGCTGGCTGTTACTTTGTTAGTATGTAAAAGCCGAAGAGGCAGGAGAAAACAAAAACCTCTGTCAGTGTCAGACTAGATGTGCACAGCTGTGGCTATTTTCTGAAAGCATTACGTACTAGTGCAAACCTGGGATTTACCGAACTTGAAAAGTTTGTCATGTTTCGAGTCAACCAGCAAACTGTATAATTGTCTTTTTTCTAAGAATTTAAAGCAGAATATTAAATTAGAGCTGAATTAACTCTGCAAAATTAAAATTAAACTTAAATAGGCACCTCATTAGGAAGCTTTCTGACCTGGTTTTCAAATAAAATGTGATGTTGTATGATTTGGCCAATCAGCTTTATTAACTTTATTGAATTATTTTAGAAAATCATAATTCTTCCTTAGAGTTAGAGGGAAGCAGTCAAAGAGTCTTTATTGGTGAAATGTAATAGTTTTCTAGGAGTGGAAGAAAAAAAACATGATTGCAGTTGTCTTGAGCACTGAGCAATTATTCTAGTAGATCCATTTTCTCCAAGTCATTAATTGAGCCTTGAAAACATCAGTGTGTGATAACTGTCCTTTATCTGAGTTGTTTAGACGTTGCAAATTGAAGCATGTGCTTTAATGGTGCAATACGAGCCTCGTATCATCTTTACGGCTGCTGGGTTGTTTCACTGGAGTGAATCTGTGGAATTATGTGGAAGCCACTGTTCATTGCGCTTGGAAAAATGGGATGCGTGTGGATTAAATACGAACATGACAATGGCCACAGCCCGTTTTTTGTATTACTACTCCCTTGGTGCCATTAGAAGATCCCAAATACACAAACATTCATTCATTTACATGTATACTGCACAGTCTCATCCCTGTGAAAGAATTTCCACTGCATCTAAATGAACCAAATTGCTGGTCAGCCCAACGGCTTCCCTTTGTCATCCGCTCCACCTCCTCCATAAAAAACACTATCTCACCCCAACAGCGTTAACCACCACACCATCACTGCCTATTTAGCTCTGCCTCATAATCACAGGATCAGCCGCCGACAGCCAGGATTGATGGTGATAGAGGGACAAAAAGAAACACTGGAAAGGACGGAGGTAAGATTTGAACCTCGTTAAGGAGGGAGAGAGGGAGGAAAGAGGGAGGCGGAGGAGGGTGGAGGGTGGTGGTGGTGAGAGGAAGGCAAACATACAGCCATTTTGGCAAAGTCGGAGCAAATCAAAACAGATGACTCAACAGGATAAAAAGAAGGATTTCATGCAGCCAACGCACCCCTGATGTTGAGAAAGATGTAAAGTAGGAGGGAGGCACGGAGGGAGAAGAAGGGGATTTTATTCTGAGCCTGTTTGGTAATGTAGGCCTAAACGCCTTTTAGAACAGAGAAAGAGAAAAGATGACAGGGTTGATGTGGAAAACAGGGATTAAAAATAAAGTACAAACGCAAAGATGGGACAGATGAGGAGAGGTAGGCCGTCCATTTCACTTTGAATCTGAGTTTCTCCTTTCCTGTCATTTTCTTCCATCCCCTCTCTCTCCTCTTCACTGTCTCTTGGTATTCGCCCGCTCTGTCTATTTTCCCAATGGAATACGGTCGCAACTTGGAGATTACCAGCTGCTCGCTTTGAATTCACAACCACTTTTCACTCCACTTGGCTTGCTCCTATAGTCGCTCTGTTTCATTTCTGTCTTTGTATTCTTTCTGCAGCTTTTCTCTTCTCTTCCTTTTTTCTCTCTTCTTGCTCTGTTAGTGGAAAGCCAGAGTCTGGGTTCAAAAATTGTCTCAACACCCAGCAGATTATCAGCGTGCTTCACTTTAAATTCATGTCTTCTCTCCACTTCCCGTTCTCCCTTTCTTTTTGCTCTTTCCATATACTGTACATTCTCGCTCAACAATGCAGTTGTTAACATGTTGCTGCATACATTGTGTGCATCCCTGGTCCAATCAAGAAACGCTGTTTTCCCCTGTAATCGTTGCATCCTGAGTGTTGGAAATCAGAAAATGTTGGCACACTGAGGTGAAATGCATCATTCTCTAATCTCTAAATTGAATCAGTGCAGTCTCTCAGATGTCGTGTTTGATAGAAAGGGGATGAACAGATGATACAAAGACTCCATTCAATCAAAACTGCTCCTTTCCTACAGTTTTTCACTTTAATGAACCCTATAATTTTTCATCTTTCTCTCGTTTCCTCCTTCTTACTTCTCTCCATTATTTTCCCTTTACTTCTCTTCATGTTTTTCTACTTTTCTTTTCTTTGGTCTTTTAATCATCTTTATCTCTTAAGATGCCTCTTATTCATTCTCTCTATCTTCTACATCCTTTCTTTGTTCTTCACCGCCCACCTTCTTCATGTCTCCTGAATCTGCATCAATCCCAAGGAAAACCTGGATCAACAAACAAAGACCCTGCTAGAGTCATGTGATCCAATGAGGTTTGTCCATGTGTTCGCACCCATTGATCCCAACTGATGAACCATCAGGATGTTTCTGTTCCCCTTCCTTAATTGGCCCTGACAATGCACTATGGCTAATCTATGGCTGAGATCAATCTGACAGTGACAAACAAGAGCCAGGCGTGTGTGAATATGTCTTACCTTTGCAAATGTAATTGGGATTAGTGCATCTGCAGCATATCAGTGGACAGTTTCAATAATGAGGGCAATGCATGTTGGCCTACAGTGCAGTCGGTATTAGTAAATTAGTAATTTAAGTTTCATACTGGAGTACAGTATAATTTAAAATAAAAGCCATTATTCTAATAATGGCACGTCTCAAATAATATCGGTTTGGCTGACTGGAATATTGCTGTGAATTGTATTCTATGTAACAGGTAAACACATAGGAACTTTTAAGTTCACATCAACAGCAATTTGAAATGGAAGCAGACCAGAAAACCGATGCATCTTACTAAAATATAAAATATATAGCCTACAAAATTGGGAACATTAGAAAGGTCCGTCTTTTTCTTTGCATACACACACAAGGGACACTTTGACATGTGGACATGACACGACTCTGTGATCAAAAGATTACCTGCTCTACCACCTGAGATACTTACCAAAAACAAACTGTAAAATGTAATAAATAACACTAACTCTCTCTCTCTCTCTCTCTATATATATATATATATATATATATATATATATATATATATATATATATATAATATTTTTAATTCATTTCATTTTCATTTCAACATTTTCCATGTGTAACCACATTACCTTGTTTCAGTCGAGTCAGTTTTGCTGGGGGCCTGCAAATGTTCTTTTTTCAATTTGTACTGCAAAAGTATGTGAGCTATGTTTTACGTTTTGTGGAAAGTTGTCATGATCTGTTCCTTTTTGTTTTTTTGTCACGTTCTAGCCCCAGTCATCTGTGGCCCAGTTATCTGTGTCACTGTTTTTCCCTGTCTCCACTTCTGCCCACTGGGCCATGGACTCTTTCTCTGTTCCCCTGACCTGCCGTCCCCTTACCTTCCACAAGATGCCCTCTGACTTTCCGTTCCTTTCCCCATCACCTGACTTCCCCACCCATCTCCACTCCTCTCTCTGCCTGTCAGCCACTCCTTCCTCATCAGTTCAATTCCCTTCACCTGTTCCCTCACCTGCCTCTCTGATCACTAATCACTCAGTTATATATACCGGCCCACTTTCTTTGTTTAGTTGTCAGCTCTTTATTTCTGTATCTCTATGTCTCTGTTGTCTGTGCTGAGTTCTGATGTGCCTTGTCTCTGGATTACCTGTTTTGTCACCTGCCTGCTCTGGACTCTGCAATTTTGTCGTTCTGGATTTTCTGTTTGCCTCACCAAGTGTTTGTCTCACTATTACTGGAATAAACTCTTCGTACTATACCTGCCGGTCTCCTCATCTCTCCTCTCTTCGACTGGGTCCTACCCCTGCCAACTTGCTACTCCCTGTGACAAAAGTAGAATTCGTCTAACAAATCTGTGGTTTACATCAGTCAACGTCTAACTAGACAGGTAAACAGTAAACGGGAAACTGACTTAAGAGCGGAAGTATCTGCTTCAAAAAATACTTTCAACGTGCCTGAAACTGTAATAAACACTAACAACTAATTTTCTGTAAATCTGTCAATGTACACTATACCATTTGTCAGGACTGTCTGCGTCTCTCTCACAGCCGTCCTAGTGAAAGCATGCTAATGTAACCATATCAGATGTTTAACTATTGTTTAATGGCCAATAAACTACATTTCTTCAGACTATCACTTGTTTAGTATTAATGTTGAACATCTAAACAGGACTAGCCAGCATAGTCATCATTTGGTTCAACTAGTTGGCCTATTTTTAAAACATAAAAAAATCAATGTTTCTGCAGCAGCAGCTCTAAACCATCTCCCAACACATTAAAAGGAATGGTTCAATATTTTGGAAAATACACAGTTTTGATGTGCAACTCCACCTAAGATTATTATCAAATTATTGGTTTTACATCTCTGTTTATGTACAAGTTAAACAAGATACTTTCTGTGATCTAATGTTTTTAGCTACGAATATTTATTCACTTTAAACCGAGCTTCCAGCTGCTTCCAGTCTGTATGCTGAGATGGACTAAACATGACCTGAGTTCACTTCTTCTCAAATAAGAAAGCAAAAAAATGAAGTAATCCTTTAACTAACTCCAGCGTATCAAGGACAAAATTGTATAAGTAAATAGGAATTTTTCTATTTCTGTGGGTTAACAGAGAGAAAGTATGACAATAACCTTCAAAGTCTTCAAGGAAACTGCATACACACACAAATACACACAATTCATATCCTGGAGTTGTGCCAAGCGGGCATAATGAGTATCTACCCTGCATTTGGCTGTTGGGGAATGATCAAATATGGTGGAGAGCAGACTCTAAAATGTCCCCCCAAAATGGACTTAGTTTTAATAACTCTGATAAACGCAATTAATTAGTCTCTGCAAGTTGCTGCTGAATCTGATTTTGCTTCGAATTGATGGCATCAAGGTTACCTTTGCGCATGTTCACTGTAAAGTACTTTGGATAGCAGCTTCCATCAAAGAGGTATTCCAATTAAATGTGTGTGTAGGGTTGCACTTGCTCTCTGTCACACACACATACACACATGCGTACGTAATAGCCACAAGACATGGATTAATGAAGAATGAGCCAAATGGGTACATTAATATAAACGGGAAATGATAAAATAAAATGGATTTGTGCAAATGACCATTAAGCCACTTTATATCTGTACACAGCATTTTGTTTTGTGTCTTCACTAATTAAGCTAAAATATGTGGATAAATGACTTTCTTTTTTTGTTATTAGTCTTGTATGGGTTTTTTTCTTCTTCTTCTTATAAATCTCCATGACATGGTTGCTGGCCAATTAGTGCTGCTGCTTGGGCTGGGAGTTGGCATGGAAACCCCACACAACAGGCCAAGGTGTCAGCGGGGGGGCAGGATGTGGTGGGCGAAAAGAATATAAATACCACAGCGTACGAAAACAACAACAAAAGCCTTAACCTAAACAGAGTCAAAAAGCATATGGCAGCCCTTGCAGTGCGGAGTAGGTGGGACGCATGCAGGAGCTCATGACAGACTTTGGAGGTGGAACCAGAAGAAATAGATGATGAAAGAGACCATAACGAGCTACTCTGTGTCACTGGTCTGTCTATTTATGTGTTTCAGTTGAAGACAGCAACCAGTGGCCAGCAAACCTGCCAATATTGCGATTAATCTGTTGCCGATAGAGGTCAATAAAAGTCTGATTACAGGTTTTCACTTTAAGCTGAGCATTTTAAGATCCCAGTTGCTCCAGAGCTCCCAGTAGCAAACAGTGCACTACTAGTGTTGTTCTGGGCTGATACTCTCTCGGATTGGCTAACTACACATACTGTATAAATATGTAAATGTAGAGCAGGTTTGATTAACTAATTTTAAAACCTCATCTGGTAAAAAGCCACCGCTTCATTCAAGAGGCACTTGGCTTTTCAAGTATACAGTCTTTATTTAGCACTGAACTGTTGAGGTCTTTATTATAGTAGTTCACTGGGTAAAGCAGAGCATTGAATGTGAAGATTTTCTGCATGGATTGTGCTAAAAGAGCGTGCAGGTCGACAAACCTTACGTGAACTAATGTAGATTCAATAAAAACATAGTTTTAATGAAAAAGTTTCTCATGATCTGCCTTGCAGAGAACACATGACCTAAAGAGATGAAAACAAGAGATAAAGACAAATATACTTGTCAGGACAAGTGCAATACTAATTTTCCAATGAAGCCAGGGTCTGCTGCAGTTGTTCTTCTATCCACAGTTGTATACCTTTTTGTGTTTTGGGTGTAGTTGGCCAGAGTGACGCTCTCCCGCTGGTATATGGCTGCCAGAACAGCGGGGCGAGCAGAGGCCCGCTGGGTGTTTAGGGAGCCTCTGTGAATGATTTTAATGACGTGGCAACAATGTAAGGACAGGCATCCATTGACCAAGTGTGGGCAACAGCCAAGAGCACAGCATCCTCTCTGTGGGACAGCAGGGAGACTGGCTGAGCACAAAGGCTGCAGTGGAGAAGGATGGGCTTTTTTTTAATTGTCTTTCTCTCCTTCCTTTGAGTTTCCCTTTCGCATCGGACTTGTCAAAGTGCCAGTTTGTGATTCCATTTTAAGGGTTTTAGCTCCTGCTCTCATCCAGAGTGACTCGATCAACATGGAAGCCCATTGATATATGGGTGAAAGACTCTCCTGATATCAGGATGACTAAAAAGCTTTTCAGCTGAGAAAAGTTCGACATGGTTAGCCTGCAAAGTAGTTGGAGACTGGAAATACTTGGAATAATTGTAGCTTTTTTGTTGCATAACGCTGGTTTAAGGATAATTAAAATGATTAAAAAAAAACACAAAAGCAGCCAATGAAAACAGTACTCTAGGTGCAACTGCAGACCTTTTCTTGTGCACATGGTCCCTGACATTGACGACAACCGGGTAAGGAGCACTTGCAGTCAGATACAAAATGCAAACAAACCCCATATGATCAATATCAATTATTTGAAGGCAAACACTGAAATCATTACAGACGTGCCTTGGTTTTTCATTCGAAATACATTTGGTAAAAGTGTTAACATAAAGTGCTAAAGCAAAAGTTCATCATGTTGAGGGCTGGATGAGAATATCAACACAGTACAGTACATCTGTCTGTGAATATGAGGTCACAGACAGCAGCTGTTTAGCTTAGCATAGCAGAAAGAGTGGAAACAGCTATTTCTGATTGTGTCTGTGAAGTCTAAATCATCTACCATGCTTTTGTTGAGTGTATGCAGCTATTCTCCCTGCCTGCAGTGCCTATTGTGAGAGGCAGAATAATCCATGGCACTTGGGGTTGAAATACAATACCTATTATTTCCAGTTTCCTCCTACTGTTATGTGTACAGTTACACCTACATGAACCATGAATACACACACACACACACACACACACACACACACACACACACACACACACACACACCTCTACCCACACTCACCCAGGCATCATTTCCATACGGTTGTTTTGATGCATCCATGATGCTTAATTTGCATAATACTCATTTAAAAGGCTGATTGTTTGCTGATTGGCCAGAGCACCCTTCCGCCTGTTTAATCATTCATCTGGATGACCTGCGCTTAATGGGGTTGGCCGACCCAATGATACGCTTGGCTTCTCGTAACGGCGGCCCACACCCGTTATCCAATCAGTGAACTGGTTGTGAGTCGGTTTCACTAACTGGTGACATATGGAAGATGTGTTCTAATCATTTATGCCATCATCGCTCAGCATGAGGGATCTGTAGCAGCGAGGTAGAGCGCAGAACACAGGAGTGCACTTTCAGCCAGCTGCTGGCTTCTTTTACTTCTTTGTGGCTTCCCAAATTGACTGAGAGACACACACTTTCTTTCCCAATTGCTCTTGTTTATGCATCTCTCACACGCATTTCATCTGATTTAAAACAGGGGATTAGTCGGCAAAAGCTGGCGTTTTATTCTCTTTAGTTGTTTACTGCAGCTAATATCTGGAAATGAATAGACTTCATGCAGCCGGTTATTTCAGCAAAGCAATATCACAGTCTGAAGATTCATTTCAGTCTTGCCATAGATTCTCAGGAAACACATGTTGTGAGTGTGACATTGGTTGCTGTGGCAACCCATGTGGTAACCATGCAGCTAATAAAACATAATTCTGTTTGCCCGTTTCTTTTTTTGTTATGCATTCAACTTTTAAAAAATGTTCAGTTAGTACACTTGCGTCAATAACGATTATTCATAGCCATTAAACCCTGGAGGGAGCTGTTTGCTGTGATTATGCGGGGCTTCATTGCTGCCAACATGTGTTATCTGCCACACCATTTTTACCTATAATCACAACAAATAATGCCTTGTTGAGGTTTATTGTTAACTACTAAGACTGCTTATTTAGCCCTGTATTCCCTGAGGATTCTTAAAATGAATTCCTCCTTCTCAAATAACTCAAGATATTTTGACACACAGTAGTGTTCTCTTATTGAACACTCAGCGTTTGGACACATTTTTTACATGTAATATCTTAAATTAAATCACAGAGTTAAATTAAATACTCCGGTGAAGGACAGCCAAGACTGATGCTTTTATATAATCTCTTATAAAAATGAAGGCCCAGTTTATAGCCTTGTAATGTCGACTTGGGTTCCAAACTCTTTCTGCAGCTGTACCCCATTATGCAGTGGATTTCATACAGCACCAGTTGCTGATGGTGAGAAGTTTAATTCAACCTCTCTTGGCATACAACACCGGAAAGATTCAATTTCCCCCTTAAGCTTTTTTAATAAATATATATTGATGCATTATACTCAGATAGTGCCTTTAATATCACCCTGGACACTTTTTTCCAATTTTATATGAGAGTGAGTGAACTGGATTTGGGTGAGTTTGGGGGATTGACAGAAAAGTTTTGTGCGGGGTGAAATTGGAGCCGTGCTATCATAAATGGCCTTAATCCACGAGTCCTCTTAGGACAGCCACATAACTGACAAATAATAGTTGGCGATGGATTCGCTGACATTTATTTGGAAGAGAGCGCACAGTCGGCAGGTATCTTATGGAACAGATATACAGCTCTGTACTCTGAAAAGTGCTGCTTGCTATGTACATATGCCTGGTTTCCTGTCTCCTTCTTTACACATTCATTGATTCACACAATAGTTGCCACTACTTCACTGAACTGCAGTGCAGTTGTTGCATTAATCTTACCATTTCATTCTGCCTTGAGTTAATTATCCTTGGTTCCTGGATTCATTTGACTTGTCTTGGTCATGCAGGACCAAATTAACTGCAAGCGGTTGTACCTTGTTTTTGTTTATTCTTTATGCTTCAAGGTTATACTGAGAAATCAATGCTGTAATGCTGCAGTCACTATATCTGCTCAGTTTATTTCATGACTTTAGAGCCATGGCATCACAATGATGAACTCGGCGCACAGTTTGCAATACCATTTTATGTATTATAGTTGTATTATAGTCTGTCTTTGTGCTGTTTGTCTCTGTTGCATTTGATCACTTTATGTTGTCATGAGTTGTATTATGTTAATAGGTTTTGTGAATAATTTGTTTACACTGCAACAAGAGGCTACCTGCTGAGTTGATGTTAATACTAACAATAATTTGCTGTTCATCTGTCACAAATGGTGCATGCTGAGAGCAGCATTTTAAACATGACCAAATGTCATTCACAGGTACTTTTTTGTCAAGGAAATGACCATTTATAGCAAATTATAGCAAATTGTTACACAATTACATTTGGTAGAATCAAACTTTCCATTAACAAACAGAAATGCACATTAGATCTCAGTAAAGTCAACAATATCAACATTTTCAACACATAAAGAGGAGTCTGGGGTGATGGAGGAAGCTGCAGGAGCAAACTACACTGGCAAGAAGGCAGCTCTGTAGAGCTGTCGCACTGTGTACCTGTGTGAATATGTTTTGATGCTACTAGTCAATCAGGTGATGTATGAGCCACTGATGATGAAGCATAAATTAAACAGCTGTTAGCTGATCAACATATGCAAGTGTGACTGCTGGAATTAACACACAATTATTATTTAAAGGGGTATTTAGCTTTGCACTTCCTAAAGATTGGGGGAATCACAGAGACAAAACAAGAATAGTCAAAATTCAAACTCTCCTCACTGTTGGTCTTCAGAAAGGGACAAACATAGAATCCTACATTTCCCATCCCGCAACGCTAGCATCAATAATCAGAACCCCCTTGCCTCCTAAATACCCACTTCTATTAAAATGTTTAAGTCTCTAGCTCAAGCCGAAATAACCCTGATGACATTACTATGGCATCATCAGTGTTATTTGTTTTCACACTTAACAAAGCTCCCTTCAGAGCCACTGAAGTCTTTTTACAACTGTATTCAGAAGCTGGGTAGTATTTCTAACAAGTAAACTGAACCTTATATGTAAAATTGATGGAGTGCCCCTTTTAATGAGAAGAAAAAATTATCCCACAAAACTTAATAACCTTTGAAAAAGATTAAAACAGCTGTATCTTTCAGCAATTCACTGAAAATGCCGTACTTCTTCTACAACAGTAATGTAATAACTAAAATATATAACAAAATGTAATACAGTCAAACAAATTCACCTCGGACTGTGCTTAATTGGTCGTCATTATTAAATATATCAGATCTATTTGTGAAGCGACAAAACTAGATTTGTATCATGTATTTAGGAAATAGCAGCAGGCTGTGACTGGTAAAACAGTTATTTTCCACTTTAGTTTGACTACTGCTCCTGCGAGTTGGCATAATGTATTCGTTATTATCGATGTTTCGTTGCAGTGCATGATAGCTCCTGTGCTGTGGGACAATGCATTGCATTACATTGCATCACACTGTTGCCCTCTCGCTCTGCAGAGCCACAGAATCCTTGACGACATGCTGGGTAAACACTGCTGTCACCCACTGAGTGTGGACTCTGGCTTTACACTGGAGCAAACACAAGTTACTCAGAGACAGGGACAGTTAATCGTGGAATCTCTCTTGTGTTTGAGGCTTTTCTGCCGCACTGCATCACACTTCAAGAAAACGGAGGCCAGCAGATAGTGTGCAGAAGGGTGAGAGATCCGCCTTTGACCGTCACATAAATAGTACCGTGAGAGCACCCAAAATAACGAAAAAAGTATCAGTGAACCAAGCGTTCTATTCTTGTATACCACTTCCCACCGCAGCCTTTCCTTCCTGTTCATACACACACATTCTCAACTTGCGTAATGTTTTGCCTCACACACACTCACACACACCCACACACACACACACTGACATGCCAGCTCATTGTGCCACCTGGGGACACAGAGGGCAGCGTTGTGGGAAAAGTAGCAGGCTACCCTGGGGCCATTTGTTTTATCTGTGTGTTTGTTTCTTTGTGACAGTGTCCACGTGTGTGTGTGTGTGTGTGTGTGTGTGTGTGTGTGTGTGTATACACTTGTACTCACTGTAAGTCACTGTAAAGGAAAGCATCAGCTAAATGTAAATGTGATGTATGTATTTGTGTCTATATGCATGTGTGCAGTTCATACTGGGCCCCCAGGGAAAAGTGTCAGCACATGTCCTGCTGAGTATCCTCTGTGTATGTGTGTGTGTGTGTGTGTGTGTGTGTGTGTGTGTGTGTGTGTATGCGTAGGATTTTCAAGTGTGTCTATGTAGGGCAGAGCATATGCTGACTCCATTATGTACATGCATGAAGTGGTAAGTTGCAAAGTTAGTTTCATGCTGTCGGCAGTGATGGTGTGAGTGCAGCTGCTCAAAGAAGCGCAGCTTACACTTGTGCATCGTACAGTTATACATTCTCAACATGAGTGATTCCAGTCCCTGTGGTGATAAAACACCTGTCCTTAGTCCTGAAGGTGAGACAGCAGGAGACTGTTTATAGTGGGCTGTCAAAACAGCTGACAGTCTTTTGTTTCCAAGAGTGTGCAAATAAAGCTGGACATGTTGCGTCCGACGCTGTGTCTCCAATTCTGTAGTACATAATAATTCCAAGCAGGTTTTGAGTATGTAATGTGTTTATACTGGAAAAATGATAAAGTAAAAGTCAGAATGCATTTTAAAAAAGCTTTGATTTTTAAGTTGTTGTACACAATTCTCAAAGGAAATGGAGAAGCTTCTCGCAGCTGGAAAAAAAAATGAAAACTGAATGTGGATGGTGGTTAAACAGTTTCAGGTACAACTCAGAAAACAATTTTTGGAAAAACATTTCCCTGTAGCCAGTGGCATTTTAAAGTGACAGTTTGATTGATGTCCACACTGATATTATTTCACTTCCTGCTGGTATAGCATACTAATTTCTTGCAAAAACTATGAAGGTTTAATATTTGCAATATTGGTATTGGTATTCTTGAAACACAGTATCCGGCTCTCTTAAATGATTATTCAACCAAGGATCTATCTTTTAAGTTTTAAGTACTATGGCAAAAAAACACTGATCAATGGCGGACAAGTGGATGATACTGTAGGGGTCGTTTAAATAGTTGTAATGGTCCATTTCATACGATCATGTATTTTTTTGCTGTGACTGTAGATCTCCATTGGAATCCATTGTAACTACTTTGAATTTGTCTGTTGTTAGAGACAGAAACTTATTTTTGTACTTAGGAGATTGTGTGTGTGTCTATGTGAGAGAGAGAGAGACAGAGAGAAGATCTCAGAGTGAGAAAGGAAGTGGGAGAAGAGGGAGACAGGGTGACAGGTGGGAATGTGAGTTGTCGAAATGCAAAACTTCATTTTGACAACTCTGGAGGATCACAGCAGGATCACAGCAGCCACGTCATCACACGCACAAACACACCTATGATGACACTGCCGTTCTTTGGTGCCCAAGTGTGATTCATCAGCATCAGATTACTTCATCCATGTTTTCCTCCTCACCCCCTGGCAGTTCACTGACCTTTGGGTAAACCAGGAAGACCCAGCCAGCGACACTAACAATCAGCCAACAACAGACTGTTTGTCCTCTCGGCCCTGGCATGACAAACATGGCAGGAGGCTGCAGCCAATGAGTCAACACACTGTGACCGACTAGACTTATGGGCAATATGGCCAACACTGGCACTGTTTGGACTGGAGCTTGCAACTATTTCTAATGAGGCTCAGGGTCGGGGGAGGTACATTACAGCAGATCACAATAATACAAATACATCATGTTTGGTGTGAAAATACACCAGTAGAGAATGTTTTCCTCTACTGATGATCTTTTTTTTTTTTTTTTAAATAGAATTAAAACTTGGTTTATTAGTAAGGAGTTAATCTGGTTACAGTATATATGTATTGGTGTAGTTTACAATGCTGTCTGAAACATACTAAATTAATTAAACATTAAATTAAAATCAGACAATTTCCTTTTTAAATTCTATCATCAACTATTCATTAGAGCCCCTATACAGAACCTTCTTTTTCTACATCAGCATGCTGTAGTAGATATTATTATGAAGTATTAATGTGGTGAGGAAAGGATCTATGTATGTAATAAAGAATTAGTAAATCGTCCTCAATGTAAGGAGATTCGGATGGTATTTAAATCCCATTGCCAGCTGGCTATTAATGCTACAGGGCCACACTGCTTGAGTACAGATGAACTCTGGCATTGCTCATATAAAACCAATACATTTTCTAAATGAAATTAATGCTGCTTGACTTGAATTGGATTGAAGGAAACAGATGAGAAGAATGAAAATGAACTGAACTGAAATTAACTGAGATGGCCAGTGTTACTGTCACAATACAGTTGTTTACAGCGTGTGCACCGCAGGGTATTTAATATACTGCTGCATTCAACAAGTAAGGTCATTTACTGCTATGTTATCTCATAAATCCTACTTGTGTATGCATGTTATTGGATTTATATCTTTGTGAAAATCAAGTTTTAGTTATTGAGAGTGAGGACATTTTTGGAAAGCAAGGCTATTTTGTCCAGTCTCCAAGTGTTGTTGACACTTGATTTTAGGTAAGATAAGATGGATTTGTGAGGACTGCTCAGGTTGTGGTGTGTACTCAACGAGGGTCCCCACAAGTGGGTACAAATGTGTGTATGTACGAAGACAGGACTATATACTGCTGTGTTCACTGACTTCCTGTTTTCCTTGAGGGAGAACTCAATAACTGAAGATTGTGCATATTGTAGAGTTCAAATGTTAGGATTTCTCATATTGGACTCAATGTACTCAATGGCTGCCTGCAAAATGCATTTTTTCCATTTTATGAGCTATAAATATACTTTAAAATGCATGAAGTCGTGGTGAATATTTTAAGATCCCAGTGGTTTGATTCATGAAACACCTGCCCTGTTTTTTGTCAGCTATCCCAAAACTCAATAAAATAACAGACAAACACAATCAACAGCCACTGACCTCAACTTTATTGCTGACTGTAAGGAGAGAAAAAAAGCACCACACACACGAAATGGAATTGTCTCAGAGATGGATGAGCTTGTGGCAGTATCTTTATACACATGGGTTACACAAGGTTGTAAACTTTCCATTGTAATGGCCCAATAGGAAGAGAGAGGTCAGTGCAACAGACAAGAGTTTAACAGAACACCAATAACGTTTTGTGGAGGCCACCAACAAGTCTATAAAAGTATTTGTCTTGGTCAGTTCCATTTTTTACTTCTTTATACTCCCTCACTGTAAAAACTCAGTACCTTATGTAAGGATATGAAAAGATCTTGTTAGTTAAAGAATTATTAGGAGAACATAATAAAAAGAAAATGTGCATTTATTGAAGTACAATTACTTAAAAAGGTAAGTGCACAATCAACTAAATATCATATTTTCTTACTAACCTTCAGTGATATCCAGCCATACAGGTATTTTACGGAGTGTGTAATTTAATTTGTGATGCTCACAGTATGGAAAATGTCATTCAAAAATTACAATTCAACAGCGACATTTTTACGCACAGAACATGCTGGGAACACATTTATTAGGAACTATTTCTTCGGGCGAAAGGAGCAATTTTTAAATATGGGATAATTAACCCTTTACCTACAATTTTGAAGTACTTGTATTTTCCTTTTATGGAATTGTAAACCTGTATTCTGCATTTTAGAGATAAATATTGCACTTTGTACTTTGTACTACATATATCTAACAGCTGTTGGTACTAGTTTCTTCACAGTTTTTACAAAACATCCAATAAATGCTTAAAATATGGTGCATTGCTTTAGATTAACCTACCCTACAGTATATTAAGTACTCCAATTTTGCACTACCTGGATCATAGAGCTTTGAAATTATCCAGTTATTGAATCAATAATTTAACATTTTGAAAGAGGCCATTCTTCATAATGAGTGCTTTTACTTTTGATACTATAAGTGAACTTGAGTAAAATTCGAAATAGAGGCCTTTTATTGCTATTTTCTAAGTCTTATATCAAAATACTTCATCCATCACTGGAAATATCTCTCTAGGTCAATGCGTCTAAAACCTTGTGTCCAATTTTACCCATAAAAATCATTTCAATGTCCCTACAGTCCTATTTTGTTTGATATGATACTCCAGGACCAAATGTCACAAGACAATGGATTAAACTCCAGCCAGGGAGCAGAGGGACTTTTACTGCTTAGCAACAAGCTTCGTTCATAGAGGGAAGTCAAAAATATCTCAGAGAATCAGCAGAGCCGTAAAACCACTTTCCTCAGTGTCACGACTTCCTATGATGTATATCTGTGGGGCCCCACAGCAGCTCAGAGTGAGGTCTCTGCTGTGTGGCGCAAATCAGACAAAACCAAAACCTTTACACCTGTAAAAACCAATAGGCTTTCATGGCTGGGCCAAACACTGAGGCTACTGCCAGGCTGACGACACGTCCAATACTGGCAACCATATTAAAAATTGATAAAGCCTCCCGGAGACGGAAAATGTGAGAACATGGGGGCGGAAAACAAAAAGCGAGAAATGGTGTGATACAGAGGGGGGAGGAGGGCAGAGGGGAGCAAGAGAGGGGAGAAAAGCTGAAGGGATAAACAAAAGGAGGAGGATCGAAGAGATGATGATTGGTGATGAAGGTGTAGCATTAGGGCATGAAGAGGTGGCTGGATTATTGAGTTTTGTCAATAAGACATGACCTGACTGTCCAAACACGATATGTATATTAGTGTGTGAAGAAGGCTTTTTCTTTTTCTCTCTGCTGTTCACAGTACAAACCTGTGCACATCATTAGTAACAGAGGGAACAGGAGGTCGAAGGTAGCAAGCAGCGTCGGATGATGCTTGTTGCCGCGCAACTCAAAGACGCAAGCGGCTTAGCATTAGCTAGGTAGCCTGAGAGTGAGAGAAGGGAAAGGTTAATGGTGCTGGAAATAAAGATGGGCAAGAGAGAGCTAACAAGGTCTATGTTTGCATTGGAATCAGGAGATAATGAACCCAAAGCGTGGCAACTTTTACGGTCTCATCTAAGGGGTTCGCCTACAGGAGGCAGTGAATCAGCTACCTGCTGTCATTTCTGGATTTAGATACAAACATACAGCGTGTCCTCAAAACAGAGATTAAAGCAAACACAGGGCTGCCACAAACCAAGTCATTAAAAGTAAAAGAAAAGGTGAAGTCAAGTGTCGTGATTGATTATATCTCCGGATTCTACTTGTGCCCCATATTAACACGCAATCGCCGCCTTAATCAGTTCAAAAACTACCTCCAAAGCCAACTTTTCTCCATCCCTCCTCCGCCCCTACTCACGTGGCTTCCTTGAACTCGTTGATGTCCTCCTGCACCTCCTTCTTCCGCATCAGGCATATTTTGTTTACCGTGCTAATCTAGCGTCTCATCTGCAGTAAGCCAGGGTTGGGCTGATTATAATGGCGTCATAATTAGCTGATTAGAGATGGAGAGAGCTCGTTAGGATGAGCCAGATGAGAGGACACTTGATTAGATAATTATTATCGTGTGTGTTTGAATACTGATACAAGTTATAATGCCACCATGAGAATCTATTAACCCTCTTAAGATGAAGCCACTATAGCAGTGTGTGAATGTCTATATGTATACCTGCCACATTTAGTTTTTGTCAGTATTGTTTTATATCCTCTACTTTCTGTTCGCAGTTTATTTATTTACTATATTTGTCGACATTTTTTTTTTCCTCTTTTATATTTTGGGGTAAATGTTTTTTCCAAACCCGACAGGTTTCCATTCTCTCATCCACACAGTTCCGTTGGTTTCTTAAACTTCATTTTCAGTTTATCACTTGTTTGTCTTTGTACAAGAAAGCAAAATTTAATCCCTCAAACATTACTTATCTGGCCCAGAACTACATCAAATAAAGACGCTTTTTACTGCTGAAAAGTTAACTTGCTGCTATACTGCTGGAAGCTGTTCTTGCTGTGTGATTTCCCGGCAGAAATCACTTTTTTTTTTCTCTGTTGAGACTGCAGCAACAAGCTTGAACCTACTGTATGGCTCACAGCAAGAAGTTAATATACTCTATGGGCTTATGAATGCTATTTTAAAGATATATGAGTAATCCTTTTTGTGAAACTGGCTTGCATAGAATTACAAGGTGTTTAATTAACTAAATATTTCAGCTATTAACTGCTAAAAATAACTGTGTAGCTGATGATTCTGCTGCAGATATTTCTTTTGGATGAACTTTGTTTATTTCCACAGTTAGCTGTCTTTGAGTCTTACAAGTGTTGGCATTGAGATCCACAAAATGAAAGAGAAGTCATTCAAGGTTGATGAAAGATGGTTGACAGAGAAAGATTTTAAAAATTGGATGCTGTCTGCTCTTGACTTTTCTGCTCAGGGTAGGGTTCAAGTCTTTACCACAGTTATTCAGTTTCTTCTATTGTTTCTTTGTTATCCCACAAATAAATAATCCCATCCCTGCAAATGTAATGTAGGACAGAAAGGTTTAAAGAGAATACATGCTCACCAAAACTTCCCTATTTCACATCTAGTGCCCTTCACACTCATGCAAGCTTTTTTTTTCAATTACCTTGGCTGATTAGACCTTCATTCAGGTGGCAGATGTGTGGTGCAATGCTGGGACTTATAGTAAAGTTAATTCACCTGGTTGCATAGGGGCTTTACATATTGATTAAACGTACACTGTAACTGACAATAGCTTGCCCAAGTCTCAAAACATCATTGTCCGTTACTGTAGCTGTCTCTAATTGTGATAATAGTCATGGTGGACGTGGGTTCAAGTCTGAGATACCAAACCTTAGGAAGAGGACAGAGTTGTTGTCAGTATCAACAAGAATGCATTTTACTTCATTTCCAATTTCCAAATCTTACACCTCAATTTAAATATGTTTAGGTGGGATAATGATGCCCCAATGCTCTGCTTACTTTAGCTCTGTTTTGTGGTTTGTAAACTCATACTTCATTATGAAAGGGTTTCAGATATACTGTAAGGAAACTGATCCTTACACCTTTGACTAATGGTTTCCCGTTAGTTTATCTAAGTAGAAAATTAAGTTTATTCAGCTGTTGCAGAAAATCTGCTGAACGCCTTGAGTGTTATCAAGGATACAGTAATTAATGAGTAAAAAATATTACACTAAATACTCAGACAACAAGCAAAAGCTTCTCTGCACATGGAAGCTTTTAGACCCAATTTAAAGGTTGCACCCTGAGGAAAATGTGCATTTTATTTTCAACCATGTGTAATATGAAGTAAAATCTTTCTCTTTATCTCTCCTGCTCTCTCTGTCTGTAGCTGGAAGAAATACTGTTTAAATATATAAATACTTTCAATTTTAATTTTTAAATCCTCAGTGTTAAAAAACATGTTAAACTCAGCACAGCCCGGGAATAGAGTGGATCTGTTGCATTAAAAAGTAAAACGTGTCAGTAGGAGATGTATCCCACAGACACACCAGCTAAAACCTGTACAACATGAACCAATGAAAAAGTGGAGAGGCCGCCCTCCCATCAGGCTGCCCATTATTTGTGAAACTCTCAAACCTACCAGTTGAAATGTGAGTAATACAATTCCTGGTGCTTTGTTCTTGGCTCAAAACCATCACTCATCTACTGTATGAAAGTCACAGCCATCGAGTTATTTTTCATCATAGGAAACAAAAGGAGCTATTTCCTTGAATCAAAGCCTCCCACTCTGCATTCATAATGATGGATTATGGCATCAGATTGATGAAGATGGCTGCCTGAGAGGTATTTAGAGGCATTTCAAACTAAATGGGATCCTGTGAGCAGTTGAGGGTGTTTTGATTTTGGTACAGACAGTTTATAACCCACTGCAGGCGTCAAAGAAACTGTCTGAACAGACTGCTCGCCCAGATACATTCTGGCATCACTCTGTGTCTTTCTTTCTATATACAGGAGAGACGGCCATGATAAACTGCAAATTCTGACATTTACATGTCTTGTAATGCAAACTAATTATCACCAAGTAGCAAATAGTTTTACAAAGATCTATCACTGGATTGCATCAAACTTCAACTACTGAAAAACCCCACAGACTTTAAGTTTCATATTTTTTACATCTTTAATCTAAGTTTGTTAAAGTGAGTAAGATGCGTATTTGCACACAATTTGTTTCCTGAGAATTCACTCACTTTGTTTGCATGTTTTTGAATGCCATGTCTGTGATTGTTACATTTATAATTGGTTTACCTACAGAATTTTACTATAAAAGCATATCAGTTTGAACCGATTATTAATAACTGACGTTGCTCTGAACACAATCAAAAAATCTTACAGGTATGAATTAAAAGCAGAGAAATGGGCAGAAAGTGCAACTTAACTCTTACATATGTGCCAAAGTCCCTCTACATAAGTTTTAAAAATAACTGAATTTTTATTTTTAATCAGATTTTTCAAATCAAATTTCTTGAGAATTATATTTATATTTTAAGTCAGAGTTTTACCTTTGTAAGTCTTGGGATGAAAACATTTTTCCACTAAGGCTGTAATTGATATTGTTTGTCTATACTTCATTTAGCATACAGTATGTGCAAACATGTGTTGCTCGTGTATACACTGTATATAAACATGGAATTGCAGTTTAAATGTTATGTATGATCTTCCATTTTTTTCCCTTGATGTATTGTTTTATCATTTGTTGATTCAAGGACCCACTTTCCCCACAGGAATCATCAGGGATTCATCTTCACTTATCAACCCCCCACATAACCACACACACATCCACACACACATGTGCACACACACACATACTGACACATTACCCTCAGAGATGAAAAGCCAATAGCGCCCAGAGGAGATTCTTTGATCCCCGTGAAGCCCCCCAGGAGCTGATGTGGAATCACTTCCACACCATGTTGTCCTGACCTAACCAATTAGGAAGGAAATTGAAATACTGACCCATCTGTGTGGGGATGGGCGAATTTGATGTTTTTGACTGGGACAATTAACCTCAGGGAGCACCCATGGGAGCAGAGAGAAGACCCTGGGACACGCCCGTCATGCACATTTAGGCTCAGAATATGCAGTATATACTGTTCATGTTTACTTATACAGTATGGATTATATATTTAAAAAAACAGCATCAGACAACTAGGGGATTTTTAAGGCTCATGAAGCATGTATGCACACACACATAAATGTACACCATGCCCATACCTCAACCTGCTGCAGGTGATGGAATCTGAACACACGGCAAAACTAAACTTGGAAAAGGTCAAAACGCTTTTTTCTGCAACAAAAAGCAAGGAAAGATAATTTAAATCAGGATTTGAATGAATCTTTTACCACAATTCACTGTGGGTCAGATTTCCACCTGACATTACCATGCATCTTGTATCTAGAGTGTGTCTACATCTGATAGCTGAGCTGGATTACATTCAGGCAAAACCCAGAAATAAAAATTCTGCCCTGCTTTACCCCTCGAAATCCGACTTCCCGTTTCCTCGGCAAAACACACATTGCCATGCATAGTGCTTATTCTCCCCTTGGCAGTAAATAATTTTTTCTAACCCTGCGCTCACGCCGCAAGCAGCTTGGCTGTCGGGTCGCTCACTTCCGAATGATTGTGGCAGCAGTGAGTAACTATGATTGCATTTTTGCATAGTAAACTGGACAAAAGGCAAAGCCTTTACTTTTTGCTGCTTTGCTTTTGTCTTTCATAATGGTAAGGAAATGATGAAATTAACATGGTTGCTAAACAGACAATATTTAGACAGTGGACACTAAGAGTTAAGGTACTTATCAACAACTAAACAAGAAGTTATTTTGCATTTTATTTTTAAAAGTAGGAAGGTGTTTATGTGTGATTTTTTTTTTTCTTGTTTTTTAGTGTTTCCTTGAGGGCTTGATAACATATAACCACATTCGCTCAGAAACTCGCAGATGCATATTTTCCTCATAAAAGAAACAGGAAGTCTGTGATGGGAGCCGCAGGGAAAGAAGAAGTAAGGAGAAGCTGAGGATGAATGCAGTGATAATTTAAAATCTGTAAGGCCGGCAGCATCTGAGGAATCTCGCAGGAGTTTATGAAACGTATGTGTGAAGACACTAGGAAATACACACAGAGATATCCAACACAAAAACCCTCACAAAAAACAAAGAGACACACACATAACACACAGACAGAAATTCCTCTCAGTACAACGGGAACTTAGTACTTAGTTCCCGCCACTCAGAAAGTTGTAGGAGTACACTCTGATAGGCCAGCATCCTTCAGGGTGAAGTCTGAAAAGCTGAACATCACTGACTGGCCAAACTTGAACCTCAAGACAAGACTGATATAAACATAGGGATGGTAATTTGACTTCTGCACTAGCACTAAGAAAAGAGGACAAGCAAGCAAAAGAAAACATAACTTTATTTACTAATTGTCTCAGTGTGGTTTTGTACTAAATTAGAAAAATAGCTTTCTGCAGTTCAGCCTTACTTTGATGACTGATCCCTCATGTCTCTTTTTCCACCTCTCTGTGTCTCCTCTCCAACATCCATTCAAAGAACAACACAAGGACTCGTGTTGTTCTCTTGCCGTGAGCAAATACTTTGTAGCAAACAAAGCTGTGCCTTTTTAATTCTTTAATGGTCTCATTTAACTAATCTTGTTGGTTCTTCAAATTGGGTGGAAACACCAATATGAATGTGAAGACTAGGGCTTTTTATATTCCCAGACTTAGTTACAACTACTTTATCCAGGATTGGCCAAAACATCACAAGTAAATTTGTGACCCCCAAAACGTACCCTAACCTTAACCTGAATCTAACTTTACCCTAAAAAGTCTTAAAATGCAAACAGACCTTAAAACTGGGAAAAATGTCCTCACTTTTCAAAATGTCCTAACTTTCCAGATGTACTGGTCCTCACGAAGATAGAAGTACAGGGAACACACACACACATTCACACAAAGTCAATACTGACACATATATACAACACAAACACACCAAAACAGACACAGACACAGAGAGAACCTGCAACATACACACACACACACTGTATACAGTACACACAGAAGACCAAATACAGATACCAAGACAGTCAGCGCTACAGACACACAAATAAAAAAGACACACATCACATCTGCTGTGTGACGTTTTAGTGAGAACAAATCCGTTTTTAAAAAGTGCTGCTTCTTGTGTTTTTTTATACAGCAGCAGCAGCCAGACTTAAATATTTATTTGTGGGTTTTGGAGCCAGATGAGCTCTGACTGCATAAGCAGATTAGCTGCCACTCTCTGCAACATGTTAATATCCATATACAGTACACACACACATCTATTCACACACACACCTCCACAAGCAGATATGTAAAATCACATACACATTCACATATTTGCATGTCACTTTTGCTCAAACTCCTTCTGCAAATGCTCTCCCTCTCCCACCTTCCAACTCTCTCTGTGTTATATATGCCTATGTCGCTCTGCCAGACTGCTCCATTGGGCGACAGACACAGCATCAGGCAAACCCTGGCTGTTCTCCCCAAATATTTGACCATGTCATTGCTCATTTTCTGTGTGTGTGTGTGTGTGTGTGTCGCAATTTGCCTTCCTCACCTGTCGTCCTCTGATGTCATTCACCTTTGTTTATTGAAACCACAATTCTTCATCATCTTCTGTCAATCTATTGTACGGTTCCCTGCCTTAAGCCCTTCCCTCATCTATCCAGCTCTTACTTTTTTCTTTTCCTCTCTCCCTCTCTCTCTCTTCCCCACATTTCTTTTTTTTGTCCTCCTCCTCTCTCTTCTTTCCCTCTTTATTCCTCCTTTTCCTGCAGTCCATCTATCCATCCCCCTTCTCTTGTCTCATGCCCTTCCTCTACATCTTCCCTCTTCATTCCCATCGCTCTCTTTCCGTCCCTCTTTTATTTCAGTCACAGCTGTGTCCTAGCTTTGTGATCTGTGATGCGACACAGCTATTCCCACACTTCTGCTTTGGAGTCCCAGAGGGCAATGTGTTGCAGTTGGAGGCCGTGGGACCAGAAGTTTGCTGGCTCAAATACGTGGGAAAAGGCCATTTTTTCAGTCAATACTGTGTTTGTCCCATGTTTTGGTTAAAGGTTACTGTTTGGTGTCTTTTTAGGAAGAGGGGCACCATAATTTAGTATTTTTCAGAAGACAGCGTGTGTAAGTGACTCAGTTTTAACAAGAGGTGGGGAAGACAGCTGACAGTTCAACCTTATCACCACATAAGAACATCAATATTGGATGATTCCTCAAAACCCCAGATTAAGTTCAATGTCTGTTTCATCCCATCTGGGAAGCAACACAAACTCTACTGCAAGCTGCCATTGGCCATCAGGAGGAATTGGGGTTCAGTGTCTTGCTCCAGGACACTTCAATATGGTGGACAGGAGGATTGGGAATAGAACCACCAACCCTGCGAGCCACAGCCACCTGTACTGCATGAATGTCAGTTGTGCTACAGACCCACCACCCACCTTTACTTTCCAACTCGCTACAGAAAGGACACACTACTGTCTGCATGGAATCTGAACGTTGACATTGAGTTCAAATTTAGGAGGTGTGGAAAGGTCCAATATAGATATAATTTGTGGGGATACTGGGCTGAACAGTCTCCTGTGACACAGCAACAATCAGAAGGGAGATCAAGACAGCGGCAGTGTAGGGACAGCACTGACTGAGGTAAGATGATAAAGGGTACAAATAAACAAAAGAAGCATGCAAGACATTGTATGGCACATTTAACTGTTCATCCATGGTAGAAATTGTGGGATTTTTCAAGATTTTTCTTTTTTTTTCTCATTGGAGACATTGTATTGAAAACCTGCCAGGTCACATGGCGAAGCTACCTTCCCCTCTGGGTTTATAAAAAGACTTAATCACTGGTCTAGTCTCTGATTTTTAATCATAGCCATTGTGTGTGTGGCAGAGGTGTAAATATATACGGTGGGGCCTGTGGGTTGAGGGGGCCCGTAGCGAGAGCGAGCCATTCAAGTGTTTCAGATGTCCACCTCTAAAATACACCTGTGTTCAAAATAGAACTCATATTATATTAAATGTTGTGCCATTTGCTATATATGCCCTTGAAAAGGCAAACCCATCTCTTTCGTGTTTTTTTTTTTTTTTTTTGGACAGGAGAATAAAAGGTAGCAAAGCTCCTTAAATTAGATTCCTTCGGCTTTTTTATAAACAGTTGCCAGTCCATGGACGGCGCCCTTGTGGTGTGTAAACAACCATGCAGCAGGTAACGTTAGGATAGGTTAGAATGTGTCATAACGATATTACTCCACTGGTGTGTGAACCATATTTACTGTGTCATCTGAGGACATTATTTGAGAAGAGAAGACCAGTTTAAATGAAACCTTTCCACTCCTTCTCTCTTAGCCACTTGGAAGCCAATCAGTGTGCTTTTGATTAACTACAATCAGCCACTGCTTGTCCTCCAGCTCCCAAATACAGGTGTTTATCTGCACCTGATTATCATTTTATCAACAATCGGCATCAAAGATCAGATTGGAAAATCTGTGTGGTGAGGTTTTTCACTAAGATTTGATCAATGCTTAATCAGTAAACTTTAAATTTGTGGTTATCTCCTGAATAAAATACCACCTTGTAATGGGACTATGGTAGAAATAAAAGCAATTGATTAAATTTTTTCTTTTTATATCATTTTCAATTCCATGTTTACAAAACAAAAGAATTTCTTATTGCATTTTTATTTATTTATTACATTTTATTTCTCAAGGTAACAATACTGAGTAATTGGTCTCAATTGTAATTGGTCTGAGTGCGTTTGTATGCACGTGATCAGGTTTTTTGAGAGTATCCTGGTTGTGTGTTGCACATGTTAGCAGCATATCCTGGTTTCAGACACCTGGATAAGCCCTTACTCTAGTGTTTTAGAAACCTGGACATGCTGGTTAGTGGAGTGCAGTAACCATGACACTGTGGCATATTCAGGAAACGCCTTATCCCATGATGCGATCTTCAGTAAAGCAGATCACAAACTACATTATCGCTCATGTTTCCCATTACTAATGATAAGATGAAGACGTTATATCCTGCAGAGTGGTAGATGCAGTAGAGTTTAGACAGCCAGAGTTCAATCTCAACTGCTGAAGACAAGACAATACAAACCTGCACCTATATTAAAAAAATGGATACTGTTATGATCGCGTAAACAGGGATATGAATAACAAACGTTCTCATGTTACGTGTAAATGCAATATGCTGAATACGATCAAAATCAGGATACGTTAGTAATGTACACACTGGCAACAGATTCACCAAAAGCCACTATCTGCTTTCCCTAAAGTTGGAGCTTTCAAAGTCGAACAATATAAATAGACCACGCAATTTAAAAAGGATTATGAGGAAATTATTCCATTTTTCAATTATGTTTTCCGTACATTTTAGAACATTTTCAATACTGTACAAACAAAATATGCTCCTTAGTTTATAGTTTAGTCCAGAGCCAAGCTACCTCCTATTCTTTCTCCATCCCTTTCACTTTCCTTCCTTCCATCACTCCCATTTCTTTCTTCTTCATTCCTGTCTCATGTCTCTCAGCTCCTGTTGTCTTCTCTTTTTACCCATGCTGCTCTGCTTTCATCTCCCCCTCATATCTCTGTAATCTCTCTGTTTCAGTTTATATCCAGATCTGTCATCCTCTCCTCTCCCTTTCTATCGCTCTCTCCATCTCTACTTCCTCATTCCGTTGAGCTCCATCTTAAATCTCAGACCTCATCTTCTATGTCTGTCTACTGTATCTCTTATTCTACTTCCCCAGCTCTCTTTCTCATCTCCGTCCATCTCTCTACCTTCTCTTATGTATTCAGCCTATCTTCATTTCTCTCTCTCTCTCTCTCTCTCTCTCTCTCTCTCTCTCTCTCTCTTTCTAACTCTTTGGTTCCAGTATTTCATGCGTGAATAATCCATGGCGGTCTAATCCTTTTAGCTATTCTACCCTGTAGCTTAATGAGCCTATAGCACTGCTGCACTGTCTGTCTCTCACAAACACACACACACATGCACACACACACACACATATATATAAATATATACACACACACACACACGCGCGCACACACACACACACACACGCACGCACAGCAGCTATCAGTACGCTTAAGAACATTAATACCACCTTAACAGGATTTATCTCTCCTCTGGGTTCCTCTGGTCTGATCCGTCTCTCCGCTCCCCTCGGCCAATCACCACTCCCCTCATCCCTTATTTAATCAGACTAATATCTCATTTTAATTACATAATTGGTATTGAGTCTTTACCAGGAATAACATTTGCTCTGTGCTTTAGAAGCGAACTTGTGTCACAAATTTCCTGTTAGTAACCCCAGCTGATGCTGTAGTGGATGTCCACTGGAGGCTTGGATAAGTATTTGTAAAAATATAAATAATAATAATAATGTAACAGCCCGTTGACATAAAGACAAAAACTGCCTGGAACAGATTCTATATTAAATTAGTTCAGATGACTAGTATAAGGTCATTTTCACACCTACTGTATATATGCTATTGTTTTTTTCCAACTCCACCACTTTGCAGCAATGACATCACCTGATAACATTATTAAGGTTACAGTATTATCTCAGACTTTACAAAGCTCCAGAGCCTCAGAATACATAATACAATTGTTTTCACAGGCAGACTGCCTTGTTCAAAACTGGGCCAAATTTGGAAAGCCCAGCATTTTTAGATGCCTGTAGTTATGTATCACTGCTGTTCAACAGCATCTGAACCACTAATCAGTGTGACACAAGTCCTCAAGATATGTTAAATTACATTAGTTGAAATGCTGTTGGAAAAATAGCATTTTTAACCAATATGTCTTGAAATCTTTTGACAGACAAATCAGCAAATCGGTGTCTTTGTGAATCAAAAACAAAACTATTGGACATTTGACAATTTTTAAATGTATTCGTAGAACTTTATATGTACATTATACGTTTCTGAACAAGGATATAATACCTCACAATAAAAAGAAGAGTAAAATAGGCATAAAAAAAATAAGAACTTCAGCAGTGGTAGAAAAAGCAGCAGTAAAAGCACTGTGGAATGACAAAGCTTTACAGTCACAACTGAAGAGCATCACGCTGCATTATGATGTTAAAATGTTCTTTTTCATGAAAATAGGTGTTTACTGGATTTACTGACCCAGCCGCAGCTACAGTACGCTACACAGGCACAACACCAAGTATACACCCCGTGTACAAAATGGACATTTGTTATAAACCACCAAACACATTCGAACCAGATGGTGTTTCTAAATAATTTAGTTTAAAATCATATTTAATACAGCAGTAGGGGCATATGAGATATTATAGTAATTATGAGGGTGAATGTTTGTGTGAGTGCATATTAGAACGTGTCGCCTATATAAACATTGTGAATGTTTAAGTGGTGTTTAGTGTACAGAAATGTCTTCCTCAACCATATGTGTGAGATATTGTACGTATTTGTGTAAATGTGTGTGTGTGTCGTGTCATGTGAGGGTCAGCCTCGCTCTCTCTCTCTCTCTCTCCCACTCCCTCTCTGGTCTTCCCCTTCCTCTCCTCCATCATCTTCGTAGTGGCGTCCCCGTCGTCCGCAGACAGGACAAAAGGTTTGCTGTTTCCTCTCTCCGTCTCTATTTGTCTGTCTCTGTCCTCTAATCAGTCTCTGTCATCACCACCTCCCCCCCCCTCCAACCCGTCTCCCCTTCACCTTGTCCGTCTCACCATTGTTTTCAGCCTCGCTCCCTCCCTCCATCATTTTGTCTGTGCTTCCATCTGCTCGATCGCTCCTCAGCGTCAGGCATGCCGACAGTCATCTGACAGCTATATGAATTTTACACACTCACTGAGTACAATTATGTTCAGTTAATTAGCTGAAATGGCAGCTAGGCGCCACAGCACTGGCACTTAATGACCTTTGATAACAGACTACCAGAGTCTATGAAACTTTGGTTTGTTTAAAACTCAGAATGGG
This sequence comes from Lateolabrax maculatus, assembly GCA_031216445.1. Taxonomy (NCBI): domain Eukaryota; kingdom Metazoa; phylum Chordata; class Actinopteri; order Acropomatiformes; family Lateolabracidae; genus Lateolabrax; species Lateolabrax maculatus. The sequence continues at coordinate 4,342,981 of CM062204.1, read as the reverse complement.
GAATCCAATATGGCTGTATGAAAGACACATTTAATTTAAGCATTTTAAGCATTCTTCAATGGTTCTGAAAAGCACAGATTGCCAAACTTTTCCATGTCTCCCTCTGTGCATTTCAGACTCAGATTCAGATATTTTAATGGCCACACAAAGTATGGTGGACTTTCTTTATGTACGTGATGACATCAGCTTAGTTTAATGTGCATGCTGCAGTGGGGAAGAAGCAGTTTTTGAAGTGGGATGTTATGGTTGATAGAGTTCTGTACCTTCTCCTGGAGGGCAGCATTTGGAAGGTGGTGAGCAGGGTGGGTGGGCTGCAGGAGGATTTTCTTTGTCCTCTTAACCGTTTGTTTGATGTAGAGTGATTCCTTTGATGGAAGAGGGATGCCCATGATAGAGGAGGATCTGCTGAGCAGTCCTCTTTTACTGTGGCTGTCTGAACGGTTGTGCCATACTGTTATGGAGGACATGAGGATGTTTTCATTGATGGCTGTAGAATCGGAGTAGGTGATACGGTTTTATTTTGAATTTCTTGAGTTGTTCTAGAAAGTAGATTCTTTGATTACTGTTATTGTGTACTGTCCAAATATTTGATGGATTTTATTTTGATGCTTTATTTTGATGCCACGTAGTTTTTGAAACTTTCATCAGAAGAATCAGAATCAGAATCAGAATTGGGTTTATTGCCAAGTAGGTTTTCACATACAAGGAATTTGCTGTGGTGTATTGGTGCGTAACAAGTACAGACAATTACAGACAAGTACAAACAAGACAAGTAGTGCAAGGTGCAAGGGTATACATAAGTGTTGTATTTTAAACTACTACAGTGCTAGTGCTAAGCAAGTATAATTTACAGTACAGAATATGAACAGAAATTTACTCATGCCAATAAAGCCTTTTGAATTGTGAATTTATTAGGTTCCTTAATGATGAGAGCCGTGTTGGTGGTCCATTTAAGTGTTTTTCTCATGTGCCAAGAAACTTGAGTGGAACGGCCGTGTTTATGAGTTCTCCTGAGATGAGTAAAGGGGGTTTTGTGTTTGTTTTATGTCTGAAGTCAGTTATGAGTTCCTATTTTAACCTAAATTAAAATTAATTAATCTACTTAGTAAAAATATAAAATGAAAGGTTGCAGCTTTGGTTGATTTAGTTTGAGTCCTGTATGCAGCCAAATACATAAGTTTTAACTTTTTGTTTAGAAAATTAGTCCACCTTGATTACCTTGCTTAATTCCTTTAAGCACAGCTTTTAATAGTTCTTCAGTGGTGCAGGTTAAAGGAATGCTTTCAACTACAGAGCAAAGTTGTGTATATTACAGGTTTTTACACTAACTGCTGGCATATTTCCTCTCGGGTATCATTTAATTTAATGGATTTAATTTCCTCAATCTGCATGTTGCAGCAGAATCTCACAACACTTTTAAAATATTTATTAACTGAGTAGAGTTCTGCTCAGCAGATTTCTGTACCTCATGCTCATAGTTGCATAAATTCACACCTGAGACCATGTAGGGGTGTAGTTAATCAGAACCAGTATAAACACCACTTTGACACATTTTTTTTAACCTTTTTTCAGTTTTATTCTAAACTCATCCACATGTAGAAAAGTTGATTGTTCATTGTTCCATCCTTTTAGAAGCTGGAATCCCTGCAGGATGGCTGGTCAGTCTGTTAGTGGTACAAAAGGTGATTCATGATTTGAAAGAAAGTATGTATTGAGCTGCTGCTCCTTCATATCCAGAGGAGCAGGTGAGGTGAATCAGGAACTTAGTAATGTACGATCAATTGGGAGGAAACCTCGGGGCAGACCAAGAAAGTGCTTGAGGGATCACATCACCCAGCTGCTCACTTTTGTTGACACCATAACCTTTGCCAGGGCAAGACAAGAAAAATGGATGGATATGACAATGCAATAGTAGAGTATTATATGTGCAACTAATGTGAAGCACGATAGTTCTGAGAAAGCTCACACACGCATCAACCCTTCCTTGGATAAGAAAAACAGCACATGGCTCTCTGCTGTGCTGTCAAACTCAACTGAGCGTCTATTTTTTGTCATGGCTAGACTGGATATAAGAGAAGGGACAGGTGGGAAGGACTGCCACAGCAGCCGAACAATGAACAGTTCATTTGGCTCAACATCTTGTCAATTCCATCAATAAAACAATACCAGGAGGATCACACAACTTAGCTGTTTGTGTAAATAAACTTGAGTGAACACTATAAATGAACCTTGTTAACCAGGGACAATGCATCACGTCGTCGCCACCCACTTAGACCCCTTGAACAAATTGCATCTGACTGATTAATAGGACTGAAGGTGTCAGAGCACGTGTCCAAACCCATCGCAACTGGCGGAGACGGCCCCTTTTTGAGCGGTGTGTTGTTTATTTAATAAGCAGGTCGGTTGGAGCATGTCAATTATTTCTGGGCACATGGGAAGGATGGAAGGAAGGAAGGGGGCGAGTACTGCTGTGGGTAAATGGAAGATGAAGTGCGAGAGGAGCAATCTGTAGAAGAAACAGTGGGTGTGTGTGTGTGTCAGAGAAAGTCAGCTCGTGTGTGTTTGTCTACGTTATTGGTGACTGCAGGCGCCCTAATGGATTCCAGAAGGGGAGCCATAACAAACACAAGGGAAATCAAACAGTAGAAATTACAACTCACATCAGGAATATGCAGCTGAAAAATAATATTCATTTTTTCAGCCTATCCAGTACATAACTGCATTGTGGCGTCTGGTACAGTAGGTGAGAAATTACTTAGTGCTGGAATGAGACACCGGAAGGCTTAGACCACTATCTCTGCAACCACATGTAGCCTGCTGGCCTGGGATCAAATCCCTGCAGTACCTTTTCTCCAGCGTCTAAGCCCTGCACTGTAAACCATCCCACTCTTTCAAAAAAGAAAGAATCTCAGTGGGTGTCGACTGCAATGCTGTTTGAAAAAACCTAACCGTGTTACATTCATTCCAGAGAGTTCATTCATTATTCAACCATTGCCGTGCAGTCATGTATAATTGTGTCTCAGGGTTCGACTCATCATTTATTGCTGATGATGTGTAAACTCAATTCCAGCCTCTCTGTCACAACCTCTAATGCCTCTGAGGCAAAACACATGAATTTACAGACAGCAACGCTGCTGCTGTGGGCCAGAGGCTCTGTGGCGCTCACGACACAACATCAACAATGCAGCATCAAAGAGCAGCAGCAGAGCGCCAGCGAAGCCAACAGACACAGCTCGGCCCACAGATCCCACCCTGCTCCATCACACTGCGTTATACTCAACTACAGCAAACACTCCTGGGTCTAAATACTATCAGCCTTCATGCTGGTGTGTGAACAGGGAAAGGTGTAACAGGCCAAGAGGGCTTTTTGGTGTGTAGTGTATACTCTTCACTTTGGGCGGGGCCACTGATGGTCAGTGGTAAGAATTAAGCATACATCATGCCAAACATACAACCGATAGAGCATGTAAATCCCTCTAAAACCACACTTTGTAGTTTTCACATTACTGTTTATGTACAGGTTAAGCAAGTGAGATACAACATGTTAATTAGTGATCTTAAGTATTGGTAGGCAGCTTTTGGGAGTTTGGCATGGGAAGAAAGTGAGAAAAGCTTTTACCATGTTGGTGCTGGCATTCATCATGGACAATATCCCCTTTCAGTTGGATGAGAACTCCATTATTATGGTAGGAAAAGGGGAATTTATTGTATAATGCTGTAGATCTTGATAATATATCCTGTAGAAATGATATTGACATAACGCTGCATGTTGTTTTCATTAGGACACTATTTTTCCAGCCAGTTGATATTTGCAACCCTGAAGGCTGAAAGAGTACAACCAGGCTGATGCATATAAATGCTGAGGTACATCTGACAATGTTTGTGCCTGTCAAACATAATCAAAAAGTCCACCATACAAATACTTTATTGGCTGTGGAACGTTGCCGCTAGTGTTGAAGGACGAAAGAAGTGCAAAGTTGTGTCTCCTTCTTAAAACACCCAACCTTTTTCTGGTGTGTAAACATGTTTTTCATTTGCATTCTAGCTTCATGACGTTGCTCGTGTGGATATACACTTTTGCATAGTTTTGCTGTTACTGCAAACTAACACTTCTCATTTTGGACAATATAACACTTATATGGGTATACACATTTTTTTAAATTGGATTTTGGATTTAATTGGACATATTCCAAAGCATGTAGAAACCCAAATTGCCTTCACTGGAAATTAATGTGTAGACTTTTGAAATCTGCTACTTGTGAGTCTCTCCATCATAAAATCCCACTTTGGTTAAAGCAGCAGAACTGAGACTTGTATCTCGGTCAGGGAGAGGTTGTTATAGACAGGCAATAGTTGGGAGTTCATGGAAGGATGGATGCTGCACCCTGCACTGTCAATTACCAGAGCTCTCTTCAGCCAGAACCTCACTTGGCAGCGTAAGTGTGTGTGTGTGTGTGTGTGTGTGTGTGCATGCGAATATGTGTGTCTTCTCCTTTGGGCAAAGCTTAGATTTGCTGATTTTTTTCTGTCTCTGCCACCATCCATCAGCTTCTCCTCCCATCAACCTGCTGGGCCACCATTTTGATTTAAGAAAAGGCCCCTGAAAATAAAACTTGCCTCCTTCTCTCAGAGTGGGCCGCAAATCAGGCCGATAAGGCCTTAGCTTAGTATTAATGGTGCAGAAAATTAAATTAAGGCCAAAGTCGGGAAAGACAAACGTCTAAGTGGAGAGCAGGAGGAGCAGAGGGAGGAGAACTGAGAGAGAGAGAGGAGAGGAGGGGAGGTGTAGCAGAAAGATGGAGGGAAGAGATACAGTTATGAGAAAGTGAGGAAGAGGATGCTCATGGAGAATGAAGTCGGGGAGGAGGAAGGAAAGGGGGAGATGTATGTAGGGAATGGGGGAGAGAGGGAGCAAAAGGGTGGAAGGATGTGTAGAGGCAGTTTTGGGAGGAAGATGGTAATTGTCCAGCTCAACTCGATAACGAGGCCTTTAAAAAACTATTTCATTTTTCTTCCTCAAATTCATACTGTTAATGGGATTTCTGCTCTTTGCCCCTGCTGTCATAAACACACACACACACATACAGAAATGTCACAATTTCCCACATAAACCAATTCTCACCCTCAGTCTCTCTCCAGTGAACTCTCAGTCTTTATTCAGATAGCTACTAAACACAGAGTCAGTGATTTCTCTTTCACACACAAACCCACATATACACACATACACAAAAAAACAAGAAGGGAAATGGGGACATGGTGTGAAAATTTTCATTTTTTACCCTGATGTTTTGCCAGCTATATTCTTTACTTTCATGCCAATAAATCATGTCAAAGTGAGCCGAACTGAAATAGAGTCAGAGATTATGAGGTGTTACATCCAGTTATTTTGCTTGCAGCTTTTTAAATTGCACAATGTCCCCCCAAAAGGCTCAGTGCTGCTACTCAAACCATGGAATCCGATATTTATCATCAGCTCCGTGTATAAGAGAGTAAACACTTTAACACTGCAGATGTTTTGGGTGACACAGGTGTGTGCATCGAGTGTGCATGTGTGTGGAAATAAAAGTTAAGAAAAAGTAGGGACATATGAGAAGTAGCATTTTGCAAATGCAAAGACAAATTACAAATACAGTCATGTAGGCATCTGAGGGTGCGCTTGCATCGATTTTGCATATCAACCGATCTACAGACCTGAGCTCATGCATGCTGATGATGCCAGAATGTATGTGTGTGTGTGTGTGTGTGTGTGTGTGTGTGTGGAGCTAAATGTATGAGTGTGGGAAAAAAAATATTTCTAGGGAAAGTAAGTAAGAAATTTCCTGGCCCACTGCACAAAATGACCATAACTATCCATCCTTGATGGGGTTTTTGACTGATAACAGTGACTCAGCAGTTGCAATAGGTAATGCCTGCATCCTGTCCTGGAAAAAAAAAAAACACTCCCCTCTCAATGAAATGAACAAACACTCACCATCTCATCCTTCACACTCGGTTTTTGCTGCTCAGCAATGGAGGAAAGTGCAATGAGTGCGCAACTAGTAGCACAAAAAAAACCAGCTACCCAGCCCTTTCCAGTGCAGTATCATAGTATAAAACTATGGTCTAAAGTCCATCTTATCATTACAGATACAGAGAAAGTGCTTAGAGGCATCCTCACATCCCTTTTAGATGGCTGCTGTTCATTATGTACTGGTGTGAATAATCTTTAAATGAGCTTTACCTTTCTTCAAGATTCAAGACAGGCGGCCAGAAATTTAACTAAGAACCAACAGTCGGCTTGTGTTACTCCTGTTTTAGCCTTGTAACACTGGCTCCAAGTACATTTGAGAATTGATTTTAAGATTGGGTTTTTAATCACCTACAAGGTCTCACATGGCAGAGCTCCAGCATTTATCACTGCGCTCCTCTAGAAGTCTCTACTGTACCTCCAGAAGACTAAAGCCTTTTAGATGTCCACCCAATGCAAACAAAATGTCTGAACAAGACTGAACTGTTGCAATTGTGGCCCCAACACTTTAAAATAATCTACTATAAAGACTTGATCTTTGTCTTATCATATTTTTGTTGCTTTGTCTTGTAATTTTACTGTTTTTTTTCTATTTATTTTATTTGTTTTAGCTCTTTGCCTTTAATTGTCTTCACCTGTGTTTGATTACCTTTGATTTGTGATTTTAATAAGGATCGTTCTAATACACTGAACATAATACTGCAATCTTGCTTTAGAGTTTAGAGTCATTCACCCATTCACACACACTCACAAACCAATGACAGTGAGCTACCATGCAATCTGGGGTTGAGTGTCTCACTCGAGGACACTTTGACATGTTGATAGGAGGATTCAGGGATCAAACCGCCAACCCACATGCTGCTGTAATTCCCACTGGTCTTAGCGGTCATCCAGTCAGTGTTGAAAGTAAATGTAGTCCATTGAAGCAATAAATTCATCGGTGCGTGCTATATTGACTAAGAAAGCTGAGATCTCCTGCTCACGGAGCCATGCCGGCAGTGCCTACATGTACCAGAATGCATTGCACGCAAGCTTTCCTCTGCACTCATATTTTGGGATGCCATTTTTTATGTTGGAAACATAGTAAGTTTGCAACACAAACGAAGAGAACAAGTTTTGTTTTTGAGTGGCATCTAGAACACGCCCCTGAAATAGCTCGTAGTTCTTCCTTGCCCGCAACTACGTCACTGTACACGTCAAATGACGGCGCTGGTGCTGGAAGAACAACAGATTCTGTAGCTGCCCCCAGAAACACAGAGAACGTCACCAACAACTGCAGGCGTCTTTCACACTGTATCACTAATTTGGATAGATATTGTAGAGATATGGTTGAAAATCTGCGATATTTTCCATTAATCATCCATCATTCTCCATCATCCTTGGTTCAGTTAAGCATGATTTAGGTTTAATGGTCTTAACATGTCAGTGCCTTGGATTGGGTTTCACAGGCTGGTTTGTGTGTAAAGTCTACTAGCTGGTATCAAACTAGTGAGTTACTAAATGTGGTTTCACTTTTAAAACGTAAAGCTTTTAAACTGTGTTGACAAATGTCGACAGGAAGTCACTGTAACATCACAAACTGTGACATAACTTTTAAAACTATCAGTTTTCAGGGGGAAAAAGATATTTTGTTTAACTGTCATGCTTTGTAAATGTAGTTATGAGATTGTTATATTGATACATGCATATATGGAGAAGTATGTGCATTTCAAAGTTAGTAGTATTGATGCATTCTTTAATAATGGGGAAATATCCAATAATACTAGCCTTACTGGTGCTATTAGTCATTTAGTTCAATGTTACTTGCGTGGCATCTTATTGTGTGAAATGTAATTTTAAAACTTTTACAGTTTCATTATTAAACAGTATTTTACTAGACAGACTTGTGGTCCACCATATTCCGTATAACCTCATTTACGTTTTACTCTGAACGGGTCAGATATTAGCGAGCTTAGTTAGTTTTGTCAGTTAATTCAGTTATGCAACAGTTACCCCTTCAAATACTGAGTGTAAATATTTAATAACTTTAAAACAATATAACTGTAATACAACTTTAATAACTGATCTCTATGGAAGAACTAATTTGTGAACTCATTTTAATTTAGTCCTGCTTAAATCTCGACTTAGTAAACACTTATTCCACTTAAAAGAGAGCTGGCTGTGCGTTGGTGTGTACAAACCACTTTTGACTGAGATCTATGTGGCCGTCCAGCCCATTTTGTCACGGCTGTAAAGGCAAATTACACCTTTATTTCTCTTATTACTACATGGAGTTTAATGACCTCAGCAAATTTCCAGCATAGCTCCAAGCAATGTGAACCTGAGAAAGTCTGTAATGTAATAACTCAAAACACCCGCGTGGATGTCGAGGGGCTCTGGCACAGTGAAATCAGTTTTCATGGTGGGAAAAATGAAATGCTTGAAAATGGTATGCTCTCTGCAGCTCAGTCAAGGACAGAAATCAGCCAACAAAGCGTGTGTTTGTTTACTGTTTAAAATGTCACCACTTGCTGTGTATGCTGCTATGTGTATGCATACACACTCGCACATATACAGCAACATGGGGGGTGGAAATATCATGAATACTTGCATAATTTAATACGATCCAAAGACAGCAGTGACAGCCCTGCAGCACAGTACTTTTGGGAAGTGAACAGCCTGCTGAATATTTCAGGTAACTTTTTATTCACATCTATAATCATTTTTTGAAGCTGTTGGTGTACATTATAAGGCGTTCTTTGCTTATTTGCAAAAATGCAAGAAAGGCGGCATTCTCCCTATTTCATAGCAAAATGTGAATGTGAAGGCTATTGTGACCACAAATATTCAGACTTGAAGCCTCATAGTTGGGATACGGAGAGGTAAATTGTAATCCTTCTACACAGTCTTTGGACAAAGGTGGTGAACATTTGGGTTGTGAGTCTACTGTGAATATGACAGAGGACAGAAGAAGGGTAACCATGGTATACACAGCTGACTGAAAGCACGGAGGAAGTACAGTTCACTGCCATAAAAGTGCTGCTACTGTGCCAGATCTGTGTAGGAAAACAAAACGATTATAGATGTTTCCATAAGGGTGCGGAAGAATTGGCAGATGAAATATGAAAATGTTAAGCTCTAGCTGCTCATCCTCCAAACTAAATCAAAATGAACTGTTACAGTAGAATGGCAGCAAACGTAGTCCCCTTTTCCTGCATGAACCCTGCAATAAAACGGCAGACAAACATTTCACAGAGGACAAATACACTGTAAAACTATCATTTATCCTGTCAAACCATCCAAATGACAGATAATTCCTAGTAATTTGTAGCTCTCAAAACAGCTATTGTTACTCATATTGCTACCCGGTTATTTGATTGTTGTAGAGAGCAGTTTGCTAAGCCCCTTCTAAACACACAAAAGAGGATTTTTTTTTAAACTTTACACCAGAGTTACCATTTATTGTGACTATAAAACTATAAAACTATAAACTATAAAAGCAGAAATTTAGGCTCGATTTAACTTTCATCTCTAACTCACAAAATGGCTATCACAAGTTCTGAGAGTGCAATATGAAATCTTTGTAAGCAATCAACAGTACAAAATCCAAAGATATCCAATTTACAGTGATAGCAAAGAAAAACATCAAATCCTCACAATTGAGAAACTGGAAAAATGTGATTGCCAAAAAATTTTCAACTTTCAAAATGTCTGTTGCATATATTTTTAACTGTACAGGCAGGGCCCTCAAGGTAGCTCTGGGGCAAAAGCTGTGGGCGTCTATTGACCCACCTTTCCTCCCACTCTCTGTGCATTGGGTAGGTAAGTCGCCTATAAGTACCCATCAAGTACAGACCACACAGAAGATACCACTTAAGAGTGTCATTATAATACTTTGCCCAGAGCCCTAGAAACTAACCAGAACTCGCTGGATATTTCCCTATGCGAATTTTGCTTTGTGTCAGTTAGTTTGTAATTTGATTCAACACAAATTAATATAGAAATATGCACAATGTAAGCATAATATCAACTAAAATAATGGCAATTAAACTAGATTGTGAGAGAGGGCTCTTCCACAACACAAGGCCTCAAGGTCAGAGAAAAATGGAGGCGCTGTCCCTTATTATTTCAATTTAAGTGTGCTTCAGTCATCGGTTTTCATAACAAAATTTACCAGAAATAAAATAACCAGAAAAGTGAAAAAACAGTCTTGACTAGAGGAAGGGTGTTTATGGAGCTTTCTTTTGGTACATGGGTTTCAGTCCTTTACTCTCTTGTTTTCAACCGTCACAGAAACACACCGCAAGCTAAACTCATCATCACAACCATTTAAAAACGCTTCAGTGACCGGCTTGCTGACTGATGTTGAATTAATTGCCTCAGAAAACCTCACCTACAGACATGTAAGCAACCTCATCTGAACCACAGGAGACGGCCACCTGTAAAAGCAGCGACCTGTTCTGCAGCACTCTGAATGGAGGGATCAGGGGCTTTAGTCTCAGTGTGGCTTAATTGATAGAGCCTGTCTCTAACAATGTTGGGGTTAGGAGTTCAGTTTTCCTTTGTGGAAACCCACGTTACTATTAAATATGCAGCTGTGAAAATGGAAGGAGCTTTGGACCAAAACACAGAGAGAGAGAGAGAGAAAAAAAAAATACCCTCAAGCATCAGTGCCTCAGGACGTTTAGGATAAACCAAATGCAGGCTACCTGCGAGGCACCAATTGTCTAGAAAAGTTTAGTTGGTGAACATACAGTAGTGGAGATTTAACAATGAAAGAGCCAGATATTTTTCTCAGAAGTTAATGGAGACCAAAACAGAGCTAAAGGAGAGGGAATATTGGACTTACATTCATCAGATGGCCACAAACAATACACCAAATAAATCCTAAACTTGCTTCTTCTGGCTGGATAAGTAACTTGCCATATCAACCTTTTACGTGATAAAATGTCAATGTTGAGTTTGCAGCTATTTGCGCTGCCCCAAAGTGGCATAGAAATCAATTAATGCAGGTTAAAGTGCTTTGCCTTTAATTTGATGAAAATCATCAATAAGTAAGTAAGTAAGTAAGGAATGCAACTTTCCTCTAATAAGCATCTTTAATATTGAGTAAGAAGGGGCCACTTCATGTAATCACAATTTGCTGTAAATATCCCCACCATTCATAATGACACATGCAATGCAGCTCCTCTAGGATTTGAAGTAACAGCTTGGCAATCGTGAGAAAACCATATCACAATATTTTTCTATGAATACCTCAATATTGATAATGTGGATCATCATGTGGATATAATGGCCAAGCAATTACAGGCCTTCGCTGTTAAATTCACTCATCTAGAAAAGTGGAATAAGTTCAGAAAACTGTGTGACTTTTCTGCTTTGCAATCTTCCAAATCCCTCAGTCTTTCTTCCTTCATAGGCCTTGGAGACCGAGAGCCAGACAGGGCAGTGGCAGTCAGACTGAACCCCCGGGGAAGTCTTCACACTCAGGCAGAACTTGGCTGGTTCACCCTTTTGCCTCCGCCACTATTCCTGCGAGGCCTCCGGGAGGAATGTCGCAGCTTCTAATGGGCACAGATGGCATGGTGTCACAAGCCAAGTAATGTGTGAGTATCTGGTTCCACTGTTACATTCCTTCAAAGGCACAAAGTCAACACTGCAGTGCACAATCGCTTGACAGCACAAATGCTAATGTGCACATGAATGGCCAAACAGTATTCCTGGAAATGCTCTCACAATTAGACCTTAAAATCAGAGTGTAAAGCTATTCTTTGTTACAAAAACAGCCAGTTTGCACGTAAGAGGTCTGATGTCCCTTTTACTTACCTTCAAAAAATATTTTTTTGCTCTCAAGTCTAGACAAAAATCTGGCTCTTTAGCACTGTAAGTTCAGCTACATTAACCATCCATTCAGCAAGTTTGTTTGTCTGCTATTTGGTGCCAGGCAGGTAGTACACAGTGGGTTTATCTCAGCTTTTTTTTTTAGTGGAAACAGTTACTATTATGGCTTGATGAGAGCTGTGAGACTGAACCATATTGTAAACATGCGTTAAACTAAACCAATGCATGAAAAGATGATAAAAAGCTCTAGAAAACTGCAGAATTGGGTGTGAGTGATCCTCACTGCGGAAGTCAGGATTTCACAGCAGATCTGGAACCGAATCTTAAACTACCTGCATAAAATTCCAATTGAAAAAGGGTGAACAAAGCAGTGAGTCATAATAATATGTGTAGTAATATATATGTAAAACATAAGATAAGATAGAAAGTGTGCATAATGATTCACGTCCCAGTGTGTAGTAACACCTGTGAATGACTGCCGCAACTGGTTTGTATATGCCCACCTATCAGTTTGTTAGTTCAGCATTCAAGCAAGATTGGCAAGATAGGAAGGATGCTGTGTGTGTGTGTGTGTGTGTGTGTGTGTGTGTGTGTGAACGCCGCAAACCTTTCTGTCACTCTACATCTTCCTGGCTGCCAGATGCCTGCTAACAAGGACCTAGCTCCTCGCGGGCTAATACTCTACCTGCCCATCATACACAAGCCCACACACACACACACACTCACAGCATACAAACTAGGCAACGGCTTGGCCACATTCACAGACCGGTGCAAGACTGACTAATCAGTGTGACTCACACATCTCTGTGTGCTCAAGACCTGGCCTCATGCTTAATGCAGGATGTCAGGAAGTACACACACATAAACACACGCAGCCTGGCATGGAGGTGAAACCTACTCTGTATTCAGTGCGTGTGCTCGTCTTAGTGTCACTAACGTTGTCCGTCTATGGCTCTGAATTTGTCTCTATCAATTATATACCTGAGATAAGGCCATGGCAGCTCTGTGTGTCGGGTGTTGTTGTTGTTGTGTTAGTGTGTGTTCTTAGGTGTCGTCCCTGTCAAAACAGTGTAAATGTCAGACCGCAGCTAGTGTCACCCGCTAGGAAGGAGAGACTAATCAAATAAACAGAGAGGAAAAAGAAGGAGAAACCAGACAAAGAAAGAAACACAGAGAGGAAGAGAAGCAAGTAGAAACGGAGAGAGGATGAGGCAAAAACTGAAATGGAGAAAGTGAAAGCGGGGCTCTTCCAATAATGCCCCTTCTTTGACAAAGAAAAGCCCTTTAACAAATGACAGATAGTTAAAGCTCCGTTAAGCTATATGTCTCATACAATGTTTAATCAAATGAGTCCTTGAGAGTGAAAATAACTCCAACGCCCCAGGCTGCAGCACTGTGCAGCCTTCAGCCACTTTCACTGCTCCATATTGTAGATTCCCAACAGCTCTTATCGATATCCCCATGTAAAGCCTCAGTTCTACCTGCCCAGAATGAAAACAGCTGAGAGCCAAAGTAAACAAGTGATTGGTGAAGACAGTTGAGCATCTAGCAGCTAAGAGCCATAAAGTATATTGAACCTGTTGGACTGACAGGTGCCGAGAAAGAAGACTCCGATGGGATGTTCTCTTTGAGTTGTTTCTACCCGGTACAAAAAGTACAAATTCAACAAAACCTGAGGTGAATCCATATTTAATAGTGATTTATTGGAAACCATTGCCAATTTGGCAACCTTTAATTGTTCTAACAAGTTAGTAACACAGGGCTGTCTGTTATGTTGTGCAGTCTTTTTACATGTATTCATCCTTTCTCTGAATGACTAGAACTTGAAAAAGTTCAAAAAAGGGAAAAGCATGGAGTAAAAACAAGCAAAGCTCAAAAGAAAAAGACACTTAACTTTATTTGGTCCTTATTTAATTGTGATATCTTGCTACGTTTTAAAAAATACAGATAAAATATCACGATCAGCTTCCCAATCAGCAGCTGGTCGCAAATATTGTAGCATGTTTTTTATATGGAGGGAACTCGCTCCAGCTGGGAACCGACCACTTCACAAATGGGTGGATTAAGTCCTGCAAAATGTGTATTCTGGCTATTTTAGTTAAAACCATCTGGGACGGAGCTGAAGCCAGTTGCTGGACCCAACGTGAGCAAAAATCAGGACGTTAAACCAAAAGCTACAAATGAAAACAAGAGATGTATCCCCTCCCTCACTTACTTATTATAAAACAAAAAGCATAAAACTGAAAACTCGACATCAGGCATTTCCGCCATTCAACACTCTGACAGAACATACTCTCCTTTCAAATGCCAAGTGCGGCTTCAGCAGAGCCTAAAGCTTCACTCCTCTCAGTTGAGTTTCATGTTTACATCTTTGGCAGGTACAGATGAGCCAGCAGACCAATAATAAAGTGTTTAGCACTGAATATTTAGCAAGCTGCACACTGCTGAGCACACACTCCTGCTGAATATGAATTCAGGGGCAACAAATCTGCCATCTTGCAGTACTGAGAAAACCTGTCAGGACTTGGATATTTGTATGTGTGTGTGTGTATGTGTGTGTGTGTGTGCTTTCACTTAATTTAGGCTGAAGCACAGTTGCAAAGAATACAGAATGTAACTTAAGTGCTTAAAGCCCTCCTTGCCCATCCCTCACAAACACACACACTCATTCCAAGAAAGAAAAATGGCTGCATGCCTGTATGAAGCTATAGTCCCTCAACCAAATGACTCGCACAGCATACACACATTAACCCACACATAAACACACACACACACACACCCACACACATACACACAGGGCAGATTTCAGCTATCAGCTACATCTGCCAGAGTGCGAGGCACGCCTCAGCCCGGGTATCAGCCGTAGCTATGGTTTATTTATATCTGTGACTTGGCGAGGATTCTTGTACAGATTGAACGGGAACATACAGAACACACACAACATACAGCCATGCAGACGCAGTTATATGCAAACTCACGTAAATGCATGTACACACACATAAATACACACACACACAGAGTTGCAGGGATGCAGCCAGCCACAAACTCACTTGAAAACACTTAAACAAAAAGGCATGGATGCGAACAAAAGAAACGTGTGAACTTGTACAGTGCAAAGTCTGAGACAAAGCCACAATTACTGTCAAAGGTATTGTTCCTGCTCATTTATCGCCCACTAACATAGACACAAACCGCTAGAATATCAAGCTTTAGATGGAAAACAGCGACCCTGAATCTGCTGCAAACTAAAACGAGGGCTGACAGAAGTAGACAGGACGGAGAGGACAGGAAGATTTAACCCGACAGGACAGAAATATTTGTTTTCCTCATCATAAATGTATCACACATACACACACACACACACACACACACATGCTCACACATACCCCACATATCCTTTCTGCACTGCCTTGAATAATTGAAACAGCATTTAATACCGAATGTTTGTGGAAAGTGGCCGTGAAAATGTTCTACTGTCTGGGCTCTGTCCTCGTTTGTCTCCTAATGGCTGAGATTGCATTTGAAGATTTTGGGCTTTCATTCTAGAGAAATGCTCAAGAACGGCATTCCACTAATGCTTTCATCTACAGGGTTTTTCAATATGCGAGCAGGTTGGGGCACCCGGTCTCAAACACCTGTGGATATTGAGGAATTGAAAATGAGAAATGTTTATTGAAAAACTGCTGGAACCCGGTTGTTCAGTCAAGTGGCAATTTCAATGTCATTTTTTGTTTACGATGAATACAATTCTGTAGACATTACCAGGGTTATAACAGCAAAAATATGTTGACTTTAAATGACGATATTAGTGACCTGTGTTTTATTTTATTCTAAATATAATTATCTTTATATGTGTTTGTGTAGCGTGAAGGGGCTACAACTTTCATTTCATTTTGCAACGCTGTGTTATAAAATGACAAATAAATTAACCTTGAACTTTAAACCTTGAACTTTTTGTCCATTCCCTACAAATGACATATACAATACTTCAAAGTTAAGCTTTTTACAAACCAGGTTGCTTTGTTTAGTGTTTAGTTTTAATATTACAGTGACCTTCCCCGCCATGTTAGTAATGACAGCAGCCATAATCTACAGGAATGTCACAGCAGCAGCTCATAGATCAGATCAAATTGTTAAAGTTACAGCAGTCAATGCACCATATCGTACATACTGAATAATGTAATGTAATGTATAGTATACAAAAGTAAAGAGCTAAAACTTGCAAACACACTTTAATTGTCAGAGCGTTTCAGTTACTCTTAGGAATAGCATTTTTTAAAGCAGGCTTTCATGCCTTCCCTGGTCACGCTCTGACTGGCCACATCTGTGGCTCTACGTCTCATTTCTGAGAGCTCATTGCTGGATTTCAGCACCATGGACAGATGTCTGCAAAGCTGAGCTCATTTGGCCGTGAAGATTTTCAGCACCTCGGACAGAGACGTGTTCACACTTAGCTGTGAACGCTCCAGTTCGCTGGGAAACTTTTCAGAACTTCACCCTTCATTTATTCATACTCTCTTCCAACTTATTCTTTCTTTTTTCTTAAGGGTCTTGGGCAGCTAAAGCCTATTTGGTGAAATGCAGAGAGACACTTTGGACAGGCCACCAGTCCATCACAGTACTAACACAGACATACAGGCATTAACAATCATCCCCGTGGGCAGTTAGAAGTCTCAAGTCCACCTGAGCTGGCTTGTGTCTGGATTATGGGTGGAAACCAAGGCATCTATAAGCAGAACATACTGACCCCAAATACAGAGGCCTGGTAATTGGACATTAGATGGAAACATTGGACCTGTGCTAACCACTGACTGGCTTTGAATGGGTAGTTACATATCATCTGGCTTTGTGGCTATCAAACTGGAATTGTATCCTCACAAGAAACTAGAAATGTAAGACTTGCTGACTTACTAAACTATTTATTCTGTGCATGTAGAGCACACACACACACACACACACACACCTAAACAAATCACAGCTTTGAGTTTTTTCACCCGGAAGGAGCCACTTACCTTGTATAAAACAGAAGGAAAAAAAAACTACTTGTTTTCAAAGATGACAAAAGAATTAAAATACAAAGAAACTGTTGTTACTATTAAACCAACTATTTCTTCCTTCTAGTAGTGTGGTGTTCAGAGCACAGACCTGCCGACTGGCTTCAGCTTGCTTGGATCCCTGTTCAGCACCATGGACAGCTACAAAAGAATATAATAAACTGCACTGCCCTCTGGGTGTTTCAACACGACTCCATCCTTCACTCATCTGCAGCACAGCAAATACTTCTGACCCTGTCTTCTTTCTGTGAGGATCACGTTAGACAAGAACCCTTTGTGTTGTGATCTTCTTCCTGTGATTTCTGTGTTTGAGCAGAAAAAGGGGTCAGTCTTGAAATCAGACCAACCCTGACCCCCTTTACTCACCAAAAAGAAAGAGAGAAAGAAAGATTAAATTGAAATTTAAAAAAAAAGATTTCTGTTTTCTCATTTATTCCAAGCTTTCCCTTTCCTGCCTAATGATGGCTTCAAGATTTGATTTGCCTGATTTGTTTTTCTTGCGTTTTGTTGTTTTTGTTCCATGTTGGTTGTTTGCTTTGTTCTTTGTTCGGATATCGGAAGACAATGTTTTCTTCAGCCCATCAGGTTCTCTTCAGCTTCATACACACTCCACCCGTTGGACTGCTTATCGAAGATAATGATGACCGCGCTCGGTATCTGAAAAATTCAGGTACTGCATGAATGGCTTTTAAAATCCTAAAAAGAAAATGTAAACATGAATCTATAGCCGTGCTGGTGGCAGTGAGACTGTACAAAGTAAAAGGAGCACAAAATTGCAAAAAGTTTTGTCTAGATTCAAAAAAATCAAAGATTGGCTGACTATAAATATAAATCCTTGACGCCAACACACTAGATGATATAATGAATATAGACTTTCCATGTTGACCTGCCTTGATTATTTTAGTCTAGTTATCTAGTATTCATCTCTTTTTTCTATGAGAGCTCCTACAAAATCACAAAGATAGAGATTAAGTGCTGTGAGACATTTTCCGAATATGGATCCAACCTGTCTCCTTGAATTTCATTTTTTACAAACTATTCTGCCTTTCCGGGCAACTCAAATGCTGCGTGCAGATGTCTGACATGCCCACCGTGCCATTTAAAAGTATCAGGTTCGTGAAGTGGAGATAGAAATGAAACTGCCGTGCATTGTAATCTTTGGGATAAAGTATTGTTCTTTATTTCAGTGTCACTACATTGAAAATGCAGGAGCAGGTAGTTGCTATATCGGTGTATGGTACGTGTTACTATGGAGACAAACATAATATACGGCCAGTGCAAGACCACAGGTCACCTATTCTATTCATTTTAATCCACTCAGCTCATTCATTATTTTGGCATACGAACACAGTTTGTGAGTTGGTGCTACTCACACAGTTTGTATTTTTCCTCAGGTTAAGCCTTTTGTTCAGGATTTATATTAAATGAACAAAACTTAACACCTAAAGTAGCTGATGAGAACTTGGTCTCACTCACTCTAAATGCTGGATGATGTTCAGCCTACTCAGATCAGATGGTGTCAGGGATGATTACCACTTGGCATCTCCTCAGACTCACTGATAGACCATGATAGACTATTTTGCCCACTGCTCTACTAAATCACTGATTGGCACCTGGAGGAACAAGATGTGGTGGAATATCGCTTCCTAAACGGAGCCAGATTGCTGATTGCCAAAAACTGTGATGAAGCCTCTTCTAAAATATAGGCTATGTGGATCTTAGCAAACAAATAGTGGAAGACGGCCGAATGAACCGCAATCAGGAAAATAATTCTCTGTGTGTTTGTATGTGTGCATGCTCAGACATATGCCTCACACTGGAGTTGAATTTCAGCAAACTTTAGAGGCAGAGCTTGTCTGGAGGCAGAGATAAGCTCGCTGAGTTAAACCTCAGTGGGTGGAGCCAAACAATAGTTTCTGTGTTTTCCCATCCTGAAACCCAGTGAAGGCAGAATGGGCTGAGGGAAGGCATCGCTAAAGAGAAAGGATTTTTTTTCTGTTTAATCATCAGCATCATAAGACGTAAAGCTGGGATGATCTTTGATCTTGCTCTCAACGAGTCGTGCAGATCCGACAAAACAAACTAAACTATTACAAGTACTATATACAAGTATAACAAGCCAGCCAAGCACACATCTCTGAGTAACCTCCATGCATATTTGCCTACAATAACAATAGCGGTTGAAAGTTTCAGTAAGTGGACCTTGAGTTAAGTTTATTGTGTCAAGTGTTTGTCAACAAAAGGCATTGTGTGCATCCTCAAGGCCCACCATGTTGAATGCATTTCCTTCCTCACACAACATTTTTGAAGGCAGTGTAAACACTCCACGCCAATGATCCCTGAATAAATAAAGGGTGATAAAATCGAGAAAAGTTGTAAAAAGTTACTTTTTTACCTTTAAAGTTTTGCTATCTGACCCGAGCTGCCAAGTATCAGGTTCCGGGGCTTGTTGTTGTTCACAGCTTCAGGCTCAGGTCTGATTCAGGTCTAGGTGTTTTCAAATGCAACGTGTTAAAAAATGTCTCCCTCTTGTTCACTCTCTTTCTCTCTGGCTGCAGTTATTATCTGTGTCCATTGCAGCATATGTTGTGTCCATCAATAAGAAGAAGAGAGACAGAAAACATACCTCATGTGTTGCATTGGGCAAGGTGTTAAACTCCAGCAGTAATCAGTAAAATAAGGAAGAAACTTGGTAAAGAGGAGATTCTCTAAATGCCCAAAGATTCAACAAAGGTTTTAATATGGTGCATTTTGACCTTGTATGACCTGTGATGGTACCTGTACACAGTCCATGTGACTGAAGTGTTTATCGAATTCAGCTGGAAAATAAACGTAGAGTTTAACAGCCACATTCATCTGTCCAAGACTGGAAAAAAGGCTCATTCAAACTTGATATTGACTAACAGGTGAGGCAGATGGTTTATGATTATGAGATCCTGTTGTGCCATGTGTCGGTAGTTGATGGGAATGTGTGTATTGTTACTGCCACTAAACATGTAACAGTAATAGCTTATTGGCTAATTTGAAGCCTGCTGTGGTTTTGACTTATTCGGTGTAGTCCTAATAAACATTATGGTCAGTCTTTGTGTATTCAAATATAGAATTTTCTTTAACTATTGTAAAGTCTAGTGTTGGTTCAGGTGTGAGGGTGGGCCAGGTATGGTCCATGTTTGGGTCTCGGTGTCACGCCCTTACAGAAGGCTATCTCTGGTGGTCATGTCTATCACAGTCCCAGCAGGTTTTAACACTGTGACTGTTATCTGTTGGTTAAATGTGTGAACACCGCATGGCAGGGCACCATTTTGTGTCAAAGTGTCACAGTGGCAGCCCACAGTGAAGAGGAACATTGCTACTTTCTAAGCTTTGGCGAGGGAATCTGTGGGCAAAAAAGCGGAAAACCAGGCATCACGTTGAGCCTAACTGCCGCAGCGGCAGTCCAGACTGCTAAGGCAGTTGACTTGGCTGAGAAACTGGAGAAAAGCTGTAGAAACAAGGCGCCACTTTGTGTTTATCAAAGCAGAAGTTTATTCAGTACTGAGCTAAATCAGTTCACAGCTAGAGAGAACTGAGAAAATGGTCAAAATCCATAAACCACCTAACAGCGTGTTTTTTCTTTTATTTATTTTCTTTGACACAGTTTATTAAGTTTAATGAACCTTGTGCGAGAGATGCTACTTAGATTAATTTCAAAAAGAAAATGAATGTCTATAAGGAAATAATTTTGAAAATTGATTGAAAGAAAAACATTTGTTCATGACGCCCACACTTTAATATGATTTACACTTCTGTTAGTTCACTCAGCGTCTGGTTTTGTGAGACTGTCAGTTTTGACTCTCGTATTTCTGTAATTTTTACTCCCTAAATAATACAGTATAATGCTTAGTAAGCGGTCTGATCTCTCTTAAAAATGTTTTATTCTCCATGAAACTGATTCACAAAATAAAATCTTTCCCACATATTTCTCAGCTTTCACTACCAAGGGACACAATGCAAAAAAATTCAATTTTTTAAAGACATTTTTAAAAATTATTGAGCTATGTGTTTTATTTTCTTTTAAAAAGTGACAAAAAGCATGTTTTCAATATAAATCAGCTTGTTTCAAGAATTTTCGAAAAAAGAGTGTCATTATCTTAAAGCAAGCACAAGAATCAAGAAAATGTACACATGATTGAAATACATTTGTATTGAAAAGTTGACGTTGTATCACCATACGTTCATTTGAAAGATGCTTTTGTGCAAATTTCCCTCCCCTGCATACATCAGGAGCAGTTATGAGTTCAGTGTTTAGCTCAAGGACACTTTGACATGTGGAGCCACGGATCAGATCAATATGCCAACCCAACAATTAGTCGCCGACCCTCTCCACCAACTGAGCTACAGCTAGATGAAGGACTTTTAGGACTCAATAATGAAATTACATTTAAATAGGAGCTGTTGTGTAAAGATACAATGAGCATCATATTTTATATTAAACTAAATTTTACCACCCTTTTTATGTAAATACATTTTTGCTTAAATCATCAATTAATCCCATTTTGAGCTCTCACACATCATCTTCCTTCTTGATCGACAGCTCTGTTGGATAATTTCACCATGAAAAGCAGTTTTCATTCTCATGTGTCAGTTCCCAATGGAGGACAGACTTCAGCTTATTTTTGGATGATGGATTTGGCTTTTAAGTAAATGACAGGATACTGTTTTGGTCTGATAAACACTCCGCACTCACTCTTGACAAGTAGCTGGAATGAAAGCGAGGCTCCACACCTTTCATATTGGAGAAGAACACAACGTGAAGACAAACCCAGACAGCTAAAACTGGGATCTTAAAAAATAGATTAATTGTGTGCTTGTAACAGAAAATATCGCATGAAACCGTTGAGGTCACAGGAATCTGTGCCGGTGAGTTTGATGACTGAGTTTGAGTCAGCAAACAAACACAAATGCAAGAAACTATAAATTGTTTGCACGATTAGACAAAAGACTGAAAATAAAAATAGTATGTATACACACACTACACACACAGAGGCTGCAGCACACAGTGGCAAAACTGCCATTTAACATTTATTACCATGACAAATAGAGTAACTGTCAATATCTCTGCAGATAAACTGTCTCGCACACACACACACACACACACACACACACACACACACACACACACAATACTTAACACAGGGAAACATAACACACAAATACACAGAGAGTCAATACTGGAGCCTGTCAGTCTTTTAAACAACCTCTCTCTCTCTCACACACACTCACATACACACACACACACACACGACATGCACACAAACCTATTCACTTTCTCTCCTCCCTCTCCCTTATCCATCTATCCATCCACTGAAATCTGTCATTTGCATCATTATCACAACTTGCTTTTTTAAAATTCTTCTCATCCCCATTTCCCCCGTCACCCTCAGCTTTACTGTGTATACATATATATGTATATACATGTATGTATATGTATATACATGTATACACAGCATATCTTACTGTCTCTCTCAGTCCCTCTTTATCTCTTTTACTTCACCATTCAACTCTCTCACTCTCTCTTACAGCTGACTGCCTGGATGAAAGAGAAATAAGGCCTGCGGCAAATGCGAGTGCTGTAGAGTGCCCATTAATTCACTCATACTGGTTTATTATGTGCGCTGGTAACTGGCATTGCATTGCACCACCTTTATCCTTCAGAGTTGCATGAATTCATCGTGACAAGATTCTACAAGATGCTTGATGCACTGTACAAGAATAGTGTATCATGTAAAGTGACTGCTGCAAATTGTTTGGTTAAACAGTGATGATGCAGTCAGCCATTTCCACCTCATCCCAAAGATGGTCAATAAGGTTTGAAGACCAGGCAACTCTGTCAATAATGCTTACTGTGATGTTCTTTGGAGCATGGTGCATTATCATGCTGGAAGGGTCCAACCAAGTCTGAATAAACTGCAGCCATTTTAGTCTAGATATTCAGTGCCATTGAAACGTTCTTTTACTGGGTATCACAGGCAGGTGGGAAAAGTGTTAAGAGCTGTTGTGAATGGCCATGCTCAAAGGCAGGGTGAAAACCCTGCCATCATAGAGAGTCATTGTAAAATGAGGATAAGAGCACATACTTTTGAACAGTTTTTTTTTTATGGAAGGCATTCATAGTGTTGCACTCAGTACACACAAAAAAGTCACAGTAGTCCACACAGCTGTGGCAATGGATGGCAATGGATGCAGCCCTCTCCAATTACAACATCAGGGTTTTCAGGCACTGTTCGATCACCCAACAGGCGCTTCAAACATCCAACAAGCAGTATAAAGCATACTGACGCCTTAATCTGTGCCACTGACTACTGTTGATGCCAAACAACATGTCAAATTCCTTGTATGTGAACAAACACATGGCCAATACAGCTGATTCTGATTATGATTCAGGTTCTCTTTCTCAAAAATCACACACACTTACCTTCACTTCTCAGTGGTCATGTTTTGATGCCCAGTGCAGATCCACTTTTTTTGATCTCTGCTGACAACAGCAGATTTAGTTCAGTCAGGACCACTTTGTCAAAGACACTTGATCTACATGCAGTACGATATATTTGCAGTAAGATGTATTTGGCGGTATGGCTCTGTTCTGGGACCTCCCTGCTCTTCCACGTGCATATGTGGAAAGCCTAAGGCAGGGATAGCAGCAGCAAAGACGCCCCATAGGATACGGAACAGAGCAGGCATCAATGACAACAGAAATGACATTGATTAGTCAGACACAGCATGAAAAGGAGGAGCTGGGGTGGAGGTGGATTGCGAAGCAGCTTGCGGAGGAAGCAGCAAGGATAGGCAGGCTGAAGCAGCTTAAATAGGGCTCCCTGAATGAGATTTCCAGTAAATCAGCTGATGTCGCTGGGATTGTGAGCTGAGCTTGACTCCGTGGCCTGCCTGAACTAACGCAATACTCAATGTGCTGTGGCCCATTCAAGACAGTGTCCAATAAATGGTTCAATCGGAGATGAAATTCAGCACACTGATGCTGAGTTTGGAGGTGATTTACCTGCTTGTGTGCCCTCTCTCAACCATCAGATCTACAAGCTGTTACCAACCATAGAATCAGAGATCAGTGTTAGTTGTTTTGCTTCGCACATCATTCACGGCAAACCCTTCAATCAGTTGTGCTTAAAAAAAAATCCCAAGACCACAGGTGCTCTAAAACAGGCACGTCGATTGCCGATGATCATGCCATGTTCAAAGTGGGAAAGATGTCACTTGTTTTGCATGTTCCAATACTCTACTGAACACTAACAGCTGCTCTGCCTAATTTAGATCACAAACCGCAGTCACATGGTGTCTGACTTGTTGGAATGTGATCTGGTGTATTGTCCAAGCGGAAAACACTAAATGAGTTTTCGCACAGGGAAACCAGGACTCACTAACATTACATCTTTCACCTCTTTCATCCCTTTGGGTGTTGTCACTCAGTATAAAGCAATACAGATGTGTCAGGCCGTGACAGGGATAATGAAGTCTTCAAACTTCAAACGGCCACCTCCCTGGTCAGCAAGGTGTGAGAACACTTAATTTCTTTTTATTTTGTTCACATTATCACTCTTAAATGTTTACACTTTTGCATTGCACCTCTCAGAGATGATTTCTGAATCAAACGGTGCTGTTATATTTTTTCTTCAGATTTCCTGTTCACTTTTATTTGTCTGTTCAGCCGTAATCACACAGTAAGAAGCTCTTGCTGTTCATGTTGAAAACACATTTTTTCCCCTATTTACTCAAATCTGCATTTTTAGAACATCAAATTCTAAAACTGCATCCCCCACTGTGTTCCATCAATCGATAATAGTGAGCAATAACATTGAAATTCCTTTCTATGAAGATCTGGGGTTATTTATTACTTTCAGATTGAGTATGACATCAGGCGCCAACGTGAACACATTCATGATAACTGCCAATGTGCCGGAGCTAGTCAACCACGGTGATTATCTGGCTTTGCAGAGAATATAAACACTCGGGGGGCCCCAACCTCTAAAAAGCAATCTCATCGCTAAGCCGATCTTTGTCTCCAATTGTAACAGCAGAGATGTTTCTGCAGCTGAGATGTATCCAAAAGCATGTTTAGACCAGCTGAGATACCTGCTGAGCTGAGGTGAAGCCATGTACAGATCAGAGGGATGAATGGCTTTGGTAAACATTCATGGCGGCTCTCTCTCTCTCACACACACACTCACAGAAAGAGGTTAAAGAGAAAGAAAAAGACAGAGACAAGGCTGCAGATTTTAATGTATTTTTGGGCTTTGGGGTTTGTTGAGCAGAGTTTTAGGCTCTTTTCACACCATCATCAACTTCCCGCTTAGAAATTAGTCTACTGTGTCTCATAAGAGTTACACTATCACACACACACACACACACACACCCACACACACACACACACAAATTGGCTTACAGTATACCAGGCTGATTGTACCTGGGACTTTTACACATCATGCTCTGAACCATTGCACATTCCTTGGACAATATTTTGCACATTCCTGTACAGTTTTTTATTTTTTTTATTTTAAAAAACATAAATATTGCACACATTTTATTAATATTTTTATCATATCCTACATTGCAAATATTTCTATTATTTTCTTTTTTTTTTTATTTATGTTTCTTGACATTTGCACTACTTGTCTTTCTACTTCTACTATCTTAATTAAGTTTTATTGTCACGCACCAAAACACCACGGCAAATTCCTTGTATGTGAAAACTTCCTTGGCAATAAACCCAATTCTGATTCTGATTCTGAAATTGAGACGGATGTCACATACTTACAGTACATAAAGGGAGTCATTAGCTCATTCACACACATACATGTTCACACAGTCATATTCACATGTACACAAAGTTCCTCTCGCACCCCGTTGTTTTGTTATCCAGCGAAAAGGCAGAGCGAAAGAATTTCTGGTTCCCTTCATGCCTTCGACCTCAGCCACCCGACGACTGAATTAAATCGCAGTGAGAGAAGGTGAGATGTGAATTACACAGCGTCACCTGTCAAGGTCACTTAAACTCAACAGCTAACTGCTTTCCAAAGAGTGTATTTTTCCACGAAAGACTGTTTCTTATGAATTCTTTCTCTACTTTACCAAGGCCTGTCGTACCTTTGTTTGTGTGAGAGATAGTGTGTCTGCCTGCTATTTAAAGCTACCTCTGCTGTATGTAGAGCTGAAGAAAATAACAGTTCTGCAGGTAAAGAACAATTGTAGTTTATTTGAATCTTAAAATGCCCAAATCATAGTTTCTTTAAGTTTCATTCTGTTTCAGACAGCCAGCATGTTATGAATGAATGGTTGTTTGTCTCTATGTGTCAGCCCTGTAATTGACTGCGACCGGTCCAGAGTGTTGTCCAGGCTCTCCTTTCATTCCAAACGTAGCATGTTTGCAGATATTTTTCTATCTACCTTCTCTACGAAGGATTTGAATGTTGAACTCTCTGCAATCCAAAAAAATAGGTAGGTGTTTAAAGACACTGTGTTCAGTTTAATAAACTTTATACGTAAAAAGAATGGACCAACACAGACAGACGATGAGGCCACATGATTAAATCAACAATTACTTACATAACTCATGCATCAGCATCAGAAGAATGGTGCAACAGTACATCAGACACAAAAGCTGCACACTGGAGGATTTTCAACCACATTATATTGTAAAGTATGTATCAAAATCACAGTTGGCGGTGACTCAGCTGAGTAATGAGCTCTAACAGGTTGGCATAAAAACCCTGAACCCCCTCGATAATCTGCATCCAACAAGCTTGGTATTGTGAAATATATCCAGCAATGTCCTTTCTACCTATACGTCTCAAGCTCTAATCCTCTCAACAGAGGTAATGGTGAGTCCATTTAGTCTCTGCTGAGCCATGCAGCTCCACAACAAATTTTCACTGAGTTTTGATTTTGACAGGGATTCCTCTGCAGTGCAATTTTTCTGCAGTGACTTTCCAGATTCAACCTTTGTTTGCCAACTTTTCTGCTACCTTTACTCATGCTACACTATCTCAATGTCAACTAACTCTGGGTCAAACCCCTCAGATGATTTTTTCACTTTATGTAGTAAATAATTGTCTTATATTTCTGGAAATTATAAAATGATTTTAATATCTAGTTAATACTTCCATTAAATCTGAACAGAAATGCTCATGTATAGATTTTACCCCTTCGCTTCAACTCTTTTTCCACACATATTGTTTTTGTCAATATTAAGGGTGCTATAAACACACAAAGACTTGTGAAGACTTGCATTTATTTCCTGTAGGCTTACCCTAGCCTTAACCATGTCCCCTACATGTCTAACCCAAGCTTTTCACTAATCTCAACCTAAACATAATGCCAGCTTTAACCCAAAACCAAGTTTTAAACTAAAAATTAATGGTTAACCTTGTGAAGATTAGACTGTAGACCCAGATGGGTGATGATTTCCCACAATGTCAGCGTCTGAACAGGTTTATGTCCCCATAAGGTGGTTAGTATAACCTCAAATGTAGTTTATCTCAATCTATTTTCTTGTTGCAATAACAAAACTCTTAATTACACAGGCCCAAATTCACCACAGGTACTGTCCAAACAAGAGCAAGGCAATGCAGGTGCATCACCACATGTAGATGCTGCTTTCCGATGATTGACAATAATCATGAGAACGATGGCCTGTTGGAAGTTTCATCTGGGAAACATGTCTTGAATGTGACGCAGGATCCACTCTTAGTGTGGCGTCTCTGAGCTCACGGGCTCCAGTGGAGCAGCATGTGTCTTTCCATAATTACACCCAGTCTGTTCAGAAGATGCAAGACATCAACATTCTAAATAATTTGGATAGAATATACCACAACAAGTTCAGAGGCTTGCCAGAAAATGTCCAATTCCAGCTAACATGGTTCTTAGATTTGATGAAATTAAAGTTTAATGATCCCTGTTGGGAAATTGGGCCACTGCTGCAGCAAGAAAAAAAGAAAAAAAAGAAAAGAAATGCAGATAAGGACACAGTAAATTGAGATCACAGCAGGTAGCACGATGAAAAATGCAATACATTACAATGAAATTAAGATGCACAACTTGTATAGGCTTCCATCTTGTATCTCATTACACACAAGGCTTCTTGCCTGCTTCCCATTGCATGTCAAATGCCTGAGGTAGTCATGATCCATTTATCCATTATTACCAGACATAAAAAAAATTCTTCAAATGCGGACACATCGCTCACTACTGTAGATAAAAGAACGATAACACACTCCTTCTGATTTTTGAAGTGTTCGACAGGTAATTAGTTACAATCTTTTCCAGGTCTCCCAGCTTACGATATCTGTCTGAATTAGAGTGAGGAGCAGTAAAGGAAATGGTTCCCGAGCTATCTTCACACAGAGCTGAACACTAGTAGACACTTCATTTGCAAGATAAGGTTAGTCTTCCATAGCCAGACCTTTCTGCACACTTCGTTTTAGCACTGTGACAGCAGAAGAGAAAAAACTGATTGAAATGAGAATGAAGTACGTAAAAAAGTCAAGATAATTTATATTCAACCAGAAGTAGTTGTGTGTGTGTGGCATATATCAGAAGTTATTGTCTTTTGTGACTTTTACCTCGAATTGAAACACTTTTGAACTCAATTAGCACAAATTAAGAGATTGGTCAAAATGTGAGGACAAAATAAGGTGCGATATAAAAGGAATGGGGTGGAAACTAATCAGACTCCGTCATCCACCAGCTGCAGAGTCAAAATGGAAAATGGTATTTCCGTGTGAATCACCCAATCACGGTAAAGTAAGATCAGACAGTTCAAGTAAAGGCCAATCATGTTTCACTCTCCACTATGTCTTGTGTGGAAAGCAGGAATTGTTTTTCTCTGTAAAACATCCACTGAGCCAGACTAAGATCAGATAAATAAAGTACGCCTCGTGTTCTTCAGCTATTCAAAATGTAATTACCCAGTGCTGTATCTGCTCAGGTCTGCCTGCAGGCGAGTATCCGTCTGAATGAGTGGAATGAATAGCAAATGGAATTGTTCACACCGCAGAGCAAAGTGTATGAACTGTGAAGTTTTTATCAGAGCTTTCAGTGTGTAGACATGATGTTTTCAGAGTTTCTTTTTTAGCATATGATTATAAGTCTCATTATTTATCATTCATTGGGCAAAATCCTTAAATTGAACAAAAGAAAAGCTAATCATGCGTGATTTCATAAGGATAGCTTGAATTATTGATAACAAAATTGTACTGTCACATGAATGCAGGCTGAATTTTCTGAGCTTTGAAAATATTGATTTAATTTTGTTTTAAAGTGAGCAGAATAAAGAGCAAAAAGAGACAAAAGAAAACAGAAAATACAACATGTGCATGTGAGATTACAAACCCTGAGGGGTTTCTAAAAATATCTCACCCCAAAAGAGAAGAAGAAAATCTACATGACAAAGAAAAACATACAGTAAGTGAATAAATCAACAATAATAAGTCAGTAAACAAAATAACATGAAAAGTTAGTGGAACAACAACAAAATGCACGATTAGGAAGGGAAATAAAATAAACAAAAATAGACCTGATTTTATCTGAATAAGGAAAATAGCAGTGACTGTATGAGCAGCAGTTGTGGTTGTAGTGGTAGTGGTAATCATAGTAGATGAGACGAGAAGCAACTTTAGAGCTTCTACTGGTGTTTTATGAGTCATTTGGAATAATTTTATGCGAAACATTTTAAGCGCCTTTCATACAGGTCCTTAAAGGTTTCAAATCCCATTTGCACCTGGCATTAACATGTGATCTGGACACGTTATCAGGATAAGGGAAAACGTCTGTCAATGGCAGGTGTAAATGAATGCAGAACACGTTGTAATGGGAATGCAACTACCACTACTTTGACCTTTTAGCAAAAATGCCACATACTCCAAGCTTGTGTGCAGAATTGGTGCCATTTTTTTTTTTATTCCCGCTTTTGCCCCTTAGATAATCTCTGTTTTCACTATTTGGAAGTAATTACAAATCATCTGTCATCTACAAGCATTGCGGATAATTGTATTATTGTATTGGCTTATGTCCACCCATTCAACCACAGAAGACTACGTGAGTTAGATGGTATGTTTTTTGTGCATCTGCTTCAATGAAAAGTGACCAGAGAGATGTGTACGAGAGACATGGTAAAGGAGCAGAGCTGCAGCAGCTCTCACGGGGGCACTCAAACAGATTTTACACTTCTGGTGAGCGTCACATTTTCTGCATTGTGACAGCTACAGCCGTTACAGCCGTACATTATTGCTCCTGAGTCTGAGACATTTCATAAACGCCGGCCTCAGTCTGTGACACACACCAGTGCACCACTTCAACTTGAATTTTTTAAGATCTCAGGTGTGGAAACGCACACTTTCAAGCAAGCTGTTGCACTGCAGACGCACTTAAAGTCCTCCATATTTAAACATGCAAGCTACTGCCCCGCTGAGTTTACCTGAACACAGGAATAAAGGTGAAAGATTATTTAGAGATTATTAGATTATTCGATTGTTTGGTAGAAGAGTGATTCACGCCACAGTGGAGCTTTTGGAGGAGTGTTTACAGGCATGTGAGGTTTTAAGAGAGAATTTAGGGACTCCTTGGGCAAAACATTCCTCTAAAGAAATGCTCTGCTTTGAGCATTGTAACTCTTGTTAAAGCCCCACTTTTTGCTGCCTGCTTTGTTGAACCACTGATGCGCTTTGGTTGCTGCTTCAAAAAGGATTGTTCGGGGAAAGTCTCTCTTAACAGGCAGCAGGAATTACAAGAACTTGCATAAGTGGGTACTTCAGTACAAATTCAGCATCGTTCAAGAACTTGTTTGTATGAAAACATGAGCTCTACTTCTGCCCCTGTATTGATCTATCTACATTTGTTCTTGACATATTTAGTCCGCCACTCTGCTGCCCTGCTGAGTTTTAGAAACCACTGAAATTTATAGAAAGAATCTACAGAAAAAAAGAGAAGTGGCCTATATGCTTGGCAGAGGGTGATTCATACCACTTCAGCTGTGTTTGGAAGATTTTGAATTGCAAATGTTGCGCAAAGAGAATTTAGGTATTTTACGAAGAAAAACAGAAATGTTTCGCTTTTAAGCATTTTTCTCTGCACTCTTTGACTTTTTCCCCAAGAGGAATTATCAGTAAAAATCCAGTTTTGCTGTCTTTCAAGCCCTCTGAAGTTACTAGGAACAGCCTGAGACACAAATGCTTTGTGTTGAAAGAAAAACTGTTTAGCTGTAAAGAAAGTACTAATGCAGTGCAGATGCAGGGTAATTCCAGTAAGTGGGATTTCTAAAAAGGCTGAATTTCTTTTTGTGTGCTCTGAAATCCAGAAAAAAGACAAACAAGGTGTGTAAAAAAAAGTTTTGGATGCAAAGATTGAATCAGAAGCAGTTTCTTTAGGCCAAATTCCTTTTTTCTTCAGCTCTAAATGCAGGTCCTTCCGTTTTATAACTCATCTGTGATTTGCATTTTTATCTATTTTTCATTTCAACTTTTTTCTTCCACTTTTTCAATCAGCACCCTAGGCATCAAAATAAAGTGTACAAAACAGTATTACTGGAAATAGGCAGAACAGAGGGAAAGGTGTATGTGTGTTTGTGTGTGTGTGTCTAAGAAAGAGTGAGGAGTCCGGAAGCCAAACAGCGACTTTATTCAACACATCATCAACTCCCGATGGATTCAGCTGCCATCACTATAAACAAGTTTCACCCTGAGACGAACTCACAGCGGAAACTTCCAGTCTGTCTGAAGGCTATACAGTATGACACACATGGAATAAAAAAACATTATAAAATGTCTTGGCCATCTCCATCCCAAACTGCAGTGTGCTAGATTTTTCTGTAAAAATACACCCATTGTTTCCCTATAAAAGACAAAGTGAGAGTGCTCTGCATTATTTCAATAAAAAAACACTTAAAATGTCAATTCTCCTTGCAGCCTTTGGTGACAGAAAGCCTTAATATACTTTCAATTTAATTTAATCATGAATGTACGCACAAACTGAGGAGCACTTAAAAGCATTCAGTACTTGCTTTTTAACGTTAAAGGATTAAATTTGGTTGTTTTTTTTCCCTTAAAATTATTTCTATCCACATTTTATCTTGATGTGAATCCAAAGTGTTTAAGGTTAAGGTTGAAGGAATCATGTAGCCGAGTAGAGTCTTACATTCTGACAAATATAATCTTACTTACTTACTTACTAGCTTTTTCCTGGAGTTTTAACTGCATTTCATGGTCTTCATTTGCTGACGGAGTTTGCTCAGTTGTCATCACAAATTAACTTCAGTTAAGATACAACTATTTATTTCTGTTTGTCTATTTGGACTGTTATTTGAAATACTTAACAAAGTGTCGTGCTCAAGTTTCTACCAGATACGATGTATATACCACATGTGGCTGTTCTGTACACTGTATTTTTTGTGCATCATATTTCTTAAAATGGCATATGTTATATGATTTCAGAGTTCATGAGTTAATTTCATGTAATGAAATAATTTACAATTATCTCCGTTTCTCATTTAGCTCAACAATTTGCCTTGAGCACAAAACAGAACAAAACCTCTTCCCAGTTTAGTTGTTTTCCGTTTTTGTGCAGTAAAGGTTTACTGATCATCATTAAATTTTTCAGCAACACCCTCTGCCACAATTATTAAGCCATACATATTCATCATGTGCATAGGCAGCATTGCAGCACGGCCCCGGGCATTTGATGGTGCAGTGCCTTGCTTAGTAGCACTACAGCGATAAATATGGAGGGGAAAAGAATGCAATGGAGTGATTTTTTCAACAAACCATTTCGGCATTTCCCACTGATGAGCTCCATTCACATTCCTACTTTTGTAACCTCTAACACTTCTACTGACCATCACCCTAACTGTAAGTGAGCCACAGATCCACAAATGACTTTCAACCTTCGCTGGTTCCAGTATGGAAACATCTTTTCTGAGACAACAATGGTTATTGTTCAGATTCTGTATAATGTTGTATATCTCCAGAAAGGCCTGCAGCAGTTTCTGAATAACGGCACCACCCTATAACAATTCTGCAAGGCTGAAACTCTTTCTTTCCTTCCCTAAGGCCATCCCTCTTCCTCCCTATCTCCCCTCTTCTCCTTTTTGCATTCATCTAAAAAAGCAGCCAAATGGTGTTTTTCTTCACTAACTTATCACCACCAGCCACAGTCTGGCGTTTCACAATGGCAGAAAATAAACATTTGGGAGGCGATAAGATTTGTCCTCCCTGTTGCTGGTATTATTGTTGCAGACAAACAGCAGAGTTAACACTGGAAAAGCATCATTCTCCCCCACCGCCCTCCATCTTTCCCTCCATCCCTCTTATATTTGTGTTGAGGGAAACAGAGGAGGGGAATGAAAACGAGGAAGGGAGAGAGAAAAAACATAGAATACCACGTATACAGAGAGAGACACATGGAGCAAACCTGTCATTTCACAGTTTCACAGATTGGCTTTCATACACACACAGTCCTACACACTCACAAACACACATAAAGGACAGAGAGTGAAAAATGGCAAAGCAAAAAGCTGAGGTGTAAGAAAGAATAATTTTATTTGATAATCAATCATTTTCAGTCATCATCGTTTCCATCTCTCAGTCTCTTTTTCATTTCTGTTTGTATTTCTCTTCTCCAAGGTCAGTGTTGCCGGCGCTAATCCCAGAATGCACTGGCCTTAAGGCAGTCCATTACAAGGACCTCTTCATTTATAATACATGTTCACTGATGTAGTTTGTGAAGGTTTTTGGTAACAAACCACATAAGGGGTCAGTTCAATGGAATCAAATATATATATATATATATGAAAATGTTCTCCACTTACGGAAGTTCACTGGTATCTAGCCACTCAGATAGTTTTGGTTTTATTTGCACCGTTTTCTTTTTACGACCTCTCGTGCCTCTTCGATACAATGAAAGATGATTTGAAAAAACTCAACAGCAGTGTCTTTATACAAACATCTCTGTCAACAGTTTTCTTTGAATTGTTTTCTACCACAGAACTAGTTCCAATAAAACTTCATTAAAACTACAACCTCTGTAAAGTTTACTTTTAACTACACCAACAATCCTTATCACAATAAAAGTAATTGTTTTAGTTTCTTGTACTTATATTGACAATATGTAAAGAATGCAAAAATCACAATCAAGTATGAGCGATGTTACGTCCAACCAATATTGAGACTGGTGAAAGGGAGCATGTATCCTAGCACTTTACAAGTATTCAACAAATACTAACAGCATAACAAGCACTACCAAGCATGAAAACAGTAACAGGGTCCAGCGTCTTCACAGCATTCATGGTGTCACACTTGATTCAAGATGAGAGTCTTGCACCTCTCACTGTAATTGCAGATCTTATTACACTGTCAACACGGATCAGACATTCCTTTACCATCAAAGTCCCAAAAGTACCTGCAGATTTGACCTGTGCTGAACAGGAAAAAAGTGTTCTCAGTTGTGGAAACTTTGATTTCAGAGAGACAACACTGGACACTGTTTGACTTCTGGACCCACAGGCTGAACAAACACTCAGGTCTGTCGTTTAAAGCTGATTTCTCTCACAGCACTCTTTCTCTCACAGCGCAGATGGACACCGAACCAGATGCACACCTGAAACTCAATGTTTGTATCCCAAACATTGCAACATTGCACCTTTCCCACTGAAATTGTACTCCTGTTGGTTTTAGAGAGAGAAATGTCATTGCCTGAGTCCAGTTCTATTTCTGTCCTGGTCAAAGGTTGTTGGAGGTGTTGAGAGAAATCAATACTGATTTGTCCTTTGACTCTTCTCCTGATTAGTAATAGTAGCCTGCTGAAGGCTACTCATCTGTGCTGGTGCTCATGTGGGTCATTGAGATCATTTTGTTGCTTCTGTAGGATGGTGGCTTACCAGTTGCACTCAGATGCTTTTGTGGGATCCAAGGTTGACGGTTTTTTGCAAACCACTTTATTGAAGTCGTCCACTGACTTGACAGTCTCCTCTGTGGCTTAGCCAACAGTTTGGTAGAGCAGTGAATGTTCTCGTGTAGTCTTGATTTTAACGCAAGGGGTTCACAAAGCCATTGGACATTCAGTGGTGCATTTAAAAGATATTCCATTGCTCAGATTAATCAAATGTCCATGCAGTTGAGTATAGGTTGAGGAACTGTGGTCTGCTGTCAACAGAGCAGAAAACTGTCCAAAC
The DNA here is from genome assembly GCA_031216445.1 of Lateolabrax maculatus. Taxonomy (NCBI): domain Eukaryota; kingdom Metazoa; phylum Chordata; class Actinopteri; order Acropomatiformes; family Lateolabracidae; genus Lateolabrax; species Lateolabrax maculatus. The sequence goes on along the minus strand of CM062204.1, from coordinate 4,307,892 downwards.
CTGGATGTGTTGTTTTGATTGAGCGAGGCAAAGGCTGTCAGTCACATAACTCATGACTAAGTCAACACTTGCTGTCGCTTTTTCACAAGCAAACACTTCTTCCTGCGGTTTGCGGGGGGAGAGCAGCAGCAGAAAACATTCAGCTTGGATTAATAATAGCTAAGCACGGCAACCGGTTTAATTCCACCTCTGATGTCAGGATAAAGAAAAGTGGATCCGAAAAAAAACGAGGCTGTTAACTGTAAGGACAGAGATGTAGGAAGGGAATTAAAGTATAAACTGTGACTGTTATGCAGGAGCTACAAAAGCAGAACATAACTGGGCTTTTTAAAATGCTGCATTCTTTCTATAGCTAACTGCATGACTGCTCACGCTGAATTAACACTTTACTGTTAAAGCCAGAAATCATCACGGTTTGATATCAATCGATCACGCATGATTATTCCTGCTGTAGTGTGTCAGATCACCATGTGACATACCATGGCTACAGCACGCACACCAGAGTAAATGTCTTTATTTAATAATACTGACTGATATTGCAAACCTTAACACCTCATCGATTAAACTTATTCATGAATGTCCTCATCGACTGCATTTAAGGCTTATTGTAGGCAATCACAGTCTTAAAATGTTCACAAATTACATGTTGTTTGTTCCTTTTTCTCTTTAGTCCTTTAACTACACACAATTGGACTTTGTGTCCCTTAAAAATTAATTTTCCTTATGTCCCTTTTCTTTAATCGCCAAATGTCAGTCTCAGAACTCTCATTAACGATATTTATTAGCCCACTGGTTTTGTCGGCTTTGTTGTTTTTACTAATATTAAAAAGGTGCTATAAGTATTAAGTAATAAGTATTGAGTTTGGCTTTGAATACTATATCTGCAGGTCTCACAATGTTCTTCAATGTTCTCTCCCTTTCCTCCATTTTCTCCCTCCTCTCTCTGTCCCTCTTTGCTTTCTCCTCTTATCTCCCCTCTTGTTCTCTGTCTCCCTATATACCTCTTTCTTTTTAATTCTTGTTTCTCTGATCTGCCCTTCTCACATTTTCATTGGATTGGCTGTGGCCCTCGGGGACCCTAAATCCAATCCACTGCTTATTCCCTTCAGCATTGTATTGTAGCTTCCCAGTTATGATAAGACACATATTATTGGAGCAACACACACACGCACATAATGTAGACCGTTGCTGGAAATACTGCTCTTATATTGACTTTTTAAACAAAGAATTCATTTTAAAATTGATTTATATAGTTTTGAGGGGCTTATTTCAGTGCAGGCTGACCTAAAACCACGGTAACAAACCGAGTTGAATCTGTGTCGAATACAGTTGCATTTTTGCTGGTATCTGTGTGTGTGTGTGTGTGTGTGTGTGTGTGTGAGCATCTACACATGCGTCTGACCGCAGCCTAAGGCCTGTTCACCTGTTGCCCTTGCAGGAGATTTATGATTGAGATTTCAGGCCTGCAGGAATCAGTAGACCTCTGCTTGCTGACAGTAAGTTGTGTTTCAAGGCCGCCTAGAAGAGGAGAGCAGAGGAGGTTTCCTTTGAAAGAGCAAGTTTGAATCTATTTAAAATACCGTTTTTATGGTTTAGTTTATATATAAAGATATGATGATGATGATGATGATGATGATGATGATGATGGTGAAGGCAGTTGTAGAGGTGTGTTCATACTAAAAACAAAAGGGTGGGGAACATTATGATGTAATGGTCATAAATTGAGTGGTGGTTTTCACATCGATAAAATGGTGATGAACAAGGTGATGATGATTAATAATGATGATGATGAAGAAGAGGATGAGAAGGAAGACGAGGAGAATGCCAATGATGAAAGCAATTATGATGATGATGATGATGATGATGATGATGACGGTAAAAGGGGTCCTGATAAGGATTTTAGTGTGATGGTGATAAATACATTTTGACATTTGACATTGATAGCGATGATGGTGATGATGATGATGATGGGGATGGCAGTAAGAAGACTGGTGCTGGTGGTGTCAAAGATAGCAGATGATGGGAAGGATGATTGTGAGAAAGGTGATAAAAACAGAAGCAACAATCATGATGATGATAATGATGATGATGATGATGATGATACGATTATTGATGATAATATTAGAAATAATAAAGATGGAAATGATGGTGATGTTTATGTTGGAAATGACATGGCTGATGATGAATGATAATGATAAGGATGAGGAGGAGGAAGGTGAACAAAGCAGAAATGATGATGATGATGGTAAAAAAACAAAAAAACAGTAGGGATCCCTGCTATTGAAAAATATGATGATGAAGATCAGTGTATTTTTTACCGCCCTGCCCTGTCCTAATGTTTCCTCTGAGCCCGATAAAACTTGGGCTCCGTCCAACAGCCTGCAGCCCTGCTCTGGCCTCCACTATCCCGGCACGGCACTGCACGGCCAAATGAGTCACGCACGCTCCATCACAATGAGATGCATAAACGAATTTATCCAACTTGCGTGAGCGACGGGGAGGCAGAGAGGAAATGTCACTGGAATGAAAACATATCACTGCTCTGGATCCCGACTGCTTTCACGGCGCCAATCATCCGTCATGTCTGAACGTGTGTTTGGTCTGTGGGGGCTGCCCGGTAATAACGGAGGGTGGGGGGCTGGGGTGTAACAGGCACTCCTGTCTGGGTGAGGGTGTGTTCCCGGTGGCCAGATGGGTCGACGACCGTCAGTCCGAGATAATCCTGAACAGTCGGTGAGATGACAGCGATTAGGAGCGGGGGACCCGCAGCTTTGTGCGTCAGTGCGCATTGGAGAGGCGATAAATCAAACGACTGGTGTAGGACGCCATCTCTCTCCCTCTCTCTCTCTCTCTCTCTCTCTCTCATCTCTCTCACTTCCCCTCTCACCCCCCACGCCCCCCTCCTCTCCCCTCGCTTTCTCATCTGCCCTCCATCTCCCTCTCCATGTCTCTCTCATCTCGCTCACGTCTCCAAACGCGCACGCTGCTGCTGCTGCTGCTGAACGAGGTTTTGCATTGCAGGATTGAGAGAGACCAAATTGCCTTCCTCCCTTCCCTCCATCCCTACTAATGCAAAATGTATCGAAACAACCACTTTGATATGGAAATTGATAACTCGAGCACAGGCACCCATGCGCGCGCGCGCAACATACGCACGCATCTCTTTACAGCGATCACTGCTGCACACTCTGCCCGTCTCTCACCAGACACAGAGCCCGGACTCTGTGATGATGGCAGTGACCACACACACACACACACACACACGCACATGCACGCACGCACGCACGCACACACCAATGCAGAGATCACCGCTGCGCTCGCACGAGCAGCAGCTGCCTCTTCCGTGTTTGGCACCGAGCAACTCCGGCACCTCCTTCCCGCTCCGAGCGCATCAGCCCGGTATCTCCTGATGTGCAGGCGGCCGCTACAGACCGGAGGGTCCTGCCCGCCTCCACATGACAGAAATACACGTTGTGAAGCGATAATGACAAAACTGCCCTTTGGCCATCTATCGAGGATGGATGGCACCACTCGTCAATAGGTCGCGCAGGCAACAATTTGCTCATTTCTCTCCACCCTTCCTCGCCTCTCTTTTTTTCTCTTTTTTTTTTCCACAATGTTTTATTCTCCTCATCTTTCTTCCTCTCTCTTCTGCTCAGCCTCTGCTTCTCTATCTCATAAGAGTCTGAGGAGTGGACCCTCCCCAGCAACGATCCGGGACAGACCATCCGAGCAGCTCAGCTCTCAGAAGAGGAGCACGTTGGCCACATAAGCACCTCTGGGCTTACAACAGATACCCCTGCGATCCGCGGATCACAACCTCTCAACGTGGCAGCGTGCGTGTGTCCCCGGTGCGCGCACCACGCATCCCAGTGAACCCACAAGTGCAGATGCCCCCCCAACACCCACCCCAACAGTGAGAGCTGAGCCCAGCTCGGACACAGCACGGCGAGCGGTTTACTTGTCTTACCTTGATCCGGGTCTCGGTCTGGCTCGGGAGGAAGAGGCAGCGCGCAGCTTTACGGTCCGTTCTGCAGCGGCACAGACGGAGAGAGAGTATTATCCCTGGACAGCGGCGGAGGTCCGTGTGCTCCAGTGAAGAGAGAGAGAGAGAGAGAGAGAGGAGAGAGAGGGAGAGAGAGGAGGGATGAGAGACAGAGGCGGGCTGATGGATGAGAGAGAGAGAGAGGGAGGGTGGGGGGTTCAGTCCGACAGAGGGGTGATGTTGAATCGGGACATCAGCCGCTCCCGATTTCATATGAGTGACACAAACCCGCAGGACACACTGAGAGGAAAGATAAAAAGCCTTCGCTTTTTTCTTCTTTTTTTTTTTTTTTTTATTCAACAGCGATCAGTATTTCAAAAATGTCGTGTGTGCATGTTTGAAATGCCAAAGCCAGCCCGATTTAAATATCACAGTATATTCCTCCGGGACTTCACGCATCTGTGATTCTCAAGAGAGTTTCTGACGACCTTGTGTCAATTGTGCTATTTTTATCTCTAACCACATCCTTATAATAGGCTATTTCTGTCGTGTAGCCTATATATGTATATATATATATGATGTGGTTTTATTCTCACTGTGACAATAATCTTCAGAATATATAACAATGTATTCCATAGTCTATTTATTTAAGCAGCAGTGTTATAGCTCTGTTTCTGGCTCCATCTAACCACAGTGGCACTTGGAGATGAAAGCGGTGCGTGTTATTGGCTACAATCTGGGGATATTAAGAATTATGGGAGGGTGCGCTGCAGCCCACTCGTGTCTCCAGAGGTGGTAATTACATAATGTTTAGTCCCAGGCAGTGTGTGGAGTTCCGGGGGAAAACTGGGAAGCCATTCACCGGTCTTTATCTCCGTCTATCACTCGTGCAACTTATTGCCTCGCCATGCAGCGGCGCGCAGCTGCTTTCCAATCTGGGCACGTAGCAACGCGCCTGAGAAGAGCGCGCCCGTGCGAAGGGGCAGGGAGGAAGGCTCTCTCTATCTCCTTCTCTCACTCTCACACACACACACACACACACACACACACACACACACACAAGCAAAGACAGGCACGGAGAGAAAAGGGGGAGATCCAACTGTGCAGCTGACGTCATTGCCGGTCAGCATGAGAGGTATTGATTTGCTCCTGTGTAATTTGTGCATGAGTATTTTGGGGCACACACACACACACACACACACACACACACACACAGAGGCAGAGAGAGGAGGACAGAGCAGTCAGTAGCCACTCAGACCACCCGGGGTATGGAGCACCTCACCCCGCCAACGCCGACTCCACATCCTCCTCAGTTCTTGGTTTTCACCATGAAGCTCATCATGTAGCAGCAACGCTTGACTGAATACCATCACATATGTAATCACACCCAGCTCATTATTACCAGCAGATTTCCACCATTGTGGGACTCGGTTAACTCAGCATGTTAATGGAGAACGTAATTTAAAGAATCAGCTCATCTAAATCACACAGGCTCATCACAAAGTGCTTCACTTATCTCTACTGGAAGCCAGATACTATTGGTTTTACTTCCCCAGGTTGAGGCTGAGATCTCCCCCTCTGAGATTTATGATTACCAACCAGGCAAAGTGGACAACTGCTCCAGGACATCAGATCCCAAGGGGCCCCTGGATTCACTGCACAAACCTTGGCAAATGTATAAGTTAATTTGCGAGACTAACGTGCGATATTAACTGGTGACTCCTGAATTATTGGTTAATTTTGAGGCCCTGCCTTGCAAAGGGACCCTGTGAATTTAAACTCTAATTTTAAGGGCTTAAATATTTTAGTTTACATTGTGCTCACACTGGTGCACATTCCTGATGAAGTTGGGTTTAAACTACCATACCTTTAAACATAAACTAAGGATTATCCTAACACATGATTTCTGGTTACACTGGAATTAATGGAAGCCAGCAACAGGGTTCAGTCCATAGGGGCTCAACAGCTCATTTTGGTCCCAGCCCCCCTGTAGGTGTGACTGGCCATTGCTGCAACTCCAATACAATGGTGACATCTTTTTCCAGACACAGTGTTGCACTTATTCAGGATAATGAACAGCTCTCACTATGGACAGTTTCCCCCAATACCTAAATTTGTCCTGATTAATACTTTTGGTAGTAATTTGGGTGAACTGATCTTTTAACTCTGCAAACATTCCTCCTTATTTTTTTTTTATCCAAATCAAGAGGAATAACTCTGTACTCTTTGCTGTAGTTTTCATTGTCTGGTGTTCATATTCAATGATTTCTTCATCAGTCCCTATGTACATTTTCCCTCAGTTTATTTTGTTATATAACTCCAGCATTGCATGTTTAAATGTTAACAAAACTCTGTCCAATAAATGAGTTATATAAGACTATGTGACTGTGCAAACAAGCCCCCATTCGGTGTAATTGGGAAGCGTGAGAATACGTTCAGACCAGAGACTAAAAGTAACACAATCTTTTTCAGAATCAGAGTCAAGAATTGGTGCAACAGGATTTTGTCTTGCTGGTGCAAAGATATCAGGATCTCTTAGATGCAATCATGTTTAATTCTGAAATAACAAAGATGATATTCAGTTTCAAAACATGTTGCTTTACTAGACACTGAGTAACCTTCAGAAGAAGGTTAATGGAAGGCAGATGTCTTCCCTGAACTCATCTGCTGGTGGTTGCCAGGCCTTCAAGCATCACCTACACATTACAAGAGGACAGCGCAAGACATAAAATAGACAGTAAAGTACACACACACATTCAGTTTTGTACACCCGCAGCATTCAGTCGGCCCTGTTCAATGCATCAGGTTTTATTTGGGTTTTCTGTGGGCCCATCCGTCATGATATGTGGACTAATTGTAGTGCAATTGCCTTACATTTGTTTGTTTTAGGTGAGCAATAAGGATGGAGAGGAGTTTCATGGCCTCTACATTTGTCTAGTGATGGGGGCAATTTCCCAGCACTTCATGGCTGCTGCTGATAAATGAATGCGAAGAGGAGGAGAGGGCTGGGGCTCATATGGCACACACTCTGGCTTATGATCCATGCATAAAAAAAGGGAAAGTCTCAATTTAAGTAGTAAGTTAACTTTTTACATATCTTACAAAGTAGTAGGAAAATAAAAGATAAATCTAAATTATAACCAAGTGACACCGCTCTATGTATTCAGGATTTTGGACATCTTCTTTATTTCTTTTAAAAATGCACTTAAACAATTGGAAATCAACAATAACAATCAAAATGTAACTGCATTCTGATGTAGAAATATAATACTGAACAGAAAATACTTGTAGACTGATGTGATGAAAATAAGACCTAATTTTAAGGTTATGCCTTTATGTGATGTTTGGTAGAGTGTTATAATGTAGTAATTTCTTTCCCAGAATGCCTTTCAAAAACATAGAGATGTGGCTTGAAACTGCTGCATTGAGTCTTGCTGTGACTATAGTCTGATGGCGACAGCATGAGAAAAAAACCGAGTCAAGACCTGAACATAATTGCAGCATGTATTCAGTGTCATTTTGCTGGAGCTTTTCAAACTTTCGCTGCTTCAAACTAGCCGCTGGAAATATTTTGAGGTCATGTTACGTCTTCCACATTTAGCCAGTGATCCATAGAAATAAGTACACACCATTTTCCTTGGAGGCATGTGATTCTTTAACCAACATAATGTGAATTAAATAATGTTTAAACATGTAAAAATCAATAAATAAAACAAGAACAAATGTCAAGATCATTATGTAAATTTGGAACATAATGTTTTTGACACTTGTTCTTGTTTTCATTATAGGACAGTTTTTGTGACATTTCTGTGGCTCATTTTAAGACCTTGGTATACTGTAGGTTATACACACAATGACTGCAATAATATGTAAGCATGTGTAATATATGGTATAATGAATTGCCTAAACAAATTTAGCGTTAACAAATACATGCAATGCAGCTTTTCAGTATTAACCAAAGCACACACTTTCCCAAACTCAAACTCTTGTTTTGTGGCATCTCGTCTTTCTCTGATCACTTTCACCACTGCTTCCAGTAAAAACTGGACAACGGCCAACTCCTTGTCTTCAACCACTGGAAGTCTGTTCAACTCACTGCATACAGTAGCTATGCACCTACATGCAGAGCGAAGACATAAGACAAAGTTTGTGTACGAAATCAGTCTCTATCTATTACACAACGCTCTATATTTACACTCCACTATCGTATTGAGTATGAATGGTGCCCTTAAAAGACCATGTATCCATGGCATCTACGCTATTTTCTGCTAACAATACCATAATGCAAAGCATCACAGTTTTTAGATGCAAAAATGATCACTGTGCCACGGAAACCTGTCAATGATGACACAAAATGACAGGGATTCATAAGTGTCTGAAATAACAATTTTTTGCTTTATAGAGTTAACTGAGTAAACTACTACAAGTCTATTACATAATGAAAGTGAATAACTCCAAAACTTATCTGGCAAAGTAAATTACCATCAAATAATGGTGTTTTGTAGAAGACAGAGTTGAATGCTTTTACCTAAACTATCATACAGCATAATAAGTGTATACATGGCATAGTCCTGCCCCAAAACGTTTATCCCCCTTGCTGAATCAATGCACGCTTGTGATTTGCAATAATAAGATCACAAACCAGCCTGATCTCTGTTCATTACGAGGCAACTAGGTGGGTTACTTTCATTCTTCGTAATCCCGTGAAATGATTTTAAACGGTTGTTTCACAATTTGAAAGACACAGCAATAGAAAAACAATCCACACAAATAGAAATGATTTCATTATGTTCCTCTCTGCCGTGAAATCGAGGCAAAGATGCACTGGCAGAGCAACGACATTTTTGGGGAATATAAATTTGGGCACAGTGCAGAGCTACAGTTAGATAAACAGCATTTTAATACAGTACAAAGGTATGGTGTCTCTTTTTCTGTCTGGCTTTAAGTGCATGTCTGTGTTTAAATATCAAAGGAATATCTTTTATTCTCTCTGGGATGTTTACTCATTTAATTCAGTGTCTTTCTGTCTAGGGATGCAGTCAGCGTATACAAAGCTAAATTAAGCCAAACACTTTTGGTCCTTATCCATAACCATCCTCGGTTCAATCTGTGGATTGTCCTGTGGGTTTGGATCCCCTACTTTTATAGACAGCTCTGATAATGCTGATATAGGTGGTTCTCTGAGGTGTCTAATGCATTTAAAAGCCCTCAAGCGCTCCACACTTTTGCCCTTTGCCCTGTGAGCTCAAAGGACGCCTGTGTTAGTGAACCGTTATAGAGAAGGGGTTTTGATTGGCCGCATCACGCCAAAGTTCAGCACTGGAGAGATGTTAAGTTGACCTTTGACCCAAGGAGAAAGGCTGAATGAAGCACCATGGGAGTACAATTTATAAAATCCTCCTCACTCCTCCTCGTGCTGTCTCTGTGACTGCCAAGCTTGTTTTTCTTTTCTTTTTTATGTCTATTTGTTCAATGCAAATTATTTGATCAATGATCAATCAGTGCATCAATGCAGTGGTGGCATGATGGCTGTATTGATATATACATTGATACATATTTAATTCCCCTTATCCCTCCACAACAAGTGGGAAAATAGATAGATAGATAGATAGATAGATAGATAGATAGATAGATAGATGGATGGATGGATAATTTTTCCTCAGGCCATATGTGCTGAAGAAGGTTGGGCAAACTGAAATGTGACAGCAGCTTAATATGTAAACATCTCATCCCACACAGATTATGCATCAACCCCTTGAGCCAAAGAGCAACAAGATCCATCATCCCTCCAAGCTTTATTCAAATCAGACTGCCGGTTGACAAATCCATAGCCTTTTAACTAAATAACAACCCTCCCTCCACCTCTCCTTTTTGTCTCGCTTTTTTTCTCTCCGTCGTCTAATTTGTTATGCATTTATCCATAATAAACTGAGTGAGTTTTATCCCTGTAAATACGCTCTCTCTGAAGTATATCTAAGAGATGGAGCTCTGGGAAATGCAGCAGAAGGATTATGAGATGACAGTGATCTCATTAATCTTTGTTCCCTTGTCTTCCATTTTTATGTTTGTCCTTGTAAGTGATATTTTTGACTGTGATGTTTAAACCAGAATGGGAATTTGCAAAGGGTAAGTTTGATGTAAATATCTGATGTTTTAGTTTAATGTTCTGTCTGATGGTGCATTGGGCTGGAATGGAAATACTTTTGGGGGCAATGAAGAACAAGACTGAGAGTCCACAGCCATGCTGCTACTCTGTGAGGCTGTACTTGGGTACGGAGGTTTACCAGGTTCTTTACTTAGTTTAGCCTGGCAGTATGCTTACATTTGAAAGTCTGGAGAACTCTGGAGAATTTGTCCTCGGGGGACCATGAAATGAAAATATTTGTAGTTCTATCGCAATCCATCCAAGAGTTTTATCATGAAACAAAAATCATCATCCTTTTGTGAACAATAGAGAAAAAGTCAAGGGATCGTTAAAGTTGGAAGGAACCATCCTGTGGGGAGCAAATTTATGATTGCAAACCATCCAACAGCTGTTGAGATATTTCACACCAAAATGCACCATCCCTTCATGCGACCTCCGTGGAGCGGTGCTGTTGGAGATTTCACCTGAGATATCATATGTGGTAAATGAATTGTCACAGCCTGACCTCCACCCTCACATACGGGACGACTGCAGTGCAAAATAAGTCATTTTTAGTAGTGCCAGACTGTAGGAAGAGCCACCTGTCACCTTTATTTCTCTGTGTGTACTCCTTGGTGTCCTTTCTTTGTCAAAGTGGAGGAAAATTTTCCAAATATCCCTGGCAATCTCTTCACGATCTCATCACACGCTCAGCGGGCAAACAGAGGGCTTTGTGACTGTGACTGTTTTTCCATCAGCGAGGATTACCTCAGTGTCTGCACCCTATACAAGCACGGACATGGAAAAGTCTATCTGAGGCTCTGGGAACAAGTGAGTTGTGTTTTGTACATACACACTTTCTAGTGCTGATGAAATTGTTGTATACAGGAGTCAGACACAAAAAGCAACATCTGTACAATATCATGCAATTTAATACAACAATACAACAATCTACAGCCTCTATAATAACTATAGAGTTGAATCAACACCTTTCTTGCACAGTCTCAACAGTAACTGAAATACAGGCTCAACAAAAGTAGTGTTTATTGCAGGTCGGTTGTGTTGGATCACATTTTTGCTGCTATATATCACCACAGCATGGTGGTGCAGTGGTTAGCACTGTCGCACAGGAAGGTTCTGTGTGAAGTTTGCATATTCTACCCGTGACTGCGTTGGTTTTCAGGTTAGGTTAATTGGCGACTGTAAATTGCCGGTAGGCGTGAATGGGACCGTGAATGGTTGTCCGTCTGTATGTGTCAGCCCTGTGATTAACTGGCAACCTGTCCATGGTGTACCCGGCCTCTCGCCAGCTGGGATCGGCCCCAGCCCCTGCGACACTCTTAAAGTGAAAGGGGCTAAAGCTACAGAAATGGTCGTCTAACCTGCACTTTACCACCAATTAACATATAAATTCCAACTGGAAAGCTAAAGCTGTGTCCAGCATCACTTGTTTGCTACCTAGTACATTACATTTCCAAATTCTTAGTGTGCTATTGTTGAGCTGATTATAATCATGGTTTGGGCTTGAGGACCGACTGAGTCTGTCCAAATTAGGGTAGTTTGTTTTGATAGTTGGAAAATAAAATCATACGGTGTGTGATGTTTGAGGATTATAATTGTTTTTATTCTATTTATTTGATTTGTAAGGAACCGTGTACAACATTAAATTGTACCAAAGTGAGCTAAAAGCTGATTTTCAGGTAGTTGCTGCCCATCATTTTGATCAAGATATTTTAGTATGATATTTACAACTAGAATAGGGATGTTGGCTTGTGAGCAAGCAGGAGAAATACTAACAAAACTGCCAAAAACTGGCGAGCAAACAGCACACTGCGGTGTACTGAGTGAAAGAGTAGCCATTATTTGAAATCCACTTCACAGGTTTTATGAAGTGTTCTCACTGGATTACGCTGGCGTCCTAGTGAAGCAACTCATATCATATCCCTCCAATCACTCAGTATGATGTGTCTCTACTTACTCAGTTAATGAGTACGTCCTACTGTCAAAACTAAAATATCTGTGCAAGAATTGTGTATGGTTTGTCCAATCTTTTTTAAGTGTTATCATGTCTTCAGGTCTGTACCCAGCTTTAAGCACTTCACAGTGCGCTAAAAATGGACACCATTGAACACAATAGAATGATAGAGGTGAAATTACAGTCATGAGCCACTACACCACTGTGATGATGCAACATGATGATGATTTACTGCTCATAGTAAACTATTTAGTGTTCATTATGTAGACTAGGGAACAGTGAGTGAGTGAACCAGTGTGTGAATTCAGACTGAGCCTAACTGTTGGCCAGGATGGCCCTTCACTGTAGAGCTTTAACTATCACAGGTTTAACATGTATAAACAGACAACTATTCACACTCACATTTAGAGCTTCCAGTTCAAGTAACTTTCTTGTCTGTGGACTGAGGGAGGAAACCCACATATGCAGAGGGAGAACACACGGACTCCAATTATGTCTCCAATCATGATTCCCCACTGGCCCAAAAAGCAAAAACGGCATCATTGTCATCATCCCTGCTTTTCTTTTTGACTCAGTAAACCTTTTCTTGTTTTGCCTTTCCAGTATTCTTATATCTTATGCTGCCAAAAGGCTCAGTGGACAGTTTATGACACAATTGTGTGTTATAATATAATATTTACAGTAAATGCCCTCAAACTCAACCACACCACCACACTGACCCAATTCAGTCAAGCAGTTGAAATCTGAGATTGTTCTCAGATGGGGAATACCTGACCTGTGTGGGTGTGTAACAGGGTGTAGCTGGAAAGTAGGATGCAGGCTCAGCAAACCCTCCCTGGATAAATGAAGGTTTTAAAAAAAAGACAGGAGTGTGTGTGTGTCAGGTAGATGGATGGCAGGGTTAGGTGTTTGGGACACTGAGACAGTCGGGAGTGCACCTCATTGACTGCCCAGCAAATAGACAGCTGGAGAAATGAACTGGACTGGTCACTATTGAATAGAGCTCAACGGTCTGCATCACCACTGGGGATTACTACACACACATATGCACACACACACACACACACACACACACTGATGCATGCAGACATAGGTAGGCAAAACGTTACACCAGGACTAACACGTGTAAGACTTGACTTGGGCTTGCCCTCAAGGACTTGAGACCTGCTTGGACAAGACTTGAAACATGACCAGGACTTGTCTCGACTGATTTGAGACCTGATTTGGATTAACTTCAAAGCGGTCACAAGCGGTAGAAGTATGAAGGTTAGGAACGAATAAGAAAGGGGGATTTTTACTGCAAGGTAGCTAGTGCAATCCCCAAACATCTGGGTAGCAACAAATGAGTGGAAGTTGCCCCAACGAAATTTACCACCTTGAGCAAAGTACTTTTAATAAAAGGTAGAAAAATAAATAAACACTGACTGAATGCTCACTGGTTTGAATCCTTGCTCCACCTCAGGATTGTGAAAAACTGTGAATGGCTGGGTGCCATTTCAAGGGACACTTCTATCAAAACCTGCAGCCTACAAAGGTGCTGCCATCCTCAAGCAGTCTAGGTAAAATGATCAAACTCTCTACTTCAACTCATGTTTTTGATAAAAAGTTGCCTTACTGCCCGCGTCGAGCAGACGGATGACATGAACAGAATTCTACAGAGGAAACACTTCTCCACGCCTGATAGTTACAGTCTGTAGTTGTAATTCCAAAAAGACAATGGGAAGCACCAACAGTATGGAAAAGAATAACAAAAACCTGTGAGCTCAGAGTGCAAATTCATAATGTTTGATAAAACGTTGGAACTGGTTCTATCATCGTCAGCCTTTGTTATTTTGGTGAATTTGCTTTTTGTCAACGTGTTTTACTCACATCAAGGCAAAGTGGTGAGTCATTCTTGACCGAAATGAATCCAGGCAGTTTTATATGCTGAAGCCTTTGGATTGGGACATTATTGTCAACAGGTTGAGATGTATTTGGTTTTGAAAAACCGGCCTCAAAGGAGATGAACCCAAAAATTGGACACATCAATTATGTATAACTGTACGAATGTCAAGAAAAAGAGCAAAAGCATCCCTGGGACAGAGCAAGAGCTTTGAGTTGACATTCCCTGGATGAATGAATGTACATACACGTACACAAGCCAAGTGCCTCACACACGGTTGCCCACAGATCAAACATGCCGCAATCTCCTGCTCACCTCCTCAAAATCCACCGCGCACAAATACCAGCAAGAGATAATTCTCTTATTTTGCCTCACTGCAGTTTGCCCGATTTGTGTCTGCCTGAAAGATCTACAGACAATCTCGTCGCCTGCTCTGGGGGAGAGTAAGTGAGAGTCACTGAAGTGTTTTTTAAACCCTTAAACCCAGCAAGAGGTGCAGGCAGGGAGGAGAGGAGGAGACGAGTGAGGAGGCAGGAGTTGGCTGGCCTCCGCGGACGTGACAAAGATGCCGGCTCAGCCAAGAGTCACTTGAAAAAGTACAGAAAACTGGGGTTGGGAAGAAGAGATAAGAAGGACATCTTGGCCTCTGAACTGAAACGCGTTCATACAGAAGAAAGGTTTGGAGGTAGATATTGTGTCTGACAGGGATATACACTCTGCTCAATCTCACTATTGTTTATCATTTAACATAAAGTCTTTCTCTTCCCTCACTGACGACCCCTAACACACACACACACACTGAAGTCACATAAATAGTGTTGCAGGTTGGTAGTCCTGTTAAACCAAAAGCAGCTGTCAGATTAAAAAAAAAAAGCAAATTAGAAAAATATTTAAAGCTCTATGACTTTTCATAGCAAAATAACTTTAACATAGCTTTATTTTTTTTACAAATATTACAGTTGACTCCTACCTGAGAGACAGCAAGTAGTTTAACTCTTCAGATTCTGGTCAGTGGTGTTTGTTGGTGCAACATGTGAATGCGTTTTTCATTGGTAACAAACAGAAATGTGTTTCTGGAGCCACTGTTCAGCCAACACTGTACAGGACATCAGACCACACACGCTTGTTTATTGTCAAACATCATCAAAAGTGCTTTACAAAACTTAAGGAAGTTCTTTGGAGATTTCGGAAAAAAAGTCCCAAAAGGGTTCTTACAAACCTTTCAAATTGTGAAAATCTGTTAAACAGAGCTGACCTAGCAGGTGCTGTGCAAACTATTTTTTATATTGTTTATTTTTTTTAGCCATAGTAGTCTGCACAAGATTTCAAATGTGCTATTTAAGGCAGCTATAAGGCAGCTATATTCATGCTTTTATATAAATATATGTATCACTAAGCAACTTCAGCTTGCAGAATCAATGGATCAAGAGCAGGATATTTAATATGAAATGAGAGTGTCACTCCCTGTGGGGAACGTAGGTCATTGCAGAGGCTTATGAATTAAAGAAGCAATAACAAAAGAAAAGAAAATAATGCAATGATAAAATTGTACAAGTAGTGGTAGTAGGTCATAAATAAGTGTGGGAATTATCATACAGGTAAATTCTATCTAATTAAAGGGCTTCTTTGATTTACAGTGAGCTCCTTTAGTGCAGATATTTGTAAATAAAAATAATATATTGGCATATTTCTTATTTACAATCGTCATCTTATTTTATGGTTTTTCATTCACAAAGTCACATCACGTTCTCTGTAGCTGCTCTGAGGCAATATGAGTTTAAAACGTGGGCGACATCACTGCTGGGAATCCTGCCCCTAATAAAAGCATTTCACCACAATTAAAATGACTGGAAATGTCATTCATTATTGATAGCTAAGGTCAATAACTTCCTGGTGTTTGTTAGAAGCTTTATTTTAAAACCAGTAAGAGCTAATGGTTCCGTTAGTAATGTTTCCTAATGTCTGTCTCTGATTATTATCATGGAAAGCAAAGTCATGTTGCTCTTTATTGCTTCTAATTGGAGAACTTTTGTCTGTGTCTCCTGCAGCTCGATAATGACTCAGTTTTTCCTATCAGTTACCATGTGGGCTGTTCACACATTTTGATCTAACCCTCTGAACTGCACTTTCCCCAACCATGCTGCATCGGTTACCACACTGACCTACCCCAGTGAAAAGCTTTGTTTTACTGGTGTTGAACTCAGTTATCCACTTAATGTCACTTTGCGATAAAGAGCCCTGAGCAAATCAATCCTTATTTAAAGATAAACATCATACTAAATCCACTTTTTTGAGTTAGTAAATTACACATATTCTCACAAATCCCTCTTGCACGAACTCTCATCATTCAAACATTCTTTCTGCCCGGTGTTCTCATGCTTAACTCTCCTGTCATTACAGACACAGCCACTCCCTCCATCCCTCTCTCTCTCTCATTTTCCTTGCCAGTTCCATCACCTGACATGCTGCACCTACTTACTCACCTGCTCCTGATTCCCTCTGATTACTCTAGCAGCATTTATACCGGCCTACTTCCACTAGTCCTCTGCCGGATTGTCTTAAGCGTCCCGCTAAGCTTTCCAGCATTCCTGCCTGATTCCCACCTGCCTGAACCCTTGCCTGATTTCCTGGGCTTTGATTCTTCGCCTGCCTCTTGCCTGTTTTGGTTTGCCTTTCCTGTTTGTCTGCCCAGTTTTGACCCTTGTCTGTTTACGGATTAAAGATTTTGGCCTTTGCTCTAAACCTGCTTTGTGTCATGACTGTGGGTTTCTGTCTGTTCTGTGCCAGCACTGTTACATGTTGTCACTTTATTACACTTTCTATTATAGTGGTTATAGTGTTTATGGCAAAATAGGTTATGTCCTTTTTCCAAAGAAAGGAACACTAGCAGTACATTGGAGTCATGTTTCTGATTTATTCAAATGAGAATGTAAAATCCTTAAAACAAAAGCATCTACAAACAACGAAACCTCTTTTATAACTTTGAAAGCATTAAGCTTTCGATACTTTACTTCAGAGTGCATGAACGATTTAAAAAGTTTAATTTGCGCCTGTTTTCTGGGCAGTTATAAACCCATCACCACAAAACATTTCTGTATTAGTGGGCAGTAAAATGAATGTTTCCCTCCTCTCTCCTGACACAGTTATCACCCACTAACTGCAGCACAGTGAACATATGACCACCATTTTAATTTGTACTCTAGTGAGTGGAGTGCATTATTTAATGATATCGGCGGCATTTCTCCCACTAACTGTGAAGTAAAATTTGGCAGTCAATAAGGCAGCTTCAACAGAACCGTGACTTTGCTGCAAGTCACAGATAAAGCAGGAGGTTCACCCACAGTTTCTGCTGGCAGCACACAGGCTGCAAAAAAGATTCACCCTGCGCATTTACTGTGAAGTTCATTAATTTCCTATGTCCGCTTGATCCTATTCATGGTCATGGCATTCAAAACATGAATGTAAATATCATGCCGCTCAAGGTTGGCACTGGGATACACAAATCATTATAAACATTCCTTTCAAAATATATCAAAATGATGGACAGCAATCATAAGCATAAATTGATAAAACTCTTATCTTTAATAGCTATGGAACCAATGCATTATACTTATTATTTTCATTTTCATACTATGAGAGAAATCATTAATCTGGCATATAAAGGCAATTGAATTCATGCCTGATACAATGGCAGTTACAAAGCACCTGGTGTTACAGCCACTCACACATTACTTATGATTACATAAAAATCTATTTGCATATTACTCCAAAATTCCTTCCCAACCATGCCACAGAGATGAATGTTAAGAGAATAATGGTACCAAGCTTATTGCTTCAATTATTTTCAACAGCTTTTAAGGAATAGACAACAGTCAAATCTCTGTTGGAGGTTCTGATTTGATGTTAAATGATTTTCCAATTTTCTCAACAAAAAGTCATCTAACAAAATTTGGTTTAGCATATTGATAAGTTTTGTACTATTACTATAATCTACAACAAATAATGTGCTGTTTACTGATAATAGAGCGAAGAGAGAATTATGTTTGTTAATTTTCTTGTTTGTTGCAGCTGTAGGGTGCATACTGTACAATGCGATATAGGGTGTTGAAGTGAATGGAGAAAAGAAAACATGAGAACAACAGCATACGAGAGGGTTTGCAAATAAAAAATGTATTCAGCTTGTTGATTTGGCATCGGCAATACACAAATCACTAGAAGACGACACTGTAGAAAGTAAACATGGCATCCCCAGGGAAAATTGGTCGTGTGTGTGTGAGTGTTATTATTAGCCGAAGATGTGTGTTCCTCTTCCTCCACTTCAAAGGTCCCCTATGACAGCTGATGGCTTTATTTGGCTTGTCTTCCCTCTCAGTGACTGACGCTCCCCTTTGAGCTGAAATATCCAAACTGAGTCGCCTCTTTATTTTCTCTTCCAGATTATGTTTTTGTTGAAAAAACATGAGTTGCAACACATTTTCCTTATCATGTTCTGCTGATGTGTTAATGTAAATTTCTGCAAAGTATTGTCTGCAAAATGGAATCAATTGTTACTATTTGAGTACACTAGAATCCATCACCATTGGACAAATTATCCATCATTTATTCCAATTTGCATAACTTCATTAAACTGCATATTGGATTAATTATGGAGATATGTAAATTAAAATTGAGCTGACTAAAGAAAGCATTGCTGATTAAGCACATAGCAGTTGCAAAAAAACATAAGGCAGTACAGTGGCTGTCATCTTCCTGTGTTTTGTTTTACTTTGTTGTTTTGGTGCTTAATGGTGTGATGTTTTTTTTTACATGGCACTACCCAAAGAATACCTGTCAATCAAACAATGTTGTAACATCTTATGGTTTTAGCTCCATTTGATGATTTTCTTATTTTCTTGCTTTCTACCTTCACATGGCAACAGTGGTATGATAAAGGGGAAATATCATGGTTATGGCAAATATTATGGTAACAGCAGCAAAGAACTATGGTAAAGGTATGGTTAGGGTTGCAATTAAAACACTTTAAGTTAGGTAAAGATTGGGTTTATGGTTAGGTCTGGATATGGTTTAACAAACGACAATACCAGTATCTACTATCTTACTAGTAAAAAAGTAACCTTAAAGTGATACTGATACTAATAGAGTACTTAATTCGATACCCATCATGTGAATGGAAGCATTCAGTGGCGTAAAATACCCCCAGTCCTCTAAATCGACAGTTGCCATGTGTCCTCGAGGAGAAGACGACAACGACTTCACCACATCGCAGACTGTATGGGTTGTACCTGCAGCGTTAGTGGGCCAATCACACGTCGCATTAAATCAAAGAACGCTTTGACGAGATTGTCTGTAGATCTTTCAGGCAGACACAAATCGGGCAAACTGCAGTGAGGCAAAATAAGAGAATTATCTCTTGCTGGTATTTGTGCGCGGTGGATTTTGAGGAGGTGAGCAGGCTTTTTTTTCTAGATCTGGTTACAAAAAGGATCGAATGCAGTTATCATTTGACTGGAGAAGTTTATTATATTATATATATATTATTATATTACTTTGGTTATTTCATTTGATACCTTTTTTAAAGGGATCGAGTTCTGATAGCCAACCCTAGTTATGGTTAATAAAAAAGCTAATGTTAATTGCAAGTCTGTGACTTGGCACAAACTCCACACTCTACTTCCTGTACTGGCACTGAACGTTGGCATTGGAGGTAAATCATGAGATGTACAACCATCCAATATGGGATATTGTGCTGGTCTGTGATGTTCGTCAGGTTTCCAGATGGACATTTTGAAGGTTGAATTTACCTTGATTTAGTCAGTGCCAAACTGAGCAGCCAAAGAGGCCAGGAGATGCTAATTTGGTCAAAGATAGTGAAGCCTGGCAGCTGGTGAGATGAGTGGGCATCAACCACTACAGCTGAGTGTGATCAGCTGAGGCTCCCGCTAATCGAGACAACAACTTGTAGTATGTGGCCTACACATTTTTATAATGAAACACAATTTTATTCATAATGATTAGGTGACAAACGCACACATTACAGTAAGAGTATCTCTTAAACTACTTATGAAAAACATTTGGACTGTCTTTCAAGAGAGAATTTGTCTATCAGATTTGGAAGTTTTCTTGTATGGCACAGGGTAAGGGTCAAAATTAAGCCTCCTAAGAAGTTGGCGGAGGCTATATCCTTTGCTGAATCCAGATACTGATGTGGCCAATGATAAGCCGGCGCTGGTAATTGAGAGCATCCTACAACTCCTGGATCAGCTGGTAGCTATCCATTTGCTTTGATTGACGTATTTAAATGTATTTGTGTATTTACTTAGTCAACAGGTTATGGATTTGGTAAAAATCCTAAAGTAACCCTAATTGATCATACCAACTTTACTTAGTGTCATAACTGATTACATGTTAAACAGGTACTCAGTTATCTGTAAATAATCACATTTTCAACCTGCTCAGACCTGTGTATCGTTGACTGAAGGCTGCAAACAGCCCTGTTGATTGATGATAATTGGCTTGTCTGGTTTCTTAACGTCTGCCAGTCTCCATGAGCTGTCATCTCCTTCCTGATGAATCCATGTGACACCCATTTTATAAAAAGCATGATCATTTTTGAGCAAACAAACCATCCCCTGTTGTTGTGATGTGTTAATCAGGCACAACCTGTTTTCTAATTTCCAAGATGGAATGTCTTATTTTATTCTCCAGTCAAAATGACAGCGAGCAGTAAGAGGGACAAATGAATAGAGACCAGTCTGGCAGTGCCAAAACAAGCAGCTGCTGGTCAGAGGAGGCTCTGGTGTGTTGGCAGGGGAAGCTGCACCTCTGATGAAATGAAATGAATGCATGTGTTCTTGTATTTCCAGTGGTTTGAATAGAATGAAAAAGGCATTTAAGACATTAAATGGTGAAGAAAACTAGACATCACTTATTCTATTTTACTGATCAAATATGCCATCTGGTAACCTTCTGTCAACCACGCTAAAAACTAAAAGCCTCATAAAAGGCCACAAGTTATGTTGTGACATTGGCCTTCAAATAGCTTACGTTTTAAATTGATTTCGAACATATTTTTTAAAATCACATATCTAAAAAGATCTCTTCAGTCTTCGGTCTTCAGAAGCCCTTGGGTGATAAATTCATATGTCACAAAGATTTACAATGCAGCTTCAAAAGAAAAGTTAAGTGTGTGTCAGGGCCATTTTCAGGTTTATGTATATATTTGTGTTTTATATCTGTATCTGTATCTCCAACCACCAGGCAGAGCATCCTTCTTTTGAGATAACTACTGTGTAGAAATGTACTTAAGGAGGTCAATGTAATGGGCTTCAGGCGTTGCTGGTTTGTGTGTGAGATAAACATGCTGTTTTTGACCGTGCTCATGTTGTGCCGTGCCTTGGTTTATGACCAGTTTTGTAGTTTTTACTTTACTTCGGTTTATGTTATGTACAGTAAGAAAGGAACAAATGGACTTTACTAAAACAGCAATTAGTGAGCTGTAAAAAACTGCATTTTAAAAAATCTGAACTTTTATTCAGCTATGATGAATAAATTATTGAAGTTGGGCAAATAATTTGAAGCGCATGTCATTACATTATGGTAGCAGTCCTTCATTGGATTTTTAATAGTAGCATATTGTTACAGCAGTACAGTGATTCAAGTGGATTTGCCTTAACTTTATCCTGAATAAGCCACCTCGTCAATGAATATGTTGAGCACGTACCCCCTGAAGTTGGCCTGTCCACACTCCTTTGACTTCATCTGTGTGCCGTCTTGACATCAGTACAGTAGCCTGCTGCGATATCAGACCATGAACAGACAGAGGATTTTGGAGCCCCAAGCAGAAATCAAGCACTTATTTGGCAGCTTTCCCGCTGAACTGAAACACATGCTGCTCCTCCTGCCGCAGCTTGTTTGAGCAGAAAACAAAGCATCACACAATGTTGGCCATGTACAATAACAGCAACATGAATATCTACATTCATTAGAAAGTGGCAATACCCAGTAATACATTATACATACAGCTGGCCAAAACACTAACATGCTGGTACTCTGTACCCATGGGTCAAATATTTAGATGTTGAGATGTTTTCTTCACATTATTTAACAGACTGTTTATGTGTAGGGTTTTGTTTAAAGGTTAATAGTAAAACTTAAAACTACTATGGGTAAGAGTTGAGGTAAGATTTAGCCATTTAGGGACGCATGTAGACAGTGTCCCCAATACTATTGCAATACTTACCAAGGAAATCAGTAATTTATTCATTTCTGATGTTATGCCCTGCTCCTTCAGGAGCACAACCATGAAGGGAGGTCCACACAATAACCGTTTAAGTAAACGAATAATTTATTAGAGCTGGAGATGTAAATCAGTTGTGAAGGAGGGGTGTTGGGTGCTATGAAACTGTAGGATCCTGATCTAAACTATTTATAACATGAGCCAAAGCAAAATAAAACACAATCAAAACCAAACAAAACCAAGTTGAGTGCCTGGAAAAAGCACCAGCCTTCCAGGGGGAGAGAGAGGGAGCCATCTTGAAATCACCCAGTTTATAAAGGCTCAAAGCAGGCGATGCCAATCCCACAATGACGTAGGAGGGACCAGGAAGAAGAAAACAGAAGCAGGCCAACTCAAATGTGGGCCAGGGCAGTCACATAGATCCAAACTGTGGTAAACCTAATCACAAACCATTTTTAAGTGCCGCTTAATTTGATACATAACAAAACTCACAAACTAAATTGGGCAAATTACATGCAATGGAAATTTTGACCTGTTGATGGCGCTAGAAAGGTTAAGTGATCACCTTAAGTCTGAAGAATTCATCCTCAAGGCACCTTGAATATTTCATGACAATACATCCAATAGCTGTCAAGATATTTCACTCAAAACCAAAAATGTCAGTAGGATTCATCATAAGGGAACCATGAATGTGTGTACAAAATGTTGGGCCAATCCGTCCAGTACATGTTAGACTTTGACCTGCCATTGGCACTAGATGAAGTCAGGGGATCATCAAACTCAGTAGTCTTCATCCTGTGGGGATCATTAATGTCTGTTTAAACTGCAATACATCCAATAGTTGTGACACTGCCTCCCCTGGAGCCACTCGAACCAGCGGGGCTAAAAAAGAGAGAGAGTAACATGAGTTCTTGTTTACTTGCAAAATTCTATTTCCATCGATCCATCCATTCATTTCCACTTATCCAGATCAGGGTTGCAGTAGCCGGGCAGTCTTAAAGCCAAGTTAAGCCAAGCTAAGCCATTTCCTCCTGCTCTTCCTAGAGGACCCCTGAGGACTTGTGAGCTGGCTTTAATCCCTCTGGTGTTCCTCAGGCCTGCCCTGGGGTTTCCTCCTAGCCCATCATAGACCTCTGAACACTTCCAAATGGAGGCCCCCACAGGGCATTGTTTATTGGAGCCACCTGACAGCCTCATATAATAGTCAATGGATCATTTTAAGACTTTAGTTTTTCCTATAGTTACATTGGAAAAATATGTAAATGTAGACTGCAAAGATGGTGTAATACGTCTGAAAATAAAACACATTGCTTTTGTGGATGTGTGTTTGTATGAATATGCATGTGTAGATGTGTGTCCTGACTTCAACATCACAACACACCTCTTACTTTCCTTAGTTTCATGATCCTCAGTCTAAATCAGGACTTATGGGTTCTCACTACTTCCTATTGCTAATCCATCTGCTAATGTAGTCAATTGCCACCCAGTCACAGATAGCAGCACCCAATTATCGTGCTCTGGTCAGCACCATCATCATTTCTCTGGTGTCACATCTGTGGCAGCTTCCCAATGTTATTTGTCGCTGCCGTCCCTGTGCTGAGCTATTGGAGCAGAGAGACTGGGGAAATTGAAACACACAGGTGTGCGCCATTGTGGCTCGATACAGCGTACAAGGGTACTCAATTTGTCTTCCGAGCCCATTAGAGAAACACTGATCAAGGTGAAACTGAGCAGGTGTTCAGACACTGGAAGTGTTAGTTTCCAAAACAGCCCATTATCCATTTTGTTGAAATTGAGAATGTAATTACCTGATGTCCATCATTTTGTATTTCTAAAATGTTGGTTAAAGTGATAGTGTTTAGTCATCGTAACAAAGCTGACTACCCAGTTAAAAGAAAAACAACTTGAAACTTACCTCTCAGCTTGGTTGTTTTAGGGGAAAATAACCAAAATTTACTGTATTTACTCTAACTGCATGTGATCTGTTGCACAAACTGACCATAATGTATTTGTGGGGGGGTGCTAGAGTTTTTGATCAATACCAGTAATTCAACAATTATTGCATGTGGTCCTCATGTATCTGCCTTTCAGGCTAATCTTCAGGCTACATCCTCAGCAACAGAAACAACAGAGGAGATAAGAGCAGCTCATAATGAAGGAAAGAGAAGAATATGAATCGGCCCAGCCAGCCTGTCTGCCCTGCACACACTTAATGTGTGAGTGTGTGTGTGTGTGTGTGTGTGTGTGTGTGTGTGTGTGTGTATCATTGTTCATCAAGTACTTGTGGTTGCCTCTAGATAAGAGTAAACATTAGAATGAAAAAAGTGCATCTGCAGTGGTGACCTCATGTTGCTCTAGTGGGCGTAACTACGAAGTCAGACCATATAAGCCATCACAAATCTTTCATCCATCCTGCCTTTCTGTCCATCCTAGCAAATTAAACTCTCTTTCTTTCCACAAATAATCGTCAGTTTGTTTTACATTTAAGATTGATCTCTCGCTGTTCTGGTTGAGTGTCTTTAGGGTTCATTTGCAAAAACAGATATCTCAGTTTTTATTTATTTTCCTAAATCATATTTTGTTGTGTGCTCTCCAGGGAATGTCAGTCAAAGGAGTGTTGGGTTGTTTTGCTGAAGATATCACACATTATTGTAATTTTAATAAATCATGTTTTTTTTTATTGTGCACTCAAGGGAATGTCAATCAAACTGGTGTGGGTTTATTCATTTTAAGAATGCCGTTTATCTGTTTTTGCAAATGAACTTTTCCTATACTTAAATAATATCTCAGCTCTAATCAATCATATGGCATTGAAGGAAAATAGTCTTTAATTGCATTGTATTCTCACTGGTTTGGAATGTCTAATTCTCTATGGACTTTTTTTTATGGGAGAGATAATCACACTATTGAACTGTGGAGGGAAAAGATCATTTGACGGACATGCTTTTCACCTGTCAGGATGGAGCTTCACTGGAGGCATGTAAGAGGGAAAGATTCATACTATCCCCCTGAAATCCCACCCTTCTTTTTGCTCTTCCGAACAGCCAGTTGTGGCTACCATGATTTGATCCCCCACCGGCTTCCCACCAACAAAAACAGTCAGCTGTGCTCAGAGGAACAAATGGCTAAGCTGGAGGTACTTCAACTGAGGATTGAACTTTCTCTCTGGAGGTTTGTGATAACTCTGCCCCTGTGTTCTCCTGCGTCCTTTTCCATATAAGAATTTAAATAAGCTTATGTAACTGATTTGCAACCCTTATTTCCTGTGTATAAAAACTTAAAACTCCTTACTTTGGCACCATCTGGTGGTTTTGATGCCACCATTTGTTCTGTGTCCTCCCCTCAGGGCATTGGGATGAGTGGTATAAAAAGGAAACGTGCACTGCATCAATTGTCAACTTTTTCATTAACAGCTATTACAATAATTTAGAAGATGCTATAATTAGAGAGAGTTCTAGACAGTAATTTCAAATGCTGTGAAGTGTAGTACTGACATTATAATGACTGTATAAGCTCTTCAAGTTGAGTTTTAGTTGAGTAAGTTTGTAACATTTTCACAGCTAAATAAGAACCTCCAGAGTAACTAGTGACAAGGCAGTACATCACGTAAAACACCAGAAAATTACAAGTAAAAATAGGCTAAGCATCTTCAGCTGAGTTTAAAGAGCTTTTCAGAAGGGAAACAAATCTTCCATTTTTCCCTCAGCTGGGGGACAGATGTTTCACATCACCCTTGAACACATCTGTTTGGTCTTTAGGCTGCTGTGTCGAGGCCCCGGCTCCATTATGGCTCCCTGTTGTTCCTCGTGCTGCCTGTCTCTTATAGACATCGTGTGTGATGAACGACCTCAGGCTTTGCTCATCACGGTGCTCTCAGCTGCTACACATGGTCACACCCTCCCTACACACCCACACAGGATCAAATACACAGCAACCTTATAGAGACTGCTAACTGGTGTGTGCTCAGATGTCGGTGGAAGCAGATTTAGGCCAATTTCTAGACCTCTCTTCTTTCATGGAAGGGCCTCTTCTTCTAGAAAAGTCCTCCAGGTGTGTCTCCAGAGTGCAACCTTTTCCCACTTTAGCTGTGATATTCAATTTCCTCTTTTTTTTTACATTGACTTGAACTGCCGGTTTCTTCTGCTCACTTCCGACTCGCTGAGCTTCATTTCACTGGGAGCAGAGAATCTGTATGGGGAGGCGTGAGTTTGGCATACGGATGCCATGGCCTGTCAATCAAAGCTGGAACTGCATTACCGGAGTGGAAATGCTTTTCATGTCGGCCTCCTGCAGAGACACACGCACTTTCACTTTGGCCTAGATTTGCATACGTGTGAAGGCACAAAAGCATGTAGACGTGGATGCAAGTCAGTTGTGAAAATGACTCACGTACATTCCTCGTTCCCTCAAGTATTTTCCCAGAAACACCCTCTGGTTGGGCTGCCATGCCCTGAGATATTTCCACACCACACACACACACACGTCCACACAAAAACAATATCGCTACATACATCTTAGCTGCAGCAAGTCGAGGCAGCACCAGCCATCAATCATCACTCTCTAGTGTTCCACCCCACTGTCATCATCCAATTACCAGCTCACAAAGCCATGAATCAACCAATCAGCACAGGCCGGGGGCTGTCCAAATATTGCTCTGCTCTTGCTGACAGAAAATAAACTGTAAGGAAAGAAATGAGTCAAAGAGAGTTCAATAAACTTTTTGTGTAATGTGAAACCTCAGCAAAGATATCATTCCCGAGAGGAATTTGATGAAAAGATGTAAAAACCAGTCAGGAGAAAAACACCATTTAATAATAAAAGGTTTACTTAGGCAGTGTCTTTGAACTCAATCAGACAATCTTATTCGTCCACAACAATTTGCATTAGCAAGTAGGTAAAGATACATTTTACTGGCTGATAAATATCAACAATATTTCTGATCGAGTTTGGATAACTGCAGTGCATTCAGAACACGCTGCAAGGTGCTTGTTGTTTGGTTATGTGGCCAATATTTTCTAAAAAAAGTACACAGTTTTTCTTATATTGTTGTAAAGATTCTTACAGTTGTGCATATTTTTGACATATAAAATTTTATGGCTAACAGTATAAACTTATTTCTGGCATTTTAGCTGGCTAAATGCACAGCTATGTTCACCAGCTAATCACAAATTAACAAAATGTAAAAGTTGCAGGACGTAAAACCAAAACAATGAGTTGAAAGAGGCTAAAAAGCTGAGGGGGACTGCAGAGTTGGATGATCATTCTTTGTGGGTTTGTTCTTTGCTTCTGGCTAACTCTCTATCTCTAATGGGGAGAAAATTTAAAACACTTTTTTTAAATTACCAAAAATTTCAAAGGAACTGACAAATAAAAAGACATTATATGTATCAACAGTTATGTTAATTGTTATAATGTATTATTTATTTATTATTAGCATCAGTAGTGACATTGAAAATCTTATATCAGTCTACACGTAGGCCTACTTTATAGCTTTTATTTGCAGTGTCACTACTACACACATGCACTCATTAATTGGCAAATGAAAATAATTTGGTTGTAAAAACATCAGATTTATATTGGTGTCAAAAAGTTACATATTACTGCTTTAGGTTTAAGTGTAATACAAATAATTCCAAAAGATTCTTACAATTTCATGATCCATCCATCTGCTCATACCACTCTCTATTTTTACACAGATCTTTATGTTGGACACCTTCTCATTCTGCTGCCAACTTAAGTGCAGTGAAATGTATTATATGCTTTCACAGAAGCTGTAGCATCAAGTACTTTCAGGTATCATTAATGCCGACGTAGTGTCGTGACGGTGGAATTGACTCTGGCGGCCCTCAGAGATCCTTTATAAAGTTAAGACTCTTACAGACTCTCAGCCGAGCAGTGAATGATGCTGAGCTGCTATAGTCTGCACTTAAGGTTTCTTTATTTAACATGATGCTTTAGCCCTGGTGATGGCCCTCCCCACCCTTCACTCATACTCTCTGGCACTTACAGAGTGTGTATTGATATGCATTTAACATCCACCATCATCCGTGAGGTTAGACACAACTCAAGTGCTAGACAGTTGATGGCTAATGGCTTACCAAGGCTCTGACCTTGTGTGTGTGTGTGTGTGTGTGTGTGTGTGTGTTCTATGGTTTTTGTTACCTATTGGGGACCTTTTCTGGTATAAATACTGAAACTGAAAACGTGATTTCTGAGGTCCTGGTTAACGAAGGGCAAAGGTGTGAATTGAGGTGAGGTAAAGGTTAGGGTTGGGCATGGATTGGTTATGGTTAAGTTAAGCCGTCCACAATAAATGGTAGTCAATGCAATGTCCTAACAAGGATAGCTTCGCAAACTTGTGTGTGTGTGTGTGTGAGAGAGAGAAAATATAGGGAGAGAGCAGAGAAATTAAATCCCTAATTATATGTCTTTCAGGTGCTAGGGAATTATGGTAATACATTTCTCTCTATTATTACATATGACATTAATTTCCATCATGTGATTGGCGGCAAAATTAAGTCTTCAGCTTTTGTTCATGCCAACACACACACACACACCCACGCACACACACACACACACACACACAATACTATTCGCATTTCTCTCTACTTTCTCTGACTGACTGATTGTAAAATGTAAAACCACTTTTATTACAGAAGCTGTCTGACTAAAACCTTTTTCACAAACATAATGTTAATGAACATGTCAAAGCCAAACATGTACAGTACCTGCAATTGTAGCTACATACACATCACTAACCTTCTGAATTACACTAGACCTTGTGCAGAGTTATGTTCTAAACAGGGTTGTCCAGCTTGCTTTGCTTTAAAGAAACAAGTCCTAATACCTAAATAAGAAAATAGGTTTTCTCATTGTGCTCCAAAATAACATTTATGACACTTATGACACACACATCATTCATAGTAGAGTGTTTCTGATCCACCAACTACACCATTAAGGTTTTCAAAACGTTAGGCAACTAAAATACATTTTATTTATCATTTGGTCACTTTATGAAAGCCATTATACAACAACTCATTTTGAAATTATACCGCAATGCATCTTTGCTATTGAGACGAGTGGATCTTATGTCTAAGTGAGCTGCAGACGAATGCTAGAGAACGCTTCACAGATGTAGGATTCATTCAAATAGCACTTGCAATGCAAAATAAGAGCAAACACTTTGCCTCCTTCAGGGCTGTGTGAGATGGACATTGGCAATATCTACTATTTGATGATTATACTGATTTTGTAGTAATTTCAGGGTAAACCTTATAGCATCCAGCCAGCCATCTATTTTTCACTAATCTGGGTTATCCGGATCGTAGTGACAGCAAACTAAGCGAAATAGGCCAGACATCCTTCTCCAATCCACATCATGCAGCCCAGAACATCCCTAGGCAAGGCGACGGGCAGTAAGAGCAATTTAAAGAGGCCAAACTTGAACTCAAGCCCCCTCGCCCTCCCAGAATAGGGAAAGTGGGGCCAGCCTGAATAAACTATGTGGACCAGACTGTGTAAACTCACTGCATGCTAAGATAAGAGTAAGGATCCTTTCCGTTTCAGCAGGTAGATATAGATAGACTGGAAAAGGTTGACTGAGTGATACCACCCATTACTTTCCCCCCTTTATTCTACTAAGAAAGGCTGTGGTGACATTAGTTCCAGTAATGCTGAAAGCCAGAAAGTAAGAAGTACATTGTGGAGGCAGTTGAGATTTCATGAGAAAAGAACAGACGATAGGAGCGTTTCAACTTTAACAGTTTATTAAAACTGTATCTTGGGGGGCTACACATCTGAGCACATGGCTCTGTGAGAAAGTTGCTATGTGGATCATAAAGAATATCAAAAGAAGTGCAGGCACATAAATCTGAACAAAAACAATGATGATATCAAGGAGTGAAAAACCCTCAGAGGTTTAATACCAAGTAACTTCCCACCATCCAGCTGAAAGACTAAACCTCTGATACGAGTGACGAAACATTTAAAAACCACACAGCAAGTCCGGTTTCTTTTGACTTACCACTACTAGAAACGTCAATGATGAGGGAGAGTTAAAAGGTACTTTACATCTTGGAAGACAGAGTAGGGGGTGTAAGGGAGTATGAAAAGGAGGAAAGATGAGAGAAGTAAAAAATCTAATTAAGCTGAGATGTGGGAGAAAGAGAAAGAAGGATGCAGCGACAAAAGGGAAGAAAGCACGACGTGAAGAGCATTAAAGGAGAGAAGAGGAGGTGAACGTGTCAGTGGAGCAGTCAGGTTAAACCCTGTGGGGAGCTGCTGTATCTACCTCTTCAGGCAAAAAGAGAGAGGGTGGAGAACAACGGGGTGAGAGACCAAGAGAGAGACACTGTAGAGAAAGAGAGAGAGAGAGAACCTGAGCAAACAGAAGCAAAAGAAAGGAACGCATGGAGGGGGAAAAAGAAGACATTTCCTTGTTTTCAAATTGCCTTATTTTGTGTTGGAATGAGAACTTGTATAACCTAGAGGCTTGCTGCTTTAATATAAGCACACACACACACACATACACACACACACACATATATATAAACACAATCTGTGTAAGCGGTAGAAGAGCGAGGGAAGCCCTGCAGTTTATTGGGTCATTGTAGATTCTTCTGTGGATGAAATATGCCTTAATTTGTCGAGTGCTGGAGGGACAGTCGATGGGAAAACCTCTGCTTGAGACGGAGAGAGGGGTGACGAGGAGGGAGGAAGGAGGAGAGGGAAACAAGTAAGGGAAGGTTGAGCGAGAGAAGAAAAATGGTGGAGGGAAAGGGAGGGTGAGGTTTGACAGCAAGTAGAGGTGGACATATGGGCCATAAGGGCCAGGGAGGAGTAAAGAGAAGGGGATGAGAGGGAGGGACAGAGGCCAGCAGAGGGAGGCAGGAAGGGAAAACAGATTCTAATGAGAGGAGAAGAAAGGGAGGAAGGGAAGGGGGGGGGAAGATGGAAGGATAAGATAGAGGTAGACATGGGGGGAGTACAAGTTTTTACTATTTATTAAGCGGTATAGAAAATGGATGGATGGATGTTGCTGTTTCCATACAGTCAACAGTGTTTTCTTTAACCATGACGACGACATTATCAAATCTTAAATCTTTTTTAAAACTCAAATCTTAACCGTGAAGTGGCAGACATGAATCATTATTGTATTTGTAATGCTTTTTATGAAGAACTGACACACAGTGTTGTCCTGCCAAAAGGGGCGTCAGATCATAAAACTTTCATTTGGGTCATTTTAGAAGACAGCGACAAATCTATGGTGTTGACACCTGCGACTTCCTCCATCAATTTATGTCAGCACTTCTGTTTACGTCTGTAATCTTGGATTCAAGGGACATACAAAGGACAAAAGAATCCCAGAGACTAACATGATTATCTTCTCCTCCACAGCAGGTAAAGACTAAACTTCCTGACCTACTACTGCGTCTGGTTTTCATTGTCAATTTGTTTGTTGTCTTCATTTGCATAAAGTCAACATTTTTAAACTTTCCATGCCACCTTTTTTCTTTGAGTGTGTCACCTGTCAGTCCTGCATCGCCAGGAAACCCACAATACCTTGCAAAGCATTTAATTCACGTCCAGTAGAAGACGAATAGGGGCCAACTCTGACATACTTACCCAGGTTTCAGACTTCTAAAATGGCACCTTTTTTCTGTGATTCGAACATGTCGAGTGGTCGCTGATGGCCGGTCCCCCGCTGGATAAATGACTGAGCCAATCAGAGCTTTGTAGGCACGACTGAGACGAGGGACATCGTCTTCCTGCACCAGGGCAATTCATTCCATTGGAACAAAATTGGCGACAAGGCATGCACGAGATTAACAGACTTAAATCAACATATTTCTACATTTGACATGACAAACATTGACGGTTCCCATCAGACACCACCATTCCTCCTGTGTCGACTGAAAAAGACACTGGCGGGATGCGAGTCAGAACGGATTTGTTTTGGCAAAATAAACGAGAGGGTGAGGGTTTTGTTAGAGACAAAGTGAAGGGGAGACAATATGGGAGAGTTGACAACGTAGGAATGATGAAACCAGGGGGAGTTAGAGAGAGCTTGGGGGGGGGGAGTAAAGGGAGAGTGGGTCAAGGGGAGAAACAGATTGAAGACGGGAAGAGAGAGAGGAGGAGTACGGGGAGAATCTCAAGCGCTTCACTCCTTTCGGGCTCGGCCCGTTGTCATGGTAACAGCAGCGAGGCGAGACGAGCAGCAGACAGACAGACTCGCTCTCTCTCGCTTTCAGTCTCTCTCCATGTCTCTCGTCCAGAGATTAGTGGACAGCTGATCTCGGTCCCTGGTTGCGTCTGTCTTCTTCTTCTTCTTCTTCTTTGTGATGAAAAATGGATTGACAGCAAGGAGACCAGTGGCTACTACGCACACTGACAAGTACTGCTGCATTGTGTGTGTGTGTGTGTGTGTGTGTGAGAGAGAGAGAGAGAGAGAGAGAGAGAGATAGTTTTGAACTTGTTCTTTAGTTACCAAACATCTTGGGATTAGCAGATTCTAACCTTTTCTTTTCTAAACCTGTGTTGTAACATTTACACCTGGGAGCTGAACCTTGGATATGCAGCCGCCTCACAGCTGCTCCACTACAGCCAGTGGCAAAACACTGCATGGCTCAGCAGCACTGGGTTTAAGCCACTGGTTAAGATAAACTAAACATGAAATTGAACTGAACTCACCACCGCTAGAAGTGGTAAGAAACTGTTTATAGTCTGCCTCATGTTTCTCAGTTCTCTACTGGCATTTATACTCCTTCAACTGTACATGTACTAGTTTAGCTGTATATAAATGTTGGGCTTCTGTTGGATGGGAGAATACAGGTCAGAATCTCATCAGGTGGAGACTTTCCTCCCAAGAAAAACGACAGAATCAGACATTTCAGCATATGCAGAAACATTGTGACAACTGGCCATAGAAATTACGAGTCTTGTCTCTCAAGAGCAAAGAAGGAAGCAGTTTGAAATATTTTTTAAAGTATATTACCCCTTTTTTAACCTGTTTACTGTTTGGATTAGACTCTGATTAAGTAACTTACCTTGACTATGTCATCATCATTTCTACACAGATGTTATTCACGCTGCTCCGGTCCCCCAGTTTCAACTCTGCAAAAGGCAGAGCCCAGTGCATTATGGTCAATGCATCAGAATTGGCTGAGTGGCTTATAAAATGAAAAAGAAAAAAAAACCTTTTACCATAGTCGTGCCAACAGAAATGCATCACATGCTGCCTCAAATGCACTCCAGCAGGAACTACGCAGAAAGCAGCTCAGCGGAAATGAATGTGAGCATCATAAAAATGTCCCCAACACGGTAACAAATTACACAGCAAACTTAAAATGTGCTACAGCAGCAGAGCTCGATGGCAAAGTGGTGTAGTGTGACGATTAGTAGCCCGAGCTTAATCAATGTGAATTTGCTGGATTTGATGAAGAACACAGTCGCTGCTCTAACTCTTGCTTCAGCCCTTGTTTGTATTATATTCCAAACACTTTGTTTATACGTCATTCATCATTCTCTCTGGATTTCAGTGGCTGTGACCTTTTGACCCTCTTAGTTGCTTGTAATATTAGCAATAGAGAGTGTGGACATTCATCATATAGGTAAATACATTAAATCTCTCAGACAGTGACGGATGCAGCTTGTGAACTGTTAATGCATTTTAGAATCAACCAAAGAAACCAAATTGATGGAAGCTGAAGGGAATCCTAAAAACAAAAAACAAAAGAATGTGTGCTCACCTGACCTCCTTGGATTGATATTAGTTGTTAATGTTGGCCTAAACAATTTTTGCCATTAGAGACAAAAAAAGAAGTATCACAACATTACACTGGTCATGGTGCTGTGGTGGTAATTGTAGCTCACATACATGTGTTTCCCTCATTCTGGTTGATTAAACTGATCAGAATAGAACATTTATGATTCTTATGAAGCCAGGCAGACACTGTATAGTTAAAACATTGATTTAACTCGCCCCCGACTAATTTCTGCCAGATCGTTTTTTGTTTAACGAGCAGTTTGAAGGGAGTTATGATGCCTGATTAAATGCCTGAACAATCAGTGATCTGGCGCCCAAACAATCAGATGGATTATTGGCACGTCTGAAATTTTGGTCCGCTGTCCTGCAGTTTGAGCTGTTCCACTTTCTGATTTTCCACATGACTGCTGTCAAAAAATCCATTAAACTGTAGTGGGTGTATTTTAACAATATGGTGGACCTGAACAATTTCAAGGTCTTATCTCAAATAAGGGAACTTTTAAGAATGCAGTGAGGACCAAAGTGTAGTGAAAGTTAACTGAGGAAGCATTTAAGGAGTTTTATTCTATTTGCAAAACAAAAAAAACACAAGAGCCAACAAGTAACAACCGTCAGCAGTCTATGACAAAGGAAGATATATTTTCTCCAGTGCCTTTTCTCTTGGGATTCATGATTCAGCAAACCGTAAACAACAACAGGATGTGTGTATATACTGTACAGGTTTGTTAGGAAACAGGTTAAGTCAATGATTAGACAAGCAAGTTATTGGCTGGAAGTTCCCACTGGAGGCCTTCCCACTGCTGTGGGCGGAGGAGAAAGATAGCTCCCTCGCTGCACCCAACAGCAGCATCAGCACCTTGGAGAGCGCTGCGGCATACAGTCCAGAACATAGACTGTATATAAAGATGAACGACAGAATAGCTCCCCAAAAGTGAAGCAAAAACATCTTGATCGCCCCCTGGTGGCTGGCTGCAGTATCGGTCATAAACCCCTCCATGTTGGCGGATGGGGCATGGGCCAAACTAAAGAAAAACAGTGTATTACGCTGATACATGTTCAAGTTTCTCCTACTTTCAGTTTTCCTGGCTGGCTAATCACCTACCAGCTGCATGATTAATGCAGGGACATGAAATTATTATCAATCTTCTCATTTAACTCACATGGAAAAAAAGCAAATGCACATTTCAGTAAAGATGCATCCTGACAGCACAGATACTGAAACACAGCACGACTGTACCAATCTCATCACTTCATTAACATGCACTTCATCATGGATTCCTCATCTCCACCAACACGCAGACCTTTCAATCATATGACCATATTTTAAGGCAAATTGCTTGTTAATTCAGACTAAAATGTCTGAGTGAAAGTGCCCTTAATCACTCAACATGTAGGACGGCCTTCACTCTCAGTCCAAGTCTAAATATAGTATATTATATGATCATAAATGATGACATGTCTACTCATTTTACAAATGATGCATCTATTAAAACTCTGTTTTTTTTATCTCTTCCCCTTCATCTTCTAAGTCAAACTGTCGATATCCAGAAAACGCAGTCTGCAGACTTCATGGCCAGTGGCATTAGGGTGTCCAGCTGTGGGAAGCCTTACACTCTGTTCCTGTTATTCTTGTACTCTGAAAATCAGGTTTTCCCTCTTTCCAACATAACATGAGATGAAACATGTCTGTTTCTGATGTATGAAATTAATTGATGTTTACTTTTATAGTTACCCCTTGACACCCATTAATTTATTAGCCTAATGTCCTGTAATTTACTCAATCAATATGCAAGGTAGTTATATAAAGGATAGTTAAATCCTGCTGAAATCAAACATAAAACCTAGTGAGGAGGACATGTTTCACCTTCAACAAAGGAATATAATCCTTGTTTTGGTTTCAGCTCTTGCTAAACTTGCTAAAATGTAACTTGTTCCTACCAACATCTTGTAAAGTTGTAAAAATCAAATATGTGTTAGCTCTTTCAGTACCAGTCATGCATACTTTATGTTTTTGCCAAACATTTTCAAACAAAAACTCTAAAGTTTTAGATTTTTTTTTTTTACTGTTGTAAGCAGCCCCAAATGAGTAGGCAGCAGGAGATTTAGAGGTAAATAAACAGACTTATTTTATAAAATCTCTGGGAACTATGCTTTTCCATCTGCTGCTATTCAAATAGAGATTGAGGCCACATTTTTAATAAGAAACTGACTGAAGAAGACTATGATAGAGCTTTCAAAGGCGCAGATGAAAACTTCACTTCACAAACTGCTGAATAATTACAAGGTGCTAAAAAAAATAACACAGGTTCAAGAGTCCACTCATTAATTTATATAATGTACAGAAACAATTGGAATCAATGGCTGCTAAAATTGTGAGACTATAGAATCTGACTTCTATATAAAATATTTCTATAATGTTTTTGTTTGCCGATTCGGCCCAATTGATAACCTGTATGTCATATTTTTTTAAACAAACATTCCTGTCTTTATGCTGTTTAGTTTTTAAATTTCGTATGTCTGATGCATTTATGCTGTCTTGACAGATACATCAGTGTACCATATTTTCTTGTAGCCCCCATGATGTTTGTTTATTCTGTAAATTTTGGTTATTTTCTATATTCAAAATTATTTTTACACATTTAATGAAAATATACTCATAATAAATGTTTACTCCTTCTAACAAAGACTCCTCCAAATGAAACGACAAAATACATTGTTGGTCGATGCCTCCAGGACAACACACAAATGTTATGTGATCTTACAGGAAGGTATTGCTGTTTCAAAAATATTTTTGGGATCTTACACTGCAATAGTTAAAGTTTGGTTAGGTTTAGGCACAAAAACAGCTCGGTTAAGTGACTACTTTGTTGAGGTTGGGGGACATTCGTCGTCAAGGTTGTTAAGGTTAGGGAATGGCTGTGGTCATGGTTAAAACAAACCAACGTGACTGTCAGTAGGAAACGGAACACAAACAATGGTCTGGCTTTTATCCTGAAGAAGACAAGCTGTGCCAAAACAATGATCCATTAAATCCATACGATTTAAAATAAAATAAAAAGACTGCATTAGAGTTCTGAGTGTGAAGCTCTCACTTCTCACTTCTTTTGATGTCTGCTCACTAGAAAAGATGTGGGTTTACCTTCAGTTCTTTATGTAACAGTGGGAAAAACACACCCAAAGGCAAAATAGAGTGTTTTATAGCTGCAAAATATGTTCTTTGTAATTGGTTGAAACATGTAAAACCACTAGAAGAGTCCTTTAAGAGTGTCTGGAAAGTCTGTTAGAGTTTTTGGTCCAAAAGAAAGTTGAGGCTGTACAGTAATTTTAATCACTTTGTGGTCATATTGATAAACAACCATATAAACCTCTCAGATACAGTATATTATTGTGAGCTATGGGGCAATAAACCTTATTGCCTCTCACAGACAGCGGCTTATTGTTTTTCCTAACATTATTCTTTTGGCAGGTGACCCCTGGAAAAAAATTTCTTTCTTTGTACTTAATAGAGTGTCTCCTAGCAGGGTGGACAGCAGGCAGGGTGGCTACGGACCTGCCTGACCCTAAAGTCCATTAGTCATCCCAGGCCGATCCTCAGACCCTTTTCCCAATGGCGCACGGCCGGCCAGGCCAGATGCATCGTCGCCCCAGCAACAGGAACGTGAGCGAACTGCAGAACTGCAGGGCCGAATAGCCGGGATGTCCGAGGATGACGTTGGTTTCTACGGGGCGGGAACGGAGCATATGCCCTGCGGGGAAACGAAAAAATGTCAAGAGCGATTAGGGGGGGGGTAGGATTGTATGGAGAGGACAGCGTTGTGTGTGTTAGTGTGTAAGGGGATAGAGATTTGTCAGTGTGTGCTTCTGCGTGTGTGTCTTCAAGCCTCACTGACTTGCTTCTCCGCCACCTGCCAGCTTGTTTGCAAGCTTGTGTGTGCTCATGCATGTTCATATCACTGCTGGTCATACTGTATGAAGTCACGTCTCTGTGGTTCATTTTATTTTGCAGAGTACTACCTCAGAAAAAAGCCCACCACCACCCTCACCATCTCCACCACCTCCCTCTCCACAGTAGGTATATAGTATAGATCAGCCTCTAGATGTAGCGTTTTGTTCTGTTAATGCCATGTCTGAATTTCTGAACCAGTGTTTTTCTGTCATCTTTCTTCTGATCCTCTGATGTCGACGTGTTAAAGAACTGGCTGATATTTGCATGGCAACGTCTACAAATAACCATTCCAGTTCTAGAATAAGTTAAATAAATCTATTACATATAATTTCAGTGTTAAGAGGCTGAAGTGCACCACTACCCCATGTTCTAAATAAGACTAAAAGCATTTATGTTTTCTTCCAGGGGAGTTAAGTGAAAAAAAATAAAAGAAGAAAGACCAGTGAAAAGTGTGTGCCATGGTAACATATGCTGCACAGCTAACCTGCTCCGGAGCAGTTTATGTTCGAGATAACAAATCAACGCTTATGAAACCACCGCCCACTGACCAAACAGTGATCCCGTGGAGCTCGGATCGTGGGAGGGTCTCTTAGGAGGGTAAGAGTGTGCAGAGACCGGTAAAGCCCTTTGGCTTTCTCTGACGATTTATATGAGAGATGCCGGTCGGAGGGAATGACTGATTTGTGTCAGCTTCGTGAGCACAGAGTCGTGCGCTTCCGCAGACTGTAGCATTATATTGCGTTACTTTACATTATGGCAGAGAGCAAACTCTCTCTCCCTGCTGGCTGTAACTATGTCAGATATCATCCTACAATAGACTGACTGAAGCACTAAAGCCTTGTACTTGTTGTTCTTATAAGATATGAAAGTAAGCCTTCTTACCACTGTGACTTTTGTTTTCATATTTATTTTTTTATGTTTGCGATTGGTCATATACTGTAAACACCACCCTGTTTATGTTACATGACCAGATACGGAAACCCTGGGATGATTTACCGAGTTGATAACCACCTTCCTATGACCGCTATGAAAAGGTACCCTGGGTATGTTGAACCTGCTTCGTAGTACAGGCCTCTGACTTGCTTCTCAGGGCTTCCGTACTAAGCTCAGTGACAAATACATTTAATTCATTGAATGGGTATTTCAGAAAAATTACCAAGCATAAATAGTATCAGAAATTGGGCATGGATTTCATGAAAGTCTTCTCAGGATTGTCTCTCCTGTCAGGCACCCTTCAACTGAAGACCTGCACGGATCCTCAAGTTGATTGTCAACATAACCTAAACATTTACTGATACCATGTGGAATCAGGAAAATTTGTTGCATTTGAACTGACAGGATAACTGGAAAGGCTCCAGTCAAACATGTGTTTATCTCAGTCAGTCAGGCTTCAGTACTAAGAATAAATATTCTCTTAACAACACTGCAATTACTTGTAAGAAAAAACTGAATATTTTCATTCTCCACTAAATCACTGTGTATAGTAGAAAACAAAATTATAAAAAATGAATAATACAGGACCTTTACTGTCTACTACAAACAGATTTTAACCCAGTGCACTCAGAATATTAATTACTAAGGTTGTGTTCACCACCAACCTTCATCTGCAGGCTCCTTCCTGTTGTTGTTTCCAAATCCTCTGAGCGTTGTGTGTTTTTAGCTCAGAGTGCCAAGTACTGTGAGTCAAAAGAAACAACAGAGTCAAATGAGGTATTTCATCCCAAAAAAAAGGATGTGATCTCATGGTTCTGAGGTGGGTAATAACTGGGTGATGTTATGTGGGTATGACTGGAATTTGTGAACAGAAAATGAATATTTGCAGGACAGAAGTGTAATGTGACCTACTGCATAAAAAGGGATTAAGAAGAATGTGGCTCAATCTTTTCTTTAATCTTTAATTGGATGGATTGCCATGGTATGGGACATTCATGTTTCTCAGATAATGAATCCTACCACTTCGGTGATCCCTGACTCTCTGTCTGCAGTCACCATCGGGTTGACATTTTGGAACTTTATGGAACTTTATGTGAAATGTCTTGAGAACTATTGGATGGGCTGCCACAAAATTTGGTGCAGACACTCATGAGTCCCTCAGGCTGAATTGTAATAAGTGATTCTTGTACTTTTCATCTAGAACCATCAGCTGACAATTTAGATTTTTCCAACACTTAATGTCTCATAAAGGTTAAGTGCAGTTGTTTCTTCTTCCTTCTTACTTTCTTCCACATCAGCGGCAGCCATCTTGGTTGTTTACGAAAAATGCGGCAACTGCGCTCCTCTCTGTCAGCCAATGTATTAAACCCGCCCCATATTAAATAAACAGTTGTGATTGGCTCGACACACTCCAGATCGGGTGGAAATCTGTCTGAATGGGAGGGGGGCCAGGCGGATCTGCCAGCAAATAAAACGTAAGCTCACAGATTCATCTGGCTCCCAGGATACCTCTGTCCCTGTCTGTAGACACATTTCCACATTCCCAACCCCGATCAGTGTTTTTTTTACCTGTCCAGACTTTTCTGCTTTCATTCCAGATCCTGCCACTGCAATCACCTCATTTCCAACACAGGAGCTTTCCCGCTCATCTCCCTACCTGCACCTCATTCCCTCATCAG
This sequence comes from Lateolabrax maculatus, assembly GCA_031216445.1. Taxonomy (NCBI): domain Eukaryota; kingdom Metazoa; phylum Chordata; class Actinopteri; order Acropomatiformes; family Lateolabracidae; genus Lateolabrax; species Lateolabrax maculatus. Next base: position 4,267,365 of record CM062204.1, on the reverse strand, counting down.
CCGCTCACTATATACACCAGCCCGGATCCACTGTTCCTCTGCCAGATTGTCAGAGTTGCCATGTACATCATGCCTTTGCTTTCAAGCCAGAACCTGCACCTGCACCTGCACCTGCACCTGCACCTGCCTGTCTGTCTGTTTGTCTCCTGCCTGGTTTGAACCTCTGCCTGATCTTTTGGACCTTGTATTTCCTGCCTGCTCCTGTGGATTTGTTCACCTGTTTGAACTACATTCCCAGTTTTGACCCTTGCTTGCCTCATGACTGTAAGCTTTTGTAGCTTCATTTGATCAATAAACCCCTGAACTGTGTCAGTCTGCCTAGTCATCTGCATTTGGGTCCTATTCCTGTTGCCCCGCTCACTCCCGCTGTGACAGACGTGGTGTTCCCAGAAACAAAAGACTGTTGTTTTTATGTGTGCATCATTACCAGGATCATGTTTATGTTGCTAAATGAAGATTAAGCAGGCACTGCAATTATTTTTTATGTAAAACAGTTGAATGTAATTATTAAATTATTAATAAATAATAAATACAACACGCAAAAAATAGGCCACATTTTTTATAGTGATATTTAACTAGTTATGGATCATTGTAATAAGAAATAAAATTGTGCACTATTTCGTACGGAAAACATGAAGACCATAGGATCTCCAGCCCTGTGTTTTAAAGGGGATAAAAATAACAAATGTGATTAGCCATGATTGTTACAGCCTCTAACACGCCCGCAGGTGCACCAGGCAAGCCTTGCCATGAAATTACCAAAAGTGCATTTGGCAAGGCGCACTGGATTGCAATCTGCGCCGCTGGGTTCACAAGAATATAGCCCTCTGTCTTGTTTGTACATGGTCCCTGAACAAATAAATGTAATTAAACTAAAACTAAAAACCTTCCCATCTCTAACAGTTTATGAGTTCCAGCAATTCACTGAAGTGAAGCTGCTCATTGGCCATGAACTCTAACCTGTGGTTGGACTTGGCAGCTTCCATCTGTGGTTGTATAACGTGGTTGTTTAACTTGTGTTTCTGGAAAAACAAATTATTTTGTATCACAAATTCTTACTGTGTTGAAATTGTTCAAAAGCTCACCATAAAAATATAGTCAAGACTCTACAAAAATGTTAAATCAGAAGATGTGTATATTTTTAGATGCATACATTTTTTAACTTAACGCTACAAAATGGCTTTCTGTATATAATTAATTTATTCAATACAGTTTATCTTGTCAGAATATCTTCAAGCATTGGAACAAGCCGACTGAGGAATATAAAGTAGTTGTGATGTCAATATGTGCAAATAACTTGAGGACCGACAACCTATAGTTGAAAGTTTAAATGCCCACAGGTCTACAGTCTAAAAAAGAAAATATATATATATTCTACAATAATGAGAGAAAGTGCAAGTGGTTAAACTAAACTCATCAAGACATGTTTCCCATCTTATCTTGAGTGAGAGCTGTTGCTAGCATTACAATCTCACTTCGGCCCTCCTGGTCGAGGATCACTCAGGTAGAAGCTGCCGGAGATAAATCACGAGCGGAGGGGCTAATCCTCGAAAATCCAGCGGAATCGGAGTGTTTTGTATTGGACTCTCCTGCTCCTGGATTAATTTGAGCCGAAATGGAAACTGAAATTGGCTTGGTTGGTGAATACTCGCCTGCCTCTCAATGCTAAATTGGGTAGGGAGAGGACACACGCTGTACTGGAGGCAGACACACACATAAAAACACAGCTTGACCCGTCTTCTCCAGTTGGTCTTTATGGAAAGCAGAGGCCAGATTGACATGACATGTAAACAGTGATTGTAGGAAGCGGAGAGGTACTGTGAAACTGAAGGTACAAATTACGACAAACAATGGTTGCATCTCTGAGAGCTGGCATGGTAGAATGTGTTTGTCCTTTCTTTTTCTTTTTTTCTCTCTGACTTTATTCCTCTGTTTTGTCTGTGTATTTCTCTCCATTCTATTTATTCACATCTTGTTTTTCCTTTATTTCCACACCTCCCGCCTTTCATGTTTACCGCCTTTCTTTTTTCATCCTTATGGTCTCTTCCCTCATTTTATTTTTCCATTTTTCTGCATGACTCCGTCTCTGTCACCCTCCACCTTCTTGTCTCCCCTCCCCTCCCTCATTTGCACAAGAGCCGCCAGAGAAATCTCTAGAAATCCACTCCTTCCATTTCCCACCCGTCACTGGTGATCAGTCTCTGAATCTATCCAATCCAAGGATCACACAGGAACTCACCGTGACCGCTTGGCAATGCAGATGAGCGTGTACGAGCCCCTTTCATGCACCAGAACGAGGCCGTACCGCTCCCATCTACATTCCCGGTGCCTCTGAATCAACCTTTCAAGCCGTTCATTAGTGGGTGTTTGTTGGCAGGCTGCTGCCTCTCCGTGGCTGCTGGTGGTACCCTTGGTGCCATTCACAGCTGGAGTTTTGGGCTTTGTGGTGTTTTCATAATGGAGGGGGAGAAATCTCCCATCGCCCCTCGCCATCTGTCTCAGGGACTTTGCTCGATTTCCCAACTGAACCCTCCTTCGCCTCTTCCACCTGAACTCCTAATCTTTTCTTCGCAATTGCTTTTCTTCTTTTCAACCATCTCAGAGGTGCTGCTTTGCTTCTCAACAATAATTATTGCATTGTGAAAAGCTTCAAATACCGCACTTCTCTTCCATTTGAAAGCTGAGGCAAAGCACCTAGTTTAAGCACTTTTACTTGACATCCCTGTTAATTAGATAAGCAGCCATTTTGGGTTGAGTGATGTGAGCGATAATCCTTTTCAGAAGCTGTGTCTCTATTTGAAGCTGGAATCCTCACCAAATGAATCAGTCCAACCTCAAAGAAATAAAAACTAAATGTGTCAGTATGCTTCAAAAGAAGTGCTTGTCTGTGCTGTGTCTGAGACCCGGAATTGGGGCAGCTGTGTCCCGCAACCTTGGTTTCTTTCCGAAATCGAAAAATCCAACGAGCATGCCTACTTCACGCAGCGATTAGGCAGCTGTGTGGAGGTGAAACATCTGCTCCTGTCACTTTTCTGTGTGTACAACCGAATACAACACCACCAAAGCTTTTAAGGGGAGACTCTCTGAAAGTGTGCATCGCATTTCGCCCCTCTGAGGGACGGCTGGCATTTCATTTCACTTCAAACTAGTTAATTTGAAGAAAACTGAACACTTAATGGTGTTTGATGCAATGGTGTGCTCCTCACTAACTCAAAGTAAGATTTTCTTTCAGATTTGTATGCAAAATGTACCCACCAGTGGTAAACTGGGACAAGTTCCATGATGCCAGGGTGACATTTCACTCAAACTCGTGATGGGCAACCAAATAATAATGGTAAATTTATCTATATAGCACATACAGGCTAATAGAAGTAACACATACTAAAGCTTATGCCTGATTTCTATTATAATAAGGTTACTAGTCTGCAGCCATGATAGTGGCTCTAAATGATCACATCAGCAACATTAAAATGGTGATATTTAGCAGTTATAATGTTAAAACATTCACTATCTTAGTTTGAAAAGCTAAGAGAGAGCAAAGGTCGAAGTCCCTTAAGGCTGTTGCTGCCAAATGTTTTGAAATAACTAATTATTCATTTGGCGCTGTTACAGCAGACTGAGGATGCCTGCTACCCCAATTTTTAAATATTTTAAGAGGCTGAAATCAGGCAACTTTGATGTATTTTTTTGTTCCACCCCAACAAAATTATAAGTAAGTCTGTGGTGCAGAAGTTGCTCACTGTATTATTTATTTTACTGGTCAGATGTTTGCGGAGATTCTAGCCACTAGTGCCATTGTGCCATTATGTGCTCCTTCTAGCCAGCCTCCTCTTAAGAGCAACACATTATACATTTGTTGAATTGTTAGATATATAGTTCAGTAACCTTGTTTACAGTAAGTGTGGCGTGGGTTGTGTGGGTGGTGGTATATTGCTGGTGGGTGTTTGGTGGGCCGGCCCGAGTCAAAAGGTCCTGAGCCATATTTTATTCCCAGTCCGTCTCTGCAACAGACCAACAGACCGACATTACCGTCCATATAGTCCCACACTGCTAGTGTGGCTAAAAAACACCTTACAGTGGCTTTTCCATCAGTCTAGTTCAAGTGATACAGTATTTACTGGTGACTGCATGACCACCTAAAATGCTAACACCCTGTAAATACAGTATTGTCGTGTAAAATGTTCTGTCCTCTATCACAGGAGGGCCTCAATGTGCCATTAAACAATCTACTAGGGCACAATGGATAACAAGGGCTGCAAGGAAAGCACAGTTTTTTTATGTCCAAATTCAGGCAAAAGTGGACATTTCTTTGCCTCATTTATTGGATCCTTTCAAATAGGACAGGCCTTGTTGACCCATAATGACATATTCGATCTAGAAATGCTGACTTCAAAGGATCCGGCCCCTGAACAGTAACTATCTGTCTTTTGATCTCTCTCTCTCTCTCTATCTCACTTTTCTCACTCTATATTCACTCTTTTGTCCCTTTCAAAGCAGCATCTTAATGTGTTGATCAGTCCAAGAGAAGTGTGGACTTTCATTTGGTCCTTGTGTCATTGTGTGTGCCTGAAATGCTTTTTTCCGAGCGGTGCACTGTAATCTGCTGTTTCTGCTTCCTGTTGTGACTATTTTTCAATACAGTTGCACTCGGAGATTGTGTTTTTTTTTTTTTTTTTTTTTCATTTCTTACTTATCTATAATTCAAAATGTTTGTGGAAGTGTTCAGATGCCTGGTTTACTGATATGGTCAGTCATATGATCTTACAACCTTATATTTTTTGATGTGGGCAGATTTTTCTGGGAGTAATTCATCACAGGTGGACATAAACAAGGGCTGACCTGTGGAAGAAGCAAACAAGGCAACTGTCCACAATTGTCAGTTGTAAGAAGTGAGTTGTGAGCAGGGGTTTTTGATCTTTGTAATATGCTGTTGACCTATTAGATCCATTTTTTCCAATGATGCTGTAACCACCCTGCAGAAATCACTTTTATTACAGATAAGAAGGAATGGATCAGTTTACAGATTTGGCAAATTTGATGTCTTTTTGTCATGTCAAGTGTCATTTTGCACTGATAAAAAATGCAAACATTTGGTTTTAAAGCCACATCCTCTATGTACTACTCCATTGTGATATTGTTGATTTTATGAGGCAAGGAATGGGTAGTTCAGATATGGAGGAGGGGGCTCCCAAAAGAAAATATGACCTCAAGCCCAAAAAAGGCCCTGTCTGGCATTTGAGGAAATGTGCTTGTTCACATTCTTGCTGAACATGAAAGTGGTATCAAGTCAATTATTTTTTTCACTTGAACCCATGACTTGCGAAGATCAGAGGTGGCAAACGTGATTCGCACCAAACAAGTTTCCACTTATCTTCCCACATCTGCACATCTGCCCTGTGACGTTTATACACACAAACACAGAAGAATCGTGGTTGGCAGCCCAGTCACACTTGCTATGCCTGACGTCTTTCCATTAAGTTCAGCACACACAGGATAGGAGTGATATGGAGGGATAGAGGCAGCAAGATGGTGAGCGATGAAACAACTGAGGCTGAAAACAAAAGATGGAAACATGAAACAAATCTTGAGGGGAGAAATGATGGATAAAAGAGAGGGAGCGAAATGGAGAAATAACGCGAGTGACGTTGAGAAATCACAAGGGATTTTAATAGCAGGAGGCTGAGGATAGAACAAACCAAAAAAATGAGATGTACAGAGACAGACATGCAGTCAGTAGAAAGGCAGATACAGCACACAAACGGATCATATATCTGCAATATTGCAATATTTGACATTCCCGTCAATAAAGCCTCTTTGAATGGGATAGAAAGCAGAAGTGATGGACTGAATAAAACCGGAAGACAGATGAAGAGAGTCTCTCTAAAAATCTTAAAATCTTTGATGCTTTGGAAGTTTTTCTTTCAGCTTTCATGACAAAAAATGATACTGAATTTAGATTTTCTCCACTATCAAAGATACTACAGTACTTGTTGAATCAGGCTGGTTATTCAAATGGTGAAAAACTCATTTTTATATTGATTATTTTTGAAGGTAAGAAAACACCATATTTATAAGGTTTCTGTTCTACACTTGTACATGGATTATCTGTCCAACTGTGGGTTCTTTTTTAAGTCGACCACAATAACTGAAAAATGACATGCTCATACACTACATGGCCAAAGCTACAGTATGTGGACACCTGAACATTACACCTATATGTGATTGTTGAACATGTCAGTCCAAATCCATGAACATTATCTTGATGCTATAACAGCCAACGCTCTTCTCGTTTCAGGCTTTCCACAACGTTGTGGAACCTGGCTGCAGAGATTTGCAACCCCATTCAGCCAGGAGGGAATAACTGAGGTCGGCCACTGATGTGGGGCGATAAAGTCTGGCTCGACGTTCCCGTTCATCCCAAAGGTGTTGGATGGGGGTTGAGGTCACGGCTCTGTGCACATCAGTCAAGTTCTTCCACAAAGAACATACAGAAACTGTATGGATGTGGCTGTGAGCACAGGGACATTTTTATCTGGAAGCACAAAAAGGACCTTATCCAAACTCCCCAAAGATATGGAAGCCCACTATTGTCCAAAATGTCATTGTATGGCACAACATTAAAATTTCCCCTTGATTGAAATTAAGGGGCCTAACCTAATCAATGAAAAACACCTGTAGACCAGCACACAAACAACCTTATAACACATACTTCAATCAATTGCTCAAAGTCAAAGTCAATGTTATTGCTTGAATTAATGGGAAATTTCTGCATTCTGTGCGTTTCTTTCTTCATTCTGGACTGACATCTACTTGCCTTTTCCTCCACCATTTTATTCTTCCCGGGCACCCTCTCTGCCCTGCTGTCCTTTACGAGGCCCCGTCCATTTAATGTGATGGACAGAGGAGATGAGAGCGAGGGCTCCTCTGACAGCTGTAACACTCTGCCTCCAATTGACCTGGTCCTCTGCTACCACAGTTAGTCCTGTTTATGGACAGCAAAGGTCATAAATCTACAGTACAAGGGACGCGGACAAACACAGGGGAGGAGGATGCAGGAATATCATTTTTACACACAGGACAAGTTCCCTGTGTGTGCCAGTGCATATGCAAGGTGTACGTAAACAGCATATATCAAAGGTTCTTCAAGTCATTAAAGGTGCAGTGTGGAAGATTGCACCCTTTGATTGCACCTTTTGCTAGATTAATATCCATAAATCATTACCAGGTTCATTATGAGATCTTACCACAGCTGCTGTGAACAGATCAGAGTAGTGCTGAGAACACTGTCAGCCTCAGCCAGCCATTACTTTTTTTAAATTTGATTTCTCCAGAAAATCTGCAGCAAAAGAGAGAGACAAAAACTAAAAGCACAATCTTCTCGGTTATGCAAAGCTGATAACAGCCAATATGTTTCATTTCAAGATGCCTGTTTCCAGCTAAACAGATTTTCCACCACTCTCCCTGCAAATGTCATTACCATCAAAAGTATGAATTGTGCCCAGCACATTACAAATAAACCAAGTACAGACAACAATAGAATAAAACAAACAAACAAACAATGTGTTATCTCACGAAAATGATTTAATTAAGTCGTGATGACAAGAAAGTGGTTTTGTTGTCACGAGATAAAGAGCTAATTAACTTCAAGATAAGAGGACTAAAAATTAGCCACCATGATAGCTCTTTGTTTCCTGAGCCCACATATTTTTATCATTTGGTATTGATTGACGATTTTTAAATGAAATCGAGGAAACTGTGGCAAAGTCAAAGTAAAAGCAAAGAGCCACTGCTGTTGCTGTGAGAGTGTATAAAAGGTGGAGAACTAAAACACATTGGTGCACATATGGGGTCCTTGCTCATTACTGGGAGTTGTAATTGTGTTAAGACCGAACTAATCACATTCTTACGCATACACAAATTTAATTGCCATTCAAGTGTATCAACTAAAGTGATTGTAATCAGATCAATTAGAATCAGGACCTCACTTAAAGTTGCAGTGCGCAAAAAGAGGTTAAATGCTTCTACAAATGTTTTTCTTTAAACGATCAAAGGTCATTAAAAAAAAGACCATAAACAACCTTGATAGCTATTTTCTCCAGCTATAAACTTAATTTGATTTGTACAGAAGCAATTTCACACATTAGGTTGCATATTGTGACTTCAGTAAACACCTGGAGGCTGTGATATTGCAATTAGCCAGAAATACATGCTCTGATAATACATGCTCTAACAAAGGAAAGTGCAACATTTAGCAGTTAATGAGATATTTTTCTCAGAAGTTGGTGAAGACCTAAACAAAGCTAAAGGGAGAAAAAATGTTGAACTTAAGGTCATCAGAAACACACCAGAATAATGATGATAAAGTTACTTTGTGTCTGCCTGGCAATAATGTGTCAGGTTTTGTCTTCTTCTGCTCAAAAATGAATTAATTCAGCAGCTGTAGATTGAACCCATTTCGCTTAAAATTAACAGGCTTCAGCTTTTCAGGAAGAGCAATAAAAAGAGACGTGCGAACGAGTGAAACAGATCTTCTATGTGTTGGTCACACATCCTCTCAAGGCTGTTTATCATCTTACTTCCAATTTATTAAACCACCAACACTACAAAAATATTTCATTCTGTAAATTGATTTTACATTCACAGGGAACTCTCCGCTCCCATTCAAACACTTGTGTTATTTACTTCACATGACGCCTCTCTGTATTCTCATGGAGATGCTTCAGGGCCACACAGTCATTCCTGCACATTCTCAACCACTTTCCATCCACTTGACGCAAGGTCGGCCCCAGACGCATTCAGCAGCGTATCTGTATTCATCACATCTGCATTCACAGCAACCAAACAACAAAAACAAGCACTGGCAGCCGGCAGCACGGTGTCATCTCGCTGCACGTGGTCTCTGCCTCCAATTCTTACACTAACATTTGATTGCATGCATGTCTTTGTGAGATTCGTATTCTCGTTCTGAACCTGATCCATCCAGCCCGATAGGATTTGCCTTCAAATGTGAGCAATTTTTTTGGGCCATTTCACGATTTTTGTGGTTTGTTGTTGTGTTTTTTTTATTTTATTTTATTATTATTATTTGAAGTAAAAAAAAAAAAAAATGTAAATGTAACTGAGGCAAACGGGATGAGTGGAAGTTAATTTTACTTTCAGCCGTGGCCTTGGACGAGCCAGCACAGAAATTGTGGGCAAGACTGAGTAAACAGAGACAGATGGAGGGGTGGAGGAAAGAAGGGAGGAAGTGAGAAAAGGGAGGGAGGGAGGACAGGAGGTTTGGATAAGGAGGAGATGTAGGTCAGAATGGTTCATTGTGTGCAGACTTCATAGGCACAAGGACACCGTCCCCTTCATACCAAGACACAGACACACACACACACACACACACACACACACACACACACACACACACACATTAAATCAATAAAAACTAAAATAAATCCAGCAACTTCAGCTTCTGCACCACCTGAAGGTAACTCAGGCCCTGCGCAAACTCTGTGCAGTTTAAATCATCATCAACCTGACAATTTTTAAGATCATAAAGAAATACTAAAATGAAGAAAATATAAATCTAAATTTTAAGAAATGTATGTACATTTTAGAAATATGTACAATTTCATGTTTAGTTTTGTCAACAAAAAAGCTTGACAAAGTTTCAGTCGACAACATAAGTGCTACCTTGACCTAAGTGCTTCACTCCCACAAATAAAATTCTCCAAACAAACAAAAACATTCAGTAGTAAAGATGCAAACAGACAGTTTTCTTCCTGCAACAGTGTGTTTTTCTAACACAAAGGGGGAGAGAAAACCTTTTTCAGTCCAAAGTCAAGATCCTGTTAATATCCTACGTCCAGTCCACAAGTGTCCATCTGATCAGTACAGCAGGCCAACTAAGAGTGAGCGGTCGTGGGACACCAGATTTTTCCCGTTGAGTCTTCTGTTGTCCGAGGTTTAACTTCTACTCCCTGATCCTCCCGTTCTGATGTCTGCATCTCAAACTGTTCCATCAAGCAAACCCATTCTCTGCATTCAGACAGCACCTAGGAAGAGTACTTTATCCAGCAGGATTACCAGTCTCGTCCCCAGTGTGTGTGGAACTGGAAGTATTCTATGAAGAGTTCAAGGACACCAGCTGGTGAAAGGGTACAGCATGCAGTGGACTGTCTTAAACCTGTAGAAGACACAAGTGATGAATAATGAATCAGAAGCATGCTTTGAAATCTCCTCACATGTTTGATGCAGTTTAAATGTTGATATATTGCATAATTGCATATTCCTCTCATACATACTGTGCATGAATACGACATTGGTTGGTTATGTGAGAATACATTTCATTATGCTGTAGGTAGTTTTATGGATTCAAAACAATGTCATTGATATTATATAGACGGCAAGTACAGGTTTTGTTAGACACAAATAAAAATACCTTTATTTAACCAGGAAGGTGCCTTACTGAAATTATTTTACTTATATCTACTCAACACTGTTTGTACACATTGACAGGGCGGCTTCACAGGTCAGAGCCTGCAGTGATCCTCACTGATCTATAAAGGTGAAACCAGGTGAATCAGATCCTCAGTAGCCTTGACAACAGGAATTCCTGCTAAATATAAATGCGTTACTTTAGTTCATATATTATGCACAGTGAACTGTGGCGGTTTGCAGTGTGTTAAAGGGGATATTAAGTTAGCTGCGACTTTGTGTTGTCCTCTGTCAGCAGCCAGTAGAGACTGCGACAGCACTGATACAGATGATCTGCAACTACAAAAAAAAAGAGAGAGAGCGCTTAAGCAGCTTAAAATAGTACGGCAGAAGCATCTAATGAAGATGTCAAACAGTAATAACATAATACTAGAAGGTTTATGCGTCTTTATTATTTTTTACCTCTGGCAAGGATATTGTGTTTTCGCTCCTATGTGTCTGCTCTTGTTCAGCAGGAAATCTCAAAAACTTGTTAAAAGTTTTTCAATGAAAATAGGTGGAAAGAAGGTCATAAACCAAAGAACAATTTATTAGTATGTTGTATGGATCCAGGAATTTCTTTAGGGATTAGAATAAAATCTGCTTTTTTGGCCCTGAGAGATTTCTGCCTCTGCTTTTATTATCTCAACTGTTTTGGGCTACACTTACAGATATTGTTCTTATACTGCATTAAATATTGTACTTGAATGAGAAACATGTGGCACACCTCCCATTTATTGTGTCTCCCTATACATTGTGAAATTTCTATTATTCTTAGTTTTGATTTAACACTGACAGGTTCTTAGAGGCCAGAAACTCTCATTAACCCCAGTTCGTGGGGTTACTTCTTACATCTTGTCCCTCAACTGTGAAACCATCTTAGCAATGCAGTGTCAATGCACCAGAGTTACCCCGTATAGCCTCAGCACAACTTTTGTTTTTTATCTTTTCTTATCGATTGCATTTTCATGTTACAAGATTTGTATTCTTTCTGCTACATGCTTGATCTGATTCCTTTGCAAAATAAGAACTTTATTCCTACACCTATATCTGGTCAGACAAAGAAAAATAATATATGAAAAGAAAGGTTATGTTTAGAAGCCTGACCAACTTTGCCTGAACAAGCAGATGAACATTTCACCTGCTCCTTTAAGGTCGCAGCAGTGTTGAGCGTAACTCTATGCGACACCAGTGGATGGAAACAAATGGAAAGAGCTCACTGAGGAGCGCTTGTGGTGATGTGTTCTTACAGCCGGCGATGGCGAGGACCGGGAAAGACAAACACATCTGTTGTTCCGTTGTGTTACATCAAATTGCTTTTATCTCTGACTGAACAGAGAACAAGATGAAGTGGAGCTACGGGGGTGTCACGTCTTCAGGTCGGATCATCTGAGCAGCAAAACTGAGTGCTGGGGATTTCTAAAAGCCTGTACTAAACAATCAAGATGAACTATTCATGCAATGCACTGGTAATTCAGTCTTACATTTTTGCACTTGTGCTTAATATTTGATTTCTTGATTACAGGTTTTAAGTGTTTATTTCCACATTTAGACATTCAAGATTTGGAAGTAGAAACTAATTTTAGTCCACACTGTTCCACTAGCAGCAGAGTCAGTCAATGTCTCCAACACTTTGGTCCTTTGACTTTGTTTTGGTAAATGCTGACTCTTTTTGCAGCATCACCATTATTTAAAATTTGCTCTGTTAACAAATTCTTCAAAATTCCATTGAATTTGTTCAGGATATTCACGACCCTGAGAGATTTGCACAGAAGATACCTCCTAATCTGATTTTTAGAAATGTTTTTAGCGCATTCATTTATTTTTTTATTTTGATTCTGTGATCTTTAATCCAGGGCAGGAAAAGCTTTTTTGTCCCACTAATAGTTGCTGTTTTCCATCTTTTCTCCATCACATTGTGGGAGTATAGTGACCATTCCAGGCTCGGGCAACAAAAACGCAGAATCGTCCAGCAAAAAAACCTTGAACCAGGTGTTATGTAGCATTTTGACACTTGATAAGCCTTTAAAGGCATTCATGCTTTGATTGGACTTCCTGGATCATATAGTTTAAAACACAGCAGATCATCGAAAGCACTCCCACGTAACTTTTATATAGTAACGCCAGTAGGAAGCTACTGGTCATACAAGGCCAAGAAGGCTGTAGCAGCAAAAAACACCTGAGTGTGTTGAAGTAAGCAAGGGTTTGTTTTATTGCTTCTGAGTTACACTTTTCACTAATGGAGTGACGGACAAACCTGGAGGGGTCTTCCACCTTAGAGAAGCTTCCTTTCACCTCGATGCTGTTCATCTTGTTCTCAAACATCCCATAGCTCAGAGTCACCTGCAGCGGAGAGAACACACACACAACCGTAAGAAGAAGTGCATGTCTGAGTGTGTGTGTGTGTGTGGGGGGGGGGGGGGGGGGGGGGGGGGGGGGTCGCTGACCTGCTGTGGTATGCTTCTGTGGCTGATGAGCAGCAGGTTTTCCAGGTGGGAGTGGAATAAAGGACAGTGGACCATGGAGATGCCCAGCCTCTTCTCCACGATGAAGCCCACCGTACAGTCGTCAGGGAGACGGATCGTCGCCGACGTCTGCTCGAACCGGGAGCCGCTGGAATACACACATACAAAAACCCACACACATATTAATTACTGCTGATTCACAAAATGATCACTCAAGACATGTTTTTTTTACATATATTAACATATGATTTCACAAAATATGAAAAAATTATTTTTCTGGCTACGAGGGAAAAACTTTTCCAAAAGAAGAACTATAAAACTGCCCAACTTTCATCCTAAACAGAAAATATTGGTAGTGTTGCATGTTTTGGCCCATTAACTACTTACTGACCTTTTCACCATAAATTCTTCGATTGATTCTCCAGCTTCTAGCCCTGGGCAGTCATTAGTCTCAGTTCTTTGAGAGCAGTATAAATACAAACTTTCAGGAACTTGAAACTTACTTTAGATTGGTGATTCATCACTGTGAACATTTAGTCAGCTTTATTTCTTTGGTCAAAGTTATACCGCTGGTCAGTGCAGCTGGAGAAAGACCGGTGCATTCAAGTGTTTGTCACCAAACAGTAAAATCAAAATCACATAATATATTACGTGACAAGTTTCAAGTCTCTTCAAGTAGATTTTCAATGTATGCCACCAAGTTATAGTTATAGTTATTAAATGCATTTTGCAGTTAGAGTTAGAGTTAGTTAATTTAAATGATCGTTAAAGGAGTTGAGTGAGATAATGGAACCTGTCTGAAATTTATACTTGCTTTTATTGTGCAGTCCCTGACTTTGACTAATCTGGACATTTGGTCCCTGTAAACACAGTTATGGACACACACACACATGCAGGGAGTGTCAGTAGATGAATACCTGGCCCATGGAGCCATCTTCTCCGCCAGCCGTCGACTCAGACAGAATCCTGCTCCTCCTGTAGCGAACCAGAACCGCACTTCCCTCTGAGTGACAAAAACACACACACAAACACATATCAATAGGTATTAAAAGATACATACGTGCAGAAACCTTCCCTAGTTTTGTATGAACGTTTTCAACCAAGAATTGCACTGCATCAAAAAAAAAACGCATGTTCCTTATTCATTTCAATGAGAGAATGTGAATGTCGGCACAGAGCAGGCGTATGGAATAGAAACTTAACAGCACAGTGGGTCCTTCCAAATCCAAATGTTGAATGAATTATATTATAAATATCCCAGAAATCACACCTCTTTTGGAAATGTGGGTAGCTGTGGTATCATCATAGTTTATGTACACACAAAAACTGAGGAGAATTCATATTTCAGCACAGCCAAACCTTTAAGTAAAGAGCCTGTTTCCTTTACCTCTCTGTGTGTTTTTGTTTCCGTTTGTCTGCTGATACTCCCTGAATTGCTTGTCTTTATCTGCTAACTCTTTGCCATTTCTCAAGCAGATGCTTTATTTCCTACAAATAATATAAACCGTTTAGGTGATATTTTACAGGAGGAAATGTATCTTTCTGGTGATTTGTTTGTTTGTTAGTCACAGAAGTGAGAGTAGGAGTTTGCAGGCCGTGATTGTAGAACAAATAGTGGACTGGATGTGTTTTCACTACTTTCTTTTCATTTTGCTGTGTATGTATGTCTCTTAATTTCCTTCCCTTTCACCTCTCTTTATTCAACTTCAGTCTTTCTTTTAATAATGTTTCTATCTTTATTTCCTTCGTTTGCTTCTTCTCCGCCAAGTTTCCTTTCCTTTACTCTTTCCTTTCCCTTTCTTTCCTTTTGCTATCCTTACTTCCACTTCTATATCCTTTGCTGTGTGCTTTATTTCCCCTTACTTGCATTTCCTTCCCTTCTGTCCTTTTCTTTTCTTTCCCATCATTTCCCCTTCCTGACCTCTTCCCATTACTTTTCTTAACATTTTTATCATGTATTTTCCTTACATCCATTATTTTCCCATTTCCTGCCTTGTGTTTTGTGCCTCTCTGTCTTCCTTCCCATTCATCCTCCTCCTTTTGATTTCTTTCTTATCCTTTTCATTCCTATGGATCTCTATTTTCTATTTCCTTCTTTTTATTGTTAAAGGCCATTCTTTCCTTTCCTTTAATTTCCTTTAATTTCCTTTCATCCATGTCATTCCTACCTTTTCTTACTATTTATTTCCTTTGGCTCTTTCCCTTTTAATTCCCTCCTTTTTGTTTTATTGTACAGTCCTTTCCTTTCCTGTTCTTTCCATTCCTTTCCTCCTTCCTTTCTCATCCTTCTCTCAGCCTCACAATAAAGACAGGAAATAGAAAAAAGGCAAAATGTAAGAAAAACGAAACAAGGAGACAGAGGAGCCTGACATTCGTTTTTGTTTTCTCCATCACCCATTCAATCTTAGCAAAGGATGGAGATGATGAAAAATAGGGAGAAAAGAGAAAAGAGAGCAATGGGAACAGAAGGAAGGAGGAAGGGAAGAGAGAGAAAAGGAGTTAGAAAGAAAAGATAAATAAAGATCTATTTTTCCGTTTAAATGGGTGTAATCAGAGTGGAGAATGTGGCAGAAGGGAGATGCAGAGAGTCGTTTCAAAAAATGAGCGAGAGAGATTGAAAAAGTCAGGCAGAAAGGAGAGAGAGAGAGACAGAGAGAGAGAGGGGGGGGGCTTACATGCTATTCAGAGAGCTTGCTGGAATCAGGATGCACTTTAACTCAATAGGAGCATTAATTCTGCTGTAAAGCATGTGAGCTCAATGACACACATACACAGCTTGTACAGCTATACTTGTGAGGACATTCATTGACATAATGTATTCCCTAGCCCCTTACCCTAACCTTAACCATCAAAACTAAATGCCTGAACCCAACCCTTACCCTGACCTTAACCTTGACCTTAAACTTAATTCTAACCTGAACCTTAAAACAAAGTCTTAACCCTCAAACAGCCCGTTGAATTCCAAAAATGTCCTCACTACCATGGTCTAAAACTCAAACTGGTTCTCACAAAGATAGTTGTACAAGAGCACACACACACACACACACCTGTGAATAACTGCGTGTGTACAAAAACAAACTATCGACCTCCTGCAGTTTGACAACCTCCTCTCCCCCTGGAGTCTTCCTCATTATGTGTGTGCATGCGCGTGATTGTGTGTGTGTTAACCACCAATCAATATCCCAACAAGATACTAATCACTCATTGATCCACATGGGTCCGAAAATCTTTCCCATGTGAATAAAAGCCACAGAGATACATGTTTCCTGTACTTCCATACGTAAATACCTACATGCATGCACACACACTTCTATCCCTGACTGCATCCTCCCCTCATGTCCCTTCAGCGGCGATGAGAGTGAAGATGGAAAGTTTAAGTATGGATTGGAAGTTATGGATTTTCAATGGCAGTGGTTAACCTGGCTGGGCTGCATTTTGGCACAAAACCAATAAAAGGGATGCTTCAGCTTTGTTTTACAGTCCATTAGTTTCCTCAGAGTATCAAAGCACAGCATCAAAAAGAGGGGAAAGAAAAAGGAAGGAAGGAACAATGGATGATAGACAGATGTAGATGGAGAGCTACAACGTGAGAGAACTTTACCACGTGGCTCTCGTTTTTGTAGTTTTAGCCATTATTCCTACCAGTTAGGGTAACATTTACCTAAGCTATAGAGAGACCAGATGGCACAACCTATTTTAAAGTTTAAAATTTAATTTAATTCACAGCAAAAGCTGTGTTCAATCCACACAGATTCCAGCAACCAGGCGCTGAAGTGGCCAGTCAGACGGTGACTACTGTAATATCAGAAGATCCTCAAGGGAAACGGTGGATCTTCAATGATTAACAGTCACATATTAGTGCATGTGGGGTGTGTGTGTTCCCCACATACAATGCAGGAAGCAAGAGAGTTAAAGATGTTTGAACGGGGACCTGCGTAGTTTGTGATTCACTGGGCACGCAAGAAAAGAGAAATTAGACGTGCAGTGTAAAAAATGCATGAGTGTTTCTTGCAGTATGCAGTGGATTGACATATTTTTAGAAATCGAAGCATATTTGATGAGAGACCACTGACGAATGTCTAAAAATGCTTCAGAAAATGCTGGCTCTGTAGACTGGCCTACAGATGAAGGTTAAGATTATTTCTCAAAATGTCCAATGAAAATACCCTTTGACCTTTGAACTACCATGATGTGATGTGATGAATGATTATGATGGATGTATCACGTAGGTTGTTTTCACATCTAAATAGAAAACCTGTGTAATCACTTGGGTTTGCTCCTTAAACTAAAGGACTAAGGTATGGTTTGAGAGTTTATTCATTTCCACAGCACAGAATCAGGAAAGAGCAAAGAAGAAATTGCGAAAAGAGAACAAAAAAAAACAAAGAAAGAAGGAAGGGAGTAAGGATGCAAAGAAACAAGTAAGCAAAGGATGGAGAAAAGTAGCAATGAGAAGGTGGGATGGAGGAAATAAGTAATCGATGAAAGGAAAGAAGAAGGAATTCAAGATGGAAACAGGAGGAAAATAACCTCAGGAGGCAGGACAGCAAGAAAAAATAAAGCTGTGGAGTTACGTTAAAGACAGTAATGGATCACAGAGAGGTCACACTGCCTTAAGGAGTTATCGGTCCACATAAATTAAATCCTGTCTGGGTTTCAGGGAAGCAGTGTGCTGTGGTGAAAATTCTGTTTCAGAGGCTTTTCCAATCCTTTGCCTGGACTTGTTTTTGCATGAAAAGACGTTTGAACTGTTGAATATTATCGACTCGATTCGATTTAAGAACATGCCATGCTAAAAATCACACGTGGAAGTGGTTTACAGTATAAAATCTTACTTAGAACATATACATTATATACTTGCTTCTTTCATACAAAACAAAGTGTATTTGTTTAGTATTAAAGGAGCAATGCTCATTTGATGTCATGAAGTGAATTGGGATCTGATTATTTCCAGATGATAATCAGCACGTACACTCAGCTTCAGCCTGAAAAGAAAATCTAAAAGCTCCTCTGTGGGTGAAATTAATTAAACACGGTGGTCCTGTACCGTTGCGTTGCCCTCCAGCAGTTCGTGAGCAGTGATGGGCTTGTCCAGGCTCGGTTTGCCCACGTAGATGTCGCTGTCCTGGGGGAAGGCCGAGAGCAAGGAGAGGAGGGCCTCTGGGTTCACGTAGTTATCATCGTCCACATGACAAAACCACCTGAGGAGCCGCAGAGGGAAGAACAGACAAACGATGCAGTTACATGTATAACGCTGGTGTTTGTTTTAATCGTCTGGGTTTCTCGGCTCCTCGCCATTCCTCCTGTGGATGTCTCCACCGCGGCAAATCAGCCTGAACACTAATTTTCCTCCTTGTTGGTTTCATTCTTGCACGAATGAATTCAGTCACAACTCCAAAAGACTTGAAAATTGTCTGAGCTACAGTTTAATATGTTTTGTTTTAAAAGTCAAAAAGTTGGGTGTTTTTATTTCAGTGCATCCATTTTGTTACACTGAATGACATTATGCTCACAGAAATAAATGTAAATCAAATAAAATCCATTATCAATCTGTTTGTGATCAAATATTATAAACTATATGGCCAAAAATATATATATATTATTATTTTTTTTATTTTTTTTTCAAGCTTGGGGCAGATTCACAACACTGCCCTCACTACAAAATGCAACAAGAATAAAACGTGATTGCTAAATAATTTTTTTAGGACTTCATGTGCAAGACAGTTGAGCATTAATATAAACTCTGCACCACCTGCAAGGCTGTCTTCATTATGCACAAAAATACATAGCTATCCCACACAGCCATGGACTGCCAGAACCAGATGCCTCATCTTACATTCACTTTCATTATCAGTCTCAGCAGAGAAAGTAAAAGCCTGTACAACTAATTCATCTCCTGCTGTTTGGGTTTTCTGACAAGACATCAGTCTGATATCTGGATAGCTGACGAAGGCTACCCGGCAGGAAGGGACGGACTCAACAAAGTAGAATTCACACTCTGTTCCGTCGACTCCCGTGATTTCACCTCTCATAACCAACAAACATAAACTGAGAGCTTAAATCAGCCTGCAGTCTTTTTTTAGGTCTGTCCATTTGTGTTAATGCGACCATTAAATCCACTACAAGATGCCTCCTGGAGTCTGGAGCAGGGAGGTCCTCAGGAAAACAGAGACAGAAGACACCTGGAGTCCCGACAGTCTTGTAAATTGGTGTGAATATAGTGTAACTATTCACGTCACTGTTTATTGTTGTATTGCATTAGTAATAAGCAATATGACAGCGTGATTAACATAATATTATGTTTGTTTAGACAAACACAGTCCTCGAGTGACTGAATGCAAAAAAAAAGAAACGTTTTTGGCGTCGGGTTGTTGGAAGTGACAGGCAGGAGTGACTTCCGATTTGGACTGTAGTAGTTTAAATAGTTACTTAATGTAACTACCATTTCGAATCATTCGTCAGTGGGTTCGATAGTGGCAGCTGAACAAAACAAAGCGCGTCACTTATTTAGTCTTCTCAAGCCTGGCATCACCAGTCTACTTTGCAAATGCATGTTAGTCTTGAACCTCTCAGTACCCTTTTGATTTTCAAGGGGTGTTATCAAAGGGCGCAGACAACCAATCAGAGCAACGAAACGCCGTCCTGTCGTCGGGTACGTCCTGTCAGTCATCGTATTAAACCATCCCAATATTAGATAAACAGCTGGGATTGGCTCGCCACATTCCAGTTTGGTGGAAATCTCTCTGAATGGGAGGGGGTCAGACATATCTGCCTGAGCAAATCAAATATGAGATTGCAGATTCGTCTGGTTCCTAGGTCAGGTCTTCTCATCACTAGTTGTCCTGATTGTGTTTGTGGTGCCACTACACACTCATTCCTGTCCTCCCATTATGTTCCACTCTGGAGCAGCTGAGTCACGTGCGACACTTTGTGGTATAAGTCGGTATTGGCTTAATATCAAACCGGTTTGACCATTTTTACATCGACTCAACCGTACCTCATATAGCAGGAATTTCACTGTAGTAATCAAGCTGTTTGGTTTTGGAATGAGGCTTTGACATCATGTCCAGTCATTAAGGTGGCAGAAGAAATAAAACAGACTCTTAATGCAACATTAGAGTCCAAATTACAAAGCGGCTGGTGCTGCACCAAACTCAAGTGCTATCTTGTTCCCTCTGCCATCCTGATGGCACAAATTACACGAAAGGCTTCCTTCCAAACCAAACAGCATCACTTCTTGTCCAAATAACAAAATAGGCCCTGGAGCCAAACTGAAACGCTCTTTCATTTTCTCTGCCTTCTTAATAGCAAGGCAGCAGTCGAAGCCTTAGTCACACACCAAACACAAGCTGTTGAGCCTCGTTGTATTTTCCACAAATCAAAAATGTGACGGAAGACCAACAACATGTTGTCCAGTATACTGTACAGCAGCCTCAAGCGGTGTCGTGAGTTGAAACCAAGTCAGACAAATCCAAATCACTCAGTGTATTATCTTATACAGGATGTGGCCTTCTAAAAATACTGCTTTTCTTCTGCTTCATGTTTTTATGATTGCTATGGAAATGGATTAAGTTCAGTTAAAGTTTTTTTTTTTTTTTACTTTTTGCTGAAAATAGCTGCCTGCTGCGGCCGAAAATAATACTATGAGAGTGCTGAAAGTGAACCAAAATATTTGAGTTGTCTGGACAACCTTTTCAGGCCGCTAACATGAGCAAACGTACGCGGTGAATGCAGATGTGCAATTGAGACAGAGCAGACGAGGGTGTAGAGAACCTTTTTCTTCATTTTGGGTTGGTATGTGGTAGATCACAGCAGTTTAAAGCTGCCTTACAGCCCTTAACTGTTCTTCTTTTATTTTGGGGTATTTGTAAGGGGCTATACTGTAGAAAGCTGTTAATATGTATTCACTCAAAAGCCAAGGAAAAGACTTCTGTATTGCCCACAATGATTGATTGACAGGTGACCTGTGGGAAATACTGTGCATGCAGCAACTCAATTATCAGTGCAATCAACAAAGACGGTGACAAAATAAGAGCAAACCATTTCAAAGATGTAATAAATTTGACTGTAGTAATTCCCACCTGTGTATATATTCTTATGTATGTAACCCAAAAAGATTATTTATTCCTTTGATTAATCTTTCCACTACCTAGCAGCAACAACCTGATTTCCCCACGGTGATCATTAAAGTTTGTAATCTTAATCCGATCTATAAATCCAGTGTGAGCAGGATGGTAGATGGACCTTAATCTGTCTCACCTCTTGTCTGAGGCCATGAAGCCGTCGTACTCTGCAGACATCTTGCAGGACAGAGCCTGCTGGCTGTGGTCTGACTGGCAGTCTGTTACCACCATGTTATGACCTGGAGAGAGAGAGGGAGGTATTTTCCTTATTTAACTGTTCAAGTGTGAAGAATGGATTAAACAGTGTGTTTATCTGCTCTATCTTTATGGAGTATGGCATTTTCATCTTGAAACAGGAATGGGCCTTCCACATATTGTTGCCACAAAGCTGGGAGCATGTTATTGTCCAGAATATCATATTTTGGATAATCATAATCATAATATCATAATATCATTATATGGTATGACATTTCTTTTAATGGAAACAAAAACACACTTGCCATACATATTAATGTAAATCTAAATTTTAAACTTTGTGTGTAAATAAGATTCAAAATTTCTGTTTACCCTCTGAACGCAAGTCCTCATCCTCCGCGTCTGTAAAAATGAACGTCTAGACAAAAAACACAGAGAAACAAAAAGAGAGAAAGATTTAAATACACCAGCTTTGATTGTACCCTTCTTCTTCTGGATATCGGTAACAGAACGTCCTGAAACGCACTCCTACACCCGGGATCAATACTGCTTTGAACGAAACAAATTCGATGTGACAAAAACAAAGTTCCCCACTGTGAGCTAAAGAAATTAGACATTGAAAACAGACACAGAACACACACACGCACACACACACACACAGGTTTATGATCCAAAGTGGTCAGAGAGGCACTATACGGCCGGGTCAATTTGTTATTTGGCAGATATATGAGTCAAATAAGTCTCGGACCACACACACTCACAAACACCTTGGTGCTACTACTCTCACAGCCTGTTGTTCCACTCATTCAACCAAACAGACAGATAGAGAGACAGATAGACAGATAGATAGATAGATAGACTGATAGATAGATAGATAGATTCTGTAGTACGACACTGACCTCTGGTGGTGTACAATTGTTTAACCATTGAGGCTCCCAAGGAGCAGATTTCATTTCATTTTTTTATAAGCTGCAAATTCATTTATCAAAAAGTATAAAAATATTTTGCCTTGTGTTTTTACTCAGGCTGTCTTCAAAAACCATTTAAAATCAAGTAATAATAATTGGCATGTCATCTTTCAGTCCAAAAAGAAAGTGCTGCCAAAACATATCATTACTTGCCATGAAAAACTTTTAACAGACAAAGTAATTGATATTGCTTATTTGTACTTTTGACAGAGTTGAATTAAATTAAATTCAAACTTTCTATATCTCTCAAGGGACATGCCGAGACTAGCAAATTTGCAATTTGCACATAGAAAATGAATTCACACACAAAATCAATCTAAAGATATGATTGAAGAAATAAAATCAATAAATAAAAAAACACATATTTGCTCAACAACCAGTTGGAGTCATGCAGCAGTTTCATCTAGCAGATACTTCACTCAAAAGATCAAAATCTATACGGTGCACGAGTCACAGAGACTGGGGAGGTTTGTACCAGGGGGATTTAAACAGGCAACCCTTGCGTCACACTCCGTCTCCACAGCCCCTCAGGCTGAACCGCGCGGTGTGTTCGACTTCTTTTGCCAGACAGGCACTAAATAACCTCACAGTGGGACAAATCACCCGTTAGATGAGATAAACACAAACCATAACTCATGTTTTATTCAACGCCTGGAAATGTATCAGTGTGTCTGCCTCAGTTTTGGCTGGAATACAAGAACACAGTATGATATAGGCCAGTATGTTGTAATCACTCAGATGGAGCTCATCTAAAATGCTTGAAACATTTTAAAGCATTTTAGATGAGCTCCATCTGAGTGACTACAACATACTGGCCTAGATCATACTGATGTCAGATACACTAAGATAAAACAATACGAGTAACAGGAAGAAAGAATATATTTGAGCAAAGAACGGATAAGAAATAGATCTTACATATGACCCAAACTGCCTTTGGTTGTAAATATCAGAGTGTGAATACAGGTAAATTCCTGTTTTGGCTGTTTTTGTTTTGTAGTCACTGAGAAAGTTAGAGGTGACAGGAGGATGTCTTCTCCGACCACGTCTGAGCAGCCCTGAGCTCATTTTTCCGTGTTCACTTAAATGTGAAGCTGGTATTTTTCAGTGTAGTAACAACTGAAAGCATTTTTGAAAAGATGGTTTTCAATTGTGAAAGCATTCAGGCAAAGTGTGGTATACATTACAGTATTGTTGCATTTAAAATGACGGCAGACAAAATAAAATGGATATAGTATTAATATGATTTAGAATGACAAGAAACTATTGTATTTATATGTAGTGAATTACAAATGGCAGGGAAGGCATGAGACGTGAGTGTGAAACGATCATGCTGTGAAACTGAATTTTACCACCATAGAGACACACTGAATGTATGATATGTGCGTCAGTTTACGTGTGTGTGTGTGTGTGTGTGTGTGTGTGTGCATGTGTGTGTGTGTGTTTGTGTGTGCGTGCACAGACAGCATGAATAAGAGACAGGCAGTGAGAAACAGGCAGTGTCTGACAGGCAGCTCCAGCTAATGACTGTAAGCACTGGATTAAATGATCACAATAGAAAAATATCATCCAGGGATATCTTTTAAAACAAGTGAGTGGTCTGTTATTTTATATGGATGAACTCATAAACTTTTGATCGTCAAAGAGATCAGAAAGAGGCCTGGGGACAGAGCAGAGAAGATAAATGTTGGTCTGCCGCCCTCCAGTAGAGGGCGACAGAGCTGCTGTTTCATCCAGATGTGTTTGTATGTGTTCATGTCCTCCTACCTTTAGTTAGTAAGTAAGGACATTTATTAGAAAATGAGGAAGTGAGGCAAGTCCTCACTTCTTCAAAAGGCTGCTTCAGGTTTAATTTAAGGTTAGAGTAAGGGGTCTGTGCTCAGTTGTAGGAGTATTGCTGTTATGGGGACAAAAACCTGTCCACACACTCACATTGTGGGGACTTCCTGTTCATCTGGGGACAAAAAAAACTTAGAGTAGTCATTAAAGTTAGGGTTATTACTCGGCTTTAGGTTTCAGGTTTCAACTAGGTTTAGTTTGACAGTAAGTTCTGAATTAAAGATCCTCTTTCTGAAGAAAACAGAGCATGGGATGTCGCTGAGAGTTACAAAAGAAATCCAGTAAGTGGACCTTGAGTTAAGAATGCTGTGTCCTCACAAGTGTGTAATTGTGGTGAGTGTGCGAAGCTGTGTGTGCTTAACAAATACACTGCATCACAGAGTTTCTGGCTCTATATGTGTGTGTGTGTGTGTGTGTGTGTGTGTGTCACATTAAAGTGATTAATCTTCTAATCTCCATAATATTCTTTCTACTGCACTCTAGAAGAAAGGCTGCATCTATTTTAATTTGCATCTTTTAACACCAATCGAGCTCATCTTGTCCCAAAGACCCTTTTTTTTTTACTTTACCTTTGTCCATCCCTCCCTCTCATCCTTCCATCACTGGAGTAGGAGGAGGATGAGGAAGTGGAGGAGGGGTAATGAGATACCTGAATCAATCTTCCTCACCACTATCACAAAGACAACCACCACCACCATCTACCCCAGTAAAACCTAATGAGAAAAGACCACCATCACATTTAGTTTCCTCTCCTATTCATAACTCAACCTAAACTACCTGCACTGAAATCAGTCAACCTGGACTGAGGAACAAAAATGGCAGAGTGTCAGCATGGAGCTGCTGTAAACAAAGTTTGAGAGGACATTTCACTGAGGTCAGGCAGACGTGCATAAATCCCATCTTGTTTTTCACGCACGTTAAAGGGCTATTAAGTCAGATTTGTACTGGCCCATAGCACAAAATGACTGCAATAAATCTCAATAACGTTTTTGATCAATACTTCAGAGATTCTTGGACTGTGTGACAGGAATCTGTCTTTCAAATCTGGCATTTTGGCCTTCACTGTGTTCCACTATTATCCAGTTGCTTAGAGGATTCAAGCCAAGGACGGGACAGTCACAAGATTTTAGTTACATACTGAGGTGTCAAAGGAATAGTTGGGAAATGTGCTCTGTCGCTTTCTTTCCAAGATTTAGATGGGAAATTCAAGTGCTATAAATCTTATCATCTAACTCTCAGAAAGAAAGCAAATAAGAGTATTTCTGGAAAATGTCAAACTATTCCTCTAACATCGTGTAATTAAGATAAGAAGTGTTCTACCATCTGTTTAACAGTTGTAGTCGTAGTGACGTGTTCAACACCAGCTAATTCTGCTTCATGTTGATTTTTTTAACAAAAAAAAATAATTTAAACACATATTTAAAGACTTCCTTTTGCCCACCATTTATTTTAGAGTCTTTTGAGAACACTGGCCTTTATATTTATTCAGGTATTGCTCATAAAACCATTCAAGTAAGCAAGTACTGAATAAATGACTTAAAATACTCAAAATGTCCAATTAATATTTTTCTAGCCTTATATTTTAATATAATAATAATGTATATTAAAAAGTTCACAGAGATTGTTGGTTGCATTACTGGTTGCAGCTGCACAGACATATGACTGGGCGCTTCCCTCCAAAGTCACTTACCGACGCTTTAAACTTTATACTGGCAGGTGTTGACAACCTTTTTAACTCATGGTGAGCTTTCCCATTCAATAGATAATTGCATCACCAGTGTTGCTCCTCTGAGGCCAAACGCTGCAACTCTTCAACATTTACATCTAATAACATTTCAAAAGACAACACAGCCAGGAAAGCAATAACGTTGAATGCCACCAGCGAGACAAGACTTCTTGTACTTAATGAATTTGTCCTAAACGTTTCTGGAACGCAGCCAAGTGGTCGAAACTAGAAACAAACTTTGTAAGTATAACTTAACGAGATCTGTTATAAGTGCAAGTATGGTGGATTAGTGATTGAGCTGCACAAGAGGGAGAAATTATCTCATTGAGTAAGTTAAAGGTCAGAGTTTTCACTTATCCTGTGAAATATCTCAACATCTACAGGATCAATTGGCACACACTTTTGCATACACATCCTAATCACCCTGGAGATCCCCTGACTTTACCTCTGGCTGTAGACTCTTGTACTAAGTCATTTAAACCAAACAGCAACCTCAATTCTGAAAGTGAAGCCAATGCAGAAGTGCCTTAAACCTGCATTCTTTCTAATGGTCAGCAGGGGGCGACTCCACTGGCCCCTATAATAAGTCTGATTGTATAGAAGTCTATGAGAAAATGAACCTACTTCTTTCTTGATTTATTATCTCAGTAAACAGTCTTCTAAAGAGTTTATGGTCTCAATTGCTGGTTTCAATTCTTCGTCAATACAGCAGGATGTTAATTTTGTAAAAAGGCGATAAAGCAGCGTATGCTTTATGGCGTGGCTACCTTGTGATTGATAAGTCCCTACCATGGCGACCACCAATGTAAAACTTCTGGCTCCAAAAAAAACAAGGCAGTCCACAAATCGATGGGTGACGTCACGGTGCCTTCATCCACTTGTTTTATACAGTCTGATGATTCAAATGATTGTCTGTGACACCACCAAGCGACAACCTCCGGTCATTCTCTGTAATGACCACCAGGGGGCGACTCCACTGGTTGCAAAAATAATTCCGCTTGTATAGAAGTCAATGAGAAAATGACCCGACTTCTCACTTGATAAAAATGATGGTCCCATGTAGATAAAAATAGACGATAAAGCGGCGCATGCCTTAGCTACCACGTGATTGACAAGTCATTACCACAGCGACCACCAATCAGGATCGAGGCAGCGCTACCCTCTCGTCCAAATAACGTCACTTCTGGCTCCAAAACACCAAGATGGCAACGGCAAACTCACCGAACTCGCAGCTTCAAAACGGCCGTTCACAAACCAATGGGTGACGTCACGGAGGCTACATCCACTTCCTTTATACAATCTATAGGTGCTAACTACTAAAATGATTTCTTTAACCTGGGCGATTCAAAATTATTCAGGGGACCCAGAGCCGGGTGTTGGGGGTCATCAGTATATATTTACTGTTCCACGGCCCCAAATCAGTCGCTGTTAGGAGACAGTTTCTGTCGCAATGCTTCTGTTTCCGGCTCGAAGCAGATTAGCTATTTAGTGACAGCAGCTGCCAGAAAGACTTTTCACCTTGTGATATGTGTGTGTGTGTGTGTGTGTGTGTGTGTGTGTGTGTGGAGGGGGGAGGGGGGGGGGGTGAGATGAGGTTTGTTCTGTTCTGCACTCTCCACTTCCTGTTCTATGACCAGCTTCCGTTTCAGTATTGTTAACTGAGTCTCTACACGGCGGCTGCTTCCCCTCGGTCCAGACAACCTGCCTGCACAGCTTCCTGTGTGTGTGTGTGTGCGTTCTTATATTGCTGCATCTTTGTGTGTTCATGTGCCTATATATGTATGTATATAAGTGGGTCTGTTTTTGTGTGAGTGTGTGCACCCAAATACATTAACTAGCCAAACCTCAAGATAAAACAATCTTGTGGTTTGCCTTTGCAGCTAAAAAGCTCTTAAAATAACGCTTTTATTTAAATCAGCACTTCTCTGAAGAGTATTTCTGCACTGTGACTCAGAAAACGAGAAGCTCAAAGATGAACGCTTCCTCTTAATATCTGTTTCACATGTTTCAAAAACGGAAATGAACTCTATTTCATAAAACACAACATGGCATTAAGGCTGGACAAATCAAGCTGAACTCTTGAAATAAACAAAGTTTCCTGTTAAAGCCACTTATCACCCATAGGTACAACTAAAGACATGAAGCCAGCCAACAGTGTGTGTGTCTGTGTGTGGGTGTGGGTGTGTGTGTGTGTGTGTGTGTGAATGTGTGTGTGAGTGTGTGTGTGTGTGGGTGAGAGAGAGAGAGAGAGAGAGAGAGAGAGAGAGAGAGAGACCTTTCAGACAGTCTCTGTTATTTGTCAGTTACGCTTTGGCAGTGACTGATTTTATATTTCATGCCAATAGAGAAATTGTAACAATAATTTGAATTCAACAATAATCAGACTGAAAGAGAAGATGGGGAGAGAAATGGCTACTGCTGTCTGACATTCAGCTCTCCATACAACAACTCCTGTGTGATCAAGATCTTTGGCTGATCTGTAATAAGACCTTTTAAACCAGACCGATAAGGCAGCATAACAGATATCCCAAAGACAAGCCTTCAAAAAAGCTCACTCCTGTCAAATCTTGAGCTCATTTCTAACATTTCCCTTTAAATTTAGGAACACGGAAGGTTTTCTTCTATATGTTTCTTTACACTCTCGACATCAGTTGCCATAGTTCACCTTGATCAGCCAAGGCGATCATCGGACCTGAAGCGTCAAAGCAGGAAGGAAGTGAATGTGTTGATATCATCATTAGCCCTACAGCACATGTCTGCTTATAGGCCTAATGATGGGTCACATATTTACATTTTTTCATGAAACAAATGCCTAATATAATGACTTTTTGAGTTCAGGAGAATCTCAGGTTGATCTAAAAACCCGTCTGTCCCTTAAATGTATATAGACATATTTAGTTTGCTTTGATTAAGACATATGAACATATGTACATTTATAAGTCATCCTCTTTTAGATATAGGACTGAGACTGCTTAATGAAATTCACTCTAGCATCTTTATTAGCTCCTGTTTTCTCGGGACTCTCTATTATGATCAGTTTGTGGTCACATGGATATCAACAGCACTTTGAGAAGTGACTAAATCTAATAAAGCTTCTGATGGCGCTCTACTGGGGATGGCACACACTTGTACTGTCTTACTGGTGCAGGTGGTTTGGGGTGAGAGCAGCAGCTGAGAGTCTAAAATGTTAAGACATGTTCAGAGAAGCCCATAAAAGCACAGACTACAGCGGACACTCACATGCGCTTTGATTCTGGAGATCCACGTCTCCACAAGAAGCGCAAGGCGCGTCTTGTGGAACCTGCCGGTGGTCTTCACAGCGACGAAGATGTCCTCCAGCTTCAGTTTGGGCCGGGTGACATGTGCCCCTCCAGAGGCCGGGCGCCCCCCGCTCCGGCTGCTGCGGTTTCTGGCCGGGTTGTGCGCGTCCTGGGCCGGTGTTGGAGCCTCCTGGATGGAGCGGTGAAGCGCGCCGGGCGACGGGCGGTGAACCACGCTGGTTTTGGGAGGGCTGCTGGTGCGTAATTGAAAATCCACGTAGAGAATGATGAAGAAGGTGAAAATCAAGACGGGCAACCTCCGACGTATCCATCTGTTATGCATGGTAGAAAAAGGTTATTCAGATCCCATAAAGCATTGAAAGCAGGTTCTTGGTTCCTCCATCACTTTTCCGTCTTCCTGCTTTATAACGTTTTCATCGGTGTTCCTCATTTATCAACTCATATGTGCATGACAGGAGGCTGTTCATCAATAACTGAATAATCCCGATCACTTTTTAGAGTTTCAAATATGCAACAGCTGCATGACAAGACATTTCCTCTCATGTTATGCGTAAAAGCGGCTGACACTAGGATATATTTGACTTTGTCACAGTCGCAGCTCTGCCCACTCATTGTCACCACTGTCAAACTACACGCAACGAAGTGACGGGACTTCCTGGTATAGATTTCAAAATAAAACACAGCAATGAGAATTAAAATCTACTTCCGGTAATAATAGGCTTTTATTTGTGTTCTAGGTTAAACGTGCATCACATAATATGGGACAAAGATACTCAACAGGATGATGATATATTAGGATTTCCCAATTATTACATCCAAGTAGCATCTTTATTAAATGTATATTTAAATATAAAGATGAACTAGTAGTAATATTGTTGACATTAGAGCTGTGTGCACAATAGAAAAATCTTTGTAAATAATTAATATTTTTCACTATTCATAATAATTAGTAGCTGTAATTAGTAGAGCATGTTGTCTGTGTCTGGAGAACACACCAGTCTTTCTGAAATTCGGTCCACTTGCTCGCTTGTTCCATGGCTTTCGACCATATCACAAGGTCTTCCTCAGCAGATAGAGTTTGTTCGATCGTGAAACTTTAAATGTTCAAATATTCAACTATTCTGAGCACTTTTAAACAAACATGGAGCTAAAAAACCTGAAAATAATCGAACGTTTGAGCATCTTCCGTCACAATCGAACAATGAAGACTGTGTGATTTAAAACAAGCAGGTAAAGGGACTGTGAGTTGTTTTGTCCACTGCTCTTTCCAAGGTCAAGAATGAAATATGCATCGCATATGTATTTGTGTTTATGTATTTTTCATAATAAAATTGAGTGTTTCTTCATTATGATCAATTTCATAAGAATGAACATTGCTGACAAATGTGGGATTTTTGAGAAATACAAGGAATGAAAATAGAAGTAAAGAGTACATATTTGTGTTAAACATAAATTCAAACCATCTAAATGCAGCATATTGCACTGGCTCCAACGCTTTTAACTTGCCAAGCAAAGCCTACTCAGGACGACTAATCACAGGTTGTATACTTCCATGAGTTGTGTTTAACCAAAGAGTGACAATTGGATATTTTCTAAGAATCCCAAAGACGTAAAAACTGAAGAAAAAAAAGAAATAATCTTTCTCTTGTTAATCATATTGTGAACCGTTGTCTTGCGACCTCTCGGGGGGTCCCAGTCCTCAGGTTAGGAACCACTGATATATATGAAGACCTGACAAAAATCCACAAAATGAGAATCAATCACAAGCCATACACCAGACGACTTATCGCAGCCCTGCTGTCATCTCGTCACTCAGCCAGAAACAGCAAACCACAGGCAAACACTTCGCCTTCTTCCTTCCTCTTCAGCACTCAGAGTTACTGTTCCACTGATTTCTGAGACTGTTTCCAAAAACACTGGAAAAATGCTATATATGAACTTTTAAAATTATGACTTTGCAAATAGAGGGTTTCATTCCAAAATACAAGTTCAGGTTTCTTCATTTTGGGGATCATTAAAGTTTCATTTTCTGTTATGCAACAAAAAAAGCCTCATGAAATTAATCAGTTAATATTTTAAGCTGATTATATCATCAAAAACATAACTATTTTGAAAGCAAAAGACCAAGGATGACTTATTATGTTAATGGTAGGTTTACTGGCAATAAATTTCGTGTCAACTAACAGTAGGCTTCATTTGTTTTTCTTACAGTGGCCATCTCATTTGGAAAGGGAACTGTATGACTGGATCCAAACCCACAATAGGACTGTTATGAATGGTGCACAGAAGGGGACGGCGAAGGTCTCAGAACAGTTTTAACTGATACAAAGTAGAGAGACATGGGTGTATTTTTCAGAGGAGAGAAAAATTCTACATTGTTTATGGTCAGAAATCCCCTGTGTGTGATTTATTCTTAATCCCCAGAGGCTGAATGGATGTCAGTTTACATGTATAAATAATAAAGACAACCTGGATAGATTAAAAGATCTCAACAACTAGTTGATGGATCTACATGACATTTTGTACAGACACTCGTGGTCCCCAGAGGGTGAATCTGACTTTCACTCTAGTGCCAACAGAAGGTCATAATATCGAATATCTGAACATCTACTCGATGGGATGGGGCCAGTTTTGGTTCAAGCTCAAAATTTGAATTTGTCCAATACTTTGGTTAATGACCAAATATCTGCAAAATCGGATGACATTGCCGTCACGTTTCTACAAAGGAAAACTGAGGAAAAGATTAACAATGAATTGTACATTAGACGTAAAGGACCCATGAAATGTATGTGTTATCCAGCTTGTTGACTCTTAAAGAGCTGCCGGTCTCTCTGAGCTGGTCTATAGTAGTCCACTACTGTATCCACTGTCTACTGTTCCCTGTGCTGCTGTCTCTGGAGACTGTCGCTAAACTGAGAAAGAGCTTGATACAATTAATTCACCTCAGACCCTCATCGCCACCTTTGTTTATTTGTCCTTTCTCAGCGTTCTCGCCTTACATCCATCCCTCCATCCCTCCCCTCCTTTCTCTAGGTCCCTCTCTCTCTCTCTCTCTCTCTCTCTCTCTCGCTCTCGCACTGACCAGCTGCTTTCCTCTTCTCCACCCTCTCCACCACTACCTGGCCCATGGAGGTCCAGCCCACCCCACCCCACCCCACCCCTCCTGTTCCCGCAGGTAAACCAGAGACGCCCGGGGCACACCCTGGCTAGGAAAGGCCCAGGATCGCCTTACGGCCTAGCTGAAAAGGGCCCTTTCTAAAACAGCGAGTACATCACAGCCCCACTTTGAACAAAGGGCCAGCGGAGTCGAGGGACCAGACCCCCTTTCAGGGCTTTGTCTGTCCGCCTGCTCTGAGCTCAGAGTCAGACTGAGACTTGGACTGCGCTCAAGAACTGGGATTGGAGAAACATGACAGATAAACAAGTGAGGAAGTCATAAGATCAAGGGCTGCAGGAGATTTCACTGCATTTCAACACTGTCTAATAAGTCTTTTAACAATATGTAACCTGAATGGAAATAAGTGTTTATAGCCCAAGTAAGCATTTATTTGATGTCTGCATAAATCGGGACAAAATTTGCTGTCTATCTTAGATATAACCATCATTTTAACTGCATTTTAATGGTTATTTTTTAGTGTGAAAGAGGTCTTAACTATGGGCTGAAATGCAATAATTTAACTGCTGTTGAAACAACAGATATTTGTAACCTAGACAAGTTTTAACCAACACATCATTTGACCGGCAAATCTCCAAAATGGGACAGTGCTTGTCTTACAAAAGGAATGGGTGACATTTCTAAAACACAGAGGATCCTATTTGTAAAAGTGTTATTACTATCCTCGTTTTACCCACCAGAAATCATTTTGTTAAAGTATCGGTGCGTTTAAGGAGACATGGAGCACTAATCCTGGGTCCCACTGACAAACTAAACCTCATAGAGGAAACCTCTTAACTCCACAGGCAGGTAAAGTGACCTGTGTGTGTGTGTGTGTGTGTGTGTGTGTGTGCATGATATGGCTCGCTCAGAGTAAAGCTTAAGTACCTGAAAATCCCCCTCTTAACCTTCAGGCTCCCGCTGGACTGCTGCTGAAATTCAATTCACAGAGCCGGCACAGAATGACAGAACACATCAGAGAGGACAGCAGACAACATTTAAGTCACATAACATACGTGAGTAACGAGGAACAAATTGCGTAAATTTTCGTCTTGATGGGGCAAGCAAGAGATTAAGCACTATTATTTGGCAGGTGCTTATACATTTAAATAGAAATTTCAGAGGTCATTTCACTATATCAGATCTCAAGTTGGGGACTACTTGGGACTGATTTTTTAAAAATTGTTAAAAATGATGCCTCAGAGGCCAAGATATCCTGACTTTTATACCCTGTCAAGCTCCAAAAGCCTGATCCTACGGCTTCCCATAATGCAACATGCCTTTCATTAGACCCTCTCCCGTCTGGTAACTGCCCACGTCATTCAATTTTTTTAAATGCATGGCATCCCTTTAAAGCAGCTTTAACTGCCGTTGTAATATCCCAGTAATCTTAGGAAGTAAAAGTTAATTTGTAAAATGCTGACAGCTGTATGTCTCACCTGGAAAAACATTAAAACCTTCCAAAGCATTTCTGTTTGATTGATTTCATCCAGATGTCTTATTTGGATCCAGCTGTGAACCACACACTGTGCACATATGGCAGTAAAATCACCGTGGTTATCGATTCAATTACAGCATTTACATGGAAATCAGGGTTCTGAATAATAAAAATGAATACGAAAGGCAGATAGCTGTTATTTGGATATGATCAAGGGCCAAAAGGGGTTTAGAGAACTAACACAGACACTAATTTGAAAGACGCTGTGGAGGTTTGACTGTATTCCTTACCACAGTGACCTGCGAGAAGTAATTTGTACTATAAGAAATGGTCACCAGAGGGCGTTATAAACTCTTACATACTCTCAGATAGTGTACTGTACAATGCCTTCTCACACCATCACCCTGTGGAAGGGACACAACAACTTAAGGGCTTCCAGCTTTCTACAAACAAATGTATAACATGCAACAACAAGAATACTGTGAATGAAAATAGAAGTCATAGATGTGTTTCATATAATAAAGTATAAATTATGCAAAAAATTGCAGGACTGCTGATAAATTCCTCCATGTTGCATTTATGCTGCTGTAAATATTGCTCTCAGCAGTAGCTTACTAAGATGAAAGAGATCAGGCTGATGAGGCGTCTGTTTTGGACTGATGCTCCAGGGAAAGAGGTCTCATTTAAGATGAATTTTATCATTGATTTGCATAAGCAGCCTGCAGTACAGGTGAAGTCAAGTAGTTTTTAATTCCCAAATGCTCGAATGAACTGCATCATGTTGCCACTAGGGGGTCCGTGTGACCACATTCACAAACAGCATCCAGATATGAGACACTAAAACAATATAATGACTTATCATTGTAGTCCAACCCTCTCCGCCCAAAAGTGACTTCACCAGATCAAATTTAGGCAATGATGCAAGACTGAATTCCCTTTAAGATACTGTGAGGTAAAGAACCACCATTGTTAAATTTTTTGTCTGTTTTAGATGCCATATACTCATGTTTCAGTATGACTCATAGAAACGTATGGATATGAAGGAATGTTTCTCTTGTGCATTGACATGGTTAGTTGGCCTGAGAGGCCTCAGAGTCCTTCACACTTGGCATGCTTCACAATGGGAGGCTCTGGGTGCCCAGCAGTAAGATAAGATTGGGACCTTTGAGATGTTCCAGACTCCCCTGATAATAATGGACTGTCATGGCTGAGGGAAACACACAGGCATTTGTTTGCCTCCTCCCTCGTGGCGTGATTCTGTGCGACGTTGGACATACTGTACGGAGCTGAGCGCACGTAATGTTACTTTAAGATTTTTGGTGTTTGACTTGTATCCATGTATACATGCTGCACCACGGTCTCCTCTGATGTCAGATTTGTGTCGTAATAAATATTCAATTAAGAGAAACTGAGGCTCACTGAGTTTATTTTTGTATTCATCAAAGTGGAAAGTACCAGAAGTACAGGTTTTTCCTGTACCAACTCATAGTTGAGTATAAAGGAGTGTTCGCCCATCCTCTCTCTCCCACATTCGCTTTGACAACATTTTTAACCATGATTACGTGTTGCATTCATGTTTGAGTAGGACAACTGAAGTGTTTAAAATAAGATTAAATAAACCTTTATTGATTCTGAAGTATTTAACCCAACGGCGTTGGGAATCCAGTGTTGTAGCTCGTCACTCATTCCTTGTTTTGCTGCTTTCTGTGTGAAGATTTCTGAAAGGAAGTAAACATTTGCAAACAACATGGCTCCAAAATTCTTCAACATAAACCCCTGTGATCAGGTGCATGAGATAAAACTGTCTATTCAAGACATCTATTTAAGCACTTGTTACTGGTATAAAGGCGACAGTACAATTAAAGTAAAGCTTCAATATGAAAAAACCCTTTTGAAATACATGTTAAGTTGTAGGGGTGTATAGTGCACTTAAAGAAAACAAACAAAAAAAAAACAGCAACGCCTCAAAATGACTAAGTTGATGACAATGTGGCCTTGTCGTCATCAACCACAGGAGTAAAAATA
Organism: Lateolabrax maculatus; assembly: GCA_031216445.1. Classification (NCBI taxonomy): domain Eukaryota; kingdom Metazoa; phylum Chordata; class Actinopteri; order Acropomatiformes; family Lateolabracidae; genus Lateolabrax; species Lateolabrax maculatus. The sequence continues at coordinate 4,231,690 of CM062204.1, read as the reverse complement.
ACATTTAGACAAAATGACACAATGAATAAAAACATAAAATAAAGAATTAATAAGATAAAATGAATGTTAAAAGTTAAAATATGAAAAAAAAATAAAATGAAAAGGAAGGAAAATAAAAGAAAGAAGAAAATAAATTAATTAAAATTAAAATGACAATGACTTTTGTGAAGGAATTTTCCTTCTTGTATGTTAAACTTCCCTCTTGTAGGTTAAAGGTAACTTAAGACAGTGCTTCACAGGTCAGGTCACCTGTCTGTCTCTGTTCGCCTGTCTCACTCTGTGTGCCAGACAAGGCCGAGTTGGCTCTGGCCTCTGGTAAACCAAGGTCTGCTAGATATCTTCTGTTTTCAGTGTTAGACACAACAGGCTGGAGCCTGGTTGTTGACGCTGGATAAGAGAGACTGTAGAGAGGCTATGCTGTTGACAGGACAGCAATGGTTGACGTCTTTCCTTGTTTGGATCTGATATCCAATAGAGTCATCACACATGACAGACTGAGTTAGGAATAACCCTATTTGGATATAGTGGAACTTATCAGTTCTGGGGAAGGTTAAATACTGAGCTTCAGGACACCATCTTCAGATTTGGGTAGCAGTACGCTGTGATTCACACGTGGTGTTTCCCTTTTCTCCTCGATCGAGCTTCAATAAATATATAAATATTCCTGTGTGAGACATCCTGGTCTCCTGAAACTTCTTGTTAGAGTGAACCAGCTCTAAGATTTCCCTCACAACTTTGAATAAGAAGACTTTCAAATCAAATTCTAAGTTGAGACACCTGTTGAAGAGTTCTTCCTTTTAGTTTACCAAATAAAAAAATAACAATTTATTGGAGGCAAAAAAAATCTCTTGGAAAATCTGGACAAATAAAACCCAAACTGTCTGTGAGGAAACTTGTTCTTTTCCATTTGTGTGAACTGGTCCTTTAAAGCCTCCACAGGCCTGTAAGGCAGCGCCGAGGGCACGGCGGCGCCCTCTCACATGGCTGTGCGGAAGGGCTGGTCCTGGATCCGGACCCGGACCCCTCCCCCTCACGACGGCACACCGGGAGGCAGGAGAAGCCTCAACAACCCCGGAGCCAGCGGGCGGTGGGACGGGCCGCCGCGGAGACATGGCCCAGGCCAACATCTCGGTGACGGAGAGCCAGTTCAGGTGTCCCGTGTGCCTGGACCTGCTGAGGAACCCGGTGTCCACCCCGTGCGGACACACCTACTGCATGTCGTGCATCAACAACTACTGGGACCAGGCGGAGCCGGGCAAGTTCAGCTGCCCGCAGTGCCGGGAGACGTTCAGCCCGCGGCCGGTGCTGCGCAGGAACACGGTGCTCGCCGAGGTCGTGGACAAGCTGAAGCTGAGCGACGTGGTCACCGCGCCGGAGCTCTACCTCGGCGGCGTCGGGGAAGTGCCGTGCGACTTCTGCCCGGCGGAGAGCGCGCTGCGGGCGGCCAAGTCGTGCCTGGTGTGCCTGGCGTCCTTCTGCGAGCTGCACGTCCTGCCGCACCGGGACGTCGGCACGCTGCGGCGGCACAAGCTGGTGGCGGCGGTGGAGAGCCCGGCGGAGCGGCTGTGCGCGCAGCACCGCCTGGGTCTGGAGCCGGCGGGCGGCGGCGCGGAGGCGGGGGCCGCGGCGGAGTGGAGCGGGGACTGTCTGCTGTGCGAGGCGGACCGGGAGGAGGTGCACAGCGTGGACGCGCAGAGAGCCAGGAGACAGGTGCGCACACACGCCGCAGGGGTCAGAGAGCATTACATGGGCTCTCTGCTGGAGGAAAGGCTCCAAAATCTGACCCCCAGGTCTCTTCGATCATGTGTAGACACGGTGTTTAATGTGAGGGGGTGCACAGACACGTTTCGTTTGGAGCCCCAGGAGTTTTGCAAATTCTCCAAAGGCAAAATCTCTGATCAATACCTGCAGCATTTAGAGGATACCAGAATAAAACTTTAAACCAGACCATCAGATGTTGTCCCTGTGGGTATCATACAGACATGTGTAACAGCAAAACTCACTCCCTGACTGTGTTGATCCATGTGAGTCAACCCAAAATAAATTAAAGAAATCTAATTTAATTTACTCTTATAATTTATTTTCTATTTTAGCCATCATGTCAAACCATTTTTGTCATGAACTGACAACCAGAACTAAACAGTCCAAAGCAATTCAATATAATAATATTAAAATATAAAAGTTTGTATGTGTAAGACGAGGGTCGTTGATAAGTTTTGATCAAACATATATGATGGTAAAATGCAGCCTGGACTGACTCATATTCAGCTTTGCAAAGTAAAGCTCATCGTGCTGAACTAAAAGTTGCAGGAACTCGTGCCAGATTTGAATTGAATCCCACAAAATTTCGCTGCAGTAGATGAGCTGCTTCTCAGGTATCGGGACCGCTCGCCGTGTGTCTAAAGGGTCCGGACAACTCCGAAGAAAATAAAGCCAACTTTGCCATTATCGTCTAGATTGAAGAAAACATACTGGAGGAGGTGTAATTGCACCCTTGTCAGGCCAGTGCCAGAGGACAGGTGAGACCTTGTTGCCTGACAGGTGATGAATAAATCTTAGTCAGGCCACTGGCAGCCTTTTCAAGATCCAATCAAACGGGGGCAGGATTATGTTTGTACCATGGCATCTGTTTATGTTTTCGTCCTATGACCTGCCACGCTTTAATTTACCGATTTGTGTGTGTGTGTCCGTCAGCATCAGCTCCAGGAGTCTCAGAGGATGATTCAGGGGAGGACACAGAGTGGAGAGAGAGAGCTGGAGGAGTTTCAGCAAAGCTTGGAGTCCCTCAAGGTGACACACTTCTTCTTCTTCTATTTTTACTCTGATCACTGAATCTACCTGAGAGCTTCCAAGAACTAACTAATTATTTACATACAACTGTGAGTCCCGAGTGTTTAAACACGTGGAAAATACCTTGAACATGCTTCTGTCATTGTTTGTTACTTAACTCACATAGTGTTTGTATGATATTCAGTATAGTCTTTCTTTATGTGTCTATAATGTAGCTCTGCAGAATTAACTGTATTGTTGCAACAAAGATGTTTGTCTGTGCAACTAATTAAACTTGATTAATAATTATAATACTATTTTTATGGCACCTTTCATGCATCCAGTGTAGCTCAGAGTGGTTTACATCATATTGAATATGGATTACACATCCGATCTGCACTATTTTTAAGGCATTCTGTTTAACGATATAAACTCGGATGCAGTATTGGGGGTTTTAATTTAGCGTCCAGGCTCCTGTGCATCAAATCAAGCGCTCCTAATCCACGGGTGAACTGTGCACACTGTGATGAACCATTCTCTTCCTCCCTAACATGGTTATTTAGATGTATTTTGAACAAATCACAGTGATGTCTTGTGAAAGACTCAGACTTGTATAGTGTGCTGTACTGGTATGCTCTGTGCTATGTAAAGCACATGAGATAGAGGGTTACATAAATAGACTTTGACTTGACATTTACACAACTGTCAACGCACGACACACACAGCAGGGACACACCTCGCCTTTCTCCATCCCGCCCACTCCCTCACACTCACAAACACTCACAGGAGATGTTGTATCAGTTTCCACTGCAAAGCTAATTTCTATGCCACTCCTTCCGTCTTCCAGGAAAGCCTTTTTCTTCTCCCTCCCCTGAGCATCATCTCCGTTTCTCCAGCCTCTGGTTGCTCTAACTTCTTGGAAAGCTGTTGTATGAGCTCCATAAAACTTCAGACTGAAATTGGCCAATCACATCAGATTTCAGATGATATCAGTCTGTTGTCTTTTCCACTGCTCCGATGGCGACGGAGGTTCATTCCTGACTCCATCTACATGGAATGACGATGTCGATGAGCTGCACTGAGGCTGTTGATGCTTTTTTTGTTTGTGCTGTTTCATTTTGTTTTGTTCTGTAGAGAGTTATATTGTTCCAGGATGCCCTGTTGCCCATGGGACCTTATTTTGAAAAAAATATGCATGTTCGTCAGTTTAAAAGACAATTGTGCGAGTGAGGAAAGTTGCAGTTTGTCGTAAAGATGGTTAAGTACCATTTAGTTTTGTGTGAAACCGCTCAGTGAACTACATCTCTCGCCCCTCACCATATACGTCACCGACACCAACAGCGCCGCCAGCCTGGCACATTGCATCTCGTTCTGTCAGAACGAGATGTATTACAGTATTAAAAGAGGTGAAAATCACTACCAGTTTGGCCATGTTGAGAGCTGCAGCTATGCAGTTCTTATTTTCAGGTGATTATACACTAATGAAAACATACTTATGAATATTATATTCCATTTCTGCCAAAAGATCCCCCTAAATCCTAAATGCTTGTCCTTTAAGATAAATAAACTATATAAAACCCATTGGATCTTCTAAAAAATGTGTTGTCACAAAGGAAAAATTAGGCCTGATTTGTCATTTTGGAAAAAGGCTATTGACTAGGGCATGTTGTCATGTTAAATTTACATTGAAGTCGTACCTTTACTCACTTAATCTGATATGATTCCTGTTGGAGGATGTTGGAGTGGAGCAAAACACATTATTCTGAACTTTGAAAAAAATGAGATATCCTTGATGAGAAAAACAGAAAACTGTACTTTATCGGGTGTTTTTTTCATGTGTAGCCTACTTTGTCAGATGAGGTTGCCATTAAAGATTCACGGTTTGTTAGAAAGTGACAGTTTCCCAGAAGTTTGAATTCTCAGCTTCATGGTGCTTTAAGTATTAACTTTGTTCTATTCTAACTATTTTGTGTTCGACTGTTTGTGTGTGTGTGTGTGTGTGTGTGTGTGTGTGTGTGTGTGTGTGTGTTTCAGGTGTCGGCCTCGGCTGTTTTGGAGGACAGTGAAGCTCTGTTTGCAGACATGGCACTCCGCCTGGAGAAAACCAAGGCAGAGGTGAGGAGCAGTAGCTGTAATGTTACCATTACATTTACATGTATTTAACTGACGCTTTTATCCAAAGGGACAATAAGTGAACAATAAGTGTTCTGAAATGACTTGAGTTGCTCAGATCTGTCAAATAAACTAAGTGGAAGTGGAAGTTTAAGCTTCTCAAGTTTCTCAGAAACAGAAATGAAAGAAACAAACTGAAACTGTCAAATGAAAGCCAGTGGAACAAATTAGCAGCTATATAATAAAATAAATTATTTCATTTTATGATTTTATATGTTGATCAGCTAGTTAAAGGCCCTTTCATATAATGTCACAGCTCATTGTTCCAAAAAAGTGAAGGCATTACTTAATAAACATAGTGGTTCAAGGTCTCCGAAGTGGCATTTTGAGCATAATCTTTGCTTTAAAAGGATCAGTTCACGATCAGTTAAAGGAAAATTCAGTCATTATCTTTCACTGAAGTTTGTACAAGCATCCGATACACAGCTACGTTTAACCCTGCGTTTGGAGCATCCGTGCTGCATTCGTGGTACTGTAAGTGCACTTCTGGATTATCACTGATCGTCTGCTGGTGTGCCGTAGGTTCGGGCGAGGCTGGAGGCGAAGGAGCGCGCTGTGGTCGGGAGGGCCAAGCGAGACGCCGAGATGCTGGAGAAAGACCTGGAGGAGCTGAGGAGGAGAGACGAGGAGATCAGTCAGCTCCTGCAAACTGAGGACAACGCACATTTCTTACAGGTGAGAGAGAGAGAGAGGATATGGGGGATGCAATGCTGATTCAGAGCTGAATAAAGCCAAAATATGCATTACAGGTAATATTTAGTTATAAATTAAGTTAATTTTGTTAAATCATAGCATAGTTGTGCCCTTTCCCCACTGAAAGCCAGATGTCATTGGGTGTTACTCGTTTTTTTGTCCATTGTGAAAGGGGATAAAGACAGAGAGCTGAGTGTGGAGGGGAAATGGATAAATTAACATCCACATTAACTGCCAACTGATCAAATTATCCAATATATCATTAAAAAAAACAGATTAGAGAAAAGTTAAAATAAAATCAATATAGATTTGGTATCACAACTTTTTTCTTCTTGCCTGCCCCATTAATCATCTCATGACCACTCAGATTTATCTTGTGACTCTTTGGAGCCATTAGATTGAGAACAACTGGACTGAACTACCTAACTGCATATAAAGTAGTTAAAAAACTACCTCTACCTCTATAATGCTACAGTATACTTGTGCAGTGAAGCATCAGTATCAACTATCTAATAATGTAATGTACATATATAATACAATTAGTACTTTTACTTTTTTTTTTTTTTTTTTTTTACTCATAATGGAGTTTTTTTGTAGGATTTTGCATTTGTACTTTTAGTTAAGTAAAGGATCTGAATACTTCTTCCACCACCACACATTAGCAAATCTTGCATTATATGCTCCCATAACATCTAATGCTTCCTGGAGGCCATAAGAACTCACCAGAGTGTGTATGAAAGAAATGCCCAGAGAGAGATTAGTCTTCAGATGAAGGACGGAGGAGGAAGGATGGATGAGAGGAGAGAATGAGTCAGCAGTGACCAGTGGAAAAAGATAGCACCTGCAACCTGCTATTTTCAAATTCAGTTGTACAAGGAATTAAGGAGGACGTATGCCAGGTATTTTCCACTCCCTGTCTTTATCGACCCAGGCGGCTCCTCTGCTGTGCGGCCCTTTCGCCACCGGTCGGCACTCCAGGGCCCTCAGCCTGCCCACAGAGGCCTTCAGCGGCGCCAGGAGAGCGCTGTGCCACCTCCGCAGCCGCATGGAGGAGGTCTGCAGGGAGGAGGTGGACAAGATCAGCCGTGCAGGTACGAGTGGGTGACCTACAGGCAGGAAGACGGCCACTAAAGATGATGTGATATACTCAACACTATTAAATATACCAAATACTCAAACATGCAGACGCTCACTCCTAGTGCAAATTTAAAGTTTCAGCATGGGTAAAACAGATAGTATACAAACTGCCAAATGATCAGTTTCATACTATGATTATGTTTCTCTTCCAGTTAATGAGAACTACGTGTCTGGAGAGTGTGTAAAAGGTAAGCATAAGAAACATGATACACAGACGCACAAACACACACACACTCTCCGTGACAGTGTCGGGTCTGAGGTGACCCATTTATACCAGGCTGCAGGTTTTGACATGACATTTAACACTGCGAGGGATAGTGGACGTGTTAATTATTCAAGCTGAAGAGGACAGGGATGATAAAACACACTCATATCCAGTTGTGCGCCATTCGAATCAGTTCAGTTTAGTTTAACTGGAAGAAATCAATTTCAGTCCAACTATTTAAGTTTAGATAAGTTAGTTTCATGGAAGAGTTTCAATGAGCTTCACTGAGGATCCAGCGTTTGCTATTTACAATAAACGGTAACAGAGCCACTAACATGGCCGTAGACTCTTTGTCTTATTGCCACATATGTTTTGTTTTTAGCCATAAAGAAATTAATAAATTACATTTGGAAAAACTCAACAACTTCCAACAGTTTTGTCCTGGTCATAACTTGGTAGAAAGCAGTCTGTGGATTTTCCAGACAAACCTCGGACATTGTTTTGTCAGTTTGCTCTGTTATTATTAATATTGTTGAGTTTTTAAAAACATATACCAAATACTATTCATATCTATTCATATCCATTGTATTGGGGAGGTGGCAGAAATCTCACTGCGGAGAACTCCAAACCGCAGCAGATACCAACACTATCTGCAGGGCAACATACCGCTGGGGGTAAGTGAGAAAAATGTGGGTTTCTTTGAACTGACCCTTTAACTCGGACAAGTAGCCAACAGGTTAATTTAGCAAATCTGTCAACTTTAAAGGAATAGTTCAGCATTTTGGGGAACACGCTTAATCGCTTTCTTGCAGAGAGTTCAGTGAGAAGATTGATACCACTCATCTCATATGAAGCTGGAGTTTAATGCTGATCTGACAGCTTGGATGGACCTGGACACTCTCCTGGCGATTCCCATGTCTCTGTGTTAGGTGACATTGAAAATATTGTTTAATTTGAAATGGAAATACAGAGTGGGGGAAAACACTTCAGGAACCTGTGCGTCCTCATTCCACCAGCTTTGCAAACTGGCAGGACAGAAAATAAGCACATTTCCCAAAATACTGAACTATTCCTTTAATAATAAAGCCACTATGTGTAGGATTTGAAAATTCAAAGTGCTGGCTCCATGTGGTGAATGTCGGGTGAGCTGAATGGGTTAAAAGCAACACATAAACTGACACAGAGATTGTTTTCATTATTTATCGCCAAAAAAAAAGTTGTGCCACCAAAATAACTTAAAAGATGCCACTGGAATTAAAAATATACACGTGGTGACTTTTATTATTTGGTACTAATGCTACATACACAAATTCTTGGCAAGGTTTATTTAACAAAGTGTCATTTCTGAATAAAGAATTAATCAGATTTAGTGGGTTCATTGGCATCGTTATTTCTTACTCTTTTCTCTTTGTGGATTCTCTGACTGTTAATATGCTTTTTAACTCCTGTTTTGCCAAGCTTTCATCTGTGGTATATATTTATTGCATTCCATTTATTTCCATAATATGGACAAAAGTGTTAAATACCGGTTTCTCTGTTTTCTCTTGTGTCCCTTATCAGCAGTGCCGTTGTCGTTCCCTCTGTCCTCTTTGTCTCTGCAGCCGGCTGATCAGAGGATGAGGGCGGTTTTCCTCAGGTGTAAGTGCCACGTCTATGCTCTCTCTCTGCTTGCTCTCTTTTGTTTCTCCTCCTCTCTTTCCCTGACCCTCTGTCCTCCTCCTTTTCCATCCATTTCTTTCTTCTCTTCATGCTTCTAGTTCGCCAGATAATGAGAGCCGTGCAGGGAAATCTGAGAGCCCAGTCGGGAACCTCATCAAAGATAGATGGCAATCATACTGTATTTATGACATTCAGGTCCGTCATTAAGACCAGGGCCTTGTTCCGACAAAAACAAGCCAGCTGACAGAATGTCACCTTGTTAGGCGTTAATAATTAATTTGGTCAGAGGAGGATTAAGGCGTATGTGTCATTTATCCCGTCTGTGCCAAAATGTCAACCGAAACACTGGACGGCTTAACATCTGTCAGCCAGTGTCCCGCTCAACTGTGGGCCGCTGCTCAAAATTCAGAAAAAAAACTCAGAAAACTGTGAAATAGGCAGTGTAGATCATCAAAGTTATCACAACTCACCCCGGGGGGAACATGAATATCTGCAGCAAAATTCCTAACAGTTCATCCAGTATTATTGTTGAAACATTTCACACAACAACAAAAAACAAAGTCAATAGGATTCACCCTCTGGGGAACATAAAGTTGTTGAGATATTTCAGACTAGACAAAGTGGTGAATTTACAGACAGACCAACATTACCATCCCTAGAGCGCCCCCCCCACTTGTGTGGCTAAAAATAATAAAAAAATTACAAATTCCCAAAGCCCTTGAGATGCTAAGGAGCCAGTATCTCAAATATGGGATGTTTGAACCAGTCAATATACAAACTAACTTTTGGTTGATCAGTTAATCGATTTAACAAACAATCATTTCAGTAATACCAGGCGGTTCCCCAAGTGCTGGTAGTCTGGTGAACTACCACCTACTCACACCTAATTTCCCTCCTGGAACACTAAAGAGTGTCTGTCTGTCTGACCAGCTACTGCAACAACCAAACTTCTTTAAATTCTGGGAGTTGGGACTCTGGGTGTATCGGGTGTATGTGCGGATCAAAGCGATGGTTTTGGTGTTTGTGGCACTGTAAAATCTCTGCATGTCGACTTTTCCAATCTGAATGTTCTTCTCAGCACTTTGGGGAAGTCCCTGGCAAGTAATCCTCTCTTTCTTTCTTCTCGCTTTCCTTCCCTCCAGTCTCATGTCGTCTGTCCTTGGACCCTGACACGGCCCACCCAACTCTGGTTCTCCTGGAGGGGCCCCAGGGTGCCCACTGTGGCGAGGAGCCCCAATCCTACCCCCCTCACCCCCAGCGCTTTGATTCAGTAGCCCAGGTCCTGTGCAGGGAGGGCCAGTTTGGTGGTGCCAGCTACTGGGAGGTGGAGTGGAGGGGCGGCGGATGGGTCGACATCGGCGTCACCTACCGCGGTATCGGGCGCAAAGGCGGTGGCAAACCCTGCCTGCTGGGCCGCAACGAGAACTCTTGGCGGCTGAGGTGCACGCACGCCGGGTATGCTGCCTGGCACGACAACCGCAAGACCACGGTGGCCGCGCCGCCCTGCCCCAGAATCGGCGTGTTCCTGGAGCGCCAGAAAGGAACGCTGTCCTTCTACAGCGTGTCGGACACAGTGTTGCTTCTGCACACCTTTCGCTGCTCGTTCTCTCAGCCGCTGTACCCGGCCTTCCGCCTGGACCTGGACTCCACCCTGCTCATCTGCCCCCATGAGGCAGGCAATGCAAACCCAACCTAACCATGCCCCCCCCTCCCCATCCAGGACGTCCATTTAACTTCCACAAGAAAGGGCTGTTCACTCCGCTTATCAATATGAATACTGAAAAGAATATTACTGAAGAGGTTGCTGGTGCAGAAGCAACAACATCAGGAAGAAGCATCATAGTCAGGAATCACACTTTACCTTTTCCATACATGTCTTTTTGCATAGTCTCTCTCTCAGTGTGTCTCTTGACAAAAACTGATTTTTCTTTTTATCATTTTTCAGGAAACTCATTTTGATTGTAAAACACTTTTTTGGATCACTGTCAGGCTGAGCTGTGTAGTGCACACTGTAGTTTAAATTTTAACAAAACGCATTTTTCACAGCGCACACTATGACTTGTCATAGAAGGAAAAGCAAAAATGTCAGGACTCTGAAACTGAAGCAGCTAATTGAAAGTTTCAGACATTATTTATTTTAATATTTACACCTGTGTTTTTTCTACTGTGACATGTTAAAGTATCTACCGTGAAAAAGGCAAAATTCAACATAGACTTAACACTTAAGAAGTGCTGTTATGGATAGAAAAATGCGAAAAAAGCATCTTTTATAGTTTGAAATCTGAAAAAATATATATATTTATTTTATTTGCTAATCAAGAAGAAAGGTATGTGTTAACAATGTGCAATATTTTTAAGTCTGAATCAACAGTATTCACACTTAATTGTGTTTAACATTGTTTTCCTCATACTAAAATTTGTACATTTATGGGAAATGTTTTGTACATTGTACAAGTATCGGTGAGTGGATTTTTTTTATTTAACTCAAACAATGACAGGCTGAATATTTAGTACCTGCGACTACTTGAATGCTCACAGCAAGAGATCTTCCTGTATCAGCCTCACTGCCGTGTGACATGGGAAACTTCACTCAGTTTTTCTTAATGAAAACGTTACATGCAAAAGTGACCTCAGCTTCAGATTCAGACAAATTAAAGGCCATATTGTGGCAAATGTTTTTCTCCAGGTCATGTCTGTCTTTGAGGCCATTTGAGGTCATTTTCTTTTAAGGGGGGAGTTTTTGTACACACCACGTTACAGGTATGTCTTTTAAAGTAGAATACCTTCAAGTAAAGGAATAGTTTGGCATTTAACTCTTTGCTTTCTTGCCGAGCGTTTGGAAACGGGGGAAACTGCCAGTGTGTTGTATTTTTTTTTACACATTAGTTTCTTTGAAAAAAATAACCTTTGGACAGTTTCCCCCTCTTTCCAGTCTCATTTATTCCTTAAAGGCTACATTCCCATTGCATCTCCATTCTTAAATTTTCTTTTAATGTGATTTTGTTTTCTGAAGACCATCATATCTGTGTTAGTATATAACTAATATTCAGTAACGATATATGATTACATATTTTAAAGTGATGTTTTAAACAGTACACACCATCTTTTCCATGGTTGTCTCCACAAACACAACCTGGCAATAATTTGGTGACTTTATCAGATACATGTTCTCTGCATGCTTCCAAATCCAATCCTATTATTGTCTCATATTGTTACCTCATATCTATTCAGTCAAGGTTGGATTGGAAAAAAAATGTGCTGCAACTTTAAATTGTTCACATGGATATGAGAGCGTCAGATGGATGTTAAATAAGAGGAAACAAACCAGAACAAGAACTTAAAAAGTTGAACAAAGTCTGTTTCCTGTTTCCTTCTAGAAACAGTTTGATTGTAGCATTACAAAGGATCCACTTGCAACACTAACTGTGACGCGATTTCCAAAAGCACCAGTGACGTCGCCTTCCATCTGAGTGGACGCCATACTGTAGCCACAGTTTTTCTCGGGACCATGGCATTGTTTTTCTACGCCTCATTGAAGTTTTGTTTTTAAAACGGTGCTATTCCAGAGGATTGTGATCAGTTGACCGAGCACTGTGTGAGGCCTTTAAACCAAACTATTTGTGGAATAGTAATGTCACACAAGGGACAACGATTTCAATTCCAAAGATAGAACAACATCACACAGCTACATACTGTAGAATCTGATTACTAACTCTGTTTGTGAAACGTTTTTCGAGAGCATGTTCAAAACTAGTCTAAGAAACATTAGTAACAGCAAATGTATTACACATATTACTAACAGAAAACCTAAAAGGTATTTGCTACACAATACCTTGGAAGTTACAATTCCACACAAGCATTTTTGGGAAATTGTATTTCTGAATTTTCCAACCTGATTTTATCTGGCAGGTCAATCCAAAGGAAGAAACACTTGTTATTTATTTATTTATTTAGGCCATGAAGTGCATTATTCCACAAGCTGTAGGACTAACATGAGCTGAACCTTCCATGTTGGTCTATAAAATGTTATCTTCCAGCATTTTCTCCATCTGTGTACTCGCTGTGCTTCCTTTACTGTTTCGTAATGCGACTGTAAAATATGTTGTAATTGTCTTGAGTGTTGCTTTTTCCAACATGAGCTCATTCCACCTTGGCTCATAATAAACTGATCGATGGAGGTCTGAATGGGCAGTCTGAGGCTGTTTTATATTGTGAACTCGAAACATTAATACACATTAACAAGGATGTATCTAAGACGAGTTGTTTGTAATATTTGTGTCCACAGATGTGAGGTGTGTTCTGCCACCATCAGCCTGTGATTTGCCCCTGTTTGCCCCCCCCCGCTGCCTGACAGTCTGAACTGAGGGAACTAAACTCCCCGCGCCCTCTGCGGAAGTCTCATCACGTGACCCCGCTGAACATAAACACATGTCATATGACCCGCGGTTCATTTTCCAACATGGCGGCCAGGTGGCAGCGGCTGGCGGCCGCTCTCCTGCTCGTCCTCTCCGGGGCTTTGAGTTTTCCTGTCGGTCAGGAAACCGGACAGACTCCCGCCTGCGGGTACGAGGTTAGTTTCCACTCCCGCGGTTTCACGCGTGTGTTTTAGTTGTTTAACGTCACTGAAGACTTGTTGTTTCCAGGATACTTTCGTTTTCAGCTGATCCGCCTTTTAGTTTGTTTGTATGAGGGACTGACGTTACACAGGATTTATTTCTCTTCATATTTCTTAATATTATTTCTCTCCTGACTTTGTGCCTTCTTTAACAGTAGAGTAGTGTAGCAGTCCAGTGCTGTGGATGTGTCCTTAGTGTGTGTTTATGTTTGTGTGTGTGTGTGTGTGTGTGTGTGTGTAGTCATGTCATGCCACCAAGCCCAGCATGCTGAATGTCCACCTGGTCCCTCACACACATGATGATGTCGGCTGGCTCAAGACTGTCGACCAGTACTACTATGGAGGTGAGTCTGACACACACACACACACACACACACACACACACAACACACACACAGTCGTAGATTTATGTCCCCGCAACATGACATAATACGTGTCCACACACACAAACACACACTGAACTTACTCCCCCCACACATTCCCTTGCGTACCTCCTTTTTTAAAAATAGAGGAAGCAACATTTTTAGAAGGAACAAGTTGAGTAACGAGCTCAAATAAAAACCATAAACTCCGACCTCACACACGTGAAAGCAGTGTTACTTTGTGCTGCAGTGACCAGCGATAAATCTAATCATTACCATCCACACATGCACTTTTGTCCCTAAATGTCTCATTGGCCTCGGTCTATATAGAAAATAGACGCAGGTATTTTATAAGGGCTTTCAGGTGAACAATTTGTCAAACACTGTGTTGGAAATGACCTCTTCAGCCCTCTCGAGGCCATTTTATGTCCCGTCATGTGCCTTCTGTCTGTGGTCTACACAGTAAACAGCTTTTATAGTTGAAGTGCGACTCAGTGACCAGCTTGCACATTTCAGCGTCACGTGTCTTTATATAGTCTGTGTGTGGTTATGTAAGCAGAGATCATTTGCACTGTGGATGGACAGATAATGTTTCATCCATTTTTAATTTGCTTTTGCAATATGACACTGCAGTGTAAGCACAGCGTTTTGAATTTTAAAGGAGGACGGTGCCGATTTTCAACCGGCTTTTTATCATTGCAGTGTGGGTACTATATGCAAATAAGTGAAGTTAAACTTTCCCCCATGTTGCCTGCACCCAGAGTTCCCCGCTCAATTGCCAAGTCCATCGGATGAAGCGACTTTTGTGATGTAATGATACAAAGCAGGTTGAAAATCGGCAAAGTGCTCAAATGGATACATTTTTTAAATAATGTAAAAAGATTTAAGTGTTTCTTAATCAGGTGCTGTTACACTGTGTAGTGTAACAGCACCTGTACACTGAGTGTTATTTATTTAAACCTAAAGAAAAGTTTCTCAAATGTTGGGTATCATTTTGAGTAAGTTTAAATATAAATATATATAAGTTTAACAAATATGTCTTCACTTCAGTTACTAAATCTTTACATCTTTCCTACATCTCAAAATAATGTCACTTTCGTCCTCAATCTGTGAATGTTTTTTTGTGTGTGTGTGTGTGTGTGTGTGTGTGTGTGTGTGTGTGTGTGTGTGTGTGTGTGTGTGTATCTGTGTGTAGATCGTAACGACATCCAGCATGCGGGGGTGCAGTACATCCTGGACTCGGTGGTGGATCAGCTGTTGAAGAATCCGGACCGGAGGTTCATCTACGTGGAGACGGCGTTCTTCTACCGCTGGTGGAAACAGCAGAGCTCCAGCATGCAGCAGACAGTCAAACAGCTGGTCGATGAAGGTGCGTGAGCCGACACATTTACACTGGGGGGGGGGGGGGTTATTCCACAACCTGACCCTCTCCCTCCCTCTCTCCCTCCCTCCCTCCCTCCAGGTCGTCTGGAGTTTGTGAATGGCGGCTGGTGTATGAGTGACGAGGCCACCACCCACTACAGCGCCGTCATCGACCAGATGACCATGGGCCTGAGGTTCCTCAATGAGACCTTTGGGCCCTGCGGTCGGCCCCGCGTCGCCTGGCACATCGACCCCTTTGGCCACGCCCGCGAACACGCCTCCATGTTTGCGCAGGTAGTTTATGCACTGTGGGCGGGGGGGGGGGGGGGGGGGGGGCAACTTCCTAGGGGGCTTGTTGGCAACCAGCTGAGACTTCAGGCAAACTTTGGTCAAGATAAGATAAAAGATAAAACATGTTAATTAGTGAGCTTTAGAGGTTCTGCTAGGTGGATTTTGTTGTCTTCAGACAGATCCAGACTTACTGATTCCTCTTGTTTACATTTTTAAAGCGAATTAGCTTTCAAAATGACAAACGCTTCCTTTAAGACATACGCTGCAATACATATAACATGTATAAATACTGTGAGTGGCTATAAATAAGCCCTCCTGTTAAACCTTGGTCTCTGAGCTTTAGACTAACTGTGTTTTGTTCCAGATGGGGTATGACGGCTTCTTCTTCGGGCGTCTGGACTACCAGGACCGGGCTCGCAGGATGACTCAGAGGGAGCAGGAGCTTCTGTGGCGGGCCTCAGACAGCCTCACACCCCCCGTGGCGGACCTGTTCACCGGTAACAAAACTCTCTTCTTGAGCTATTCTTTGAAGGGTCGGGTCACTCAAATTATAAAAATAGATATTTTCCGTTTTCCACCCAACAGGGATCCTTCCAAACGGGTACAACCCTCCTGAAGGCTTCTGCTGGGACCAGTCCTGCAGCGACCCACCAATCAGAGACGACCCCGACCTGGAGGACTATAACGTCGATGATGTGGTGAATCGCTTCCTCGCCATCGCCAAAAGTCAGGTTAGAGACACACACACACACACACACACACACACACACACACACAGACAGCAGTAGTCAACATGTCAGACAACCCTAACCAGCAAAAAGAAAATGCTTGTGATGCCATTCTCATGTTTTTTTTTCTCTCTCAGGCTACGGTGTACAAGACCAATCACATTATCATGACCATGGGCTCCGACTTCCAGTATGAGAATGCCAACCTGTGGTACAAGAACCTGGACAAGCTGATCCGCTACGTCAACGCTCAGCAGGCGGACGGCGGCAAAGTCAACGTGCTCTACTCGACCCCCTCCTGTTACCTCCAGGAGCTGCACAGAGCAAACCTCACCTGGTAGTGTGGACTTTAAATGAGCTTGTTGGAGTCACGGTGTCAGAATTATACCATGGCCGCATGAAGACGTGTCTTGTGTATTTTTTGCTGCAACCTCATCCTCTTTTCACCCCAAGGGCTTTGAAGACGGACGATTTCTTCCCCTACGCAGACGACGCTCATGATTTCTGGACCGGCTACTTTACCAGCCGACCGGCGCTGAAACGTTACGAGAGGATCAGCAACAGCAACCTGCAGGTAGTTTGAGTCCAAACACGGATTCACTCGTGTTTAAAGCCAAATTACATTCTTCACATTCGAAGTTGACAGAGCAGGAAGTACCACATAAGGGAAGTTGCTTTAACTTGTTCTGGTGGTTTTTCTTTTACAGACGTGTAACCAGCTGGAGGTGCTTGGTGGTCCCGCCTCCAGGAAGGGACCCTTTGGGGAGGGTGACAGCCAGACCATGAGTGAGATTTGGCTTTTATTACTTACAGTTAAAATCCTCACTGATGGCATCTGGGTAGTGGGGAGGGAAGCCACATCTAGTGGTCACAGTTACACCTCAGTCGTCACTGTCAATGTCCTTTATTTTTTAATAAACTGACTGGAACCAGGACGGAGGACTGGCTGACGGGTGCTTGTTTGTGCTCTCGTTGTCAGAGAAAGCCATGGCGGTGGCTCAGCACCATGACGCAGTGTCGGGCACAGAGAAGCAACACGTAGCAAACGACTACGCCAGGAGGCTGGCTAACGGCTGGCGACACTGTCAGGTATTTCCAAGCTCCACTCGGCTTTATCCTGCTCGACACAATCCTGCATATTTATGTACTAATGTTTCCAGCTACACAGTATTTTCTACTGGAATTAGACGTTTTACCAAGCAAACTGTTGGCTGAAACTACTTGTATTATTTTGTATGTGCATGTTATTCATTTATTTTCAGCTGTGGTGGTGGAGGACCTAACGCACCGCTCTTTCCTCTCTCAGGTTTTGGTCAGTAACAGTCTGGCTGCTCTGAGCGGCTCGTCTGCTGAGCGAATCTACTGTGACAACCTCAACATCAGCGTGTGTCCTCTCACTGAGTCCAGCAAAAAGGTCACACACACACACACACACACACACACACACACACACACACACACACACACACACAACCTCACTTCATTGTGTTATTATGGGGACCTCTCCATTGACCACGAGCTGAATTCCCTGTGCTCCGCCCAAACAACCTTAACATAACCTGATTCTAACCGTATAACCAAGTCTTAAAACTGGAAAAAAACCAGTTGAACCGCCAAACCTCACCAATGTGTCTCTCTTTCTCCCTCCCTCTCTCCCTCCCTCAGTTCTCAGTCAATGTGTACAACCCTCTCGCTCGGCCCGTCACTTGGCCGGTCAGGCTGCCGGTGAATGGAACAGCGTACGTCGTATCAGATGTTAACGGCAAATCTGTGGACTGCCAGGTCAGTGCGTGCGTGTGTGTGTGTGTGTGTGTGTGTGTGTGTGTGCTTTTTGTTTTACCCGACAAGGTAACAGCTCCTCCGTGTCTCTGTTCTAGGTGGTGCCAGTGTCCACGGCCACCCGGGGGGTGAGGAGAAACCGAGGCTTCGCTGTCAACGAGCTGGTGTTCCAGGTGCGGGCCCCTGCTCTGGGCTTCACCACCTACTCCGTGTCCCTGCTTCAGGATGGGCCTCCACCTGCCTCCGTACAGCACCGCACGCCCACAGCCATCCAGAACAAGGTCTTACCACGGCGTCATCATACGCTTGCTTTGGGAAATAAGAACATAATGCTTTACAGGCAGGAAAAAGTACTTTGTTGATCGTACCTGGTTTGCATTCGCTCATTTGTGTGTCCATGCGCTCCAGTTCCTACGAGTGACCTTTGACCCCGACACCGGCCTCTTGAGCAGCCTCAGCAACCTGGAGACCAAACAGACCATCAAACTGACGCAGAATTTCTACTGGTCAGTGTCTCTGTGATCAAAGTACACACAAGCCTTTGCCTCCTCGCTGTTTATTAGGGTGTTGTTTTTAAACGTGTGTGTCGCGTGTGTTCCAGGTACAACGCCAGTGACGGTAACAACCCGCAGAGTAACCAGCCTTCAGGTGCCTACATCTTCAGACCCAACTCCTCCACACCTTTCATCGTCAGCAGGACGGCCAAGACGGAGAGCATTCAGGTAGAGAGCGAGCAGCAACACGTACAGCTTTATTTTGACATCTGTTTTATGCTCTTTAGTTATGAGTAACATCTGTTTGTATCAGATGTGACACTCCAGATGCCAGGCGTCTGTGACTTCAAATCCAATAACTGGCACCAGTGTGTGTCAGAAAGATGTTACCCATTAAATACTTCAAATTCTCCTAAAGACTGAAAGATTTTCTTAAATGTGTCTTTAGATTTATTTGTTTTTGTTTGATAGTAAAATAATGAAAACAATTACAGTGCATATATAGATATATTATTATTTTATATTGTCTCCCTGTCCCGTCCAGACCTCTGGCGTGCAGGAGGTGAGGCAGTGGTTTTCTCCCTGGGTGTCTCAGGTGGTTCGTCTCTACACTGACAGCAGAGCTCTGGAGCTGGAGTGGACAGTCGGGCCGCTGCCCATTGAGTGAGTGTGTGTTCATCACATACATGTACAGCTAAGCGGTACAAGTTGGCACATGTGTTAATTAGGTTGCAGCATACATGTTTAATAGGCTGCCTTTTGTAGGAATTTTGACTGTCGTCTTATTTTAAAGTATTTTTATTTTTGTGTGTAGTAGTGTAATTTAAGTGTGGAATCGTGGCCTAAACACATCACTTTTCATCTCTCACTCACTCGCCTTATCCATTAGTGACGACCTGGGGAAGGAGTTGATCACTCGTCTTGACACCAGTATCCAAACCTCTGAATATTTCTACACCGATTCCAACGGCAGAGAGGTGCTGCAGAGAAAGTAAGCTCGAAAGATTTAGTCTGAAAACTTTTGGCAGAGGTTTCTTAGTATTTTAAAGGAAACTGTCAGCTCCAGTTTGTTTTACTGAACTCAAGAGTCTCATAAGGAAGCTCAGATAGCTGTGTGTGTGTGTGTGTGTGTGTGTGTGTGTGTGTGTGTGTGTGTGTGTGTGTGTGTGTGTGTGTGTGTGTGTGTGTGTGTGTGTGTGTGTTGTGCTAAAGGACAGATTTCCGGCCCACTTGGCACCTTAAGCAGTCGGAGCCCATCGCTGGGAACTATTACCCCATCAACTCCCGCGCTTTCATCAAGGTGTGTTTGTGTGAAAGGTTTTTCTGAAATGAAAGCTTTTAACAATAACTTCTATAGATTGTCCAAAGTATAATGTTTTTGCTCTTTTGGGATATTTGAGGTTTACTGATAAAAGAAAATGTTTTCAGGATGATGTGGACCAACTCACTGTGGTGACGGATCGCTCTCAAGGAGGAGGCAGCATCAAGAACGGCTCTCTGGAGATCATGGTGAGAGACACACACACACACACACACACACACACACACACACACACACACACACACACACACACACACACACACAGCCTCTCCCTCTTAACTCCCCCCTCCTCCCCCCTCAGCTCCACCGCCGGCTGTTGTACGATGACGTTCGCGGCGTTGGCGAGCCTCTCAACGAGACCTCTAACATCTTCCCAGAGGGGCTGGTGGTCCGAGGACGCCTCCTGCTCTCTCTCGACCGCCCGCCGAGTGCGGCTGACGCACACCGCCCCCTGGCCCAGGAGGTGGTACTGCAGCCGCTGCTGACGTTCACTGATGGAGATCTGCACCCAAACACTCAGCTGGAGGTGAGTGAGGAGGAGCAGCAGAGGGAGAAATGCACTTTGCAGCTGCAGTACAGACCAAGCAGCCACGTCGGGTGGAAGTCAACTGTCACAATTGGCTGTTTGCAAATAATGTTTAAATGTACAACCAGAAAAAAAAATAAAAAATAAATATATATATATATATATATATATATATATATATATATATATATATATATATATATATATATATATATATATATATTTTGTTATTATTATTATTATTATTATTATTATTATTATGAAATGATTTAATATTAGAGGTAAGAATGTAAACCCTGATGAGTTAGATTTGTTTTTTTATACAGCTTTTAACATAAGAAACTAAATGTCATGAACATTAATAATGTGGAAAGTTTGTCATTTGGCCTCAAAAAGGATTTTTTTTTCCTTCAAAGCCAGAATTTGAACATTTTCCGACTTTGGCGTCCCCTACTGGTGGTATCAAAAATGTCAGGAGGCAAGAATAAAACAAAATAGCATTTGCTCTGAGCAGTTTAGTTTAAGTATCCTAAATTAATCTCAACTTTAAACAGTTTGGTTTGGGTTGGAGCATTAAGCATTTCAGGTCAGTCTACTCAGTGTGTTTCTAGTCGTCTCCACTTCTGTCCTCTTCTGTTCACATTTGCATTTTCAGACATTGTTCTCATTTCACAGAATCTCAGGGGAGCAGGCTGAGCTGTTGTTGTTTTAAGCTCTAATTGTGCTGACATGTTTTCTGAGCTAGTAATAATTAGTGTTAATGTCTTACTAGTAGTTACACAGAAATGATGCCCTGCAATTCTTCAAACAGACCAAACAGGTGACGTGAGGGCAGCTTTTAAATGTTTTTATCCGGTCGAAGGGTGTGAATGGACCATCTGACCTGTTTGACTAAGTCAGCGGTCTTCCTCTGTCTGTGTGTCTGTCTGTCTGTAGTTCTCTGGGCTGCAGGCTGCGCTGCCCCCTGCTGTGCACCTCCTCACACTGACACAGTGGGACAAAGACTCGGTGCTGCTGAGACTCGAGCACCAGTTCCAGAGCTGGGAGAGCAAACTGAACTCACAGCCCGTCACCGTCAACCTGCAGGTCAGACATCCAAACACACATCTCACATTTGGACTTTGTCAAATAACTGAAATGATTGGATTTTAAAGCATTTCTTGGTTTAAGCTAAATAAATATAAAGTCAATAATTACTAATTTACTAATTGCTGTATAATTCTCTCACCCTGTCTTGCTGTCTGTCCCTGTAGAAGCTGTTTTCCACTCTGGACGTGCTGGGCGTGTCTGAACTGAACCTGTCAGCCAATCAGTGGAAAGACGAGATGACACGTTTTCAGTGGACACCAGAGACAGGTACGGGACAGGGACACCTACATCTGTCATGAACTTCACTATAGTGACTTTAAATCATAATTTTGTTTAGGTGGAGTTCCTGAACAGCTGCTTCTGTTTCGAAATGTTTAACATTAGAGAATTGTGGCTTAGTTTGTTAAATAAAAAGGGAGTTTTGTAGAAAAACATTTAAATTATTTTTATTTTTATATATTTTTTATATTTCTATGTGATAGTTTGGATATTTTGAATTGGGTTTGAATGAGGTACTTCTCTATAGTCTGTGTATTACCTATAGTAAATGACAGTCAGCACGCTCCCGGTTTGGCGAAGCAGGAGCCTGAATCTGTGCAGGTTTCTTCAAAATTGATATTTCTTGTGTAGAAGGACATTTTATTACTCTAGTCCTTTTGGTAGCACTGAAAGAAGAGTCAGGGAGGGTAACTAGAAAACACCAGCAGTCGTCCTCTGGGGGATAATGTAGTTTAACAAAACATTTTGTGACAATCCTGCTATGTTTTAAAGATCGACTTAGCCCCCCCGCCACTAACGGAGAAGCTCCTAATCTTGACCTTTTAACCTCCCGTTACCGAAGGGAAAGAGACCAGAAACCAGCTGACAATCACCAAAAAACGATCAAATTTGGTGAATTTGTCTCATCTAGGAGCTCTCTGGCAGGCAGCGGCCGCTGGTTAGCTGCCAGTCATTGATGGAGCGCTTGGCTGGCGGTCGAGGATCGTGTTCAGCTTGAACAGCAGATAGAGGAGAGGAGGGTGAACACAGAAACCCGCTGACGCTTTTTAATTCGACGAGGGTGGTAATCACTGCTCCATTGCCGTCAACTTAACTGTAAAGACCATTTCCCTGCAGGGACTCATCAAACAGGCAGTGTAATATAATGAGTCATGATTGCGTTGTTATGGTTCAGAGTTTTTAATAGTAAACAGTGGGGTGTTTTAGGGGCTCAACAAGACTCATTTTGTAAAAGGAGGTAGAATTAATTTGTTTCACTTTCCTTTTGCCATGGGTACGTTTCTACCTTTTGTGTCTTCGAAGTGCTGGTTTGTTCTGACAGTTGATCCAGGAACTGAAGTTCAGTCCTTTTTTTTTTTTTTTTTTTAAACACTGTATAACATTTGTCACGTATTTTCACACCTATTCTTCAGGTGAGAAGCCCCTGCTGAAGACGTTCGAAGACCCCTCCGCGTGGGAGGTGACCCTGCGGCCCATGGAGATCCGAACCTTCCTGCTCAGAGTCAGCCTCAGATAACCAACCACACGCCTCACTTTTTGCGAGAAGTCTCAGATGAATAAGCGGTGCAGTTTCAATCAATCAAAAGCTCCTGTGGCGTCTTGCTTGTGTTTGATTCGATCAAGCGAAGTTCTAAAGCAGTAAGAAAATGTTTGTACACCTGAGGAAGGGTTAAACAGGTCTGTGTTTACGGAGAATGAGAGGCTGTGTTCACACGGCTTGACTGACACTGCCTACAATACAATGACCAAATCAACCCTGTGGAAGATATTTTTGGAAACCCAGCTGTGATTTTGAAGTATTTGCCACTGAATGTCTGAACATGTTTCTCCATTGAGACATACAGTCTGAACAGAATTTGCTGAAGTGGCCTTTTGTACTGCAGACATATCTTTAATACTAAATCACCCACAAAACTGTCTCTGGAAAACTGACTCAGTTTTTTTAGGATTTCTAGCAGATTTTTTCAGCACATGAACTTCCAATCACACACACAGCCTTAAAGACACCTTCTCTCTATAAATAAAACTGGTGCCAACTTGTACTGACTGCCTGACGTGTGCAATGCGTGTAACCGTTGTATTACTGCCATTATATGTATATAGAATGAAAATGATTTTATACTGACCCTCAAGCAGCTGATAATAAAGTATGATTCTTACTTTGTGTTAACCTGTACGTTACTGTTACAGCTATATATCCACACACACACTGATGCGTGTTATTTCTTGTTGCGTCGCTGCCAAAGACGCCTTCAAATACAATAAAAGTTAAGATTTCCGAAGTCATCCATCATTGCTGCCTGCAGTGTTTTGTGGAGTCAGAACAGGAATATATTTACATCAATTAAAAACAGCTTCCAGAGCTGTTTTACGTTATATGTCCCCTGCTGACACTCACCCACCAAGTATGTTTACACGCACACACACACACGTCCCATGGTGGTGAAAACTGATGACTCACCCAA
The DNA here is from genome assembly GCA_031216445.1 of Lateolabrax maculatus. NCBI lineage: Eukaryota > Metazoa > Chordata > Actinopteri > Acropomatiformes > Lateolabracidae > Lateolabrax > Lateolabrax maculatus. The sequence goes on along the minus strand of CM062204.1, from coordinate 4,208,023 downwards.
CCCACCTGCTGAAAGTCTACTAAACGAACAAAAGAAAGCATTTAAAGTCAGCGTGAGGACTTTATTGGACTGAAATGAGTCAAATTAAAAAAAGAACCTAAAACAAAAAAGCTCGTGCATAAAACTGAACAATGGATATGTTCTGCATATTAACAGTTCTTAGGCTTTTGTCTCCATCCAAATACAATACAATACATTCTCACCTCATCCAGGCTGCACTGGCCCATTCAAAGTACAGAAATAAAAATTCTTTAAAAAAAAAACATAGTTATGAGAAGGTAGAATCATTCCGTTTTGTCTTCATTTTTCTGCTCCAGGTTGTGGGAGTAGCAGCATTTGTCTCCATGGGTGCATGTTCCCTGAAAAAAAGAAAAAAGACAACAATAGTAACATAACTAACAATACTCAGCGAGGCTGATGGACCCTGATGTTATATTACTGTTAGGTAAGTTTTGGCTGCAGCTGGTGAAAGCACTCAGCTTCTCTGGCAGAAAACCAACAGTGAGCGGTTGCCTGCCAAAGCAGCTGATGGAGAAGACGAATTCACCAGCATGTGTCTGCTGTTTCATTTCCATTAAGACTACAGTCATAATTAGTACTTAAGTAACTGTCTCCATCTAATTCTGAGTCTTCTGTTGCCAACATTATCATAAACAGGATGTTCTGAAAGGATCCTCACCTGCAAAAAAAATCTGCTGTAGTAAACAGCTGCAGTAGAAACCAGGTTACTATCCATCTGTTGTGCTTTAACTGTGCTGTACTCTTCTTGTATCAAAACATAATAAGATTGCTAAACATGCAGCAAATGAATTATTCTCTAAAAAATCCAGAAGAATGATCATAATCCCTGTGTCATAAGAAAGAAATAGTAGTAGCTGGCACTGAATTTAAGGTCAATTTAAACTTTTTTTCCTTATGGGAGCAGAAAACCACAACAAGCTGATGATACAGTATTATACACATACTGTTTATTCATCCAGCAGAACCAGAGCAACATTATCTTTCATTTGGAGTCGTGTTTCTGTTCAGCTGGTGAATGTAAATCCAATATTCACCAAAAGGAGTTAGCTCTGTTTTGGTCTAAATGCTCCACTATATTCACCAGATTAGTCACTAACTTTGTCTCCAGTTCCATGCAAGGCAGGAGTGGGTTTTAAGAGTTATTTTGCTTAAAAAAAGAGCTGCTGCATCTGAAAACAGTGCTGACGAAAGCGCAGGGATTGAACTGAAACCAAAAAGTTGCGGGTCGTAAAACCAATCGACGAGTTGAGAGACTAAAACGCTCCATAGAGCCGGGGTGACGGTTCTGTGTCTTCATCACTACGACTGACCCCTGTCATCTTTTACATGGTCATTTGAGCCATTGTTCACATTAAAATACTGATTAATTCAGCTTTAAAAGTCATTTAGACTTGGTAACAGCTTGCATCTTTTTTCAGCTTTTTAAGAAAATGATGCATCATAAAACGCAAACTAACGGTGCATGTTTTTTACCCAGAGTTGAGTAAAACTAACGAACACAAATGCAACTGAGAAGCAAATTTTCATCACTGATATATAAACCAATGTTGATTCAACCTGCAGCCAACTCATTAAAATTGCTCTCAACACTGTACCAGGGTGGCAGTGAGGACTTCTGAAGAATTCATAAATCATTAATGAACTTCGGTGTCATTAGGGTTTGCGTTAAGATGGGCACTTCTACGGGCATCCGGACAGTTTTACCTCCCAGAACAAACGTGTCTGGATCATTCCAAGTATAAAGCCACGTACAAATTGTTCATGTGTCTTCCACTGCTGTTCTAGGAAAACAAATGAGTCAGGTTGATCTTTGTCCAGAAGAGAAAATGGCTTTTCTCGGAAGAAAAACAAAACACTGGGCTGTTATTTCCAAGAAAAAATGCTTTTGTCACACAGCACGAAATATGACTTATGTTTAACAGGAGCCACCATGAATTAACAAAGAGTTCAACCTGCAGAAACTTCATCAGGAGAAAAGCAAAGGAAAAAAAACCCACAAATTGAAGTGCGACTATTTTATATTACAAATAACTGACGACGTGGAACATATTCGGGTCCTACATGCTATTTTTTAAGAGGCCGAATACATCTGATGTAATCACAGCTTCCTTTGTGCTGTTTCCTGCCTGCAGATGAACTGACCTGTCTGAACCTCTTGCAGGGGAGGTCCTTTAGCTGAGAAGAGTCTGTGATCTGGTTCTTTCTCTTGTTCTGGCACTTCTTCCTCTTGTCCTGCAGGTCAGTGGCAATGCCACCACTGAGACAGAGGAGAGAACAAAAGGTCAGAGATGCATGGAGGAAAAGGAAGAGGTGGAGGAGAGAGATTGAAAGAGGAAGAAAAGACAAATAAGGTGAAAGTAGAAGAGAAATAAAGACGAGACATGTGAAGAAGATGGAGGAACAACATGTGCAAGGAGTGGGGTGGGGGGGTGGATCTGAATTCAAAGCTTTATTCTCTAAAACGACAATTTGGCATAATTTTTATAGTTTAAGTGATTAGTTCAGGATGTTTACAAGTCCCCAAAAAGCCATTAGTATAGCTTAAAATGTTGATGTTTTGGTGCATAATTTTAATGAGAAATCAGCCGTTTCATGCAAATGTATTTTTCATTTTTAAACTCATTTTGTTTATGAACTGGGGCTTGTAACACAGCTTTAAAAAAAAAAAATACATAACGTCTTAAAAAATTGTGTCTTATCTTGGACCATCCTCAAAACTATGGCTGTGTGTGTGTGTGTGTGTGTGTGTGTGTGTGTGTGTGTGTGTGTGTGTGTGTGTGTGTGTCCTGGGAGCACGGAGGTTGTGTTAGTTACCCAGCTCTGGCACGAGCTTTTGGTCCCCAGAAGGCCACGGGATTCTCCTGGAACCGGGTCAGGTGGCGTCTACGGGACTGAGGGTTGGCGTCCTCCCTCACAGTGAAACAGGCTTCTAGGCTACACACACACACACACACGCACACACACACACACACACACACACACGTTACTCCACAGGCTCACATTAAGTCCTGGCGGGTTTGCAGGTTAGTCTCTACATTGTACTTTTATAAGACAATTGAATATAGAATCTCAGTATGTATCATTAATATGATATTGCCGGCCCACTGAGGGGTCACTGATAAACTGGTTTGTCTTATGTGGTCTCACCTGGGCTCAGTGGACAGGATCTTGAAGGCGGGACTAGTCTCTGACAGCTTCTCCCTCTTCACAGGATTGGCCTTCTCCTGTGGCAGACGACCAATCAAACATACATGTGTAGGTAAAAATGATGCAGTATGTGACTCAGTTTCCCAGAGATTCACTGACTGTGGCAAATAGAAGACCCAGTTCAGACTTATTAAAAACAATTTTTTTAGTTGTGGGGAATCAGTAATGTTTACCCAGCATCGCATGACGTCCCAGATGGCTGCAGGGGGAGCGTCCGTCTTGATGGCATTCTTACAGGCGTGAGAGAGGGAAACCCTGTGACCAGCATTAAGGAGCGCAGACCTGCAGGGAGGGAGAGAGACAGAGAGTGACGGAGAGAGAGAGAGCATGAGGTAGAATCAGTTGAATCAGAGTGCAACAAAAGTAGGGTGTGAACATATAAGAGCGTGTGCTGAAAGGTGTACATACAACACCAGATTCATTTACAAATATTACTCAGTGCTGCTCTGAAGGGGAAGGGAAACTTTACTGACAGCAGAGAGAGTTTAAGCTGTTTAAAACCATGTTTATGTTCTGAACCAACTGTGTTGTGCAGTAATCCTCTGTAACATGAAAGGTGTTCATAGTGACAAACCCACAAATAGTAATTTGATCCACTATTAATATAAAAATCTGAAAAATCGCAGCTTTAAATTCATATAATCTAAGCTGTATAATAGGTTTGCTAGATGCCTCGCTTCCTTTCATTCAGTCATTCATGTAGTTTAGTCATAGTTCGATTTTTTTCTTCCTCATACATGTTTTTACCAGTTAGATAACCAAAAAACACTGTTGTTCTTATCTTTGTTAATGTTTAATTTAACCGACGACTCGAGCATTTTTCTGTGAGACTTTACAAACTCTAAAAACAAACAATGTAACCACTGAACTTTTTGTGTCCATTTGTATCACAGATATTTCTTAAGAGTTCAATATCAAAAAAATGCACTATGGTCTCATGACATTGTATACTCGTGTGTGTGTGTGTGTGTGTGTGTTTACCTAAACTGGAGCAGGGGTGGAGTATTGCAGTGTATCGTGCCGCTCAGACTGTCCACAGTGTAATAAAGAGGCACATCTTCCAGCTCCTGAAACAAACAGCATATCAGAGGTGATAATGTGTTAGTTTAGCAGGAAGTAGCAACTGAAGCTGTCAGTCAGATGAACTTATCGGACTCTTTTTTTTTTTTTAAATACAATGATTTTTTTTTACACAATGTGAAGTTACCTGATGCAACTAACCGCACCCACATGACAATACCAAAGAATAAAAACAAGCCCAGTAATGAGAGCGTATATATAAAAAGGAAAAAGAGTACCTCAGTCACCATGCTGAGCATGCCCTCAATACGTTTGGAGGTCCCAAATCGGGACGGGTTTCCTGACACAGCAGACAAAACCTTCTGGACAAATGCCAAGTCATGGATGGGCTCTGCCCACATAGGACCGCCCAGCTACAGAGGGACAGACAAGGCCTCAGCTGGTGTGTTGTATGGGTTTGCACAGTCATAACTACAAACAAACAGAGGCTTTGACATAGATGACACCTGCCAGTAAAGAGCATCTTGACTAACAATATGAAATTAGGTGTAAATGCTGAGAATAAAGCTGCATCATGCAAAATAAAACCATTAAAAATCAATGAATAAAAAAAACAAATGTGAGTAAGTTCTATGTGTAAAACTATGAATACAGGACATAACAACAAGTTTACATGATGTGTATGTGTGAGTGTCTCACCTGATGTCTCTGTCCACATTGTTCACACTCTGGTCCAACTGGGGGTCCGGTGGCAGGAGAATACTTCATGCTGAAATCACAGCAGATTCCTCTTCACTCAGCTGTCACGACTTCATTAGTATGATGGTACAACATTTCATGGCAATCCATTCAATAGCTGAGATATTTCAGTCTGGAACCAAAGTGGTGGACCAGCCAACATTACCGTCCTGACAGCCACGCCGCTGGCATGACTGAAAACTCTTTTACATCCACAGCTGGAACAAGACAAAGCTACAGCTCCTCACTCCGTGACGACAGAGCTTCCTACTTTACTCCAGGTCCCACTTTGTGATTTAAACTGCCTGTTTGATGGTGGCGCAAAAGAAAGGTTCAAGAAACGAGCGCTCGCTTTTTGCTTCGAAGGGACTGACACCAAACCTAACATTTTAGATCTGATGTCTCAAACCATCTGCCAACAGAATACGAGTGTGAACGTTCTTCTATCTATATGCAGAATCTACTGCAGAGGAGTTTTCTGAACCAGCCCTTCATTTTACATTTTCATTTCACATGAAAGACACAGAGACTCAGTTGTACAGTGTGGATTGTCTTACTGTTTTCCATTGCTTGTTCTCCGGCCCATTCTCTGTAAGTGATAAGACCCGCAGCCGACACAGTTGTAGACCAAAGCCTGTTTACTGAGACACAAGATGGATAGGAAAAATTGAAATATTGATGTTGTTTGTCAGTGATTGACCATGTCCATGTGTGTATGTTTGCTGGTAAATGTATCGGCTGTGCGTGTGGATACAGGCCCGTTAACAGTACATCCTGTTTGTAAGCTGTAATTACACTATTCGCATTCTGACTCACCTAATTTCACCTTCACAGTAATCAACGTGACATTTTCAAACGTTCCCGTATTGCTAATATTTCCCCCCCCTTATGTCACCAGGTTCTGCTGCTGCCATTATTTTTAGTACTTGTTGCTGCAGTGACCCAGTTTCAGTTCATTCAACTTTCATCATTTATCAGCCTTTGCTTGAAGACAGTGCAGTAAAAATGTGTGTGTGTGTGTGTGTGTGTGTGTGTCTGTGTGTGTGTGTGTGTGAGCACCTGGCTGAGTTTTTGACCGTGGCCTGTCCTGTGAAGACTCGTACAAAGACCCTGATGTAAAAGTCGACACTGACGGACAGCAGGGGCTGGATGTATCGCTGGTACACCCCCGCCCTCTGGTCCAAACTGTGGAGGATGATACGAAGAGCCTGCAGGGGGCGGAAAAAGACACACACATTCTTTTTTTTTTTTTGCTGTGAAACGTCTGAGATGCTTTGATTCATATTATAATTATCAGCAACACTTTCGGTATCCACTAACATGAACTATTATCTGTGAAGAAAAACCATGCAGAAGGTTTTAAACTAGTACAAATAAAGGGGAGTTATTTTGTTTATAAGCTACTATAACTGTGTACTCGCCCCCCCCCCCAGCCGCATAGGTGTATTTGAAAATAAAACAAAAAAAAACAGTGTTTAAATCTTAACAGTTGACAGAATTGTTCGGTTAAGTGGTTTATTTTTTAATGAAGTTTGGGAAAATCTAACAAATCGACCATCCTGCAGCCAGCAGTGCTGTTTGCCACAGGGGCTCCTAATGCCAGAAATAAATCACTTAATGCACATTATGTGTTAAATCTTTATGTGATTAAATCATCTATTAAATTATTCTGATGGAGAACGCTTTCGTTTGTGGAAAAATTAAACAATCCCTGTGACAACTGGAGCAGCCTGAGTTGCTTTCAGCTCATTCATCTTAGTCTTATGTCTCTGGGTCGGTGTTTTGTTGTCTGATACAATAGCTTATTTTTTTATTAGATTTTTTTATTTTATTTCATTATTGTCATGACATTAAAACCCATTTTTGATACTATTTATATTCTGCATTTTTCAGCTATAGCCAATGAATGTATTAACATATAGTAGTTTTCATGTTAGGGTCATTGTTAGTGATATCAGCTTCACTGTTTACCAGGAGCTGGGCTAGCCTGGATCCCCCAACAAAAATCCATCTAGAAATATCTCAATGGTCATTTTTTTGACAGAGAATCGGTTTTAAAAATTGCAAGGAGTAAAAAAAACAAAAAGGAGCAGCCACGGTGAGCTGCAGCTGAAGAGCTGCAGGCGACAGGCGTAACACTTCCTACTTTTCAGCAAGGAAACTAACCTAACTGTGCCCTGCTGTCATGGTTTCTCATGGTGTGATTCTGTATTAAAACAGCGTGAGTTTGTTTGGCTGCATCAGTTGCTCTTCTGCTGTGTTTCTGCTCAACGAGTGTTTGCCGCCTACCAGAATTCTGGGATCTGTAGTAATAAACCGCACTTGCTGTTCCTACCAGTAACACAGATGTCTCCAGATCAACCAGGACTGAAATCTTATGGGATCATGATTGTAAAGCAAAATATCAGCAGTTTGGAGGATTTTTCCTCATCTTTCTATCCCCCTAGTGAGTATACAAATAGAAGCACACACACACACACACACACACACACAGTTACAAAAACCCAGTTCACCAACTTGTAGCCTCAGGCCAGAATCCCTGACGACATTTACTGTGTTTCTGTCAGACCCACACACATATTATACCTGCACGACTGCAAACAAGCTGACATGTCTGTGCATGTACTCTGTGTGTATTCTGTGTGTGTACATTCTGTGCTCTCACCATCTCATGACAGTATTTGGCTTTGATAGAGACTGAACCGTATTTGCTGTAGCAGGTCTCTCCGCTGTTTCCTGCCATCACCGCCATGTCTGTACATGTTAAACACAACAGGCCTGAGAAAGAGGGAGAGAGAAAATCAGCAAAGATGGCAAAAGAGAAGAGCAGGAAATATAAAAGACCATGTTTAAGACATGAGTTACATAGTTTAGTGAAGTAACTCTTGGTGTTTGTTTTAAGATTTTCAAATCAGGGCAGTTTTGGACAGTGTCAGATTGGCTGTAAAGTCTAAACATCATTAACTGTACCGTCCTGTAAAACCTAAAATATTGTAAGATTCAAATGGAATAAAACCAAAAGAGACTTATTTCACAAACAATATCTGACCTACTTCTGATCCAACTGTCAGGCTGATTTTATGCCAATTTCTGAGATGTCATGGAAAATAAAATGCATGATTTGAGTGCATTTCCTTCACTGAGTAAAAGCAAAAAAACACATTTTATGGCTGTCAACCAGATCCATAAGAAAAACAGTGAGTAAAAAATAGTCTTTCAGGGATGGACTTGTATTGAGCAAAGTGATATTGTTTAAAAATGACGCATAATCGTGGCCATATTTCATGCTTTGATCTGAAAAGAAAAGCAATGCAACTGATATTTTGAATCCATCAAAGTCACCAAGCGACAGCAGGTGCAACATTTGTAGAGGCCACAGAATCCAAATCCTACAGATGAGATTTACCATTTACAGTTTTACTTTAGTAAACTGCACATGAGCATACTCATATGCATCATCCCGGCTGTTCAGTGATCATTTTTAGCCACAGAGCCAAGAGGAAGCAGCCAAAAATGTAATGATAGCGTGTCCAGTTTTCTTTGGACGGAGTGCTCTCTGCAGTTTAGGAAGCAGTTTTCTTTCAGAACCGATTGCTCTAGTTGAGCACTTACTTAACGGAGACTCTCAGGCCTTTGAATAGAGGCGATAGGACGCTCTCCTCTGCTCTAAGCCAGGGACACACTAGAAATGTTTAAAATCCTGCCTGTATAAATGCTCTGTATGTCGCATTTAACATCAGACTCAATGGTACACACAAAAAAAATTGTAACTGCTTGAAAATACTGCAAAACAGTAGTTTATTATGAAACTAATTCAAACCAAAAACCGACCCAAACACAGAAGAATGAAAAGCAGAAGAGTTTGTTGAATGATTGAATGATCGAACTACCCACCTCCCTCACTGACAGCCTGCACAGCGGCATCCAAGAAGGAAGAGGGGCTACCGTAAGGATCCAGATCGATTACATCATAACGCTCCTTCTTTCCTCGCATCTCATACATCAGCATACTGGAGAAAAAATAAGAGGAAAAAGGGGAAAAAATATTGGACAAATCCACGTGAAAGAAATGACAGATGCTAGTTCAGAAAAAATCATTTAAAAATGGAGCAGAGAGGGATGGAAAAAGAGAGGAGGAGAAACGAGATGAGTCGAGGCCAATTAAAAAAAGAAAAGCAGATAAGAAAGAAGAGACACGACTGAAGAGGATAGAAGAGAGACATGAAGACAAGCAAGCCAAAGAGAAAAGGGGAGAGCGACAAGCACTCGACTGAAAGAAAAGGGTTGAGAGAGTTCATAAAAGAAGAAAAGCAAAGAGACAAGAATGGAAGACATGAGAACACGAGCAGAGCAATGAATGGAACAAGAGGTCAAAGGTGAAGACTGGAGAGGAAGGAAGATGAGAGAAGAACTGGATGAATACAAGGGGGAGGAGGAGCAAACAGACAGCAAATTAGTGAAGCAGATAAATAACAGGGGGCAGAGGCAGACCAGCAACAAACAAGCCTTTCTGTGCTGAGTAATCATACCTGGCGTCCCTGCAGCTGGCTTGGAGCAGGTGGCTGACGCCATTGTGGTGGGCGTTTCTGGCGATCAGCGCCGCTGCCTTTGTGGAGAAGTCGTTGGCGGTGACGCTCTGCAGGCCCGGGACTTCCAGAGCGAAGCGCACCGAGCGCAAGCCGGACGCCGCCAGACCCTCCAGCACACGAAGACCACGCTGAAACAGAGCGTCGAAGAAACAAACTTTAAGCAGCATGAACTCATTTTTTGGGTCACTTGGGGGCAGCAGAGTAAACACGACAATGACACATTCTCAACTTATAAAGTTAGCGTCGTCGTGTTGGAGTCCAATACTCACTACTGGCTCAATACTACTACTCAATACTCTGTTTAAGCTCTGTTTTAGTCTCCACCAAAATGTTTTTTTAGCTACTAAAAACTCCACAATATTCACCCGCTAGTCAAAACGTTCAGTTTACTGTTTGGTACTGGACGGGTCGTGTACAGATGGATTATTAGTCACTGAGAGCGGTGAGAGTGAAACAAAAACAGTGAAGTCATGTGCTATAAAAACCAAAACAATAAGCTGAAAGACGCTAAAAAGCTCCTTAAGAGTTGAGGAGAATTATAGAGTCGGGTGATACCTCTCCATGGGTTCATCACTACAGCAACTCCTTTCACATACATGTTGACATTAAATCGCAAAAATATTGATTGCAAATGATAAATCTGATCACTCTGTTCAGAGGAAGCTGGAATCGCCAACAATGGCTGAACATCTTTTGCACCTGTCAGTAAATAATAGGATAAAATGTAGGTATTTACTGACGTCTTATTACATTAGTTCAACATAATGAAATCCTTCAAAGTTTCAAAAAACGGATCTAATTACTTCTCTGTACTTGGGGCCACCAGAGTGTGAAATTAACGTAAGTCATTTGATGGAAGCCCTTATCCAAACTGCTTTACGCTGGCATCAGTGTTTATCTTTAGCATGGGAAACCCCAGTGATACTCAGACCACTAACCCTGGCAGAGTTAACACCTTTCTCTGAGCTACAAAACCACACTCACGGCTCAGAACACTGGATTTGTCCCAAAAAAAAAATCTACTTTTTCAACCGTGGGTCAGAATGACCGGGCAAACCAGGCAAATGTCACTACATGAACTTCTATTGTTGCTTCACTGTTTTTGTAGTTAAGACCTTACAGAGTTACAAGTGGCTTGTATAAGAGTATGAGTTAAGTTAACGCACATTTATAAATGTTTTCAGACAATCTAACACTGAAGTTTCACTACACTCTCTTTACTTTCTTTAAATTTCCGTTTTGGTCACTGTTTATGTTTATTGTGATCCCCATTAGCTACTACCACAGCAGTATTTTTTTTCTCTCAGGGGTTTTAACCCCTTGAGTATCTGCTACGCTAGCAATATAGATTATAATTATACCAGTATTATGTACTGGTAAAATTGATATGTTGTGCTTTAATTATTGTATAACCTTTTTTTCATGTTTTTAATAGTAATCACACATGAAAAGAAGCTTAATTTACATCAAATTTGTAGAAAACTAAACGTATTTCTAGCAGCAAAATAAATAGACAAAAGTATAATTTCATTTAAAGTGGATAAGTTGTATACATATATTTCTAAAGAGATTGTTTCCAATGATAAACTGTAAAATCAACCCTACATACCTCACATTTCTCCCCCACTGTTGCAGTTACAGTTGGCTCCTCTCCGCCATTTTTCTCCTCCGTCTGTACATCGTCCTCGTTTGTCTCCTCTGACAGAGAGACCACCACCCTTTCTTTCTCTCCAGGCACCACCACCTTCACCCCGCGCTGAGCCAGCACATCTCTGGCAAACTCTGTGATCACAGCACATCTGGGAAGGAAAATTGATTGCTTATATATAAGCAAGTACTGTACACATCATAACAAGATAAATTTGCTTTCATCTAAACACAACTTTGCCGATTCTTGCACAAATTGAAAGTTGTGCAAGAGAACACTACACACACCATAGCTGAGTGATGGCGAGACTATGTGAATCACAAGTATGATCATGCAATTCAATTCAGGGAGGGGCAGCCAAGTAAAATATGGCTGCAGAATAAAAAATATGACATGTGAGACAAAGCAAAAAATTTCCTGCTGACAGTAATTTTCTTTCTTCCACAGAGGAAGCTAGGTGTTCAGTCCTGTGTGATGTTTTTAAGGTTGCAAAATATCTCAAAAAACTGCCAAACAAATTGTGTTGAAACTTGATAGAAAGTTTTCGAGTGGCAAAGAAAGAACTAACTGGTTTAAGCCCAGATGGCGCCACAGGCTATTTATATCTATATCTATATATATGTGTGAGGCATTACAGCAAAACATATTCCTGTCTGGATTTTCTGCAAAATGTGATGGCATTGAAATTATGCACAATTCCTTCTTGTACAAAGTCCTAACAGGATTTAGATATTCTCTAACAATCAGCATGATTGTCTTCCACCATGTCTACCTAGATGCAGATCTGGATACAGATTTGACATTTACAACCTGGTATGTTTCTCAGAAGCATAACGCTGCTGTCCCGATGATTCTCTAATGTCTCTACAGTGACAGGAAAAGCACATAGACTGCGAATTATACTGTGTACTGAATCATGCTAAATTTATGACCGGCTCAAAGGTTCACTGTACTGAAGCACCTGATACTGAATTAATCTAAGGAGACTCGTGTCTGTGGTGTAAAGAAATAAGTGTTTTCAGTGTTTATGCTTACGTCAAATCTCTGTTAAACTCCTGGACTGGGTTGTAAAACACCTCATTAGCGCTGGGAAACAAGATGGCCGCCTTGCCCTCCTTGACCACCGTCTCCCCAGGTAACAGTCCTGCGGGAGGCGTCTTCTCCTCGTCAGCTGCGGTGTCGGTGGGTGCCGGGTTAATAGCTCCTGCTGAATCTTCAGCAGGAGGTTTGGTGGCGGGAGCCTGGGGGTCCTGAGCAGTCTTTAGCGTCTCCATGGATCTTAGTCCCGTGCTGGAAGCAGCAGGTATGCGCAACCTCCCCCAAAACGTCTGTCTGGCAGACTGGGTGCAGGAAGGATGCAGACGATGGGAGATGAGGAGGGGGAACAGCCGCCGCACCAGCATAAAAATACACTGTCTGGAAAAAGACAAATAACATATCTGAATGCTGCAGATTTCTGTATTTATAATTATTTGGTTATTGCAGAATTGGGTTAAAATCTAGAGTAATGCCTGTATCAACCCTCTGATGTAGCCTGTGGATCCACCTCAGGATGATCATGTTGAATAACATCTGTATTACATTGGCTACAGTAAATAACACACCTGTCATTCATCCATAAAATGATCAAATATATTGAAAACTTCCAATCACAATTAGTTCATGTGGCTTTAAACAATCCAAAGCCACGAGATATTCTATATGCAATAACAAAAAGCTGCACATTTTCACATTTGAGAGGCTTGAACCAGTGAATGTTTTTAGCTCGACAAGTAACTTAAAAGGCTGCTTATCAAGATTGTTGTTGATCAATCTATCAACTCATTGATTATTAGACTAATAGTAAGAGTGAGACCTGTACAAGCCAGCCTGTCTTTACTTTCAGCACCTTTAGCTGTGTGTCTTTCAGTACAACAACACTAAGCTCACATGTCAGTGCCAATCATATTCTTCTATGTCCAGATCTCAAGGTGATGTCCTCAAATTACTTGTTTTGGCCAACAAACAGTACAAACCCCCCAAAATGCATTAATATCAATACACTGATTTGAAGCAGTGAGAAAAGCAGCAAATCCTCACATTTGAGAGACAATATTTGGCATTTTTGCTTGATAAATGACAAACATTTTACTTGATTACGGTTACGTTCTTCGACTAATCCATCAGTAAGAAAGTCAACCCAGAGATGATCTCAAACTTAACCTGACCATTAACTTTACCTCGAGTCCCTTTATCTTCCTCTCTTTCAATACAACAACAGTTAAATTAGCTGACATCTCAATACGGTTGCCATTACAGCGGAGTGAAACTGGCCAGCAGTTAAATGAAAGCAAACTTCAGCTATTAAACAAGACACATAACTTTAAAAAAACGATGTTTAATGTTACCTTACAGCAGCACAGCTATTAGCAGCGTTGCTAAGCTAAGCCTTGTAAACAGATGATTATTTACCTGTTACACTTCCTTTAAACGGACTATGCTTTCCTAATTTGTCAGAAGGGTTTCCTCTACAAGCGACACAGGTGGTCGTGTGGTTACTGTTTGCCCCTCTGCTGCCGTGTAGACTCGGTTTCCAGTTCACTCTCACGTTAGCACATGGAGGCGGCCATGTTTGGAGCGTCTCTACGGAAGCCGGCGCGGGTCCGTAAAGAGGAGCGAAGGCGCTTTACGCCCCTCCGGCAGAGCCGCGTCATGTCAGGCGGCCGGTGTAATGTAAGGACAAGGGGGGGGGTCGATCAGTCGGCACACACACACACACACACTCTGGCCTACTTTCCCCCGCAGTGAACATGTGAGACTGGAAAACACATCAGTCTGCTTTCATGAATAATCTAATTTAATCTCGCGTGCCTGAAGTTGGTGATGCATTCTGATGAAAAAGGCTAAACATAGCCTATGGATTAACCAAAATACCCCAGACTGAAGTGTGTGTATGTGTGGGGGGGAGGGGGGGGGATAAATAAAAACTGCCTTAGAGAAAGTAAATTCAATGCAGGTCGACGCCGAGCAGTGAATGTAGGTCGTGATGCCATGAGTGTGATGCTGTTGAAGGACAACGAGTGAAATAGATATTGTTGTTTACAGTCACACATAGGATGGACTGAGTATAGAAAAAAGGGGATACTGCCCTTATTTGATATGAATCCTGTTCTTTAATGTGGAAAATATTTATGATTTTATTATTTTGGGTTGTATAGGCTTGTCATCAAACAGGAGAAACATTTTATTATAATTGCAGTGAGCAAAACTGGATTAACAAGGTTGCAAACTGCATGGGACCCCAGAGCTGCAGGGGCCCCGAAAAGCTGCAGGACTACAGTGTGTTCACTAGTTTGTCAAATGAAACATTGATTAATCATATCAATGGACATAATGGCTCCTGTCTGGAAGGGAACCAATGAGTCAAAACCCCAGTTTTAAAATGTTTTAATCTAATTACCAAACTGCAAACCTGGGGCCAGGTAGTACTCCAGCATAGAAACACTGTCCACATTGCACAGGGAATGGAAGGAAGCAGCTTTTTTTTTTATGCCCATGGGCCCCCAGCATAAAGTAAATAAGTACATTTACTCTTGTGCTGTACATAAGTACAAGGTAGACCTACATGTGCTTTACTTCAATATTTTCCTGAGGCAAATCAACTACCCTGCATTTATTTGACAGCTTTAGTTAAAATATAATAATATTGAAATGATGCTGACAGTAAATAGCAATAATGGCAACAGCCAATCATGAGCACTTTTACTTTTGGTACTTCAGCATTTTGCTGATAATAACCACCTCTGTACTTCTGTAAGTCAAAACGTGTAAACTGATCCCAGTATTTTTAGGCTCAGTGTGTTTAAATGTGACCAGTTCAGGCCAGCAAAGTAATAAAAAAACACACAGCCTTCAGATTTTTTTTAACAAATACCCTAAAAATACTCCAAATAATTAAAAAGAGAGTGAATCCTGTGCTACATGAGGGTGGTGGTGTGGGTGTAGGGGGGCTCATGGCTTCAGTATTTCTTTCTGTCATGTCACATCCACCATCACGCTGTTTTATTCAGCGTGATGCACCCAGTCCCCCCCCCCCCCCCCCCCAAAAAAAAGAGACGAAACAGAAATCCGCCTCTACTGTACGCACGCGAGCCTGCACATCTGGATGGGGGCGCTGTGACAATGAGCGCCCGGAGAGCGCGGCGCTATACGTCTGACACAGGAGAATTATAGAGTTAACAGTATTTGGCATGACAGGGAGAGGGAGCGGGGAGCGCAGTGCCGTGCCCGAGTGCAGTCTCATCCTGTTTAGTATTCACTGTGCGCAGCGCCTGGAGGCCCCGGAGGGCTCACCTGCCCGGAGTCTAGACGCACCATCGCACGCGCTAAACGGCGGGATCGAACCGGTGCCCCCCCCACCACCACCAGCCCACCCCCCGTCAGGAGAGAGTCGGCTGCACCAGGCGCTCCGGTGAGTAGTGAGGGGCCGGTGGGTGGGGCTCGGGCGGCCGGGTCGGCTGGGGACGCTGCCCGTCTACCTGCCCGCAGCGGCGCGTGGGCTCCAGCCTGTAATCCCGTTACTCCTCCTGATGTAATCCCGTCACTTCCTCACCTGATTTGTCCCCATGCTCGTAACATTAGATGTCCCCCCCCCCACCGCCAGGTAAAATATCGTCTCCAGGCTCTTTTAGGCTGGATTTAAAATAAAGTAACATGGGTTTATATTATATAAAATGAAAATAGATATTTAAAAAAATCTAAAATGAACCTTAAAGCATGGATGTAAGTCCCCTCGCCATTGTTTTGACTGGATAAACATCACAGTATGCCCACGTGCAGTAAAGTAAACTTTTCCTGCCATCACTCATCCAAATTGTTGTTCCTGTGCCAAGTTATTTTTAGTAATTCTGAGGAAAACAATTTGAATTTGGAGGGGAGCCTATAATTTACCTCCAGCCATGCTATTTAGGGATCAGGTGAAAAAAAAAGTCAGGATTCTGACTATTATGATAACCACCCAGGTCAACTCACCTTCTACTTTTAAATAATTACACTGGCAAATCTTTAATTTCTTCTGGCTGTAAGTATTACCAGGTATGTGCATCATTACATAGTTTACACATGAAAAACATTTTTTTTTTTTTCGTGGGGGAAGTTTAAATTCTGAGGTTTGAGGCTGTAATTTCTAATTATTGACGGGAAGCAGTCAAGTTCTCCCACCTGACAGGTTACAGTGTTACACCACATGAGGTGCAGTGTTGGTTCGTTACAGCACTGATCAAAGTACTGAGACAATGCAGACTGCCTCCCCACCTGTCTGTCTGTCTGTCTACCTGTCTGTCTGACTGTCTGTCTGTCTGACTGTCTGTCTGTCTGTCTGGCCGATCGGTAGCTCTGTGATCTGTCTGCAACCCCTGGGAGAGTTAAAAAAAAAAAAAAATGCCCGCTCTGCTCCTCTGCGTCCCCCTCCTCGATAGCTCTGCGCTCGTCTCCTCGCCTGCATGCGTGTGTGAGTGCGTGCGTGACACCCCCCC
Source organism: Lateolabrax maculatus (assembly GCA_031216445.1). Classification (NCBI taxonomy): domain Eukaryota; kingdom Metazoa; phylum Chordata; class Actinopteri; order Acropomatiformes; family Lateolabracidae; genus Lateolabrax; species Lateolabrax maculatus. The sequence goes on along the minus strand of CM062204.1, from coordinate 4,191,287 downwards.
CCCCCCCCCCCCCCCAGCTCCCGCGCGCGCGCGCACGTGTAAGTATGTACGCGTATGCACGAAGTGTGTGCGTGCTCCGGCTGCTGGTTCACAGCATACAGTCACAATGAATGGCTGCCTGTAGCGAGGCGGAGGGAGACACTAGACTGCTTATTCTGCGCTGGTCCTCCATTGAAACACTTTCCAGCGGAACGCAGCCGAGGGGGTGAGTTGAGCGCGGCGGGTCACCGGGGACAGCGGCTCGGGCTCGACCGGCGAGACGGGCCGGTCGCTCGGTCGTCCGAGCCCCGAACTGTGGTGTTGAATTCGGATGGGTGAATTTGGATCCAGGGGGTTGGTGTGTGGTCTGCGGCGGTGAGCTGAGGTGGGAGGAGGAGGAGGAGGAGGAGGAAGAGGAGGGGGGTCAGCTATTGTTTTTATTTGTATTATTATTGTTATTGCTTTATTTATTTCCAGGGGCTGTGGTGGTAAAGTTGTGCTCGCTACTATGGGGGATGGGCTCGCGGGGACAGACCAAACTTTAACCACTTCACCGGCTTCACTCACTCGTCGCCGCGGGCTGTCCCCCCCCCCCCTCCTCTTCCTCCTCCTCCTCCTCCTCCCTCTCCCCTCGGTGAGTGACTTGATGAGTCCTCCGCTCCTCTTTCTCCCGCATTCCTCAACTTTTCTCAAAAAACTACTTGGTGTTTGAGGAGGAAGAGGAAGAGGAGGGGGGGGGGGTTCCTCTTAACTTAAATGCTGCATTTGAGAAGAAGAAGAAAAAAAAAACCGCAGGCAGTCGCTGAATCGCCTAATATCATGGTGTCCTGTCGGTAAAGGGGTTAAGATTTTTTTTTTTTTTTTTATTATCCAGCCAACCCCCTTACTTTCCTCCCCCCTCCTCCCCCCTCGCCATGCCGGATCCATCCGTCTGTCTCGCCCACAGTTGCAGCGCATTTGTGTCCCGGGATGACCTGTTGATGTCGGCCAAAGATGGAGTGTCGCCCTCCGCTGTAGACCCTCATCTCCCCCTCTAAATAAATAAATTATAACCCCGAAAGATTCAAGTCATCGTTGCCTGTGTGGCTTCTTGAGTCGCCACCTCCGTTTCTTATTTATTATTTTTTTGGCGGAGACTTAATAAATAATGTATTGGCTGTGATATAATATATCATGAGCGACATTTTGGAGGGGAGCAGCGCGTGTCTGTCCCGTATCGGCCGCTGCCATTCGGCCGGAGGAGGAGGAGGGAGCTCGGTGTAAACGGACATCACACCGCGCTGCCACGGAACTGCTGAATATTTTATCCCTCCGACTATTTTTGTGGCACATTTCGTGTGTGTGTGTGTGTGTGTGTGTGTGTGTGTCTCCCCCCCCCCAAACCCCCCGGTTCCTCGGACGATAAACGTGCGTGTGTGTGTGTGTGTGTGTGTGTGTGTGTGTGTGGGGTTGGCATACAAAATAAAGAAGAAGAGCTCTCTCTTCTTTCTTTTTTTTTTTTTTTTGGGTCCCTTTTCCGCTCCCTCCCTCCCTCCCTCCCTCTCTCTCTCCCTCCCTCCTGCCGAAAGCACGCACACACACACCGGCCCGGGCCGGCCGAGGACTCCCAAATCCTACCGGGCATCGAGGCTGGCACACGGCGGGGCACCGAGCGCTCTCTGCCCCGGTCTGACTGCCCTGCTGCCCCGGCGGCGGCGGGCTCCTTCTCCCCCTCTCTGTCTCCCTCTCTCTCGAGGCGTGCACCGGCGAGACATCGGCCCTGCCAGACTTCCACGTGAGCTCAAATCGATGTTTAATTAATGTGCATAAATAACATTTGGCTTTTGAAGTTTGGGCTCTGGTGGCGCTCAGGGAGGCTACACTGTAGCCACTGCCCGCGACTGTGGCTTCAAACACGGTTGTTTCTGCAGGCTGAAATGTGTCGGTGAACCGGACGCCACGGCGGGATTTGGGTTCGTTGCTCCTGCTTTTTAAAAGGCACGTTTCCGATTTATATTCGCAGGTGAAAGTGTTTTTTTTTTTTTTTTTCCCCCCCCCTGATGCCAGGGTTAGCCTCGGCGTGCTACGTGCTAACAGGCCACCTTTAACCTCCTCAACCAGGAAACATGTTCGCCTGCTGATGGATGTTTGTCACAAGCTTGTGTTAGTGTTGACTCGAGTAGTCGCATGCATCGATTAGATTCCTGCAAGCTGACTGCAGTGATCAAGTTACTTTTTCTTTATTTTTTGGGGGGAGTTTATTTGGATGTAAGCTGGAGCATGTGGTTAGTCTGCAGAAAGTAAAGCAGAGATTCATTTTTTTTTTTTTTTTTTTTTTTTAAAGTTGTGGAGGACACACACAGAGTTGAGCATGAAGTCAGAGCACATAATGGGGCACATGGGGGCTGAAGGGGCCAAGGGTCAAGTGGTGTGAATTAACTCCCTTTTATGTTTCCTGGAAGTTGTTGTGACCTCTCTGACCTGAGGGGAGGGAAGAGGTGGCAGGCAGGATGTCCTTGGGTGACATCTCAATGCTCCACGGTGTGTTGAAATCAAACCAGGCGAGCTGTGAAAGAAAACGTTTGCTTTCAGGCGACCAGAAAACGCTCCAGCCGTTTCGAGTTTTAGCACAAATGCTGGTGTCTTGATTGTGTCATTCTCTGTTTGCCTTTTTTGACTATGTGGGGACGATTTTCTTCACACAAATGCTTTGTTTTAGCAACTGCCTGCTTATTATTCATATGATTTTACATATTTACACCTGGAAACATGCGCAGGCGTCTACTATTGGTCGCTGAGAAGCTCCACTGGGACGTGTGTCGGTTGGATTGCTCAAGGCAGCAGACAGTGTAGATAATGCATTTTTACAATTTAAAAGTTTTCCCAGCCAGTCCAGAGGTTAAAACCAGCCACTTTTAATCGTAATCCTGCTGCTCTATCAGCACATGTAGGTGCTGTAACTGGTTTTGATAAGCCAGAAATCTACATTACTATTAATATCATGATATACTAATTAATGTAGGAGTTAGTATGTAAACAAATCCTGGATAAGACCCAAAATCCCTGGAGAAAATATCACTCTGAGCCACTTCAGTGGAATAATAATTGCATTATTGTAATGCATATTGATTTATTTACATCGACACAGACTGTCAAGGCACAATAATGTGTCAGGGTAATATGGCCAGCAAAACACCGACTTAGTTATGTCAAAACATTATTGATTTTGTCAAAATAAATGGTAGAAAACAAAACTGTAATTTATACACTCAGGCGCTAATAGTGTTTTGATATGAATGTTATTAGTATCAGATCAAATTGTACAAAGTGTTCCCAATCCAATAAGCAGAATGCAATCTTAATTGTTTTTTGTCCAGAATGTGGCTGCCCAATTAATCGAGCATAATAATATTATAATTAATACACATACTTATATTAGTATTTGGGCAATCTTTAAGTATCTTATTCCAGCTTATGTGCTCGGTGCTGTTAACCACCCAGAGATGCTGACGAACAAGAGCCCTTTTACACAGACTGTTCAAGGCAGGAACGTCAGTGTCAAAGAGGGTAAACCGGCGGGATGGGACGGGGGTCGGGACGTTTCGATGACGTGTTGTGTGCGACCCAGCGTGTTTCGATGTTGTTTTGTTCAGTGTAAAAAGGGCTAAAGTTGTTATTTTAACCAAACTGTTTTGGCATTAATAGCGTTTCCAACGTAGAACAATTACCAATAAAATAAGTGAAATGTGTCGCACTGGGATTGTAAACACACACACTTTACTCTTTCTCTCAGCCCACTGCCCTACATAACATGCCTATATCTATCAAAATTAATTAGTTGCTATAAACTTACAAATTAATTATGATGAAATGGTGATGGCCCTCTATTCTCAGCGCTGCCCTTATGTAGGTGTTAGGCAGGAGCTCAGGACTGCTCTAGTCCACTTTTTACAACCTTTTTCAACTAGGGGAGGTTTGCTGAGCATGCATGCTACAGCAGCCTGCTTCCCATTCACACCTGGAAGCTAAATCTTTTATTGTTGGCTAAGGAGCAGCTCCACTGAAGGAAACATCCACCTTCCGATGCTCTTATACCGTTTTTATCATTTGGAGACGTCCCTACCAGGAGTTGGCGTATTTTTCTGAAAAGCTGTAGTTTACTTTTTGTTTTGTTAATCTTACTTTCTCTGTCTAAGTTTCCCAGAAAGACTTTTCAACAACCACTATAGCACTGTTTTCTCTTTTAAGGGCCTACTTAATGTGAGGTTGTGAGGTTTGCTGGACTACAGTCAGTGTCGTGCCCAGTTGTTCAGAAAATGTCAACAAATCCACATCTGTGGCTCTTCTGCCTCTGAACGTTAGTGTGAAAATATCTCTTTTCACTCAGAGCGCTTCATGTTTGACTGAATAACAACAAAAGTTGGTGTTTATCTTTTAAGAAGAACGTTTTATTGTGGCTGGGCTGGTTAGGGTTTAAGTTGTATACATTTTTAGCTGAATTTCCCCCCTTTGGCCACTTGTTAGTGATTAAATGCTGAGTGTAAATTTTTTGAAGAGCCTTTCTTAGGAACATCTGGGTGGGAGCTGTTGAAGGAGCGGAGAGCCATTACTTTGTGAATGATTGATTGGAGCAGGGATTGAACGAGTGGGATGAACTATTACTATTAATATTACTTAGTGTTTCTCATAGATGCAGATGGCCGAGACATTTTTGTTCTAGGGTCATTTCCAAGGTCAGTTTCAGTAGTTTTTGTTGTTGAGTAATGGTTTTCATGTTATAGGCCAGTTGTGCTGTGAGCAGATTGTGTTTACGTGTTCCAGCTGTGTCGGTGACCACCCTATTCAAACTAAAATTCAAGTCGGGCCTTGATGTTGGTGCAGACTGGTCGTTAAGTCCTTTTGTGTAGAAAGAGCGGACTGAAGATGGCTGCCTTTAGCAGTGTGGCCCAGTTGTGCAATTCAGAGTGACATTCACATAAACCAATCAGTGAGGTTTAACGAAATTAACACCCTGAGTTTCACAGCTTGCCAGCAAGAGTCCCGGCTGTTTTCGTTCCACTCATGATAAGTTGCTGTATGATTTCCTATGGGGGGGATACATTTCATGGCTGTAAGCCCTAAGAAGTCTGCCTTTCTTAGTGCTGGGCAATACTGCTATATTTCCTACTCTGCATTTGTCATCGCAATTTAGTTCACTACATAAGCGCTACATATCAATTACTTAGTCAGATTTCTACAATAATGATTTGTGATACTTGAGATTGGAGCTGAAACTTACAGTTGTGTTTGGCTGTTGTCATGCTGTCCAGTGTGATGGTTGGATGGTTTTACACCTTTTTTCAGGTGACTGTATTTTCCTAAATGCTCCAGCGACCCAAACTTTAAATGAAGGTGAGCACGTAGCATAGGCAGGGTTGTTTTATTTGTAGCTTATGTAAATTAATATGAATATTGTGGTGCATAGTGTTAATGATTAGTCGATTAATCATTGCAGTGTCTTAGAATGACAAGATGTTATGTTGTATGCAAGTATAACGCCTAATTCGAAAATAATTGGCTTTATGAGGGGGTGCAGTTTATGTCTACCTCATTTAATGACAAACTGAATCCCTTTTGGGTTTTTAAACAGTTGTTCAGGCAAAATAAGCACTTGGACGTCGACTCCTTGGGCTCTTGGAACTTGCATTGGGCATTAGTTATTCTACAGAGATTCAGCCATAAAATAATGGAATTGAGCCCAAGTGGTGCAGCAGTGAAGCAACTATATTCTATATTTATACAGTAGCTGATGATCGTTCCCTTTTCTGCAGCTTGAAGGATGAATAAATCGTCTTTCTTCAACATGAACTTCACATGAAGCTATTTTACTGAGAAATTGTTTGACAACTGCTGTTTTTGTTGTATATATTTTGCAAATGACCCCCATAGCGATCCATTCAGAATCTCCCGTGCGCCATGGGTCATTGAGTAACAATGAACTACACAGCTCTACACATTCTCCATATCTAAAGTGATCTCCGATGAACGTTTTCTTATTATCATGAAGTTTGCCTTTTTTCCATTCAGCTGAGCAGACGGAAACGAGTTAGTCTGACACTGCAGTTCAGCAAGACTTCAGACAGTCCTCGGATTTGTGTCGAGTGCTGTAGCAAAGTTACAAAAATGCTGAAATTTCTGTTGACCTACCCTCTCTGTGACCTTCTGGTCTTTGGCTGCTGCATCAGTGTACGTTCTCCCCAGCATTTCTGAGCAGAGCTGGCGGTGGTGTAGGAGCCTGCTGTTTGGGTTACTAGGTCTGCTCTGCGAGTCTTCCTCCCAGTGGAAGAACAAGGCTAATCAGTATCGTATTGTTTCCTGTTAGTGGTTTGTTTGGGTAGTAGCCAGGGTAAGGAGCTCAACCTCATCTGCTCAGAAGCAGCTACTGTCCAAGTACTTGTGAGTGTCCGCCTACACCATCAGTCACTTGGAGGTCGTGATCTTGTGTAAACACACCTTTTTCACTTTCATCTGTTTACTTCTGCGCCCTCATACTATTACATTGTGCACTTACAAACAAAAGTAGAGGGTCCACTCGAAAGTGATGCCTTCAGCACTGAGCCGAAAAATGATTTTAGAGATAGATTCCTTGTTTGTTTGTTTTTTTGTCGCAAGTTTGACAGTTCCTCCACTTTTGATCACAGGCTTCTTTGTAGGATGGTGACGAAGACGAGTGAAATGGCTGAGTTATGTAAGCCACTGTGTTTTGACTGAGAAGGAGCGTCGAGAAAAATAACAAAGTAGGCCAGAAACCACCAAACAGTTTATTAACTGTGAATTAGATGTAATGAAACATGGTTAAAAAAAGAGAAAGATGGCTTATATAACTGTCGCTGGTGGCCCAAAATTCTCTTTCATTTGGAAGTTAGAGTTTCGAATTAAAGTTGTTTACCAAATACTTAATTCATTAATCATCACACGCTTTACTTACCCTGTTTCTTTATTTTAAGTCTCTTTCCTCCCTCCTCATTTATGTCTTGTTTGCCTTTTGCACATCTTCCAGTGCTTCTTTACTGTGTAATTCTTGTCTCGTCACTCTTTTATAGACAGGTTTCTCTTCTCTTGTCCTGCTACCTCATTCCTCACACTCCTCTTCACCCTACGATCATCTACACGCCCCCATCATCCCTCCATCCCTGTATCCCTCCTTCAGTCATCTCCCTCTTCTCTTCATTCTGCTATCCTACATCTCATCCATTTCCTCTCTTTCTAACCTTTCAGTGACGTCCGTCCTATTATCTCTGCTCCTAACTTCTACCTTTGTGTTTTCCTGCAGACCCTGTGGTGCTGGGCAGAGCGTTATGGCTCAGACGCTGCAGATGGCGATCCCTAACTTTGGCAACAACATCCTGGAGTGTCTGAACGAGCAGCGGCTGCAGGGCCTCTACTGTGATGTCTCCGTGGTTGTCAAAGGACACGCCTTCAAGGTCCCAAATGTTTTACTATTACCTATTCTCAGAATGAATGCATATAGTCGGAGTTGTATAAAAGTTCCCCTGGGAGCTGCACAGTGTAAACCACAGTCCTGGAGTAGTTGGTGGCTAAACGATTTACCTATACAACGACATTGGCGTACATGTAATCTAACCTGATAAGTAATGAGCGTATAGATTTTGCATTATCTAAAATACTATAGCCTTATCTTAAACAATGAACTTGTAACTTGAGAAGCAGAAACACCTCTAAAGCTAAATAATATGTGTAACTTTATTTATATTAGCTTTTTTCAAAGAAAGGAGTTGGTCAAGTACAATTGGAATCCCAACTGAACCGAAAGAAGATTTTTTTGAATATTTTCATGCCAAAGCGGGCATTTTCTGTGTAGAAACCCCATGCTTGGAGGGGTTTTGTAGGACTTTGATGCTGATACTGTGGAACTGGTTGTGAGGGTTGCAGTAATGCGTAATTAGTTCCACAGTTCTATTGACAAGATTTTGGTCAAAATCAATTGGTAAGATGGGAAAATATAGTCCAGATCAGAAATAGATTTTCTGAGCTCCCTCTGGCCACCTCTCACAAGGGGAATAAGTCTTTGGCTTTGCCACCGTTCAATACAATTTCAGTCTGTAAGGCTACAATTCGAAATTTGGCTGTATTTCAGAGGTTCCTCAACACAAAGGAAAATGATTCCTTTACAGTGGGATACAATCGATATGATCAATACTTTTAGAAAATAAATGTTCTTTGATCTGATTTTGTTTGTGTTTGATTTTAATTTTTCTTTTTCTGTGTTTTTTGTGTTTTTTTTTCTATGAAAATTAAAATATAAATATCATTTTCCATTTCAATTCAAAATGGAGTTTAAATGTTAACTGTAAACATGGCTGAGATGAAGCCAGTCTTCCGCTACATGTTCATTGGGGTTTCTACCTCTTTATAATTGGCTGCACACACAACCATGGAACCAGTATAAATATTTATAGTTCAAGTTTACCCCGATCAGCTGTGTTTTACGTTGTGGATCGTCATATTCACATTGCATTGATTTGGATCAGAATCGATATGTTTTTACACCTTCACTTGACTTACCTTTCCCTGCTGCTTACCCCTCAGGCCCACCGTGCGGTGCTGGCAGCCAGCAGCTCCTACTTCCGGGATCTGTTCAACGCCGGGGGGAAGAGCTCGGTGGTGGAGCTTCCCCCTGCAGTGCAGCCGCAGAGCTTCCAGCAGATCCTGGCCTTCTGCTACACAGGACGCCTCAGCATGAACGTTGGAGACCAGTTCCTGCTCATGTACACTGCCGGCTTCCTCCAGATCCAACAGATCATGGAGAAAGGCACAGAGTTTTTCCTCAAGGTAACCCACTACTGACGCATTCACAAACGATGATTTAAGAGTTGAGTGGAGCTGTTGGTAACAAGGTAATAAGTACATTGGATTCTTTCTGTAGTCTTAAAAATCTTTTAAGTAATTTGTAATCAAACTTGAATAACTTTTTATGCGCTTCCACCGTGGCACCTGTTGTGTGTGACATTATGTGTGGCATTTATGTTGTCATGGTGTCTGTGTTTGTAGACACGTTCTTGTGACTCAAGAATAATTGAAACACCGTACTGACACTACAGGTTCCCTCTATAGTAGCAGATGATCTGATTAGATTGGAGTGCCTTGCTGCATAAATCTGCACATTAATGAGGGCGACTGATTTCCTTGAAAGTACCCCTCAACACCTCCAGACACAGAGTCAATATGATACCAGCTACGTGTTACGTATTTGCTACTGCAGGATATAATAAGTTGTTTGATCGTCTAAAAATACTGGTTGTCAGACATGGAGTTTGGCTACTGCATCAGTTACCTTGGCAAGCTACCAAGGAATATTGGGGACCTTTGTTTGACACTAAAAATCTGTCCAGCTTGTAGTATACTTGAAGTAGTTAATTTTGTACAAAAAGTCTATATTACTGGGTAAAACACAGATTTAAGATTATGTTGAGTGTCTTTAAAGTGTTAATATGATTACCAAACCTTTGATACCTCATTTGAGGAATATAAACCAGGGCTGCAGCTAAGGATTCTTAATATAGCTTTAATGTTTTCAGTTACAGAACATGTCAGTAAATTGTGCATCACATGTTCCCGGGGCCAAAGGCAACGTTTTGTCAGACCAGCAGTCTAAAACCAAAAGATAATCAGTTAACAAGCTTATAAAACGGAGAGAATCAGCAAATCCTGACATGTGAGAAGCTGGAACCAAAGAATTTTTGGCAGTGTGGCTGTATAAATGACTTCAAACAATGTGTATCACTATTGTTGCGTCTCATCTCTGCAGCTCTTATATAAACCTGTTTTGGTACAAGCAGGCACAACAGTAACCTCAATAAAAGAGTTTAAACTATCTGAACTATTGGATCTGTCTGATCATAGAATAAGTAAACAAGATTATGTTTAGATATTTGATGCCAGCCCTGCTAAGGATGGGGAATTGTAACATTTTAAACCTGCATCAACATGAAATGATGGCAAGATATGCTGTGTATATTTTCATAGGTAATGTTATCAGTGAAATTAACCTTTCATCCTTCTTTATATCACCACGCCTCCAGGTCTCCTCTCCAAGCTGTGACTCCCAAGGTCTCCACACCGAGGAGACCCCAACCTCCGAGCCTCAGAGCCCCGTCACTCAGACAGTGTCGGGCGGCGGAGTCGGCGCCGTTGCGGCAGCCTCGGGCAGGCCCGCCTCTTGTCTGACACCCCTCCCCCTGGTGTCCAAGGTGAAGACAGAACAGACGGCCACCACACCTCAGCCCACCCCACAGCCGCAGCAGGTAGGCTGCCTCTGATGAGCTTAAAACAAGCCAAGTGTTGCACTGATGAGGCAGTTAACAACATCTGGGCTTTCCTCGAAGTGTGAATAATGTGAAGTAGTCTGAAAAAATAATAAATCATTCGGCATTAACGTCATTTGAAACGGGGACTCGTGAGTAGGTGTCTCTTTGAGTTTGAGATTTGAAAAGGCTTTGACAGACTTTCAGGCAAACCTGCAAAAAATGAATTTTCTTGTTGAAACAGCAACTGAAAAGCGTATTTAAAAAAAAAAAAAAGACATATATCCATATTTTTTTGACAAAGCATTACCTGAAGGCTATTTCTGATATGAGTTTTTCCAGACAGAAACATGCATTATTTTAGAGGTCAGAGGTCATCATTGAAATTGTATGCAGTCAACCACATTATAAAAGCATTAACTGGAGGTGACAAAGAGCCTTAATATTGAGACGAATATGGTTTGTGTTCTTATCATATTACCATATTAATGAGCTGTGGGTGTTAAAGGAGCACAAACTGTAGTAAACAGTTTGTCTCACTTCATTTATTGTCAACAGTGGCTTAATTCAAACACTAGAATGGCTCTCCGGTGTTTTGTTTTCATCTACTCAATGTTTCGGCTTTTCTATTGAAAAGAAATTATAAGTGTTTAGATTTTTGCTCGCCTGCTTAAAGCTGGTAAACTAAAGAGAAAGAAAACGTGCCTTCCGAGAACTGTTTTTACCAGCCTCTACACAGGACATATATTTGTTTGTGTTGCAGTGTTTCAAATTGAGTTTTAGGTTGAAACTGTCTCACTCGCATGTACAATGAATAGAGGATTGTAAATCTTAATAAAAAAATCCAAGTGTTGAGCCAGGCAGGCCAGATGAAGCTAATAGAGAAAGTGGAGAAACCAGTTTCTTAATTTAATTCAGAGGAAAGCGTCTGTTGGCTGCTCAAAAATAGTCGCCATGTGATGTCAGGTGCTAACCTGCCCATCACTGTACTTGCTACAGTCCTCACTTTTAGCCGAGGGAGAGGCTCAAATAAGCATCACATGTGCAGATTTGCCTGTAAATAACTCAGAAAAAAACACATGATTGGAAACTGTCACCAGATTTGTCATTTGTTGTTTTTGAGAGATTAATTATGAAATATTCTTACAGTAATATTTATATATTACTTTTTAGTATTTTTTTCTCTCTATAAAATCTATAAATATTGTAAGAACAGTTTGAACAATATCCTATATAAGCAGCAGTAAATTTCTCTAAACTCTTGCGCTCTTGTATTAAAGTAGTAAAAAGAAAGTAGGACTATTTGTAAAACGTGATAAAGTCAGCAGCTTAGTAACACTAGTCAAAAATTAAATAAACATTTTGCTGATGTTTGATTTTTGATTTGCTCGAGGTTACAGACTGTATCAACTGTTGGATACAGAAAAATCAAGTTTAAATCAGCTACTTCCTGATTCAAATAAAAATTGTGCCTGTTTTTAAAAAATATAATTTTATTGTGTTAAAGTTCTTGTACTTTGTGTTTCGACAACATTTAGCATTCAAGAACTTTAGATTACTAAATGAAAAATAAGGTTTGGAAGACACATTTATATTCATCAAAGTAAGGTTTTAAAACACTATTTCTTCCATACTGAGACTCTATTAGCAAGTGTTACTTTTTGACCCCGTTTGAGAATATAAATAGGAAGTTTGGAATTTAAACTTGGAAGCCGTATCAAAGAGTGTTTTGGCATTTTGGCCCCTGAAGTTTATTAAGTGATATTAATCTCTTCATTGTTGGTTTACTTTGTCTTGAGCTGAAGATAAATAACCAGCGTTTCTCTCTCGCCCCTCAGCAGGAGGGCTCTCCCTACTCGGTGGTCTGCACCCCCGTGGCCAAGCGACTGTGGGAGGGGGGCAACCGTGACGGGGGAGGGGGGTCTGGAGGGGGCGGGGGAGGTGGGATGAGGAAGGCCGCACGCTACTCTTCCTCCTCCTCTTCCTCATCTTCCTCCAACAACATCGCCCAGGATGGCTCCGGGCGCGGACCTGTCGCCAACGCTGCTATGATGGGCGGGGGCGGCGCCGCTGCAGTGGGAGGAGCCGGACTCAACAGCAACCACAACAACAACAACAACAACGGCGGGACCCCCGAAGGCACGAGCCCGGGCACACTAAGCATGTACACCAGCGACTCGCCGATCAGCTACCACGACGACGAGGAAGAGGACGAAATAGCGGACGACAGCGCCGAAGAGCAGTACAGACAAATCTGCAACATGTACACCATGTACAGCATGCTGAACGCTGGAGCGGCAGGTGAGCAGAGCTTGAGTCATTCACCTCAAATGTTTTCATGTAAATCCAAAAGTTTTTGTCTTCTGAACACTGGAAGTTACACAAGCTGACGTTTATTCAAAATACATGAGAAATGCCCATAAAACCAGTCGAACAATAGAATCTGTAATTAAATTATAATAATTTCTTTTCACCACCACGTGTTTTAGCTGTTAAGTGGTCTAAAGGTCGTAGGCCGAGCATCTGAGAGCCTTGTTATGTCCGAGGTCCAGGTTTGATTTGAAAACGAGCTGTTCAGGTGCTTCCTCCGGATCCACGTGATTCTCCAGTGATCTATAACTGGATCATCAGAGGGTTTGATATCCCACTGGATTTATATTCTCAGATTCCAACAGACTAAAGTACGAATAAAAACACTTCAAGAGGTGCACTAAATGATTTTAATGCATGAATGGAAGCAAAGAAGCACCCAGTGCAAAGTGCAGTACGATTGCCTCTGTGTTGCAGTCCTAAAAAAAAAAAAAGCACTGTGGGTTCAATTTCTGTTGAATGTTTTGGACTGGAAAGTTAATGAAGCCAAAGTTAACAGGGCTTCGAGTTACGTCTTTTTACTGTAACAGATGATAGGTTGCAATTTTGTCATCTGCATATGGATTCATAACAATAATTTTAGCTGCAATATTTGTGCATTTAAATGGTGTTTATGTGCACACTCCAGCCAATCAGAAGCAAGTGTTCCCCCCGAACAAGTTGGAATCAACAGTTCACTAACTATTAGCAGTAAATGGCATTTAAGACTCTTTTATTTATTAACTTATTAATTTATTAGTTTTTGTATGACTGCTTTTAACATCTGAGAATTTTGGCATCTTTTTGCCAAAAAAAAAAAAACAAAATTGAAGAAAAAACATTTTAATATTCTTCAAAAAACTAAAATTATTTATATATTCTACTCTGATAATGTGGCACTGTTATAGTGAAATGTCAAATGATACCCAGGCCTAAGTGTCAGTTATAAACCTGATAACAATCCTTCATCCTCCCTCCTCAGTGGTCGGAGAGCGAGTGGAGGCTCTTCCAGACATGGCCCCAGACTCAGGCGGCGGGCGGGGGGGCAGAGGGGGGCGGTCCCGGCAGGACCTGGCGTCGCTGCCCGCCGAGCTCATCAGCCAGATCGGGAACCGCTGCCACCCGAAGCTGTACGAGGAGGGCGACCCGGCCGAGAAGCTGGAGCTGGTGAGCGGCACCTCCGTGTTCATCTCCCGCGCCCAGCTCATGAACTGCCACGTCAGCGCCGGCACCCGCCACAAAGTGCTGCTCAGACGCCTGCTGGCCGCGTTCTTCGACAGGTCGGTGTTCAACACGTTTCACTTACCAAACATTTGGTTTGTCAAATGGAGTGAGGAGTGTGTGGGCGATGAGCAATATAATAAAGAGAGTACTGTAGGAGCTGCAGTAAATTACAGACTGCAGGCTGTGAACTACACTACGATCGAGTCAATCCACTTTTGGCATTGAATCAGTTTTTCTTATCAACCTACTTAGGCTTTGGTTTTTGAAGAAATTGTGTGTCTCACAATGCACTGCAGCATGTCTTTTAGATGCCTTTGTTATTTCTGTATAACATTATTTTATGTGTACCTTTTTCTGTTGCTGATGTGATGTTTGTGGGTTTTCTTTGTTTTTTTTCCTGCTCAGGAGCACTCTGGCCAACAGCTGCGGAACTGGCATTCGCTCCTCCACCAACGACCCCAGTCGTAAACCCCTGGACAACAGAGTGCTGCATGCTGTCAAATGTGAGTCTCACAGAAACACATGCGCAGTTTTCAGTACCATAAATACTGTGAGTTGCATTCCAGTGAGATTTGGAGCTGCACAGCTGCAAAGTTCCCCGTTGTAGCTTTGAAATTGAAATTTTCTTTTTGCTTTTGGTGTTTGTGCTATGGTTTATTTTTTTCATCTTCCTCTCCTTCACATCTTTTCCTTCCTCCAGTTTACTGCCAGAACTTTGCGCCGAGTTTCAAGGAGAGCGAGATGAACGCCATCGCGGCCGACATGTGCACCAACGCGCGCCGCGTTGTCCGCAAGAGCTGGATCCCCAAGCTTAAACTGCTGATGGCCGACAGCGACGCCTACTCCGCCTTCCTGGCCGACAGCGTGAAGATGGAGGCCGACGCGCTGGGGGCGGAGCAGGGCTTTGACCCCGCCTCCCTGGAGGCCGTGGCGGCGGCGGCGGCAGCGGCCGCCAACAATAACGAAGTGGGAGGCGGTGCCACGCCAGCGGACACCCTCCAGGGGACGGGAGGAGACGGCAGCACTTTGTTTTGAGTGAGTGAACGGACAGGTAGATGAATGGACAGATGGACAGATTGATGGAGGGAGGGGTGGCGATGAGTAGAGAGCGAAGGCCGCTGTGGTCGTGATGACGGATGTCGCTCGTCCCCTCGCCGCCGTGTGTTTGGGGATCTGTTTCTTCTTCTACACCTCTTTTGGTCAGTTTGTTCTGCTTTCCTTCCTTCGTTTGTCCACATTTCTGTCTCTCTCAACGGCCCACAATGCCTCTCTTCGGGTTGTTCCTCCTTTTTCGGGTGGAGAGAGATAGAAAGACGGAGAAAGAAAGGTAGCAGAGGGAGGAAGTTAACAAACAGCCCCCCCCCCACCTCTTCATTCCTCTGCAACCTTTCAAGACCTGATTGTTCCAGCCTTTATTTTTTTATGCTTTCAAAAGTGTGTACTGTCACCAAGGCCCTTCTTACCATAATCAATCACAGACATTCCCTGGGGAGGGGGGAGGGGGGGGGGGGGGGGGGGGTGATCCTGTTTGGAGAAAGTATATAATATTTCCTTCCCCGAACTCCGGTAACACTGTTGTTTTGATATTGAATGTATGCGTGGCGAAGCATCCGAACCGCAGCGTTGAGTCAGTGGAGGTCGAGTGAGCTTGTACAGAGCCCTTTTTTATTTGATTTGTTTGTTTTTAGTTTTGTTTCATTTCATTTGGACGGCCAGATGAAAGGGTTGATGAGGTCAGGGGTTGAAATGAATATTAATATGTATATTGGCATGGTTTATGATCTCCCCGACCCCACCAACCCTGCTCTTCTTTAACCCCTGCTGGGCATGCTGGGAAACTGACCTACCAGCCCTTAGAGAAATGCTGGCTGAGTTCTGATTGACAGTGTGGTGGTAGATGGGAAAAACTAAGGTCTGCTTGACTAACACCCAACCCCCCCAACCTTTTGACCCTAAAATGTAAAAGAAAAAAAGACCGTTTCAGTTACCTTTTTGTGTTTTTAAAATCTTAATTTTTCCTTTTTGTGTGTGATTTTTGCCAGGCCTCCTGGGCGAGAGGAAACATGTTACTGATGATTGTCAAAGAGTTTGCGCGTGATAAATGCACTGTGTTATTTCCTGCGGTATGAGTACAATCGAACTACGTTTTTGTACGTGTCAGAAAGAGAAGAGGGGGGTTTTATGTAAAAAATGCACAAGAAAAAAAGAGAAAAAATAGAAGCTGAAATACAATTTATATATCTGTTTATCAACCCCCCCCCCCCCCCCCCTTTTTTTTTATTTAAAGGAAAGTCATGAAATATCCAAAGCCAGTTTCCGCCTGTGAGCTTTGGAACAATGTGTGTGTGTGAGAGAGAGCATACAGCTGTGATGGTCTTTTGTTTTCAGCTCATGTTGAAATTGTTTTTCCCCACGAATATTCGCAGCCATGCCAGTTAGCAGCGCAAGTTTCCTCAGGCTCTGCTGCCTGGATGCGTGCTCGCCTGGCGTGGACAAAGGTGCTAATTCAGGCATTGGTACATTGCAAGGAATACAGCTCTGTGTGTGTAGGTGTGTGTTTGTACGGCCACACTGTGTGTGTGTGTGTGTGTGTGTGTGTGTGTGCTGCAGCAGTGGAGAGAGCGGGAGGCCAGACGGTGTGTTTTCACACACGCTTGGTCGATTCATTCACCCATCACTGCGGTGAGCACACATACACGCTAATACGCATTTGGGCGCTGTCAGCCGCATCAGCTACAGTACACCAGAGCAACGTGGGAATTAAAGGGGAATTACACCAAAGCAGACCTGAGAGGCTGTTGTTCGTCGCGCGTAAGCGTTCGCCTTACATTTATTTCGTTTTAATGAGGCTACAGTAGATGTGATGGCTGAAAGTTTTGGTTTGACAGTTAAATTCCTGGCTTTACATGAGGCATTTAAGATTATAAAAAGAAAGCTGCTAGATAATGGAAATCACAGAAGAATGTTGGCATAGAAACAACCCTGAAAGTCATATTGCAGTCACATTCCCTTTTGATAATTGCGTGGCTGAGTGGTAGCTTTCAGGAAAAAGAACAAGAATACAGAACAAGATCTTTTCTCTTAAGAAAAATTGACCTCCACAATAGAGCTGAATAGAGTCGTCAGTTGAAACCTTGAAAAGACGGCTTTTTGCTCTTGTGCAGTTTGAGGCTGAATGCAGGAGCTGCAGGTGAACTTTTTTGATTTAGTGCCACTGATATTTTGGTCTTCAAGACTGTGGTGTTTCAAATGGGTATCCAAATAGTTTCAGTTTCAATCCCAGACAATCAATGTGAAGTCAATCTTTCTTATGACAGACCTGACACATCTGTCTGTTTGGCACTGGGGAATTATGGACCTTGGTAAAACCAAGAATAGTGTCTCCATGTATCCAACATAATCAGTGTCAGATTCAAGCAAATTTAAAGTCCTTTTTTAGACAAATGTCAAAGTGTGGACGAGTCAAGACTGACACCAGATCAGTGCATCACAGTCCAACTCAAGACGTTGCATAGAAGAAATTTAGATGTTGTGCAGGGATGTTGATAATGGCGGAAATCACTGAATGTATTGATGGCATCGAGTGGGTACAAACCCCTGCACCTGTCGGTTACACTACAGTGTCGTACTTCAGTCAATTTTAAAATGAGCTACTCATAGTAAATCCAGTGTAATTTAATAAAATAAAAATTATTAAATTGATTATGCACCAACAACCATTTTGGTTTTAAGCAAGTATATTAAAATGGATTTAACTTTATTGAAAGGTTTGGTCTTTCATTTATTACAGCTTTTATGTGTAATGGAAACATAAGTGGGTTTTCTTTTTTGGTAAAAAAAAAAAATATTTAGTGGCACTAGATGACATGGAAAGTTTCACTCTGGAGCCTTGAGTGCTGAGTTTTCTCAGTTTGAAGCATTTTGGCCAGAATGATCAGACTGGAAACAGACTTTGTCTCCATGAACGTCTGGAATTTATATAAAAAAAAAAAAAAGTCAGACCCATATCCTTTATTGTGATATTGTCATGTTGCTGTTAAGACTGACCTTTAGATTACAGCATTGTTGTGTAGGCCAGCAAACACTTGTGAACACCAGTCATTCGGGTTTGGTTTATTGTGCTGAAGTTTCTGTTTGCGCTGGTGGAAACCTGTTATAACTGGTGGTCCCATCAAGTGTTTGGTCAACAGATACTCTATTACTTTTGAACATGAGATGTGACATGTGGACTGTAGGGGGCAGCAGTGTGCCTTTAGTGTCAAAGGTGCCATCATGGTTAAAAAGGGAACGCGTTGAGTGTTTAATTTGAAAGATAATCCAGCTGTTACATCCACATTTAAAATATTTAATGTCCCCTGTTTTTATGTACCACTTCTTGTGTGTTAAATTTGAATATCTGCCAGGACTGGCGAATCAAATTGGTACATTGGATTACTATTGCTCTGAAATTCCAAGTGCGAGTATTTTTTAAGCGTGATAATCTTTAGGACTTACACTTTAAAATCCAAACAAGAAAGATGTGTTTTATTGTAAACCACACATTTCTGACATACATTTTTAGTTATGGTTGTTGTTTTTTTTTTGTTTTTATGCATTTGGCCTGTTTTTTGGTGTTTTCTCCTTTTTTAAATGAGAAGAAACCTCAAGCACCTTATTGCCAGTGTGGCAACCTAAATGGGCAGAGACCGATGTGCTGAAATGTTTAATGTCACAAGTTTATACTGATGTTTGGACTACCACACACACAAACACACAGAGACCCTCACGGGGACGGGTCGTTAAACCGTCTCTTAAGCGAAACACAGAAAGAGCGCTGCGCAAAATCTGAACGTTGAAACACCCCGGAGAAGAACCAAATCAGCCTTTGAGGCGTCATCTAACCTGTCTTGAACTGAAGCAGTTTTGTAGACGAGCATTATGAAAAAACTGTCTGCTTTTTACAGCCTGGCTGTTGAGGAAAGATGTTTACGTGACTATTTGTTTTTTTATATGTATATCTACATGTATATCAAGTTTTGTATTATTTCTTTTACAAAATGCTATCAGTCAAAGAACCCTTGGTTCTGAGATGAGCACCTAAAAGTCCTAAAGTCAGGAGATGGAAGGTAACTGGAGTTTTCTTTTCTGAATCCCCACCCTGCCCCACCCTTCATCCTGGAGCACATGGTACGATCCGTGAGACCAAGTTCAATAACTGAGGACAGAGGCAAGAAGAAGCGTGAGAGATAAAGAAAGAAAATAAAGTGAAAGGGAGTGGAGGAAGGGGGGGAGGTGGAGGAGACAGTTTGCACATTTCTGTTTTTGTTTTCCTTTAAAAGAAATCTTTTTATTCCAATGCTTTGTTTAAAACCGCCGCCTTAAATAAGACAAAAATTCAGAGAGAGAGAGAGAGAAAGAGGGAAGAAGAGGACAGTCTGAGCCTCCCTAGAGAGGAGGGATGAATGGGGGGGGGGGGGGCGGCGGCGGCTGGGACGCTCGAATGATTTGGTGTGAATGCATGCATACTGGTGTGTACGTAAGTGTGTGTTTCTGTGTGTGTGAGGTATGTTGCAGGGAGGGTTTGGGAGCTGTTTGTAGAGGCTTTATGTGTGTGCATCTGTGGGCGAACATAATGCGTGGGTGTGTTTTTAATGTTTTTTGTGTGTGTGTGTGTGTGTGTGTGTGTGTGTGTGTGCATATTAATGTATGCATGCAGTTTTTTTTTCTCCCCGCTCGCTTTCCTCCATCTCCATTTATGGCATGTTAATGTCTGCCTCCTCACTCGAAAGAGCCTTTGACAGTGGTACTGTGTGTCTGTGTGTCTGTGTGTCTGTGTGTGTGTGTGTGTGTGTGTGTGTGTGTGCAATGCGCATGCCTATGCCAGGCTGGGTCTGCGTCTCGATCTATGCGCTGCATACGTGTGTGTCTGGCTTCATGTGGCGACTGCGCATGTCTGTCACTGTGTGTGGGTGGTTTGGGTGTTCAGCTCTGCAAGGTCTGTATATATGTGTGTGTGTGTGTGTGTGTGTGTGTGTGTGAGAGAGAGTGGGTGGTATGTGCGCAGAGGTTGAGATGAGTGGCTGTTTGTTTTTGTCTTCCTCCTCTGCCTCACACACACACACACACATCTGCAGAGTCACATATATCCACAGCCCAGAGTCTATACATCTGTGCTGTAACAAAGCTGCAGATGTATTGTGGTCATGTTACACATCATTGCTGCTCCTAAAAAAATGTTTTTTACATTTTTTTGTCCTCCCTAAATATCCGATCGCTTCCTGGTAAGCGTCCTGCACTCCTGCATGGGACAGCAGCACAACTGCAGCCAGGACACTGACACTTTTCGTTCTCCACATCTTGATTTCTTCCCTCCCTCTCTGTCCTCACTTGTCTCTCGGTGTTTCTCTGTTTTTCCGTTTTCTTTGTTTACATCTCTTTCTGCCTCGTCTCCTCTTTGTGTATACATTTCTATCTCTCTCCCCTTGATGTCTCCCCTTATGTCTCTCTCCCCCTCTCTTACTCTCTCTCTCACTCTCACACTCACACTCACACACACACACACACACACACAGGAGGGAGTTAAATAGTGTCGGTCCCTTGCTGCTTCATTACGTAAACCATCATTTTCCATACACCGCTGCTTCATTTCTGTGTCGACTCCATTTTCTTCATAGAATGCAAATCCCTGCCAAACCTGTGTGTGTGTGTGTGTGTGTGTGTGTGTGTGTGTGTGTGTGTGTGCTGTCTACAACAGATGGGGCTGCCAAATATGTTGCTGCGTGTGTGTGTGTGTGTGTGTGAGCGCATACATGTGAGCTATTTGAATGCAAATATGCAAATAAATGGGCCTAGGTACATCTGACCAGGCACCTGTGTGTGTGTGTGTGTGTGTGTGTGTGTGTGTGTGTGTGTGTGTGTGTGTGTGTGTGTGTGTGTGTGTGTGTGTGTGTGTGTGTGCACGCTGCCCACCCCCCTCTCACGGGACACTGGTCCAATTATATGATTTTATTTACCATTTTAATAATCAGACGAGGGATGAGGAAGGTCTGTCTGTCCCTAAGTTTCCTTGGCTGCTGTGGCTGAGAGACACATGAGAGACACAGCCAATCACGACGCAAATATTGACAACACTGTTGAACCAAGTGACGAAGTGGGGTTAAAAAAATAATTACTACAATCCTAGACTTGAGCAGTGAGGGGAGGATGAGGATGATGAGGAGGAGGAGGTGCGGTTCTTCCTGAGGAGGAGATGTTTGTTAAGAATCTCCCAGGACAGATGAGGCATTGCGGCAGTCTGCCGTCACATGAGCGAAGCCACAATCCAGACAAAGAGACGAGTGAGAGGAGAGAGAGGAGGCTAATGACAGAGAGGAGGAGGAGGAAGAGGAGGAGGTGATCGTCTCTCTCTGGCCCTGTGCCACCAAGATAAATACCTGGGTGGGTGCTTGTTTGTTTATGTAGCGTGGCATTTTGCAGAGGGGTGGGGTCGCGGGCTGGATGAGTGAACGGTCGACTTGCTTAAATCAGTCAGAAATGACCCCAGCAAGACAAGCACCCACTTTGATTTGTTTTTTTTCTCCCCTACAAAGTTAAAATTGCACTAAATATCTGTAAAAGAGTGGAAAAAATGTCCAGAAACACATTTGGCTGAATGTCCCTTTTAAGCACTGCGATATGATAATGTGAAGACATTTGTGCTGGAACTGCACTGTGGAGGTGATTTTGGCCTCACTGGCAGTCAGTGTGTCCGGCTGGAGTCAGTGTGTGTTATGTTGAACACCATGTAAGTCTTGATCTGTAGGCAACAATCAGAAGTCAGGAAAAACAATGGATTTTTGTACAAACAGGAGCCCCGATATCATATTTCATAGGACAGTGTTTCCCAACCTCTTGTGACCCTTTTACATGTTTGCATGTTCAGTAGAACCATAATGTTCCCTTCTCAGACTGGTTAATTTTAACAATTTTAAAATGCCACGAGAGTTGGTTGATTAATTCACTAGTTGACTGACAGAAAATGAATTGGATTTTGATAATTAATCATTAAAATCCCTTCCGTTGTGGTTCCAAATGTAAATGTTTCCCCTTTTTTCGTAGTCAATAAATTGAATATCATTGGGTTTTTAGACTTTGGTCAAACAACACAAAGAATTTGCAGACTTCCTGTTAGGGAAACGGTGGTGAACACAATAATCTGACATTTTATGGACCAAACAATTTATCCAGAAAGTCAGAGGCAGAGTAATTGATGAGACAGTTGTTAAAATATTCAAAAGGAAAAAACAATATCGGAGTAAATTTTGTAGAATTTAAATTGATCCGGCGACACCTTAGATTCATCTTACATTCCCATGTGGGGAAGCCATAGGTAGGGAACCACTGTACTAGTATTATTAGACCCCAGTGTTGTTTTTACAAACAGTCCAAAGTTGGGCTTTAAAACAGGCAGGAAATCAAGATTGAAGTTGAACATTTTGTAATTTTTGTCACTGTGCAAGATATTGAGAAGAAAGAATGTAGATGTTGTGATTATAGAGGGTTCAGGCAGATCCAACAAGCTTTTTGTCCAAGTTTCCGTCGGTGCTTGGCCTGTTCTCCTCGGGCCTCCGGCTGTCGGCTGGGTGCTCAGGGGTTCGAACTGGTTTTCACATGCAGGGTTTTTAAGACACATTTTAGAGAAATTTTGGCGTACTTCAAACTCTGTGTGTTTTATTTCCTCTTTGATTTAGAGGAGATGTTACGAGCCAGTAGCTGAGAGCTACTGAGAGGAGAAAGAGAATGATTTTCAAAAAGAAGTTTTGAACACTCATCTGCCCTGCAAAGAGCAAAACTGAAACATGTAAATGAAACTTGGTCAGCCCAGCACCGTGGGCTGTATATCACAGAATATCTCCTTTTTTATTTTTAAATAAAATATAAAACTTACCTGTGACCTTTGACCTTGTAGAAGTCATCACAGGTTGCAGTTGTTTGCCTTTTTGTAGGGCAGCTATGTCTGAGCACAGTTTTACGAGTAAAGGTTGAGCGGGGCCAGAGAAGACGCTTTTTCAAAGCGATAGACGAGTTCAGTCGCGCTTTTAGAAGAGCTTTGTATACATTTAAAAAAAAAATCTTTTGTTTTACATTTCTGTTTCACGTTACGTTGTTGCTATTGTGTTTTTTTTTTTTTCTACATTTGAGCTAGTGTACTGTAGTCCTTGAGAGTTATTTTAAGACAGATGCTACTAATAAATCAACATTAACACCTGTACGTAGAGTTGCCAAGTTGTGTAAAAATTTACAAAAAGAGAAAGAGACATGGTTAGCTGTAAAATAGTTTAGAGAAAGAGAACCACATATTTTTGCATTGCGATTGTTGTATGACTGAAGTGCTGCGGGCGGGAGGGTTGAGGGTTGGGCTTCTAATGCTGGACCAGATGTTTGGTTTTTACTGTACTGCAGCTGTTGCCGGGCGGGGTCGGGGACTGCAGAAAGCAGACGGACGGACCGACTAATGGACGGATGGACAGTCAAGGCAGACAAAACACTGTTGGGCTCACATCATTTTAAGGCTACAAGTCTGAATGTCTGTTTAAAAAAAATCTCTTCACGGAAAAAAAACTTACTTTCCATTGTCTTGTGACGATATAAATGCATTTCTTAGCCAAGCTCACATAA
Organism: Lateolabrax maculatus; assembly: GCA_031216445.1. Taxonomy (NCBI): domain Eukaryota; kingdom Metazoa; phylum Chordata; class Actinopteri; order Acropomatiformes; family Lateolabracidae; genus Lateolabrax; species Lateolabrax maculatus. The sequence goes on along the minus strand of CM062204.1, from coordinate 4,167,816 downwards.
ACTTCCATTAGAAATCGACCCAAAGTAAGTTTACTTGACCTGGTTCTCGAACCAGCTTTTCTACAAAGAATAAGCTACTGCTGCTTGAATGTTTTTTTTTTTTTTTAAACTTTAGATGCCACCTGGTGGCTAAAGGCAGCTACTGCAGCTCAGAGAACGGGGGGGCTCAGCGGCTGCAGTAACTGCCGAGCGCCACCAGAGGGCGAGATCCCAAGAAGCAGTGATCCTACACAAGCTACGATTGTAACGAAAGAGTCTCGATCACTGTATTCATCCGAGCACCTTAACAGCGGGCCGCCGAAGGCTTCTGCTGCTCATTTTTACAAATCCGACACAAGACGCAAACCCGCCAAAATGTCCACCGCACATGGGCCAAAGATGCCAAATAAAGTTGTCGGTAGATTGAAAGTTGCTGACATGACTTCCAAAAGAAAAGAGCTCTGCTGCTGTTTTTGTGCTTTTGACTCGTCCATCCACAACTTTGTCCGTCTGTTTTTCTCTCCTGATCTCCGTCTCGGCTGCCGATCCACAGAAAGGAACAAAAGTAACAAGGAGAGAGTGGGATAATCTTTAAAAAGAAAAAAAAAAGCACCTTTGGGCTTGCGCTCAACTGTCCCGGAGAGCCGAAGCCCTCTGCACCTTTCTGAGCACGCTCACTATGTCACTTCCTGTCTGTGGTTTGGATGCTGGGGTCAGAAAGTGGGACTTTTGTTGATTTTGGGGGGTGGGAATCAAGATGTAATGTGAGGGTTCTTTTTGTAAGTTCCTTATTTTTGTTGTTTTTATCTTTTTGTACTATTATTCCCTTTTTTATTTTGTATGTTTGTTTTTCTCTTCTCTCTCTTTATGACATTTGTTGTTTACTGTAAAACTGATGATGATGATGATGTGCCCAATGACCTGTCTCCCCCCAGGTGGGAAGTGGGAGCTTAGACTGTGCAAACTCTCCTCTGAATGGGGGTGGGAGGGGGGAGACTTCAGGTGGATGAGGGGTACCAGTGAAGGGTGAAGGTTGGAGTTGATTCAGACAGGGTTCCTACACAGATCTGGAAATTAACATGAAATGAATTCTGATCATTTCTAGGTTGTTTCCTCAGACAAATGATCACCCAGCAAGCATTTGATGAATGGAAAGCACAAAACGTTCAGTGTGACAACAAGCCACAGTCAAAGATTCTCTTTAGAAACAGCTTTCGACTGATAATCAAGCGGACGTTAACGTCTGATTTAAAAAAAAAAAAAAAAAAAAATCACAGAAAGAAGCAAAGATGGACGACTTTGTCCACTATCAGTTCCATCGAAATGCTTGTGGGGTTTGAATGCACTGTCATATTTATTGCATGGAAAAATGTATGATGTGACTGATGGTTGTATTGCCCTTTTGTAACACATGTTTGAACCCAGTTAAAATGTCAAAGGAAAAATACACCCTTAAACACTGGTATTAAGAATCACGTATGTTGGTGTATTCAGCAGTGAACATCGAGGTCTGCTGTCTCTCCATTAAAGCTGCATTACCTTTTTTCCCCCTTTTGGCCACTTGGGGGCACATCCAACACAAGCAGCAAACAGAGGAATAATAACATTCATTTGGCGTCGTGTTTCTGGCCACCTGATGAAGTGAGGTCCAATATTCCCTCTCCTTTTAGCTCTGTTTTGGTCTTACCAGCTCCTGAGGGAAATATCTGGCTCTTGAGCTGCAAATTTTCACCAGCTACACGTCAACTACGTCTGTCTGCTGTTTGGTGCTGGATTTGTAGCGTACAGTGAGTTTATCGAAGCTTTTCACTGAAAACAGCGGCCTGATCAGGCTACAGACATCTTTAAAAACCAAAACAATTTGCTGAAAGATGCTCAAAGGCTCTGTAGAGCTTATGAGAACGCCAGAGTAAGGTGGGATCCTTTTCACATTACTGTCATTTGATTTATTGCGAATATAAAAATGCAGATCAGTGCAGCTTTAATGTGGAAAAGCAAAGGCTTCTTTCAAAATCCACCATAGAAGAAGCAGAGAGACCAGCTTCTAGATGAAGTTTAGCCTCACAAAACCAAAATACAAGGAAGCCACTACACATATTATGGAAAGCTAATGCATTCTGGTAAATGTAGGAAATTTGAACTTTTTGGAAACAGGGTGGATTTTTCCTGTGAAGGGACCCTGCTGAAAATCTGGAGGAATGTCAAGTGTGTAAAAACTGGCTAAACTTGAGAACAGAGGAGCAAGGGAAGTGGATGCGAGACTCTTTCGAATCAAGATCGTGATCCCGAGGTGACTCCTGAAAGTTTCTCTCCCCCCTCTCCATCCCTTCCTCTCTGCTCGGCTGCCTTCCTCCTCATCTTCCTCCTCACAGCGGCCTGACCTCATCGACCCTAACCCGACCTTTCCCCTCGCGCTCCCCAAGCTCCGCGCCTCTGTTTTCCTGCTGTCTGCAGGTCTGTAGTCTTCTGTCCAGAAACGGTCACTTCGCTCTTTCCCAAATCCCCACACACCAGAGACAACACACTCACACTCGCATATATACTGTATATATATATACTGTATATGTATAAATGAATACAAAACAGGCAAACCTCTGAGATACAGAAACTCGCGTGCACACACACCTGCAGACTCTCAGGATGAGTTGCAGGACGAGTGTGTGTGCGTCTTCGTGTCACTGATGCAGTTTAAAAAAAAAAAAAAAAAAAAAAGTACCAGTTTACCTCGGGAGCTCTCAGCCATAGCAGACCTTAATCCCCACAGATATCTCAGCGCTGCGAGCAGCTTCTGAACTGCTGTGGCTGCCGTTACAAAGCAGGTACATTTTTGTTTTTCAGGAACAAACCCGGGAGCCTCAGCAGAGCGCTCTTGGACCATTTGAATGCATACAGCGCAGGGTTTTTACAGAAACGGGACACAAGCAGAGAGTCCATGTCAACACAGTCTTACCTCAGAATCATATTACAAAACAGGGAGGGGGCCGGGCTTAAATATGATCATAGCAACCATGAATGACTATTTTTTATTCCTTCTCTTCCTTGTCTCTGGTGTTGTTGGGTGAAAATACTCTGCAGAGCTTTCTTTTTCTCGTTTTTCCACTATAAATATATAAATATATAAACTGTACATTATGACATAGAAGCACTATTTGATTGTTAGATGTGCACTCGCAGCATGAGGTATTATTCTTTATTATTCTTCATAACCCAGAAAAATGAAAAAGTGAAATAAGAGCTTTTGGAAGTAAACGAAGAGGAAAAAAAAGGTTAAAAAATGAACAAAAAACAATGCAGTAGCGTCTACTGATGTCAAAGAAAATACCCGACCTCACCCCGCCACACACACACACACACACGCCCCCCAGACCTTTACCCCAGCCCCGCCGTGTTACCCCCCTGCCCCCCCCATCCAACTGATCGCCCTGACGCCCCCTCGCGCCACCCCCCCGCCCCGACCCGTGTACATGCCAGTGTTTCCCCCATGTGTTCCAAGTGCCAATAACTTTGTGAATTCCTAACTGTGACCCAGTAATAAAGATAATTGCACATTAACTACTGTAAAGAGAAAAAGAAACCAGACTGATTAAAAATGAGGAAAAAATCTGAATATCTTAATAAAAGGTTTTTAACAAACAGGACTGACCTTATGGCTGTGTTGGGTCTTTATTTACCTTCATCCAAAAATGCAGTAATCCAGTTTGAGTGGTTCTTGTTTCAGCTCACGTTTTCTTCATTTAACATCTTTAAAGTGAGAATATGGAACTCACTGAGTTAGTGTTTAATTTTATCCTTCATTTTCTTAAGATGCTCTTAATTCAGCTGCTTTAAAGACGCCATCATTAAGTGACCTGACAGCCATGCCAGCAGCTCCGTGACGAAGCCACCGCGCTGATGTTAACCGTGTACGTTCTTCATCTTAGTTTAGCATGTTAACTTTTTCATTTTCTAACCTGCTGATGAATGTCTTTAGCAGGTATTCTGTCGCAAACAAAAGAATAACAAATGTAATTGTTGACTTCATGGTGGCGCTAGATAGAAAGTTATTACAAGTGTGTGTGGGACTTGAATGTGTGCAGCAAATTTGTTGTTGAGATATTTGACTAAAAGCTACAAAAATGAACCTCGTGGTGGCGCTAGAGGAAAGGTCGCCAACCGTCATCGCCATCCCTTGGGTCGCCAGCGTACTGGTCAGTGTGATGTATTTTCTGCTTGTTCTTTTGATGAAACCATTGCAATGTTTGTGTGTTACGTGCTAAAACATATTTTAACAGTAGCCCAAGTTTTTAAGAGAACGATTGTGTTCTTTCTGTCATGAGTGGCATCGTCCTGCCTTAAAGCTGGTGGTTTTACATGTTTGCAGTTTTTCTCTAAGAGGTTAAAGTCTGGAAACATTCACTCAAAAATCAATTCAGCTTTTTCAGGTAAGACCGAGATCAATCATCCAAAGCTTACATGTCATGGTATTTAGATAATGTGACTTGTGTTCTATTTCACCTTTCACCTTTTTAAAATGATTTAAAAAGCAGATTTCAGAGCCGCCGTTAAGGTTTATTTCCAGTTTGACTCTTCTGCAAAAGCCAATAACAGCCTGGTGAGTGTTTTTTGTAACTTTTAAATCTCATCATCTGAGATTTTGATCCGGCTGCAACCTTTTTGGTTAAATAATCTACTAAATTCACATCAGTGTTTACTTATTGTTTGTCTCCTGGGTGAGGTTCTTCCAGACAGTAGAGCTTGTAAACGTGTTTCTACTTTCACATCTCAGATGTCAGAATCTCCTTGAATGCAACCTAACAGACCAGTTTTATTAAGACTTTCTTCCAGATGTGCTGCCATGTGACGACGTAAACTACAACAATGATGCTCACTGTAATAATAACCTGACTCAGATTTCAAATCTGCAAGTTCAATTTCATACTTTACTAAAATGAACTGAAACGGCTGGCTGGCTGGAGGGGAAGATAAAGTATCTAAAACAAGTGGTTGGCTTTTTAAAATGCCCCATTCATTAATATCTGTTGTTTCATTCAAGAAGATTTCTCAAGGCAAATGTGTGTGGTGTGGTGTGTCAAAACATTTCAGGAATTTGGTGTTTTTCCAAGGTGGCTCTCCATGACCAAACCCCTGAGACGGGAGGAGTCGCCGACCTGCACAGGTAAGAACCTCGATCAACCCTCCCAATCACACAAAGAGACAGAGTTTATTCAGTGGAAATACTGTACCACCTTTTCACACATACACTACTGTATATTTGTGGATTATACGTTGATGGAAAAGCTTCTGAAACTGCATCTAGACAATAATGAAATGCAGAATCATGGCATTGTATTCTGAGCAGAGACATAATGTGACTTGCTTTAAAAAAAAAAAAAAAAAGGTCATATCATGCAGGCGACAGCCAATAGCTGGGATTTAAATTAAACAAGAAATGGTGTAATGTGTCTCCTTATGTATTGAAACCTTAAGTTTGAAATAAAACAGGTGGCGGGGGCTGCGGCCAGTAAATATTTAATAAATCAATAAATTGGCTGTCATTTGCAAAACTGTTTTGGACAAGTTTAAGTAAAAAACTAAAATGTTTATTCCTACGACTTCATAGGAGTTGGATATAAAGTTGCAAAAAAACTTCAGTTTTGTAGAATCTGTTACAGATTAATGCAAGATAAGTGGCCGAGCAGCTGATGCATCCGTGATCGTCTCTCGCTCCTGCAGTTTCACAGCTACTTGTAGTTCATAAAGCCACCGGGGACTCGTGCCCTGCTCGTTAGGGCTAAAATAAATGTAATTTCACATGATGGTTCTGCTCTCAGAATAGGATGCGAGGATGTTTCCATTTTGAAGAGTGCCTCTCGATTACAACACGCTCCCGTAATATCTTCAATTTGGTGAAAGCTTTTACCTCAAGTAGAAATCACAGAGAGAACTGGAGCCAAAAATAATGAAGTAATTCAAACAGACAGCGGGGGAGCAACCTGAAGAAGTCCAAACATAGATTTATTCATGTTTAAAAACCTACTGAAAAAGTCTTTTAGATAATTTTTTTTTAAATCAAAGGAACACTTATGATAAAAAAAAAAAAATGTAAAAAAAAACAAAAAAAAACACACCATTTAGTCGCTTCATGTTGAACAAGTTTAATGAAACTTAAATCCCGACTGAACAATTTCAGGAATCTCTGTGTGCCAGTAAGAAAGCAATCATTCAAATCAATTTATGCAGATGTAATTAAGTCAAAGCAGCAAAAGCTGCCACATGAAATTTATTCTTCATGTAGTGTACGTGAAAGTAAATATTGAAAAAAAAATCCAATACAGCAGAGCAGCAGGTTGAACAGTAATGTTGAGCTGCTGTCGTTTAGCAGCGGCAGTAAAACTGTGGACACATTAAAGGGCACGATGGCAGCCAGGGTTGTATAAAATGTTGCACATTCCTCTTTAATGATTCACCAGTAACAGAGACTGTGGCATTAAAACAAGTCATCCAAAAAAAAAGTTTAGTTACATTCAAAACAAAAACTTCATCAGCAGTTTAAAAACAAAAAGAAAAAAGTAGGTGAAGATGATGGCAGTTTAGAAAAACGTACCCATTGATCTGCTCGGTTTGTGGCGGTCAAACCAGCCCTGAAAGGAGTTAAACTTACTGATGACATTTGCTTAATAAAGTGTTGTCACACAGAACATGTGCCGTTCCATTTTGGATTAAACAGACACAAGAAAGCCTCAAATTCCTCTTTTTTTTTTTAGACTCAGAACTGGAGGCCGAAAAAAAGACCGTTCTCAGTGTCATACTCTCCCGTACAGATGTGACGTCACAGTCTCGTGCTGTAAAACCCGATGGAGTCGAATCCAAACACAAAAGCATTTAACAGCCTTAAACTTTACAGAAAAAATACAATGTATATTAGAAATCCTTCCATTTAAAAATGGCTTTACCTTAACAAACCGCTGGTTTGCGTGCGGAGGTCTTCCAGTGACTCATGACTGGAGTGGAGACCACGAGTGCTTAATTTATGCTTGCAGCCATTTTCCAAGTATTCAGTTAATTTTCCCCACTGAAGCATTTGGGGAATGAGGGCTTGAATATGTAAAAGCACATTAAAAAGCACACAAACTACTGAGAGAATCGGACTGAAAGAGCTCCGGCAGTGAGGGAGTCCCACACAGTGAAACATCCCTGAACCCCCCCCCCCCACCTGCATTTAATCCTGGAAAGCTGACCTCCGACTCCTTTTGGTGAAAAACAAGAGGAAATGTCATGTCAACTCCTAAATCCATCATTTTCTCTTTAGCTTGTTAAAAAAAAGGCAAAAAAGTGAAAAGAAATCTGGACCACACAAGATTTAAAAAATAAGTGATTCTGCATAAAGCCTTTGTACAGGAATCGTGTCCATTTACACACAAATTTAAAGCATCATAGTTTTCTAATCGTGCAGCGCTGCAACACGCCCTGGCGTGGGCAGTGTTACCTGACATGACACAAAGAAATAACATGACCCGCAGCCTCCAGCAGAGGGAGCTGTCGGCCTGAATCTGGACTGCGTGTGGAGACATCCTGCCCAGCAACTGTTCGTCCTCTCATTAGCTAAAGCTTTTCAATAAAGCAGGCGAACCCATTCGCTCTGAGCCGAGGCTGTCTCTCGTCGCCCAGTGGGACTAAGCCTGAGCCGATGGTGCGTCCAGCCGCCTGCAGGGGCGCGAAGGCGGCTGGCAGCAGACCTGACTTCACCTCACAGAGACGGATTGTGATCGGGGGCAGGAAATGAGGCGTTTCTGTCCGGCACGTTTCTGACAAAGTGGGCAGCAGAGCAGAACCAGCCTGGAGTGAGGCCGCCCTGCCCGCCGTGAGCCTACGCGCTGTTTGTTTTGACACCACAGCAGCTGATTTCAGAGGTGACTAACTCGTCCTTCCTGGCTGAAACCTGTTCATCAATGAAATCAGCTGCAACCCACAACCTGCAGACTTTTGGCCGACTGTAACTCCTCATTCTCCTGATTTGAGTGGTGACTAGTACTTTGTGTTCGTTTCACTCTGATTCACATGTAGGCACATAAACGTACTGCACATATCACAATATAAAAATATATTTAAGGCAACACTGAAAAACCCCATCTCCTCCCTCCCACGCTGCTCCTGTTGGCTTAAAACACAAATAACTGCCTTTTTTTTCTTTAACAGTTATTGAATCCATGGTTATCACTGTCCAAAACTATGTTTTGGCTGGTAACTAAAGAAACCAGGTTTCAACAGCCAACTGGAATTAACACAGCACAATAGCTGCTCTCAGTGATGTTAAGCTTACAAAAACAGTCGTTCATTTCACTCCTTGTATAGAGCACTTTTAAAATAGAACTAGGAAACAGCAGCATTTGAATTTATGTTCACTGATTTATCAACTAAACTAATTTTACGATCTCTGAACAGCTGGTGGGTGTAAAGTTCAAATCCTGATCTGAGGTAATAGGCATGGGGACGTGTTGATTTAGCAGATCTGTGTTTTGAACGACAGCAGCAGCCTCCTGTCCTGACCCTCCCCATTCAGTACCATTATTTCCAACAATAACCGAGATGCACCAGTATGAAATACATAATACCACCGGGGTGTTGCTCCTGTGTGAAACTCTTCTGACAGACACCAGCAGGTTGGATTTTTCCCACTAGAATGATTAAAAGCAGAGAGGAGGAGGATTATATCCTAACTTCTCTCTGCAGGTCACCAGTTTCTCCTTGTTGTGAAGAAAGATAGGGACGGGAGGGGAAGTAGGAGGGACACGTCCCTCTTCCTGTATCTGTCCATCCATCTGTCCGCCCCAACGGGGAAGACTCCGTGAGCATTGTCGGGAGGTCAGAGGTCATTGGCATCAGAGGGCGAAGAAAAGGATGAGGACCACGATCATGATGGTGACCAGCACGCCGATCGCACACCACTGTCTCCGACCTGAGGGACACAGCAGGGGAGCGCTTTAGATGCAACACACTCGGCCTGAGACTCCTTTCATTAATAATTCATATATTGATTGTTGTTTCTAAGGGGAAGCTTTCAGGGATCACTGCGCACCGAAGTGCAAGAGTAGAGAGAGAGAAAGAAATGAAAGCAGCATCGAAGTTTTCACCTAACTTTTGGCAAAAAAAAAAAAGGGAATTTCCTCAAAGAAAAATAAAAGTTGTCTACATTCAGTGAGTTCAGACATGTGGAAACAGGGCAGTGTTTAATTACACAACAGGGACATCTGATGGTTTGGATGTTGTGTGTAATTATACTGTGATAACATTTCTAAACTCAAGGTTCACTTGAAGCTGGTGTGATTATCCACGGATCAACAAATTCATTCCACCAGAAATAAAAAGTATCAGCTTCAGCAAAAGTGAGTGTGGAGATAACTGTGTTGAAGCTGGACATATTGTGCATTACAAGTGGAGTTTAAAACCATTAATAATTACCCTGAAACACGGTATCATTGATTTGGTAGCGTGTTTCGCTTTGTGCACAGTTCTGCTTCTGGTTGGTTTAAAGACTCACCAGGTCAATGTGCTAAAAGTTTGGAAATGACCCTTTCCATGGTCCACACTTTCAAGAGTTTTGCCAACTTGTTTGTGTCAAAAGCCAGCAGCAGTTACATTTAACATTTAATTCTGTGTGTGTGTGTGTGTGTGTGTAAGCTTACTGCTGGTCATGTGGGACACCTTCTCCAGCTTCTTCAGGACGGAGTCCATGCGGGACGACGTCTGGTCCATCTCGTCTCCAAAATCCCCCAACATACTGAACAAGAGACGCACACAGTCACTTAGGGAAAGCGTCCTGCATCATAAATCAACCGTTGTGATCAAGCATTTGTATCCTTGGCTGATGCAGACATTTACAGCTCTACAGGATAGTATGAGACGTGAAGGGAAATGTGGTCTGGGCGTCTGAATGATGTAGAAAATCACATCTAAACTTCTTAGTTTGTCCTGAAGGTGGTGCTAGAGGAAAGTTGGAGGGGTCATCAAAATCAAATTGCTTTAAAGACGATGGGGTCTGCAGGTAGCGAGGCAAAAAGGTCCGGAAATTATATTTGCGCAACACTTCTGTGAGTCACTGTTTTCTGATGATTAAAAGGGGATTTTGCATACGCTGCTGTGACGGTGTGCGCCCCCTGCTCTGCCCCGTGTGTTTAGTCATGGTTGTTGTTCACTGACAGCTGATGTGAAACGAGTGGAGAGAAAATTATGTTACAATAAGCAAAAAAAATAATTAATCATTCTCGTCCTACTTCCTGAAGACGTGTACCTGACATGACGCTCAGCCTTCTGTTGACTAAACAAGTCCAGATCCTGGACTTGTTTATTCACAGCTAGTCACAGATATAGGACCATTTAGACCAAATAAACTAACTTAGAACTAATTATCCTTGAGTTTCTATCTCCACCGCTGATGTCTGGAGAGTTATTTATTTAACGTATCAGGAAATAGTGAAAAATCACAGATCACAACTGAGAGGCTGGAGGCCAGAGAACAACTGTACACTCACACAGCCTGCTCGTCCAGCTCGTCCCCGATGCGTCCCGACATGTCTTTGAGGACTCTGATGCTGCCCGACACCAACTCCAGCTGCTCATCCTGCTCCTCCATGATCAGCTACACACACACACACACACACACACACACACTTACTCTTTATCTTCAGAAAGTTCCTAAAGATATTTCAATGTTATTTCTGATGTACTGTTTATTTCCACCTCTAAACATTGGAATGATACTCAACGAGCAGAAATTTGCTCTTTTATAAATAAATCAAAAGATGTGATCAAGCATGTTTTTTTTTTTTTTTCTCAATTCCTGCGAAAGCCTCAACCTGACACAGGATGTGTGAAGACATAGTTTCATCATTCAACACCACAGGAAATAAAAACCAACAGCTTGTAGTTGCTGACACTGAAAATAAACTTTACACACACATTTAATCCCCTTTCACTTCATTCCCAGCGTGATACTTTGATAAAGATCTCGTCTAGCTCATCTCTATAAAAGGACTGCAGCGGGAATCCTACACTCTGCTCAGTTTCTATTCTTGTGTGCAATGTGATCCTGTGATTGAATCTTCCTCCTCATCTGTCAACATAACCTAATAAAAACAAACATTACAACATTGCCGAGCTTCAGTCAGACAGTTAGGAAGCTCTCATATGGGAGTTTGTATGAAGTCTCATTTTACACTGAATCACATGTATCACTGCAGAAAAGTCACAACACAATTTCGAAAGTTTGAAGATGCTTTTTCCTTTCCTCCATTTCCACTCCCTTGTTCCCCTCTTCCTTTCATCCTTAATCCGACCCTACTTCTTTCTTTTTTCCTTCATTCTCTCCCTTCCTTTTGCCTCCTAAGACTCATTTTATTCTTCTACCCTAATCTTTTTGTAATATCTTCTGCTGTTCCATTCATCTCTTTACCTGTTGTTGCTCCTGTTGCTCCTGGATGTATCTGGAGTTTGCAGACACCATGTGAGCCTCCAGTCCTGTTGACCTGTCCTGGCCTGTTGAAGTCAGCAGAGCCTGGACAAATACAAATACAAATACACACACACACACACACACACACACACACACACACACACGGAAAAAGAAATGTGTGTGTGTTATATTCTAGTAGTTGTAAAAGTAGGCCTATGGTTGGAACAATGTGAGTTTGAGCTTTACAGCAGCTATTGACTGCAACACTGTCCGAATCACAAGCTGCTGCCTTTGTTTATTTGTATGAGATTGAAATGTGTCAGAGCGACCTGTCAACACACAGCTGCAGTGTGAAACACAAGTTAAAATAAGCTTTGACTGAATCAGTCAAGCTGTCAAAAACTATGAGCTGACTTGAAACGAAGATAAAGTATTTTGAAATGACTGGTTACTCCAAACTGCCTACAGTCTACTCATTACAATTAAATCTAAGCATGTTTACACTCTACCGTTACCATACTAACATTATATTGTAACTAAAGCTGAAGTAAAGTTGTCTGATAACAATGCTGAGCCCAAGATGTCCTAACATGGCCACCGTACACATGACATTTTGGTTTCTGGCATGAAACAAAGACTGTAGCCTCATGGGACTGTTGGTAATTCAAATGACCATTTGAAAGAATTAAAAATAAAATCTTCCTTTATTTAATTTTTTTTGTGCCTGTACTTGATAGTACACAGTAGGCTGTCAGGAAACCTGTGGAGAGGGGGACGACCTGCAGCAACAGAGATATTGCTGTTATGTGTCCACTAGGCCACCATGATGCCCCGAGTATCGTTTTGATACCGGTGCCAAAAGTTCAATTTCAGATTGGCACCGCATGAAGAAATTTCAGATGACACCTAGTTCTGTTGTCTATGAACATTTTCAAGTCACATTTCTGCGAGTTACATAAGTCGGACCATGTAACTCTAATGTATGTATGTAAGTATTGTGTTTGTACTCTTTGTGTGTGTTTAAACGTCCACCAACCTGTCTGTTCTTCTTCTCTGCCTGTGCCACAGCAGAAGGGCTGGACAACTGATCCTTCATCTCCTGCGCGCGCACACGCGCACACACACACACACACACACACACACACACACACACAAGAAAACAATCATCAACTCTCGCTCCACAATGTTTCACAAATCAAAGCAAAGATCACTTTAAAACCGTGGCTCAGTGCGGAGAGCTTTATTAATGAGATTTTCTGCTGCTGTTCCAGAATCGCAGGCCGGCAAATCAAAATGTCAGTTTTTTTTTTCCTCAGATGACTCAATTCTCTTCAGGTCTATTTTAAGGACGGTACCTTTGTCTGCAAGACTCGTGTGTTAGAAACTGACTCATATTTTCCATTGTGCCTACAGCGTGGGCATCGATTCCATTCAGTGGAGGCAGGAGCTTAACAGCTGCGGTGCAGGTAAAGGAGCTGACAGGTATGGATGGATAATCAATTACATGTCTCCTCTCAAGAAGAACGCAGTGAAAACACACAAGTTACTCTGTGCTTTAGTTGTGGGAGCTGCTGCTTTGGCTGATGTTTGACTTTGCCTGACCTGTACTGTCTGCGTGCTTTATTAGAAACACTTTAGTTGCCAAAACACAACAGAAGCCTTCCAGGGAATGTTTGTGTAACTGTCTCTCCTCCAACACGGCCACTTGTAGCCACTGGTAACACCTTTCAAAATAAAACATATACGTTCTGTGCAGAGGTAAAACTCGTATATAAATATCGGATGATTAGACAACAGTTAAGCTGCTTTGGTTGGTATATTTCTTACACAGTATGAACACATAACAACCATTTGTTTTGACAATAATAACTGTCGTACAGACTGTACTGACTCTTACAACATGGCGGGAATAGAGGCGATCTCAACACGCTGGCTGTGTCCACACTTATGAATCACTGTCATTTTACACCATCACTGTGGTGTAGTGTCGCACGACTGCAGAAAGTAGCGTACATTTAACTGTACATTCAGAACTCAGTCACTAATAAAATGGTGGACAGTGAATTTAGTGCACTATATTGGATATAGGTAGTGGTTTTGGACACAGCCACTGATTGTACAGGTTAGGGTGGGAGAAGTGGATAAAAGCTTTAATCATGTATGGATCTTTATACAAAAATAGTAATGTACATCACAATATAGTACATTTTCCATTTAGAAATAGTATAGATAAAATGCACACGAAACTATTCATCTCTTTCACAAATATTCATAGAACACAATTCTAACACACACACACAAAAGAACAAACAAAGACATGGCAGAAAAATCACAACAAAAAAAAAACAATTTGAGTTGATGGAAGTTTACCTGGACGGATGTCCTGGTTCGCTCCACAAAGTCTCGCCTCTCCTGAAGTTCATTGTCACCCAGTTTGAACTTCCCCGGGTTCGACTCCACGATATCTGAGCCAGTTAAGAAACCAACGAACACACCGACACGTCTGATGACCCTCCATGTACTTGCTGTTAAAACTCAGCATGCACTTATCAAAAACATGTTTTAGTGCATTTGTTAACAAGAGTTGTGTAGTGTTGATGAATATCCCCTTAAGTAATCTGACTACTTCTCTTTGTGATCCCTCCTCTGCCTGAAGATTCTGCTCTATTAAAAATAGTATTTTCTGACATTTTCCGAACTACAGAGAAGGTCTTTTTTGTATTTCTGATCTTTGGTTGTAGTCGTTAAAAGGTTAACACATCTCCTAAATAAATGGAAAGATAGAGGGAGGAGAGGGTGACTGAGTGACACAAAGCATCGGTTTGTTTTAAAAATAGTGACAGTCATGTGAAGATCAGGGTTGTGAGGATGAAATATGAGATTTGTTTTCCTGTTTAAAAGGATACTGATGGTTTCACTGAGGTCCTCCAGGTCCCAGTCTATGGCCCTCAGACAGTTCCTCAGTTCATTGGTGCTCCAGTCCAGCTCATCACGACTTACCTGAGACCACAGAAACCAACAGACACTCGCTCACTATACATACGGGATAACATCGGAGACGTGGGTGGTGATTCAGGGGTCTGACATCAGGCTATGAGCTTTGCAGACACAGTCAAACCACATCAAGATGCATGCTGTCAGAACTGGGTGGCATGTAGGACTTGAGCCATGGTAGCAATGACGGTAAAAATACTATATTTACAAAATATAGATTTAAAGAAGCAGCTGCAACACCGACAACATGATTAAGGATTTGTTGCTTATGCACACCATTACATTACAGGAATGCTGTGTTTTTAATAGCTTACAGGTGAATGTAAGACACACAGTTTAAAATCTGAAATCTGATTTTAAACTAAACTAATGCTACAACTAGTATAGGAAATCCTTTCAGTGCAGTAGGTGGTTTGTATGCAGCTGCAGGTACACACTTCAAAAGGCTGTTTGAGTTTGGGAGATTTAATGTGATGAACAGTATGCAGAGTTGTCTTCAGTCCTTCACTTCGTTCACAGCAGCGTTTGCATGTGAATACATGCATGAATGTAGATTAAAGATTATCCAAAATGCAATTAGAATGAATTCACAACTGGATTCAGATGTTTCCCACTTGTGACCCTGATGTACATTTATACTGAGGCTGACCTATTTGGTGGCCAAGAGACCTCAAAGCACTGCAGTCTGATAAAGCATAAACGAGCAGATATAACACAAGCAAGTAAAAGATCTTCACCACTTTGACAATGAATACATCGCATTAGGAAAACATGCAAACAAATAAAACACAAGCAAATTAAGAAACACATTAACCAATCTGACGACACATATGTTGTATAAAGAAACACTGCAACTTCTGCTGCTTTTTACACACCTTTGATGAGTTGTGTTCATCAGTTTTTGGAGTTTCTCAGAAACATTTGTTGTGTTGGGAACAATTTGCAATGCTTTTATATTTGCAGCATGTTTACTTGAGCGGTGTGTGTTGTCAAGGTGGTGATTGTGTCTCCCTGTTCCCTTTGCTTTCATTTATTTGATGTATGTGTGTTGATCTTTCTTGGGCACTACAGTATCACTATCCTGCCCTCTGGTTTAGGGTGTGTCAGTGAGTGAAGTCAGTCAGGACAGTTTGAGGACAGGGGATTTCTGCAGTGATTGTGTCGGGGTGGTAAAGGGCTGCTCACCTGTGTCCCATCCTGCAACAGTTCCTCCCATCTATCAAACAGGCCCCGAGCACGGGAGAGGGCCTTCTGCACCTCCCTGGACACACAGAGAGAGGGAGAGAGAAAACATTAACAGCCGGCTCCTTGACCTCACCCTTCAGCCACCTGGCTGTCTTTCAGCCTCAGCTCTGCAGCGACGCCCCTCGTTTAACCAAAACAAACACACAATCTGCATTTCGCATCCTTCTCTAACTTCGCAGCGCCGTGCAAACTGCCTGCCGGCGGACTCCCGGAGGTGCCCAGGTGTTTTTGTCAGTGACAGCCAGACGAAAACAACAATTTAACCTCAGAGGAACCGACTCGTGTCGGTCCAAACAAACATCAGCACCTCGATGCTACCTGGCTGCGGCTAACCGAGGAGCTAACTTCGCTAATGTAACTTTGCCTTCAAGTAAAAACACCGACACGTTGTCGAGTTAAGCTTTAAACGTGTAAATGATGGAATAAGCTCGAGGTAACGCAGAGTTTTAGGTCTTAATTTGTACATTTCTTACCCCTTCACAACGAAAAACGGGTCTTCTGTCGACATGACGCCTTCTTCCGCTTTACTGCCAGCGCATGCGCACTTCGGCTCTATCAGCTGTGTGACGTTATTCAGTTATTTTAATATTATACTCAGTCCTGCTGATGTGTGACACTTGACCTATAGAAACACCAGCACCGAGTACTGACTGCCTGCATTATACAACTGCATTTAATGTCTTTCCCATTCCAGCTTGCAAAAACTGGGGTAAAAAAGTAGTTCTACTTCCGCATCAAATCAATCAAATCTAGTAAAATAACTGTGTTTTGATGTCGGGCTGCAGATGGGTAAAGTGGCTGTTTCAGCATTACAAAAAAAACCAAAAAAAAAACAAAGAGAAACGGTAGGGGAAACTTGCAGGGAGTTTGGAGAAAAGGGGGCTTGTCAGGACAGAAGAGGAGTTACTGGTAAACATCTGTATGAGATTAGTTGCCATGGTAACGTGTATGAAATCACTGTAAAGAGAGTAAAGAGGTTCAAACAGACAGAAAGCAATGGACTGCATTTAACTGTTTGTATACACGTCGTCCAAACACTCAGAAAACCTAAAGTACACACTGTTCCTCATAGAATTAAACAGAAAACATCTACAGAAGGCCACAATTTCAAGAACGGGGCAAACTCCATCTGCCGATGAAGGTCGTGTGGTAGGATGAAAGGTCCGGAACAGCTACTAAAAGGACCTCGTGGTGAGACCGTTTTGTCAGATTGATGATGATTTTTAATTGTCGAAAAATATACATATTCTTACTGTCTTTGTTTGTAATGAGGCTAAATGGGTGTTGTTTACACTTCCGCTGTGGTTTACAAAGCTAATATAGTGTAAAATATTATAAAGTAGCCTAATATTTGGATGTGAAAGACCTAGAAAACAGTGGTTTGCCAGATAAATAAATAAAAACAATCAAATGGTTGGATGGATTTTGCTCAGTTATGGAGAATCATGGAGCAAACTCCATTATGAAGGCAGTGAGATGCAGCTGAAAGCTCTGGAAACTGCCTTTTTTCCCCACCAACTTGAACCATCAAGTTTCTCATAAGCAAGAAACCTGCTGATGAAACAGAACTCCTCCACAGTTCTAATTTGATCAGTTTGACAGTCAAAGGAAATGGAAATGTGACAGAGGCTGATGGATCCTTTGGTCAACAAAGAGCTCTCATTAAAAATGAATCAGTGAAGGATGAACATGGATGTGGATCAATGTGGAGTGTTGCTGGGGGGAGAAATTGCACGCTCAGCAAATCCTCCAGTGCTGTTCGCATGTTCTCCTTCCTGTCCCACCCATTTGTCTCTGTTCCTGTGGGGTTTTCTTTCAATCCCACCCTGTCCTGTCCAGCTCCTTCCTTCCTGTCTTCGTCCTGTTTCCTCCCCTCCCCTCCTCCTTCACTCCACTTCCTCCCTTCCTGTCCTGTGAAAATTCACAGCCAGCTATAAAGTCACTCTTGACACACACACACACACACACAATGAAAACAAAATCAAGTCTTCTTTGGTTTTAGTTTCATGACAGTACATGACAAAATTAAGAATGTGTTTCCCATTAATCCTGTCACTTCTTGACAGCAATGTTTTCTTCCGTCAGAGGTTTTGATGTAATTGATGAGTATTTATCCAGATCTAGACCTGCAAGAGTCTGAAAAGGCCCCACGTTAATTTCTCAGTTGGTTTGTGGTGATATGATATTAATATGAATAGTAGAGTAAATCTACCTGAGAATATGCACCACTTACTCACAATATTTACTTAAATAATAAGACATACAGCAACATTATTACCTGGCCTTGTGGCCTCGTCTTATAAAGAGGCCCTGTGTGGAAAATATAGTTTTAAGACCTTTGTATTCAGTTGTTATTCTACTTCCAAGTTACATAATTCTAATTAAATATTTTTGATTTAATGACCACAAACTAATTTCACACAGGGCAAAGTTGAGGTCAGGTGGTGGTCCAGCATAAGAGTGCTGTCTGCTGTGTACACTGGACATAACGGACACTTGAAGCTGACTGAATACATACTTAATGCATATACAGTGCACATCCATACATGATGATAATATCATGATGTATATATAATCTATTCTATATATATTGCATTGCATATGAAGCCCTGTACTTGTGTAAATGTGTGTTGTCAGATGTTTCTGCACCATCATCAGCTTGACAAATGATGAGTTAAATATTGAATTTCTGAGTCAGTGCAGGCCCACACAATACCTAAATGTTCTTATTAACTATTACACCGTGGCCTTGGAAAATCTGTGACTCTGATTAGCCTGAAGGTGTGGATTTAGTAACTCAGCAGTATAACTGGACCTGTGATGCAGGTGTTTGTTTGCAGTTCTGAGTTAATGTGCCAGCATTAATACCAAAATGTGGAAACAAACTGCAGGCTTACCACCTCATGCGCTCCAGTACAATCATAGAACACATGACTTGTCAAATATCAACTCTTACATCAGGCATGAAAGCAAACAAACAGTGTGACGTGATAATAAATAGGTCAGGTCAATGATATCGATACAGCCCCAAATCTCAATTTAGCCTCAAAGCACTTTACAATTTGTTCAGCATAAGATGGCCTTTATCATGAGAACTTCTGTTCAGATAAGAAAAAACTCCCGCAAAAAACCCTCAACCCTTTTACAAACTCAAAAATAGTTGCTTATCATTTTCCACTTGATTTATCTCTACTGCTCATCGACTGTCCAGCTCAGTCGAATGCAGATCTGCCTCAGTGGAAAGTCTGAGTCACTTTAAAACACTGTGATGAAGCAGGAAAATGTGCTGGAACAAAACAAAGTCTGAAGTGAACCGAGTCGCTCTGGCATAACAAAAGAAACTGGCTGAGAGTCAACAAGCAGGAGGAAACAGACAGAGAAGTGCTGAGTCTATAAATAGACACCCTGACCCATTCCCTTACGATGCCTTCAAGCGCTCCTTGTATGGATGGCCTATTTTCATCTTTGGAAGTCACGAGTACAACCTGGTGCTCAGTGAATTCAATCGAGAATAATGAAAAAAACATTGGTTGTTTTAAAAGTAGTTTCTTTTTGGTTTGCTGTTGTTTTCTTTTAGAGCTGAAGTTACACGGAGCTGCTTTGCAGGAGGAAGGGAAGTAAATGCACGTAATTACATTAATTGATGGTGAATGATGCCAGGATGCCACTGAACACAACAATAAACAAGAGGCTGTGCGTCATACATCTGCATCACAACTAAACAGGCCCATCCACTTTAACCACCAAGCTACACACAGCTGAATATCTTCTTAAACCTTTTAAAAACATTAAAACCTGATAAATTGTACAACTTAAGGTGGAGAGCTACTGCCAACCAGTGTCACATTTTTGTATGTGTCAGCATATTTGGCTAATTGGTTTCCAGTTATTTTCATATCATGTGAATATCTATTAGCAGACCTTATAGTTGCTTTAATTGATTTTTTTGGCAATTTGGGCGCAAGAATCTGTTACAACACTGACATACAGTATCATCCCCTTATTAAGATAATACTGAGCATTTATTCAGAGTTGTGTAGGGCAGCAACTAATGATTATTTTCATTTTTGATTAATCTGTTGATTATTTTTTGATAAATCAATAATCGCTTTGTCTGTAAAATGTCTGTAAAAAAGATTTTTTGATTATCTATAGGGTTGTTGATTAATTTTCTGTCGATCTCTTGATGTCTAGAGTCATTTTTCCTGGAAACGTGGTTGAAGAAAGCAAGCGAGATTGAACCAAAACAATAAAGTTGTGAGGTCACAGAACCAAAACAATGAGCTGAAAGATGCTAAAACTCTTAATTAATATAAACAGATTGATTAGAGCAGCTTAAAACTGCAAAACAATAATGCAACACTGACACCAAATAACTTTACTGTGATTGATTACACATCTCAAGCAAGAATCTGTTAACTGATTTTCAACCATGTGCCACGTGCAACTATTAAAAAAATACATCCCAAAATCTTAAAAATGCACAGCCTGCATTTGTAGTTAAGGAGTTTATAACATACACAGAGTGCCAGACGTTCCTAACAGAATAGATCATCCTCACCATTATAAAGCCTAATGTTAATTGTAGCAACAGTTTCCATGCATACTGTCTGTAAATGTCATAGTTGGCAACTAAATCATTTCCCAGTCCTACCAACCAGTGTTTATACTAAAGAAAAATACTGTAGGTCTGTGAAAAGGCAGGCCACACCCTCTGGTCTGCACACACACACACACACACATCGACGTGCACACACATACAGTCACACACTCCGCCGCCCATTTGGCCTCAGGCAGAGGCAGTGTAAGTATAATCACACATAACACTGTCACCATAGCGACCAGTCGGGTACAGGCCTGAAGTGAAGTCATGTGAGGTTGTTTTCTTTGCTTAAGAACCGCTTGGCTTATAGAATTACTCATCTAACATGCAATTTAAATGCAAACTGGGTTGTGATTTTGTCTGATTAAAACTTGCACCACATGCCAACATGTCAGTTTAAATCTAACAATTTCTCCTTTAATGCCAAATGTGATGAATGAATTCAGACGGTGAATGTAGACATGAATATTGGGCATAAATTATGCATAAACCTTTATATCCTTTGAAGTAGCCTGTGGCATGTAAAGCATGTTGACTGTATGCTTCTCTCATGGCCAAAATTACATTTTTGATTAAAGCTCAAGTATCTCTGATTTGACATTTATCTAACATATGCTTGTGAGGTTATAATCAGAGTTCATGTGTTTTTCTCAACAATAATCTTCATTGTTTCATTTTTAAACACCACTGTAGCCTGTCACTGTCAAATGAACTGCAACATCTTGGTATAATTGCTGCAAAGACATTTGGTATCCATTATAGTGTTAGTGTTTCTGATGCCATGTTCACGTCATGTGGGAAGGAAAAGTAGCGATGGGAAAGGTTTCCATGGTTACAGCTTGCATGTTTTTTCAGCATCAGATCTCAGGGCGGTGACTGCCAGTGTTACTGATAACAAGTGCAATTTGCACACTGAATGAAAGAATCCAGCACTGAGTTACAATTGTATGACAGGAGTTATGAAATGGCATTATTGATCAAAATGACATAATTTTAGTTGCCTTATATTATGCAATTTGGCTGATTTAAGTCCTCTGTGTTTTCAAAATTCCTCACCCTAATTTCCACCTGGATAGCATCATGATAGATATTTATTAGGCTTACAAGTAAAAAGAAATGCAGATGTGGTTACTTCCAGACTTCCACATGTTGCATGGGTGATGTGTAAACCATCACTCACTTTGATTGGTGTCTCTTTGCTATTTTGTTTTAATATTTTTTAATAACAATAACCTTTTTGATCTGCAGAAGGGAGATTTAGCATTACAGCAGCGCAAATAACCGACCAGATAAAGATGAGAAGTAGTTCTCAACAGGAAAAAGATAAGTGGAAAAAATACATAAGTTAATTTTATATGGTATGGCATTTGGTTTTTAACATCTGGCCAGGTCCAACATTTGCATTTCACCCCCTGAATGAACAATGAGCATCAATGAGCTCAAATAGTTGATTGAAATAAGAAATGAATAACAAATAAATAAAAGTAAGGTTTCCCCTGGACCTGTGTGCAGAAATGAAAGAATGTGCAAAACCAATATTGCAATTATTATTCTCATGTTTCTATGTTAATTTAAACGTGATCATGACTCATTGTATTTGAAATATTTCCTATTATTAAAAGAATAGTCAAAAGCTTTGTCTGACTGCAGGATGTGCACCCTTCTTTGATTGTCGATTGAGATTATGAGATTTCTGACGACACTTGAACGCATCCTCCTCTGCGGACTGACAGCCGCGTGCCGTTTGACCTCAGCCGCGCCGCTGCTTAGTAACCTCATCCACACCGGGGACGACTCCATATATGGTGCAGAGATGACGCAACCACCGCTGCGCCCGGGTGCAGGGGGGGGGGGGGGGGGTGTGCGGGGGGGGGCGGCGGCTGCGGTTTGCGCGTTCGCGTCATGGCTTTTCCGAAGTGCGCGTCCCCACGGGGCTTTACTACCGGATGGGCCATATATGGAGGCTGGGAGCGCGAGTGAGTGACGTGGTGTGTGTGTGTGTGAGTGTGTGTGGTGTGTGTGTGTGTGTGTGTGTGTGTGTGTGTGAGAGAGAGAGAGAAGAAACTCCCGAGAAACTGGAGACACGTTTCCTTCTCCCACGTAAATGCTTGGAACTGCTGGCTGGGTTTTTTGGCGTGTCTTTTTTTTTTTCCCTCACCAGAATGTAAACACTGAATGACACAATCTGTCGTTTCTCTCGTTACTGTCGATCTTTAATAACACTTCCTCATACATTGCGCAGCGAGTCTGTCAAACACTTCCTCATGTTGTTGTATCTCAGGACAGAAATGGAACTTTATTGTATAAAATATTTCATATTAAACTTGCTTTTATCAAATCGATTCAATTATCCTAAATAAACATTACCATACAATATATAATTTTTAACAGGTTATCACTATTAGATACTATAAGGTTTCTGTGAAACAGCTGTATATATCCTGTATATATGTGCTATAAATGATATTTGCCTGCCTGCTTGTTTATAATAATCTTGATTTATGCGTTATTTCCTGGTAATAGAGACATTTACAGTATTTGTGTATAAGAAGAGGCGTCTATCAAAAACCATTGAATCCCAATAACAGGAAACAAAACCTCTTCCTTTATGTTGATAAGGAAGCTCACGAGACCAGGCTGAAATAATGGAAGAGACAATAATAAAAGACAGAATTGAACCTTTCAGAATGGCTGCTACTAAATGAGACTTTTATAATGGGCTGTAGTGGTGAGAAATGACTCTCAGCTGAAGCATGAATCCAAAGGATAAAACAGATCAACTGTGAGAAAACCCGGTAGACGGAACAGATGGTGTGTGTGTGGTGTGTGTGAAGTGTGTGTGTGGTGTGTGTGATGTGTGTGTGTGGTGTGTGTGGTGTGTGTGTGTGTGTGTGTCTTCGCTGCAGCTACAGCAGGTGTGGGCGGCGCCTGTTTGTCACTTACTGAGGACTGAAGTCCACGTTACGTCAAAGAGGAAATAAAACGCCACCCTGCTACTCCGCACACTCTCATTTCTCTGAGTACAACGACCGGTGAGCGGCTGAAGTCCGACCCGAGACAGATCACAAACCAGAAACTAAAGTCTAACTCAGGACAGCTAAAGCTCGTCTTTGGTAAAAGTGCCAAAACAGCCGTGCGTAATTACGCATAAAAACATGACAATGAGTGCCACGACCGCCATGGAAGTGAACGCCGAAGCCCGACGGATCCTCGCCGTGTCGATAAGCAAGCTGTACGCCTCCAGGACCCAGAGAGGCGGACTGAGACTCCACCGGAGCCTCCTGCTCTCCATGGTCATGAGGTCTGCCCGGGACATCTACCACTCCTCCCGGGAGAGCGAGGAGCCGAGCGGCGCGCAGCCAACGCCGGAGGAGCCGATGGACACCGGCTCCAACCCGGGGGAACAATCCGGGCTGCCCGAGGCTCAGCCTGAGCTCCAGCCGGCTCTGAGCTCAGCCGAGCCGCCCCCAGAGGAGCCGGACAGCGGGGAGGAGGACTGTGATGGTGAAACAACAGAGGACAAAGAGAACTTGAGCCCTGCGAAGCAGTCCAGGAAACGCCGGGGCAAGGCGTCGGCGGCGCCCGACTTCCTTCCCAGCAAGAGGGCGAGGCTGGAGCCCGGGGAGGAGAGGTATGCGGCCCCGCTGGGCAGCTGTCGCGCCGGGGCCGGGGAGTCCCTGGCTGCCTTGTCTCTAAATCGGGTTATACCTGCCTTCTGAACAGATGGAGGGAGAAAATAACCTCCAATGAGACTTTGGAGCGGAGTGATTCTCAACTCCTCGTTAACCTACAAGGGCGGAGTGATCCCGAGGAGCTGACCTACATACGGCGGTCCCGGGACAAAGGGATTACCGGGTCCACGGTGCCAGCTCTCCGGTCGGTCGGAGTGTGCCTGCCGGGCTGGTAAAGCCCCTGCAGAGGTCAACAAGCAGGGACGGAGGAGAAACTGAACCAGGCCAAGGGGAGCTACAGGCCGGAAAGTTGGAGGAAGAAACCGAAGGGGAACTGGCTGTGTTGCTTTTTGTTTCCCGGTGATTCACCTTCAGTAAGATGTGTCCAAACAAGTGACTGCTGCTGACTCAAAGTGTGTGTATGTCTGAATCAGCACAGAGTGAAGTGAGTCAGTCTGAGAAGACATGCAGTGGTAAACGGCTGACCTCAGAACAGCACACACACACACACACACACACACACACACACACACACACACAACCAGGACTTCAGGGAATTTCCTGCTTTGTATACCGGGATATCAGACTCTAACACTGAAAGAGGAAGGACAGTTGAGGCGAACTCTCTGCCACACACACACACACACACACACATTCAACTGCTGCTTTGGACTTCGATAAATCAATACTACTGCTTAGGGTTGGTCCTATAAACTGTGTTCACATGGTGCTTTGACAAAAAAAACAAAAAACAAGACAGGCTGTCCATATGGTGTTGGAAGCCCAGTAATCTAAACTTTCTGTGTTGTTGTGTCACTGAAATGTTCTTGTTCACGCCTGACCTGTGAAAACATAACCTTACCTCACATTCCAAGCTGCTTTTTTATTTGTACGATTGAATTCATGTTGTAAATATTTGTAATAAAGACGTTGAAATGGTACGCAGTGGTTCTGCTGTCTTTGTTCTGAGGTTATTTAAGGTTTAGGTGGTGTCACACACACACACACACCCCTCCACATCTTATTTCCAAATTAAAGGGAAATTGGTCTATATTAGGCCACAGTTCACAGGGTCAATCCCTACATAAGAGGGAGGAGGCTGGTACAACCCAGCGCCAGTCTGGTTTGCCGCCACTAATCTCGTGCTTACAGTAAGACACACACACACACACACACACACACACATTCAAACAAACACACTCACTCTCTCACACACACACACACACACGAGCAGCTTCCAGGGTCGTACCATTTCCTGTGGATTATGACAGTATTCTGAATCACATCCTTCCTTCCCAACATGACCTGACACCGATTCAAAGAGGGATAATAAAAGAGTTACGCAACGTCACCGCAGCAGCTGGGGCCGAACACCAGCGCTGAATAATACACAGAGCAGCAGGTAGTGTTTACAGCCCCAGGGCCTCTTCGTCATCGACATCATCAGCAGCAGCAGCAGCTTTCTGCCAGATGACTTGAAGCTAACTACACCCTGAAACTCAGAGATGGCGGTGATGTCGAGCTGGTTGTTCTGGTTGCTCAGGTTTTCCTTTTTGTTTATAAAAACCCTGTCACCATCATCATCCTCCTCTTCACATCTTCTTTCCCACATATTAAAGCAGCATCTGAGTCAAGAAGAGGAGAGGATGATAAATTTCTGAGGAATGATGATGATTTCACGCCTAAAACGGTCATGTCATGAAAGTGTTTCTTTAGTTTCCGTAAAAGGATCATTTTAGTTTTATAACAACTTGGTTCTTATTTTTGTGGTTTTGATGATCATTTCTGTCATTTATGATAAACATTGTACCCACCAAACTAACAGCTGGGATCTGGGAACAGGCAGGATTTTGTACAACACAGTCTGACAAGGCAAGGAACGAGCGCTCAGAACACCAGCCAGGTTGTAAAAAAAAAGCCACCTGTATGTTTACACGCTGCAAAAAAACCCTTTAATCATTTAATATGATGTATTTCCTGTTGACAAGAGCCGGCAGTGGGGAAATCCATAGGCCATCAGATAAGGGGAGTTGTTGAATGATAGTGTGACATTTTAGTTTCACTTATAGTATAGCATGAGGTCACCACTGAAGATAAACACATTTCCTGGAGTTCCAATGACCATGTCATGGTATCGTTCAACCACACATTGTTCAGCCGGGGGATGTTAGCCCTACATTTCTGAATCCTCACTTTCTTTTTCTTCCCCTTTGAGCTATTTTCACCAACTTTATCATCATCATCATCATCGTCCTTTAAAAGGAAGCTTCATTTTTGACTTTGGAAATAGCAGTTTGGCAAAGTAATAACAACTCAAGGTCCACTTGCCAGCCAACGCGGACAAAAAGTCCTATAAAAGCTCATCATAACAACTACTGAGCTCATGTGTCAAAAGAACATCTCCACGGCAACCGAGCAATCGCTGTCCACTGATAAGCCTGTGTGATAAGATTTGACACCAGTGGAAAAAGCTGCGTCAGTGGACTTTAATTATGTTTTTTATTTTTAATCATCGTCACCCTTGTCTTTAAATAAAAGGAGAATCGTTTAATCTATGAAACGTCAAAAAAAAAAAAAAAACTGTGGAAAAATGCTCATTACGAAAAGCACAAAATGATCCAGACCCCAAAGATAGTCAATTTACAATGACACAAAAACAAGCAGCGAGTCCTCTCACTTGAGAAGCTGAAACCAGAGGATGTTTCTACAATTTGTTCTTGAAAAATATCTGGAATGATAAATTGATTCTCAAAATGGTTGCCAGTTTCAGTCGATCAACTAATCATTTATCAGCATCGTCATCATCATCTTTTTCTTGCCCCTAAGCATAATTTTCACCGTGTTTTTCTTCCTTTTTAAGCCATTTCCTCATTTTTTTGTCCACTTTGTAAGTCTTTGTGGCGAGAGTTGTGAGAAGTTCCTCCAATGAGTGATTTTTGCCTTTATTTGAAGGAGTTTCAGAGGCCCGGGGAGGTCAAAGTATGCAGCATTTCGCAAGAAAAAAAGCAACAAATTTGAGATTTTTTTAAAAATTATTATTTTCTTTTTTCTTGTGCCTTAAATTTCTTCTGGCGAGCCCAAAAACCCCAAATCAAAATTTGCTTCACTGGGCTTTTATGTGTCATGGGGGATTCCTTCTTCCTGGTTGGGAATCGCTGATGTAGAAACTTCATGTTTTCGTTATGACACGTACAATCCCTAATGTTGTTTTCATATATCAGCTTGCATTATCACACCGTGAGTGTTAATGCCAACTTACAGCCGCACAGCATACACATAAACCCCCAGATAAGAGTTTTATCACGGTGACCCTGATCTGCCTCCAACGTCACCAGCTTAACATGAAGAAATCTGGGTCATATTGGGAGTTAACACTTAATTATTTTATTTTTTTCATGTATAAATCCTTCTTTAGGCAACAACAATTATTCAGATAGAGAGGATTCCAGCCTGGTTTGTATGTTTATCATTTGGAAAACAAGGACTTAAGTCAGGTAGTGTCTTTCAAAAGGCACCATAATTGGTTTTACTAACAAAGACGATGCCACTTATATATGCAAATTGGTTGAGTGAAGTGACATATTATTAGAGGTATGAGTGAGGGGCAGATGGAGTGAGCCAAACGAAATTGAGGGCTGAGGATGAGTGAAGCAAGAGTGGCGTGAGGATGAATGATGGCTGTAGGCGGGAAAATGTCGTGATGAAGAATCCGGGGAGTGAAAAGTGATGAAGTATCGTAGCTTCATCGCCACCTGTGTTCACACGATTAGAGAGGAGGAAGCGAGGCAAGAGAAAGAAAAAGAAAGAAAAGGAAGTTGGGTGGAGGGATGTGAGAACTGAGACAAAATGAGAGGAAATGGGGTTACAAGTTGAGACAGGAAACTGAATGAGAAAGAGGCGTGGTCTTTGCTCCTCAACATAGTCATAATAACTCACTTTTGATTTGTCAAAATGTCATGTTAATGAGCCACGTGAACACTTGAGACTTTGAGCAGAGGCGGTAAAGTCAGCTTTGCATGGCCGAAAAAATCTCTCTTCGATTGATTCATCACAGAGTCATTGACATGAATCATCATCTTTCTCATATTTGGATCGATGGTGGAGCGAAGACGTAGCAATCGTGGGTATCGTCCTGTTTAAACTACACCCCATTTTCTTTTCAAGGACTTTTGTGAGGCTCAGATGTGTCGCATTCACGCTCCACATGCTTTGGATCGATTGCATCTACGACTTAACTGCTCAGAAGAGATTCAAAGCGGAGCTCCAGAGGCTGTTTGTGTGGAAGCTGCATCCACAGACGCGGTACACAATGTTCCACACAGCCACTTAAATAAGAAAAACAGCTTGTCATGGGAAAGTACATGTGCTCAAACAGTATTATAAACATCTTTTTTAAAGGGACTCATTCTGGCTCAATTTTACTATATTAGAAAATAGCACGTGTTACTCAGGGACATGGTTTTATTGGTGTTATTATTTTGCATATCAATTAGCAGCCTTGTGCTCTTGCTGTTGTACTGAAAGGGGCCTTAATGGAGCCAGAGGTAAAAATCTTCCTTTCAAGTAAACCGATTTGTTCCTTTTATGTCAGTGTTTCGCAGCTTTACCGAGAAAAACTACTACTCTAATGTATTTTCCATTAAAAAACAATGTCTACAGCAAATAAGCAAGTTGGACACGATGTCAGACCATTGATTCGCTGTTCTGTGTAACCGTCACTTGGTGTGTGAATGGACCGTTAAGTGACAGTGCTGGATTACAGTTACTACCACTGTATAATACTGTTATTGTCCTTGTACTATTGTAAGAATGCTGTTTTTAGTTATTTTGGCCTTTGTCTGTCAAGAGGACTAAGACAGGCATACTTGCGGCTCTGTGATGCTGTTCTTAGGCACAGTCTTGTTAAATGTTAATGTCAGCATGCTCACAATGACAATGCCAACATGCCAATAGCAGGTATAATGGTTACTGTGAAAAGATATATCAAGCTTTGGATACACAGACAACACTTGTCAGTAAGATCAGTTTATTGTTGTTATTTTTGGTCCTTTGATGTGTGTTTTAACAATAAGAAAAATATAAAATATCAGTAGCCTTATCCTTTAAAATGTAGTGGAGTAAAAATACACCTCTTACATTTTCTTCTGCACAAATGTTTTTTATTCAAAAAAATAGAAGCCCATGGTAGACACGTTTTCAGCGATGGATTCCCTGGACCAATCCTGCACTGTGACGACCATATATGTGGTAGTCTGATTAAGATGCAGAGTGCAGAGGCCAGACAGTCACAGTGACGTGGAGCTCTAACAGCTCAGAGCTAAAAAAAGAACAGCGCAGGAAATGTCTTCACACAGGATGCATGCATCGACCGCACTCCTGTGATGGAGGCAGATACACTGTGGGACCAATCAGGGTGAAGGAGTTGTGTGCAGATGTGCGGGGGCCATACAGGATCTTTGATCATGTATGTATGTATGTATGTATGTATGCACAATCTAATTAAAACCATAATATATTAATGGAATAATTATTTTCACAATAGCCACTAATGCACACAATAGAGAATTATAATGCGTAAAATGTGTGTCAAACATAACAAAATTAGGAATAATTCAGCCTCTCTTTATTTTATAATTATAACACAGGCCATCTTTATATAACAATTACCTGCAAACTGCAGTGAAGGAAGAAATGACTGTCGGTAGAGATAACATTTAACCACTAACATCAATAAAGATGTTTGTGTCTCTTATAACTGACATATTGGTCCTATGTGTTGACTGTAAGGGTGTAAAAAGCCTGAGTGGAAATGCCCAAAATGTAAAAAAAAACTTAATTAGAGGTAATATCGCAAAAAACGCTTTCTACGCTTGGCTGAGAAGGAAAAGTTGGTGTATCGACACAATCAAAATGCAACAAAGTGTAATGGAAAGACACTTGGCAAATTAAATCATGATGTAATAATGCTGTCTCTTATTGTTCCCTCTTCTTCTGCAATGGTTTAAGGACACCTGACTGGAGAATTAGCGCCACCTGCTGTTTATCTCGCTGCACTGCATATTCGCATAATGCTAGTGGATGGATCTATATCTATATATATATTAAGCAATAATTAAAAATACATAACCTTCCCCCTTTTCTTCCCCAAACAACTTTCATACAGTCCCTGAATAATGACCATAAATATATTTAGTGTGATTATCGCTTTATGTATTTTTGTCTGTTCATTTATGGATATAAAAATAAATAAAAAATTAACATTTTTGTAATTACCTGGCAAACAATGGTACAGGAGTTGATATTTGGCACAATATATCAGCCTCCAAAGCCCATACTGATCAAACAGAAGTGTTTGTGTGAACAGGAAGTAATGCTCTGTTGAAATTTGGTTTAGAAGTCACATGTGTTTCTCTGGAAATGAAGAGGAAGTAATTATGTGTTGTAGCTCTCTCTCTCTCTCTCTCTCTGTGTGAGTGTGTGTGTGAGTGTGTGTGTGTGTGTGTGTGTGTGTGTGTGATGATCACATGGCAAAAAGCTGTGAACACATGACCTCATGCCTCTCACAGCACTGACTGTGTGACTGACAGAGACGTTTCAGCAGAGACCTGACTAACTGTGAATGTGTGTGTGTGTGTGTGTGTGTGTGTGTGGATGTGTGTCTGGCAGAGACAGGAAGTGATGCGTTGATGCCGGCGGGCGACAGAACGTGTAGGAGGAGTCTATTTTAAGACTCAGCTGCAGGAGGACAGAGCACTCCGATACATCTGGCCTTGTACGACTCTGTGTGTGAGTGTGTGTGTGTGTGTGTGTTTGTGGATGTGTGGGTGTGTGTGTGTGTTCATGATGCAGTGGGCGGGCTAATGGCCAGAGGCGATGCTTTTAGTGTTTTTAAATGTCCTTAAAGCCCACAGATAATAACATCTCTTCACAAAAATCAAATTAGTCCATCATTCTTCATATGTTTTTAGCCTCTTAAGGTGTCAGTTGAATGCCACCCAGAGTGTGTGTGTGTGTGTGAGGAGGCGAGAGACAGACAGACAGAAACGAGGAGGAAGGACAGATGTGAGGAGAAGGTGTTCAAGGAGAGGAATGAGAGAAATGGGGGAAGGGAAGAAGAAGGAAGGATGTCAATAAAACGTGACTACACAGGGAGGGGGAAGTGTAGGACACAGCAAAAGGTTGTGTGAGTGTGTGGGTGTGTGTCTTCCACAGCCCACATCAGTGACGTGGTGCCGGACGTAGACGGAGAGGAGGGGGAGGAGGAGGAGGAGGAGGAGGAGCTGAGGCAGTCTGAGGACAGTCAGCGAGGAGGTCCATTCAGGCAGATGTACTCGTCTGCAGGAAGGACTGAGGAAGATACAAGCTTAGTACGTTCTTTCACGTAGAGAGTGATTTTTTTAAAAACAACAACACAATGACCACATTCATCTAACCCTGAAAAATCCTGATGAAAGAAATCAAGCATCCATCAGGCTGTTTTAGCATTCAAAATCACCAGTTTTAAGGATGAAAAATAAAAAAATATGCTCCATTAAAAAGCATCTAACAGCATTTTTGGAGGGGTTAAATCAGGGTTTGAAGACTACTGCTGTCACACATTACTACCCAGAAACGTTGAACTTTGATATCTGTATTATTATAATCCATTACATTTACAGTCAATCAGATTATTGAAAGAGTATGTTATTTGATTTTATATTTAATAGTTTAAGCCATCAAAAATAAGACTTTGTGATTTTTGTTATAACGTTTCAGCGATTACCGTTCTGATTGTGCTTGTAAGTCAAGTGATATTATGTTTAATAGTAGATTTTTTGTATCACATTTTGCAAGTTAAATCCTATTGAATGTAATTGCGAGCTTCAGTGTTAGTTTTCCTTTGATCACAGTACTATGACATAATCCTCTTACATGTGACTGGGTGCCACTTGGTGTGTGACTAAACTGACACTACTGTAATGAATAACCATTATTATGATAAATAACTGTTAACGTCTTTGTTGTATGTCGGACAACTGTCAAAAATAAAAACAGCAATTTATGAAATCTGCAGTGACATTCTTTAAAAGTTGGACATGATACAAAAATCTCCTCGATGACGAGTTAAAGTCTTGATCCTATATAGAAAATATTGAAAAGACCAAAACTAACAATGCATGGATCCTACTGAACTAGTATTGCGTAGCAGATAGCGTTGCCAGATAACAAGTATTACCTGTGTATTTAAAGCCTGATATACTTTATTTGTCTGTGGCGAAGAGCTCCATTGTTCAATGGATGTTGCACTGGGTGACATGTTCCGTCATTACCATGAACACACACACACTTTAGCTTATTTCGACTCAATCACGCATACACTGTTCTGCTGCCATACTGTTAACACTCACTAGGGCACAAAATGTGTATTAATCCGCCACTGAAATTAGTCCCTAACAAATGCATTATCTACTCCTGTTACAGTAACGTTTGTGCCCAGCTATTTTAGGAAATGACTGACCCTGAAACAGAGAATCTATATATTTGTGACCTGTTTTAAAGTTTTTAGTCTTCAGTAGAAGGTGCTTGGTTAGGGACATTTGCACTCAGTGTTTAAAGCTGTAAACTCTCATAATAGGTAACTCTTTTCATAACCAGGCAACTAAAATGTAATTGTTTTAAACATTGCAAAGATCACAGTAGCTAGCCTGGCTCCGTCTGAAGGCAACAAAAGCTCCAACATCTCTAAAGCTCACTAATTAAGTTATAGGTTGTTTGTTTAATCGGCACAAAAACTGAAGTGTAAAAAATGAAAGCTGTCTTGTTAGCACTGTGAGGTTGCCAGGCAACC
The DNA here is from genome assembly GCA_031216445.1 of Lateolabrax maculatus. NCBI lineage: Eukaryota > Metazoa > Chordata > Actinopteri > Acropomatiformes > Lateolabracidae > Lateolabrax > Lateolabrax maculatus. Next base: position 4,135,069 of record CM062204.1, on the reverse strand, counting down.
AGTGCATATTTCACGGGTACCCATGAGAGTGATATCGGTCTTCTCATCTAACTATTGGCAAGAAAGCAAGTATTTTTCCGGAATGTTTTAACTTAACTGTGAAACTGTTATGATGTGTTAATGTGTGTGTAGCTGGGTGCAGGATCAATAAAGCAGACAGGAGGATGGGTAGAATGCATTCTCTCTGGTTTATTCAGGTTCTTTAGGAAGAGTTCTGTTTGAAATTACAAAATGCACTGGTAGAAACAGCAGAGATAGAGAAAGAAAACAGAGGGGGAGAGAGAGAGATGGTCAGAGAAAGAGAGAAAGAGAGAGGGAGAGAGAAAGAAGGGATTTCATAGCCGGAATAAACGGGAATAACATCACCAGATTCAGGTTCAGGCAGCTCTTTACTCTCAAAGGGATTGTTTTTCATCGAGGAAAAGTTTTTTCATTCCTTCTCCCCCTTTTTAAAATCATTTTTTCTTTTTTTGTAATGTTAGTTAAAGTGTTATCTATCCTTGTTCCCCCACGGTTTTTCCCCCGTGAAATAACTGGCAAATATAACAAACAAACATTCTTTGATTTCATCACCAAAGTCATTTCCATTTTTTATCAGGATGATTTTTTTTTTTTCATTTTTCTTTGTTTTTTTTTTTTTGGTCAGGTTTTTTGGAATTTTTTGTTTTTAAAAATAGAAGAAAAAAGAAACACATTGCTCTTAAAAACATCTATCTATATATATTTTTACATATATATACTTTTTTCTTTATATTTATTTTTTTTAATTCCTGAAGTTGACTTGTTACCCCACATAGTGGCATGCACATTGCACATGCAAATCTGTAATTAAATACTTCTCTTTTATCTTAAATTGCCATGTATGTTTATTTTTTTCTCTTTTTTCCCCAACTTGCTGAGTGAATCCTGTATGGTTTTCTACTGTGGCACTGGTTCGGTTTCTACTGGGTCAAGTGTCCGATGGTTTGCGTGGGGATGAAATGGATGGTTGGAAGTTGCTTCAGAGTTTCCCCAATACATCTCCGCACCGACAACACTTTTATTCCTCTGGTATTGGATCCTTATGCTTAACGCTTTGTAGCTTGTTTTTACCATTCGATAGTTTGTTTGACCTGGTTTGACCATTTCACCCACTGTCGCCCAAGCATCATATATAGGAATATAAAGGTTAAATTGTCATATTACTAATTGTAAAGTGACATCAAGTCAAATGTAGGGCAGAAAGAGGCAGAAATGTCCCTAATCTTTGGCTGAAGGTTTACGTGATTGGAATCAAATTTATTCTGACACCTTAAGCTTCACTTCTATCAAATGATTGAAGTTCAGTTTGGCCTGTGGGAACCTAAACCGATCAAGTACAAAAGCTAACTAAATAAAACGTGTCCACTTTTGCTGCGATGTGCCACTTTCTCTCGTTTGGTTCAAGGACCCCAAAATCCTCTCTAACTAATCATCAAGACAGAACAACAAATCGAATGTTTTAATGTTTCCACGGTCGGATAATAATCAACTCTGTGCTACAAAGGGTTAAAAAATAGATCCTGCTGATATTCTGATCTTGCGGCACCTCGAGATGTTTTGGCAGAGATCCGCCTCCAGCGCCGGGGACGCTGACGTCGAGACGCGAGGACAGATCTACTGGAAGCAACTGGTCTACAGTTGATGGTGATGGCAACAAATGGAGAGGAGAGAGAGCGAAGAGATAGATCGAAAAAAGAGAGAGGGACCTTGAGGGTTGCTATGGCGACACTGAGGAATCAATTTACTGCAAATCTGCACAGAGAAGTGCTGAGCCCGGCAAGTATCAGGGATAAAAAGGTATAATAACGTGCACAGAAATTAAAAAGTTATTCCTCACATTAATTAGTCCTGCTTTGAAATTAACAGTATTATCACGAAGCGGACACACGGGTTAGCTGCGAGTTTCAGTATCGAGGTGCACACAAATTACTGAACTTAATCCCTCAAAGGATTAATAAATATCACATTTAGTGCTTAAGTCCCATTGATGCTCTCAAACATTTTTCGATGCTACATCAGAAGTTGTTCGGTTGTTCCAGTAAACATCTAGCAGCTGCGGAACCAGAGTTGGTGTAGACCAAAACAGAGCTAAAAGGAGCGTGAACAATGGACTTTGATTCATCGGTTGGACACAAACACGAGACCAAATTAATGCCAGTGTTGCTCTGTGTCTGCTGGATGCATCAGGAGCGAACTGTCATCTAAGGTAACAGGTCTTTCAGGGTTTTGTTTTTCCCCGCCCCTCAGCAGTTAATTAGTGCAGATATTAACAGAGACTTCTGTATTTTATGGAATAACACATTGTTTCCGCTGGTTTGTCGGCCCACACATTAGCCCACACGGAACAAATTAATTAATCTGAGAGTACAAATGATCAATTCAAGAGAACTAATTAAATATTAATGTGCAGAAATCATAGAGAAATTCACCTCTAATACCTGCTGGGCTGCATAAAGAACTGATGACACACACACACACACAAACACACAGCACTGCAGACACAGTTCACAGACGAAACACACCCAGCATAAATTCATTCAACCTATGCAGCACACGCAGACATACAGCATGCCTGTCACAGTGAGTGATTATGGTGAAAGCTCAATCCCACCACCGTGTGTTTATGAGTGGTATTACAGGAGGAATGAGGAGAGCGAAAGATGAAATCAAAAGTGAAGATGCTGAAAAGAAAGAAATGAAACATGGCGAGACGAGATCAGAATTAATGAACATCAGATGAACACAATGAGTTTTTCAGAAAGTTTATGGATTATATACACAAGAATTACAGAGCCAAAATATACAAGAGACGGCACGGGAGAGGATGAGAGAGAGACATGACGTGATTATCCACTGACCCCCTCCACCCTCCACCTGTCCAGCTTGACTTAAGGATCCAAGAGGAAGGCGAGGAGTGGGTGAGGGAGGGAGGGGGATGAAGATGATGATGAGGACATTAAAATATTACTTGTGTGTGCTGTGATTGTCTCAAAGAGAGAAATCATCATGTCCCGTACAGTGTAAGGCACTGAGGGTTACCTACTGTAGGTGATGGTGTCAGGACTCGCACGCACACGCACACACACACACACACACACACACACACACACACACACACACACACACAGGATGATAAACCAACAAATACATGCCACTCACTTGTGCATCTTTTTCTTACACATACATACATACACACAATTAGTGCTGAAACAATTAGTTTATTAATTGATTAATCAACCCACAAAATAAAACTATAACAATATTGATAAATTGATCATTTAATCATCATTTAATAACTGAAAATGCCAAACAGTCTCTGGTTCCAGGAGGACCAACTACTTTAGTAGTGGTTAAATATCTTTTAAGCATATGTCATTTGTACTTTGCACCTAATTTAGTTTCTAGTTTTAATTATTTTACAAGAAATATTACGTATATTGAGCATCTTGGGGTCAAATATTTCCTTCAGGAAGAAATTCAATCTTATCTTCTGATCTGATCAAGTTTCTTATGATATTAACATTTTAAAAATGTGCATGAGTTTAGCCCAACAGCTGATATGCATCCATAGTCCTAAAACAACAACAAATACTTTTTTAGACTCTATGACTAATTGGTTAATCATAAAATAAACTGCCAGATTAATCAATAATGAAAATAATCTGTTTCAGCCCTGAACACACCTGCACACACACGTATACACTCTTACACACTCTCTCAGACACCAACACACGTAGTAAATGTCTCAATGTCGCAGTAGTAGCTCCGCTCCCCTCAAAGTGTAACCATGTGCGGGCGGGGTGACGGTGACAAAATGGCTTCTGAGCATGAGGATGAGCCCGAAAAGTGGTCCAGTGCCATTGTGAAATTGTGTGTTAACATCACTATGACCTCTGCTGCTGCTGCTTCCCCCCCCCACCCCAAACAGGCCCCCTAGATCATTAAAATCTCTCTCGTTGCCTTTTGTCCCTCCCGCCCCTCCCTCCCCACATCGCTCTTGACCCCCTACACACACACGCATGCACACATCTAGTGCTGTACAAAGGGGAGACCACGGCGTGGCTTCAGCTACATAAGCACAACTTTTGGCAGCACTACTGTACATTAAAACCCACTGTGTAGTTTTTTTTTAAGAGAGCCCTTATTCGTGTTTTTGTCGACACGTTGCCTCAAGACTGACCCACTGACACAATTTCACAGCCGACTGAGTGGATGGGTTGGTGCGTTTGTTACTTTTTCCTTCGTCCAGTAACGAAGAAGAAAAGAAAAAAAAAAATGATTAGATTAGAGGTGAAGACGCAGAAAGCGGGTGTGGAAAGAAGCGATGACTGAGCAAAAACCTTGCAATCCCCCCCAACCCCGTTCAAAAGAAATCTGTGAAACAACCACAAAAACAGAGAAAGAAAGATCAGATGATCACTTTTTCCCCCCCAAAAAAGAATGGGTTTGTTCTCGGAAAAGCACACACACAACATGCTTTCACACAAGGGCAGTGTTGTGTGTCGGCCATTTTGGATCCGCTGTTACAATTCTGGACAAGCGAGTGGTGTCGTGGAGCCAAAATGGAGGTGGGTTTTTCCAGCCTGTCCGTCAACACGCTCGGCGTTGAGTGTTGGTGCATTGGCAGGCTGCTGATGGCGAGGTGAGGGGGGTCAGAGTGTGTAATGTAGGTTCGTGAAAGGAGAGGGGCGGGGAGGGGGGTCAACATTACAACGTCTGACGCCATGCCAGGTAAAACCATACAATAACTCAATCCGAGGCCTGCTTGTTTTGTAGCTGACTCTCCTACGTTGTCTAACTATCTAGCTACCTAACTCTAGAGGGACCTGAGAAGTAAGCAAACCGTTATGCACCTCTGTAAACCTCTCACTACACCGCCTGAAACTGGACCCAAAACACCTCTGGGATGGACACAAAATGCTGCGCCTAACAGGGAGGTGAAGCCAAGAGGGCCAGCTCGCCAGCAGCATCTGGTATATCAGTCAAAACCCACGAGGTCCTGATTCAAACTCTGTGGATCTCTTCAGATTTTTTGGCATCTACAAAAATCTGTGCATGTTTGAATGGGAGTTTTAAGCGATTCGGACCATCCCAGATGTGACGTTGACTTCCCCACGTCAAGTCCAGCCTCTCGGCTGTTTCCTCACCGTGGGCCAGTCTCAAAACCACCGCTCTCCCTGTTTTTATGCAAGCATGGGAGCTGGTGGGACTCGACTTTTAAGGCGTAGTGTGGTTGATCTCAACTACTGCAGAGGGTGGTGGGGGGTAGCGGCTAGGGGGCGATAAGATTGGGCGGGGGGGTGACGAATGTGACTCTGATACAGAAGGCACTGTGGCTCTGTAGGGGGTTTTGGGGAAGCGTCCCCTCCTGCCTCAACCTCTCTTGATGGGAGCTGTGAGGGCAGAGGGGTTTCGGATTGTCCCCCTCGACTCCCGCCAAACAAATAAACAATCAACAAAAACAACCCCCCCCCCCCATCCCCATCTTCACTACGCTATGCTCAACTACTAGGCCCTGGAGGCAACACATTTCGGGAGAGGAGAGAAAGATGGAGAGGAAAAAGGGATCAGCTGGAGGAGGGGGGGAGGAAAGACAGCGACAGAAGGTACATGAAAGAAAGGGGTTTCACTGTGGGTGCGATGTCAGGTGACGTGTGCAAACGTGGTGTCGCTCTTCACATTTTCTCAGATCCACGTGTTCCTGTTTCATTAATCTGTTTTACAGTACCACAGCGCTGCAGTTTCTCCTTTTTCGAAAAAATAATACGATGAGGATGCTTATGAGGTCTGCATAGAGTCAAAACACGTGGACTGGGGTTTGTTTTCTGGCTTCTGCAACTGCGAAGAAAACAGTGCGAGGTTTCAAGAGTAGCTAGATCGTCGACCGTGTCATGAACATGAACGGTATGCAAAATAAATAAATATCTGAAACTCTAATTATACTCTGTCTGTTATCTATAACTACATCTACTGTATTATATCTAGATTTATATGTAGTTTATCATCTATATTTATCTATACTTTATCATCTTGTCCTAGAGTTATTGAATATTCAATAATTGTTGTCCCTCATAACAATAAGGATGAAGTTATTAGTCCTAAGTGATTCTGTCCTGTAATGCCTTTTGTGTCTTTAGTGTCACTCTCTGGAAAGCTGAAAGAACAGATGTCAAAGCAAGCGGACAGAGAAATAAAAAGATAGTTGAGGAGCGAGAGGAGAGGTCGGTGAATACTGAAGTGGGTTTTGGCAGAGGACATTTCAGCTTTGCTACAACCTCATATGATTGTATTGGTGATTTGGTGACTGTTCTCTGGTTATCCAGACCTGAGAGAAGGGGCTGGAGGGGGGGTGGGCGGGGGGGAGGGGTCGGGTTAGCATTGGCACAGACAGGCAGACAGAGGGACGGACCGACAAACGGACAGATATGGCGTCTCCCAGGTTACATCCATGTTTCCTGACTAGGACTGAACTTCATCTGTGTATCTTACAAAGATACAGGAGACAGGTACAAGTGGAGGTTTCACTCCAGGTCGAGAAACCAGGATGCAGCCTGGAGGCTGTCCTGTAGAGGGGGAAGGCCGGGCGAATAATGTGTGCTGAGAACTGCCCCCTGGTGGCAAAAAAGAGAACACCACCTAATACTGACTGATACCAACACTGTACCACCAATACTGTGCTGTCACTGATGGCAACTGATCTCACTATAAAACTACAGAGCCCGGCAGAGGGAAAAGATTGAGATTCGTTGTTTTTTTTTGGCTGCAAGTGGAAGAATTCAACTTTAACCTCAGTAATACAGGGTTGTCTGAAACCTCTGCAGTGTAAAAGTCAGACAAAGCCTTGCAATATTCTCAATTATCTGGATCTATCCCTGCCTCTGAGCATGAATTGTTGATCTTTGGGTTGGCTTCACAAGAGTACTGACCCCATGAATCATTGTAAGTCAGGTACTGACGCTCCCCTGACCTCTACCCCCACCATTCTGAAGAGAGAGTGTATCTTAGGAGTTGCGTTACAACACGCAACGCTGCAAAGTGAATGTTCCCAAGCCGTCATTGCCCCGAAACGTTGCAGGAAGGCATCAGGAACCCGGTAAACGTCATTGAACGGGGGGGATAAAAACGCAACGGATGTAAACAAGATGGACATAGCATACTTAAACTCCAAATAACATGACAACAAATCTACAGCAACAGTTCTATCATCAATCAATCAATCAATCATCAGTATCATCATCATCATTGTCATCGTCATTTTGCATTGACATTGATATCATTATTCATAAGACTATCATCATTAACAATAATAAATCAAGTGTGGTAGAAGTCCGCTTCTCTCCACTCTTTCTCCCTCTTGTTTCTCAAGCACAACAGGAAACTTTAATGTGATCCTGCAGTATTTCCGTCTTTAAACAGGTCGTAGAAACGCAGCCTTTGGACAGTGTCGGCAGAAAAACTGAGACAAACAAAATGGCCGACTGTCAAAACCTGTTTTGCGTAAAAAGTCAACGAAAATTACATTTGAGATGCGAGAGAGAGAGAGAGAGAGAGTCTGAAAGAAGAGAACTTCTTTTGTAAACCTAAATGCAAAGTTTCCTATAAAGCCCCCAGGTCCCACCGACACCAGTTAGATTTCCTCTCTAGTATGTATTTAATCAATCATGCAGGTTTCCATCAAATTTTGGACTCCGAAAAAGATCAAAGGAGGCTGAGCGAATGCAACAGAAGAACCAAGCTCCAATGTCCGAAGAAGAACAAGAAGGAGAAGTAATCGATAGAAGAAATACTGAAGAAATTAGTCTTTTTCCCCATCCCTCCTTTCCTCTCCTCCGCCCCATTCAACCGTGTGATGTCATTTCCTGTCAGGTCATCCCTCGCCTTGCGCCGGGCCGAGTAACCGAGGAGGAAAGGGTTTGACGAAGTGTCCGACTCCCCTCTCGAGTTACCTGAGCCCGCCCCCTGTAGCGCACTCGGACAGGAAGTGAGCCCACATTGTGCCCCGCCCCCGTCCACTACCACCACCGCCAGACAGGAAGTGATGTCACATCAGTTCCGTCAGCATTAAGCGAGCCTTTAACAGTAAACAGAGATGATAAAACTCATCAAATATCAGCCAGCGCTGTGATTGGCTGGTTTTTGCAGTATAGGCGGAGCTTCCTGGTTCTGTCCCTTGGAAAGGAAAAAGGTTAAAGATAAAGTGGTTGTTCTCCCTTTTTTTCTTTTCATTGTCATGTAAAGTTTCATTTTGTTCTTCATTGTTCAAGTTTGATTTTCTGGAGGCATAGCTTGGCATGTAAGGGTTAGGGGGTCCTGGCTTTTTGTTAATTTATTTTTCTTAAAACATATCTATTCGAGGAGCAGAGTCAAAGCAGTGGACTCTGTGTTCCAGCTCATTTTCAGGCTTTTACATTAGCATTCTGGCCAGTGACAGATAGCACACATCTGACAGAACTAACCAATCACTGACAGTCTGGGAGAAGTGCTTTTAGGCCTCGTAAACCACGATCATCCCTGGCCACTGTACATGCTCCTCCCTTGCTTTTCCGTTCCCACACCTCTCTCTTCCTCCTGCAGCATGGCCTTGCTTGTCAAGCATAGAATTCTGGGAAGTGTAGTTCTGAGACTGAGAGAGGCAGAGGTAAACTGTGCCCGGGCCTCGCCCTAGTTGTCTTGGCTGTCTCTTTTTCATTTTATCCATGTGCTGCTCTGTCATTGATTTGAGTCCTACACAAAATATGTAAAAGGCTATTTGCAGCACCTTCACCCCCCCCCCCACCCCCCCTTCCCACCACCCTTTCCTCTCATTTAGAGTCTGAGGGGTGAAGGTAGAGGGTTTGGAGGGCGTTCAACCTCCACCCACCACATTTTCATAACTTCTGCTTTATTAAAAGTCTACATATCCAAGGCCAGAGCACCGGAGGCTGCTATTCTTCTTCTCCTCTCCTGCCCTTATCCCTCGCTCCCTGTGGTTGCTAGCACCAGTCATCCTCGTCCGTCTCACTATAAGGTTCATGCAGGCCCTTGCGGGGCCCTCGGGCATGGGGGGGGCGGTGGTGTGGGGGGGGTGCCCCAGGTGGACCCCGCCGATGAGGGGAAGGTGAGGATGAACGGTAGCCGTTGGGCACCCTACGTGGGTGCGGGTGAGGGGGCGGAGGGGGCCCGTGGCGGGCAGTCCTAGGTGAGCGTGGATGTGGGTGAGGATTTCCCCCGTGTGGGTGTGGGTTGCCGTGGGAGAGGCTTTGCTCGTAGGCAGGGGGCTCATGGTGCCGCTCGTACTCGTAGTCACGCTCGTAGAAGGGCCCGTCGCCCTCCAGGCTGTCCCCAGGCGGAGGCCCGCTCCAGCGGCCTCGGTGAGGGGACCTAGGTGAACCGTGGAGGGGCGAGCGCGGGGACTGGTGCCTAGGGGAGCGCGGCGAACCGTGCCGGGACGAGGAGCCCCCGTGGTGGGGAGAAGCCTGGCGTGATTGGGGTCGGTGGTGGTAGCCTCTGTCGTGGTCTGGTGGGGAGAAGTGTCGGGGGGAGGGCGAGCGCAGTCGGCCCGGCCCTGGGGGAGCGTAGCTGGGCTTGCGGACAGCGGGGGAGTAGGTGACATGAGGACGGGGGACAGCAGGGGTCTGGGGCAGCTGGCGACGGCCTCTCCGCGGAGTGCTGGTCCCCGAGGTGGAGGGGACCGGGCTGCCGCTCACCGAACTACTGCCCTACAGCAAAATGTAAACAAGGAAAATCAAAACGCACCACAACAACAACAGAGACCAGAATAGAGCAGAGTGGTGATAGACAGATAGACAGATAGATAGATAGATTGATAAACACCATTGAAAATCATTCAAAAACATAGTGATGAGGCAAAAAATTGACACCAAGAAGCCACACGTCACATTGAAGAAAAATGGACAGAGAGAGAGAAACAGTGATAAAGAAAAAAGCATAACACAAAAAAGAGAGATTGATATCCATAAGTAGGTGTATGACTTTGTGTGAACTCTTACTGGATAAAATAACAGTTGTTGTGGTGTTTGCAAAAAAGGCACGGGTAAAGGATCACTTCATGAATGATGAACTAGTCTTTTTTTAGTAATTCACCTCTGTGCTCAGCTCCTAGTCACATGTATTCTAGGATTTTCACATAAAAAAAAAATCTACACAACAAACACAGTTTAGTTGATTTTAAGCAGTCAAATATCCGGGGAGTATTTTGGATGATACCTAAGAAAGCCTACCCTACTGTGACTACAGGATGGAGTATAATGTAACTAGGTATGATGTAAAGTACCATTGTCAGCACTGACGTATCAATAATGACAGTACAGAACATCCTCAAGGCTACTAGGGCTTTTTCCAACCTGTATTGGGTAAAAAGCTACATATAAGGTATTCTACATATATGGAAATTAACAAGAAAGAACCGGAAAGACAGTTTTGGAAAACTGTCCCTAATATTTATTGACCCTTGGCATCTCGGTGTCTTTGGAGCCCACCTGTCTGTGTCCTCGTCCGTCAGGTCCCTCGCTGGGTGAGCGGGACCAGTGGCGGTCGTTGGGATGCCTGGGGGGGTAGTCGTGGCGGTTGGGGCCGTAGCGCTCCTTGTCCATGGAGCTGTGATGGTGGTGGTGGTGATGGTGGTGCCGACGGTCCTTGGTCCGGCCGCGGTCCCGCTCGCGCTCCTTGGGTGGGAGGTCGCCTGACTGCGTAGTGGTGCTGAGGTCTGTGCCCAAGCCTGGCAAGGACATGTCTCAGTTTACATGTGTACATACAAGACCATTCCTTAATTCAAGCTACTGGAGTTGAGAAGATACAAATTAAGAAATTCTTCTTTTCGGATGGGAAAAGCAAGTCAAAAGTGATTTAAAAAATAATAAAAGTACCAGATTTAAAAGGAAAAAAATGAAATGCCAATCCATTACACCTGTGCAGTCAAACGTAGAGCAAAGAAAACGAATTTAAAACACTATCATCAGGACCGAGTCCAGGAAGCAGAGGAGAGTCTTCTCCATCAGATTAGAGAGCTCTCCAATTATAAAGGGGATTTAGAGTTTAACCGTGCCAGCCTTGTTGCATTAGTTTTACAGCTGAAGCATGCAATTTGCACTCGCAATTAGTGATGAAGTGGGTTATCTGCTCGCACAATGTTCTTTTCAAGGACTTACTTGTGTCGGACTAGACTCGCATAAAAATACGTGAATGAGATGACAACTCTGCTCTCTTAGATCAGTAAATGCACAGATCGCTCTGGATTGCTTCAACAACTGCTGCTGATTTGCCCAAACTGACCAAGCTGGAAAGCAACACTGCGTACTACAACTACGCTCATGTGGCGCTCACGTTCAAGACACTATGCCACTGTTACATCATCACCACGTATCTAATGCCAGTGTTCATTGTAAATTTAAGGAAATACAAAATTGTGGCTATGATACAAGTGTCAGAAATCCTGCTGTGTATTTTGATTTCTTTAAGGACTAACATTTCTTATCATTCAAATGCTTTGATGCTCTAGTCACTGACTTGATGCTCTGTGAGCTGTGCTCTGGCAAACACGGCTCACAGGAAAACTAAAAGGGTTGTACAAAAACATCGTCTTGTTAATAAAAACTTAAAGCCACTATGAGCAGAATTTAAATTATCTCTGAATTACGACTCCAGTGGTAGTATCAAACACATTTTGGCATTTAGGCCATGTTGTTTATCCTCTGTAGGGTGGCCATTTTAGGACATCTGAGCTATGCCATGCTCTCGTAAATTGGACACTGGAGATAAATGATGGCATTTAAAGATGTAAACTTTAGATTTTCGGCATATAGACGTCCACTGTGAGTGACTCACCCGTGTCTGCGTCGGTGTATCTGGTCAGGGAGCGCTGCGAGGCACAGTGACTCCTGTCCCTGTGTCTGCGTCCTCCTCCATGTCTCCCCTCCTCAGACACCACCCTCTCCAGGGAGTAGTCGTCCAGCCTCACGCCGCGGCCCGGACGCCCGTGGACCAGGCTGGAGGTGGAGCGACGCATCGGACTGGTGTCGGTGATGGTCTGTGAGGACGAGGGGGAGAGAGCAGAGAAGGAAATACAGCAGGGGAGAGGGGCAGAGAGATAGGGGGAGCACAAGGTGGGAGAGGATGTGATAAGGCGAGGAGAAAATAGATAAAAGTAGTGGGGGAGAGAGAAAGAAAGAGAGGAGAAAAAAAGTGAGATTTAATCCATCCTAGCGGGTGGAGTCCATCCTCAGCTGTAACACTCTCAACACTCACTTCACTGACTTTTAATGAGTGTATGACACTTCTACAGAGCTGCATATGGTTGAATGTCTTTCAGATTGTGCATTCATGTGTGTATATGTGCCTATTGAATGACAATATCTGACTGACTGGCTCAAACAGCAGTACCAATTAATTCTTGGTTTAGGTGGGTGGTGGTTAACCACACTAGGACAATTCAGCGTTTCACATGCTACATTCTGTTCTGATAATATAACCAGTTTGGCTCTTGCGTCGTCCTGTGTGGCAACCTGCACCCATCTGATCTTAAAAACAAAACAGCTCCTTAAATCCCAAACTGCTAAGCCTTTGACAAGCACATGTAACACCATGCTTCTTCACCAAAATATGGAGGAATGAAACAGAGAGACAGAGAGAAAGATAAACAGGGCACTGACAGGAAGAGAAGAAAGGGGTAGAGAGACAGAGGGCAAGCATGAAGGAGGGCTGTAGAAACCATGCCTCACATGCACAAGGCAGAGGAGCCTACTGGACTTTTCCAGATGACGGCCATATTTCATTTAGATCATACTCAGGTTGGAAAGCCCAAATGTTTTCGCAAAGAAAAAACAACAAAACAAAACAAAAATAACGACACCAGTGTAAATTCTAGCAGATTATAACTAGTTACATAACATAAAGTTGCATGAACTTAGACAGCGTACAAAACCCTTATTGACAACGACTAAGAATAAGCATATTAGTGTATTACCAGTACTACAGAAGCTTGTAATAGCTGAATAATTAAACCTTTATGTTAAATCATGGATCAACATAATCTTGTTTCATTGAATCCATTTTCTCCATCCATTTATTAAGAAATTTGTATTTATTTTATCTCTTATTCTGCTCATCTCAAAAATGGCAAATGTAACGAATATTTATATATTTTAATCCAAAGACCGCTTTTCTTGGTCCTTTATGTCTCATATATGTATTGTTTCCAACACTGAGTATGACATAAATCAAACATGGCCGGCCAATGTGGATAAGGTAAACTGACATTCCATAATCTTAAGCCGGGTCAAAACGCTCTGCAAGAACCCAACAGGAAAATCCTACAAGAATGATAAAGTTGTCAGGGTGTAATATGTTGAAATAATGGTTTGCGTGTTAAAATCAAATCAAACAAAATCAGTTAAATATAAAATCTGGACTATGGTGATGATCTCAGTCAGTGGCCTAGATCTTGAATTCAGAATTTGTTGATTTGTCTTAATGACATCAGTTCAGAGGGGTATTCACTGATGGCCTTTTTGGCTTTTAAAATTGTGAAAGTAGCTGTTGAATTGAGGAATCAACTAGATAATGTAAAATGTTTCAGAAACTTTCTGTTCTGTATATTATAAATCTGTTTGAACCTGCCAAGTACTGTGTGTATGTATATGTATAAAAATAAATAAAAAAGAGCAATGTACTTGCTCAAATATGAAGTTTTCACCCGTTTGTGGCTGTGTTTTTAAGACACTTCAGATATCATGTCAGGTACATTGCAGCAAATCATATGACAGAACTGGCTCCAGCTAAAGTCAACATAATATATTCTGGAACCAGTCTTGTGTGATTTCCTTGCTGGATTCATTATCAGGCTCTTCTGACCGGGACAGGACCCTGCTGACACTCTGAACCCCCAGAAAGCTTCACGTCACCCCGATGACAAAGCACGGGTCAGTCTGCAAGCAGCAGGCCGGACAAAGACTCAGACAAACACAAGAGGATTCACCGTCCTGAGAGGAGCTGCACTACAGACAGACAGCAGTCTGTACACTCTCTGAGCAGCCTAACACAAGCCATGCATGCCCCCTGGATACCCGGCAGCACAGCACTACACGTGTGCATACACTTAATACACTTAATACACTTACACACACACACACACACACACACACACACACACACACGCAGGCTTGAAAAGGATGTGTTACTTTCCACAATTTCTGGGCGTCTATTTTGGAATGACGTGTGTTTCTTTTCAACATTTATGTTGACAACAAGCCCCCGTTCCATGTTGTAACTAAGGCTGTAATAATATTTCACAAATATTTTTTCGTCACGACACTCGGTGACTATATGGATTGTACTAGAAAAAGTAAATAAAAGGCAATTTACAGAAGTTAAAATGTTAAAATAAGGATGTGTAATACTACTGTTAATACTACTACTTCTACTAATATGAATAGTAATACCATTACAAATAATTCTGGTTTTAGAGGCACACAACTGTGTCTCTTCGCACTACTTTTCCAGACAGATCGTTGCTGTTTATATATATGTATATATGTGTGTATACATACATACACACAGGCTTATTTGGGGATGAAATTGGTCATTAAACAGGTATAATAGACTGAAAAAACTCATCTTTGCTCAGCCATTCCTAAAAATATCACAGTAACATTATGATCCTGGGAACTTGTGTGTCCACATGAATTGTTGGCTCAATGCTTTTCTACATTACACCCCTAGTTGTAACAAATTGTGCACTGAAAAGTTACAAACAATGACGTCATCCAACTTAAGACAGACAGAAGTGTTGAACGTGACACAGCCACTTTACGAGCGCCCCACTCTGCCGCCATACAACTCTCACACCACCTTTCGGGCTACTGAATGACAGCTTCTGGCTAAAGAAACACTTCCCCCTCGTTGGTACACCACTTCCTCTCCATCATGTCCACGGCAAGACTCGGCTCTGCCACGTCATGCATGACTAATGACATGCCGGCACGCTGCCAATCCCCCGTACAGGCCAACAGTTGCACATCAGGCCAGTCCATGCTTTCGTCATACACTGTTGACCCGGTCTGCATCGATGCAACGGACTAAAACACACGTAGCACACACGGAGGAACACACATACGCACGCTGCATACAAGCAGAACTCCGGGGAAACTCGTCACAGAGAACAAACAATGGAGAGCAGAGCGACCTCAACATGAGCAGACACGGGAGAGAGGGTAAGAAAGAGGTAAAGAGAGAGAGAGAGAGAGAGAGACAGCTCAAAGAAAAGCTGACAGGATAGATAGAAAAAGGGAGAGGTGATCAAAGTAGATCTGAATAGTGACAATTAGGTCACAGTTGATATAAAGAGCTTGGAGTGCCAGGTGGGTGGGGTTCGCTGCATCAACACAGCTCAGATGGTGTCTCTTTCAAGTTGCATAAAAGCACAGTAAATTGACTTCTGAGCTGTTTCGTGTGACTGTCAAAACAGGCTGCGCAAAACTTGATCCAAGGGAAGAAGAGAGAACATATTAAATATGGACATTTGTCCCCCGCAATAATTGTGACAAGGCAACCCTCCAAAATATGAAAGACAGCAAATTTGTTCCCTTCACTATTTGAAGTATTTGAAGACAACAGCTGCACGCGTGGGCCCTGTGTGTTTTTTTCAATACATCCCACTCTGGTTATGTGTGTTGTGAACATGCGCAGGAAAAGAGCTAAAACTATAAATAAAGAGAGAAAGGAACTTAACAAGCATCAAAAATGGGGTTTGATATGGTGAAAGCCCTGAGGATTGTAACTTTAAGCTGTCCTAAAGACCACATGGGCAGTGTTTGTGATAATGAATAGTGACGACTTGTCACACAGCCCAACAATCACCACCTTAATCGTCCTACTGCAGTTCAAACCCACCCATATGGCACCTCACGTGGGGCAAAACAACCAGCAAACTACACTTTGGTGCAGATCCAGTTTGAAAAATGACCGACAGAGAGACAGAAGAATCAGGAGGGAAGGGAGAGAGAGAGAGAGGGATAGAGCTGGAGAGAGAGAGGTACATACACTGAGGTTATTTCCGCGAGGCCTGTGTCTCCTCCGCTGCAGAGCAGGCAAACACAGAGATGATACGTAGAGCAGAGCAGTGTAGCACACACACACACACACACACACACACACACACACACACACACACACACAGCATAGCCCCGACATTGCATATAGCCGCCAGGGCCGAAAGACAACAGAGACAGAGAGACAGGGGAACAGAAACAAAAAAGAATTGGATAGAAGGAATGAGAAACAATGACAGAGATATGAGGATGAGAGGGAGGATAATGGGATTATTTGGAGGAGATAAACATGTTTTTGGGAGGGAGGGGAGAGAAAAATAAAAGGAGAGGAATGAGCGAGATGTAAGACATGTATATAAGGGAAGGTAAAGATGAAGATAAGGATGAAAAAGAGAGTGCAGGGGTAAAAAGAAGGGGGGAAATGTAAGTGATAAAGGGGGGACAGAGAGAGGAGAGAGAGAGAGAGGACCCAGTTAATTTAAAGGAGGCCAGTGCACACACATAAGAGCGAGGTGGGTGTGCCAGTGAGCGAGAGAGGACAGAGGACAATATGTGCATCCACACACATACACTCATACGCACACTTACCGAAACAGCATGAGCTCTCTGTAAGGCAGAGCAGTGTTAGAAGGCAGTAAGTAACAGTGTACGCACACATATATACTGTATATGCAACACACACACACACACACACACACACACACACACACAGACACGCATACACAGGACATTTTCTACACTCTCACGGCAAACTACCTTTATTTATGTTAAGTTATTATCTAATCATATTAACACCAGGACTTGTACTGTGTGTACTGTTTGTTTCAATGAGCATGGAGCAGTAAAGAAAACGGATTGTCCATTTGAAAAGAGTGAGTGCATTCGTAGCTAACCTGCAGTCTGAAGAATGTGAAGAGTTTATTTTTTTCTTTGGCTCTAGACTGATACAGCATAGTAGATTAAACACAAAACAATAATAACTGCAGTGTGGGTGCAAAGTGCTAACTGCAAGCTTTAATTTGAGGGTATTTACATCTGCATCATATGAACAGTGTAAGAACTGAACCTTTTATATGCAGTGTATTTAAGAGTGTATTTTAGAGGACAAAAAGTAATTGGAGAAGTTAAGAAAAGCCTAAATAACATCACAATATCTAAGAACTGGTTGTATATAACTGTCCACACTAACAAAAGTAACGTTTTCAAACTACAGAATAAGTAGAAATTGCATTGTTCTCTTCACACACCTCTGTTTATGTGCATATCACATTGATCTTATACACTCTTCTACCTCATCCTCTAAATCTTCATACAAAAACACTCCATAGAGCAACCAACATACCAAAGTGAGAGCAACATGATTGGATGCAGTGACATGTCAGAGTATGGCGATGCTTGTGTGCATGGATGTGTGAGTGTGTGAGTGTGTGTGCAACTGCAGCCAGAGGCTTCAAAGTAAAGTCCACATGCCCTCATGGGAAGTGTTTTCTGAACATCATAAATATAAATTTGAACGCTTCTCCTGTTGTGTTTTGAAATGGGACCATAAAAAATGTGCAAGTTTATTAATGACGAATAAATAGAGCGAGCACAAAACAAAGTTGAGCAGCCACCCAAGATCTGGAAGCACAAAGGGACTGATTTTAAAGCTCAGAGAAAGTTTTTGAAACACTTCTCCCACAGGATGTGAGCAGTAGGGTTTACTTTTCTCACTATCTTCATACACTCTCTGTTTTGGCGTTTTATATCCCTCACAAACTGAGAACAGATTAACTTGGACAATGGACAGCAGACAGGACATGTCCCTGTATCATCCACCTGCATATTTTTCATTTAGATAAATGCATTTACAACTGTAACACAGATACAATCCTAATAACCAGATAAGGACATGTCCTGTTAAGTCTAACCTGAAATTGTTATTAAGTGCCCTCTCACATTCTCAAGTGCATAGACTATGCCTAATGTACCAAACCTGCAGGAGAAAGTAATAATCGGGGATTGTGTAATCGGGATTTTACACTCAAAATTCAGTTTGCACCTATCTGTCCCTGCCCGGTCTCAAATTTGATTCAATTTGTTCTCACTCAATAGCTTCCTAGTTAATACACTTCTACAAAAAGGTTAAACCGGGATCTAAGGATAAAATCAGCTGCAGCGACCTGGACTGTCTCACACACATCCACGAAGTCGACAAAGTTTCAGTTTGAGCCGCTGCTGAAATCAATGTACCATAAAATGATTTCTGAATACAATGAATTGGCAACCTACAGTTTATGTACCTTTTGCCAGCATGTGGTTGTATTTATTTTATATGATGTTAATGCTACAGAAACACTTTTGCATCACACTTAATGTGTTTTTTTGTATTTACTCATTTTCATTGCTGAGGAGAAACACTAACTCTGGCCACAGTTCACACGGGACAGACACACCAAGAATTGAATGGAAATGGATCAGGGAACAGGATATGATTGGAAGTGACAAGATATTCTATAGGTATAGGTCTTCTAGATATATATTTGTATACATATCTAGAGCACTTATTCAGCCCTCTGACCCACTTGCCTTGCTGCTCCAATGTCAGCATGCAACCTCGCTGTACTGCTCAGAGAGGAGCGCTCTTAGAGCTGAACAGCGGTGGGTCGGCTGCTGGATAAGTGGAGGGATAATGTAAGGGGGGGAGGTGGTGGAAGGATGGTGGGAAGGAGGGAGGGAGGGAAGATAAACAGGGAGACCAGACAGAGGGAGGTGAATTTCCAAAAGTCTCCCCGCTTCTGTGCATCCTGTCAAAACATTTTGTAGGAAGTGAACCGCGTTTCTCATGCAGAGAACTAATAAAAAATAAATTAAACATAAAAGAACTTTGCTGAAATTATTTGATCAAATATATTAGTTTATTAAATGAAATTCTGGCAAAAATAAAAAGTATTTATAAAAAAAAAAAATAATTTCAGAAAAAACAAACAACATTTGTGTGGCCTCGGTTCTCTTCTCAGTTTAGGATGCAAGGAGAGACTTTTTAAATTCACTTCAACTGTCCTCACTGCTAACAGGCATAGTAATGGAGAATAATGATGATGATGATGATGATGGTGGTGGTGGTGGGATGAAGGTGCTCACTTGGTTGTCTGCCGAGAGGCGGGGCATGGAGAGGGTCCGCCCATGCCCATCCATTGGGTGATAGGGCTCAGTGTCGGAGTACCCGTCCCGCCCCATCTCCCTCATCTCTACCGTCTGTAAAACACAACGAGAGGGGGCGTGACCACTGTCTGCTGAGGGAGGGGACTCATCGAACCGACTAATCGACGGAGGCGCTAACTGAGGTAGAAGGGACATGAAATAAATTCAATGACGTATCAAGAAATTGGCCTTTTTTTCTTTCTTTTCAATTTTAGACATTGAAGACTACAATTCTGTCTTCTTTATACAACTTGTTGTTGCGTAAATTAACTGTTACAAACTTTGTTATTATATTACTGTTGAGCCTCTAAAACATTTAAATGAGGTCGGTATTGACTAGATTAGGTCAGTTTATATGCCACATAGCCTAATAGTAAATTAGACTTCTGTGGGAATGCTCATTCTGGATTCTGGCACAAAAACCAAACCCCGGACCATTGGGAAAAGCTTCTTTGGAAACATTGGGACCTTTCTGGCATGAAACTGCCACCCCGAGGACCCAAAACTGGGGCAGAAACATATCTCAAAAGCTCTTTCCAAAGAGTAGATGGCACTGTTACAAATCCCACATCATGGGATTGAAAAGAGAGATGAGGGGCTGGGGAGTAGGGACGTCCCAACAGACAAGTGAAAGTAAGGGGCAGTGAGGAGGAGGAGAAGGTTTACATCACAAAACACGTCTACCGACTCCAAAGCAGTGAACAGGAAAAATCAAGGAATAGGAAGATGGTAAGACTTAAGAGAATACGGGAGGTGTGGACTTCGAGCAGGAAGATGAAGAAAGAGACAGAGAGGCAGGTTCCAAAAAAGAAAAGAGCTCAAAAGACAGAGAGGCACTACAGTCTCGTACGCTGGAGTGACAGCAGCAACATCCAGCACTTGAGATACCAAAAAGATTTCCACTCTGAACTAATTCATTGGAGGTTGATATGAATTTGGGTGTTAGGGTTGACGGGATGGATTTAGGATTAATCTTTTCCACAACAAGGACACTCAAACAGGGTATTAAGGTAGAGTTCTTAAATTCCTTTGCAGCCGCGTCAAATCTCATCATAGCAGAGACACTGGAGTGTTTTTATCATGAAAGACATATTTGACTCCATGGATTCTGATTGATCATCTTTTATCACTGAAATGCCCATCGAACAATTTTTGCAGTTAGTTAGTTTATGAATCAGAAAAGATCATCTGAAATAAAATACTTACCTGAAGACTTCTTAAAACACCGGCTTTAATTTGTCTTTACTTTCTGTTGAAAGGCTGCTTTGCATTTAAGCTCCGACTCTTCAGAGAGCTCAGAGTATTGAGATCTACGGATTAAGATTATTTCATATTTTATATAAGGATGGGCATCAGGGTGGGTGAAACGCACCAAAATTCAGTTTATAAGTTGAACTGAATTGTTACCAGACGAGAGTGTAACCAGCGTGGTTGGAGACAAACTGTCTGTGTGGGCAGAGAACATGGTTGGGCCTGAATCGGTGTGTTGCCGTGGTGACGACGTGTGCGACTGTGCTCATCATACCTGCGGGTTGTGACGGTTGTCGTGGAGATCGTCGGGGTAGGGTCTGTCGGGGCTCCAGTTACCCGTCTTTTGGAACATTTCCTGGGCTTTGGCCGTCACCCACGACTGGCTCTCAGTCATGCCACCCTCGGGAGGTCTGGCACCCACACATGCACACAAGTCAGGGGATTACAAATCATGGCGGTCTTCAACTAAAGAAACTCACAGATGAATAGGAGTCATACGGTACCTCTGACCTTTGATCAAGTAGCTGATTTATTGAAAAAAATCTGAACATTTCTCAAATATTGTAAAATCTCTCTGCAGATTAATTTAGTTGTGTTTATTATAAATTAAGGCATATTTGTGAATATTACTGTGATGCCAGAGATAATTTATTTTTTTTTTTAGCCTACTGAATAATAGCTCATTTCTTGAATTAACCAGCCATGCTAGATCCATACCACTAGTGGGCAAAAAAAAATAAGGTTTGGCCCTGAAGGTAAGACCCCATGGACTGACTGGACTAACTGACAGAGAAGAGGCAACAGGATTTCAAACAGTAACACACACATACTTTTGCAGTCTATCATGCACGCAAACACACAGAGATTTGTACATTTGTAAACCATTACAACTGTGCCACTTTAGCTCAACTTCACCCCGATAAACAGTACTTGTACAATTTCCAAAGGACTTTTTTTTCCCCACATAAATGATGCTCACACAAAGCTGAGTAAGCTTTTGGAAATGGACAAGTGAAAGGCACACGGACACACTCACAAAGAAACCCAAAGTCAAGGAAGCTGGAACAAGATGAAAGAAAACTACATCACAGAGAGGCACAGAGCCTATGTATCTGTATCTGTATGTGTATGTGTATGAATGTATTTATGTGTGACAGTTGGAGTCAGTTCACTCAACTTTTTCATTCTGATGTGAATTTGAAATGTATGTATTTAAAGCAAACCTTTCACTTTAATTTTAATGAAGTTCCTCATCCTGTTTTTTATTTCAAACAAAGAAAGAGTCCAGAGGTTGAGCTGGTACAAAAGTTACATTTTTTGCCTCCAGATATATTATGTTTCATTTAAAAAAAAACATTGCCCTTGAAAAGGAGCCAGATACCCTTAAAAATCTCACCAAGGTGCTGGAAATTGTAATTATTATGTGTACATATAGTGCATATACTATACATGCATAGACACCTAGAGCAAATATGTATGTGTGTGTGCAAGTATTTATGTTTCCTGCTGTCTCATGCATTTCAATGCCCTTCATATAGGTTTCTGCCCATGCCCCTGGCTACTCACATGCTGTTGAGGTTGTCTGGCTGGGTGCTGGGGAGGCCGTTCAGGCCTTGGCCCCCCTGGCCGTCTGTGCCCCCTCCCTCAGAGGGCCGCTCCATGCGCTGAAACATTAATGGCGTTCGGTTCTGTGTGAGATACACGACATGGCCTGCAGGCTGGCATCAGGCACACTCAGGGGGCAGACACAGGACACAAACACAGGATGCACTCGCAGCATGCACCCACACGGGGGCGCCATCGACAAGCACATGGCTGTGGGTATCCAAGGTAAAGTTCCCTGCCAGACTACTGATCTGAGATCTGCTAACCTCACTGAACAAGTGATTGAAGGGACACTACTGGCTTTAAGGTGAGTTGACTTTGTCCTTCAGATCAGGGTTGATGTTCAGAGAGGGAAAGCTGATCTCAAATCTGCGTCAGAGGGGAACTTCTACCTTAGGCATTTGACGTAAGATTGCTCTTAAATCACAGGTCTTGGTCCAGATTACCAAACTCATGAAACACATCATAAAAAAAAAACATTTTACTCAAAAATCCTTGTTTGACGATCTGTGTGATCCTTCATCTGCCAAGGTTTTTTGAGTAATATGGCATTTTGCGGGAAGTAGACATCTGATCCTGAACTAGTTGTGTTAAAAAGCAACTTTTGCTCCCATCAGGTCAGAGGTCAACTTTTCTCCCTTATTTAACTTAAGAACCTCAATAATTAGTACCAAATACTTTTTGGCAAGGATTCAATTCTATTGCACGTATTGTGTTGCATGTATTTTGATGTGTTGAGGATACTTCTGAGGGAGAAATCTGTATCTGACATATTTATTGTGTCATGGATTTCCCCCGAATGACTGCTGGAGTCCAGAAAGTTAACCTTGATATTAGATTCTAAGGAGTGGACACCAACCTGATGTTTTAGATAGCCGAGAAATATTAAACTCAACTGTAGCTGTATTGTAAATATCTCAACACGACAACACATTGATTGTGACTTATGTAAGCTATAAGAAAAAAGAATGGCAAATCAGACAGCAAAACATTTATAACAGTGTTATGATATTTGTGGGTGGATTCTTCATTTAAAGTGATATGGCATTACAAAGACCACAGTGGAAGAGAGGAAGGATGAAATGTGATACTGTAGAGATGGCGGGACAAATTGACAGACACACAGACTGGACACACAGACTGGTTAAAGTCCTTGTGTACTGCTGATGTTAAGAGAGCCTGTGTGGACCTGCCCATTCAGTCCAATGGGATGGCTGCATTCAGGAACATACCAACATTTCTGTATTTGCAGTGGCGCACTGTTCGAGACAAAAAAGACAAACATACTCTCCATCCACCAATGCACTCCTTTGTTCTGCAAAATGGAAATCCCAACTCAGGATATATGTCTCAGTTAATATGGAACAGGGCGGAGTCCATTCGATGAGCAAATTTGGACTTTAACACGTGGAATTCGGGATCAAGCGCTGAACCAACTGGACAACTTGCTGGACTGAACAGGAGGCATTACATGAGTGGAGAGATGTTTCCACACGTCCAGAGCGACGACTGAAAATACAGAGACAGCGGGAGCGAGTGCATCTCAAAGGCATTCATCGACAGGAGGGGAAGAGCACTGACGGGGAATGAAAGGTAAGGCCATGTGGTATCATCATCATCAGCAGCATCATCATCGTTCAACAACAAAAAAAACATACTTGTAAAATGGCAAACCCTTTGTAACACCTAATCCTCCTCACCACGCTCAAACAACCCATGGTGAAAAGACAAAGAAAACTTGAAGCAGTGGGAAAGGGAAAGGTTGCTGACTGGCTAGAGAAAGTGAAACACCTCGATACATCCGTCAGCAAGCATGTTAAAAGGAATGAGGCTGGCCAAGGGAGCAACAAGGTGCTGGAAAACGGAAACGGATTTTCAGGTAGCATGCTTCAAGGTACATCACAGGCTGAGAGGGAGGTAGGGGGTTCGTTTGGAAGTGTAGCTGGGAGTTTATATAGGATTTAAATGTATAAGACATGGTTCTTATGCTTTTAAATCCATATTTGGTAGAATAAAAAGGCAAAATTCAGTCCAAGTGCTGGTGGAAACGGTATCAAAAAAGGGGGTCAGGAGATGGAAGAAGAGAAAAAGGAAAAGGTCTTTTTTTTTTGCGTTCAGGGGATTTCTCTGGGGTGGAGTCTACCTGTTCCTCTTGCAGGGCCTGCTGCTTTTTCATCTTGCTCTGCCGGTAGTATTCCATGATCATCATGGCGGCGTAGATTTTGCCCACCGTCAAGTCTGTGGCTGCTGAAAAAATGACAAGTTACCCTGCAAGATTAGACCCGGGTGGGATGGGACCCTGAGCCGTGGGGGGAATGGGAGTGGGGGACAAGACACACAGACCGAAACACAAACCACTAACACGAGAAATAATACACAACAACATGCAGAATACACCAGCAGCCGGGACAACTCTGTTTCGTGTCAGTCTATTGAGGGACAGATCTGAGATTCAAACATCAAGAACTTAAATAAATGTTGAGCTCTTGATATGGTAGGTTTATTTGTTTCCATCTTGACGAAAGAAAGTTCAGTCACAATATTTGGGCAGTGGTAACCAATCATTGTGAGCAAAAAAACATCAACATTGTGTTGGTGGAGTAAAAAAGCAAAGAAAAAGAGACTCATTAGAGACTCATTGTCTCATTATAACATGTATGCAAACACACTTACTTTCATGCTTGTGTGCACCCTTGGAGTTGAACCTTGAACCATTGATTATACTGTTTTTATTGTAATTTTCATGTATGATGCCCAGCTCTATAAATCTAAAAAGCCCATGTGGCAAACAATGTTTAAGACCAGTTTAATATGCCAACGATATTGTGTACACCGATATGTATAATAAGGTAAGGAAAAGTAAAGGGTCTGTTGGTTGTTTCTGAGCACTGAGAAAATATGGAAATATGCCAAATTTGTGAGCTGTGAGGAGGCATTCAAACAACAAATAGGGACAAATGACACGTAACAGAAACTAATGAGCTCCTTGGTTGTCTTGAAGGAACTTTGGTAACCACTGTCTAAACATTCACTGTGACGCCTGGACTGAAACAGAGCTGAGCTCACTCGCTGGTGTAAAACATACAAATACAATATTACAACACTGTACAATTATTAACACAACAAAGCCAATAGTCTTTTCACAGGCAGATGCTGTACCTATACCTTAGCAATAAACATTCTCTTATCTCTCATCTGACCGTAGCAAAACCTGAGTTTATTTAATCTTTAATCTTAATGGTAAGGCTGAGGACTAAGTAGCCACCTCACTAAGAAACCCTTTGACAACTCTGTCAAATGATTCCTGGAAAACAGGAGCTCAATTTTTTTCTAAAAACTCTGTATGTATCCCCAGAGTTTGGATGGAAAACATAAACATTTAAAATCAGAAAAATACTGAGCTTTGTTTTTGCTGTGCAGCTATCTTTCTTACTAAATGAATGGTGCTCTTTTCAAAGTGGCATGGCTACTAGTCTTCCAGCATTAAAACCAATATTAGAGTGTGATAAGATATGACAACACATATCTTATTCTCTTTCTATCACTGGGCAATAAAACATGACAATGCATATCTTATACTGCCATGCATCTAGCCAAACAACTTGAAGTCATTGCTCAACATGCATCAAAATGCACGTTTGTCATCAAGTTATCAATAAAATCATTTAAATAATCTTCAGAACAGATTTACCAGAAAACTCATTCATCACAATCATTTTATATGAACATATTAGCCTAGATCTAATTTACTAGTTTATTTGCTGCCCAATTCTTCCTGTAGTGAAAAGACTTCTATAGAGGATCTTCTATAGCAGGCACCCCCTGATACCAGGACTGACTGAATGGGTTGAAAGATCTGCAGTGTGTTTGTTGCTGTGTTTTATGTGTCTGTGTCTCTGTGTGCTGAACGGTACATGTGTGGCATTTGTGCGGTGTTCATTTATGAACACAAATGATGTATAAACACAATGTTGTATTATTGGTTTCCAAACATCAAGAAGGTGGGACACCAGTGAAGAGAGACTGAGAGAGAGGATAACCCTCATCCCTGAAGTATTTTTTCGTTTATTGTCCGTCTGTGTGTATCTGCTGACCTAAATTAACTGATACCGATGGCAAGCCCGGCCCCCAACCGTGTGGAAGGCGACACTGTGGGTGGCGAGGCAAGTGCCTGAGGGAAGCCAGTCAAGCTCATCAGAGTTCAGGAAGGCCTGCTTCCTTTCTTGTTGTTGGTAACCAAGACATTTAGTACATGTTGTGGCCTGTTAGTTGCTGGTAAAGCCTTAAGGCTTAGTGGTAATTAATTCCCTTGGACCTAACGACAAATCATTTTATCAGTGCAACCTGTGCCACAACATCACCGCCGGCTTGGACAGGCCTTCCAACAAACACAAATTGCTGTGTTCATGGGTGGGAAGCCAGTGAGGGGGTCACGTCTTTGTTGCTACACTAGTGACTGCTACTGTTTCGATTGGGGCAGTTTACTCGTCACTGGTGGGGGAAGCTCAGTGAGTTAGTGAGGTAGCACGTGTCTGGAGTAGCTGGAGTTATCAGTGACGAATATCAATTCAGAAAATTGGGAGAATATGGGGATAAACTACAATAGCAGCCCCCGAACGATGCAGTGTTCATGAAAGGAACAAGCAAATAGCAACTATTTTGCTATTATCAGAGCCTCACCATTAGTGGGGCTAATTTATATATATGTATATATTTTGCTATTAGTGTGTGGAAGGACATTTGGATGTGTGGAAACCTACACTGGTGTATGTATGTATGTGTATGTATGTACATTTGATGTATTTATACTGTAGTAGCCTGATCAGGAGATGCGAAGCAGTG
Source organism: Lateolabrax maculatus (assembly GCA_031216445.1). Lineage (NCBI taxonomy): Eukaryota > Metazoa > Chordata > Actinopteri > Acropomatiformes > Lateolabracidae > Lateolabrax > Lateolabrax maculatus. The sequence continues at coordinate 4,108,124 of CM062204.1, read as the reverse complement.
AATGACACTGGCTGGTGGAAGCTGTCCTCTTGGTGAGTTGGTGATCGGACACACACACACCACTATGTTCTGTTTTCCTGCAACTTACCCTTGTGCGGTGTAACCAGCAGGTCCAGTGTCTTCTGCGACAAGTTTGGCCAAATAGCCATCATTTCCTTTCTCAGCTCTGCATCCATCTGGTGCTTGTCTGCACCGCCTGGGTAGCCCCGCAACCCAAAGTTCCCACACACACGCATCAAACATTTGTACACACAGACAGCACACATGCATACATCCATACATATGCAAACACCCACAGACGTGAACACAGGGCAAAGAAAGTACAGACCAAAAGGAAGGCCAAAAGAAATAGATTTAGTCATCCATGCATGTACACATTCACCCAAGACAAAAAAGTTATTTGTTAGTGTCAGAACTGGCAGAGTTTTGTCGTATTTGCTACAGTAATCTAGAGCATTCTTGTTGAAGAGAAACACAAAGAAATTGAGAGGTGAGAAGTCATACACATGAATTACTCAGCAATACTCCAGTAAAATAACTGAGATGAGCAGGTAAAGGGATAATAGTACTTTAGGGTCGTACCCTTGGCAATCTTTATATCCAGTGCTGTCCTGATCAGAGCCATGAGGGTGGAGTTAAAATGCACCGTGTTGTCATCGGCAACCGGCAGATCCATGCGCAGCAGCCTCTGTGGAGAGCCAGTCAGGATGAAAGGATGAGAAAAGTTCGTGTCCTTGCTAAAGTGTGGAGTGCCTGAACCTCCGGGAAGGGGAAGGGGTGAGGGGTTGGGGGCGAGGTTGAGAGAGCTCCATAGACAACAGCCCATTAGAGTTGGACTGGATTCGTCCAGGCTGTATTTAATGTTCCCTGAGACAGTTTGGAGTTAAGCCAAGGATGACTAAGTGTCACTATAATTCTTTCCAATACAGATCTGATTAATGTAGCCTAATAAGTCAAGTCAGGGAATTTGAACTCGAGGCACAAAAGTCCTCCGATAAATGTGTGCTATATTAAGTGACTGTTGAGCATTCACGTGTTAAGTCTGCTGCACAGTTTTGTTAATCTTATTAGTGCATGCATTTACAAGTGCAAGAGCATTTGCTTGAGGAAAGAAAGATAAATAGGTGCAACCCTGCGTCTCCTGTTTTTCCAATGATACTCTACGAGACAGCACAGCTATCCAATGAGGGCCATCTGCTGCTAAGCAACTGTGAGAGCCGAGAACCACAAGGAAGAACAATCGGAGCCAAAATGGCCTCCGACCCAACCTGTGCCCATGTTCCCTAAATGTGTGAATGCATTGGCGCATTTACACATCTCTGTTGTTACACACATATAGATATATATAGATATATATAACAGTACACATACACCAACCCCCCACCCCCCTCCAACCCCAACATCCCTCCCTGCCAACTTACAGACAATTATTTGCACAGACTGCAATTAAGGGCGCTTAATTGGAGTCCTTTGGAGACAAAATAGGTTGACTGGAGAACAATAACAGTATCACTGGAGTAATTCTGCAATTTTTCAGGAGACTGCAGTTGTTTTAAATTAACTGAGGCATCTGCTATAGAGCTCCCCCTACCTGTAAGGAGGTTCCCTGTCTTTACATGTCTATACCAGGTAAAACCAATGGAGAAACCTGCGGATAGAACGAAACAAGCTGGGCCGGCTGGGGCCGCTTGCCGTTTCTATCCCGACCAGTTGGCATCCATCGGATTTACCTACGAACATGAGCGTTGGGCACTAACGATGGCAAGCACGGCAGTACGATGGCGGTGGGGTTGTGTACGTGCTCGTGTGTTCCTGAGTGTGTGCGAGTGTCAGGCATGCCCCAAGCCAAGTGTGCGGCAGGCGGAGGGCATCGGCCAACATCCACAGCGCTCGGCAGGCAGCAGGCAGGCAGGCAGGCTCGATGTCGCCCATAGCCATGCGACAGAGAGTGCGAGGATTACATGCAACATCACACAACACCCACCTAGAAAACTCCCACAAACCCAGACACACAGAGCATGCAACATGCCTTAACTTCACTCCCATAATCTAAGCCCCAACTCTTCCCACCTTCCCAGCCTACTACCCCCTGCCCCCATCCCCCCCGACTTCCCTAAAAACCCACTTTCACAGTACAAGCAGCCGTGCATCCGCGCAAAGAGAGTATCCTCAATCCAACTGGATTGATCCTATTGATTGACTTATTCATTTCATATCTTTTTTTGTTTTTCGCTCTGTACAGTTTTACATTAATGGTTCCCTTAATCAAAGTCAAATTTGACAGCGATGGTAGTATTTCATATCAAGTCAAGATCTCTCTCAATGCCAAACGGGTGCAGTGTTTTAAGGGGTTGTCAGAGTTAGAAAAGGATTAGAGTTGTGGCATTCCCTGAAAGAAGAAAAAAAAAATCATAGAGAAGATCAAAAAGAGATGATTGACGTTGTTTCTGTTTTTGTTTTGGACCAACCAGACTTTTTAGTAGTAGTACTGTATGGTAAGGGGAGGAGGGTCTATCAAAGGGGACACATGGTAGGGACAGCAGTTAGTTGAGTTAAACTAGGTGACTCTAAGTTTGGTCATGAGATGTAGTTACAGATAAAAAGGGAAGGGCGAGAATGAGGAGGGAAAGGAGGATTGTGAAAACACTGAAAGAGTAAAAGAGATATCCGAGATAAAGAATGTGGGTTCATTGTAATTAATAGAGAGAGGAACTGAGTGTGTGTGTAGATAGGAAAGAGAGAGAAGAGAGGCTGAAAATTACAGAACAAGACAAGAGATAAAGACAAGGACTAAAAACAACACTGACATAAGTTTACTGAGAAGAGGTCAGTTCAAAATACAAGGTGTCGTAGCATTACACCTTTATCAAAACTACTTTTTCGGGTAAGGGTGAGTCCCAGTGTCCAAGATCAAGAAGATGCCTAAGCATTAAGAATCATCAGTGTCAAAAAGGTTCAAGATTTCTAACCTTCCCCTCTCTATTCTGACAAAAAAAAATCATGAGGACTTTCTGATCTGAATCAAAATGTCCTTTATTGGACCTTTTCTGTGAAATTGTATCAATGAATATTGGAAGGCTTTGATGGCTGAAGTATGTGATGGGGCCACTGCAAATACAGGTTGACATTCTGGAGAAAAAGAAGAAGACAGAACAGAGAGGAGAGGTAAGGTAGAGACAGAGCGGGCTTGGATGGACAGAGGGATGCTATGGAGGAATGAAGATGGACGCTGATTGCTGACGGACACGTGGACGTGGAGGTAGAAGGACAGAAGAATGACAGAGAGAGGGAGAGAAAGTTGACAGGTAGAAAAAAGAGAGAACAACAAAAATCAGTAAAAGATGAAACTTAGGAGAGAAAAGTGAAGAGGAGAGCAAAACAGGAGAAAAGAAAGAAAAAAGACAAAAGTGAGAAAAACAAGAAAGAGAGAGAGAGACGGGTGAATGGAGTATTGACGTCCAGATTCAATCAAAGTTTAGCACTAATATTGGGGACAAAATAGGGACAAAGTGAGAATAGTTAATATTATTATGCAGATCATGTAACTAGCAAGTTAAGCAAGTAAGGAAAGTACTTAAATATTAGTATTATATATCACTGGAAATTCAAACTTCAAAACTTCTTTGGTACTAACCAAAATCTGTCCATAGCATAGCAAGTATCAAAAACTGTCCAGGACTGAAAGCTTGCATTGAATGTGTAGTCAAATTCTTTTTATCAGACTACTTTACTCAAGTATCATTTTGGTAATAATATTGATACCATAGTGAAAATGAAAAAGTTCCAATTATAAAAACTTTTGAGGTGCAAAGATGTTAGACTTAGATTAACTTTACAGCTGATGCACACACTTCAAAATGTTAACTATTAAAGACAGACTATTTGCCAAATCGTCCTTTCAAAACTATCTTGGGGAATCTGCATGTCAATAAGAAAGAGAATGACAGGATAGAAAGAGTGGACAACAAGACAAAGAGACAGCGGATGCTGAAATACTCGACCCAAATATTTACCCTGATGGTCTGAGGCGCAAAGAGAAGCCAAAGACACCCAAAGTTTCCTTGGGTGTCAAAAAGGCATCTTGAAAAAAGACAAAAAACTAGAAGGGCCAGAACTTTTCCTACTTATTTTATAATGCATTATTAATTATTTGTATGTGCACAGTGTATATGTGAGTGGTAATGTGGGCATGTGTATGTGTGCACTATAGTGCCATCCACAGGAATAAGAGACGCAGAGGACTGAAGACAGACACCCTTGCCGGTCCTTCTGTACCCGCATCGTAAGCAAATAGTTGCACTGTGTGAATATAAGCCTGGTTAAAATAGTCTAATTTTAGCTGGTGTTTGGCCGCTACACTAGAGATTTTCACATGAACAAATTATTTATGATTTTGAGTGTGAAACAATGGCTTGTGTACACTATATATTTTTCACATTTTAGCATACATAATTAATTATATATGCTCACATAGATTATCAGTAATTACCACAAGCAATTGGTTGTCCTGGGGTCCTTGAGGCAAATTAACATGTGGCCCCATAATATGTTTTATTTACACATTCTGTATTATATTTTTGCCTTATATCTTTAGGTTATTCTAAATACCATTAACAACTGTTTAACAAAAGATTGTACAAGCGTATTTAATATTGCATGTACTTATACTGCAAGTTACAGTATGGTGAAATATGCAAACATCAATTTAAAAACTATCAAAGGAAGTTTTGTTACTTTCTAACTTCCATAATTTGTTATGGAGAAGGGGAAATGAATTGTCAGATCTGTGCTCTATCTGTCTTTTTCTGAGGGTGGGTGTGTCTGCGTTTGTGCATGCGTCCGTGCAGGTTGCAGAAGGATTGGCAAAGCCTCCTCCGTTCCCTTACTCCTGCGGCCTGACGGGAGGAAATCAAAGAAAGAGGATTGACTACCACTCCACTATCACTTCACTTCACTGCACGACAAAAGCCCATCCCTCCATCCCCGCGGTCGGAGAGAGAGAAGAGAGGACAGCGCTCACCACCACCACAACCACCACTAACAGACATGAGGAGAACACCGCTGGGAGGAGGGAGGGAGGGAAGGAGGGAGGTGGAGGAGAGGGGGAGAGGAGGAGAAAGAGGAAAGGGACGAGGACGTCTGAGCAGATGAGAGAGGAGAGGTTCTCCTCCCCAGCGATGGGGAGGTTGAAGGACGGAGATGGGAGGGGGGGGAAAGGAGGGAAGAAAGGGAATGATGGGAGAAGGGAGGGACAGAAGGAGGTGGGGTGGTGGCTGAGGGGGGTGGAGGGGTAAGGTGGGGGGCGAGTCTACCTTATAGGCGACCCGGGCGGGACACCTCTTCCCGAGGCCTAGCGGCGGACACATGTGTCTTAGCATCTGATACATGTCTGTGTAACTGATCCGGCCGCTGGGGTGGCCACAAACACACACACACAAACACACACACACACACATCACATTCGCACATGCATTCAAACACCCACGCACCAACACACACACACACACACGACAGACAGAACAAACGAAGACGGACGACGTGAAAACGAAAAAAGAAAAACAATGAGGGGTCGGGGGAGGGACGAAGGGGGGAGGACGCACAGAGGTGTGTTTGGAGGAGGAGACGTGAGGAGAAAAAAGAAAGAAACCAACAAAGGAAAGGAAGAGGGAGGGAAACAAATACACAGAGGTTATTGTTTTGATCGCTGTGGATATGTGGTTGCTGTGGTGAGAGAAAGAGAAAGAAAGAGAAAGAGAGAGAACGAGGGGGTGTGTTACGTGGCTTCTAGTCTGGTGTATCATAAAGTAAGGGAGGGGAGAGGGAGGAAGGGAGGGAGAAAGGTTGGGGAAGGAGGGGAGGGCTGGAGGAGGAGGAGGTGTTATTTAGTTTAGTTAGTTGTTGTTGAGATACCGTTCTATGCGAGGTGAAAAGGGGATTTGGGATTTTTCTTTCTTTTGGTCTTTGCCCTCTTTCGCCGCTCGGATAGAACTGGCAGCGGGGCTTTAGCAGGCAAAGAAAAGCACCGCTGCAGAGATCGGAGTGAGTCACAATGACAAGTCAATGCAGTCCGTTACTGAGGCTGCGGGTCCACCAGGAACCTCTGCTCGCAGCTGCGCCTCCAGATGTTCGTGGGAGCCCGACCTGACGAGGACAGGAAGGGTTGGGATGCCACAGCAGTGCTGACAGCCAGGTCTTGGCTTTTAGAAGGTCAGTTCACCCTCATCACAAAAATGTGTTCATCACTTACCTCTTGTGGTATCGAGCTATGCAGATAGTTTTGGGGTTTCTGTCCAGGGTTTGAGAGTTCTGTCTCCACTTCAATTACTATGTAGATGAATGGAATTTAGTTTATGGTGCTCACAGCCTTGAAACAGTGTCCCACTTATAGACCTCACTGTTAACAGACTCAATGGAACCAGGACCCTACTTTATCCTGCAAGCGCAAAACAACAAGCGCAAAGTGGTTTTTGGGGTGCTCTATGAATGTCTCCAAGCGCACCTGCTATTTTGGTTCACGTAGGTGCGGCAGCGCAGAGGGGCTGGATGAAGGGGAATATGAATCAAAGGGTCTGGAGATTAATCAATACAATGTGTGGCCAATAATAAAGAAAATGGAAATGTGAGTGGCACCATGAAGACACAGAGCACCTCAGATCTGCAGCCAGCAGCACATGGTGTTGGTTTTTAATTGTCAGTACAATGAAAATAGAAATAAAGACCTACGTGTTTCTATATGACTCAACTTAATTGCTGTATTAATTTTGTTACTTCTCCCAGATCCTGCTTTTCCTATGCATTTGTTTTCTGTTGTCATTTGATTGTAACTGCAATGATGTATGTTTGATCCTACTTATTTGTTGTTGAATAGTCGAGGTGTTTGGCTACTCGCAAATATAGCAAGTGTGGGTATTGGGACGGACCCAACGTCTCAGCATATACAACTGAAACTATGTACATGGCTAGATATCTCCAGGGGTAAGTTGTAAAATATGTCTTTTTATGATTTGGGTGAACTGACCCTTTAACCATTTCTTATGTCTAAGCCAAAGACTGCAGCACCTTAAACAGATCTTGACAGTCATAAAGCAAACGCAGACGTCATGACCAACGAGCATCTGTCGACACACAAAGTTATTAAGAGGTACCTGGTGGACACAAGACCTTTTTATATCCAGAGTCCCTGCCCCAAACCACACACACACCCTGCCCCTTTCCTTCTTTCCCCGTACACCAGAGCTACACACAGAGCAGGTTTGGCCGTATTATTGTGGTATTTCATATAACAGTGAATCTAAACTGCTACCATGAGGCCTGTTACATTCTCCACTCAAGTTGTGCCAACACAAGCATGTGGGACACACAAGCTCTCTGCTTACATAACCAACACACACAGGGGTTGTAAAGTTCTGGGAGTATTTACCATACAAATGCCTAAAGAGAAGGAGCGCGTGGTTTTAATGTACACAAAAAAGTACTTTGAAAAGAAGATATAATCTACAGCTGATCCCTGTGGGTTGAGAATGCAAGATGACAAATTTTAGATTTGATTTGCTTTTTTACAGAAAACGTCTCCACTGGTAGTTGCTCGCTTTAGTAGCTTGATATTGCTTTTTAGTTTTAGTTTTAGCAATGTGTTATAAATGTAGACATATTTAATAGAGCATGGGACACCCTGTGCAATTCCTTTTGCATTATTGTGTGCATTCTTTATGAAGAGCTTGTAACAGGCCTACCTTGAATCCTTAAAGCCACTATGTGAAGGATTTTAAAGTTCTAAAAAAATAAAAAAGTTTCACTACAATTCTTTATTTTTGCTTTAAATCAGCCATCAGAATAAGATTCTATAATAACATAAAAAACCTACACATAGTGGTTTAAATGAAGCGATAGCACAGTATTTCACAAACATGTGCCATGGAGGTACAAGAATCTGCAGTTTTCCTTCCAACTAACCACAACAGCAGCTGACTCTTGAGCCTTAATGACACATGGCTGGAAAACACTGGTCAGCGTGGTGACAGTATTCGGACCAAGCCGTCTCTGGATATGTCTCTGTACTAAAGTAACCCTACCACCCTCACCCAAACCCAAACTCAAACAAGAACAATGCACATTGCTCGACCATTTTCTGCCCAGGCAAAATTAGACAGCAAGCAGAAATAAAAGACAATGGCTGACTGGAGTCTTGACTCTAGTGTTTCCATAATACTGAATTAAAAGTGAACACATCAGTGTCATTTTCCCAGCGTTCAGTCAGAAGACAATAGCGAGTGCAGTGCACCACCTCATGCTTCACACACCGCTATTGGTGTGTGTGTGTGTGAGTCTGACAAGAGTGTGTGTGTGCGCATTTCTGCATTGTCCCAAACATTCTCATTGTCATGTCAGAATGCATATACAACAGAAACCCCACCCCCCAAAAAAATGATTCAATGGCGTAATGAGTTTAAAACAACTGAATAATGCAAACCAAAACAGAAAAATCAAACCAAATGAAAAATCAAAAGTTGAAGTAGGAAAGAATTTGTTTTAAAAGTGATAAAGAGCGACATTCATTCCAGTCTCTTAAAGGCGAGCAGGTTGCGTTTAAGTTTGTGCTTTAGGGGTTTGGTCCAAACCTTGCAGGCCACCCTATGTGGGCATTTCTTGCCAAGGCCCAGGGGAGGGGAGATAACTCGCAATAAACTGTACATATCCTTATAATGTATGCGCCCGCTGCAAGAAAAATACAAGGAGGGGAGGTTAGGTGAGGGAACACTCAGAATACAGAGAGTAGAGCAAGAAAAAGAGGAGATAAGGTGATAAAGAAGAAGAAAGGTAGAAGAGGAGAGAGCATTTATTTACACTGAGAAAAAGAGGTGTAAGACACCTCCTTCTCATGCATGCCCACACACACTCATTACAGGGGGGAGAAGAGGAAGAGGAGAGGGTTACATTCATCTCAACTGTGCACAAACTGTGCAATTTGAGAAACAAGGCAGAAAAGTTCAGAGAGAAAGAGAGAGAGAAAGACAGGGAGAAAGCTGGATAACTTTTGGCTCAGGCAGGCCAGCTTTAACTGACCCACTTTTAAGTCCTATCATCACTTGATGTAGATCCTGTTTCATTATAACACTTCTTGGTTGAGATCTTGACCAGTCTTTGCCCCGTTTTGGGACGGGAGAGAAAGGGGTTAAGAGTAACTTTACATTCAGCATAAGACTGTCCAGTGAATGTTTGGCAACTTAGTTTTACTTTAAACACTGAGTGTATGTCACCTTTCTATAATATAGTTTGCATGTCTGTGTATTTGCTACATCAGGTGTGTATTTCTACCTTTGTCTTGCTTTGTGTGACTTCTACAGCGTGTTTGTGTGTGTGTATGAGTGCGTGCGCGTGCCACTCACCAGGCGGCAGGGTCGTACTCGGCCCATATCCTTACATACTCGTCCAGGTGATGCGGCCCCAGGATAGAGGAGTCTCTGGTCAGGTACTCAAAGTTGTCCATGATGACGGCCACGAACAGATTCAGCATCTGGATCAAGGACGAGGTGAACAAACTCATAGAAAAAGATTTCTCTTATTACGGTTTGATAATCAAATGCTAGTAAAAATCAGGGATCATGGATTTCAGATGCGAGGCAGATAGTTAGGGCTTGGAGAATTGTTTTTGCTACTTGGGTTTCTTTAATGTTGATGACAGTTTCTTATACACAAATGTCTATTTTGAGACCATCTGAGATATATTATATGATAGAAAATACAGCAGGGAAAGGACAAACAAGACAGACCTTTAAAATTGTTGACAAGACACCTCCCAAAGCAGACACGATCAATTATTACTCTTTGTGGTGAAAAAATATGAAACCATACAGATGTTATACTTCTAAAGCTTTCTCAGGGCCTCAAAAAGTAATTTTTTCGAACGAGTTGTCATCACAGTATAAAGTCGATAGGATGAACAGTTTGGAGGCACTAAGGCACGTGTCGTTGGCCACACAACACAGTAGCAAAATGTTTTTGTCATCTTGGAACATGGGATGGCTAAATAATAAATCATCAGGTTTTCATGTATGTGATGCAACAACCAACTAAAATATGCTGTTTTCCAGGAATACGAAGTGATTCGATTTAATATAAAAAAATTACACATAAATGCACATTTTATTTTATATGGGACATTCTGTGTTTTGTTTTTTTTTTCCTCACCAGAAAAGAGCAAAGGAAGATGAAGGAGACAAAGTATGTGTAGGCGAAGGTGCTGCCACATTCGGGTTCTGTGTTCCCTGAGGCCGGGTCGCATTCTTTACCACCCAGGCAAGCCAACATTATCTCATGCCACGCCTCGCCCGTAGCGCTCCTGCATGAGGGGAAACACATGAGAAAACATGAAGGAGTGAGCACACACCTGAGCACTTAATTGACAGTAAAGTGCAAGAAGCATCAATGGTCAATTGTTATGGCGCCGCTTCAGAGACAAGATAATTCATCAGAAAGATGAACAAGAAATCATGGAAGAAGCACTTACAGACAACAACTGATTTAATCACAACTATTAGTTCAGTGCCATGATTTCCACAATGGTGCAGGTCCTTTATATCAGCACGTTGGGACACAAACAAAAATACGCACACGCAACTGCACACATGACTAACACAATTAGACTGTGAGATGCAGCTGGGGTTACTGAACTAATGATGTAAAATGTATATACACAACATATACATTTTATGGGTTGTGTGTGTGTGTGAAAGAGATGTTAAAAGGCTCACCTGAACAGCAGCATTAGGGCCATGATGAAAGTCCTGAAGTTATTGTGCTCATTGATGGCACTATCTCCCTCCTCATCTAGTGCCAGATTCCCAAACAACTACACACACAAACAGTGGAAAAAGAAAGCAACCACAACAAGACAAGAAGAAACATTACAGTATCTTCTCCACACCCTGACGGTAAGGTACAATGCAGCATCAACTGGGGATGATTTTGAGGTACTTGTACCTCACTTAACTTTCCTATATTTTACAATTTTCCGATATTTTAGGGCCAATATTGTACTTTTACTCCACTGCATTTATCTGAGAGGTATTGTTACTTACAAACACATATGATGCATTTATATAAATTAAACTCTGCAGTATTTTAAATATTAAAATCAACTCCTCAACCACTGACAACATAAAAATGTTGTATACACGTTAATGCAGCACGGTAATAATAATCCAACATTTCAATATGCAGTACAACACTGACAAGAGCCATTATTCCTGCATAAGAAGTACATTTAATTATGATACTTTAAGGACATTATGCTGATATTACTTCTGTACTTTTGTTCTTTACTTGTAATTCTTTAATACTAGACCTTGGTACCTTTACTTAGGTAAAAGGATGTGAATATTTCTTCCATTTCTGGACTTTACATGCTGTTCACAATCCAAAACATCATGTAAAAAATCCCAAAACACATCAAATTCAAAATTCTAATGGGCAGATACTCACCTGCATGCCGATGATGGCATAGATGAAGAAGAGCATCGCAATGAGCAGGCACACGTATGGCAGAGCCTACCAGAGAAGATGAAGAGAGAGGAAATATTTGCGAGAGCGGTTACATGCATTGTGACTGTATGTACATTATGTGAGTATCTGGTAACGACTGAATACCTTGAAGGACTGGACGAAGGTCCACAGCAGGATGCGGATGGTCTCTCCCTGCCTCAGCAGCTTGATGAGGCGAGCTGCTCTGAACAGCCGCAGGAAGCTCAAGTTGATGAAGTTATTCTACAGCACAGAGGGAGCACGCAGTCAGTTTCACCAAACACACGACACCGGCACAACCTCCCTCTACCAAACACAAAAACCAAAAACAACAGCGGAAGAAAGAGAGGACCAAGAGAGAGGGGGGGTGGGGGGGGGGGATCAAATCCAACAAAATATAACCAATTGCAAACATAATGGCTCTTAGTAGATACAAGTATAAATGAGAGACAGACAGAGAAAAGGTCAAAAGACAAAAGAAAAGACAAAAGAAGGAAAAAGAGAGGAAATAAGGAAAATCATAATTCAAAAGAGTCTAAAGGTCATCATCCAATCTGGTACAGCAGAACGCTTCTTTTTTTAAGAGAACCAAATGCACTGATCTCTGGGGGGCAAGCAGGCCACACAAGATGGAGCACAGTGCACTGTGCCTGTCAACCACACACACACACACACACACACACACATCTTTCTGAGGCCCAAAGAGCGTGGCTTGGGGTCATCTGTGACACCTAACTCTTAAAAATGTTGTTATAAGTTTTCTTTTCAGACAGCACTGTGAGAACTTTGGCCGTTTTCACACTTGGGTGTTTTTTCCGGTCTGTGGAGTTCACTATGTTTTTGTAAAGTCTTGTTATGGAATTCAGCCCAGAATACTGGTCTCCGGTTCACCACAAAACGCTTCGAGCTTGCTCTGGTGCTGTTCATCGGAACCCACACCAAATGTTTTTGTCCATGAACAATGTTACACGTCTACGGGGACACGTTAAAGTCATCCCTCATTGGCTGCGATAGGAATCTTTGTGGTGAAATTTGGAGAAAAGTCAATTCTAAAATGTTTATGACACGTGGATCATTATTAAAAGCCTTGTATGAAAGTGCTGCTGGATGCCACACAACCGGGCATGACTGGTTTTCATAGTTCTTGCTGGGGTTTGTAACTAAACGCTCAACTGGTGTGACTTAGGTGACGAATAATGTGTCTATCCATGGTTTGGCGTGACTCTTATGTGTAAAAACAATCCTGCAATAATGACTCCCTCTGCTAGACGACCGAGGAAACAAACCCAGTTACAGACTCAAGAATCTCGACCCAGTATGAAAGCTTTTAAACACTAAGGCGCTATGGTCTCGACATGGATTCAGTCCAGTGAATTGCTGATTTTTGTTGTGTGGTTCTTTACAGTGTCACAGAGAGAATAATGAAATGTACAACAGCCAAACTCCTTGGTGAGACCCTGGCATTGTGTGGTTGACAGGCAAGGCAGGAAGAGGAGCATGAAGAGGGAGAGGAGGGGAGAGGAGGAAGGAGGGACTAGCGAGCAGCCTCATTGCAGGCATGGTTTGGCATGGCAGCATACTTTCTGAGGAAGGAGCTGGCCTACATGCAGTCCATTGGGGCCAAGCACATCATAAACTGACACATTCACTCACACATTCACTTATTTAGTTGCACTAAGAGTGCGAGATTTGATTTGAACTATTTGAATCAGATTGTGTTCGATGCTGCTAATGTCATGATAACACAATTATGCAAACTCTAATACTGTTGCATACCCAAAAATATTGGCAACTTGTTGCAATTAAATTTAATGTGATCTTTGAGATAATCAGCACTTCTCAAAGATGCTGCGTGAGAAAATAATCAGCTGAGAGATTGCAGCTACATCTTAAATCAGATGCCAGTGTACCTAATTTTGTGCACAAAACTGTTGCAGTATAACAGGTAAGATACAATTTGCAACTCAAACTCAAAAAAATTAAGTAAAAAAAAAAGGCTTTTTCTTGAACTGCGTACAGATCCAAGAGTAAATTAAATATTAAACTGAACCTACATGGGCAAAATGTAATAAATGTTTTCTAAAGTTTTCTATGGAATTGAATAAACAACATTTAAGTCCGTGTGTTGTCATGTAAAAATGCATTACATTAATAATAAACCTCTCAATGTCATCAAGTACAAAGACTTTAAAAAGTCATCATCCAGGAAGCGCATGCACTGGGGGAGCGGGTTGAGACTGGTCATGGGGGAGAGGGTGACTGGGGGTAAGGAATGGGTCGGGGGTACGCATGACCAATGAGGATGCAGCAGAAAGCTTTGAGAGATAAATTACAAACCAACCAGATTCTACATGTGCGAAGATGTAGAAAGATGAATGGGGAGGGAGATTTTTTTTGTTTTTGTTTTTTTGGTAAGTTGTAGTACATAGTGAGTGGGTGAGAGACATTTTTTTGGGGTGGGGTGGGGTGGGGGGGTTGGTCGTGTTTTATTGGGCAGGGGCATGGGGCGAAACGCACACCATCACCATCATTATCATCATCATCATCATCATCATCATCACAGCACCACCACCACATGTCATGGCGCAGCACGGATGGAGAACACGATGAAGGATTTCATAGTGCATTTTGATTGGATGGATTTTTATCAGAGGAGGAGGGAGTGGGAGGGGCGTAGGGCGCCAACAAAGTAGAGAGGTTTAAAGAAAGCATGTAAAGAGATAGAAGAGGAAGACGGAATCATTATGGGTGTCATTAAAAAGGCAGTGAAACACAACTTCAGGTCAACAACAACAGTTAGTGAGCGATTTGAGATACAATGTGTTCAGCCCCTCTTTGATGTCAGCTCCATTAGAAAAACCACGCAGTACTTTCTCATTCTGTCAGCGTTACCACTGGATGGTAAGAAAACTAGTCCATAAAGTATTAACTTTAAAGTATTTACAATGTTGGTGCAATATTTCCTCCCATTGACATGCATATATATTGTCATTTTGATTCCCTGATTTCTTTCTATATTGATTTAACCTAAGTTTTTGTGAAATGTTGTATTTGTAAAGTTTGTTGCGTCTTTTGGAAATTAGGAACATTAATCCTGAAGTGCATTTCCTGTACTTGAATGACAGAGACTGTACTCTGTATGTCATTATAAGCTATGAAAGTCTAGAGACAAAAGGCTTGGCTTTGCTTTACTGATAAATGCTTTGATAAAATGTTGTATTTGGTGTCTTTCTACTGTCAGTAAGCAGACTGAAAGTCAAAGGGACTGGTCTTATTAGGGAGATTTTTTCAGTTTTGGGGAAATTTAGTCTTCAGAGCTGTGACAAGAACCAGCTTAATTAACTGGAAGTAACAGCTGCTTTTTTGGCTTTTCCCACAAGGCAACTATGCAAGCATGCAAACTGTGACCATGTGACTACCAGCCAGTACCAACACTGACTTCTGTTTGCTTGTGCAAAGATCGGATGTGCTCAACCAGCAGGTTAGCTGCTCCACGCTGACAGACAATCAATCAGACGTCTGAACTGATCACTTCACTGTTGGAAAACTAATGATGTAAATTGAGGGTGTCTTTGATCGTCTGAAAACACAGTTGTTTTGCAGTAATTAGCATACGTACGGATAATCTAGTCAGTGTGTATGAGAGGAAGACTTCAGTACGAGTCAGAGAGGTTTTGCAAGTTCATAAATGAAACCCGGACGTTAAATCCAAAATGGCTGTTTGGTGTTAGGTGAAAAATAAACAGTAGCTGGGCAACAGAGAGGGGCTGAAGTTGCAAGTGAATTCCACAAATATTGAGTCTTATATCTATAATCATATTATAGAATAAAACAGACATGCTGATAGATGCACAAACAACAAAATCACAGTTGACAGTGAGATAAACATGAGTGTGTTTACACACAGCAGCACATTAAAAGGCACAATCTCTGATTGGTACAAATTGCCATTTAACCCCAAACATCAGATGCTACATGTCCGTTCTCCAGTTGCACTTAACTATGGGCTGTAATTTGAATATGGACATTGCGGACTTTATAACGATTTGACGTCTGGGGTTGAAGGAATGCTGCGCACCAATCCAGGACCGGGCAGATAAGCTTTTGGAGGTTTCGCTCCAAAAAGAGAAATTTAAAAAGTTTGAGAAAAAAATATTGTCACAAAAAGGAAGCAGATAATATCAAAAACTGTTATTCTGAATGGATTTTAGAATGAAACCTTCCATAGAATAATGTACACACAGCATATAGACACACACAGACAGTTGGGTACTTGCAAGGTACAATGAGCTAATGTTACTCATCATAAATGTATCTGCCTGTAGCACTTACAGAGTGACAGACGGCAGATTTAACACAATGACAGAGATACAGAAATGTACAACAGATGTTGTGTAACTTAAAGGAATATTTCAAAATCTTGGGAAAACTTTCTGGCCAAGAGTGAGAGTGGAAGATTGATACCGCTCTCATGTCCGTAAAGTAAATATGACACGATCACAGTATCTGGTTAACAAAGCTTAGCAGAGAGACTAGAAACAAAGGGAAACAGTTCGCCTGGCTCTGTAACAAAATCCGCACCTCTAAAACTCCCTAATAACACGTTACATCTTTAATCTCTTTAATCCAAAGTGTAAAAAAGACTCATTGTGGTTTATGCAGGACTATTTCTTGGCCAGGAGCCTTGACCAGCGGATAATTCAGGAAGTTATTGTGCACGTAGGTGGATTTTGTTACCTTTGGACCCTGCCAGGCTCGCTGTTTTCCCCTTGCAGTCTTCCCTTTCAGCCCCACTTCTAGGTGTGTGTGTGTGTGTCCACATGGTGTGACGGACGCTGGTTTTAAGGTCTAACTAACTGACTTGAAGGAAAAATCAGCCCCAAACTACTATTTATCTGTTTTGACACCGAAACCTGATGGTTTTGGGGGTAGTAAGACGGATAAAATAAGTAGGTACTGCAGCATATTGAGGGTTGTGAGCCAAAAAGAACTACACATTGGGTCCCTTTATGACTCCAAAAGAAGGGTGGTCAAGTTACAACAACAATTATGTCGAGTAACTCCTTTAAATGAATTAAAAATGTATATTTACTGAGAACAGACAAAAGAAACCATGTTTAGACACTAACAGCAAGGCTGATTTTTCCTTTGAGTTCAACGAACCACCTCCATGTGACAAATCATCAGCTAGCGTTCAGCTGCAACCGACCAGTGTCATTTCATCCAAACCCTCCACAGCACTTACCCCTAGCTCTGTCACTAATATGTCAGTGATGCTTCCAAGGACGGAGACAAAATCAAAAATGTTCCAGGCATCTCTGAAGAAATTCTGTTGGGAAAGAGAGAAAAAGTGAGAGACGTTCAGCCAATGAGGAGACAGAGAGACGGTAACGGCAGCCAATCGCATCCTCCCGGAACTGAAGCCAGGGGAGCGGTAAGGGACACGCCCCTGGCCAATGGCGGTGTTGTTACCGTGGAGACAGGCTGGAAGGAGGCTGATAGCGTGACTGCTGTGCAACACGGTGCGCTCTGGGTTTTTCAGGGACAGGAAGAACATGCTCTAGATCTGTCTACCAAAATAACTAGCTTTATAAATGAATAATAGGATGAAACACTGAAGCATATAGACTGGGTCAACCTAGATAAGGAATATGTGTCTGTGTGTGTGTGTAGGTGCTGAATGTTTGTGGATCTTTTTATGTTTGTGGTTCGTTCTGTGGTTCAGCCTTACCAGAGGGCCGAAAGCGATAACCTTGAGGACTGATTCCATGAAGAAGAAGGTGGTAAACACGATGTTGAGGTTCTTCAGGACGTTATCATACGTTTGAGAAGCACCGTCAAACTAGAGACACACAAAAAAGATGGAAAAAGAATGAGAGCAGTAAAAGTAATTGCAAAAGTATAAGGTATAAAGTGCAGATTTCTAGCTAAGCAGTACATATTTTTCCTGATGCAAACAGTATGCTTGGTTTATGAGAAGGGCTTGTCTCTCCATCGCAAAACTTAATCATCTGGGTTTGTTTTGTGATCACAATATCCAAACATATCCTCTCAAAACTTGCCAATGTCATGGAAATTTGATGCTTAAAGTCCAAACAAAAGGTTGGTTTTGACATATAACATTTGGTAAATCATTACCAGGCAGCAGCCAAAAACAGGGTTTCTACTCTTTTTTTTTTTTTTAAAGGGTAAAGATAATTTACCAAAAAAAGTTTCTCAAAATCTCTGGAAAATTACTTTGTGATTCTGGCATACATTTTTACCATTTTCTCTTACTGATTAAAAAAAACAATAAAACTTTTGAGTTGCTACAACATACAACATCTGCAGAGCTCTACATAATAAAATATACTGATGTAAACCATTGTTGATATCTGCTTTACATACAGTCATTTTTTGAGTAACTCGAGCAAAAAGTCAGCAGAAGTCTCTGTTAGACACTCCGCGCTGGGAGACAGACTTGTACCTTCATCATAAGGACAATGGTGTTGAGCGCAATCAGAGCCATGATGCTGTACTCGAAGGGCGGAGACACCACAAACTGCCACATGCGATACTGGAAACTCAGTTTATTCTTCGGCATGTGGCGAGTCAGAGGCCTTGCATTGATGGCGAAATCTATACAGGCTCTCTGTGGGAGGAAAGAGGACAGTCACATTTTTTTTTAAAACTCTTTCAGGAGCTTTAAAAGATGAAGAAGACTAAACACAAGACATCTGAATCTCTCCTCACCTCATTCTTTTCTAAGCTATAGTCCTCCATCATCTTATCCCCCTGTTCCTGGAAGGTGATGATGATGAGAGCCACGAAGATGTTTACGAAGAAGAAGGGGAAGACAACGAAGTACACCACGTAAAAGATGGACATTTCCATCCTGTAACCCGGGCTAGGGCCCTGATTCTCATAGGTGGAGTCCACTGAGTGCTTTAACACCCTGTGAGAGGAAGAAATAAAAAATAAAAATTAGTTAGGAGTTCGTGATCACAACTTAAATGTATGCATATTCTGTGTTTTTAGATTTAATACTTTTATAATATGAAATTCCAATCAAATCTGCGTAAGTGTATATAATATATAATGATATAATGTAAACTATATTTTTGTTTCATTTAAAGATAAAATAATTTATTGTCTTATTATCTGTGTGTTTCAGCTAGACACATATTTTTTAAATGAATCTCTTTGATGAGATATCGCTAAATATGCAACCATAATCATGATTCATGATTGGCGATATGGTGAGATAAATTCACTTGAGTATTTCATATTCATAACATCTTGACTTTATAGGTGTGAATAAAATTATTTAGGATTCAACAGTGTTTCAAGATTCTTGTGATGCCTCTACTGTATGATTAATAAATGTGGAAGCCAAATCCCATACATTTACATTATATAGTTGTGAGTAAGATTTCTACTTGGTGAGTGTATTATGAACAAGTTTAGAGGTGTGTGTTTGTGTGTGTGTGTGTGTGTGTGTGTGTGTGTGTGTGTGTGTGTGAGTGCATCCCACTCACTGCGGCCACCCCTCTCCAGTCGAGACAGTGAAGAGGGTGAGCAGGGCCCAAGCCACATTGTCGTAGTGGAAATCGTACTTCTTCCACTCCCGCTTCTGAGCTTTAACCTCATCTCTATCATACACCAAGTACTCGCCCCTGAAGGAACACACACAGGGTTTACGATTAAAAACACAAGATACCTATCAATCACTAAAAACTGATGGACGTGCAGAAGAGCACCAGGACTAACATACACCCTACATCTCTGTTTATATTTGACATAATGAGAAGGTAGGGCTGGTCCAGTCTTGTAGAGTGACTCTTCTCATTGCATAACACTATTTATTAACATTCCCAGCAAACTCCTCTAGGTGGCAGCATCTGCACAACTGACACATCTGGAAAGTACCATAGAAGACAGTACTGTATTTACCATAAGTACTAACAAAACAGAATTTATGGTACTGTAAAGCATTATGGTTCCTGTTTCTTAAAAAAAAAAAAAAAGGAAGTACATTGCACTGATGGTACAAATTGGAGAATACTTTGAAGTGTTCAACATGTTTCAGAACAGTTTTGTATAGTGCACGGTGTGTTTGTGTGTGTGCACACCGACCTGCAGTCGCGCTCAAACTCTTTGGATTCGTCCGTGCAGTAGAAGAATCTGCCCTTGAAGAGCTGCACGGCCACCACAGCGAAGATGAACATGAAGAGCATGTAGACGATCAAGATGTTCAGCACATTCTTCAGAGAGTTGACCACACAGTCAAACACAGCCTGCAAGGAAGAGATGGAGAGAAACACACTTAAGCTGGGATAACCTAAAACCCTAAATGATCTTTAAAAAAAATCAACTGATAGTGATGGTGATGGACTTAGACAAGTATTCGGCCTTTCACTACACTTTGTTACACCTTTTAAGGGCAAATCCAGGACTTGGAGGTTTGTTTACAACCTGTCAGATTATCCGACAGTTTGCCCTTTTTTTTCCAGCAGTCTTGGCACATTTTGGGATCTCACCAATTACTTTGGTGGGAATAACACAGATGACAAAGGCCACTAAACAAAACCCAAGGGTTGAGAAATATAAGAGAGCATGTGTCATTGTTCCAAATAACAAAATGTTGCAAACACATTTTTACACAGAGATACACTGTAAGCTGGGTCCCACTTCAGGGGCTGGATCTTTTAAGGAATTCAATAAATTGCGATACACTAATGGCTTCAAAGGATACACCTGATATGTCCTCCTAATTCTTGCAAAAGTAGGCTTTATTTCTGTGCCACATTCAGAGGAGCTTTTGAAGTGAGACAGGCCTTCTTCCCCTGATGTGACTTGGTATGGAAAACTAAACTTCACGTACGCAGCCCCTCAACGGAGATGCACCAGCAGACCTGCTGAGCCCCTACCTTTAGCTTGGGGAGTCGTTTGATGGTCTTTAGGGGACGCAACACCCTCAGCACACGGAGGGATTTGATCGTACTGATGTCTTTGCCCTTGCTGCTCCCCCTACAGTTCAGCGAAAGGACAACAACGTCAGAGGAGAATTAGAGCGCAGAGTGGAGGAATGAAGAGATGGAACAATCATAAAGGCTCTTACTGCACCCGCTGCTATTATCATCAACCGTTCTTTTTAAAAAGGGGTGAAGTGGGGTGAGGGATAAGTCCTCAGTGTTGAATTTATCTTAAACATAACCTCTATAGTGACAATTTATGTGAAAGCAACACATGATATGTCACTTGCGATAGTCTTGTATAATAAAAGTACATTGCATCGGAGTGGACAATCAAAGCTCTTACAGTCTCTTCTTCTGCAGAAAAAAGAAACTTTTAAGTGCACGTCAAACATGAAACCGGCGGGAGGGAAAGCGATCAGTTGCCTGACCCTTTGGTTTCATGGACACCAAGAAGCAGCATCATCATCATTTATTACAATCTTCACCATTATACAATAGACATTCACTCATTCCATATCGACAGGCATCTCCCGGCAGAGTGCCCAGCCAAACCTCTTTCTTTCTTTTTCAGTGACACGCTGTTCGGTTCTTCAGAAGAAATGGGAGTTTTAGATGTGGACACATGAAGCGTGAACTTTAAGTATTACATGGCTAGGATTATGTTGATATAATCCTGAATTTGGAAACACTAAATGAACTCATTCTGGCAGGTTTCACATAGCTTCCTTTCATTTATATCCAGATTTTTGTACTTTTCCTCGGCCAGGACTGCGACCTGAACCGAAGGAGACGAGCACAGGAAACGGAGGCTATGCGAGACTCTTGGGACATGTGATGTCGCCTTGCGAAACACGACATCACATGTCATAACACATACAAACACGTTGCACCAATAGCGTCAAACGAGCCATGAGAGCGACCGGAAGAAACGATTTAGGGCCCAGAGACAAACTCCTTCGGTCGGCTGTTTTAATGCGCTTGTTTCCTCCCTGAAGCCCATAACTGAACATTCTGCTCATGATTTGTATGCCCATAAACCAATATCAGTGAGGAAAAATTGGAGTGTCAAGGGAGTAAATAGCCGAGTTGATCTTTACTGTAAGTGGATGGGCCATTTTCAAAAACACAAGGCAGGAGGTGTCTGGACGCCTGCCAAGCCTGAGCAGAAGAGAGGTCGTCCATCAAGGCTCGCTCTTTAACTATGAACTCAGTTCTCGTGGCAGGAGCCGTAAGACAATTCAATTCAAGGCTGATTGATTGAGTCTGAGCCTTGGAAGTTCTACGTGTATGCATGTGGGGGTTTGTGTGCGCGTGAGAGAGAGAGAGTGAGACTCAATCGATAATCAATAGGCCTTCCTCCTTTGAAGTTGAGTAGGACTGAGGTCTCTCTATCAGAGCAGCTTGAGAGTATTAGAGTAAAGCCCAGTAAGGCCATAGGTGTTAGGAATTAAAAACATCCATACACACACACACACACACACACACAAGAACACACCCACCCACACATGCACACACACACACTAGCATTAAGATAAGGGCAACAGCTCTTTGAGTCTCACGATTGATGTATGAGTATGTATACTGCACTGTTTCAGCATTCTGTCACCCCTACTAAAAAAAATGTTTGTTCCTTAAATGGCAAAGTAAGGTGATGCTCCACCCAAAAATCTATGTTTTTAGTATCAATAATCTGTAGGACTAAAAGCTGGCTGTAAAAGGCTTCAATGCTTTCATCCTTTGAGCGCAGAAGCTTTTGAAAGCTTGGATTCATGACTACAATGGATGCCAGCAGTGGAGGCTTTTATGGTGGAAAAAAAAAGTCCACAGAAACCTCTCAAACCGCTCCGGCTGCATAGTGCTCTGTAATGCATTCGGCCGTTCATCCATATGATCAGCATGTCCCAATACAGCATATCCTTATATTCTCATATAACACTGATATGACCAAAATATGGCTTAATACTCATGAAGGATACTGTTGGACAGTAAGTAGGCACAGCTGGGGTCCAGATGGCTTTACAATGTGACTGGCACAATTCTACTGTTTACCTCACATTTCTCAAGACAGAGGATAAAATGATGGCTGCCTAATAGTTTTATTTACTTTATTACTTTATTTATCAAGGACAGTTTTAATTTACTTAAAATATATTTACAATGTTTACACAGTTAATTATTTACATATTTAAAAATATACATCAGCATCTTTAAAACAGCTCTAATAATTTCCTCGATCTACCTCTGTGGTTTCTTTAACATTTACCTCAGTCTAAGTCCGTCTAGCTTCTGATTGGTTAGTTTAGCCTCATGTGAGTTTGGAACAAGGAAGTGTGGTTGTGGTGAAGCTGATGAAGGGTGGAGTTTATTTCTGGTATCTGATAAGCCTTCAAACTCATAGATGTGTTACTTTTACTGATCATCCTGTATTTGATCTTCTCAGTGGTACCTGAAACACACTGATGCAGCTCTTTCTATGTTTTCTTAATGCAGCACTATTTTTGGTCAGAACGAGACTCCAAACATGGAAGAGCAGCAGGAAAACTACTGTACTCCTGCTCAACACAGCATCATGCATGAGCATTAGGATGCACTGGATTGGTACAGTAGCCATATTCTGGTAAAAAGAAGTGAACATACTGAGCATAAGGATGGACGATGGCAAAGTTATTGCCATTTTTGTAATCCTTTGAACTGTGTGAATTAACGCTGAACCCAGCACTAACCTGTGTGAAGAACAAAACAAGAATGTTTTTGCACCCCCCTTTTTATGCCTACAGGCTGTGACTGTTAACCAAAGAGACTGTGGGTGGAGTGGGCCTATCACTCCTTTCCTGATAAATGTATGTTTAATGGACATTCTGTGGAATCATGTTACTTCCAAAAAATCAAATCAAATCAAACCCTTTAAATCAAACTTATCGACGGAACTATTTTGGTATTCGGATGGTTTTCTGTGACATGTACTTAAGGTGAAGAATAAGACAAGGTACGATACGGCGAGAATGATTACGAACGATCAGAAGAACAAAGAAAGAAAGAGAGAGAAGCCAATTTGATCCGGTGGTGGAGAGCAGGGGGCAGGGAGGAGGAGGAGGAGGAGGACAGAGGAAGAACTTTACCGGGTGGTGCTCCTGTGGAGTTTCACCGAAGGTGGAGACAGCGAGAGTCAGTGACAGCGACAGAAGGAAAGACAGAGACAGAGACAGAAGAGGAGGAAATGAGGGAAGGAGAGGGGAAAAACACATAGAAAGACAAAAGACAGACACACACATTTATAGAGAGAGACAGACAAAGACAGACACAGGACAAGAGAGTGGGGGGGGGGGGGGTTGGTAGAAACAGGAAAAAATACATCCATATGAGAGACAGACAAAGAAGGAAGGACAGCAAGATGGCCATACCTGCTGGAAACCCCACCCCCACCCACTAACACACATACTGTATACACACTCTCATTCAACCTCCCCCTCCCAAACACATCTCTTGTCTCCATGACTACTGGATGGGATGTCTACATACATGCACCTTTCTCCCAAATCAGTTATTATATAAGGGGAGTCCTACATATTGTATATTGCACACGTTCCTCCTCACTGAGCGCGATTCACCTAAGAGTTTTTAGTTTTCAGATTATTTGCTGACATCTTGTTACAGCCTTACACTGATTTCTACAAATCTTCACTTAAAAAAACTTTGTCAATTCATTTTATGAGTATTGGCTTTAAGACCAAGAGGCTGTCCAACAGGATGGATCTGATAACAACTATGCTCAATATAATTATATGAACATATGGGTATTGTATGATAAGTTGCACTCTAGTTTATTTTTCTGTATCTTGCATTTTCATGTCATGTAATCAATATTGTTAAATGGCTTGTTTTTACCTGGGTCAATCTTATAAAGCTTTGTTTGCAGCATTTATACTGCATATATTGTCAAAAAGGTTATATATGCATTTTCAGTTTTTATACCATTGGCATATGTTTGTATAGGTTATATTGCCAAAGCTTGCAAATACAGTACAATATGGTAAAATTTGCTAATCTGATATGCATAGAAAGTTCTGGGTGAAATGCAATATGTAGTTGAATTTCTTAACTAATGAGTTAACTTCTTAAAATAATATTTTATATAATCTGAAAAAGGCTAAAATGAGTTAAGTAAATCAACTGAAATATAATAGAATTTAATGCCGAATAAATACATGTCTGTTCCTTATTCCTTTCCCTTGATTTACAACGTTATAAACATGTACCTTTTATGCCTATCAGAACTGCACTTAACAATCACCTTTTAAAAAAAAACACCCAAACAATAATTCTCAGGTAACTACTTGAGATCTAAATTAAGAGCACTTCTGTGAATCTGCCCCCCGGCTGAGACTCTGGATGTGCAAACCCTCCTTCCCTCCCGGCTGTCTTCTGCTGTGGCCTGCTGTGCTACCAGCTCTATGAAGAATTACCTTCACGGTTGGAAGAGGAAACTCGATTGCTGCATCCATTTACACCGATTCTTATCTTATCACACCATAATGATCAATTAGACCAGGCCTACAGCACAAATTGCCCTCATTAGATCGGCAATCATCTAGTGGGATTTTATCAAAGCTCTTTTGCATGCACATCTGCACAGGGGACGGAAAAAAGGCCGGTTCCAGGTTTTCTTGACATGTTTGAGTACATAGGCATACACTCAGGACAACCATCATGAGTAGAGACTCAAGAAACCAGGATTTGTGTGTATTGTCCCATACACACACACCATCAATAGAAAGAAAAAGCATTCTCACAGAGTACTGCGACTGCATGCAGTTCTTATTCTGTTTTTCATTCAGCATTTATTTGGAGAATGAAGGGTGCCAGAAGCGCACATATGTTTAAAACCCATAAAAATTTGAAGCCATTGTACTCTGACCATGCTAAAACTCCTCTCCGTACAATGGTTCTCTGATGTACCTGCTTTGAAACAATGTCATGCGTCAAAGTGAAATTTCATGGGTGTGTGTGAAGCCTTCGCCCCTTAAGCGAAACTGTACTGTAGCTCAGCCCTGGAGCGGATGGTGGGAGCAAGGAGGCAAAGGAGGAGAGATGGTGGAGAGGGAGGTAGGGCGAAGAGAAGAGGCAGTTAGGGGGCCAAATGTGGGAGAGCATCCTAAAAGGGAGCGGAAAGGGCAATTAAGAAGGGAGGAAAGAGGAGAAGGGAAGGGGACCAGTGGAGGAGGTGGAGGAGGCGTCCTCTCTTTGGGCGGGGAGTCATGCCGTGGAGGGTGCAGCAGTGGAGTGGTTTTCAACTTGTTTTGCCGTTGCTGTTGTTGTTTTGTGCAGGAGCTGCTTGGCTTTTTAGCCAAAGTGATGTTTAACTCGTGATTGAACAATTTCACTTTTTGCTTTATATTCATCTGTCCACCATCATTACTGGTCTTTCTGGTAACCTGTGGCTGGTGCTGCTTTGATGCTTTTAAATTTGTAATTTTACTGTATGTGAAAAATCACATTTAGTCTAAACTTTCTATTGGATGATAGTTTCAATTTCCTCATGTTTCCAGTTATTGGTAGATCTGATACTGTATGTACAGTAATAGAGAAAATTCAACACTCTTGGTGTGAAAATGTTCAACCATAGAAATAAATCACTTTAAAGTCATACCACCTGTCTCCTGAAAGCTTGTATGTGCACCTTCCCCATTCTGCTTGCTGCTTGATTTAATTTTGCTGCTGTTCACTCTGCATTCAGACTGCAAGCAACCACACTGCTTTAATACTGTCCAATAGCTGATATGAGTTTGCTGTACATGGTGTTGTTGGACAGAGTTATAGGTGCTGACAGCTTTTTCTGATTATCAAGAAAGCAAGTCAACCATTGTTAACGTTGGCTGAGGTTTCTAGTTGCTGGCAGAGTGAACGCACAGTGACAGTGACATTCAGAAGAGGACCATAACTTATATTTGCTATTAAAAACAGAGGTGTTCAGACTGAGTGCGAAGTGAAGTCGTTAACACCACTGGCTGGGGTGCGGTGTGAGATGTCTGCCTCTATTCTTTTTATATGAGATTCAAGTGAATTGTTATTCGAGGCATTGTGGGATAACAGGCGGTAAAAGTGACTGACCTGCAATGTGAGAAAATAAAGGGGTTGAAAGCTGAACATTTCAAACTCTGTACACTTGTAAACTCTGTATAATATAGGGATAAGCAGGGTTTTTTTGTTCAAGTTAAAGGACAAAGATAGCAATATTCTATATTTGTCTCATTGTCAAAAATAAATCCCATGAAAAGACCAAAACCAACAATAAATTGATCCTACTAACCTAAGTAACATGTTCCTTCATTACAATGAACATGGCCACTATAGTTTATTTCGAATCAAGACATTATTTATATTGCTCAATATCACAAATCCTTTACCTTAAAGGGGCTTTACAATCTGTACAGCATACAACACCATCTATCCTAGATTATATTAAGAAAAAATTCCCCAAAAACCTTTAATGTGATTTTGAATAAAACAGAGTGGATCCCACATACACCTGCTGCTGTAAAAGCTCACTTTCACACCAAAACTGTGGTAATTTGCGGCTGAAAACATTTACCAGCAAATTAATGAGCCCTTTTTTTATTGAAACTAAACTATTACATCTTAAGTAGAAACAAATGGGCTTGTTTGAGTGCCAAAGAGAGGATGGGGATATCAGAAAGTATTGAGAAATGGACTAAAGCATTACTTGTTTTGGTCTTTTCATGGAATTTGTTGACAGTGAGAACATTTTTGAATGACACAAAACAATTTCAACTTGTGCATCTTGACATCAGTACATGCCACCTCAAGCAAATCCACAGCTATTTGTGTCACTGATGCAATGGCTCCATCTCTAAAATTTGCTTTGCATTCAGTCTGAACACACTTTGACAGAGGCCGTTAGCTTCACGGAACATATTTAACTGGAGCGCATTCTTTGCCTGTGACTGTCTCCGAACATCATAAACATAGTTGTGAGTGATGCCGTCTACTGCATCACAAGTCGTGTTCAGGTTCATGCAGTCACCAAGGCAGACATGCACTGGGCATCCACAGAGCTGAGGAGGATGCACACACAAGCTTCTTTCTCTCTCTCACTCTTTTTGTTTTCTTTTTCCTTTTCACAATCACACATTCAGTCCCTCCAGTTGCATATATATCATACATATATAAGTCATATGTATTTATCTGTATTTCATAATAACAAATCATTCCACCCACCACACCCTGCCCCAGCATGCCTCCCTCCTTCCCTCCCACGTTCAGCCTGACTTCCCCGGGTCGTGCAGAGGAAGGAGAGTTAAATACCTGAGCCTCCGGGTACGTTAACATGGTCAGGACGACGGGTGAGTATGTGTGTTTGTGTTTGAGTGTGTGTGGGTAGAAGAGAGAGAGGGGGAGGAGGCGATGAGCCCCGGTGGTGTTCCTCCCTGTGGCGAACAGATAGGCTGGGCACTTAAAGGGTTAAAGGTGTCTGGGGCGCCCTCACCCCCACGGACTGACCGACGGGGACCTTCAGCCCGGAGGACGGGGGGAGGATGAAGAGGCGGGGGTGTGGTTGGGTTGGCGGCAGGATGTTGGCTTTAATGGTTGTTGGAGAGGCGGGGGTGAAAGGTGTGTGTGTGGTGGAATTTGGTGGGGCAAAAGGGATATAGTGGTTTTATTCAGAGGGTGGGGGCTGGGGTGGGGTCGGGATACCGGCAAGCTGGGGAGCAATGGGTGACACCTGTTCCTAACAGACAGCTCGCAAATTCAAGGTAAGAATGTGCAACAACTCGTCCTGACAGATTTGGCGAGAGGAGCAAATTGGCAATTTTTCTTCTATGGTGTACCTATGTCTGTTCTTCTAGCGCCACCATCAGGTCAAACTTTTTAATTGGTTCATGACCAAACAAAACAAATATAATTCCCATCAGCATACTTTGTGTTTAGTGCTATTTTTTTTTTTTTACCTTCTATATACCAGCATGCCAGAGTTAGCCTGTAGCTCAAAGCAGTGTTGTGCCTAAATATAGCCTCATTGTGCTGTTTGACCCTTGTTTTTTATTTAAGCATCCTTCGGTTTTATGAAGATAGGGGTGTTCTGGCAGGAAGAAGTGGACTGACTGTGAGGTACGAATTTTGCATTTACATTAAGTGAAGCAAGTGAAACTCCCCGTTCTGTTTGCTGAAGCATAAAGGTGGTTTGGAGAGCTTCATTGAAAGCACTGACGTGATTCCATATTTCTTTATTCTATTACTCTCTTAGCTGTATGTTAGGAATAAGAGGGGTGTAAGGGGGATGAGGCAGGGAAGTCGGGTAAATGTGCTAAATCTAATGATAGATAGGAGGAAGGGTTCTTATGAAAGAGGGGGTTGAAAGATATCTGGAAGGAGGTGAAGGTGTCAGCAGGAACCAAAGCTGTGGAAGGCCTGGGGGAGGTTTGGGGGGGGATCAAAGTCAGGGCTTTAGATGCAAGAAAAGACGAAGGGATGACTCACGGCCTGGTTGGTGGAAATATCAGAGCGGCATGGATTGGTAAATAGGGGACACAAGGGAACGGGAGCAAGGAAGATTGGGAAAGAAAATGTTGAGAAGGAGCAGGTGGTGGTTCATATTGCATTAGGTCAGACAGTAAAGGGGTATGATGTTTGGGGACAGGCTTTGAGGTGATTGTTGCAGGCAAGGTTTGGGGTTTGTGGGGGGTGAAGGGTGGGTGAAGACAGTGTAACTACACTCTAAAAACTAATTTCGCTTTTAGCACTTTAGGGTTCCTCACTTCAACTACAGAAGATCTATCCAAAAAGTTAAGATGTTTGTGAAACTACCGTGATAGTCATTTTGAAGGAGTACCTCAGGGTACCATCTGAGGTCTCCAAACGATTGCAGAATCAAGAAAAAAGCAAAATGTTATGAGGAGCCCTTTTCCTTTTTAGAGTGTAGGTCAGAGGTTGGTGATGATCATCCAGGACATTAGGAAGATAATTTAGTTAAGGATCACGGGTGGTTGTCCAGATGAAGGTGGCGATGAAACGTAGAGAAAGACCTGCTGATACGATTCCACATGTGATGGTGACCAGTGAGGAAATAGAGATGAAAATGGAGAAAGGGTAGACTGCAGGAGGGAGGGATACAAAGACACAATGACAAGACTACAGAAAGAGAGGACCAAGACGGACTTAAAACAGTGAACGTTAATAAAAGAACGAGGCAAGACTAGAGAGGAGAGAGAAAGTGGAAAAGGAGAAAGAAGACCAAGGGAAAAGGGAGACAGCAATATAAGAAAAGTTTAAAGACGCAAAGGAGGTATAGAAAAAGACAGATTAAGGGAGAAACAGGGCCAGAGTGAGAGGAAGTCAGAAAGAGTAGACAGTAGAAAGACAAAGACAGGACGTGATGATTTCTGAAGTACAGCAGGCTGAGAAAATAGGAGAGAAAGATCAGCATTGCCTGGTGTATCGGACACACAAGGCTGGGCGACAAGGGTCTTTCTGTGGATGGTGGAATATGTGTGTGTGTGTGTGGGTGGGTGAGGGTGGTGGAGATGATGAAGAGGAGGGTGGGGGGGGGGCACTTACGTGAAGGCGAAGGCCACCAGAGCACCACTAACCACTATAAAGTCCAGAATGTTCCACAAGTCGCGGAAGTAGGAGCCCTGGTGGAGAAACAAGCCCAGCACCACCATCTGGAAGACATGGGACAAACTCAGTACAACACACAAATACACACACACACACACAGCAAAAATACACAAAATGCACTCGTAGGCTCAGAACCACAAACACTGATATTAACATACACTTAATTTTTACAAAAAAAGAAAGAGACAGAC
Organism: Lateolabrax maculatus; assembly: GCA_031216445.1. Lineage (NCBI taxonomy): Eukaryota > Metazoa > Chordata > Actinopteri > Acropomatiformes > Lateolabracidae > Lateolabrax > Lateolabrax maculatus. The sequence continues at coordinate 4,077,820 of CM062204.1, read as the reverse complement.
GAGCAAAAAACACAATCATAATATTATGCAGAAACAAAGCCACTAAAAGATTAGCCAATACACACTCTCTCTTTCACTGTCTCACACACACACACACACACACACACACACAGTGATACTTTGTTACCTTGATCAACATTTCAAATGTGAAGACGCCTGTGAAAACGTAGTCAAAGTAACGCAGCACCTGCAGAGCAACACAACACCATGAGACATAATTATCATATTAGGGAGAATAAGAGAGAGAAGCAGGAAGATGAATCAGTGAGAAAAAAATAACTGAAGAAACAGAGCAGAAGAGATTAACAAAGAGAGAGAAAGACACAATCAATCAGACCAGAGCCAAATCCTAATTCTCCTGTTTTCATTTTCTATTTTCAAACTCCCGTTTCACAGTATCTATTTGTCATATCCAATTTCCTGGGTAAAAATATAATTTTATACCCCTTAAATACATTTTTTTGCAATAACACACAACATTTTTAAGTTGTTAAATAATAATAATAATAATAGTGTTTGCGGTTTGTTTGGAATAAGCAGAGGAAGTACTAGTCAGTTAGCAGGAACAGTTTATGACCACCAGGGATGAAAGGAAGATTAAAAAAAACATCACATCGCTGCTTTACTTTAAAAATGTCACACTTAAGAAGACAGTTAGTGAACATTCCTGTGCTGTGCAGATGCAGGGCCTGTTGTGGTTCGACTAACTCTGGACTTAAATGTTAGGCATCCTTCACTCATTCAATTGTCGCATTTATACCTCTATCCTCAGAGCTTGACCCAAAACAGCTGGTTTTCATATATCATCCAGCATGAAGCTTAAAACCTTCCAAATGATGCCATATGTGGTGAAAAGTACTAAGATTAAGAGATATGTCCTCTTAAAAGTACATTTTTTATTATTATTGTTTTTTTAAATGGCACTGTTGGCAATTAGCAGCACTTATTTCTTTTTGTATAGATGATATCCTGAACTGCTGGTGTACCAGAATCCCAGCCCGGCCCTGGTGTAAGATTTATATCAGGTTATCATTATCACAGTCATTCATTTCTTCACTAGTTTGATCCTAACCTGAACTAATCTAACCTAATTTTACCTTAAAACCAAGACCTTACCCTAAATAAGATTCTGTACTGGTAAAAACTGGGCAAAATGTGCCCACTTTGAAGATTTTGCTCATCTTTATATCCCTGGGAGGCATTTTATTTTAAGGACAGAAAAGACACAAACACACACGGAGATATGTCTCACATTGTTTTGTGGTGAGTCAGGCCAGACAGGGTCCTCTGCAGCGAGGGCGATGCTGCTCATAGCAATGACGGACAGGATGCTGAACTCAAAATACTTCAGAGTCAGGATGTAGTGACAGCACTTCCGAAACCTGGTGCAAACACACAGATGCATACACATGTTGACACAAAAAAAAAGCACACAAAACAAACTGTTTAAACATTTCTCGGCCCAGAGAGAAAAATGTTCATATTCAATAACCGTTCTATGTCCTCAATACAGACATGGTACAAGGTTTTACAGCAGTGTTTGACCAAGGTTTTACACACACACACACACACACACACACACACACACACAAATACTCACGGGTTGGTGGTGGACATTATGAAGCAGGAGCTGTAGGGAGGCATGGGTTTGGGGCCGTCTTCATCGCCTCCCTCGTCCTCCTCCTCCTTCTTCTCTTCGCTCTTCTTCTGGTCGGTGTTGGCGTTCTTATTCACTGAGCAAAACCGAGAGAAAAAACAGAGGAGGAGGAATGGATGGACAGACAGAAAGAGGTCAGATTCACCAGAGCAAGACAGTAAACGCGTGAAACACGTCCGCCAGCATTGTTTCAAGAATAGAACGGATTGAGACTGGATTTACACCAGCGTTAACCAGCCAAGCAACGTTTTTAAAAAGGGGCACGCCACTGATTTCACATGCCAAAGTTAATTTACTCTTCATGGGGAGGATTACTCAGTGTGTGTCCATTGTTAGTAGAAAGCCTGTGTTACAAACAGGGCACAAGGACTTTGAAAGACCAGTCAGGGATGGTCAATTTCTCATAGAAATTGTAGGATCCAGTGTTTTTGTATCTTGAATGATACCTGGGACTACAACTGAGGATGTCTTAGTTTCTGCTGCATCAAATCTGATCATCTGTATTTTGAAATTTACCCCAACTTTATGGAAATGTAATACTAAATTGCTTGAGAGTTCAGGAGTAGCAGAATAGTCAGGTTCTACAGGGAACAATAATCAAAACAACTGTACTGAACTGTAAAGCCTGCAGGTCAGTTTGTGCTGTAGTTGTTTAAAGGGTCTTCTACCTCGGCAATGACAATGGCCATTTGTTGCTCACTTTACCATTTAATATTCTCTTAACATAGTCTTCATTAAAAATGAAATTATTATTGGAGCAAAATCCCTAAATTGTTACAGCAGATTTTGCACAGCCTTCTTCAGTCTTATACCCTTGTATTCACGTGATTTATCCCCTGGATGCTCACCCTGCAGGATGGCGTTTGTGGAGGGGTACGGGTAGACAGGTGGCATGTCTATCTTTGTGTAGTCGGGTTTGGCCATGCTGGTCAGGATCAGGCTGTCCATGCTGTGGAGCAGGGTGTGGGTGTCGGCGTCACGGCAGTTCAGCAGGTTGTTGACGTGGTCAGGGTGGTCGGGGTGATCCGGTGGGAGGGCGTAAGGGTGCTCGTGGGCACTGGCCAGCTTGCTGTTGTTGCGGAAGTTGTCCAGGTCCTCGTTGTACTGCTGTATGGGTCGTGTGGTAGAGAGGCTGGGACAGGTGCTGTGGTGCTCCCTGATGAAGGAGGGGAGGAAAGACAAGGGACGGAGAGAAAGGAGGATTAAGGGGCAGAAGGGAAGAACAAGGAGTGACACAAGGATGAGGATGGGAAGGATCAGATGATGGAAGGAGCATCTTGCCAAAATAATAAAATGTAGCACCATATGTCACAAGATCTCCTGTGCTTCAGTTAACTTATCTTTTTTACTGTATACTCCTGTATACTTCCTTATTGATGTTTTATTTCTGTTAACTTAATTTGTAAAAAAATATAAAAATGTGCAATGGACTGGACAGAACTGTGTAATGTCTGGAAGATGAGGAACTAAACTGCAATAAAGTTGAAAAAAATGGCCAGCCTCTAAAGGATGTCCCACCTCTAACACAGAAACTTCAAAATAAAAGTAAACCAGAAAATCTAACAAATATTCATCACAGTCACTAAATACCATCACAAACCAAGGATGGATTCAAAAACTGACAATCGAACAGAAACTTGGGTGCAACCGATTTGTGATGAGCTACCAAGCAGCCGAACACAAACGCTCCTAAAAGAGCCCTCAGTCTGCACACAACCGTTCTCTGAAAGTTACTGTCAGGTCGCTTCCTGAAAGACAAACTTAACTGGCTCTTAATTCTTGTCAGGTTGTAATTTGAGACATACACACAGAGAAAATAAACCCTTCCTTCACTCACTTTCTGGTGCGATGCCCTCTGCTCCTCTCCTGGTTGCCGTGGCGATGTCGCCTTGTCTTCCGGGCCTCCCCTTCCTCGCCTTTCTCCCCCTCGCCCTCCGTCCCCCTGGATCTGTGCCTCCTGCCTTCCTCCCCCTCCCTGGCTGCCCGGCGATGCTGCCTGGACCTCCTGTGCTCGTTGTTCCCCTCTCCTCCCTCGCTCTGGTGGGGAGACACGCTGCGGGTCTCCCTGCCCTCTCTGTTTCTGTGCCGGTGGCCCCGGTGGCTCCTGTGGTTGTGCCTCTCCTCCCCCTGCTGGCCCTCGACGTTGCCCAGGGACGTGCAGCTGAAGCCGCGCTCCATGCGGGTCTCCGCCGGCTGGCCCGTCTCTCCGCCGCCTGGCCCAGGGGCTTTCTGGTGATGGTGGTGGTGGTGATAGTAGTGGGTGGCTCGGCGGCAGTGGTTGATGTCCTGGCGCCGGTACTCCTGGTCCAGAGGCAGCTCGCCAGGTTGGGTCTTGTTGGTGTTGTTGTTGCGGTTGTCCTGCGGGTTGACCACCAGTGGCCGGTCCAGGTGGGTCTTCATATCACCACGTCCTTTCCGTGGGTAGGACACCTGGGTTGGGGTAATAGGGTAGCAGATGGGATGAGTGGGTGCTGCTCAAACTTAAGTTACGTTTTAAAGGGTTCAATCCAAAATCACAAAGAGATATATCTTCCTACTTACCTTAAGTGTTATCTAGCCATGCAAGATTAGTTCATTTGTCCAGGTTTTGAGGTATTGACCTCTAAAGTTTCTGCTGCCACCCAAATACATAAGGAACTGAGGGAAATTTAATCTGTGGTGCTTAAAGTATATACAAATGTGAACTGATAAATCAAATTCCGTTGACCTCCATTTTATTGGGATGGCAGGAAAAATTTCAGAGACTGCTAATCACAAAACCTGAGAACATAAAACTGAACTTATCTGCATGGCAAATGCTGAGGAGATGATGATTTTGCAGTTTAAGTAAAGGTGGTTCTTCATATGGCAGAAATATTTGGCCCAGATGCAAAAAATGGACACACTTTGTAAGTGAAATATTTACTTTGGTTGTGCATTTCAAACTTGTTTATACTTCTAGATGAAAAAAAAGGCAAATTAAAGAAAAGCATTTTGCTCATTTTGAACAAAAATCATGTATCTGCAACAATGAAGGAAAGAGTTCTTATTTCCTTATTGCATATTTGTGTCCGTATAGCTGGGTTGTAACAGTTTAAGGAGCAGATGTTCATCAAACTCATACATCACAGTTGCATTTACATGGTTTTTGGGTTGCAGTAGCAGTTTGCTTCAAAGCTGGCACAAAGGACACAGTATAGGCCGACTCAGACCTTCATTCAGGAAGTTTATACCTGACTTACATCTCAGTTTACAAGTTCTAAAAAAACAGAACTTCCAACACTTGCACAACCCCCCTCGTCCTTTTTCCCTCCCCTGAGCCACAGATATACTCAGTTCGGTGAACAGTCCACCATTTTCAGCTTCACATGAACAATCTAATATCAAAATTGTTATGAATCTTTCCAGACCATAAAATGGCAAACAGCTCCAGCTGTGAATATACATTCAGCTGAGCCACATCCAGTCGACTCCTGAGCTTCTTCTTTTTGAATTCTTTTTTGAAGTGCGTTACACTTCACCCCGCTCCAGTTTTGAGTCTGCTGCCTTCTTTGGTTACAGCTCTGGATTTCTCTGCATGCCCCACTTTAATAATGCATCGCTCCCAAGCACGCAGCTTCAAGCCGTCCCATATAGCATTGGCTAGCGCAATAATAACACCCTTACAGGCTTAAAGGGACATTACACCCTGGAATCAAAACATCTGTGAAGTGCAGCATGACCCAGAATACACAGTGATAAAAAGCAGGTCAGGCCTTAGTGTTAGTCCAGTGTTTCCGTTGTAGATCATTACATACAGATGGGCTGAAATGTAATGTAATTAAAGACTAACTGTCCTTACTAGTAGTCAACATCCAGCATCAGTCATGGATGTGGCTGTATCCATAGCCAACACATCACTATTTAATATATATGAAAACACTATTTATAGAAAAGCAGGGAAATGCCAAACAGTGACTGGTTACCTTCACAAAGAAACTTCAATGTCATTGTCAATACCATTGATGGGGATCAAGTTCAAATTTTACTGATCTTAAATGGATTTTTATGTAAACTTTGTAATGATCTCAGACCAAAATCATCTTATTTTATTTACAGTGGAGCGAGGATGATTTTGGTAAACCATCAACTTTTAAACTTTAGGAGAAAATCTGCTACAACTTTGCAATAATAATAATAATAATAATAATAATAATCCAACTTTTGGATTGACAAACACTTTTAGGTCCATTTTGTTTTTAAAATGTTGGAACCTGCGATATTATATATTTTCTGGGCAATGTGTTTAGGTATTTTTTTTTTTATCACTGGGGTCACTGGACACAAATGGCAAGAAATCGGAATATCTGTCGATATTTAATATCAAATGTGCATCTGGTCACTTCCATGTTATAATTAATAACTTTTTCAATGCACATTCAAGCGTTGTTCATTCAGTGAGAAAGTTGGTGAGGTGAAATGATTTGAAGCGACGTGTCGAGCCCCAACTGAACATGGGTGATAAAGTCCCTTTAACAGGTTAAAATAACCAACCATATCTCTTTACGCACATTACAACAAATATGCACCATATATATCAGGAGTAGACTGCATATATAAGTGTATATGTGTGTCTTTTTTGTGAGGGTGAGGGGGGGTTTCTCACCTCCTCTCCCTCCCCTCCCACCTTCCAGTCCTCCTGCTCCAGCTCGTTGTAGAGCGCCTCGCGGCTCGTCATCAGGTTCTGTTTGCGGATCTCGCTCGTTCTCTGCTCCCACACTGACTTGTTGCCCTTAATGTGATTCTTCTGCTGCTCTTTACTGTTGGGAGGCGTCAGTGAAGAGGAGGAGGGGGCGATTTAGAGGGGAAAATTAGGCAGGAAAGGAGAGTGAGGAGGTATCGAAATGTGGAGGGGAACACAGTTGGGGAAAAGAGAGAGGGAGAGGAGATGTTCAAGGAGAAAAAGAGTAGATGGTGATGGCAGACGGAGGAGGGTGAGATAGAAAGGGTAAAGAATTAGAGACTTCAGGGTGGAACCATAAGATCCCTGTGGGGAATTATAAAGCAAATAAGGCTATATAAGAATACTCAATCTTCAGTTTCAAGACCATGTAACAATAAGGAGAATGTGTGAATGAAGGAAGCATGAACTGTGAACAATATCAACGCAGGAGGAAATGGCTGCGGCAAAGAAGAGCAAGAATGAAAACACTTTGAACTCCTAATTCATGTGTGTTTGTGAATAAAGGATAAAGGGTGTTTTTTTTTTCAAAAATTACACATGGAAAAGTGGGATTCATCTCATATTTGAGGACTATACATTTACATATAATGTTCTCTATAAATGTTGTGTTACATAGTGAACCTGACACTTTAAGAGAGTGTTTTGGGTTGTTTGTATCCTTTATGTTGGTAGCCTAGGTAGTTTCTATCATAGACGTATCAAGAGAGCTGGATACGACGAAACCCACTCAGCCACTCTGCTGCCAATCTGTCCCGGTGGCCAACTGCGGTACTGCATCACAAAAATCTCCCTGCGGCCAAAAGAGAGTTTTTCTCCTTAAACCATCATTATAAGAGAGATGTCTGTAAAACTGTTGACAGGACACCTCCAACTGCAAACAAGTTCAATTATTGTTCTTCGTATTATCAATGTTCAAACCATGGAGGTTTTAAATTTGTAAAACTTTCTCAGAGTCGAGAAAGTCTATCTTTATATGCCAATGTGAAGCCTATGGGCTGAGTGGGCAGGACCAGGGGGAGAAATACAAATGAGCCGCGCAACATGGAAGCAAACCAGGAAGCAAGAAAACCTTTTTGACTTAAGCAATTTTCATTCAAATGACTGGGGGCCATGTTGGAGCCTGTATCCAGTTCTTATAATACATCCATGGTTCCTATCTGTCCATCTTCGTGCCATCTGCTAGAGCTAGTCGGCCCTGTTGGTTCGTGCATCGTGTTTTGCTGCCATGGAGGAAGTAAATTCCAAAATAACGGAAATGAGTGGAAAGTGTCTTTTGACGTCTTTAACGCAGACTGGGGACAAAGTCCGTCAAGAAGCCAAGAAGAAATACAGCGGCTCTGAAATGTTTTAGAAGATGGTGAGCCCAAAGAAGAATGTGAGAATGAGAAATGTTAACAGATCTTTCACTAGTCCCACAACCAACTGGTTCCAAACTCTTGACAGAAGAGTTTGTGACCAAAAACCGAGTGAAGGAGTGTCACCATGTTGTGTTACTGTACCAGAGCTGTTCATCTGAGAGGCTTTAAAAAATCACAAAACAGTTGAATCAACTGGTTAATGCTGATTGCCATAGAGCCTCATACTACCAATCCAGTCTTTTTTCTTTTTTATTCAAAACACATGTCAAACACACAGTGAAAAACATGTAGAAAATGTAGAGTCCCTGTGCTGTGCTACGTGTTGATTTACTCATGTCGTGTTCTGTGATTGAAAGGAAGTTTATGAGCTTATTTCCTAGGCTTAAAAACACACTATTTAGATTCCATAACTAAAAATCATCCACACCCCTGTTACAGTAAATGATTGACAAGTTAGTGTCTAATTGACAAGCATAACTGCAGCACAAAACCACCAGCTTCTAATCTAGCCATCAAAGGCTCGCCACAGCGACTGAGGAGTCCGGCGACTTCTAAAGGAGCAGCGGGGTTTTTGTGAGCATCATTTTGATGTGTCCTATTGTCAGCGTTTCTGCTGCCAGGAGCAGATTCTTACAGACTGTCCGCCTCTCGCTCTTCTTCACTTCACAAAGCCCTGAATCTGTTCCTTTCACTCTCAGAACAATCGCTTAATCATGTTTTAGAGGATGAGAACGGGGACAGTGTGATGGTGGGTGTTTGTGTGTGTGTGTGTTTGAGAGCATCACGTGTACATGAATGCCTGCCAATCATAAATGTTAGGAGAGACAGATTAGAGAAAGAAACAGCGCTTTCTGTGCAATTTTACAAAAAGACTGAGTAAGAGAGACTTTTGTCCAGTGTGATGGTGTGAGGAACAGTGTGTGTATTTTGGGGTAGCGTGTACGCAAAGTGTATGTATTCTGTTCTATGTATGTATACAGTACATATTTTGTATATATTCATGTTTTCGATGAGTGTTTGAACATGTGTGTGTGTTTGGGCAGTACAGTGCTGTATGTGGATGTGAGTGTGTGTACTCACGCGGCGATCGACAGGTTGGCTGCTGACAGAGGGCTGACCTCTGCCACTTCCTTAGCCTTCTGCATTGCCGTCTTCTGATTGGCCGCTTCCTCCTGCTCCTCCTCGTCCTATCGCAAGAGGAAGATAACCATCTCAGTCACTTGACAATTTGGAAACATAATCTAACTTCCTGGTACTTTCAACAATTACAGGTCAAAACAAAAGGTCATTGTTGTTACTAAATGGCCCACAAAATACATAGGTAACAATATATTTACTTTTTACTTATTTTTCTTAAAATAAGAGGAAGAATGTGTTCTTTCTGGTTCGATCCCGTACCTTGGTGAGCTCCTGGGCGTTGGCCAGATTGTCGACAGCGATGGCCAAGAAGACGTTAAGCAGAGTGTCTGAGGTGGCAGATGTTAAGGAGAAATATTGATGCAGGGACAACCAGAGAGGAAGCTGACAGTCTCTCAGGATGAACAGAGAAGAAAAGAAAGACACTGGGTTGTAGCTACATACAGGAAAGTCAGAGGAAAGAGAGGCAGTGGAACTTTTTCATCATCATGTGTATGAGAAAATAGTATCATAATTAATATATTTACATACATGCACATTGTACATTTGTCTATATGTGTATGTGGGCGTGCAGGCAGGATACAGTTGCCAAAGAGTGTGAGGACGATGAAGAAGATGGAGAAGACCATTCCCTTGTCGTTCACTCCTCCCTGGGATTCAATGCCATCGTACATCACCATGTTCCAGTCCTCTCCTGTCAGGATCTACAGAGAAAGTGATGACAGAGATTTTCTTACTAAAAATAAGGTCAAGTTGAAAATCTTACTGGTTTGATGTGTTTAGGACTCATTATAAAAGAAGTAGTTTCACCACTTAATCTTTGTTTTTGCATATACATCATTTTGTGTAGTTTCACACCATTTTTCATTTTACTTCTTCATTCTTTCTTAATATTCTGAAGACAGTTGAACTAAGTTTAAGTTCCACTTCAACTTTTTCACATGTGACAACATAATATAAAAATGACAATCATCCATTAAAACCCTTTTGTTTTTTTTATAAATTATTTAGAAATGAGAATTAGAAAAACAAAAAGCAAAATTAACCATTATCATATCACCTATTGCAAATGGAACTCTTACTTATGTTAATATTAATGTGAAAAAAACATGATTTGAATAGAACTGAACTAAATTCAACTGATGGGGTAAAAAGTAAGAAAATCTTAAATTCTGGTTGTAAAATGCCCAAAGTCCACAGATACGTCTCACACACTGATGCATGACTGCTACATTTACAAACACACACACACACAGCTGGCCACTGAGTCACTCAGAGACAATAAAGCAAATGGCTCTTTACAAAAACTGTCTCTCTATCTGAGTAGATAGCGCACAGAAACATGGAGACTGCAGTCAGGACTGAACAAGTCATCTGACAAACTGATGACATGACAACAATGGGCATCATTCAATTTCACTCTCGAAAAGGGCTTCAGCTGTCCTGAAAATGTACTTGTGTGTATGAGTGTGCTTAGTCACGCATACAGTAACTCACTGGTACCTACTTTGCAAAAGGACAGATTTTTCAACCATACTGTAAAATGTATTCAGCTAAATAAGTTGTATTCACATATACAGTTACAGAAATTGACAAAATAATTATATTTTTTGATCGGTAAGTATGATTTCAACAAAGGGATAGCTCACAGTTTATTAAATTTAACTATTTGTCCTGGTGTTGAATGGATCTATACATATATGACTATACAACATAGATAATTTATGATGTTTATCAAAAAGGTCAATATGAGCCACATCACACCAATATTTAATTTTTCTTTGTAAAGAACCATAAAAAGGATTTGTAAGCCTCTTTTTACCTACCTGAAACACTGTCATGATTGCTGCTGCAAAAGTGTCAAAGTTTGTAGGTGGGGTCCCGCTTTCAAAGTTGAATCTGGGAAAAAAAAAAGAAAAGAAAAAAGTGAAATACCATGACAAGCACAAACAGAAACATAAAGTTAATACAGAGAAGTGAGCTTGTTTTTATGTTTGTGTGGATACTGACTGTCCTCCAAACAGCTGCATCCCCAACAGGGCGAAGACCACAATGAAGAGGAAGAGGAGGAAGAGCAAACTGACGATGGACTTCATGGAGTTGAGCAGAGAAACCACCAGGTTTCGAAGAGGAGCCCAGTACCTGAGGAGGAGGAGGGGGAGGAAGATTAACGAGGGAAGCGCAAAGTAGGTAAGAAGGAAGAAAGAGATGAAGGAAGCAGAAAGAGAAACAGGGGAAAAAGAAGATGGATTAAAAACCATTTGATTTTCACACTTGTCTGGCAAAAAAACAGCAACAATATGCAATTTAATATTTTTGAAATATCATTGAAATAATAGCTTATCTTCAAATCATAAAACATTTTTTTATGAGGGATTCCTGTTAGTATTTTCTTCTATATTCATTATTTGAGATATTTCTCAAGCCGACATCAATTTAACATTGAGCGGCCCAGCCTGGTCAGGAACAGCTGGTTTCAGGCTGAAACTCAGAGCTCTGTTTAAAAACAGTAACACTAATACTGACTTATCCCCCAGCTCTGACTGTGTAGGGAACTGATCCATAAACCCTGGTGGCAATCACCCCAAAAAATATAGTTTCACCATTTCACACACACAGAATAGTGAGCCAAATCTAATTGAGATTTCTCATGAAGAGAGCATCAAAGAAGTGTCAAAGTGCCAGAACCCAAGATCTGTTTTGATGTTACAACAGTGAACCTCAGTTCGTCATTATCATCACTGTCTCATTTGTGCACGAGTGAGCTGACAGACGTGCATGCATGTGTAAGGGTGGGTGAGCGAGGGACACTTGCTTGGTGACTTTGAAGATGCGGAGGAGTCGCAGAGCTCGTAACACACTGATCCCGAAGGATGTGCCTGGTTTGATGGTGGCCCACACCACCTCGAAGATACTGCCCACGATTACCTGCACAGGCACACACACACACACACACAAAAGCATTGCATTGCAAGTCAGATAATAATTGGTAATAAAAAAATAAGGAAAGATTTGATAAGACTGGACAGGAAGCAAACAAACTCCATATTTTACCAGTTTGTCACCAGATCCTAAATAGACTCCGGTACTGAATCCAACTCTGTTCACAGGCACGTCAAACTTCCAGTTCTCTACAACTTTGACAGCAACAACTGATGCATGAGGAGGTCCTACAGCCCTCTCCGAGTTATTGTAAGCTTTGAACTCATCATGGAGCTTTTTTTTGTTAATCTTTAAGGAATGATTATTCAAATCAATCCAAAAACAAACCAACAAACAAAGAAACACTTTGCAGCTGAACATAGAAATGCATTCAGTCTCTCTCCATCCGCTGCCAGCTGACTGAACACAGTATTACATGGTGTCACTGTACTGCATGTCAGCATATAATATGCAGAAAACTGCCAATAAGCCTCTGCGACAATGTCAGCATGACAAATTAATGGGCAATTATTGCACATGTGTTGGTGGCAAACGCGGCGCTGAATCTGCTCATTGTTCATTTGTCGCAGGGCAACATGAGAAAAATCAATTTCTCAAATCTGTTGATTAAATGCAGTGTTGGATTTGTCATCAAATCATGTGAGTGTAATTAGTTTTTTCACTCAGTTACAGAGTGTGTGTGTGTGTGTGTGTGTGTGGGGGTGTGGGTGTGTGTGTGTGTGTGTGTGTGCGCACTCACCACACAGTCGAAGCAGTTGAATGAGGAGTGGAAGTAAGGCTGGATGCCCAGACCATACATCTTGATCAGCATCTCAGACATGAACAAACCAAGGAAGATAAACTCTGCATAGACTGGAGGGAGGAAGGAGAAAGGGAGAAGGAAAGGAGGGAGGGAGGGAGGGAGGAGAAGGCAGGAATGAGGAGACAGAAGCAGAGATTTGGGTTAAACGGGGGACAGAGGGAGGAGAAAATAAAAGGTCGTGGAGAGATAAAGAGTGGATTGAAAGAAGGAGGGAGGAAGAGAAATGTAGATGGAGGAAATACAGAGCACAGATGAGAGGTGGTGAAGTCAGATAAAAAGACCGAAAAAAGTGAGCGAGTAGAGGGAAAAAACAAAAGCGAAGGGAAAGCGAGCGAGAGAGTCGATAGTGGTGTGAGCCCAGTGGCGTATGACAGCCTGGTGATGAATGGACTCCATCAGCAGCTACAGCTTCATATGCTAATGACACTGGACACCGGCCAGGGACAACGGGCTGACTCTACCGAGGGCCTGTGCGTCTCTGTGCGTGAGTGTGAGTGCCTGCTTGGTCATGTCAGCAGCAGCAAGTCTGAATCCAGAACTTAAAGAAAGAAAGAAATAATGCACGTCGACTTGAACTGAAGAAGCAGAATGTGAAATATATCTCTGAGCAGTTACACCTCTCAGAAAAGTCTTCTATGTTCTTATTTTTGGTTAACAGTGATTCAAAATGTTAAACAATTTGCTGCTACAAAAGTCATGCTGAATTTACTTAGATTTTTACAGTACAATCAAAGACAACAGAGAATAAGCTACAATATTTATGTCTCATACTGGAAACCTTTGCTGTATTTCTTTGCAGTAATCATATTGTCAAGCTGCCACCACCAGCTGTCACCAGTCTTTTTGCCCATCTGGTGTAAGTATTACTGAGTGAGTATGACCGACACCAAAAGGAAAAGAAGAAGGTGATGATGGAGCATGAGACTGGTCAGTAGAGAAAACACAAAATGTTTCTGCTATTTAGAGGAGCTCAAATTGCGAATGCGTTGTTTGCGTGTGTAGGTGGGAACCGTTTGAAGTGTAAAGAGATGATTCAGGTTGGGACGAGGTGTGTGTGTGGACAGCAGCGGTGATTAAACTGAAAAGTCTGTCAAACATTGTGTCTTTTTAGATGCAGACCTGGTGTTAGTGTTGGATTTATTCACGTAAAAGTACGGCCGTGTTGACTGACCCAAAGTTATCAGTAGTACAGAGATACTGTGCAGCATGTGTGTGGATGTGTGCATGTATGTTGAGTGTTTGGCATGTGTTTACTCACAGAGGAAGTCGGAGAGCAGCTCGGGCTGGTTGTAATGCACCGCAGCCACGCACATGGTGTTGAGGCCCACCAGGCAGAGCACCGTCCAATAGAAAGCCTGCGTCTTCACTATCTTGCGGATGAAGAATCGCATTCGTCGCTCCTTCTTACTGTATTTGTCCTCCTTACCACCCTTTATACTGGAGCGGGCAAAACCTGGGGGACATGACAGTCTATAGTTACCACCTTGTTGTCTCTCGCTGCATATGTCCTCACATTTAACAGACCAAAGCGCTGCAGTTTGCCTGGGAGAGAGCAGAAACTTCTCACCTGAACACGTGAACCGGAGAGTGCTTTAAAAAAACTCTGTCCCCTACATACGCCTTATCCATCCCCTCTGGATTTCTTACCTACTGCATCTCCCATGTTGTCCTCTCCTTCCTCAGGGTTCAGCAGCTCCGTCTTGTTGTTTTTGGTTTTGATGGTTGGCCTTCGCCTCGTTCCTAGCACGAGGAGAAAAAAAAAAGGATCGTGCCTTCATCCGTCTATCTCTCAAAATGTTACCGTCTCACCCTTCCCACAGTCTGTCACTTGTAGGTGTATTGTGCTAAAACACACATTTACACATTTAGCTGAGCAATTCTGAAGGTGCTTAGTCATATTTTGTCCTACATAACCACTTGCTTAAAAATGTTTTGGCAGTGCCTAGTGCCTCCATTTATTCTGTAGGAACAAAAGTTCAACACAATACATGCATCATAGTATATTTGTACCAATCTGATATCGTCCCATGATACAATCTGTTCTCTACGTAGTCTTCAAACTCTTTTGCTGAATGCACTAATGCCATTTGCCTGGCTCCTTTTCTCTGTCTCACTTACAGTATACAGTACACATACACACAACTAAAGAAGAGGTCAGTTACCATCAAAGTTCCCTGTGGCATCATCCTCAGCCAAAATCACTTCTTCTGTACAAGAAAACAAGAAAGTAAGATGTTACCACGCGGCATCAGGATTTTTATTATTTACTTTTTTAACCACATACAGGATGTCTACAGTATACGTGAGTACGAGCAGCATGTGTCAGTGTGTGCCAGTGTCTCAGCTTGTCACTGTGCACTGACCTGCTTTGCAGATCCACTCCAGGTATCCGTTGAGCTCTCTCTCAATCTGCTGCTGTCGCCTCAGCTTAAGGAACTCGCTCCTGTTCTCCACTCGCTCTCTCTCTTTGGCAAATTCACTGTGGGCACATTTGTCATTTTTATTTCATTATATTTTTCCTCATT
The DNA here is from genome assembly GCA_031216445.1 of Lateolabrax maculatus. Lineage (NCBI taxonomy): Eukaryota > Metazoa > Chordata > Actinopteri > Acropomatiformes > Lateolabracidae > Lateolabrax > Lateolabrax maculatus. The sequence continues at coordinate 4,062,696 of CM062204.1, read as the reverse complement.
TCAAATCGAACGAAGCACACAATACAAATTATATAAAAAATACAGGAGCATATGGTATTATATATATAAAAAAAGAAAGGACGTTCTGATCATGATAGGAAGTGGCCCAGAAGACACACAGAAGACCATACCCTGAGAGTACACCCAGCACCAGGTTGAGCATGAAGAAGGAGCCGATGATGATGAGGGGGATGTAGTACATCCAGTTCCAGGCACTGCCCTCCACGTCATTACTCTGCAGGAGAAAAAACAGACACACAGACGCATTATTACTGATCATCTAATATATATAAATGCGTATGTTCTGTTACTCTGTTTAGGACTGGTGGCAACCTGAAAGGTCACTTTTTATGTAACATTTAACTCCCATTGGCATTGTCTACATTTTTTTAATCCAATGCATCTTGGTGAGGGTTCATTCTTTCATTGTTTTATCAACTATAGCAACAGGTACTATGAACTTTACTTTAAGTATTTGCAAAAAAAAAATGAAGCTAAAGGTGCCCAAAGTTTTGTGGTTAACAAACAATAGTTATGTTCACATTCATTATTTTCCACCTAAATGATTGAAAAATTGTGAGAAAAGATATATTTTAAACTGTTGAAGTTATAGGTGATGTGTCTGTGTTCTATCAACTTTAATTAGTGATTAGATGACAATCAGAAAAAATCAGGTTACTGGAGGATATCATGTTTCTGTGACCCGTGTAACGCCTAAATGGAACTATCAGCTGATTATTATCTGCCGCTGGAGTGCTGTGTTCATTTGTTAGGTTTTATACTGCATGGTACAGTGCAAGCAGCCCGTTCTCTATTAAACTTTCATTGGTTTCCTCCTGACTGCCTGTGTGAGAGTGGAAGTCAGCCTCCATCCATCAGAAAAGATGTTAAATATAGAGCGAGACGGACCAGAATAGAGAGTGGAAGAGAAGGAGGCGGTGAGAGAAGGAGAGCGTCTCCGAAGGCAGGAAAAGGACAGATGAGAAGATGGATAAAGGAAGTCAAACAGAGAATGATAAAGAGAGAGGGGGATGGAAAATGGCTTTTGGACAAATAAATGGTGTTTTGAATCAAATCTCAAACTACTTTATGCCTCATTTAGCTGAACGAAATTCAAGCCAATCACCAACCTCCACACCCACCCACCCTGCGAGTCCTTCAGTGTGCTCTAAAACATACAGTACAAACCTAATACACATGGCAGAGAACAGAAGGAACATCGCCGGGATGATGTCTTGGTAAGTATTCAACTGTGAGAAGACGGCGTGTAAGCAAACCTACCACCGAATATCTGAAATAACAGATTACAGTATGTACAAGGCTGTGTTCAGACCAACAGTAACACTGCATCAGAAACACAGCCTTCTCATATGTTTCAGTGAGGCCACTGCATTGACACAGTGGGGCTTCTCTGTATTTTAAGTACAGCCCAAATAAAACTAATGAGGTGTAAAGATTTCTGATGGACGCATGCTCCAGCTACCTTGCTGCTTTCTATTGGGAACATGTGAATTTATTGTTTATGTCCATTTCAGGACGTTGCGAGCGGGAATGGTGCCTGGGACTACTTGATGTTGCATTGGACAGGCTAACTCACGTAGTAGAGCATATCTGTCCATCCCTCCATGGTGATGCACTGGAAGACGGTGAGGACGGCGAACAGGATGTTGTCAAACTGGGTGATGCCGTAGTTGGGTCCAAGCCAGCCACCTCTACACACCGTGCCGTTAAGACACAACCGGGACGGCAACTCTGTGCCACATGGTAATTCGTCCACTACCTCTCCTGATCAAACAGAGAGACGTGAAGATCCACCATGTCAATGAAGTGACACGACCTGGATTCATTCAAGTGACAGACCTTTCTCACAGTGGGCGTTTGTGCGTCGTGCATGGCGGTTCAACAGGCCGATTACACAGCAGGAAAGGCACAGATGTTACTTATAACATTAATGGTGGCTCTGTTGCCCAGTCAGTTATGACAGTGTGACAGTGAGCCAGCATGCACAATACCAGGACCCTAAAACTGAAACAGCTAAATGGAATTCAACCATCATTAATTTCATTCTTTACACTTGTGCTTTTCCTACTGTGACATCTCAAAATATCTTCCATGAAAAAGGCCTATGGCACCCCAAAATGTAAGGGAGCCACCATTCATGTTATCAGTTACATCTGTGCTTTTCTTGCTATGACAAGTCAAGAGAACAAAAGGCTTTTTGGACCTCAGTATCCTGTAAAGTCATACAATTAACAATTTGATATGGATAAATTAACTAGAAATATCTCTAAATAACTCTGGTTACATGCTTGGCCACATGTCATTTACTTTATTTACTGTCATTTTATTCTTACGTGTGACTTCGTCGAAGCAGGTAGTGTGAAACTTTCCCATGTAGAACTCCAGGCCAATGATGGCGAACATGAGGATGGCCACGAACAACAGCAGGCCGATCTGCAGCAGGGGGATCATAGCCTTCATAATGGACTTGAGCACCACCTGCAGGCCTGGAGGACAAAGAAAAAAAAAAACTATCAGAAGAGAAGCTTTGTAGTTAAATTGTTTATCTCCATTCATTGGTTTCAAATTTTTGAAGCATTCAAAGACAAAGTAACTGTAATTCCTTATTATTCTGTTTCTACAGGCCAAGAAATAAGGTGAGCACAGTCAACATTTGCTGCTATTACTCTGCTTTTAGTAAATACATGGATTGGTTTGTCAAATTTGTCAAGTTTTCAAGTCAAACTAAATATTATACCAAAAGTGGTTTGTGGTGTAAAAAGCAAAAGATTGTATACAATATTTTCAGACTATTTACAATATATGACAGAGACTTCTGTTACTGTGTGCACACAAAGAAACACACAGCACAGCACAGCACTTACTGGGAATCCCAGACACCAGTTTCAGTGGCCGTAGCACTCTGACGGCTCGTAGTGTCCTCAGGTCAAGCTGAGACCCCACTGAGGACAAAATGCTGCAGAGAGGTAGAAAGATGGAGGGAGAGAAAACAGAGAGCGATGTCACTTTAACAGGCTTTGTCTTTCAAAATCATCAAATTTGCTGTAATAGCTGCAGTACTATTTGTCTGACACACTGCTTCAGCACAGAATACACTGGCATGCTCAGTCTGCTGACCGAAAACAAATGAATGTGTCCACACCAAAATCCCTTGCTTTAAACCTGATAACCTTGTGTGGTTTTTCACTTTGAGATTCACACCTGGAAAAACACCTACTGAGAGGATTCAGAAGTGACAACGACTGTGCATGGGAGGGAGAAAAATGGGAAATAAAATGAAAATTATCCAAGCGTGAATCGACTGAGTCCGACAGATCCTTGTCACACCAGATAATGAACTAGGACGAGTATTTAGCTGATGACATGATATAACTTTCTACATTTCCATGGCAACTAAGCAAATGTAATCTGCTGATTATGACGATTAGTATGATTATGTGATGCGGTCAAAAGCTCGTGAACAAGTGAGAAAGGGGACCTTAGGTGGAGATTGCTCTGTCAATGTGAACAACTACCGTATTTAAATTTGAGTTATAACTGAAGAAGGAAACATGCCTCCATGTGGCTCCGTGCTCTACACTATGTGGTCGGCCCCACCAAAGCCACAAATTGTAGGTTACCACCCAATTTACGCATTAATGTGTACCTTATAACTAAGGTTAAAATGGACAATTACAGCAGACTGATTCTGTAGCAGTATGATGGCTCTTGACACCACTGCCTCATTCCCCGTCTTTGTCTTGGCTTCAGAGACAAACCTCCTGCTGCGAAGGCACTGTATGAAGCTCTGGTGTAAAGTCAGCAAGAGACGGGTTGGAAAATTCCATGCTCTGTCTCGTACGGGGGCGGAAAACAGGGTCTGTCCAACACGAGAGGGAGGGAGGGGGGGAGTGTGGGGGCGCAGAGAGGGGATGCTCTGAGGAGGAGGAGAGAGAGAGACGAAGGGGAGGAGCGCGATATATGGGCAGACTTTGACCATAAGTCAGACATCATTACAAGACAAAAACAATGATGATAAAAACGCTCCAATATATGCATGAACAAAGAGGAAATACATAGAAGGAGCCTGCTTCACCAATTTTTTTACATGCAAATTGCAATTTACGAAATTTGGTCATTTCCGCTCACTCATTTTGACATGTTTCACAAATCAAAATTAATGCAGGCTGCATGAGATTTACTAATGCATGTAAATTTGGGCTGTGGCTTTGATTACATTTTGCGCTTGCAATCTGCGTATATTTAGTGCTTGACTGCAGTAGCTCAGTGCACAGTCAGTGCCAAGAGATTATACCTCCAAGAGTATTCTGCAAGCAAAGAAGACACCAGTAGGTGTAATACAATGGTTGTATTTATAATACACATGTGCTATCAGCATCTGTTCTTCAGTCAGACTCTTTTTCTATACAAAACCAACACATGCAGAATATGTAATCAGTAACACTTATCATCTTCACTTATCATATCTCTTCCCAACTTTGGGCAATTTCTCAACCCTCAAATGCATTTATAATTACAAAAGAGGCACACACTGTGTGTCAGCAGTGAGTGCACCTGATGGAAATCAGTCCCACAGAAAGGACAGCTGTCCTTTAAATCAAGTATTTCTTATAGTGTGTTATGAATTGTGGATCCAAACCATGAAAAGTGAGGAAAGTAGGAAGAAAATGCAATTTGACCACTTTTAGCAACACTATGGAAAGAGAGATTCAAGTGAGTTGGAAAAATATCTAGAGGGGCACAGAAAGTGAATATGAATTGAGCTAAATTTTTACAATTTGGCATCACTCTCCTCCCTCCATCCATCTTTCTGCTCTGCCCACCCTCGTCTTCACCCCCACCACCCTCCTCCGTCTCACTTCAGGTTGGTTACTAATTCCAGTAAGAGGTCATTTATTAACAGATACAGTACCAGCAGCCAAGCCCCTCATTCCCTCAATGGCTTTTTAACTGCCACGGCTAAAGGCCATGCTGCAGACCTGAAAACACTGGACCTCAGCAAAATAAGCAAACAGCCTCAGGTCCAGTAAAGATCCAACAGGACACACATAGATTACAGTCTGACATGGTCTCTGTGTGAATGAGAGCACACAACAAGGTACATAACCAAAAGTGTGTGATCTATAGTTGTGGTTGGATTTTTTTTTCATATGTAATCTAAATCTTGTTAGACATGTTATACAACATGTGGTGCACATTTTCCGCACATTCTGTACATATATATAAACTGATATCACATATTGATTTTCACTTCACAATCACATTGCCAACACACTGATGTTTTGTAACTTTTTAACATAATGTTTAATCTTTATTTCCTGTTTTACAGTTACACCTGATGCACAGTATTTTTACTTCATAGTTTTGTTACAGACTATAGCTTTCATTATTTAACACATTTCCCCATAAGGACCTTTAAAGCTTCACATAAATGTTTGCTTTCAGTGAGTTGGATTTATGCATGGATGAGTAGATGGATGACGCAAAAGAGCAAAGGGTTTGTTTTGATATCTTGAATTTAAATTTTGACTCTGTCATTCATTTTTTCTCCCTTTGCTCTCTGTTTATATTTGTCCCATTTCACTGCTTTTTTCCCCCTCCCGTACATCTCATTCGAGGGCGAATGCTGAGCCTCAACATTCATCCGTGCGAGACGGAAACCGTGCGCTGCTGCCAGACAACCCAAACCTCCAGGATGCAGTCACCCCTGGCAACGGCTGAACCTGCCCACAGTGCACTGAGGTGGCCAGTAGAGGGAGCAGCGACTGTGCTGCCGGCTGTGATGGGGATGTAGGGATGGGATGGAGGGGGAGGGGCACGGAGGGGTGTTAGGAGAGAGGGGAACAGTGGAACAACAACAGTGTGAAGGAGAGCAGGTAAGAGTTAAATGGAAGGAGAGGAAGAAAACAACTGAGAATAGTGGAAAATGAAAACATGGCAAGAGAAATTGGCTTAAAAGAGATATGGAGTGACTGTTATATGTATGACTATTATCATTCTGTTTTATATATTTGATTTAATATTATCATGACCTTTGCTTTACTCCCCAAAGAGTGGTGAGGCACCATGACTGAACACGAGACAAAAAGAAAGCATTAATCAAAGCTACTGCATTCACAAACAAATTAATTATCTTGAAATGCCCAGATTTTCACCGCAGGATCAGTAACCTTAAATAAACCGTGTGTTGTGACAGACATGGAAATGATCAGGTTTTAAAGATTGGTTAAACCCACCCTGAAGCCCTCTCTCTCAAACCTTAAAGATATCATGGTGGCACTGTGTCGATGCTGAAGAACTTTAGAAACCTTCCACACTGGGGAAAGCAAGAAAATGTAATTTGGCTAACACAGGAGCCGTGTCAATTTTGGACAGAGAAACTGAAAATATATGCCAAAATCATTTCTCATTATTACTGAATAATAAGCAAAACGAGACAGAAATGGACAGGCCACAGTACGTGGTCTTAGGACACATTCATGAGGCTAACAACTCTGTTACAGTTTATTATTTCCAAATAAGCTGTTTTTAAATGTCTCACTTTTCCCAATTTCTGCCAACACTAATTGATGACGTAGATTGCACAGTTTAGCCTGGGTTTTGTCAGAAGACGCACACTTGTCTCTGTAGGCTACGCATTATTATTTATGATGAAACACAGTACATATAGCTGTCCTTTTCTTTTTAAATGCATTAACCGCCTCTCACAAGTTCCCTCTTTTCTCTGTTATTTTGCTACGGTTCAACATAAGTTTTCAGACACCAGAGAGACGAGAGTCCCTGATGAAATACAGACTGGAAGGGAAGCGATGGAACATCCCTCGAGAGACAGAGTGAGAGAAAGAGTGAGCAGATTGAAAGAGTGTGATAGTCCTGTGTGTCAAAAGTGTGAGATTCAACTACTGAGAGAGAGAAACCCCAAGGAGAGAGAGAGAGAGAGGGAGAGAGAGGGAGAATGAGAGGGAGAGAGAGAGGTAGACAGATGGAGAGAGAGACTCCAGGGAGAAAGAGATGGAGAGTTTTATCTGTAGAGGGAGAAGGTGTTTGGACAGTGATGACAGAGGCGCTCACTGCTGGGAAACACCTAACAATCAACCTGTAAAGTGCACAAACCCGCACACACACACACACACACAATCTAAACTGTGCTATAATATGCTGACAGTGTATGTCTCCTGTGTTGCAACTGAACTGTTATTTCTCTAACTGTATGTTGCATATCAATTAAGCGACAATCTCGGAACCGGAAATTGGCATGGGCCAATATTTCCGGACTTCCGGTGTAGCCAGCGGATACCCGGGCCAAGACTTCCCTTTTCGTGCGCTGGTCGTGGTTTACACTCCAATTAGCAACTTACTTTTTGTAGGTGTTTTAGGCCCAGGCGACATTTCCACTAATCTCTACAGATATCTGCATGTAAATGCAGATACGTTGTTTTAAAAAGCTAATAAAAATAGTTAAATAGTCATCAGATGATTGCCAGAGAGTTCCCAGATTGCACTTCGGCCAATGGGTTCCACCTTTTTTGATTGGTCAATACTACTGGGACTGCAAATGGTAACCAGAACCAAAATCTTGGTCCCTTGTCTGCATTCAGATACAGACTTATAGAGATCAATTAAGTGGTAATGCACAACGAGGTGTTTTAATATATTAAAAATAATGGACAAGGTGGAGATGAAGGATTTAATAAGGTGAAGTGGTATCATTTTCTATATTAGGACGCCTCAGAGTGCACATTAATCCTTTGACCACCTGTTGCTCCATCGGCAGGACGCTAGTATACAACTGAAACCTTAAAAATGAGGTGTGTCCCAACTTCCAAAGCAGTCTGCGGTCTAATAATTTAATAAATCTATGAAAACACATTTTGAATCCTTTACCAGGTTTTGTTTTGGAAACTATGACTGCTTAAAAATATACTTTATTTTTTTAGTCATTTTGAAGAAAATAACTTGCATAATATAGCATAAAGTATTAAGGTTTTGTAAGAATATTGTAATTTATCATGCTATTTTATGATTTAATTTAATTAAATATGATTTGGCCTACTCTTTTTCCAATATTACTGTTTATTTATTCATAACTTTTTATTGCTTGTAAAGGTAGTAGATTTTCTTATATACAGTAGCACCTTTAAATTTTCTCCCAGTTCACTGGGGATGTTAAGACAAACCGTAAACTGTGTTGAGATTCAAAATATCAACACAGAAACATTCTGCAACAGAGACGAAACAGATGAAAACTACCAGAAAGATCCACAAACACTGAAGTGTGTGATGTCTTGTCGTCTCTATAGAGGGACGCCAATGTGAGGATGATGATGATGACGACAATGATTGATGGCTCTGATGATGAAGATCTCGGAGGTCACTCGCCACCTTCACTTTGCCTGGTCTCTCCCCGTTCGTGGCATTGCCATGGCAACCGGCGATTCCTCTCTTTGCCGAGTCTCCACGGTTACCGACCTGCTCTCATTCATAAGCGTTGCCAGGGCAACGCAGCCCAGGCTCATTGATGGAATCTCGGCATTGCCGCAGCAACGGGGATGGGAAGTGGGTCTCCTATCGATTGATTTTCAACCCCTCCAAACCCCCGCATCTCCCTCCCTCCCTCCTGCACACAAACACACACAAACACTCACCCACACACATTATCCTTACGTACCCCCTCACACCCTTTTTCTAACAGCAGCTCCTGTACATGGTGCAACCATACAGTATGTGCACACAAGCGTAACTTCCCCTGCATGCAGACACACACTTACCGAACGAGTGCAAGTGCACACGAACACACCCTCATACCAAATGTACACGTATGTGCTCATGCACACACGGTACAATCTGATGACAGTGTCGAATGCAGCGCAGCCCAGGTAGTATGGATGACCCAATTTCTCTGCTGCTGCTGGTGGGCAGAACACTGAAACTGTTGTGTTTTACAACATGTATGAGACACATAAACCTCACATACAAACACATAGAATCAAATACATGTAGTCTCTGATTATATACGGCTAGTCCTTGTAAAATCTTAAACCAGTAATTTAGGGCTGCTGTTTAACTAGGAACTTAACTCCAATTGACTCTGATTGGTCAAATCAGCCACCATGTCAATCATTTTTTAAATTATTTATATATTGCATTATATTTATTCAAATTAATTGGCATGTATGTGGTGATATTTACTGATAATGTGACTTAAAACCTATATGATGTCATAAGCTCAAACATAACGTGTGTGCATAAATTAGTGTGTTGTATGTTATGCATGCTATCACAGTGTGGCTTCTTTGGCAAAAATAGTAAAAACACACGCTCACAACATGCAAGAGGCTGGGACAAGTTCCAGCCAGTGACATGAGCATGAGCTGTATGTGTGTATTTGTGTGTGTATGTGTGTGTATGTGCACATGGTTTATGTGTGTGTCGTGTGGAAATAGTGTGGGAGTGCCATGTGTCATCCCAGTGTGAGCTCCTGTGCCCTTAGTGTCTCCCACTGAGCCCTCACCCCCCCCCCCCCCACTCACTCACACACTCTCTCTCTGTCTCTCTCCCTCCCTCTCTCTCTCTCTCTTTCTCTCTCTCTCTCTCTCTCTCTCTCTCTCTCTCTCTCTCTCTCTCTCTCTCACACACACACACACACACACACACACACACACACACACACACACACACACACACACACCAGTGTGACACGGTGTGCAGTAAAGGAATTAGAACAATATGTTCGAACATAGTATAAGAAATAAACAAATGGCATTATGCATGTCGAAAACATATGGAACACTGGTTTCATCATCACCATTATCCTCATGGTTGTTTAGATATGTCTGCAACAAAAGTGTCTGCCAAATAAATATGCAAATAGAAAGTCCCCTCTGCTGACTCTCATTGACACGTATTGACTTTCGCTCTGGCACTTCCTTATTCATTTGTATGTATGTCAGGGTCATGAGCTGCTGGAACCTTTCCCAGCATGCACGGAGCAGAAAGCTGAGAAACACAGGACTAATATAGATACAGGTGCCCCTCAGCTCAATAACCTGAGTCTAGTTTGTTAGCCACTACTTTACAATGGACTCCGATAGGGCAAGCAACACAATAAGGGCAAAGACCCGGCAGGTTTTTGACCAACTCAAAACAAAGACAAACCCAACTGTCTAAATCACTTATTAACATTAAAATTATAAACATAAGCACAGTTGGGTGTGCACTCAACTACAGTACGTTCTGTACGTTAAGTAGGATGTGTCAAATTAAAACTCAACAAGACTCAACAAGATCTAAATGTGAATGTAGTTAAAAACTGTGTTTTAGAACACTTTATCTAGGTTGGGACCTTGTTCGCCCTTAAGATGAAGTCTTGCAGTGACCCATTTTTTTTTCCTCTTGTTTTATGCCGTTTTTTACATTTCAATAATTTTTAAAACTTATCTAATCCTGTTACTAATCACATGACTATTTAGATTTGTCTTGCCCCTCTTGCGGGGGTCCCAACAATCGTGGGCGGGGTTAAAAGAGACAAATGACTGTCGGTTTGAATCGGGAACCCATCCATCCACCCCAACCTCCATGCTATGTGGACTTTCTCGCCTTATAATAATCATCTGACTTCCTCCTCCTGTCATAATTACTACACTAGTTAGAGTTCTTTGTTGCTTGAAAGTAAATATATATTTTGTTTTGGGGCATTTACTAAAACTAAAATCATTTTTCTTCTCAAAATACAAGATTCCTCTTCAATTCCATTTAGTCGCAGTGAAAGGGCCAGTGTAGCAAAACTATAAATGGCAGCGTGGATATAGTAAAGGCAGTAAACCCTTTGAAGGAAATTTCAAGGTAAGAAAACAAAATGATTTTGCTCTCCAAACCTCTCACACCAGCCCCGCTCTCCCTCTGTCTCTCTCCTATAGACACGGGACATTAAGCAGCACTTTACGACCGTTATGTCACCGCTCACCCCGGCCTCTGCCACCAAGGTGGTACGCCCCAATCACTTTCCCTTATTGGCAGAGCCCACTTGCTGGTGCAGAGGGGTGTCGGGAGAGAAATAGTGTTGGAGGTGGAGGGGGGTATTGTAAGGGCCCCATCACCTCAGGGGCTGGGAATCTTTTCCACCAGCTCATGTCATCAGACCCCTCCCTCTCACTTCATCAAAGACACGGTTTTCTTTTTTCTTTCCATCCAAACATCTCTTTTTATCTCTCATTTCATTCATCTCTGCTCCCCCCCACTCCTCTTTCCATCTCTTGGTTGCTGAAGCTTTCATTGGCAGAGGCAGGATGGAAGCACTCTCATTCTGACCACATTCTCCATCCTCTTCCTTTCCCTCACTTCATTTTCTCGCTCTCACATTATTGCTGATCTCAGCAGAGTGCTAACACTCAGCTGATGGACTCTCTCTCTACCTCCACCCCCAACCAAACCCCCTTATTTTCCCTTCATTCCTTTTCTCCTTCTCTCCGTGCTTCTGCTTTCTTCTAATTTAACTTAATGTAAGATCAAGTGGAGGAAGGATAAGGTTGGATAGTCTTTCCTTCTCTCTCCTCTAGGTCTTTACTCCATCCATCCACCCTTCTGTCTTGTAATCACATATATGTTTTATTAACCTTTATTTATCTTGGCAAAGGTCTGCTGAGTGTGCATTGCTTTTCTGCAAACACCCTCTAGCCACGGGAGAGTTTAGAAGCTTCATTTTTTCACACAACAGCACCTTGATCGCTGGATTTAAAGTGGTAATGCAGACTATTCCTGTTAAAAGGTGCAAAAGATGCCTTGCTCAACAGCAGTCACAGAGCAAGGGAAGTTTGATCTGCCTTCACTTTGTATTGCCAGTTTTTTCCAGCTAATCAAAGTTCAAACCAGTAACCTTATTCTCTGGTACAGTAGCTGTTTGTTGGTCCCGCTCCACCTGTCCATCCATCACTGTCCTTTAATTACATCGACACTCATCTTTTTCCCCTCCCTTGTTCGCCCGCGTCACTCTTTCCTGTATCTCTAATCTTTCTCCAGTTTTTCCGTTCACCTCTCTCTGTCATTCTCGCTCTCTCTGGCGGGCCGGCTGATTGGCCCACCTGTCCCTCCGTCTCCTGCCAGCATGACTCTCGGACCTCACGAGGGCATGGCGTCTGGACATCTGTGTCCTTGTTTGTGTGTCTTTCCTCTCAGTGTGTCGGTGGGTGTTTGCGAGCATGCAACGTGCCATGCATAGTTGAATATTTGTGTGTGAAGTATGTGAGGAGTTTTTGCAGTTTGTTAATGCTGCAAATTCCCAGACGTCTGTACTTGTAATGTCCACTGAAGATTGACAACTACCCAGAACTAATCCCAGCTTCTAATCAATACATTAAAGCCCCAGTAATCAATATTATTACATTAACAATGTATAATATTGTACAATATTGGACTTACATTCATCAAGTGGCCAAAAACAGGACTCCAACGCCGCTTAATGCAAATTCAATATTAGTAAAGCTTTACTTCATTTGATGCTATAGCTTGTTAAAAGTTAAACATGTGAGCTGATTTCTGGTGAGACGACCAAATTAATGTGTTAACAGTCAGTTGTTCGGTCATGGGTATGGGTGTTAGGTCACCCAGAAGGTAAAATGTATTGATCCCCTGAAGGAGAAAGCCTTCTTATTGTATCATATTTGTCCTTCCCTGCCAGATGGGCCACAGGTCAGAGGCATGTAGAGCGCAGCAGAGCTGGAGCTGGTAGATATAAAGTGTCTTGCTAAAGGACGCTTCAGCAGGACAGATGCTCGTCAACACTGTGGGTGTGATGATGAACTGGTTTAATGCCTAACGTTACCACCCCGCTGCCCTCTCATTGTGTGTCTGTAGGTGTGTGTTTGTCTCTGTGACTCTATTTCTGCTCACAAGGGTGTGTGGGTGTGCACAAAGCACCACACACTGAAGCAGGCTTTTAGTAAAAAAAAAATATATATTTTGTTTAAAGGGACATGTCAACTACCTTGTTTCATAAGTTTTGTTTTAAAATGGCTGGTTAATCAGGAGTTACAAACAGTGTTTCAACCGATAATCCCCATCCTCTAACAAACTGAACTCCTCAAGGCTTTTTTTGCTGCTGACCCTTGAAAAGATCTGAACTCAGGATCAGATCAGGATTTGGGTTAAAAGACGTACTTAGTTAGGTTTAGGGAACAACTGCAGTCATGGTTCAAAGCAACCAAATTTGACTGTTGGTGGGAAACAAACAGTGGTTTCCCACGTCAAAGTCCACGTTGATCCATCCATCCACCTCAAACTCTTGAGGCGCTATAACATATTGTAGTTCCACTTAGTTCCATATAGGCCGTGTTAGGCAGCTGAACACACGATTAATGCTGTTATTTTTCTTTTGAGGACAGTCTCATCTCGCTGGTGAAACTAACCTAACTATGGGTGATACTGACTACAAACTACAAAACGGTCTATTTAAACACAGATTACCTTTTTTCCTTTCGTAAACAACCTTCGTCTAAGCTTAATATTACACTTTGAGGTGTCCTGATCCATGAATGAATGCACACGCCACTCCTCGTCACATTCTGGCGATCTTCACCTCCACCTTGTCTATACATTCGTATATAAGAACCGCTCATTGAGTATTTTCAAACACACGGCAGTTACGAAGCTATTACAACCTAACACCATTTACGTAAGTGTGTGTGTGTGTTCATATGCAGCACATAGCCCACGGGGCACAGAGTTGGAGGGTATAGGAGAACGTATAGGAGAGTGATGAGCCTGTAAATGACTGCAGAGCAATAATGATAATGGAAGTGATGGCAAAGGGACAATTTTCAGCCAGGTACTCTCCCTCTTTCTCTCTGTGACCTCATTTTTTCTCTCCCTGCTGGCTCCCTCGCTCAATGTTCATACAGTATTTCCTCACAGGAGGTACTGTACTTACTGTAGAAACTGTACCTAACGATTCCCAATGTTAAATTAAACTGTGACTTGGTGTTGCAGAGTGACCTGATTGACACCAAAGTTAGCTGATGTTTCATTCACAGTCACAAGCTTCTGAGGTTTAATGTGCTTTGTCTTAAACTATTTGGTCTTATTACTTTGACTTGTTACTAAGGCCTTAGGCGACAGCTGGATAAATATCTTTATGAAGACCTTCCTCATCTAATCTGTCCTGTTCCTGACGCAAAACTCAGCTGTGAGTTGTCCCAGCAGTGAGTCAGAGGTTCCTGTTTCCTCCTGTGTTGAGTTCTGATGTCATTTGGTATCTTTGCCAGATACACTAGTGACTCAGTATGCCATCTTTTTCCCCGAGATGAGGCGTGATGTCTTAGAGGATCATGAAAATACCTTCAAAACGAGAGTAGGTACTGTCAGGCTACCTGGGTTTTTCAAAAGAGAAAGTGATGAAAAATAGAGACTGTGTGGGACCTTCATCACAGACTCAGACACAGGTATTTAACCAGGCTTTTACTTATGAACGTCCCGACCATGTTTTCTGCTCCAATATTCTACTTTTGTACATTTTTTTCCTAAAAGTGCACATGTAGCCTGGAGTACAGTAGGCTTATATTAAAGCCAGTCAAGCAGTTTAGATGCAGTATGTTTGCATGTCTGCCAACGACAGCCATTGTCCTCCAAGCAATAGCAAACTTTTTACAGCACCTTTCAAGTCCACAAGGAGTGAGTGCTTGTTACTCAAGATATATTTTCAGCGGAAGGTACCTACATGGTTTTTGCTGCCCAGTTTCACCATGTTAAAGCAGTAATACCTGCAAAAAATACTTTTTTATAATAATGTCAAACAGTGGGCCTGGAAAATATACATACCAGTGTACAGTATACTGTTTAAAAGAATATACTTCATATGTGTAAATGAGAGAGGTCTAAACACTGTCTCCATGAATGTCCCTTAGAAGAGTCGTACTGTGGGGACGTCTATGGTGTCCTCTCATTGACTGACTGGCCCGGAGTCTACCGTAAATGATTGGATTAGTATGTGACGTCACAGCAAGGCAATGAAAATCAATGGACGGTCATCCCTGAATACTAAATACAGTAGTCACTCTGTGTGTGTGCGTCCCTTCTCCTCTTTATCCCCCCTCTCTCATTAATTCTTGTCCTCATCAAGTATCTCTCTCTCTCCAGTGCATTTGCCAAGAATGAAGGCGGCACACATACACTTCACAACACAGTGGCAGAAGCCGTCTCAGTCACGACTCGCACAGCACAAGCACGCACTCTCCCAGAAACCGAGGAAGAGGAAGCGGCTGACACTATTAACACATAATAAACTAAACTAAAAGTCTGAAGCTCTTGTAGCGGGTCCTAGATGCTGCGATGTCTGTTACAGTACATGCCACATTATGTTAAGTGTTGGACCAAACAATGATGGTTTAGGGATTCTTGGAGCCTTACGAGTAGAAGCACAAGGCATGTAGTTCATCCTGAAGTAAGAACTACAAGAAAGGTCGTGGGGTCATTAAAGTTATGGCCACCAAAAGCCAGAGGTAGGAAGTAGTGTACTAAAGAAGAATTTTCAGGGGTCTGTACTTTACTTGAGTACAGACTTGTTTATCAACATCAAGATTTCAAGCTAAAAGGATGGGATAAAAACACATAGAAAAGACGATTCCTTGGTGTATCCATTGACGTAACAAGACGAAAACAACATAACTGCGGAGAAAAAGGCGTCTAGAATTAGAACTACTTTTAGACCATGAGAATCCAGTGGACATTTCTTGAAAAAACAGCCCTTTCTGTTGTTAAAAGGGGAATTTGGACTTGTGGTGCACATGGATGCATTAATTAATTTGGTAATGGCGTGGCATAGTCGACCATGGTACTGCAAGAAATAGAAAAATCCAGTGTGATGGACTTACTGCCATGAAAAAGAAGTGTCTGATATTATTTCAATTTCACACACTGTGCAAGCAAATCAGAAAGACAACAAACTATTGTGTTGAGCAATTTTTCATACATAAATTGAACTGTGAAACCTTCAGCTTGTGGCGAAGGAGGCACATTAACATCGAAGTTCACCACACGTTTGTACTGCCATACTTGTAAGGACCCTCACAGACATAATACATTCTCGAGCCAAGGAGCGTTGTTTGACTTTTTGAACCTAGGAACTGCCAAACGAAGCTGTCACGAAATCTAGTAAAGCAGCGAGTTTTCCTTCATTGACGTCTGAACACTCAAATCACCCAAAAATGTCTTCCCTCTCTAATAAATTTGGTCCTCTAATAGATAGAAACCCAAGGACACACTCTCTCTCTCTCTCTCTCTCTCTCTCACACACACACACACACACACACACACACACACACACACACAGCAAGGAAACATGGTAAACATATGCTAGCTTCTTGCAGCACGTGTTCATACCAAGACCTTGCATTCAATTTAAAATGTTCAACATGAATATACATGAACACTTGAAATATGACAATATAGGCCATGCATAGTAATGTAGTGTATAGACATACAGTGTCTAAATACAGAAATACAGCGTGTGTGTGTGTGTGTGTGTGTGTGTGTGTGTGTGTGTGTGTGTGTGTGTGTGTGCACCACGGGGTAACAGCAGAGTGTGTGTTATATAGGCTGTGCTGAGTGATTGATCATAGGGAGCAGGGAAAAGCAGGTTACTGCAGCGCTCTCTCACACACACACACACACACACACACCCTCTCCGAGCGTGCTCCTTTCGGCGTTTGCTCTTTCTCATTTCCCTCTCTCCCTTCCCCCTTTCTTCCATCTCCATCTTTGCCTTCCCTCCTCCACCCATCCTTCCTCCAAACCTCTCTCTTTCTCTCTCACTCTCCATACATCACTCTCACCTCCCCCGCCACCCCCCCCCTCCAACCCATCACTCTTCCCTCCTTCCTGTGGTCTTCCTCCTCCAGCTCTATCTCTTCTCTGCTCTCCATCCCTCTCACGCCTTCTTTAACAGCCAAACCCATCTTGTATTCCCTCTCTCTCGCTCTGTCCTGTTATCCAGAGCCCAGGGGAACGGAGAGACATCGTCACGTGTCCTCTTCTTCCTCCACCTCCTCCTCCTTTTTCCTCCCTCTGTTATCTAGCTGCAGTAGTACAGCTCCACTCAACTGCTGCTCTGGCACGGGGAGGTTTCATCTCTCACAGGGCTCCCTCTGTCTATTTATCTGTGCATCCATACCACCTGACTGACTATCTATCTATCTATCTATCTATCTGAGTTAGGGGCTAAGGAACAAATGAGATATCCTCTCATTTTGTGTTCTGATGATGGGGGTGGAAAGCGCAGTCTAACAATGCTCCAAAATCTCCCATAGGAGTTCAGTTTGGTTAAAACCGGATGACTATGATTGCCATACCACATGATTCTCCTTCATTTTCCTTTCTACCTTTTGTACCTGCGATGCTGTGAGAACTGCAGCGAGTGCTGAGTTTTATTTATGGTAGCTAGTTCGTTCCATTGCTGTGGAAGACTGGATTCAGCGTTCCAAGATGGCGGCCCATTCATTCCTTTGAAATCTGCTCACTGCGAGTGCCTATGCCAAAAAAAGTTTTTTCAGGTTTCTGCAGGCTTCAGTGTTTTTGGGGCCACAGAGCATGCCCGCTAGAGACTTTGTTTTGGCTTCCCCGCCGAATTAATGAATGGCATGAAATCATATACTGATAAAGCACTTTTAGACTGTCCAAATTTTATTGGACTGAATGGATCAAATTCCCATAATATAAAAAGAGTCATTATGGTGTGTATCCATCGTTTTACGTTGGTAATGATTGTGTAAGTGAAAAAGTCTTTTTGGGCCAGCGTACCGAGTGTGGCCACTCACTGTGGCTACGGCTTTGTAATTGTAGTCCAGGTAATCAAACTCCAAACTACTTTTTATATTATATTATAATTTATCTGACTGAAAAAGACATAAAGCTTCTTATATTCACTCAGAAAACTAATCTCTCAACATGCGCTCCTGCCTTATCACTGCCAGTTTTTAAATTTGGATACAAGAGGGTCCAACTACAGACTTGACCGAAGAGTGTGAGCCAATGGGAAGAGTAGAAGAGTAGACGGACTTGATGGGTCGCTTTCTTTAGAATTGCATTTCTTGATCAGTACTGAAATTCTGTGTATTGATTGTGTCACAGCTGCTCTTGTCATCTGATTTATGATATTTCTTTTCTTTAGCTTTGACAGTTAGTGCTTATTCATATAATTGTAATAATTTACATTTTAATTTAACACAGCAAGATAAGAGAGAGAGAGAGAGAGAGAGAGAGAGAGAGAGAGAGAGAGAGAGAGAGAGAGAGAGAGAGAGAGAGAGAGAGAGAGAGAGAGAGAGAGATGGAGGAAACTCTGCTACCACTCTCTCAGCTATTGCCATAACAACAAACCCGCTCCCCCGTCTCTTGGAGAAGTGACATTTCACTTTGCCCTGGTTGCTGCTCCCTGCAGTGCTTCTCTGATCCAGCCTGTGTGTGTGTGTGTGTGTGTGTGTGTGTGTGTGTGTGTGTGTGTGTGTGTGTGTCCTCATTAAAGGAGGATAGCAACTGAGGGGGAGTGGCCCTGATCACACACGCACACCTTGTCAAACCAGACCTCTGCTGTGTCCGTGTGAGTGTGTCTGAGATCAGAAAAGAGAGGAAGTCATGCTACTATAAGATGCAAAGACACACACACACACACACCCACACACACAGATTCAGAGTAAGTATTAAATGTAAAAAAAATGATCTGTTATCTTTTGTAATATTTTTATAAGCATCAACGCTGATAAAACACTTTCTGAATTGAACTAGATTCACTGGAATGACTCTCTGTGTATGTGTGTGTGTTTGTCATATGTATAAGTATATGTCTGTATTCCAGTTTTTCCCCCTTGACAAACACTATATCTATTACCATCGCCACCCATCCCCCCTCTCTCGCTCAGGCAGCCATATTTAGATCACACAACAAACACACACACACGCACACAGTTACACCACCACTATTACCACCTACCTGCCTACACACACACACACACACACACACACACACACACACACAAACACACACAGACCAAAATTAAGTAGTAAGCGAGTAGGTAATCATTATTTTCAATATGTGCAGTTCATCACAGGAACCACAAATATTTTACAAGGATCTGTTTCACACAGATTTTATGTTCCCATACATTTCATTTTGTCTTCTTTTTCCTGCTGCCAGAGGTCTCTGTTCAGCAGCGGTTAGAGTACACAGAGTCCTCTCGTGGTGAGGGCAACTCATATCACGCTTTTGGTAAAAGCAAGTGAAGACAAACATGGAAAGAAAAGGCAAAAAGAAAAAAGCTGCTTGCCATGCAAAAGATCAATCTGATTCCCTCTAAGTAATGAGAAATAATAGAGACACTAACTGAAGGATTTTTTTTTTAATTACATCAAGATATGAAAAATAAATAAAGAAAATAACTACAAAAAGTAAAAAAGTAATGTTAAAATAAAACAAAAATTAGTTGTAAGAGATGTTACTGTGGACTCACCCGGTGAGCACGACCACGAAGTCCATGACGTTCCAGCCGTTCCTCAGGTAGGAGCCCTTATGTAACGCAAAACCCAGAGCCAGGATCTTTATCCCCGACTCGAAACAGAAGATAGCTATGAAATAGGGCTCCGTCTCCTCCTGCAGGGGGGGAGGCCAGAGAGCAGAGGAGCAGGGGGGGTGAAAGGAGGATGGAGGGAGAGAAAACAGGAGTAAGGGGGTCGATTGGGTGAGGAAAGTAGAAAGAGAGGAGGAATGTCGAGAGGAAGGGTGGTGAGAAAAGACAAGAAGGGTCAGCAACAGACAGATTGTGGGTCATTTTCTGTTCACACGGAGTTTTTTCTTTTTTAAATGGGAAATTTGTACTTGTACATTTATGCTTTGATAAGAACTAAAAACTTTCTTCTGTCAGTTTTTTTTGGGATATTATACAAAATTGGAAAAAAAAATTGAAAAAACCACTGTGAGAATATATTGTCATTTGTGTGTGTAATGTATGTTTAGTTGTGCCTGTGTGTCCTCTGTGAATGAATGTCTATATATTAGTGTGTGTGTGTACACTGTGTGTGTATTCACTTGTCTCGTGTTTACAAGCCTCTGTGTATATTTCTGTCTGTACACATACTGCCTATGTGTGAATGTTTGTACATACTGGGGTGTATGTGTGTGTGTGTGTGTGTGTTACCAGTCGTTCAGACAGAGGCGTCTTGTCTCCATCCGGAAGATGCTGTTCCAGAGCCAGGACGATACAGTTTGCGATGATAGTGGTGAGGATCATCCATTCAAACGGAGTGCAGCTGTAGTTAAGGCCAACATCACCAACAAGTAGCACACACACATACATCATACACATACACATTGTACTCACTCACACTGGAGAGACTGCTGTGAATCAGGACGTCCCCATGCCAACCACCAGTCTGGTCGGGGACCTTAGTGACATTTTCCTCTCTTTTACTCCCTCTCTACATGTATTTCTTATACTTTCTAATGTCAAACTGTCCAATAAAGGTAAAAATACACAAAAAATGACCGCTTTCAAGTTATGACATTTTCAAAATTGCATTTATAATTTCTATCCCAAAAGGTGATTCTCTTATCTTGAAGTTCAAAACACAATGATTGATGAAATAAATACAGTACGTTACTCACATAAAGGATAAAAAATAGGATGCACTTATTCTTTTTGTTTTATGTGTTTTGCGTCTCTGGTTTTCCGGCAAAGAACATAGTGACTCATCTGTTTGTTCTAAGCTCTTTGTAAATACACTTAACTCCGCTTGAACTTCACAGCAGTTGACTTTCATTTCACAATGCATGCAAACCCTTGTTGTCCCTTTATATGCATGTCCCTGCTGCATGTGGCTATTAATTCACTGGAGGTTCCTCAATAATTAGTTTTTCAGACTCAGACACATTTGTTTCATAAAACACAGGCAACCAGAAAAAACTTGAGGAAAGATTGGTCAACGATGCCAGAACGCCACATCACATATTTGTGCTTTTGCATCATGGCTGACATAATAACATTTAAACTGAAAACGGTCAGTTTAACAAAGGTGAACGTGGAAAAAAGAATTCCTCTACACACACACACACACACACACACACACACACACACACACACACACACACACACACACACACACACACAGGCTGACTCACAGAGGTCGCCTGGTGGAGCAGCCAGCTTTCCACAGCGCTCCATCCAGTCAAGTGCGTTTGTATGTGTTGCAGTGTGTGTGTGAGTGTGTGTGTGTGTGTGTGTGTGTGTGTGTGTGTGTGTGTGTGTCCATGCCTGAGTAATGGTCGCTGGAGGGGCCAAGATGACTGGATACATCCAGACAGATCAAGCCTGTGCCTAATTGGCCAGTCATTATCCTGTTAGCCCGTATGTGTGTGTGTGTGTGTGTGTGTGTGTGTGTGTGTGTGTGTGTGTGTGTGGTGGGAGTACGTGTCTGTTGTCGTGTTTACCAGATGCAACGTTGACAATGACACTATGGCCGGAGGATGGCCTCTGTGTGTGTGTGTGTGTGAGAGAGAGAAGAGGCTGCTGGTTGATGTGAGGGGATCAGACAGGTCGGTCTGAGGAGTACATACTAACAAGACGATGCTGAACTACACTGCACATGCTGGCTGGCAGACACAACACACACACTGACTTGTGGAAGATGCAGCAGTGGAAACCTGAATGTCATTTAGGACCAAAACCTGGTACAAAAAGCCATTCTGGTTTAGATTTTGAAAGTCTAATATTATTGGTAAACACTGTTTACAGTCCTCAAACCCAGAAGCACCTAATTCAACTGGATATCGCTGCAAAAACCGTGTTTCAACTAGAAGCTCAAAGTTTTATTTAAATCTTTGAATCAGACTCTAGTCACAAAATTGAGAACTAAAGACTTGACTCGGAGTTGACTTCCTAAAAACTTCACTTGAGTTGAGACTTGAAAGCAAAAAGCATTAAAAGTCTCAGGTTTTAAAATTGGTTAAACCAGCTGTTTTTACATTTTAATTATTAGGTCTATAAATTAAAAGGACTAGGTCTCAACTAGACCAAAAGACAGTATCACTCAATCCCTGTGTGGACCTGTGATCATGATATGAAAAAAAAACATAAAATAAAAATTGCACAGGCTGATCTACCTAAACATCAGAGTTCACCTCTCCTCTGTACTATATACTGTAAAAATAAAAGCTTTCCTTTAACATTCTACATGCAACGTTTCAACTTAAAGTATTCAGTGTCATCACCTCTTGGTGGTAAAAAGGTTTGAGACCCCTAAAACTTGAAGTCAAGTAAAGTTAGAATATAGATGATCAGTAAATTAGTCTTCTTCTTCTTTATTTTGATATCTGGCAGACTCATTGTGACCAGTTTGTGGTTCTTACAGGATATATCTTCCTGTGTATACAAGAGTGGACATTTTGTTTTTATTTTATTATTTTCTATGTATTTTTAAGTTCATCTCACATTGCATTTCTTCTACCCATGTTTGTATTTTTTTTATTTTGTTTTTACTGTAACATTATGCAGCCCACAGATGCTGTGTGTGTGTGTGTGTGTGTGTGTGTGTGTGTGTGTGTGTGTGTGTGTGTGTGTGTTCAGACTACATGCTAGTCTGCTACACCATCTATTATTCAGCAGACACACACTCTGCTGGTCTAACAACCTGCTGAAAGCAGGAGGTAACACTCCCTCTATGTGTGTGTGTGTGTGTGTGCCCCTCTCTCGCTCTCTCTCTCTCTCTCTCTCTCTCTCTCTCTCCCATTTCTTCACCTCCCTGCAGTCTTTCTATATCTGTCAAGATCTTTTGCTCTTTTTTCCTCTTTTTTGTCATCTTTCTCCGTCTGTTTTGTCTTCCCATACTTCTCCTTATCTTTATTGATTTTCTTCCCCTCACACACCTCGTCTTGCAATTTCTTTCTTTTTGCATTTTCTTTTTTCCTTTCTTCCTGTCACTCCTTCCTTCTTCCTGTACTTATTTTCCTCCTTCCATCCCTAAACCGGCCTCCTCCAAATGTGATCTTCCTCTTTTTTTCTCCTCACTCTCTGTCTCCCACTTTTCCTTCTTTTTCTGAGAGAAAGGAAGATTAGGTGAATCGGAAGCAATTAGAGAGCAGACATTTTTGGCAACGGTATTATTGGTGAGCACTGCAAAAATGTGTGTGTGTGAGTGTTCCTCTCTCGTTAATTAAAATGGCTTTCTGATGGCCACAAACAAGGCCTGCCCTGCCAAATACACTGACCTCACATCGCGCACACACACACACACACACACACACACACACTGTCTCTCCTCCTCCTTTCACTCTTTACCTCTTCTTTCCACTGCAGGCGGCTACTCAAAGCAAACAATTAAACACACACACACACACACAAAAGCATGTATGCAAACAGAATGAACACATGCTAATGCACACAGGCAAGCAGAATTTATTACATATTACACTACCTAATGCATTGATATGCACAGGTAATGCTTGTGTGTGTGTGTTTGTACACACACACACACACACACACACACACATATATATATATATATATACACACACACATATATATATACATACACACACACACACAATCACACACACTTATAAACACACATATACATATACACATAATCACACACACACACACACACACACACACACACACACAGGGAGAAAGGGAATACCCACATCAGCAGTATTTTGTTGCTCCATTGCCTATTATTGTGTATACACACACTCGCACACACACTATGATTCTGCCAGCAAGTGTATTAACTTATTAGAGAGAGAGAGAGAGAGAGAGAGAGAGAGAGAGAGAGAGAGAGAGAGAGATGATTGGTGGTGATGAACAAGCTCCATTTCTCAGGCAACATTTCAAAATGGCTGCATACCACAAAGAGTAAGTGAGTAAATACAGTAATTTGTGATTATGGTGAACTGACCCCTTTAAGCGTTAAGGCTCTGTCATGGTAAAATGAAAACCTCACTTACACAGACTCAGACTCAGTCTTTGCCCCGGACCCTCAAGTCCAGTTTGGCCCCGGGTAGCAATAACTATACAAATTAAGATGGACATCAATGTTTGTCTAAATTTGGACCAAAAGCATGTAAAATGTTATTTGCTTTTCAGAACTGTAGTAACACACACAAAAACATAAATAAAACATCTTTGTACAGGCACAGTAAGATATGGCCTGATGGGCCATATCTTACTATGCCTGTACATTTATAAGCAATAGCACAAGTACACCTATATAATATTACACCCATTAATAATTACCCTTATCTGTAAATACAGTAAAACTCCTGCTACACTGTATAACTACACTTACACCTATAGAAGTTCCTGTATGTTTCAGCACACATGGAACTGACCACAGTCACTACACTGAGCCTACTCCAGCATCTTCCATCTATGTATTCAAAAACAAAAGAAACATAAACACTGCAAAAATAAAAATAAAAATCTGCTGCACGGTCGACAGCTCAAAAGATTAACAGAGAATTCAGGTGTGGGACCACTGAGGATAAGAGAAGCGAATCAGCATTCAATCAACACTGCTCTTTTTACTCAATAAAATATACAGACATATAGAATAGAGCATGAGTACGTTTCCTATATTGGCTGGGACAAATAAAGCTGAATATGCTATCCTATTTAGTTAGCCTACTTTTTACTGAGGTAAGCGCATACAGTGTTTCGCCAGCTCACATACACTTGCAGGTGCAGCCACCGGCATCAGAATAAAATGATTTACTTTACTTCCCCAATCTCTGAATAAGGTACGGTACATATACATGTCAGAAAACTCCATTTCTGGCTACATTGTAATGCCCACAGTCCACCCACCAGTCCTGTACATCATAAATGTGATTATTTTTATTCTGATGGCTTTACCTTTTCAATATATATATTCATTTTCCTCCCAGTCTTGCAGTTCTACCTTAACACAGCGGGTTCATTTGGCCTCTCAGTGAGGGTGAGAGGGGTGATAACCAGAAAAAATGACAACAATACATAACCGCTGTACACATCTACCTCCAAATTTGGTCCTAAACCCTTACCAAATTACCTGTCCAAGCATCCCCAGCTTAATGTAGCATGAAGACAATAAACTATCTACCTGTTAAAAATTCCTCCTCTGTCTCCACACTACAAGCCCAAGCCTCCACAAAACTACCCACACCTATTTAAATATGCCTCAGTCTAAGTCATCCTGTGAAAAATGTCCTCGTGTACCAGTTTGCTTGTCTGTGTGTGTGTGTGTGTGTGTGTGTGTGTGTATACGCAGGCTGTGTGTGTGTGTGTGTGTGTGTTTGCGTGTGTGTTTTCAGCTGATGAGGCATTTTGGCGTGGCGCTGAGGCTGTGCTTTAGGGGAGCCGAGCCTGATGAGGGGGAGATTTTAAATCACACCAAATGAAGCTTTATCAAATAAATGAAACTGTGTAGCACTCGACTCAGCAAGAGTCAGTTCCTTTATGG
Source organism: Lateolabrax maculatus (assembly GCA_031216445.1). Lineage (NCBI taxonomy): Eukaryota > Metazoa > Chordata > Actinopteri > Acropomatiformes > Lateolabracidae > Lateolabrax > Lateolabrax maculatus. Next base: position 4,037,208 of record CM062204.1, on the reverse strand, counting down.
GGGTGACGCAAGCGCTCACTCCCTCGCCCTCCCTCGCCCTCTCTGTCCTCCTTCGCAAACATGCAGAACTGAGAAATAGTACAAAACAGGGACATACGCAGTCAGATATCCTTCACATTTTCACTCCAGTGAGGGTATAAAATAATCTAAAGGCATTCTGTAGATTCACTAACTCACATTTTCTTCACTCAAGTTTTAAAAGTTTGTTGAGACTGAATGCAAAGTGAAAATTTCAGCTGATGGTTGCAGATTCAGTGCGAGATGAAGCAAAGATGCGGCCATGTGCCACAATCTACATGTAGCAGATGCTGAATGCTCTGCAACACCCGATGTACTACGGCACTTCACGTTGTATTTCAGTGTAATGCTACATGACAGCCGGGCGTGGTCAAGTACAGCACCACCGCACCTGGTACCGTAAGAAGTACAACAGACCATAGAGGCGGTGTGGGGTTTCTCTTCAAAATATTTCAGCTTGTGCAAAAGAATTCAGCAAATGGATGCGGTGTCATGTTCACTGGCTGTTCATCATCCATATTTAAAGATTACAGAACATATGTAGCATTATGGCAAATCTAAAAAAAATAGTGAGAGCGTTCATCTTGAGCTTATTATTACTGTGTGAAGAACAAGAACATTGCAAAGAACTGCAAGTGTCAGACACCATGGCTGAGTGTAGAAGACTAGAAAGAGGTTTTTCATGGATTCACTCAGTTCCTAGGATCCAAATTATATTCTAAAGTCGAATTAGAGTCTGATTGGACTTCAGTTGGGCCCCTTTTGGATCAGGTCTCTTTTTTTGAAAGTGAATTAATGTGCGCAGGTCTGCTTTAAAATTGGGTCAACTTTTTTGAACTTGTGACAACCTTTTCTATTAGATGTTGGCTCAAAGTAAAACTAGGAATGTATTGCAGTCAGTGGGGAAACACCCAACTTCTTTCTTTGTCAACACTCTTTTTCTTTATTGCATGTCTCAAAAAATAATATCACTTACTTTTCATGAAACAATATTTTTGAATTCTTTTGTTTTCTCCTGTATTCTTATAAATTTTAAAAAATATCTATATTTCACTCAAACACTTCTCACTTCTCTTTAATTCTCAAGGAATTAAAGTAAATGGTTAAACAGATTTGGTGGAAAAGGCTCTGCTGTTTGAGAGAGCTAATCCCCCTTATTAAACACACATGACCGTAAATCTTAGTTAAATCAACAATACGAAGTACCACAAAAGGAGGAGACTGTGGTGGTGGAGGGATCTGTGGCGGCAAACAGCATTTGCATGAGCGTAATCAGCAGACTGCTAAGTGTCAGGTGAGATATGATATGATTGTAAGTTACTTGCCACGCAGCTGTGAATGAGCCAATGATCGTGATGAGCCCATCAGCCAATACAAACTTCCCGTGCTCTGCCTGAACTAACGCTATGCTTCATTTATTTTATATCATTTCAGTTTTACACTTTCAGGCTGTGTCCTGCAGCGTCTGCAGCTGTGGCAACACATTTCCCCACATGCTTGAAGTTTGGTCCCCTCTCCTATTTATTCCTCCATCTGCCTCCTCCTTCTCTCTGGTCCTCAGTTTGGCATCAGACAGTCTCAGCGGGTTGAATGCTCCTCTTTCTCTCATTCTTTCAGACCCTGAAATCACTCCAGATCTTTCTTTCTTCTCTGTTTTCTTATTCAGCCATCTTGCCTTCCCTCCATCCTCTCCTCCTCTACCTCCACGTCCCCTCCTCCCTCCCATCCCGCTCCACTCCTCTCCACCATGAACCGCTATATATAGACATGTGAAAGATAAAAGGGTGCGTCTCTCTCTCCCTCTCTATCTCTCTCTCTCCCTCTCTTTCCCCTGACCCCAGCTCTTTTTGATTTGTGGAAGAAGCTTGTTTTTTTTGCAGAATATCTGCTGTGCCACTTTGCAGAGTGGTAATGAGAACTGCATAGATTCTCTCTCTCTCCATCTATAGCACTGACATGCATGCACACACACACACACACACACACACACACACACAACACACACACAACACACACACGTCCATCACTCTCCCCTTTCTTGCTGGGCTGAGCTGAGCCATTGTATCCACCATTGTCAGACTGAATGGAAACCACACACAAACACATGCCACACATGACATGCAAATAAGTACACAAACAAATGATTCCCACACACACACACACACACACACACACACACACACACACACCGTAACACTTGCAGCATCTTCCATGATGCAACTCAAGGAAAGAGTCTCATCTCTAGGGTGTGACAGCTGTACACACACACACACACACACACACACACACACTCATGTATTATAGTACATAATACGTACAGATCATGGCTTCAGATGGGCTTCTGGTTAAAACTGCCCACTTCAAAATGACAAAAGGGTCTCGACAGCGTTTATTTAAATGTCCTCTTAATCCAGAAGAGTAAACACTGAAGTCATCGTGGGCCTGTTTCCGCCTCTCTTCAGTTTACTTAAATTCACTGTCTGCAAGGACAAGGCCAGAAATTACATTAGATTATAATAGATCAGATTAGAGTAGATCTGATTTTAATTATCGCCATGGGAATTGGGTCATTTGGGCAGCAAAGAAATGTAGATTATACTGCAAAATATGATAAATGTATCAATTAAAACATGTGACTAGAATATGAGTATAAAGAGAGAAGAACATTAATGAAAATTAAGAAAATATAAGAATTTGCAATATGTTACAAAAAGACACAAGAATATCACATGTGATGCAAAAAGAAAAAAGTTAAATGTATATTCACAATGAGATGAACACAAAAAAGTACCTGTTAGTTATAAAATTAAATTTACATCTGAAACTCCCAGCAGCCTCCACTGCTATGCTGATTTTAACTCTGTCAGGTAACTGTGCTCGAGAAGCTTCTTTTGTAGGTCAACCACCATCTGGAGTCCTGTTCTATTTTAACAATTTAGTCGTCTTCTGAATTATTAAATGTGGTGGCTGGTAAATTTACCAGTTACCAGAGTTTCTTATTTTGACTTTTTCAGTCTAATTGTTTTCTCCCAAATTTGTCATATCCCCAGTCTTAAGTTTGGCATTTGTTGATTTATTACCCAAAAGCTCTCAGGTATTTGAAATATTTCCCCTAGAATCATGATGCAGCTTTAACAATCCAACAAAGTGCAGTAAAATAGCCAAGAACAACTAAAAACTCACTGGTTACCATCTGGTTTGCAGAGTTGCGATGGTTTTAACATTGCACCACTGAGGTTAAAAAAAAGAAAGAGATAACAGCAAAATGAGCTGCTAAGGATTGCTGTAAAGTGAGGAACAAGTTGACCATTGGCTTAAGCTGTGAAGAGTAAGAAACCACCAGAAATAACAAAAGAAGTTGGCTTTATCCTTTTTGTCCAGTGTTAAGATCAGCTTTTATTTTGAATAAGTTATTGGATATAATTTTTCTGCTAAAAAAGATGCACAGGACAGTTTTCTTTCAGCAATATAAAATGTACCTTCATTGGGATTTATTTTCAACCCAACAATTTTTTTTTTTTAAATAAAAATCTCTGCAGTTACCACTTCTAACCTTATTTCTCTTATCCAGCCAAAGGCATCACATCTCTCCACAAGTCTCTCTCTCTTAATCTTGCATCCCTCTCTTTCTCATGCTATCCTGAGTTAAGGCCTCTTTCTCTTCTGGACCACTTGTGCCGGAAGATACTTTTCTGCTTTCTTTTCCATCTCTATACTTCCTTTCTTTCCATCCTCACTCCCTCCATCATACAATCTTAACTTTTGCCAAGCCGACGGCCAGAGAATCAGCATTTCCTCACCAGGATAGGAAGAAGTGAGAGGAAGAGTGAAGAGAATAAAATAAAATAAAACCATCTAAAAAAAGGGAGAAAATAGTTAGAAATGAGAAGAGGGTGGAACCAGAATGGGTGAAGAATTAAATATAGAATAGATTAGGGATAGAGGGAGAATAAGGGCAAGGGCAGTGAAAAAAAATAAGGAAAAAATAAGAAAGTAAGGAAGGGGGAAGAAGAAAAGCATCAAGAAGAAGAGAAGAAAAGAGGAGCTCAATGAGGAAAAGAGTGAGAATGGAAGGGAGAGAAGAAAAGGGGAAGAGTAGAGAAGGAGGGAGAGTAGGAGGTAAAGGTGAAAATGTGGGTGAAATAGAGGAAGAGAATGAAGGAAGGACGCCAGTAAAAGGTAAAGCATGAAGTGAATTTGGAAAAAGAGAAGAAGGTTAACAAGAAAGCAAAGAACGATATACGAAGGTAAGGAGAAATGGAGGTAAAGAGGGAAAGAAGGAGGAAGTAATGGACATAAGGAGGACATAAAGAAGGAGAGTAAGAAGAGAAGAGTAAGATGGAGGTGAGGATGAGAAGGAGGGAAAGATGGAGAGATGCAGGAAGAAACAGAAAAGGTGATGTAAAGCAGAAGAGATGGAGGGAGTGATGGGGAAGAGGAGAGGAGTGGAAGATAAGTGGAGGCTGGGAGGTGGAAGAGTAGATGGAAGTAAAGATACACAGACAGAGAGAGGAAGAGGATGGAGAATTGCAGTATTTTTATCATTCTGAGTGAGTGGGCTCCATAAAAGTAGGTTACTGTCAGCAGACAAGGAGAGGCTCAGACACACACACACACACACACACACACACACACGTGCATCTCCATTTTAGTTCTGCTGAAGCAGCTGCAGTGTGTGTGAGCATATGTGTGTGTGTGTGTGTGTGTGTGTGTGTGTGTGTGTGTGTGTGTGTGTGTGTGTGTGAGAGAGAGAGAGATTGAGCCTCGAGCATGCTCAGTGAGCCACCAGCTAAACTGTTGGTTCCAACATGAAAATACCAAGTGGATTGTCTAAATGGCAGCGGTGGATGTTTCAGCAGGAAGAGGGGAAGGAGCAGAACAAAGGGTTCTGACGCTGCACCGATCAAATACACTGGACTTATGAAACAGGTCAGGTACAGCCAGACATGACTGCTACATAATAAAAACGGGTTTTAAAAAGTTTAAAAAAGAATATGAACGTATATGTATATGAACGTCTGTTTATAGTAAAAAGAATACAGAAAATTCAATCGTTTGACTCTTTAAAGGTGGCTCTGAAATGTTTGTATGTTGTTCCCTCGTTTGAGACACAAGAGTTACATTGGATTTCCCAAAGTCACAGGGAAAGAAAGTGTCATATCACCTACAAAAACCTCTCCAATCACTCCTGCAACAAAATCCACTTTTCTACCATTAATCTGTATGTTCAATATCCTCTAAACTCTCGGGGTTTCTCCATAACACAGGTAAAAACACCACTTATGTGTCACAGTATGACCTCCTCGAAGCAGTTACAGTAAGGAGAACATAGAGATTTGTTGGCAAAGTGGTCGTTTGATACTTGGACTCACTCAATAATCCAGATATCAAAATCAGTATCAGAGGAGAAAGAAATGGAATCGGTGCATCCCCATGGGTTTCTTCACGGTTTAAAATAAGCATACAAACTAGATTTAGGCCAGGTTTGGTTTATCTGGAGTTATAATTAGTGCCATGACTTTGGCAGATTGACTGACTGAGAAAGGAATGGTAGGATGTGATCGATCTGTCATTTTCAAGGCATACAAGGAGTTATTAGGTGATATGTGCTGGAGCATTCACTCAGCAAACAATGTCATCTTTGCTTGAAATTGTAATATCCTACATTTCTCATAATGCTTTTGAACTAACATAACATTAATTAGTTTTGATTTCACCTACTTGCCATAGCCAGCATAAATCACATGACATGCCTATAAGTTCTTAATAATGTTATATAGTATATATTTAGTTATTTAGTTTATATAATATAGTTTAACAGTTTTAACCACGAAAGCTATTACACATTTTCTGGTCAATGACGTCCAGTCAAGTTATCAAACATGCATACGTATCGTAGTGGTACATTATAGCTTTGTAACTGCTGCGAGTGCATGTAAGGTGTTGAATGTAATTGATTTCCTGAAGAATTGTTGATACGACAATGCTATAAAAGGTGGAATGAGACATGACTGACATTGTGTATGAGTGTTATTGTATTGCATTTAGCTGTAGGGTCTAAGCGTGTTCTGGCTTTATTGCATTCTGGTCTACAGAGGCTACAGCAGGTAGATTAGTTGATCTTTGTGCCGGGTCTACATCCAGTTTCTCCTAATAGGTCTGATAGACTTTGGTGGACAATAGTACTGGAGCATCTTCTTTTCATGCCTCGAAGTAAAATTCAAGGTAAAATTTAAGTCTTGGCCAAATCAACATTATAATATGGTACTTTAACACTGTGCTGATGTGCACACATATACAGTACATGGGAACATGTTCAGGCCTACAGAGTCAAAGTCAATGAGATCCAATGGAGTGTCAATGGAGATGCAGTCAGAGGAATCAGCATCCAACACAGTCCAGAACACACACACACACACACACACACACACACACACACACACACACACACACACAGGTCTGATGTGTGAAGAGGTGGGCTAACTAACATCCCTGGGTGTCTTGCTAGCTCAGCAGCCGTAAAACTGTCAAGAGAACTGATGACCGACTATTCTGTCTTCTCTCACACACACACACACACACACACACACACACACACACACACCTACACACTAAACGTTCACCTTAGCCACAAATCTCTGAACATCCCCTCCTCCCCTGTCACTTGCTGAACACACGTACGCGCTCACGCACACACACAAATAATGCACTTACACACGCTCACACATTTCATGTAAACTCTGAAGATGATGCATCGCACACCCTGCGGGCAGAGGTGCCTCTGTGCACGTTTACAACAAATATTCAAGTGAGGGCATAAAAACCTTAAATCAGAGGGACACACAATCTGTAACAGCAGTTTCCGATTCAAAAGTATTGGAAGCACTGTGTATAGATGCTGCTACCGCTCATGAAGGCACATTCTGAATTAATGAATTTATGGTTAATTTCTTTTCTTTTTTAAACTGGCAGCTGGAGCTCGCCATGAGACCATGGCAACCGCGTGACCGTGTCAGATCAATGAAGAGAGTATTGGAGTAACATCAGCTTCAAAGCCTGATTATTCAGTGTGGGACAAAAAACAACTTTTATGATACTAGTTATATTAATCATGTCACATTGTTAACCATTCCCTCTGTTTTAAGCTCTCACTTGCATGATAATTATAGGTGGAGAGCGGCAGCCTGTGGTGTACAGGCTGGTAGGATCGGAGGTAGCCGCAGAGTCCGAGAACACCTTAGAGGTTTGCTTCTGAGCAGCCAAGAGTAGAATTTACTACTAAAATACATTTTAGTGGGTCCTCGAATGGCCACTAGATGCTGGCTCCTAAAAAAAACAGAAACCAAAGTGCCAACTTCAAGCACAACATCAACATTATTAGGACTACATCATCTCTTTACAAGTGTTGCTCCTGGCTTTGCAAGCCTGCACTAGTGCCAGGAGACAGTATGTCTCCTCCATGGACCACTGTTGTTTTGATTTTATGCCCAAAATGGTCACAAAGTTTTAGTTGGTCTCTCTCCCGTCCCCAGCCCCTGACGTAAGCGGTTGTTGGTCCTAGACCAGCCAAGTGTCGGTGCCGCTCTGGAACCAGTTTTCCTGGTCAAGACCCATTTTGTTTGCTGTTGAAATGCAAGGGACTGGTTTGAGATTAGGCACCAGAAAAGGGGTAAATGTGCTAATTGTTTTATATTTTACTGTCAGGTAGTGGTCATTCAGAATAATATTTTCTTCTCTTTGGACAAGGAAATGCAGTCTGCAACTTGCATCCTAAACGCTGGGTGCGTAAGTTGGGGTGGTGGAGGCACGTAACACATTTTCTTTTGATTCCCGGGTCTGTATCCATCTTACACCAGCTGTTCATCTTCTTTTTCTAACTTTCACAACAATCTTTCCCTAAACAAGGGAGTTTTTGTTGCCTAAATGTAACAATACCTTCTTCTTACATAATTAATCAAGCAGTGTTGGCTGTGAAAGTTAAAAAATGCTGTCTCTCGTCGTAATCCAGGCTTTTGCAGGATCGTCCAATGTCAGCGTTTTGTTTGGTGAGTCGGGTGTTAAAATGTCTCTCCAGAAACCTATACGTAATCTAACAGACACTAAAACCATGTTTTTTTTTAATCTAATGGCAGGAAACTTTTTTTCTGTTTTAGACAATAGGCCTTTTTCACAATTTTCGCTTGTCATAGTAGGAAAAGCCCAGGTGTTACTGATAACATTAATGATGGCTCTGTCCCAGTTAGCTGTGACAGTGAGCCAGAATGCTCAATGCCAGGACCCTGAAACTAAAGCAGCTAAATGGAATTCAGCCATCATTCATTCCCTGAAATATGGTTGGCAATAAAGCAAACAGAATTTGGAGTTAATGGGCTAAAACCTACAAAGTGAAGACACTGATTGTAACATTATGTGTAAGGGTCATCTTCAGACAATCATCAGACTGTGCTCTCTATCATATACTGTATGTGGACAATATTAATGGAACAGCGCAACTGAACCATGTAAGCCTTTTTTTTTTTTTTTTTAAGAATCAGGCCAATAGTTGGATTTTAGGAGTCCATGTAAACACAGTCAGTGTGAGGATGGGACGTTCTTCGCACTGCAGCTTTGGCTGATAAAGTGTATTTCTCCAGAACGATCCTGCCTTTAAGCACTTTTATTTGATCCAAATTCAATCCAACGCCACATGTAAACTGCAGCTTGTTGGAGGATCCATGTGTGTCTGGTGCTCCGATCAATATAATCCAGTTACACTCAACTGTCTGAGGCAGACGGAGGTTACACAACATGGATACATGTTACTAATAGTAGTACTACTACTGCTGTTACTAGTTTGATATCACACATTCTCAGCCGCTTTCTTGTATGCTGCTTTGTTGAATCACACATCCATCCCATGATTTTGCCTTCCTTTTCCCCTTCCTTCCTCTCCTTTGTACATCTTTCTGCCCTTCGTCGTTCCTCACAGTTCCTTAAATAAAAGCAGCTTGTCATGATATGTCAAAAGCTTATATCCTGTATATTGTACTGCCTGCATCTTTGAGCTGGTATATAGATAATGAGTGGACACATGCTTGCGTGTGTGTGTTTGTGTGTGTGTGTGTGTGCGCACGCAAGGTGATTGGCTGATAAATGATGAATGTCCAGGAAATGAGGAGTTCAGCAGAGAGGAGAAGCAAACACATGACATCAGCAGCTTCTACATTAGTCACCAAATCACATCTGCAGAACGGAGCACTATCCCATTATTTAGTACCCTCACACTTCCACTCACACAAGCACACACTCACACACGTACAGTACCTCTATATGCAAGCAAACGTACACATGAAAACACACTAAATCGTCACATACATGTACAGTTGCAAACAAACACAGGGAGCCATAGCTACAGGATACTAAATATGTACGTGCATATGTGTGTGTGTGTGTGTGTGTGTTAGGGGGTGTATTGGAAGACAAGGCTGGTTGTGCTCGTGCTGCTGTGGTGACTCATCAACCCAGTGAATCACACAGAGATCTGATTTAGAAACAGACTGCATCCACCTGACTGCTGCTTCCACCGGCAAACACACACACACACACACACACACACACACACACACACACACACAGATATAGATATACACACACATATGCATACACACACCTACACGGACACATTTATGCACACTCACAATCAGACGTGTAAAAAATACACCCACAGACACTTATCCACAATGAAGACGGATAAAATCATGTTTGTTCTACATCTAATATTCAATATCTTCACACAAATGTTTTTCGTGTCTTAAACAAATCAAAGCTGTATTTCAGCCCAATCATTTAAACCGTGATCATACGGTTACAGGACACTACAACACTATGGTGAAACCAAAACGTATGATGTCCTCTTTTGTTAAAGGTGAGTAAGAACAAACTGTAGCTGTTAGACCTTTAAATTAAATACTTGACTTGTGTAAAATATAAGTGAGCAAGTAAAACAATAAATGCACTGTGTGAAATACAATTTAATTGTACGTCTTACAAGATGGTGTCAATAAGATAGTGAGGAAAAGCAGGGTGTGAATAATATTTACCCTTTTCAACTCTACAGACCTTTTGGTAGGTCCATTAGTACAACCTCACTGAACTTATTTTAAATTCTATTTAACATCCATTAGTCAAAAAAAAAAAAGGGGGGGGGGGGGGGGGGGGGTAGGTAAAATTATGTGAAACATACCCATTTAATGTTATAAGTTCAGCCAAATACTGTAACTGGTGACTTGGGGTGCAATATTTCCTTTAAACCCCACATTTTCATACCAATGAACCAAATGACTGCAAAGTGAAAGAGTCTCTTATAATACTGAGCCCGCTGAAAATCAACGCCAATCTCCAAAGCTTTTATTCTCATTAAGCTCATCGTTTTGTTTCTCTGGCTGTACATGGTTTTTACGAGTCAATAAAAGCCAATGGATTTTTCAAATTTTTGTTGAAAAAAGAAAAAACTATAGTCAAAACTACTAGTAAATATCGGAAGCATAACAAAAACAGCCTAACACGTAGCCTAAAACACATGTAGGAAGGTAAAGTAGTGACAAATCTCTCTACTAACTTCATGATGGCCTTTGCCTTATTTTTTGTCACTGTAATATCAAACTATTAAAAGATTCCTCATTTTCTCTGTCAGTTTCAATTAGTTTACATGGTAAATACAGTAATATGGTGAATTCTACTGGGAAGTGCTGGGTTCTTTGTGTTTCTATTGTAAACCCATTCTGCAAACAAAATCCCTCTTAGGATTTGACCATGTTAAAACTGAGCTGAATTGTCCCTGCAGATAAAGTCGGGGAGCCTTAAAAACCTTTAATAAGGAGACGACAGCCGGTTACTCTGCCTCCTTGTCCTTCTTTAACACTAAATCCGTATTACACTGTGGATAAGTCTGCAGCAGAAAAGAAGCCTAACTTTAGCTCGCTCGCTGTCCCCGATGATTTTGACTTCAGCTTCAAGGGATTTCGGAGCGAACTGATCTCTGCGCAAAACCTTTCAATTACCAGGTGAGCTCAAAGTGAGGAATACCTGTCTGCCTCTCTAGAAACGTTTCAGAGGAGGAGATGAGTGCCGGGATGTGTGGTTCAAATAATTACCCCAATACCAAAATCCCCTGTCGCCAAATAGTTAATTAAAAGCTCGCCCAGTGTGTGTACACGAGTGTGTGTGTGTGTGTGTGTGTGTGTGTGTGTGTGTCCAGAGGATTAAAGACTGTAATTATAATTATGTCCTCTCCTCTCTGTCTCTTTTTTTCCACCTTCTCCTAACACATACTCTCTTGGTATTTTTGCATGCACACAGATTTCTCTCCACACACACACACACACACACACACACACACACACACACACACACACATCTATATATACACACGCACACACGCACGCACGCACGCATACACTCCCCACTCCGGACCACCGTGGTCGAAAATCAGCGGCGGTTTTCTTCCAATTTTTCATGCCAGATTCTAAATAGTCACATTAACAGAAGGCGAGGTCTCCCTGTCACTGTAATGAGTCAAGTTTTCTGTCTGCAGCTTTCACTGAGTCGAAGATGAAAAAAAAGTATCATTGGTAGAATTAAACACACAAAAATAATAATGACATTGATTTATATACTGTAGCATAGTCTTATTGGGTTGAAAGTTTGAATGGGGAGATTTCTTTTAAGATATTATTCCTTACAAAAGCATTGTATTTGTTTGTAAATGTGTTGCAAGGAAGCTCTAAAATAGCTTCCTATAAGGTACGGTCCAGTAGGAATATGGTAAAGTTGCCATGGTAACAATGTTCCTGGTCCAGCTGATCAGATCTTGATTGCAATCCAAACTGTTAGTGTTGTCGTTTTATAAATGTTTGGTGAAAATCTGAGAAAAGGGAGCAAAACTGGACTGAGGAGGAAGAGGATTTGTTTTGTTGCATGAATAAGCCACAAGACAACAGATACTGCAAAGTAAATACAATCTGAATCGAGCAGTCTGAAGCAGCAAATGTGGCAGGAATATTTAAAGGACAACACAAAGTATCCACAGTTGTTTCATGCCATTTGTTCAACTGAAAACAGACTGTTATAAAATTCTCAGAGCCTCAAATGTATTAATTTAAATGCATTTTTTCCAGTTTATTCCTCTTCGGGGGGAAATATTAAGGGAATTATTACGGAAAAATATTTTCTTGAAATAATGCTGGTTATAAAAGCTGTGTTAGGGTTGAGCAATACAGTTTCAGGAATATATTTTACTGTTCTAGCCAAGTGAAATGAACAGTCAAAGACTTGTTTTCCTCAACCATTTTAGTTTAGATTAAATACTGTTTGAAAGTACCCATACTAATACCCTTGATATTGTCACAATATGATAAGAAAGGTGTTGGTAACTCAAAATAACTGCCCTACTGAGTATTGTTACGTTACAGGATATAATACTGACATTTTTGATAGAAAACAGGCATTACAGTACATGAAAATGTTGCAGAATATTATTTTCTCATCTATATTCCTCCCCTTCATGGCTTCGTTTTGTAAAATATGTCCCTGCATCACCCCAAGCGCACAACAGCTCTGTGATTGGAGGGGCCCTGGGAGATTTAATGACATCGACGTCTCGCCCTCTCTGGTTCCAACAGATGACCTTTGACCCCAAGATCTGAGGCTGTATTGACGTCGCGACCCCGGCTAATGCAGCGGCCCTGCTGATAGACTGAAGTAGGAGTCTGTGTGCAGACACAGCCCAGACAAACCGGTCCACCAGACTGATTCTGCAGAGTTCAATTAGGTATCACTAACTAAATTCTCACACATAATTTATTTTACGTGGAACATAATGATAGAATATATCTGGAGTGACATTAAATGCCCCATAGGTTTAGTAAAACTTCTGAATTTGCTATGTTTTCATATTTTGTCCATATCTGTGCTTACGCTGCGTATTTAATTTGTTGGTTATTTTCAGACATACAGTAAGTAGATCCATTCTGTTTCAGTGCTGCATAAGCAAACCGAGTGCAGAGTAGACATGTCCGAGTGCAGCCACACGACTCACTTAACACCTGAAATACAGGTTTGACAATTCCAGCTGTAGAGTTTAAATCAGTTTTCATTAGTGTTCTTACATTAGGTGCCGTCATAAAATGTTATGCCTTCTTAATTTGATCTTTTTTTCTATGGAAATAAATTTCTGCTGTTGTTCTGATAGCTCACAACCATGAAGTAATGTAAAACACATTCACATTCAATATTTCCTACTGTGTAGAATGACCAAACTGTGACTGATAAACCAGGACCTAAGTTGCACACCGTTCCTTCAAATTCACTCTTTAAAATCTATATTTTGCTAGTTTTCTCTTAGACTGTCACTATTTTCAAAATGTAATAGAGCAACAAAGTGCCTCATTTATAAATTAGAGGTGACACATTAAGTGACAAAGAGAACACAACAGCGATTGGCTCGAGGTGGGACGGAGATTTATTTGACCTCTACTTCCCCTCCTGGACAACAGCAGAGGTCACCTGCCGTTATCCTTATCCTCCTTTTTCTAAATCAGGTTCCCTCCCACTTCTGACCAGACAGATAGAGATAAATTACAGAACAACCCCCATGTCACACATAAAGACACGGGCACATTAATTAATTTAGATACCAGCAGTTTGACATATAATAGCTGCTATTTTTTTTTTTCCAGTACAGGTATTCATGAATACAATATTCCTAAATGTGTGTTCATGACTGGGTGGACACTAAAACCCCATTAAATGATGTCCAAAACACAAAGATATTCAATATACAATGCTTGTACTTGCAAATATTTAGTATTTTCTAAAAAAAAAAAAAAGAATAAATCTTAACTCAATATTGACTTACTAGCTTTTTCCGGTGCTTTCAGTCACGTCTCATCAGCAGATGGAGTTTGCTCAGATGTCATGGAGCTCTGGAATAGTAAGTGATCATTGAGTTTCTTTTCTTTTTTTCTTGATGGAGAACCGATCAATTAGCAATCATCAAAATTGTCTGTTGATCGACTAAATGATTCATCAACTAATTGTTTCAGCTCCAAAGGGCTTATTGGGATGATTACACGATTAATTAAGGTCTGTAAAAAAAATATATTATAATTCAATTTCAGGTTTTACAGTTGTGGTCAGAGAGAAACAACAACAATGCCCAGTATTTAACCAAAAGCCTGAATCAGCCCACTGCATTGGCAAACCATTTTATTGATCTAGCCCCATCACACACCATAAAATCCTCCCTGAAAGCCCTCACTACCCTTTACCTAATTAAAGTGCCCTGTCACTTATCCATGTGTCCCCCTCCTTCGTCCCTCTCCTCTCCTCCTCCTCTCAGTTATCCACTCATCCTCCTCAGCATCTTCGCCTCGGGCCCAGCTGATTGACACCCGTGAGTGACCCGCAGAGCCCACCCTCTCAGAGTGACAGGACCAATCCCATGGCTTGGCCAAGTGACACACTAACGTGGCAGGCTGATTGGCAGGCTGATTGGCAGGCTGCTGATGCTGCAGTGTCCCAGTCAGCTCGACTGGACTTTCAGCTGGCACTCTGTTCATTGTGCACAACGCTGACCAAACGCCTGCTCCGACCAAAAGAGGAAAACTAAAGGTTAATGACTAAAGGACTTTTTCTCAGTTTCCCTACTCGTGCAGTAAGAAATCAGGGGGTGCCTCTAAAACTGCAAGGTTATATTTAAACCCCGACTGCTTGTCTGTTTATTTGCAAGATTTCACAAAGTCATAGATTCTGCTGAACTGACTACCTGTGGCCCAAGGATCAATTTATGCAATTTTGGTGATTATCTCGCTGTGAGATACCTATCGCCATTAAGGGATTTTGTGCTTTTTTTAACCATGATTATCAAACTTAATTCAAGATATTCAACCAGGTCTTACATTAAATGCACAATTTTTAATACCGTATCTCTACTCCACTTAAGTGCCCTTGAGCAAGACACTGAATCCCTGCCAGCTGTTCAATAACCAACCTTTGACCTAACAAGCGCTACAACCAATTTATCATAGCCTGGATTCTTCAGCTTATCAAACCACTTTTGAAAAGGTTTCATCGGTCCCGTCACTGCAGGATTTTCTCCACCCACTGGTAGTGAACTGGAGATAATTAGAGAGATTTTCACCTGACAAAAACATGGTCTTTCCTGTCTTGTACTATACTGTATATCCACATAATATGTGTGTCACAGTTCATCTGTTGAGAAGAAAAACAAAGCGGAGGAACAGGATGACGTCTTGTTGCTAAAAGCTTCAAAGCATTCAAGTGTTAAAATCAGTTAGTCAGTAAGTTATTTTAGGAATAATCTGTAAAGTAAATGAAGTAGATACTGTCTACTTTTAAATTGGTATAATTGGTTGCATTAACTGATTATTTTGATGTATTTCTATCATGACGTTCCATTATTTGTTGACTGAGGATGAAGGTAGTCCCGGTTACGATAAAAGCCGGGCAATTTTTGATTCTTTTTTTTTATACCATAACATAACTTAACTTGAACAAACACATCTGTAAAAATTTGCAAAATTTGGATGCTATGCAGACAAAATGAATCCTTAACGTCCAGTGTGTAGTTAACCATTAGGAAAGTGACCTGAACGTTTTATATCTTTTTTTTTACAAAAGCATCTATTACATACAGGAAATCTGATACTGTAGTTGTGAGTGCAGCGTGTGTGCTACATGCATTGCAATTGTAGTGTTTGATGTGTCACTGCGACAACTACATCATCAGTAAACATCCTAGATAGATAGATAGATAGATAGATAGATAGATAGATAGATAGATAGGAAAAGGAGGAGGAGATAAGTGCTTTAGTTTAGATAAGGGGAAGACAATCACACTCCTGTTCCACTACTTCGCCACAGCAAGGAATGTTGGGTAATGGAAAGAATAGCCTATAGCAGCTGGGGACTGTACTGCAAAACAAAACCAAGCTTCAAATTAGCTTTTTATATACACTCGCTCGCCAAGCTCTCACACACACACAAACAGGAACGCATACATTACACTCACAGTAACACACACACACACACACACACACACACCAATGCCAAGAACACACGAGAGCAGCAATCACACCTACACACACTTGCCCACACGGACTGTAGTGTAGACACACACACACACACACACACACACACACACACACACACACACACACATTCAGATGCCTGCACTTGGCCCTGTTTCTGGGGAGAGGCGCCCTGGGCTGCAGGGGGGTGGGGGGTGGGGGGGGGCAGCTCAGATCAAACACACACTGAGCCTGTCACTACTCTTTCATTCCTCTCTCTCTCTCTCTCTCTTTTCTCCTCCATCCCTCTCCACTGCATATTCCTCTCTTTCTCCCTGCATATCTCTTTTCCTGCCTCTCTGTCTCTCTCCCTGCTCCGATCTGCTCTCCACACTGCAGTCGACAGCAGCCAGAGTAAAATGGAGGGGGGTGGAGGAGGGAAGTGAGGAGAGCGAAACAGAAGAGAGCTGGGAGGGGTGTAAGAAGAGGAAGAGATGGTGGAGGAGGGAGGGGGGAGAAGGGCTCAGCCAGGAAGAGCTGGAGAGGAAAAGAGAGAGGTAAATGAAAGGAAGATGAGCAGCTGAGAGCATCGATAGTCCTTTTTTTTTGTTGCAATATTCTCGCTCTCTACATCTTCTCCTCCTGTCCTTACCCAACCCTACACACCCTGCACATCACAAACACACACCACTCCTCTCCTTATCTATCTGAAACCTCGAATACTGTTCTATTGCAGCACAATTACAATAATTACGATCATTAAGGTGTTCATTTCCCGACACCACCATTCATTACTTTGGCAAAATAACTATTAGGAGCAGACTGGCGGGGATGGAGGGGAGGACGGCCTTATTTTCCTCCTTGCGACTGAAATTCATCGCCCTCCCCAATTCCTTACATCCCGTCAGCGTTTTAACTATAAGGTTGCTTGTTCAAATCCTGTGCTGTTGGGTTTAAAAATGTGCAGTTTCACTTTGCTTTATAACAGAGTCATAATTTGCATAAATTCTGGAACTAGTGTTATTAGGACTCATGACTATTTATCATATCATATTCATCAGATATCATTATTGATTAAGCTGCCATTTAGTTTCTTGATCTATCAATTTCTTAGAGTGACGAGTCAAAAAATTGCAAAAAAATGCCCATCACATTTTACTTTCCTTATTTTGCTCTTTTTGTATTTTCAGATTACGATAGTATCTGGCAAAAGAAAAGAAGCAAATCCTCACAGTTGAGAGGCTAATCTGTTGCAGAATAACTTGCCCTCAGTCAATTAATAATTAATTAACTGAACATTTCATCCATAAAGGTTGTGTTGTAGACATGAATTTATAAGACCTGGAAAACAAGATGGTGTATTTCAAGGGTTTATCCTGATATATAATACATTTGAACAACAGTAAGATTATATTTAGACACCCAAAGAATATATTTGAGTAGCACAAACTGGATTATTATTTGTTTTTTTGATACACGATTTGTACCTAAATGACAACAGATAACAGTCATTGTCAGACAGCAACAATGCGTCGCACTCATTCTGCCTTTTCTCCTGCGAGATGACAATCATTATTCTCATGACCGCAGGAGAAAACACACGTCAAACGTTTAAACAAACGTCTAGCGCCGTCGGCAACATAAAGCTGTAACCTTGCTTCTGAGAGAGAGAAGGAGAAGAGCACTTTATAGATTTGAAATAACCACTTGAATTAACAATAATGGACTGTTGAGCATCAGTTATCTTTGGCTGAACTGTGGAGGGCTTCAAAATTATAGAATTGTTCTCCGTTAATTGCTGTTGATGGTAATCTACAGCTGTGTGTCCAGAATGAAGGACAGGTTGTAATCGAACCGTAGTACAGGTACTACATGATTGTAACATACCCCTTTAAGCTCCACACCCTTATCTTAACACTGCACTGTTTTGGTGTAACACTACTTCCTGTTTTATATTTGTATGTCCTCCACCTGACCCTTTCCCACTGTGGAAGTGGATTTCTCTCAGTTCTTGCACATGGAGCACGTAGATAAACATTTCGGGACATCGTGTACTTGTCACTTAATTTCACAACACTCTTTTCTTTTTGTTTTCCTTGTCACTATTCACTACTGAACATTCAGGATATAAATAAAATTCAAAGTTTGTCCAGTTGGAGGCTTTTGCATGTTCCACCAAGGTGCTTATGAGCAAGGCAGGACAAAGTGCTGGTTACCAAAAACTGATCATCATTTCTAACACAGATCTGAGTGTACTGGTTTTTTTTTTTTTTTTTTGACTGAGATGAAGATGAGTAAGACATCTTTTGGACATCTGAGATGCAGACAAGTGAGCAAGCGATGAGACAGTCTACAAATAAAAAAAAAGCCACCCACATCACAGACACAGTGCCTGCTAATAACATCTATTTCCTGATGTGTTCAGGAGTTCAGACACTGTGCAGGTGCACTGAAGAAATGCTGAATCCAGAGATTCAGAAATGCAAAAATGCACAAACTGAGAACTACCCTTGTTTTGGAAATGGGTGAGTCCGCAATGAGGAGCACACCTGGTTCATCCGGTCTCAGAAGAAACCATCCAGGTTGGTAAAACGGGGGTGTTGGTTTAGAGAGGCTCAGTCTCCCGTGTGTGTTAAACCCCTCCTAGCTGGTATTTAGATATCAATCCTGCCTCAGGGGTTGGTTTCTTCTGTGTCTGTGTGTGTGTGTGTGTGTGTGTGTGTGTGTGTGTGTGTGTGTGTGTATATTCAAGTGCATTTTCATGTGCATCCATGCTGTGAGCGGAAAAATGTAAATGTGCTTGTGGCTGAATGAATACAGTACATGCATGTTTGTGTGCATGTCTGTGTGGGTGTGTGTGTGTGTGTGTGTGTGTGTGTGTGTGTGTGTTTACGGACACCTGCAAGCCTGTGTGTGTGCATGAGGAATGTGTGTATGGGGTGTACACATGCATGTGTGTGTGCATCAATCTGTCCCATTCTCCCTATTCTACCTCTCCATCAATAGAATAAAAAAAAAAAAAGAAAACGCCACCACTGTGCTTTTCAGCAAAAGCATCTCAGCAGCAACACACACACACACACACACACACACACACACACACACACACACACACACACACACACACACACACACACACACACACACACACACACACACAGAGGCTGGCTAAAGGCCAATCAATAATTCACATAGTGCAGATTGAATGTAGATCAGTGACTCAACATGGGGGGGAAACACTATGGCTCTCCACCTCTATCGCTCTCTAATTCTCCTCCTTTCTCCACATTTCAGCCTCTTTCTATCTCTCTCCAGCTCCGTCTTTCTCTCTTCACTGCTCTCTATCTTCATCCACTTTTCGCCACCTCACTTTCGCTCTCTTTTCAAACCTCTGTCTTTTTCTGTTTCTGTCTGTATTTCTTTCTACACCTCGATGCACTCCCCATATCCTCTCTCATCTCTGCGTTGTGTTCTGGTAACCAGTTCGGTCTTTGATCCAGCTCCAGGTTGATAAAACCTCCACGGCAAACACATGTTTTCTGTTATGTAATTTTTAGCCAACACTGACCGTTATTTTCACCAGTTAAAATGACAAAACCTTGCCGGTGGCAAATTATATCAGCTGGAGCAAGTAACTCCACTAAAAGGCCAACATGAAACATGGCTGCTGGCTCGTTAAAGTGTTTTTCAAGATGGTTGTCTTCCTTTGTTGTTTTTTAGAAAAAGAAACTACAATCTAAAATTACGAGTGAACTGTGTGTTTTCGTAGTGCAGCCAGAGTGGTGAGTTTTCTCTGTCACTTCAATTTCAGGACTTTCCTAGTTAAACTGGGCAGACTGTATGGATTGAGCCTGATTTTACCCTCTAATTGGTTGCCACAAACTAACAAAAAGAATTTGGTACCAATTGCCACCTAATCAGCTGTCGTTTGATGGTCGGTTTCGCCATCTTGTTTAGATAGCCTTTATTGGACCTGTCAATGGGAGAAAGTGATGGATGTTGGTTCAGTTTGAGCAGCCCCTTTGTGAGCATAGAGGTCGTGCAGAAAGAGTGATTAACACACGTAATGTACTCTTTTCCTCCTTTTTGCTCCACTGCTTTTCTGCCTTTTTCCTGTCTTTCTTGTTCTCTTCCTGTCTTTCTCTTTGCTTCTGTCTTTCCCTTCCTTTTTCCTCTTCTTATGTTCCCCTAGTTGGCTTTACTGTATCTATAATTTTCTACACTTCTTTATGTTTCTTTCTTCACCTCTCTCCAACTCCCTCTACCCCTGTCCTCTTCTCTCCATTTGTCTGATTATCTTTCCTTCACTACCTTTCTTCACATCTGTCTCTCAATCCATTTCTCTCTTTCTCCATCTCCTCCACACAAACTCTTTTTTAAATTATCACACATTAAAAGAAAAACACACATCCCGTGGATTTTCATCAGAAACCTAAACATTTTTAATTTCTCCAGTGATTTTCCCCTTTCTTGACCTCTTCAAACACACACTTGCGTATAATATGCAACAGACATCACACACACAGAGCGGTGGCAGCCCACACACAGAGCTGAGGACAGCAGGGGCATCACATTTCACCACAGTGAGATCCAGACACACACACACACACACACAGAGGGAATTGACTGTGAGGATCACATATCTGGAGTAGAGTTCTGTCAAAACAACCATTACTATGGTGCTTGTCTGTCTGTCAGGATGTTGTATCCAAGAGGGAGACAACCATGGACAAATGGATATGTATGTATTCAAAGAATGTATGTAAGCATGTGTGGACATATGTACTTCATATTTGTACATATTCAGTGTGTGTGTGTGTCTGTCATCTATAGCAGGGTTGAGCAGATTCATTGATTTTTTTTTATCACAAGTAAGTCTAAAAGTAGTCCTCAAGTACTCATGCGTCCTTTTCCAAATTAAATGCAACTTCGACGTGTAAATAAATAATAATTATTTCAAAAATAAAATTTATTCCTCAACCTGAATGTTTTAACAGTCAAATGTGATAATCTGAGTTATCATGTGTTGTGTTGTCAGATGTAGTGTGTGTGTGTATGTATATACCATATACTGAAACAGATACAGTACATCAAGACATATGGCATCATGTTTCATCCATTGAAAAAGATTTTTTTCATTGAAGTGCTTCGAATTTAATAGTGTTTGAAGATTTCTTCTGTATTGCAGTCATTACTCTACTGCGGCGATGCCATATCATGGCATCAGCAATATCAAACGTGCCGTTATGTCACCAGATTGTATTATGGTAAATGAGACGCAGAGAGAGAGAGAGAGAGAGAGAGAGAGATTGCACACTGGAGCGTGAACGTCCCAAATGGTGCTTTTTCTGCCAACCACTGGGCTGTGTGTGTGTGTGGGTGTGTGTGTGTGTGTGTGAGTGTGAGTGTGTGTGTGTGCTGGGATGCAGCCGAGCCCCCTGAGGTAAGTGATCCTGCTGAACAGGTGTTACAGTATCACCTGCCCCCACCCACCCTCAAACACACACACACACACACACACACACACACACACTCAGAGCCTCCGTCAGCCGTGACTGATCTGAACGGATCTGCTTGCTCCACGCCAGACGGATGAAGCCAAGCCACCAGCTGATCCGTCAGCGAGTGCGTGTCTGTGTGTGTGTGTGTGTGTGTGTCCATGCATCATTTATATGTTTGTTTACGCATGCATAAGTGTTGAATTAAATGGTTTTAACAGCCACATACATGTTTCTATGACTACCAGTCTATCGCTATCTGAATCTGTGTGTGTGTCTCTTTCCAGCCTTGAATCTTATCTGATTAGCTGGAACTCATCTTCATCATTCTTTCATAGCGACACAACAAACCTCACACACACAGTCTCTCACACCTGCGACTGTTTACGTGTTTTTTCACTGTAAATTTAATATCTATGGATTTGGGTTTTGGACTGTTGGTCTGACAAAATAGGTATTATAAAAGATGTCACTTCAGACTCTGGGAACGCAATTTTCACTATTTTAGAAATTTTATACAATGAAGTAGTTATAAAAAAAATATATCATCAACAGAAAATCCTGCATATATTTATTTTTATGAATAATCTGACTGTTGCTTATGTTTGCATGTGTGTTTGTTCAGTCAAATTGATCATTTAATTGTCCCAATCATTATCTCAGGATCAGATTTTGACGAAATGGTTCGTTACACAACTACTGATTGACCCAAAGGGGGGGGGACGCCACTCAGTTACAGGTTACAGCGACAAGGTGACGCCTTTCCTTCTGATTGTCCCACAGGTTGTGGGGGGGTGGGGCTCTGTCTTGTCTCTCGCTGCCAAATGCGGTCTACCTCTCTCCACTTGTCTTTCCCTCACATGATACCAGGCAGCGTGGCCAGAACCCGGCCGTGAGAGTGTGAAACCCACATAGACAACGAACGCCCAGGACAGATGGTCAGAGAGAGAGAGAGAGAGAGAGAGGTAGAGACAGACAGACAGATAGAGACAGAGACAGGTATACATTATACACTGATACTATCACCTTGTTTGATATGTTGCTGCCTTGATGAAATAGACAGATTTCTTTTCTTGTGTTTTACTCAAGTAAAATGAGAAGAAAAAGGAAAAAAAACATTTTGATTGACTTAATTCAAAACTAAAAACTCTAAGATACGTTTCACAATTGAATGTATTTATTTTTTCTCTGCGTTTTCCAATCCAAAATGATTCCACACATTACTTCTAACATGGTTTGGTGTCATGATTATCTGTGCAGCATGGCACACTAATTTTCTCCACTTTGTGTTAGTGAAAAAAACAATAACTGTACAATGACTATTTTACTGCCAACACGTCACCAGGGAATGCAATAAGCCAGGCGAACATGCTTATACAGTATGAATTTTAGATTTCAAAAAATTATTACACATCAAATATTTAATTTCAAGCTGTGCTGGAACTCAATATTATATGCATCTCCATCCAACTGTTTTATGGGCATTTTTAATTTGAGCATAAATAATCTGAGTGAAAACGCCGGATATTCAGGAAAAAGTGGAAATATTAAAAAAACGTTTTACGCTTGAGGTGTAAAAGTTGGTGCATTGATAAGAAAGAGAGTGTAACAAAGTGCAGTGGAAACACACTTAGCAAATTAATCATGACGTACATGAAGCGTGTGACTTAAACGTCAATCGAAAGACAAAAAAATCGCGGCAGATAAAAACGTCAGATCTGTGTGGAGCAGTGATGAGACTAACACATGAAACAAACAGAAATGTTGTATTTCCATCATGTTTTCTATGTTGTTTTCCACCATTTGAGGTTTTAACAGAATCTCGCTGGGCTGTTTAATGGCACTCGCCTGGAGAATTGGCCCCACCAACTCTCTATCTTGATCTACCCAACTCCTAATACTTGCATAACAGTGGTGGATGGAAACGTTTATTAATTCCCTTCAGCCAATTTTCCGGTAGTTTGAACAGAAACTTGGCTTATGACTCTTTGTCTCGGGTTTTTTTCTTCTTTAATTTGTCACCTGTCTGAATGTGGACATTGTATTTTTTTTTGTACACAACTCTGATCAACGTCACTGCCACTACAGTAAATTGAATTAAATTGCGAGTGACAGAAGAGTAAAGACAAAACGAGAGATAGAGAGAAGATGGAGGACAGAACATTTAAAGCAGAGTTGCAGGGGAAGAAGTGCAGATGAGAAGAGGAGATGAAAGGAGTGTAGAGAGAGTGAGAGGGAATGGGGAAGTGCAGGAAGAGGGAGGGGAGGGAGGTATAATGAAGTCCTCTGGGCCTCTGGTGGAAGAAGGCACAGCGCCTGCCAGCCAACACAGCCTGACTCTGTACAGATGGCGGCATGCTGGGATATGCTTAGTTCACTTTCAAATCAGGAAGTGGATATTCTTTAAATTTTGAAAATGTTTTGCAATAAAAACTCTCTCTCATTTTGAGTAAAAACTGTGCAGATTGTGTTTTATGCTGATGTTTCTGAGGCAGCTTTCATTTCCAAAATGTCTGGATAGGATTCTCACAAGAGTGTGTTTACTACTTGTTGTGTTTGACAGGGTGAAGATAATGCCATTTCAACTCACATGGCATCAAATAACAGCACAAATTAGAGTCTCGTTAATCTAAAAGAAATCTGTATTTCTGCAGTTCCTTAGAAGCAAGTTAGATTTAATTGGTAATACTGGAGGAAACCACTCCAAAATGCAATGATTTACTGGTGCATGGAAATTAACGCTGCATGTTTGATGTGTTGAAAGCAACATTGTTTCCTAAAATGTACATTCACAAAGACTATGATTTTCATTATGTCCCTGTCATTGTCAAGTCATTAAAGGCCAACTTACAACCTCTTTCTAGTCTTCATTTTCACAGTCAAGTGGACATAAGCAGTACCATTAGTTCTTAAGTTGTAGTAAATGTTTTAAAATTTAGACATACTGATTGCATTCTGATTTTCTAACAACCTTTATGAGGTAACCTCTCTGCCAAAACACACCCGTTCCTCTCTTCCAATAAAGCCTCTTTTTTTAAAACATGCACTAGTCTCAAAAAGCAGAATTTCAGTAACCACATTTTTATAAAACACATAAACACGCCACCGCCATTACCACAAATGCACTCTGTCTCACACAGACACACACACACACGTATCATATGACCAACCTGACTCTCACATCATTTAAGGTGTTACATGGTTTAACACCTCTGGATAAACAGTATCAAAACTACCTGAGATCAGCTGATGCTGTTTGTGTCTGTTTTTTTACTATATCAGTAAAACTGACAGGGACTGAAATGTCGGACGAAACAAGATATTTGAAAACGTCACCATGTGAACGTGTAACGGGCATTTTTTACAATTTGCTGACATTTTAGACCAAACAGTTAATGTTAATTGATCGAGAAAATAATTGGTAGGCTAATCAATAATTAAAATAATGACTGATTTCAGCCCTGATGCTGTGTGTGCTGTATGGGAATGTGACGGGGTACTCGGCTTACATTTGCCCCGGGTCCCTCTAGCGGCCATGTGTTTACATTTTCTGCTGTCAAACTCTATTGCAGCTGCTGAAAATGCCTTTTTGTTAAGTCACATTGTCTACATGTAGCCAGTTATCCACCAGAAAGCTAAAAACTATACCATCTGGGGTATTTTGGTGGCATACGAGTCTAAGATGCTGATCATGTAACAGCAACACCCACCAGTTCAGCTCTGTACTGTCCATCTAATGAAGGCAGAAATGCCCAAAAAGTACGAGAAACTACATCACCAAGCAACAAAATGAGCCTAAAAACACACAATACATTGGATTTGGCAGGTTTTTGCCTTGTAAACCAGGAGAAACTGACTCAAAGACAGGCCAGATAAGAGTAGTCCAGGTTCTAACAGCAATGGACCGACCTGTCTTGACAATTACAGCTTTTTCCAATGCTTTCCTGTAGGAAGAGCCACAGGCCGCCCATATATGGTCAGTAGTAATTAGAGAGAGAGAGAGAGAGAGAGAGAGAGAGAGAGAGAGAGAGAGAGAGAGAGAGAGAGAGAGTCATTTCCTCTCCCTTCTGGTTGCATGGTGCTTAAGCCTTCATAATGCTGACATCAGCACTCAGCTCTGACTACAACTATAGCCCTAACACACACACACACACACACACACACACACACACACGCACACACACGCACACGCACACACACACACAGAAACACTCAGGTCACTAACAGGTTCGAGCTATATGCTGTATTCAAGATGCATCTTAATCACCAGCAGCATCAACATGATTGTGATTGCTGGTGTCATGACAACCGCCATCACCGTCAATATCATCTTTCATTCCATCGATGGCAGCTTTATCAGATGAGCCTGAGGCCAGCAGGGTTGGACACGGCCGTGAGAGTGAAGTGAAATCATGTATCCTGTCATGGATCAATCAACAGCACACTGCAAAAAGCCACATCACACACACACACACACACACACACACACACACACACACATCACATGTTCCTTTAAAAAAAACACCCATGTAACATCTCACAACATTGCAAAGCACAACACTGCAAATAAGAAAAGAAAAAAAACATCACACAATGCAATGAAATCGAAAAATAAAACACACACACACACACACACACACACCACCCCACACTGAAAATCACCACAGCAACCACAACTTTTATCCTGCAGGTGTTGGCTCATTCCACAGCTCACCAGGCCACACCTCGCCATCCACTCCAGCAAACAGCCACACCACAACCCCGGTACCTTGGCAGTGTGTGGGCATCGCTTATGAAAGGATATGGCCATTCGGTGATCTTTTTGGCGTACTTCCTCACCAGGTTGTCTTCGCTGAAGAGGAAGAGGGAGCGGTTGACCGTTAGGCAGCTCTGCCGGACGGGTATGGGGTTGTACAGGGCCATGGTCCGGGCTCTCTGGGCCATCGACTGCTTGTACATCCGCTGCGCTCCGGGGGGCCCCCCTTGCCTGCTGCCGCCGCGGCCGGGCCCCCCTTGTCCGCCGGCACCCCCGCCACCACCGCCACCACCACCTCCTCCTCCTCCTCCTCCATACCTGTTGGGTAGCTCGTCTCCAAAACGCGCCATTCTGCAGACACCAAACGCCAGAGGTTAGGAAGGAGCCGGGGGGGAACCTCAGAGTGACACCTCCACATGCCACCACCCCATCAGCCTCGGCTCCAAACACACATGCAGAATGGAGTTGGGTTCGGGTTCCTTCTCTGGCTTATCTCTCTGTCTCTCCGTGTCTCTCTCTCTCTCTCCTTCTATCTATCTGTGTCTCCTTCCCAGATCTTCAGCGCCGAGAAGATACCTCCATTTGTGTGTGGAGAGGGAGGGAGGGAGGGAGGGAGGAGGAGAGGAGAGGGGCGGGAGAGGAGGGGAGAGGGAGAGCGCACGGTGTCTCTGATCGTGTGTTTGGAATATGAATGGGAAATAGAGCGATGTGTTTATGTAATTTCTGGAAAATCAGTTCTCTGACAAGGAAAAAAAAACAAAAAAAAAACACGATTGTTTTTTTTTTATTGGCGAGTAAGGAAACTGTCAGGATGTTTTATCTTGTCAGAGCATCAGCGTTTTTCTCTCCGTCGAAAAGCGAGGCATCCTGTTTTTTTCATTTTTTTTTGCTCGGGAAAAACCTCTCCGAGAGTGAGCCGGTGCTTGCATTTCAAGAGGCAAACAAATCGATCACCTTAAATACATGCGATAAGGCTGCATAGCTGTGCGTTTAAATAAATATTGCAATCATCTCCACTAAGTGGGCAACCCTGGCTGGAGACTGCGTCTTTTTCCCCTCTCAACTACCTAGTGCATCTTGACAGGATCTGCAGTTGTCTTTTTTTCCCCCCCTTCACCAGGTCTCTCCTTTTTTTTTTTTTTTTCTGCGAGGTAAAAATAGAAATAGATAAGCGTAAAATCTTTAATAATTAATTTATTCTTGTGCCATATATCCGCAATGTTTGATGTGGCACGGCAGATATCCCCGCTGCCACCTCTCACTGCCACGCCGCTCAGGTTACACGCAAACGCCAACCAAGGGGGGCTTCCCCAAAATCCGAGCCTGGTGACATTTGTTGATATTTGGTGATGGACGGTGCGGCATCCCCCCTCCTCCTCCTCCCCCTCCTCCTCACCAAGGCGTCGGTCACTGATTTTGGGCGTGATTGCGCGCACTTGGAGACGAAAATACACCGGTCCTCAATCTACCAATTTATATCTTCCCTCACTTCCCCCCGGGGGGGAGGAAAAAAAAAAAAACAACGAGTTGGTGAAGTTAAAAGAAAAAAATAATGTCCACAACAATCATCTATAATCCAAGCTTGGGAGAACAAGAATTCCGGACGAGAAGGATCCGGAGGAGCAGAAAAAGACCACTGGGGGAGGCAGCATCATCACCATCATCAATTCTTGTTCGGAAAATAGGACGGCGGCGGTGCGGGCGTGTTGTGGCAGCGGCTCGCGTCTTCTCCTCCGCCACCGGGCAGAAACCGTGCACCATCCCCGCCCAGCAGCATCGCCCCCGAGGCTCCCCGAACCAGAGAGAGGCGGCCAGCCCCGCAGAGCTACAGCAAGTCCAGCGTCTCTTCTCTCTCTCTCTCTACCTCTCTCTCCCTATCCCTCCCTCTCTCTGTTTTTTTTTTTTTTTTTCTCTTCTTTCTTTCCTCCCTCGACCCCCCGGGGGGACGTGAACCGGCGCGCGGTCGGTCCGGAGGCTGTATATCCCCGTGGAGCGCCTGTGCGGCTCTGCTGCCTTCAGTCCGCCGTCGGGCTCGAGCCGCGCACCGAGCGTCTGATCGGTCTGACGGGAATCGAGCGCCGCGCGCAGATCCGTGGCCAAGCCCAGCAGCGCACGACGCCTCCCCGGAGCCTCCCCCACTCCAGCCCACTCCAGCCCACTCCCCACCGCGCACGACCGACATGCAGGGGCGTCAGACGGGCACGGAGAGGCACGGCGGCTCGCCTTACCCACAGCCCGAGGGACGTGTAATCTTATCATTGTTAGAAAGAATAAAGATCAGGGGAAACACGTCAGATCTGTTGAAGGCCAAGAGAAGACATGAGATTTCTTCTCTGGTGTTACCTGTGAGCTGACAGTTTGGTGATCTTGACTTAGTCATTGAAATTAACGGTCACCGGTGATGTTAGACTGCCCATCCTGGGTTGAGGCGCCTCGGGGAGATGCCGCTCACGGCTTCCTCTCATGGTCGCCAAGTGTCAAAAGCACCGAGAGCACAGTCCAACTCGCCCCGTTCACTGTTGACACAACTGAAAAACTGATTGCCAGAATGTGATTCAGGGGCCACTTTTAGTCTCCAGGAGGATTCAGGGGATCCTCCCAGAAAAAAAATGAGTGCTGGGTTATTTTAGCATCTGTTGGAGAGTGTACACAGGTGCTTGTTTTTAATCAATAGTTCCATTATCCCTACTTTTGGTCCCCATCTGACAGAAAAGACAGTTATATAATCCCGTACCAAGCCAAATCTAACAAGAAAGTTCTGCTCAAATGGGATTCCTTGGGAGAACATAAGAAAGACTGTCTGTGTTTATCTTGACTATGTTTTTTTTTAGCTTATTGTGGACTTCCGAAATGGTTTTATAAGCCAATGTTTTTTGGAGAATTTTCTTAACTAATAAATGTACGAAAAAAAAAAAGATGTTGCCAATAAAGTGAGTTGGACCAACATTTCATCTGCACGGCCAGGAGGAGAGTTGGGAGAGTTTGGAGGGCTGTGTTTTTTTTTTGTTTGTTTGTTTTTTGAGGACGTACTGTTATTTGGAGGATAATTTGAAAGAGGTTTTATCTCCCTTCATTCCGCCCTTCTCCTCCAAGCCGTCTGTCATTCTGGCTCTGGCATCTGAGTCGTCTTTGATGCAATTCAGCAAGCTGTTTGCTTGGGCTAAACCGCCGAGCTGTCACCTCTCCAGAACAGGAAAATGAAGGTGGTGGTGGTGAAACCCATAGAAACACAGTGGCCAGAGGATCCCTTTCAAAACGATTCTTTGAGATATTTATATGTATAGTTACATAATGAAAATAAGAACAACAATTGAGTTTAAGGACATTTAAAAACACCAACTTTGGTCACTTTAGCACTTTGACGCTGTCCTTGGTCCTGAAACAGCTACTGATGCGTGTCCAAGGCCTTTGGGCGCTGTCCAGAGTGCTGAAACAAGAGTCTAAAGCTCTGTACGCCACACGCATGCCTTTGGAAGAGATTACCTTCGTTGTGCATCAGGGTGGGTTAGTTACTGCACCTCCGGCCATCTGCTGAGCAGTGTTTGCGGGTTCTGCTCGCTGTTTGTCTTCTCTGCCGGCCACTTTGGCAGGTGACCACCCATCGTTTGGAGGTCTGATTCTGTTATAAAAAATCTGTTGGTGGAATACTCAAAGTGGGCCATATGGTGGGATTTGGGATGGATCTGAAGGCAAACTGTGGTAGACTATGTAAAAGTCAACAAAGTCCCACAAAACTTCATGAAAGGGGATAATCGGGTGGTGTACAAGAAAAGTAGCAATCCTCTGCATTTATTCAGTCAGGTGCTCAGCAAACTATGGCATTTTGTGGAAGGTGAAAAGGCTTCGCTGCACACCAAATCTAAGTTCTCAACATCTATTTAAGGATTTTCTTAAGTACTGGAGGAACAATGCACCTCGACTTCTCCTCACTTGAGTGACCCTGATCAAGCACACGTGGAATACGTTGACTCTTTCAATACTTTCAACGCTCCCACCTGGTTAGGGCCGGGCCTTTCAGATAGCTAACTGAGTCTGTTTGTTATTTTGTTTAGCTGTTTACAATTAATACGCTATGGGCACTGGCAAAACACAAAATAGATCTTGGCCATAAATAAAATGATTCAAATAAATCCCTTTTACACTGTGAAATCCATTATTTGGTCATTTCTTTTTTCTTTTTTTGTTGGTCTCAAAGGTAACTTGATACATTTTCTGTGGATGGGAGATGAGTTGTTTTTGCAGTATGAGTAATTCAAGGCTTATAAAGCTCTGACTGGACTCTACTGTTACCCTGAGGTCACACACTGTGTATAACCCACCCGCTGTCGTGGTCCCAGAGCTATGCTATTATTTACAAGATGCCTTTTCAACGTCATAACATGTGTGCATCAATGGATTTGCTCGTCATCTGATTCCCGTAGACTGGTGGCTACTAACAGGCATGATAAAAGCCCGTTCCCGCTGACAGCATGGGAGAGAGAGTGAAAGTGAGTGTCGGGAAGAGGTGGGTGGTGGTGGAGAGATGGTGGGGTGGGGTGGGGGTGGTGCTGTTGCTGGTGGACAAGCCTGCCTGTGATTTGCGCGATCACGGGAAACCACGCGGTGGTCGGATGCCAGAGATGACAAGCTGCCCCCATCACTTACTGATAATGAGGACGGACAGAGAGGAAGGTGACGGCTGGAGACATTTTGCTCTCTCCCTCCTCTTCCTTTTCATTTTTTTGCACACTGGCATGCCTCTGTTATCGCTGCTGCTGCTGCTGCTGCTGCTGCTGCTGCATGCCCATGCAGCTTTCCCAGGCTCTCTCCCTGTGAATGTGTGGGTGGGTGTGTGTGCTGCTGCTGAGGGAGTCGTGCTGAGGCCCTGATGCGCAGCATTGTCATTCAGGGAGCGTTCACACAGGCAACCCCCGCAGGAAGCCCTGGCACCTCCCCCTTGAAACGACCCCCCCCCCCTTACCCCCTCCTCTCCTCCTCCTCTCCCCCTCCCTTTCTGTTCTCTGATCTCTCTCAGCAGGCCAAAGCTACAGAGCTGTCTGAGAGGTAGAGAATGAGTGGAGAGAGAGACAACACAGCAGGATTAGGGCCTATTCAGGTTCAACTCAAAAAAATGAAAATAGGCATTATGATTCACTTAGGACTGACAATGTCAACTCTGAGAGTTTTATTCCAAAATTAGATTTACTTCTGAGTTGAAATAGTGGCAACCTCTCTACGCAAAGTACTTCAGAAAATAATTGTGTTTCATAAATGATAAGAAACTTAAAGTGGCAATAAACATGATTCTTATGTTATTGAATTTAACCTAACGATGAAGTGGTTCCCTTAAATGCAGCCTGGGTTTTTCGTCTAACCGATGGGGATTGAGATAGATGTAGGTCCACAGGAAAGATCTCCATCTTTTTCTGTAGTGAAGCTGAGTGCCAGGCTGCCAGTGCCAACAGCTTGTTCTCTCCATTGACTGCTGCGGCTGCAGTTTGTCAAATGGCAGTTTTATTTTTACTCTTTAATAGCTGCGGCTTACAGTAAATATAGCTGAAATTTAAAATACTTAAACTGGGAAAAGACAACTTTATCAACTCCTTGAACAGAATTGGAAACAGAATATGGTAACTTTCATCCCTGCTCATTTTAGAAAGGCCACAGCAAGAAAACGTGTTCTCTGTTTAGGTTTGTTTTTTTCTGGGACAGATTGTGGCCAACAGTGAAAGTAAGGCTTATAGGGAACCATCTAAACACAGATGGTTTCATTATTCTTTAGTCATTACACTGTGCAATCAACATTTACTTCATAATGATAAGTTAAAGCTAAAAAGGTTGTATATTTCCACTCTAAAGTAAAATGAAAAAAAACTACTAAAATTGTTAGAATGGATTAGGGACTGGACTGTTGATTGTCAGTGGAGTCAGCAGTACTAAACACACTTTCATATCATTGCTATTTGTTTAATTGTTCATGTAAAAAGCATTGCTTATGGAGCTTTTCATGAGTATAAAGAGTGCAGATAAGTCCATCATGAAACTACAATTTTATACAAGCTCAGTTCAGCTCTGCCAGTCTGAGAAAAGAACCCCTCATTATCTCACAGTGACGTCATCAGGATCATCTAATTTTAGGCTTGAAGACGTCTCAATGTTTAACAGAAAACCAGTGTTACAAATTGGGGATGTGGAGTTTCAAAGCAGTGACGGTCTCACAAACAGATGCTATCAAGTTGAATTATGGGATGTGCAGGATCCAGTGTGACAACATTACGACAAATCCTGGGTCACAAATATCTTGAGGTAGCTAATATGGTTTTACGAGAAATAACACTCTTCCCTGTACAAATTAAAACAATGTTTTTAACATTTATTTGTATCATTATGAGGAATAATTTGCACTGTATTGTTTTGGTTTTTGCATAGTTTTAAAGAAATCATCTATAACAACATAATAAATATATTATGCCATATTTTGTTGTATTGTTTTAATTGTAATATCCTGATATTTCTACTTTCCAGACACACCATTATGTTTGAAAGGAGTAGTTGGGTGATCAAGAGGTTGTAGAAAGTTCCCCTCGCTTCAAATATCTATTATTATAACATACACCGCTGAGATTCTCTTGAGCAAGGCGCCTAACCTCTAACGACCAGTAGTATGAGAATATTGTGGTTGTGTCTGGAAACATCCAGGTGTGAATGCATAAGTGTAAGAACATGCTGGTGATAAAAAAAAAAAACACAGCCTGCATAATCAGCAAAACGCTGCCCTGGATACAGGAAGGTTTGAAAAATTAAGGAACATTTCTAGAAAAAAAAAAAAAAGAAATGACACCACTGAACCCAACTGGGCTTCTTAACAAAAGCAGCATGAAGAGGCGGAAACAAAAGCAGTGGAGGAGGAGAAGACAAATGGACCTGAAGGTGTAAACAATATTTTTATTTGGTACGATCAAGCATTACTATTATTACTATTATTATTTACTCCAGTGGACCTAATATGAGCACTACTTCAACTACTGCAAGTATCAGCCACTACTGTTATTACTACTGCAGCTGCTATTACTACTTTCAATTATACAAACACTGCAGCTACCACAGCTACTTGAACTAAGATGGCCCCGTACCTGTACTATGTAACTGTATACATATGCCAGAAGTTAATCTGGTGTCGCCCAATGAAAACATCTCATGTAAGCCTAAATACATTTTGGGTTACAGATCTTAACACCTTAACACAATCTGTGGTCACTGAAACACTTAAGAATCTGGTTCTTCATACAGTGGAGGAACTGCAATTCATATTTCCTATTTCTCTTTGAAGAGAAGTGTGTGTGTGTGTGTGAACATATGCATGTGGACCAGATTCTCGTCTCTTCATTATTTATGGTAGGAAACCATATTAGACACCACCCTTATAACTAAACTTTGATCTGTAAACACTGTACAGTTTGAGAGAGACAGAGAGGAAACTTCTCTCACCCGCACATAGGATGTACATTTTCTAACACACATTCATGTCCAAAAACACTTGAGTACTTGCTAAATGATCAGCACAACTACGTGGCAAAGAGTTATTTAACCTGCTCTGTGACAACACAAATTCACACTCACCCACATGAAAAGTTTTAAAGTTACAAGCAAACTGAATATCCTTTGTCTTTGTTTAAAAAATGTTTTCCTGTTACAATGATATAGTTTTCTTGAATTTGTTATATACATTTGTGTGTCTGTTTTAGTACAAAACTTCATGTTGATTCCACAAATTAAATGGTTTCATATGTATATTATTCTCGCCGTCTGTCCATTGAATTTTACAGTAACTCATAATATCAATCCTGAGGATCAAAACTACAACTCTGACTATTCCACTTCCTGTACTTTCTGGACATTAAACTTTCAGTTCATATGTATTTGCTCATTGGAAGTGACACTGAATTGGATTTTTTTGGTATTTGTTTTTTTAGAACTGTGACAGCACAGAGGCTGGAAGTATATCCAAAACAAAATCAAATTTGGTTTGTTTACAAAAGGCTATCTAAGCAAACCGCTGCCAAATATGACACTGCAAGAAACTCCCAGTCAAATATACTCACTCCGATTTAAGATAAGGTTTAGCATTTAAAGACTGTATAAAAGAAGTGGACATAGCAAGTCACTGATTGTTTTTGATGCCTCGAGTTTGGCATTTTGGCCAACGCCATCTTTTTTTTTTTTTTTGCAGCCCGTGGAGTTACTGCTGGCCATTAGAAAGAATGCAGGTTTAGGGGACATCCGCAGTGACTTCACTTTTCACACCCGGAGGCTGCGTCCATTTCTTTTATACAGTATACATACACCCAAAAACAAGTTCACGGCTATTTAAATGTATACTATGCCATGGATTCACATCGCTACGCCTCAATTCTGAACAACCACAACCTAAAACATACCCTGCTTTATCGTCTATTTCATTCAAGATGGGACCATATTTTACAAAGTGAACATCATATTGTATTGAAGAAGACTTGAAACTAGCGATTGAGACCATACACTCATTAGGAAAATGTTTACTAAAGTGAGGAGCAGGGTCATTTTCTCATAGACTTGTACAATCAGACTTCTTTTTGGAGCCCCCCCTGCTGGCCATTAAAGAGAGTGCAAGTTTAAGGCCCCTTTGATAGAATCCAAACAGATGTCAAAATTACTGAGCACCTTAGAGCTAACATCCCAAACATTTTAATACATGTCTAATTCATTTATTAATGATTAAATGCACAGGTGAAGTTACAGGTGCTGGTTTATTTACATCAAGTGTACCGTTGGATGTTAAGGTATTCGTAAGAACAAATTCTGCTAACAAGACTGGTGATGAACTGTGTGATGGTGTCTTGCTGGACAGGGATTGAGGTTGTCTGATTATTTTGACCAGTCCAGCTTGAAGCCAGACACAAAGCTTCGGTTTGGTCACAAACTTTTGCCTTTGAGAACACAACAAATTTGATATTGTTTGGAATACGCTGGCAGCCTAATACACACACACGCACACACACACGCACACACACACACACACACACAAACACACACACAAACACTTACAAGGCTTCACTCATAATGCAGACTAGCTGTGTTTTACTTAACTCCATGTGGCAGACGAGAACAAGCAGCGTTTATGTAACATTTGGTCACATGCTGCTTCTTTGAACTTAAGGGCCTGTGTGTGTGTGTGTGTGTGTGTGTGTGTGTGTGTGTGTGTGCGTAGAGTATATTCACGAAACTCAGCTCTCAATGATTATGATCATTATGTGAACTGTGTGTGTGTGTGTGTGTGTGTGTCAGAGAGAAGGAATAGCGGTGGCAGTGTGTGTGGGTGTGTGTGTGTGTGTGTGTGTGTGTGTGTGTATGTGTGTGTGTGTGTGTGTGTGTGTGTGTGTGTGTGGCGGGGGGGGGGGGGGGGGGGCAGAGAGATATAGCGAGCTGATGTAGTGTCCAAGCTAATTAGAGGATTGCTCTTTTTTTGGCTCGTTCTCACGCCGACTCAACCTGTATTAATTGATTGGCTGGTTAATGGAAGTGGAGAGGAGGAACGCAGGAGGGAGGAAGAGGAGGAGGAAGAGGAGTGTGCTGGTCTCAGCTAATGGGCCCTGCTCGGGTGTGTGGAGTAAGCATTCTAGTCAAAGAATCAGCACTATAGGACGGATAGAAAGAAAGAAAAGAGAGGGAGGGAGAGAAGAGAGAACAGCAGAAAAAAAAGGAAGACTGAGATCAGAGACGGAGAAACTCACTGTGAAAGAGGAGACGTTTTATATTTTGTTAACAAACTACATCTCCCCACACACAATACAGTATAAAACTGAATAATCCTGCATTTTCTACAGCTACTATTAAAATTAATTCTTATATATGTCATTATTTACTGCCTGTACAGACATGTCTACCTCTCTGGAGTGGAAGACTACATCTGTGAAAGGGAAAAGACAAGAGACAAGAGACTGAGTGAGCAACAGAAAAAGACAACATCAGCTCTCTGAGAGCACCACAGCAAAACTGGTCAAACCGTCTGCTGGGAGGGGGTCAAAGGACATTGACCAGGAGTCAGTGAGGGCCAAAAAATGATCGGAAAGAACATGCAAGAGATCATTTTTAACCACCAGATAGAAGTGGACCTAAGCTACACACTTATGTCACAAATAAAAACTGAGCAAAATCCATCCGCTGATGGAGACAATGAGATGGAGTTCAAGGCTCTGGGCTCTTCCAGCTGAACAGCTAGTGAGTGGATCTTGAGTCATTTATCTATTTTTGTCAAACTATTATTTCCAAGGTCAAAAATGACCTTTAACGCCTATTTTATACAATGTCAACTCATGAAAAATGAAAATTTGTGGATGTCAGTGCTAACAGCTTTTACAGTACAGTACAGCCGCAGTGAGTCAACAGTTATTGAAGCCAGAAATGTTTGCCATCCAAATAGATGCCAAAAGTAAAGGCTGGAGTGTGGTGGTCCAAACTAGTTTGTGCGACATGTTGTCTGACCATGTATGAAGGCAAAAGCGTTTATAGCTGTTCTGAAAAGCCCAACTTGAAGACGAAGTGAGTATCCAGCTCTCATAGAGAGGGCTGACATGTAATAATAACTGAAATGGGGATAATGGAGACAATGTTTCTTCAACGGCAGCCATACAGTTACTTGTTTGTACATACAAAAAAAAGGGATATAATTGTGTAGAGAATGAAAAAAGAGCTTGAGAGAAGTTTAAATCCTGCCTACTTTCTCACCTCTGCACACATGACTCACTTCATAAAGTGGATGTGAAAAAGAAAAAGAAAAAAAATAAAGTGTCTATTTTGGAAACAGAAAATGTTGGACACAGCACCAGGCCCCCAATTCCAATGTGGAAAAGATGCAGGGCGGAGAGGGTTTCAGGCAATGTTCGACCATCCGACAAGCACTTTTATTAAAATATACCAACACCCTTACTATGAGCATCACAGAGTCAAGGGCCATGAGTATATTACTTCCTACTGCTCCCTGACCACATCATGAGAGTTAACCAGCTAATCGTGAAATAAAATCCATCAAGTTAAAGTAAAAATAGTGAATGGGTAGCCGATTTGGTTGACCTTACTCTGAGAAGCCTACATTTTGCTGTAGGCACAGGTTTTGCTTGTTTCCGACACTAATGTGACCATTGGTGTGAACAGAGTTTACACACGTTTAACGTGACAAGGTGCATTTTTCGGAGAGGAAACCATTGAAAATGACTGGAGAAGTGCCAAAAATGTGTCTGATATAATGGTGGTCTAATAGAATAGCATTCTGGTTCTTCAGTAAGTGTTTATATTTTATCCTAATAATGTGAAAGCTTAAACTTCAACAAAAGCTGAGAATTTAGTTGTCAGTTCTGGTATATTACTATACATTACATGTTCACAGTTTTCACCAAAACTATAATCTACTCCATTATCTGAAATAATCTTCACTAATAGGTTAGGGAGTGGCATCTCGGGGAGAGACAGAGAGAGAGAGACTATGCAGACAGACAACCATTACTTTATCCACCAGCAACAATTCAGAGCAGTATAGAGCATTCTAGCCTAAAACCACAAGTAAATATAATATAAAAACTCTCACAGGCCAATCCAAGATCCAACATATTTCGTGAGAAAACCCAGAATGCTCATTTCTGTGCAGCACAATATGTGGCAACCTGCCAGAGTCTGAGGACAGCCAACAGAAAGGCAAGTCAAGCACGTCAAGCCCATATGTCTCAGGATGTCTAATACCCACCGAGGGGCTGTAATAGCCATCCAGTCGGATAAATGTTAAATTTACAGGAGAATCAACCCAAATAGGACTGGTAAATATGCTGTTTTGTTAACCCTTTCCCTGACTGTGGGTATGATGTTATTCTAGAGAGGCCATTTGAAAGTAGTTATTCTTGGTTAATGTTAAAAATGACTCTGCAACAGAGCTGGAGTCAGTGAAGACGTCTGCTGGAGAAACCGCTGATTAGGGAAACAACAACCAGGCTGAACAGCAGAAAAGAGTCTGAAACGTTAGCTTCCAGCAAACAAAGTTATTTAGACCCATCACTGAGGAAATGACTAAACAGAACAGTTACTTACCTTTTAACAAAATTAAACTTGTTTCCTAAAATATCCTCCCATCATGCCTTTTTACCAGACCTGCAGTCTGTCGTCAGTCTT
Source organism: Lateolabrax maculatus (assembly GCA_031216445.1). Lineage (NCBI taxonomy): Eukaryota > Metazoa > Chordata > Actinopteri > Acropomatiformes > Lateolabracidae > Lateolabrax > Lateolabrax maculatus. The sequence continues at coordinate 3,998,695 of CM062204.1, read as the reverse complement.
TCTAAAATTCCTCATACTATTATAACTGTTACTTTGGTTACTTTAGATGATGTGTAACTGGAGGAAACATAATGATTAGTCATTTCAAAGAGGCTGTAGTGTGGGAACTGCTGCTCTTCACTGTGAGTGAGTGAATTATGACTCTCAATACTCTGACAGATCCACATTTTTTCCGCCCCGGATGCATCTTTTTCTCGTTCAAAATCAGCTCTGTCATTAGGGTGAGATGGAGGGTTTAATAGGTTAATGTTTTTTTTTGTTTTTTTTGTATTTCATTAGAGAGGAGAGGAGGAGAGCTTGTCAGCCAAGGAAGATAGAAAAAGGAGGCTGAATGTAAATGATCCACCATGACATACTGTACATATTCCGTAACAGAAAAAGTGATGAGGCAGGGCATGAGAGAGAGGGAAGGAGCAGGATGAAAAGGTGGATGGATGAAGTTGGATAACCAAAGTGGGTCAGCTCAGCATCCAGCTTGAATTAAGCATCTTAACACAGACTAATCGCGCACGTTGATACAGTCCAGTCTGAGAGATGGATAGAGGGACAGAGATTGTACTTTGCTACAGGGGTAGTTTAAATAAACCAGATGGTATATGTGAAACATCACATAAGAAACCAAAGCCTCACATACAGATAGTAAAATCTTAAACCAGCAGACACCTACAGTCAGCCTCTTCCCATATTCCAGTTGCAATGTTATTCACACATGTAATTAGCTATTTATATGCACCCCTGCTACTGTGTCACTGACTAACCCTGTGCTACGAATATCTTAAACCAATTAAACAATTAACAGCATATTCATGGCCACAGATGCAGCGTTCCACCTGCTGAAAAAGTAGGACAAAGCAACGATGATCCCAGTAGTATTTTGGGCAATTTTTCTTTTCTTGACATTAAAGTGTACCCATAGCTCTGTGTGAGTCCCAATTTGCCCAGAACAGAAGTGTCGTCTGTGCACATTTAAGAGGCTGCTGTCAGAGCAGGGTCTGTTGAGCTCCGGCCCTTTTTCATCCAGAGTTTTCTGAAACCAAGGATGCCACAACCAAAGGAGTACTCTGTCCATCACTGGTTAACACATTATATTTGAGGCTCATACTGTACATGTAGATTTAAAGTTAAAATTAAAATTCAACAACCATCTGAATACCAGAATACTTAAGGGCTTAGTCGAGCCATTTCACAGAAAAATAAGCCTCTTAAATCATCATCATTTGTACAGTATCAATTATTTCCTATTTGTCATTATATTGGAGCCAGAGACCAAAGAGTGGATGCACAAAGCCCCATACCAGGGATAAATTATTTGTTCCTATAGCCTCATTTGCAATGCTCCCCTTCAAACCAGTCATCCTTGTCTCAGTGTAGTAGGTGGTGGGTTCAAGAGCAGTAGTGTGTGGTTAGCACTGTATCCTCGTGAAGTACAGATGCATGTATCCTGCAATACATTTAGCAGGGAGCATGAAGAACAAGGACCGGGGATCAATTCCCCGCTGGGGTCTGTTGAAATGAAGCTAGAGCAGGTGGACTGGAGAGTGATGTGAGTGTTTGCCTATTTTTGGTTCTTCGTGTTGGACTGCACATTCGTCTGTCCAGGTGGTTTCCCTGCCTTCCACCAAATGCATGGTGGGACCAGAAATAGAAACAAATGGTAGAAAGATAAATGAATGGTTGTTACAGACATTGTCAGCAAAGTCTGGAAGAGAATAAAACTAAAACTGAATAAAACAGTTATCCCTGCCAAAAAGCACACATGTTCAGTTGTTTTAATACTTTCTCTGAATTCCTCTGACTGCGGAGTGAAGAGGAAAGACTAGAGGACGGAGAGAACGACAGAAAGTAAAGATGGGGAATTAAGAAGAGGGGGAAAACCACAGGAGATGAAGTAGAGAGAATAGTGAAAAGGAATGAAAAGATGACAACATGAAGAAAGACAAGGAGGAGAAAAAGGAGCAAAATAAAGGACAGAAGAGAGAAAGGAGAAATATGAAAAGAAGCGGGGTGAGGAGACAAGTGACCAAGAGAGGACAGAGGACAAAGGCTGAGGAGCTAAAAATGTGATGAAAATCAGCTGAGAGGAAGGTAAAGAAAAGGTAGGGTGGAGGAGGAGAGACGTAGAGGAGGCAGGAAATAAGGTCAGATAGGAAGTGAGAGAAGAGAGGAAGCGAAATGACAAAAAGGAGGCGATGAGAAGAGCGAGCGAGCGATTGAAAGGGAAAGATAAGGAGGTGGAGGAAGGTGAAAAAGAGGAGAACAGGGACAGAGGGAGATAGTGAGAGGGCGAGGAGGAGGAGGAGGAGGAGAGATATGAAGGAGGGGAACAGAACAGCCTGTTTTCTCTGTTCCCTCTAAACTCCTTAGTGTATGTGTGTGTGTGTGTTTGTGTGTGTTTGTCTATGTGCTGACTTTGCCGTGTGTGAATGTGTGAATGTGTGTTTATCTGCTGTCCTCTATCGGAGTTGTGATGTGAACTGGTGATTGTGCAGGTGTGTGTACATGTGTGTGAGCTTTTCAGTACTTTGTGTTCATGTCTCCGCTGTAATTTGCTTGTGTTTGTGTGTTTTGTGTGTTTAAATGTGGATTTTGTGTGTGTGTGTGTGTGTGTGTGTGTGTGTGTGTGTGTGTGTGTGACTCTCAAGCATTAAAAGAACATTCTGGTTTGTGACAACTTATTTTCACAGTTTCGGTCGTCATTTCTGAGTTGATAGCTGGGATCCGGGACCATGGCAACGCCGTTACAAAAAAAGGTCAAGTGATGATCTAAACTACTGTATTTGGAGGGAAAACTGAACACACCTGAAATGTCGGTAATAATCCGGTAGGTTAAAGCTGAACCAAGAAGTCAGTCTGTTAACTGTGATTGGCTGTTTAAAATAAACAGTTTGGGCAACCTCCTGCCTTTTTTTTCTCCCTCGATTCACCGCATTCCTAGAGCTCAATTAGGAAATGAGTACTCCAATGATTTAGGCAACTACAATACCCACAATGCAATTCGAAACATGACAGTTTTGTCAGAGATTATGTTGTGTTGGCTACAGAGGTCACTTCTGTGTAACTCAACACCACCAGATTTTTTTTTTTTTTTTCATATTCAAACTTGTAGTCCTCAGTCCAAACAGACTCTGTTTGCAGGTAACAGATTTCATGCAGACAAAAGGCTTTATACAAGGAGACTTTAGACTCCCCAAGACCTGCAAAGGCTTGGTGCAGGCTTTGATGTGTGAAATCAGTGGAATTCTCCTTTAACTTGATGAGTACCATAATCTATAGAAATGATGTAAAAAAGACCTGAGCTGTAATAAACAATAATGATCCTTTAGGTTTAGCGTAAGGGTCGGGTAGTTTGGATTACACCAAGCAGCAACCTCTGGGGTTGAAGAATGGAGCCAACACGGAAGTGCCAAAAAACTGCAGGTCCTCAAATGTCCACTTGAGGCTGGCTGCTCCACCCCCATAGACCCCCATGTTAAAATGTCCAACTTTATAGCAGAAACATGTTTACAGCCTGGTACAAAAAAAAACTTTGGTCTATTGCTAATTTCCTTGTTTGTAACAACTGTAGGGAGATTGAATCTTTTTATATAAACACACTCATTTAAATTATATTAATGCTTAAAGTTATACATAATTAAGGGCGTGGTTGCTTTGAGTGACATGTGGGTGCCATCACAGGAATGATCAGGATAGAGGTGTAGCAATGCGTATCTATGGTACAGTGCACATTTAAATAGCTGTGAACTTGTTTTGGGGGTGTTTTAGTCTTACAACTTTGATGATATACTGCATAAAAAGAACTGGACGTAGCCTCCGGATCTGAAAAGCGACGCCGATGCTGAAGTGCCTTAAACCTGAATTATTTCTAATGGCCAGCAGGGGGCGACTCCACAGGCTGCAAAAAAACACGATGGTGACGGCCAAAATGCCAAATTCAAGACAAAAAAAAACGGTATCCACAAAACAATGGAAGTCACAGTGGCTACGTCCACGTGTGTGTGTGTGTGTGTGTGTGTGTGTGTGTGTGTGTGTGTGTGTGTGTGTGTACTGTAAGTAGACCAGGACACAGAGGTAAACCAGGCAGTGATAAAGTGCCTCTCTCCATCCTCTCCTTCATCCTTGTATCCTCACATCTCTCCTTCTCTTTTTCATCCCCTTTTTCTCCATCCCTCCTTCCGCTTTTCTCTATGTTGTTCCTTCCCCCTTCCCCCACTCCTCCTTCACTCCCTCCCCTCTTTAACACTCCCTTCATTCTTTCTTTTCTTCCTCCCTTTCAATTCCTCCCTCCTCAGTTCCTTCTATTGCTTCTTGCTTTCTCATTCCCCGCCTCCTCATCCCCTTCTTCCCTCTCTTACCTCCTCCACCTTTCATCATCTCTTCCTGTATCATTCTCTGATTCACACTCCACCTACTATAGTCTCACATTCCCCTTTTTCAAATTTTCCTTCCTTTTGTCACTCCATCCCTTCCTCCTCACCCCCTCTGCATTACCCCCATATTTCTCCCCCCTCCTTAATCATTCAGCTCCATCTGCTTTTTGTCTCTCTTGTATTGGTTTCATTCTTTTAGTCTCACGTTCAGTCCACCTCCATGTCACTGTTTCTCTGCTCTTTTCCATTCTCTTTCCTGTGTCCCTTTCTCTGCTTCTCGATCACCACTCTCTCATTCTTTACTCTCTTTCCAGCTCTTAGTGTGACTATAAATCCACTTCTGTGTGTGTGTGTTTGTGAACGTGTGTGAATAAAAGAGAGCTGAATCTGGGTGGGCGTATTTGTGTGTCCTGTTCTGCCTTAACAGGACAAGCTTGATGAATAAACAGTAACTAAAGTTAAAACTACAACGTGTGACTTATCTCCTTAGACCTGCCCTCCTCTTCCTCCTGTTAGTTATACACAAAGAGAAACAAAGACAATGTAATCTCACAGTAAATACAGTCATACAGTCAACAAATCAAATGACCAAAATCTTCCAATATCTAAGAGACTCCCTAAAACCTACACAAGTTGGAGAGTTACAGCACTTCATCATCAGCAAATATGGTCCATATCAAAGTACTATGAGCTTGAGTTGTTTTTTTGACAGGAAATCATATAAATCATGAAAATATGTTCTTAAATATTGGTATGTATGGTTGGCATTCTTGAAGGTTTTGATCAGTTTGGTGAAAGGTGTAATTTTCCTACAGTGTAGTAGTTGCACAATATAACCTGGTAAGTTTTTGAGAGACACTGCTGTATTTTGGCCACTACAGATTTGGTTTAAGAGGAGGTCTGGTATAGGCTACTTTTTTAAATAATGGATGCCAACTTATGAATTAGTCATGTAGATCTAAAATGAAACATTCAGTAGCTGCATGAATAATTTTTCATCTTAGAGATTTAAACATATAAACGAAATACAGGAAAGTTTGAAATTATACAAAACTAAGTACAGTCAGCTGCATGAATAGTTTCTAAAGTGTTTATGAAGGTAATCATATAAATTCTTTTTTTTTTTTAGAATTTGGCAAAAAGTCCTAATACCGAAATGACAAAATAGGTTGTTTGTCAGGGTTTGTCAAAAGGACCAAACCAAGAGAGCTCAATGCAATGCAACAAAGGAAAAGATCTTCACTAATTAATAAACCAAATAAGGAAATTAACTGCACACCACAACACAACACAAAACACAAGAAAATAAAGCAACACTGCAAGTCGTACACAACAGAGCTGAGATCCAATATGAAGCATCCAGGGGACACTACGAACTGATGAGCATGCCAATAATTAGTAAAACACTAATCAAAATGTTCAGATAAAATAAATCAGCCAATTTTAAACACCAAATCACATATCTGGACATCTTCATCACACATCCCGTGGCTTGCACTGGTAACAAAACAGTAACTCATGAGAGATAACAACCTGAAAATAAACCACTGAAGTGATACTGGCAGCCCCAAAACCCAACAACAGATAAAGGGTGGGTCAACTTGTTATTTTGAGGTGGTGAAGAGGCTGAAAAATAGAAGGTGACGTTCACTTATTTCTCCTCAATGTGGGGAATGGTGTGCTGCAACCATAATTCATATTAAGTAAGAAGACCGGTGGATTTCTACATAAAAATGTTGCTGAGTGCAGCTTTAATGTGTTTAAAAGCCACTGAAAGTTTAAACTCATTAACTAAGTCAATATATCACACAGGAATAATGCAAGTGTGTGTGTGTGTGTGTGTGTGTGATAAATGTCTCCAGTGTAAAGGTTTCATTGAGAAAAAGCTGAGGCATGAACGGTAAGGCGGTGGCCTCGCTAAACGGGAGTGGCTGGCAGCCGGCCAATCACAAAGAGGGGGCGACCCTGAGTGACGGCTGGAGAGAGAGGCAGAGAGAGAACGACTGTAAAGAGCTCTTAAGAAAAGCAGGATGTCATCTACCACAAATGATGCAGTCACCCTTGAACCAATCAGGAAGGAGTAGTTCACTCATTCATCATTCCCTTCATAAAACACTCACTAGTTTACTCCATAGGGGCCAGTAAAGGGAGATTTCCGGCGATTCATCATATTTTGCATCATCGCTGGCAGGTGTCATGGTAATGTACACATTCATCATGGGTGAAGCATTGTGTTGTGAGAGTTTCCAAATAGTCCTCACCAGTATAATGACATCACCACTCATTTATTCAAACATGTAAAAGGACCAAATATGTTTAAATTTTTCGTGACAAGTGACCTCTTGTGGGTGTGTGAGTAACGACTCTTCAAAGGCAGAAGTAGTGTGATATAAAGCGCTGTAAAACTTCTTAAGGAGAGGTTTGGGTTGGACCAGCATGCACAATACCAGGACCCTGAATCTGAAGCAGCTAAAAGGAATACAGCTATCATTAATTTCACTAATGTTCAATTGTTCTTTTCCTGCTGTGACATGTCAAAATGTCATTTTTTTTTTAGTCCTACTACACTCAAAAATGTGTTTTGCTAATTGTTACATCCCTTGGGTGTTTGGCCTTCACCGTGCAGAATGATGTATGTGCAGAGTTTGACATTCATCAGCTGAAAGGGGGAAGTTTCGCCGAGCTCAGTCCGAGTTTAAAACGTGGATGTATTCCAGCAGGACTTTTGAAGTTTGAAGCCAATCATGGTTGAGTATGCAACCTTCCCAAGTGTGATGTAGAAACTTGAAGCCTCCACTTCTTTTCAGTGAAGTAGGCAACATTTTGTGCCCAGTAGTTCAACTTTAGAAATGTAAAATATTCAGACATCCATAGATTCTTGATTTTTCAATAAGGGAGGAGGAGGGGATTCATTTTAATTATTTTATTGAGATAACTTCATTGTCAAAACACCATGTCAGTTAAATTACCTTTGCCACTATGATTTATAATTTGTCTTTTCCATCTCAGCCATTGACATGTGGGATTCCAGTGTAAGACTACTATCATGTTTAAGATGTAGCTATTATGTTGTTTCATATGCTGAAAAGTCCAACAACTTGAATTTCAAACTCACCGTCCAAGCAACAATACGTGTTGTTTTGTAAAATAATTAAACCCAGAAAGACAAATAATTTAAAGGGTAGCGAGCCTCAATGAAGGCTGAAACTTTGCTGTTTCAGATGGAGAACTGCACTCTACTAATTGCTTTTATTTGCAATTTGAGAAGGGAAAAGAAAAAGGCTTTCCAAATCTCCACCACTGCCATTACCGCCATGCTGTGCAGCCCAACCCTAAACACACCACCATCCAACAAGGCCTTCTCTCCAGGCAGAGAAATGGCTGCGTCATTACAGGAAGATAGCTGTGACTAAGACTATTAGCTAATTGATAGGCTGACTGTGTTGGCTACTGTTGTGGCTGGCTTTGCAGGCTGACACAACAAAACTTCAAATAATCATTTCCGACTCCGAGATACGGCCACAAAATACTTGTGAAGTTTCCACTGAAAGGAGAAAAAAACGTCAAGGTTTTTTTTCCTCCCCTGCAGAATAAAAAATAATATCATCCTTTAACATTTATGTGTTGCACTTTAATTTTGAAAGTACATTTAAACTCCCAGCACAGAGGGGGGAAAATTGCTGAAAATGCAAACCTGCCTTGACAAGCCAAAATGTGAATGGGGATCTAATAGAAATGGTGTAGATGAAGCAAGCAGCCAAATACCTCCTCCTCCCACTAACCACTGCTGGGCTTCAACCCAAAACCCCCACCTCCAGGCCCATGGTTTGATATAAATCCCTTCCACTGTAATCATATATAAAGTGGAAACAGGAATTTGTTTTATAGCACTGTACTCAAGACAGCAGGCCACTGTCACCTAAAAAAAATCACCTGTACTGGACACGAATCAGGGATCAAACCTGTGATTATCTACTAATGTTTCCCTGATCACACATGTGTGAAGACCGTTGTGGAATGGTATGGGTTAAGTGTTTTCATACAGTATGACAGTGGGTATTGATGCATGAAGTACATGTATTTCCCTGTGCGCGGTTTTGGAAAAGGATATTTGTTTAAACTGCTGCCTCGTGCACAGTTCGCTCCTCAGAGAGAACAAACACGTTCCCGGTGGATTTCTCCTCATTAAAATAAAGGACGAATCAATGATTTGTAAACCTTCTATTTATCCAGGAGAGGAATTTGCTGAGCAGTCAGGCTTTTTTCTGCAGAAAAGCTTTAAAGTCTCTAATTTCTCACATTTATACCCTTACACATATTTACATCTGAAATCTCCTCACTATATCCAACTTTAAATGTGATTTCTGCATGTGTAACTTATTTTACCTTACTGATGGTGAAGACTAAGAAGGTAAATGTGCCACTTATTAAATATCTGCTGGAGTAAAGTGCTGAGAATAACTAGGAGGGACAGAAAACTTAACTCATGGCATGTTGAACACTTTAAACTACGCGAACAGTCTGAAGTTGTTGCCGTTTCACCTCATTAATTTGTCCCAATGTACCATGAAGATACTAGTATACGGTGATGGTGGTGGTATGGTATGGTACCTAGGTTTGAGTGTGTCTGGTATCATGACTGATTCATCCGGACAGTCCTCTACTGACACTTTGTGGCCACATGAGGTACTGCAGATAAGTACAGAAACTGCATATATAAGTATCACACACACACACACACACACACACACACACACACACACACACACACACACACACACACAGTAATGGAAAGTAACTAAGCACATTAACTCTAGAACTGTACTTACAGTACATTTAAAAACAAATATTGTACTTTCTACTTCACTACAATTATCTAATAAATTGAGATAATAGTTACTTTGCAGATTTAGATTAGCAATACAAATTATAATGACTTATTAGAGGTTTAAATATGACTTTATTGATCCCTGGGGTGAAATTGAGCTACCCAGCAGAATATAATATATATAATATAAAGGAATTAAAATTAGCCCCGCCTTTACAGCTGCAACATTAAAGAGATGAACACATTAACCAATCAATAATTATATTCCAAAAATATAATATAGGCTACATTATTCTCAAATGGGCCATTCTGCATAATGATCACTTTTACTTTTGGCAGATATATTTTGATACTAATACTTTTGCACTTTTAGGTAAATACAACTTACTTCAAAGCAGGACTTTTATTTCTCCCAGAGTATTTTCTACACTGTAGTCCTGCTACTTTTACTAAAGTAAAAAATCTGAGTTCTTCACCCACTGCTTCCATTCCATATTTCAAAATATAACTTAACTGTAAAAAAAACTTCTGTGTTTCTAATGTAAACACTAAATGGCCCTGACCTTAATTCTGACACAAAATCCTAAAACTCGATCCTGCTTGTTCTGAAAGTAGTTCTTATTGGTTTAGAGAATGAGTCAAGACCTGCATGTATTTGTGCCTGCTGGCACCTAGTGGTCACACAAACTGCTGCAGCGATTCAATGTTTTTTCCTGTCAACAACCTAAAAACTCACATCAGTAATATCCAACTGTGAAGCGTTGATTGCTCTTACAATAATTACCAATTATCTTCTTTTTACTGATGTTTCTCTGTCTCTGTCTTTAATCTATACTCTCCATCACTTCCTCATTATTTATCACCAAAGTTCAGTCCTTACTGGCCATTTTCCTAAATCCATCATCTCTGTCCTTAATGTTTCTGTCTTCTCTCCACTTTAGTGTTTAGTCCAGTTTCTCTAATCGCAGTGACCTCTTCTGAAGCAAAGGGACTACTTTTTTTTTAATCTGGATGTATAAATTTGTTTTGAGAAGTACAGTGAGTACAAATGTTACTGAAGAAATCAAAATGTTTGGAGCATAGTTATTTTTGACTGTCCAGACTCCTGGATCTACCATTATCTTACCCATGACCGAGGTGAAATTATGAAAGTATTAAATCAAGTATCTATTTTAGTTTGTTCAGGCTGCAGAGTCAAATGCACAGCTTATAAGATGTAACAAAGAGAAAAGTGATAAAAGGTTAAATAAAATGCTCTCTTAACATGACTACCAAAGGGTTAGAAAGAAATTAATGAATATTATAGCACAAAAATATCACACTATTCCAACTTTGCAGTAAATACAAGCAGCCAAGTTGGAAAAATGATTACTCATTACAGATAAGTATCTCTCACTTGCACTACAGATGTTCAACAAAGCAGTGTCAAAATTGCTGCAAAGCCACTATAACTTTATATAAAGGACACTTTGTTTGTGTCTGTTCTACTTGTTAACGAAACACTCTGAATCATATCTCACAAAAGTAGTTAATTTTAAACGAGGCCGGGAGTGGAGGTAACCATCCTGAAATAATGCGTGAACACTTCCAAGTTGGAATAACGGGAGGTTTTCCTGTTATTCCAATTCTGCTGACATTGGATGAACGTGGCATAAGCCCCACCCCATTAAAAACATCCTGGTCACAGCAATGCGATGGAGCTTCAAAGCGTTGACTCCGGCTTTCTAATCCTTAAATCAAGTCCAGTGTGTGTGTGTGTGTGTGTGTGTTTGTGTGTGTGTGTGGGCATGGAGCCCACCTGCGTCACAGTATGTGTCAGCATGACGCATTTGGTCCTGTATCACCGCGCAGTTACAAACACACACACACACCCTCACATACACACACACACACACACACACACACACACACGGAGAACTCTGATTTATTCTCTTGAACACATAAAATCAAACACAGATCACAGATAAGGAGATCACTCATCACCATCAACACAAGAGGGCAGCAGCTTCCCACACGAGGACTCCTACACCTGCTCCTCACACTGAGCTTCAGTCCTCTGTGTGTGTGTGTGTGTGTGTGTGTGTGTGTGTGTGTGTGTGTGGGTGTGTGGGTGTGTGGGTGTGTGTGTGTGTGTGTCCGACTAGTTGTCAGTCAAAGAACCATCAGACCTTTGATCAAACTGACTGGCCGGTGGGGTGGAGAGAGTGTGTGTGTGTGTGTGTGTGTGTGTGTGTGTGTGTGTGTGTGTGTGTGTGTGTGTGTGTGTGTGTGTGTGTGTGTGTGTGTGTGTGTGTGTGTGTGTGTGTTAGAGGTGGGCAGGTCGAGGTGAAATAAAGGAAAGGAAGTAGGGTGAGTCACTGAGGGTTTGGATGAAAGGGATAAATGACGGAGAGATGAAGGCCTCTGTAAAGTAAGCCTAATACTTTGAGGCTGTCCTCACCAGACAAACAATGGAAGCGTTATTTCCTTGAAACATTTAAAACAACCTTTCTTTATATTTTCCTGAGAAGCATCCTCTTGCTATTGTGTGAATAACTCCCGGAAGAAAATATGTTTTAATATTTAAATTGTTTTTTTTAAACATCATTTAAGTAATTGGGATGTAAGGAACATATCAAAGATTTGGTTTCTCAAAAATGTTTTTTTTTTATAACACGTGCCTTGTAGTGGACGTCGGTTCAATCTTTTCCACAAAAAGTACATTATAAGGCATGATTTGGTACAGATAAAATACATTTTCTTTCTCATTTGATAAATATTCGAAATACATTGTCCCCTGACAGCTCAATGTCAGCTCAAATGAGCTGACACAAGTCCCACTGTCCCCCACAAAGGACATGGGTTAAAATGTGTTTTTTGAAAGGCTCAAAATTAAACATACACCTCTAAAATCTTCATTTAATATAGTTAAGATATAACATATATCTTTATAAATTAAATCACTTAACTCCCCTACTGCCATAAAACGTGTTTGCTGCAATTCACACCATTTTGGAAAGACAGAAGAGGCGCTTTGTTGTCCACACAACATGTTTACATCACTAGAAAACCCAGGATGTGCTTTTCACACTACACTGGGACTCATAAAGTGCATTCACGGTTTTTGAAATGAAGGTCGCACTGTCATTTCCCCTACAGAAGACAAAAATAAATTGCCAGGTTTAGGAGGTTTTGAACTAAATAAAACCTCCCTTGGGACATGGTCGTTGAAGATAGTTGGACAAACACCACATGTGACATCAACTGTTGAGACCAGTCTGAGCAGCTGAACATGGTGGTGTATAATATGTGTGCAAAGTGGGTACAAAGTGCAGATATACTGATTGCAACAAATGTCAACGCCATCTCCTTGACATTTCATTTACGTACTACTAATTTGTTTTGCCAGCTACATTTTGACGGGGAACATAATCGCTGTGACCAACACTCACAAACACACACACAGACAACATTTTTTCAGGAAAGTGTTACATTCTTGTGAGGCACGCGATTTGTAAAGTTGTCCGGATGGATTTTGGCTGACTCTGACAGTGTTTGTGTCCTGTGAGTGATTAGGTTTGGGCAACAAAAGCACTTTGGTTTAAGTTTAGGGAAAGATCACTGTTCTGTTTAAAGTTAAAAGAAGTAAATTCTTCCTGTTTGTGCTTCAAGTGATTATTAAGTTTTAATTTTACACTAAGACCACAATATCTCTCCAAACTTAACAAAGTGCTGTGAACGGCTAAACATAATTTATAAATGTAATTTCTAGGAGACAGGGTTGCAATTGACATTCACTGTGCTAATCTAGTAATGAGTTCACGTTTGAGCTTGAATTGACTGAATAGACTTTTTACTTTCCAACTTTTTCTAACTTGACTGTATGCAGCCAATCAGTGTAGTGTTAAAATGACTAGTTATTTTAATAAACTCTGACAGCCTTTGAATAGAAGTGGATGTTAAGCTCTGTGCTTTACGGGCTTAGAGTGACATCAATCATTAAACAGAAGAGAATAGTTGCTGCTAATCAGAATACTAATTCTCAGACTTATTTAGATTATGAAAAAAAAAAGGAGCGAGGAGACAAAGAGACAGAAAAGTAGACAAGGGAGGAGGGAAGGGTGATAGGGGATAAATGAATGGACGGGAGGTAAAAGGAAAGAGAGGAAGATATAAGAGAGTAGGAAGTATAGGAGAGGAGAGGACTGATGGGTGAATGGAAAGGAGAGGTGAAAGGAGAGAGGTAGAAGGAGGATAAATATTAAAATGAATGATGTGCACTCTCCAGGCAGAAGTGCAGCTGGCAGCAGAGTGGTGTCGCCAAGCCAGCAAAACAAACTGACTGATGCTGGCACTAATACAACACAACAGAAAGACAGTCACTGAGGGAGAGACAGGGAGACAGGGTGAGGGACGTTTTACTTCTTCCCTCCTTTATTAAAATATATCTCCAACTGCCGCTCACAGATCTGTTTTGGAGGAAACATAATTGCTGCCTGGATTACGTTCAACGGCAACGTGGCAAGCCTCACGTTCTTGTACCGCACCATTCGGGCAGTTTTTTTTTTTTACTTGGTGCTAATTTTGACATATTGAATAAGAGAGATTGACTGGAGGAGGACACGTTTTATAAAATGTATTTGCAAAAGGTTTTTGTCAAGTGCAAAAGGATATTCTAAAAGATGGAGGTGTGTAGTATTAAGATGCACTCAAAAAAGAAACAAAAAGTGTTTGGAGAAAATTAAAAAGAGATGAAATCGTCAAACGTGTCTTTAAATATAAGAAAAATCCTCCCATGGAGACACAACCTTAAATTCATGTATAAAAAGGCTGAGGTATTACTGTACTTCAAAAGACTTTTCAATTATCTCATGAGTAGCCGAGCAACAAACTTCCACATTGCTCTCTTACACGAGTGCCGGAAGTTTGTTTTTGTACATGTTGGAAAATGTTCTTGTTGCAAAAAAACAAATTATGTTCATTTTTGAAAAAGTTAGGTCACGTTATTTACATTCAGCATCTAATCAGTGATCAGAAATGCCAAGAAAAAAAACATACAAATAAATCAAAACATGTTTAAAATCTACCATGTTTTTGACTGTAGTTCACAGGATTATATATAACCAGATGTGAACAGCAGCATGATATTCAGAAATGACAGACCTTCAATGGTGTTCAGCAGCCAAAACTCAATTAAGCAAGAGCACTGACAGTTTGCCCAGTATACATCTTATTTATCAGTGTGAGGTAGAGCCAAGCCTCCAGACTCCATTGTCTTTGGCTCATGGCTTGTTTACAGCCTGTCTGATCGTCTGACCGCTTGTGTTTCTTACCCTGTCAGACTTCATTGTAGTTTCAGATGTCAGATGCTCGCAGATGTCAACAATTAACTCTGTGAGTACAGTTGACATAAATGATGAACAAAGCTATGAAAACAACACCAAAGTTGTAATAAACTGTGCAGGGAATTTGCATTCTTGTTTTCTATTATGAATAAAGCGAATAAGGTCAAGTCAAGGCCATTTTATTTATATATCCCAAATGCACAAATGACTATGACTATTTGCAAAGAGACAGTGTAAATGGAGCCTCAGGATGACAACATAATAGATAGATTGTAAACATTTATGAATTATGGATGCAAATCAATGCCTGCTTTCTTTTTTCATACAGGCAATTTAATATCACCATCCAAGTGCAGAAAGCAGGTTATTCCAGTCAGATTTCCTATGTAACTTGATTCCTCCCTGTAAGTTGATTCCTTGTGTGCACGTAAACGTGCTGAATGGTCAAAACTGTCACTAAAATGCTCACAGTAAGTCTCTTAATGACAACGGTAAAAACAGAAAAACGAAAGTAAGTAAGAAGTTATTATGCACCTGCAATGAATGAAAAAGAGAAAGTGTGTTTGATGTGATCACGCCACACACACACACACACACACACACACACACACACACACACAGTGTTTTATGGGTGTGTGTGTTGGCGGAGTGGGGCTGACAGACTTTGGCAAGAAGTTGTAGCTTTGGCGTGAGGGCACTGCAAATGGCTGCCACCTCCCTCTGAGGAGAGAGAGAGGGAGAGAGAGGAGGGACACAACATGTAAAGGGAGAGAGGTGGAGCTTAGAAGAATAAAAGACAAAGGGAAAAGGTGAATTTGGAGAATTTTGTCACTATACTTTCATTCATTTAATAGTTTTTTATATTACATAACCTTTTTTTATTTCACTATATTTAGTTTGTCTTTTTATCTTTGTCTTATTATTTTCACAAATTAAATATAATCATCAAATAAAACAAACTACAGGCACCCATCAACTCATCAGTAATTATACTGTAACTGTATATATTGCTAAAGTGTGAATTTTACTGTTGCTGCACACCACTACACCTGGGAAACATGAGACAAAATGCACAAAAATGGTAGTTTAACTTGGAAAAGGAGACAATCACTTGTAGGTGTCATATTTGATGTGTCATGTATTCATTTAAGGGTGAAGTATATTAATGCATATTTTCCATGTTTTGCAATCAGTTTCTTCTTCCCCATCACTGAATTGTCTGCGTGATAGCGGGTGTGCTGTTTGTACATGACAGCAGACAGCTGATTTGATTACCCATGATTGATGTCAACCACAGTGTGTGCAACACCCCTGGTGTCTTTGCTTACAAAATGAATAAAAAACTGGCTCTCTTGTCCAGGTGTGCTACTGCAGCGGACGTCTTTTTTTTTTTTTTTTTTGTTAAATGATGTTCTCATTGGTAAGGTGACTTTTTAAGGATGTAAAAAAATTAGGAGGGTTAGGTGAGCGAATCCTCTCATAATAAAAAAAAAATAATCCAACGGTTACAATTATTTCTCCTTGCTGGAGGCTTTTACATTTTTTAACTCAGTGTTTTAATGAGGCCTGTCGCACACCAAAGACATCACAGGATCCCAAAAAGAAAAGAGACCTCAGCACTTTCACTTCTAAATCACAATCAACCAGAAACATGGCAGATTTATGTGGGAAATGTATTTAAACATTGTCATGAAAAGACAAAAACTGCTCGGCAGGTGAATACAGGAGGCGGTCTCCCCCCTCTGACCCTGACTTTGCCTATTTTTGCCTCATGTTTTCCAAACCACAAGCTTTCTCAGCTTACTGTGACCTTTAGGAATGTCACAGCCTAAAACACATCTACAGTAACTGAGTGCTGGAAGCAGCAAAAGGGGTTAAAGAAACACGAGCATGACCAGGTCAGCGTCTGGTTTGACTTTCAAGGCTGGCTTTAGAAATATAAAAGGAAGTCAAATCAGATGTTGCTTCTCACTTCCAAAGCAACCTTCAATTAACGTGGTTGAATTCCAGAAGTTGAAAAGGGAAGTTCATTTTTGACCCCTTGTAGCCCCAAAACTGGCAACATTTAGTAAATGGTTATCAGATATGTCACAAATATGATTTAATACTATTGTTTGTTAAAAAAATTAAAGCATTGAATAAAAAAAGATCGGCCCAGACTGAACTATCCCCCACTGGAGGAATCCTAATGATCTTTAGTGATCTCTTGACTTTTTCTCTAGAGCCACCAGAAGATCAAAGTTTTCACTTATCCTGAAATATTTCAACCTCCTCTAGATGGAAACTATATAAAGATATTTATGGTTCCCCCATCAATGCATCCTAATGACTTTGTGATCTGCAGAATCTTCCTCTGGCACCAACACGATGCACAAATTGTTGGTTTGAGTGAAACTATTGCCATGAAAGTACAGTCTCACAGAGCAGCTAGGATGGCTCTCTGATCTTGTTTGGTTGATGAAATAAACTATGTATCCTTCACTGAAGCTGTAAACGGGGTGAGGAAAATGGAAAATGTTGCTCAGTGAAAATAGGGATTGCTATATGTGTGAAAAATGATTCAATGTGTATCAAGACCCAAAAATTTAAATTAAATTCTTTGGTCAGGAAAGTCTCCAAACATACCCTCAAGTCTAACAGTTTCCGCAGTCTCCAGTCTTATTGGTTTATGAGGCAGAGCCTGTCACCCAGACTCACACACACTTCTCCAAAAATGTAACCGTCCACTGGGTACACCGCAAAACAACATGAATTGTGAATAGAGCACTGGGGTGTATCAGATGGATTTTTATTGGCGGTGAAAACGATGTGCTGTATTTCTGCAGTCTTTTCACTGAACTACCACCTCAGTGTTATAAAAGCTCACATCACTGCAGACACTACAGTCACCATAATAACAATGTAATACTATTATTATCATTTATGTTGGACATCCTATCACAGAATTACTACACGTGTCTTACTCTAATAATATATATATATATTACTTTTATTATATCATGCCATTTTATCATTCCTGTACTATTGTATTCCATTGTAGTCAATTAACTCATGTTTATTATATAATATATAGTATTATAGTATTTTATAGTGTTTCTTGTGCGGTTGTAAAACCAATTTACCTCCTGGGGATCTATCTCATCACATTTCATCTCATCTTAATTAACTAATATGTTCTTTTGTTATTTGATAAATTCTATCATATTTCTGCAACATATGGAATCTCTGTACCAATAAACCAACTCAATGAACTGAAGTGGTGCCAGAGACAGCAGAGACAGGTGATGCAGCAGAAGCCGTAAACATGCTCTCAATCACAATTAAAGGGGAATAATGGCAGAGGACAGATCTGCTGCAGCTATTGGTCCTCTTGCAGTATATGCCATTTGGGTGTGATCAAGTAGACTTCCTAAGAGACTAGGGGGGCATTAAAAGAGAAGGAGTGACAGAAAGGGGGAGAGGCAGACAGACAGACAGGACCAGAGGGTAATAAAATCTATCTAACCCACTGGCAATCTTTCTATCCATGGATCTACTGCACGACAGGGTAAGTGGGGTTTTAACCTGTCATGTCTAATAAAAATCAGCTTAGCCCCCTCAGGCTTCGCTGACACACCTGGTCTGATCTGCAACTGGGTCAGCAGCTGTCTGCCCACCCGTCTTTCTGCTTGTTTGTCTGTCAAAAAAAAAAAAAAAGAAAAAACCACAAGGCAATATAAAGTCTCTTTCTGTCACCTCAAGGACACGGCGCCTTGGGATGGGAAAAGCCAAGTTTTGTCATTGGCTGGTGAGAGAGTCAACTCAGGCAACGTCAAGAGCAACTGCACCATCCTGAGTGAATCTGCATGTTCACGTTGCAGCCAAACTCACTTTCATTTCACTGATTACTTCCTCTGTTTGAAGGTGTGTTAGTTAAATCAGCTGCTGTAGAGTTGATTGGACTATAGAAATACTCCACAAAGAGCTAATTTCCATTCTAAAAAATATATGTGGCAGCTATAAAGTGAAAGGATTTCTTTGGTGAATGAAAATCATATGACATTGAATGCAAATTTCTATATTAGTGGCATTAATAGTACACGTTTCAACAAAGTTAATCCAAAACTTTTCAAACTCTGAGTTCAACACTGATGTCACAAGATAATTTAAACAGAAAATAAGAAGTTAGAAAAAAAAAACGATGATGTTTCATAGGCATGAGTCTGCATGACAGGGCTGAGGAAGGCAAAACAATCGTACCATTTCAAACCCAATTTAATTCTTTAATGCTGTTTTAAGACTCTTCTTGCCTAGCTGGCAACAGTTTCTACAGTATGTGATTATCAAATCTACAAATACAGCTTGTTTTTATTGAACATTATCTTCCAAAGCTGTCTTTCAAAGACATACAATCAATGAAGACACAAAGCTATTGATTTTCTTAGTTGTTTGAATCACGTTTGTACTAAAAGCTTTAGCACTATTTGGACACGATGTATTGATCTTGCAATGAATCTTATAGCTTCCGATTCTTAGGCCAAATTGCCATCTGATGCACCTCCAGTTAGAAAGTTTAGCTCGGTTCTCCTTCCATGGATTGAAAAAGATACGAAGAACCAAAGAACACATACTTGAGTAAAATCCTTAAAGTGTTGGTTTATCCAATCCGTTCTTCTGTTTGTGTTTCTTAACACAAAATGGATGCAACTGACTCCTTCTGTTCATTTGATCCTTCACCACACCATGATGCAATGTCACTCACAAGATGTTGATCAAACTACAGTTAGCAGTGTTATCAATCCTCCATATTATATCCTTGTTAGTTTCAATTTGTGACCCTTTGTCTTTGTTTGACATGTATCGCCATAGTTTTTTGAGAGTGTCTCCCTAAACATATTACAAAGTTTTATCAATGCAACTGCATTTTCACCTGGAGCTGCTTTGAAAACCTGCATATCAAAGTGCTGCATGCCAGCCAGCTTTCATAGCTATAATATGCTTCTATCTGACATGAAACCTAATTTGGCCCCTCGTTTGCGGCACTTACTTAACTAGTATTACTTATTTATTGCTAACTTATTAACTTAAAGTCTTTTCCTGTGAAGACTTTGTCTACAGCCTGTATTTGGTAATTATAGCTACGATGAACTGGGACCTGTTAGGACTGCTAGATCCAGATATGATTACCACAATTAGTGTTGAACAATAGTAATTATGTTTTATGGCTCTTCTGCTGTCTCTAGGTAACCTGTACATAGCCATTCATTAGGTAGGTACCAACAGATAAGGCGAAGGAGTTTTGCACATATGAGATATGAGGTGTGCAGGATAATGAATAATGTCTCTATGGGAAACAGGAGGAGGAGGTGGGAGGGTGAGAGGCGGATAGAGGGATGGACATATAGATAAAGATGTGAAGGGAAAGCACTCCTTGATGTTCTGAAACAAGCTGATTAGCTGATTCAACGCCGCAATTACCATCAGTGTTAGTTACACATCGTTTTCCCAAGGAAAAATTTGGTACCGTAAGAAACATGTGATTGAGAAGTTTTGCAGTGTGTGTGCTCACAGCCAGGAGCAGGGCAAAGATTATGCTTTGTAGAAACCTGATAACATATTCAGCAGCTTAAGTTGCTTGACTTTTTGATTCTGTGTCAACGTCAGATATATTCAGCAACAAAGGCGTGAAGTTTTGCTGCCAATTACAACGACGAAGCGTTCAGAGTTTGCTCCACTTCTGATTCCCGTCTTTTCACCACAGAAGCAGCCACCAATGACTGGTGGATTAAATAGTATTTAGAGACATTTCCCATATCAAAACACAACACACGAAAAGATTTTTCCAAAATGTCCGAAAAGTTTGTATAGTGCAACCGATGGCCATAACGTAAACCGATGTTAACATCAAATTATCCAGGAGATTCCCATATTATTATTATTATATATTGACGATATCATAAAAATAAAAAAAGCAAACTCTTGTTATCCTAAACTGTAAAAAGTGAAGTGTACTCACTCCCACTGTTTCCTCCTGGCCTGTGGTGTGTTGTGCAGCTTGTGTGCCTGGTGGGCCAGTATGACATCGCGATGGTCCACCAGTCCTCCCCTCCGGCGGACCGGTGGGACTGTGGGGTCGGTGCTGCTGGTAACCAAGGACATGGAGCCCCGGCCGGAGCGAACTCCAACTCCACCGATAAAGGGCACTTCTCTGTACTGCTCCACCCGGACATCATAGACAGCGTGATAGTAGGTGGGATTGGGGCCCACGCTGCTCCCGCTGATCGGGGGAGGGTGGCAGCGTAGCGGCCGGTGGAGGCCCTGAGAGGAGGAGGAGCAGGACGAAGTCTGGGGCCAGACCACCGAGCCACCATGGTCCTGATAGAGGGGGGACAGCATGGAGCTGGAGAAGGAGGAGATAGAGGGAGATGAGAAAGGAGAGGGGTATGGAAAGAAAGCAGGGAAGCAGAAAAGTGAGAAAGGAGTAGAGGGAAGAGACGGGAAAGAGAGAGAGAGCAGTTGATTAATTTAAAGAACATTCATTACTTAAACTCCAGATTGAGATAGAGCTGAAACGATTCATGGATTAATCGATTAGTCAATCAAAAGAAGATTAACATTAAGAATAATTATACTTGTTTCAATTTAGCAAATATCCAGATATTTGTATGCTTTTCTGATGTGGGGATTTTACGCGAGAGACTGAGTGTGTTTATATGCACATTAGGATCCCGGTTTTGATCTTATACATGGAACATGAGAAACCTGGTTATTCATATCCCTGTGTACATGATTCAACAGTATCCTGGTTTCTGGTCATCTATGTGCCATTGATTTCACTCAATCTCAGCTATAATGGCTCTGTACCAAACATGTAGGTTCAGAAGCCAGGATGAGTTGTTTACATGTCTCAGTATCGAGGGTTTCTGACGCAGTGCTCCAGGTAACATATCCAGGTTTCTCAAAACCAGGATTACGTCTTTCCAGGTTTCTGAAACCTCTTCTGAACTCCTTTTTTATCCCATCACAGATACAAGATGAACTTATTTAACACATTTTAAATTCAAATTGGTTTGGCCTCTGTGGAGTAAACCAATATTTCAGTATTTCTTTGATATAAGTATTTCATTACATCAGCTGCAGCCTCCAGTTAAACTTAAAATCCATAATAAGTGCTTAACTTTATTATTGGAGTACTGGCAGACTTTGTGGAGGAATGAAACAAACATCAGTGAACCTTTATAAAATCAGTATGATGAAGAATCTGCTGCAGGTAGCACCAAATATATTTTATGTTGCTTTTTTAACTTTTTACCAAAGTTAAATCAGAGGAAGACTGCAACCACAATCCTGAATGTAGAGAGAGGAAAAGTCAGGGGGGAATCAGTTCAGAGGGTACTTTTGTGAACCGAAAATGGAAAAATGGGTGGAAGGAAGGAAAGGATGTGGAAGGAGTGAAGGTTGGAGAAGGACTGAGGTGAAGGGAAAGCTCTGGAGAAAAGTGGAACAGAAGGGGAGAAATAGAGTGAGGGATTTAGAGAGTAAAAATGGGCTAAAAGAACAACAGCAAGAAAGCTGTGACTAATTGAGTTTCAGTATTAAAAAAAAGAGGTGTAGCTGAACAAGGAAGGAAATAATGGAAATACGCTTCCTTCAATCCAATGCTCACTCATCATAAAAAGAATAATAACACCATCCATAACAAAATGCACTATGTGATAGGAGCTGTTCAGTAAGAGGACAAGCTGCATCCAAAGATACTCATTTTATAAATACCAAAAACTTTAAAAGTTGGCATTAGCACAAGATGAAAAATAACAAAACAGATATTATCCCAGAAGCCACTAAAACCACCCACTACAAAGCTTTAGCAGCTTCACACTTCAGTGTTTGAATAACAGAGTATCTTCAGAAGCAGCCTGCTCAGAAACGCCATTTTTATACTATTTACTTAACATGTACTTTAAGAATAGACATTTCAGTTCATAGAACAGAGGTACAGACTTTATTCCTCCATTTATTTCAAGGGAACATAGGATTGAAGGAATCCAATGCTGCTCAGTTAAATGAATGAAATAGATTATTAAGGGAGTACAGTATAGATTTGGTCTTCTGGTAGCAGCCCAGTTTCCCCAAAAATCACTTTCATATTGAACAAATCTGCAGAGCACAATTTACATCCAGTGCCAACATTCAGTACCACTGTAGAAGTGGAATAGCGTTTATGTTACAAGGTGGCAAGTAAGGCTGTGGAGGACGGGGAGGTGGATGGACATGTGGCACATTTAACTTGCCTGTGGGAGACCGGGGTTTGTGTATCATCCCAATCTAATAGCTAACGTTGGCTTCCCTTCACACAAGCTCTTCCTAACCCTAATTAGTCCTTAATTTATCCTTTTATACCATTTCACTTCCTCTATTTCCCGTTTCTCGTGCAGTTTGCATTGATGAGCTTGACTTGTCATGGCAGGAAAATGTCACAGGATTTGGACTGCCTTAAAATATTAACAGTATGAAAATTCAGTTGTGCTTTTCAACCTCAATTCGGGTATCATTACTAAAAATGCAGGCTGATTTTTCCAGACAGCGCTGTGCTTTGCTCTCTGTCAACTTTGTATGTTAGAAAATAAGTATAAGCCAGAGGGTACAGTCTGGAAAAAAAAAAAGTAAGATGTTTTTTGCCCTTGGTAAAGAAGAAAACAAAAAGAGTCAGAAAAGGTGAAGTATGTGATTCCACATGGAGAGGGGGCACATTAATAAACCAGACATGCAATAGAAGTACAGAGGACAAACAACAATGAGAGGTGGGGAGAGAAACAGAGGAAAGGAAAGAGTGTGGACTGGAAGATAAAGGGGAAACACTCTTAATTAAACGCCTGCAAAGAGTAATGACACTAACCTGGCATTTCAATTTTTACTATGTAATTGCGAAAAAAATGCTCCTGGTTTATGTGTGTGTGTGTCTGTGTGTTTTCATGTGTGTCCGTGTGCGTGTGTGTGCACTAACGTATGGGAAACAGCATTTTTCCTCACCAGTTATCTGCTGAGAGTGCATTACACATTATTTCTTCCTGACATGGTGTAAAGCGAAAACTAATTCACAGAGACAGGCGCACACACACAGATTTACGCTCACACACTGCAGGTACAATGATGAGACATACTGCTTTGGTAAGGACTTTGTTGGGTGATTGAGGGTGTGCATGTGTGTGTGTGTGTGTGTGTGTGTGCCGCAGGGCTTGAATAGCACAGGTCTAGTTGTATTAGTGGAAGCAGCAGAGAACACACAAACTCAGGACCATGCATATAACACAGAGCAAGGGCAAACTACAGAACTAACATGGACACAGAGGACGGATAAGGAGGTGGGGAGATTATGAGGGGAGACAGAGAGGTTGATGGACAGATAAAGAGGAATAAAGAGGGTGAGTGGGTGAACAGAGGAGGGAGAAAGGGGAAGACAGTAATGGACGAGAGAAATAAGACAGCTGAGGAAGGGGGGAAAAGAAAGAAAAAACATGCAACCCTTGGTTAGCCCAAAGGCACAATGGTATGATGGAGAGAGCACTTTAATAAAAGGTACAGAGGCAGCAAAAGCCAGCAGGATGAGAGGGAAAGAGTGGTAGAGATTAGGGGACATGACAGATGAGTGGAGGAATGACTAATTGCGGAGAGACAAAGACAGAGCAGAGCCATGCAGATGAAGCAAAATCCTTTCTCGCTTTCAGTCATTGTGTCCCTCTCTTTCTGCCCCGGGGGACTGACAGCAGAGGGGACGAGCAGGCTTCTGCACGTCTGTCTCAGCAGGGAACTACTACAACTATACATAGTGTACACACACAGTACAGAATAACAGTGAAGGAGGACAATCGCGGCCCTATCTCGCAGCCGCACATTGCATCAACAACTGGGAGTCTCAACTATTTACCATCTCGTAGTGAAACCGGGGGACCAAGCAGCAAGCAACAAGGCCAAATGCTTAAGCAATTATAAAAGTGCTGCAAGGCATTTGCAACTTTTCTCTATCTGGGTGCTGGGAACATTTATGATATTTTAGAAACAGAGCATTAGTTGAAAAAAATGTAATTATGAAAAAATGAATCGATAGTTAAGATAATCATTAGTTGCACATTTTATAAAGACGCCATTCCTCTATTGTCTGATTAAATGCTGGTGTCGATAAAACCCCAGAAGACTGTACACAATTAACTATCTTTTCTCATAGCACAAAACCAATCTTAAATCTTTTATTTTTTCCAACATAAAAGCTGGCTCTCAATAAAGAAATTGCACTTCTTTTATTATTTGTCTTGGTGGGAGTTTTTGTTCCATTAAAAGTAAAACTAAATCTGATTTTGGGTTATTAGTTCATGTTTGCCTTGACTATACTACACCACAGGCCGTTAAATCTGATGAACTGAAATTCATATTGAAAACACAAATGCACAATATCAACAAACATCACATCAGAACTTATCTTGTCAATGTCGACAAATTCTTATTTCAGCATTTAAATCCAAGTTGCATGTAGGTTGCACAACACTGAATCTGATTTTGTCCAGACTGAGGCTACAACCAACTTGTGTTCACGCTCAGTAAAAACATCTAATGCACGTCACGTCTCTGCAGTGTGAACACCTAGAACTTCTTTTAAAATGGCTTCACTTAAAATATGCTTGTTTTAGAACTACAATGCCACATCCATGAGAAAAATCTGTTCCTCTGTAATGAAACTGCTCAGTTGGTAACTAGGCGTGAAACTGTCATCACACACTAAACTGAAGGAATTCATCCTGCTGACTCCTGATACTGACATCAGAACCTTTAATTTCCAATGTGCCACCAAAAAAAAAAAAAAAAGAAGAAGATATGAACAGACTCCGCTCATTAAACATGATTTGTAATTGTGATTTAATTCAAAGTTTTGTTCCTTTAAACTGGCTACACATAAAGGTAGTAATACTAGTATGATCATAATTATGATTTGTGTTACTTGCAAAGTGTGCATATACACAGCTGTTTCAGAAAAGAGGACCAGTACAAAGAAAGCACAGGTTTGGTGCATTTAATAGGGACAGAGAAGGGGATAACCGGGAGCAATGCCTCAAAGTCACAGAAGCAAGATTTTGATTGGAAGGTCACTGAACTGAATCCCTGGGCAGCGCCAGGAAAATCTGTCCAGGGAAAAGTGGATGAGTAAAACCTTTTCCTACCCTTGAAGCAGTCCTGAGTAACTACTTAGGCCATAATTTCTCTAGATTTACTGTGAAAAACACGGTTTCATCAATACAGTAAGGAGTGGGAATTCAGCAGCTGACTGGTTATTTTGAAGTGGCAAGAGTGGATGTTTTACATGACGGTATGACATAATCTATACAACATAATTAGTCAACAGTATGTTTGTTAATCCTAAAAGCAGATACCAGCCCATTAACGTTTCAAAACTGATGTTGCTTTCACAAAAAAGAAGATAATACTAAATAAATATATAACAAACTGAGTGGAGTGGGAAGCGTTAAACTATAAAAAAAAGTGCAGGAGCCCAAGCAGATTTAACATGCTGAATCAGCCACACAGCCAACAATGAGGACTGACTAGAGCCAATGGTGTGGAAACAGTCGGGTCACGGGTCTTATGTTGGAAAACGTACATGTACATGATCTCAGTTTTTCCTGTGAGAGATGATGGTCACTGTATCATTATCAGCCTGACTTTGCTAGCTGGCTGGTTGCCAACGTCAGCAGCCATTACAGACGTGCTCCTGTCACACCACCACACATACCTGTTCTTTCTGAGAAAGTACTAGAAACATGAGAATAAATATGTATATGTGAATAAAGGTGTGTTACCTCCGCAGAATGTAGCTCGAAGCAGTACTGGGCGACCAATGGCTTTTCAGGACTAACTGAGTCTGGTTCGCGCCTGGTCGTCACAAAAAGGGTTAATTTTTTTTAGCCAATTACTTGTTATCCACCATTGCAATCCTGGTACTGCCCGAACTCACCGATACATCCTCACATTATCACATAGAGAATCTAGCCAAGTCAATGACACAGACTAAAAGTTCCCTTCATAGAGGGTAGTTGTTGGAAGACCTAATTAAGGACTAATTAATCTTGCCTGTCACCTGGTAATGACCGGTGCTATGCAGTCCGATCTGAGAAGTTTCCTTCACGCCTCTACCCATAATGCAAATCTTCTCTTAAAAGTGACAGACTCACCCTGTAACAGGTAACTTTAGTAGGCCAGCCTCTTACAGACAGACTGTATTAATGAAGTGGACGTAGCCACCGTCATGCATCGCTACGCCTCTATCCTGATTGGCGGTTGCCATGGTAGCGACTTGCACCCGAAAGCATACGCTGCTTATCATCCAGCTGTACCGAAGAAGACTTGAAACTAGAGATTGAGACCATAAACTCATTAGAAGACTATTTACTGAGGCAATAAATCAGGTGTGAAGTTGGGTCATTTTCTCATTGACTTCCATACAATCAGACTTATTTTTGCAGCCAGTGGAGTCGCCCCCTGCTGGCCATTAGAAAGAATGCATGTTGAAGGCACTTGTGCATAGGCTTCACTTTTCAGGCCAGAGGTTGCCGCTTGCTCTCACTTTACTTTGTTTAGTAACTAACCATGTTATAACAGTGATGTTACCCTGTGAGATGTGCACTGTGATTTAACTTGTTTTCAGCTTTTCTTTTTTAGCTGTGTCATTGTAAACAGAGCAACAAGAAAATGTCCAAACTACAAAAGTGTAACTGAAATAGCGAGAGGTGATGGAAACAGAGGGCAGCGCAACTCATCTGTGCTCGCTGCTCTGATGCTCTCAACTCTGGTGCTGAATGCAGCAAAATCAGCTAAACTACTTTTGAACCAGATGCTGGTACAAACTCCTTTACTGCCGTCCGGGGTGATCAACAATGCCAGCAGCTGACAGCACTGTCAGCAGCCAATCAGCAGAGACGCTCTGTGGTGCGTTAAGATTTTATTACTGAACTATGACCAGGACTCACTTTGTATTCCTTGGACTGTGTGGAATTCGAATATTTTCACACCACAGATGATGAAAAAAGGCATTAAAATGTGAGTCTTACAGGTAAAACATGAGGCTGTTACAGGAGTTTAGTGTGGGGCAGCTGCTCTGTAGGTGCGCTGAACTGTACTGTAACTGGGCAGAGGCCATGAATAATAATTTTGCAGTTCGGTTCCTCTGTGTACAATGGCTGAAATGTCAGGGTTGCTGGATTTGTCACTCAATCAACTCTAATCAACAGAAAATGCCTTTACTGCATAATGGAGTGGTAACAAAATGGTCACTGAGACTGAAAATCAAGCTGAAAAGTTAGGAATTTAAAATCATTATGACAAAATCTTCATTTCCACTTCGTCAGTCACTCACTCGGCAGGGATAAAAGTAATCCAGCCTTCCATTTTACAGCCAAATACAGTTCCTGGTCTCCTGGTCTCCTGGTGTTCTGACTGTCTGACTGCCGCCGACCTCTTTCTGCCTGTCAAACCCCCAAACGCTCTGACCTCTCAGGTCAGCTAAGCTCAGCTCTCTGAATACTGCATCCATCAAGAAGCAGGTGAATGCTAACCAGCCGCACTGTTTCCTCTCACATCAGCTATGAGGCTCAAACGGCACCTGAAAAGGTCTCGTAATGTTTTTATCCCCTCACATGAGATATTGATGTTTTTCAAACAGCTAAAAGCTTCACTTTCATTCGAGACTACATGGCTGTGTAATACACTGTGAATTGGATTCAGAAAATTGTGTCTTATGATAGACTATGTGGAACTTTGAAGTTCTGTTCTGTTTGAAGTCAGAAAGTAAAACACATTTTAATTCATTTAACTGAGGTAATTGCCAGAATTGTGGTTCCCGGTGCAGCTTGGCTGAGCTTTCATTGACTTTAAGTTCAATGAGAGAAAACAATGGAACCACACAAGTATGGCCAACTTGATTATCTATGGAAATACCAAAACTTTAAGGCAACCACAGAGATATCTTTTTGATTTGTACAATATTCTACATTTTGTGGAAGGGTAAAGTAAACTATTGGTTGACGACATTTTCATTCACCTCACCAAGGTGAAAGATATCACAAGCAGGACTTTTAGCCATTTCTTTCCTGTAATATAACACGTAACATACAGTACACACAAACCCCTAACATGACCTCCTGATACTGTATAAATATTATAGAGTACATCAGTATGTGAGCCTCAGCAGGCGGGTGGGGTTATGTCATTTGTGCCATACAATGTACATCCTACGTCTGCAGAAATGTCCCAGGTGAGGAGTAAATGCACTGAGTTAAATGAAGTGTGAGAGTGTTTTTCTTGGACCACTGAACTGTGAAAAGAGTAGTGCACATTTACAGAGTGTGTGTTTATGTGTGTGTTATCCAGACTTGCTTTCTTTAAAAACAAACCATTAGGACCCACCAACCACCTGCCCACCATAAACACTGAGGTAACACAACATTTAAGTATGCCATTGTAGTTATCAGGTGGGAACTTCCCAGCAAAAGTGTTTCAACGGCTTTGTTCTAATTAAGAGGCCGAACCCTATGACGCCCCCATTTTTAGACCAAATACGTCATAACGGGTTGTAGGAAGATCACCCCACCACCATGCTGCTAAAAAAAACAAAAGCTGTTTCCAATTAGCAAATGGAGATCAAGTGATTTTGGCTTGGGAAAACGTAATTAAATTGTAAACTGTCTCGGTGAGTCACCACACTAACTCTGGACATGAATAAAATCAGCTGGCAACATGCTGAGAGCCATTATTCTGAGAGAGGTGGCCAAAATGATGGAGCGGCAGAGGAGACACAGACATTACTGGAACTTATAAATCTGCGTTACTGATGGACACAGAGACAGACAGCCATGAGGAAGGCAAACAGACTAGATGTGTTGACAAGGTGCCTCTTTTTTTACCAAAATCTAAACACAGGCATAAGGCCGCTGCCCGCATCAGTGCTCTTCTGAACACTGCCAGGGGTTTCACAGTGGAAGTATTTACTTTGGGTTTCACCCAAGGGTGCCACGACACACTGACTCACTGACGCTTTCATCGCAACGACTGAATAAAAGTCAGAACACAGGATGTTGTTTACTCCGCTGAGCCTGGTACACCCGTGACAGCCGCATTTGATTTACGTCATGCTCTGAGTGGGAAGACCTACCTGGATCACAGACAGCCAAGACGTAAACAGAGGAAAACTCAACGAGTCATGGGACAGTAAATGTATAAAGATACAACAAAATTCATCAGAAACTCATCAAAATCAAATTCAAGTCAGATGAGAAATATTCCAATCATGCACTTCATGAAAGGAGCAACAGAACAACGTAAAAGTAGGCTACTCTACAAGTAAAACTCAAAAACTTGAGCAAGTAGGCTTTTCTGTTATGGGACAGCCTTCCTGATACAGTCAAATTGAACTATGCTGCTGTTGAAGGGAGACTTGGAGTGGCGTTTGGACGGAGACAGTTCATGGGCCGCTTCAGCGCCAACCTTTCAGCTCTTGTGCGTGCTCCTGGCAAGAGCTTGGTGGTGGATGCCTTTGATGTGAGACATATAGGCTATATTCCTTCTTCTAGTGCAGAGAAAAAAGGCATTCTCACCAGTATTTGCACAAACACGAGGTGTCATGTAACCACATAATATAAAATATAAATGTCTCCCTTTAGCTTTTGAATATTTTCTCAGAAGAGCACATAGCAGGTAGTTTGCAAAGATTTGTACACAATTTCAGTTGGACTTTAAAAAGACCATTTTACCCAATTGCAGCAGGGATTGCAATCCTGGAAAAACCTGCAGTATCTTCCAACACATACATATAAGAGCCACAAATAGACATACTGGCTGTTTATTCACGAAGCACTGCTTCTAGTCCTACTGGGCTCCATGGGATAAAGAATAAGCTGCTTCAATCACTATTCACACTCTCAGATATAGACATGGAGTGTCTGAGTTTTGATAGAAAAGCCACAGAAAAAAAAAAGCAAAACAAAAAAACCTAGACCTGATAATCTAATAAAAATGCACTCCTTTCAACGTGGCTGCCGCATTCATATAACCCAGGAGGATGTTACACTAAGGACAGCTAACACCTGTTCAAGCATTATTTTTCCTTGCTACTCACCTGCTTTCTGGTCCACTGGCAAAAGGGTGTGAGCAGGATTTCATGCCTATTCATATTTCCTGGTTCCACCATGTTTGAGGAGAGGGGGGACCATAGTATGATTGTATAGTAGTATGTATGTTTTTGACAAAAAAGTGTTTTCCTGAAGCTGCTGGATATTTGGAATTGATTTGCTTAGTATTTTGCAACTTCTGGACACATTTGTAAATATTTGTTTTGGCCAAATGTTCAGTTTCTATGTAGGTAGATAGTAAACTCCCCTACTAGTGGTTTAGTCCTCTCCAATTGGTTACTAGTTGGGTATATAAAGAGCTGGTTGTGTGGGTGTTGGTTGTTGCTGTTGTTCTCTCGTGTTGGCCTACTGCACAGTGAGACAATGGATGTCCACCAAAGGTCTGCACTTCATAACGAAAAAATTAAGCTTTCTGAAGCATTGAGAGTTCCCAACACATTAGTCACAGCTTCATATGAAATAGTGCATTTTGCCTTCTGCTGGTACAATAATATTGTTCATTTGACAGAGAACCAAACCTAACATAGTGCTGTACAAATAGCTTTGCAATCGAAGCTTTGTTGACTGTTTTCTGTTGTTTTACAAATCTCAGGGTAATAAATCTGGTCTGATAATGTGATAAAAATTGATTAACATTAACACATCCATAAGAATTGTAGCGAGGAAACAGTACAGAGTTTTGTCTTCAGACCAGGATGAGCTTGTTTGTGTATAATTCTCCTGTCACATTACAGGCTGTAGTTTGAGACTATATGATTTCACGAGGCGGTGAAGGCGCTTATGGACACACTGTATAATATAATTAACTTGTGTTGTGTCGGCTATAAAGGGCAGCCAAATCTCGGTTCATTAAAGTAACTATGCTTGTGCAATCACTAATGACAACTCTCTTCAACTCCACCGCTACTACAACCCATGGGTTCACTGCTTCAAATGTCATCAGTCACGAGATTTTTGCAGATCCAAAGCGAGCACCGACGCTGTGCTTGAGACGTCCCCGAGAATTGAAACAAGCCTCTGAGTTATGGTATGAGCTGTAACGTCTAATCTTAAGTGCAGGCCAATATGAGACTGACTTGATCATCTCCACTCAAACGATGCGACTGGCAGCACCATATCACTATCTACACTGTTTATCTATTTATTCTGTTCGTGCATCTTGCTTATCTCTTGTTTGTCCCCCTTTGCTGGACATTGTTGACTTTTCATCTTTGTCAACTTCTGCTTATTGTTGGTGTAGTTTGACAGCTACAGACTCTGACAGCACCACTGCTTTGCCTCATGCCAATAAGGCTCTATTCAGTCAAGCAAAGCTGACAAACAGAGGGATGGAAAACACCGAGATGGATTGATGGATAAAGGGAAGGCGAGGTGGATAAATGGAGTAGTGAGACAGAGAGGGTCAGGGGAGAGATGACCCAGAAGCAACGGGGAAGAGTGCAGGTGTGAGATTGCATTTAGTAAACAAGAATACAAACACACATGCACACATCTGTCAGAACGACTTTAATCCTCGCTACAACGCTGGTCCTGCGGGGGTTGAAGCAGGAGAAAATCTGCTCCCTGTAAAGATTCGATAACATTTAGATCAGGTGATGTTACGCTGGTGTCAGGTTTGGGCCGACACGAGCCAAAATAGTAAAGGAACAGAGAGGGCAGAGAATATTTTTGGCTAAGAGGCACAGTAGTACTTTCCAGAGAACTGTACATTGGTTTTACATAACTCACTCATCCAATAGCAGATTTGACACCATGCTGAATGTGTACAATAATAGCCTGGGTAGAAAACCTCAATCTCTGTCATGACTCCTTTTTAGAAGAAGGGTTGAGCGATCACAGAGACATTTTTATTCTTCAGCTGCAGCAGGAGAGCTGTTTGTTGTTCGTATAGATACAGGGTGGTCTCAGACTTGAAGCGTTGGTTCAATTTGACCCCACCTTGTAGCTCTTTCATCTGAAATATTGAATTTTAGTATAGGGCAATACCAGCGAGTCTACAGGTATAAAAAACTGACGTTCTGTCCAGAACTATTAGTGAGCTGGGAGTTATCGAATCAATTTTCAGTGTTTTCCAGGCCTGCATAGAAGCCCTGAAGGGTCTTAAGAAGTTCAAAGGCTCCCCTCTGTCAGCCCACTGAGGCTAAGTAATGTCCTATATCTGAAAATGTTATGATGCTGTGAGATATAGGTATTGGCTGTCAGGCAGTTTTGGTGCTTCTGCTGTAACTATTTTTAAGCAGAATGAATCTCTTTCCCACATTGTGTTCTTTAGATTTATGCTATGAAGTGCATTTACATGTACAACCATTTTGTAATCCAGATAAATTAATTTCATAATTGTCATCTCATTTCTATGTTGTGAAAATTATATTTTCCATCATTTTCACAATATAGTCTTAAGGCTGTTAGCTCGGGTCTGTATCATATCTGATGGAATATGATAGACCTATTCTCTGATTTTTATACAATTTTTTTTCAAGGCTGTCTTTGCCCATTTCCCTTTGGAAATGTGGTTTTGCTTTCTGTAATCATTCATCCTGTTTATTAAAAGATCCTCCTCTGACTATTATTATTATTGTAATCATTTTAAATTGTGAACTCATCCTTTAACTTTAGCTCAAAGCTGCACTATTTAATATTTTTTATTTTTTAAATCGGTCAAATGACTGTTTGTAATGTGAAGGCGGTCATTCTTAGTGATGAACCCACAGAGAATTATCACTAACTCCGCATTTCGCTCAGTTCTACGGAGCTGCGTCTTTCAGCTCATTGTTTTGGTTTTGCATTTTTTCTCCTCAGCGTCGACCCCAGAGGCAGCAGCCAGCTGTTTTGAGTGAAGAAGCTCTGATTAACCCACTGTACACTACACGCTCAGCACCAAATGGCAGATAAGCAGCAAAAGAGCCAAACACTGAGAGAGTGAATAATGGACTTACACTCACCAGGTGCAGTTACACGACTCGGCCAAGATTTAGGGCAAACGTTTTTCAGGTTTTCTTTACACTAATTGTGATGAAAATGGCAGTTACAAGTACAAAGAGTTCTTTACTTGACTATAGAGTCATTCTGCAGGGATACAGTCTAGAGGTAGTGCCTGCTTTCCTGATATCAGCATTTTATATTTAAACATTTAGCTGTAGTACTTATCATGAGCAACTTACATAAACTTTCAAAAGTAGAATAAGCTTCATTTTCCTTGATCCACAAGCAACCAATAAGGAGTGCAAAGGTCTACGTCTTAGCAGTCTACAGTAAATAAACCACTGTCCCTCCTCTGTGGGTCCTTTATCAACAGTGACTGAGCAAAGGCAAACAGAGTTATTATTACATTGAGAGGAAGATGCTCCAGGGCCTGTGAGGCTCACTGTTTCAGTTTAGTTTGTCCGTCAGTCAAATGTCATGTCATATGATATAAAATCTCAAACTCCAACTGGTCCGATTTTGACCAAATTTGGAGGCCTGACGGGGACACGTAATTACAGGACAACATTTAAACTATTGGACCTAAACCTGTTAATGACTTGGGAATTACCCAAATTAATTTTAATTAAGCGCATTTGAAGTCCCCTAATTAGGTTTACTCCTGCACTGCAAATTTGGACGAAACACAAATCCACTAATCGAATCTCTCCTAACACATCACAGTTGTTGGCATTAAAAGTAATGGACAAGACTTTTTCTAACTCAGATTGCACTATATCAGTCGTCCTGTGTAAACACTATTTGAAGGAATGCTTAATTTCTTAGCAATGTTCTGCCATTAAGAAAACACTGATGGGCTGGGTTGAGATGCTATAATTAAAGACCATCAAACATATTCAAGGATTTATTTATTTTTTCTCGATTTCTGGATCTTTACTGCCTAATATTAGAAATTGTACTTGTGATGTCATGCCATTCATTCTTGCTCAGGAATAAGACGAATTTAAAGGATCAAATTCAGATTTTTGTGTAATTAACCAAACTATTATCCTTGTGACCAAATTAGAAGTTTCACTGTGCCTCTAGACCAAAACACAGACAAACATGTGGACCCAACAGACCTAATGGTGAGCTTTACTAATGACTGAATAATGACCTGTAAAGGTGAAGCTGGCTGTGAGAGCTGCTCGCAGCTCGGCCTGCTCCTCGCTGTCTCACCTGTCTGTCAGGTGCTCTGCTGTACCAAGCCTGCGGGCTCCGGGGACTCCAGTCCCGCCCACCGGGTCTCCGGTGGCCCCGACCCGCTCACCTGTCGGGCGTCGGCGGCTGGAAGCCGGTCAGCGGCGCTGGGAGGACCGGACGGGCGGAGGAGGAACGGTAACGTGTCCACCACCGGAGGGGAGGAAAACTCCATGTTCACATCCAGAACATCCCGTCCAAAGTGCTGTCCGCCCGGCCGCTGAATGTCACCGCGCTGCCGGCGGAGGGCAGCCCGTCCGACGGTGTCCGGTGACGCCGACACCGAGCCGCAGAAACCTGGACAGCGATGGAGGAGTCTGTCGGATCCAGACGCGTTCAAAGCTCCGCTGTTCCTACAGAGACGGTTCTGTCTGCTCCTCAGCCACCACACTGGACTCTCTCTCTCTCTCTCTCTCTCTCTCTCTGTCCTCTCCCTCCAACTTCCACTCTCCTCATCTGTCTCTCTCTCTCTCTCTACCCCCCCCCCCCCCCCCCACTTCAGATCCACGTCATTCAAAGCTTGTAGGTTTTTTGATGTCAGTTTCTCTCACTGTAGACACAGTATTTGCAATACTTTGCATGATTTGCACTCCTATTGATTATGATAGATATAGATTTACTCGATATGAGCCTACAGGACTATGTTATATATTGTCATTATGTAATTCTACTACTGCTACATCTGTTTATGATATTACATCCGTCCACTCTGCAGGAGGAATATCCCCCTTTGCTCCTCTTGAGGTTTCCCAAAACTATAGTGGAAAATAAACATGTATGCTCCTTTATTTAACTAAGTAAAGGTCTCATAAAATGAACTCAGTAAAATATTGTTAAAATAATAAATACAACAATGGAAACAACATGAGGCTAAGACAATTGTTATACTGTTATATATAATATTGAGTTAAAATGCATAAACAGTTGTGAGTTTCCAAAATGATCTAAAATAAAGAAAAAACAATACATTTATATGCTGATGCTTTCTCATAGTTGAATGTATTTACCACCGAAACATGATCTACTTACTGTAGTATAATTATTAATATAACCACAGACGTACAAATATTAAAAGAGAACAGATATTAAAGATAAACCTGGTTTAACAGACGATTGACGGAGATCATCTGCCTCCACTATTGGAGCAGTCATGAATTCTCTCTGTTCAATTCAACATTTTCTCTCAGTCTGGTCACAGGTGTGTGTCTTTAAGAGAGAAAAACAGGAGATTAGGAGGGTGACAGAGATGCATTGAGATCATTTTAAGTAACTAGGCTGAAGCTGCAGAACCAATGTCACAGGGATCTGACTTTGGCCCTTTCTTGGTTTTTAAATTCGACGTCAAGCTGTGATGAAAAACCCAGCTCGAAATACTGGTGACACTGCTGTCCACACTCACATTTGAATGTGTGCGTGTGTTAGCATTTCTGTATGGCTCTTAAGTCTTTGTGTGTGTGTGTGTGTGTGCGTGTGCGTGTGTGTGCGTGTGTGTGGCCTCACGACAGAGGATGCCCGACTCAGCATCTTCCCACGAAACACTGCTGGTGTTCACATCCAATAATAACACCTTACTCCTGAAAATTAAAGCCTTGTAGCCATACATACACTTTTTCACAAACACACACACACACACACACACACACACACACACACATAAGGGATTCAAATATTGCAGAGGTGCAACACAGTTTAACCTCATTTGAGGACAAAGAAAGCTGTTGTGCTGTTGTGCTGCAGAGACTCACTGAGGTTCAGCAAACACGCACAAACAAACGTCCAGCCACACAGCACAGCACACACAGTCACAAGGACACACACTGAAATGACACGCAGGCTGCAGTGAGGATGACACTGTGCCATAAGAGCCACAGTGCTAATACAGTAAACACTGATATCAAGCTGCTTTGTTCTTAACCCTATCAGCCCCGCTGTTCGAGTCAGCGAGCCCCACTTGGACCAGCTTGGCTGTGACCTCTATATTTACGGGTTGTTATGGTGATCCCAGCAACGTGGACGCACCAAAGTTTGGTTGCGTCCCATTCCCCTTAATGAGGGAACAGGCTTTAGAGTGTTCACTGAATAAGTCGGCTGTGGTATTTGCTGGTTATTTTGCTTGCTTTTATAAACTGGTCACCCTCCAGATTTTGACCCTTCACCCCCTCTTTAATTTGCAAGATCACTGACATGGTTTGAATTAAGTAAAAGTTGCTTTGCTATAATATCCGACACATTCAAACTAATAATAAAATGCATTTTGTTACAGAAATTTTCCTGGCAAACCTATATATATATATATAATCCTTCAAATATCTTAACTGCAAGTTGTGACATCAAATATTTCTTCATTTTCAAGTAGCCCTGGATAACATCAATATTTAAAGCTAATAAGAGTCAGATACGTGCAAGTAGCACAAAAGCCTTTCAGCAAGGTACTTAGACATG
Organism: Lateolabrax maculatus; assembly: GCA_031216445.1. Classification (NCBI taxonomy): domain Eukaryota; kingdom Metazoa; phylum Chordata; class Actinopteri; order Acropomatiformes; family Lateolabracidae; genus Lateolabrax; species Lateolabrax maculatus. The sequence continues at coordinate 3,961,425 of CM062204.1, read as the reverse complement.
CAGATTAATGCATTTTACAGCCAGCTCACAAGGCAGGAACTGAGCCTGCTCTACATAGATGATAAATAGATAAATACAACTATCTTGAGTTCCAATGTGTTTAGTGCTTTTCATGTCTAGTTTATATTCTCCTTGTGATTTGCTCACTCACTGATATGAAATCGCTCAACCAAGTCACACAAGAAAGGGACATAAAAGAATAAATAAAAAATGAAGGCATTTTGTAGACCGAGTTCCAAATCTGTGGAATAATTCAACAGCAGGTAAATGGCTTCTTCTGAAGGGACAAAAACAAACTCTGGTGTCTTGGACTACTTTGACAGCCGGAATACGTTTGAGGCAGAGGGGGCAGCGGAGAGGAGGGGTGAGGGGTCCTGTGGGGTCACTGGACTGTCTGCTTTTAGGACTCTCTCTAAACTTGAGACCGCCTGCCATCAATTCTGCATCACCAAGAAACAAAATAAAGAAATGAATAATATAATGACCAATAACAATGCTATCCCTTAGCCTTTCCATCCCACCATTTAAACATTATTCTAGCAGAGTTTTAATGCCTTTCATCATTAAATGAGCTAATTAGTGGAAGCCACAGTGACTGGACTCATGTTATTTGTGCGATTCATTAGAGACTCACTCATTTGTGATACCGTTGTGCCCTCTAGTGTTACAGAGTGAGAAGGAGGCCCTTTCCCAGCAGTCTCTCTACACTCTGCTCCCATTGGGCAGATCCAGCAGAGCAGAATATGGAGATTAGATTTAATTAAAATCGCCTCCAGCCCGTCACCCGCCGAACTTAAGATCTACATCCAGCAAACTGTGACAGTTTTTAATATCCAAATTACGCAGCCCACCGATCAATGCAGACGATAACTGCCGACTCGGACAAATTCAATATCCTCTCCTCTGATAGCAATCAACAACAAATGTACCATTATGACTGGGGCAGGCAGAATTTTAAAAAATCCACAACAATGGGATAAAGGAAGTTGTTAGTGCTCCCCTAAAAGAAAAAGAAAAAAGAGTGAGTTAGCAGTGTGAGTCAGGACAGAATCAGGAGAAAATCCAGTGGAGTTTGCTGAAATGGTGGCTGCAAGCCAAGCAGCCCCGAGTACCCACTCTGTGTGGCTGCAGCAGAGCCAGGAGACATGAGTTATATGACACTAAATCAGTCTCACATCCAGCCGACTCCCCAGCTTCCTGTCCGTCATCAGCACACACACACACACAAGCGGTTAATGCTGTGTGCGTCTGCATGTGTAGAAGAGGAGAAAGAGCAGTGCCTTTACTAAATGAGAGGCTGGGGAGTTTTCTACTTTAAGTGTGTGTGTGTGTGTGTGTGTGTGTGTGTGGGGGGGGGGGGTAGTTGATTACCAGATGTAACACCTCCTGAACAGAGAAGATGAGGGAAACCTCTCACCAGATTAATGTCTGCAGCTGTGCGTACCACACAAGTACACACTCTTAACTCCAACATGGAAGAATTCTGTAAAAGAAAGAGAATCAATTCTTTCTCCGGTTTCCTGGGAGCAACTATTCTTTCATATCTGATATTTTAGACTTAAACTACCTTTGAATAATCTCATATACTGTGGGTGAGCTGGGCTTCATGAAACATTTACCTCATAAATTAAAGCTAGTGTTTCAGTTTCAAGATTCAGTTTAGTTGCAGGTGTCCCTAGCATTATTTTTTATGGTATTTCTCCATATGCTGTAATCAAGTGTGCTGTTTAAAATGCTGCATTCAGTCGAGTTTAGCTGAGATTTATCCATGGTGTTGATTATGTTGGTTTAAAAAAACGTGTACCAAAGAACCAATTTAGCATTAAATTAGGATACGCAGTAGTTACCTACAATTCTTAAATAGACTGTACCAATTGCTCAATCTGCTTCAATTGCCTTGTTTGTTTTTATATGTACCTGGGACTCCCTGGAAAGCAATGCTGACCCTAAACTAATTATCCTGGTGAAATTAAGAAAACTGAATAGAACTGAAATGGTACGGGTGACTTCACTGAAGAGAAGCATCCGTGTTTGCTTTTCAGACATTTCCTGTTATTTAGCACAAAGTCGCATTGGAGCTTTCAGAAAAATATGAGAATCCCAGCTGTAATTACCACAAGGATGTTGATTTAAAAAGTATTTACTAATAAAATAATGCAACTTTAAATGTGAGGTGAGCATGGCATTAATATGTTCTTCCAAAGCAAGCAGGTCCTTTTGAAACCGTACAACTTTATTGACGACATCCTGCAACAGATCAGCCAAACAGTAAAATTTCAAAGTTTTCGTCAACAAACAAACTTAGAAAAGGTTAAAAAAGAGAAAAACAGGAGAACACAGTCAAAGACCATTTGATCTCTCCATCTTGACGTAGTGTCCTCCTTGCTGTCCAAGCTTCCTGGTCATCTGTTTCCTCTCCCTTCTCTTTCTATCACATTATCTTCCTTTCTGTCTCTGTTTTTCCTCAATGATGGCCAGAGGGGGACAATCAGCTGTTTCGTCACCAACTCCAGCATCCACAATTTACTTCCTTCTGTGATTGGCTCTGGGTTACCATGGCGGTGACATTGGCTGTGGGTTCTGGAGGTAGGACATCACGACTGCTGAGATGGACAGCCTGCAAACAGCACAGAGAACGGGAGTAAACATCATGTAGTGTGGGAATTGTGAACATCTTGCTACCACTATTCAATGAATTTCCTGTTCAGACCTATATTGGGGTGGGCCGTAACACATAAGCATAATCCATAAATGGGACACAAAGTGCATCGTTTACAATGTTGCTTTTTGAAGTTAAAATACTTTTCAAAAGAAATGTATTCAGAGACAAAATTCAAAGGCTGTCTGAGTCTGGAGAACAAAAAAAAACAAACAATCATAACTCTGACACCTATGCATTGTGGCAAATTTGAAGCCTTAATCAAGGTGTAAAAAAACATTTTTTTGCTACCTTGGAGTCTTTCCTGTTTGCATTTTTTGCGGTCATTGAGCACCTTTGTGCGACTTTTTTAAATGACTTCTTACTTACTGCCTATTACGCAAAAATACACTCCGGCTGTCTTTTAATTATTCAACGAGATATTTTGCTGACAAGTTGGCACATTATGAAACAATGCAGTGGAGCACGGGTCTCATTAGTAATGATGCAGACATGAAGAATTTATCCCCGAGCCGCGAGAAGTGGAGTTAATTAACCCAAACAGGTATGAAGGCACGTTCACCTGATAATGCCGATGACATAACTGCCCTCCACAGCTCTTTCAGCCTGTATCGGCACTCACCTTTGTTTAATAACACAGGGGTACTTACATCATATCTTGGCTATTGACAAATGTCCTAAAACTGGCCTTGAACCAGCTTCTATGCACACGAGTCTGGTGCATTAAGTTCATCGTCTGACATTATTTGCTGAGCCAAACATTTTGCGTTACTAAACTATGAGTGCATCAAGCTCGTCTTTAATACAACCTCATCTAGACGATGGACCAGAAGGTTTTTCCTCATTAAATGTCTGTCTGCGAGGCCTGGACAGGTGCCCTACTGTAGTACTCTTTTATAAGCAAATGGAAATGTACCACCCCTGGAGGTCAGACAGTTAAAAGCTTTTGGACATTAGAGTTGGCTCATCTTACGTCCCGGTAGAAGGCAGGAGGGAGTCTAACCTACAGTTTTAAAGCTACATAATTCAAGGCCTTAATGTAAACACAAAGTAGCTTTATTCTCCCTTTTCATAATGTGTCGCAACAGAAAGGAGGGCCACATGCCTAATAACTGAGACAGTAAAGATTATCTCTGTTTGTCCAAATTAAAGTTTTTGAGTGAGCACACTTGGTGCCTTGCGGTGGACAAAATGGTGAAAGAACACATGGTGCTGTGTACTCACATGAAACTGCTCATCATCTGTTTGGTGTCCTCTGAGCTTCTGGAGTTTGCAAAGCTGATGAAAGAGCAGTAGACTGCGATCCAGGCACACCACTTCAGCTGAAACACAAGCAACGTGCAGGTTACAAAAGGTTAACAGTACAAGCTTGTGGAAGATAAGAAAGACCAAAACGTATATATTAGCGGACCCATGTACGTATATCATGGGACATCAGATGTTCTGCTACTTAACAGACATTTGTTTGGCGACAGACAGACTATATTAGCAAAGATAAACAAGGTTCAGATGTTGAATTTACTATGGAGATAGATGAAAACTCAAGAGATAGCTGGACAACAGCATAACTGATATACGGCACTGAATCAATGAGTACATAATGGCCTACAATTTAAAGTGAAGTCATTTGGAAACTGCCTGTATACCAAGACATATATGTCTATACGTGTATGTATGTATTGAATGATTTTTTTGTATGTTGAGTGTTTCCTGTGCTGACAGAAAACCCAGTCACTGCCAGTCTTTGTCTAATAAATTCTGAGATATTCTCAGGAAATAATTGATGTAATTTGTTTTGGAAAAAAACTCAAAACTTTTTACACCAATATGTAAAAATAGTTCTTATTGATGGAAATTAATCAATTAAATAGATGATCTACTATATGACTAGGAGGCTACATGAGCCTGCTGCTGTCCGCTCTATGTTTTGTTTATTGTGTCCTTAGTGCTGAAAGTCAAAAGCTGCCCTTCATCCTTTCATCTAAAAAGGTGAGTTTACCTTTAATCTTCTAAATGGAACGATTGAGCTGGACCAAGGTCTACCATTCAGGGGCAACACCCCTTTAGTAGGGACAAACAACACACACACACACACACACACACACACACACACTTAAACATACACAGAGGCCGAGGATAAGTGAGAGATGTGTGTGTAGGTCACCTTGAGCATCAGTCCACACATGCTGAAGATCATGCCGAGCAGGTTCATGTAGTCAGGCGTGGGGTCCTCCAGTGTGGGATTAGTCTCTGTGCTGGGCGGCTTGTACCTGCAACATCACAAATATATATATCAAGCCAAAAAAATATATATATATAACACGCATTTAATGTTTTATGCGAGATCCACTGTTACACCAATAGTCCTGTCTTACTTTTACCAGGTCACATTACACCCACATGTGATTCTTGAACAACATCTCATTCCAAAACCATGGGCATTACTCTCCTGCTGTAACAGCCTCATTTTTTCTTGAAAGGGCCCCAGATTTCGGAGCCTGGCTGCAGGGATTTGCTTCCATTCAGCCAGAGGAGCATCAGTGAGGTCCAACACAGATGTTGGGCGATAAGCCCTGGCTCACAGTCTGCGCACCAGTTTATCCCGGCCAGTCAAGTTCCTCCACTAACTGGGAAGACTTATCATGACGGACCTGGCTTTGAGCACCGGCGTAGAGTGACATTCAAACAGGAAAGGTCCTTCATCAGACTGTTGTCCCAATGTTGATAGGACACTACTGTTTAAGATTTCCCTTCACTTAAACTAAGGAGACAAGTCCAAACTATGAGCCCCAGACCAAAGTTACACCAGAGTCTGTGGACGGGGGTGTCCACACGTACTGCTAAAAGATCTGTGGTCTCACACCAGGACTGAAGAAATCAGTGGCAACTAACTGTGAATAAGTTTACTTACTAACTGACCATCATGAATGACACAAGGGCAAACAGCAGTGAAACACAGATGGAAAAACGACCCACTTACTCAAATATGAAGTATTTAGTGACCGATTGTTAAACCACTGACAGCCAACAGCCTATTAATCAATTATCAATGATTATTGCCTCTTCAGTGGTGTGTAAATCCTTCATCTAAATCTACTAAAACTAATCCTTTAAAGCGACGCTCATGACTTGTGTTACACGGTGAGCTAGTTAGCTGTTAGCTCCCGTTAACCACGCAGACTCTTTCTCAAACAAAACCGCCGCGTTCTCCTGTGAAATGCTCACCGTAAAATCTTGTTTTGTCTCCTCGGGTCTGACATATTGTTGGTCGACATGGTGTGCTCCTGGTGTGACTTATTTTTTAAGAGAAATTTAAACTCCGGTGACCGAAACACAGCTGATCGGCCTCGTCACGTACGGAGCAGAGGGGAAAGCTACATCCGGCGAATTTCAAAATAAAAGCGTAGAGTAACCCGCAGCACAGGGTGAGACCCGGATGAGGGTTCTTGAGCTTTTATTTTGACGGGAGTATCTGATCCCAGGGTGCATTGCGCGCACTAGCAAACATGATGGGTGAAATGAATGGAGGAAGCTGTTGATGGTTACAAACTGGGCATAAACTTATTATTATTTTAATTAATGTACTACGAGGATCAATATGGAACTCCCCTGTAATTAAACTCTGGTAAAACAGTTCAAGTAAGTTAATTAAGTAAGTAGCACGGGGCGGGAAACTGGTGTGAGCAGGAAATGCTTAACGTTAGCTGTACGTTAACTAAGGTGAAATAAAGCTGCAGTTCTGTAAAACATGCTGGTTGTGTTTAAATAACCCCACAGCTTGTCAGTAGACCAAAATGTATTCCATAAAGGCTCTAGCTGATAAAGTGCATTCACTTTCATGTGGCAAGAAATTATACCAGCATACCTTATAGTTTGTGTAGCAGTATCGACTATAAAAGTACACCACACTGTATGTTAGTGGAGGGGAAGTTGTTCGTGTGGTTCACGTGTTTGTGTTTTTCCACACAGGTCAGAGGGTCATGGCGTTCCCTCAGCCCAGACCTCAGCTTCCTCAGCTTCCTCAACATCTGCTCAGGACCATAGACTGTCAGCAAGGAGCTGTGAGGGCTGTCCGCTTCAACGGTAAGGAACAGGAAGGTTTCCCTCTGTGTGCAGCACACAGAGTGGGTGAGCCATCCATGAAATGTCCTTATTGACTTCTGCCCGTCTCCTGTCTCCCTGCTTGGTCAGCTGATGGCAACTACCTGCTGTCCTGTGGCAGTGACAAATCGCTGAAGCTGTGGAGTGTGAGCCGAGGGACGCACCTGAAGACGTACAGCGGCCATGGATACGAGGTCCTGGATGCTGACGGGTGAGAGAATTGCCGCAGCTATTTTATTAAAATGCGTGATAAATGAGTGAACACAAAAAGAAAGAAAAAAAAAAAAAGCTCAAAAGGTGTGCTGTAGAGATCTCGGCACGCTGCAAGAAGTAACCGTGTTTGTTTCTCATTGGCTGTTTCCACAGTTCCTATGACAACAGCCTGATTTGCTCCTGCAGCTCTGATAAGACAGTGATCCTGTGGGACGTCGCCACAGGCCAGATCACACGCAAACTCAGAGGTCACGCCGGGGTCAGTTCTGCTTTTCTTGTTATTCTGTGGCCCCGTACTTGTGTTTTATTTGTTATGTCTTTTCTTTTTTCTAATTCTCACTCAAATATTCTGCTCGCAGAAAGTCAACTGTGTCCAGTTCAACGAGGAGGCAACTGTCATCTTGTCTGGTGAGTCTCTGCCCAATCTAAAATGCCTACAATGGACAATCCATTGTCCAGTATACATTGTGTATTTTCTTGGATAGTGTGATGTGTATTATATGAAATATCTTGAACTTTGAGTTGTCTTTTTAAGTTTCTTGGTCTGTGTTTATGTTAAATCATAACCAACTTGTCAACACTGATACTGATCATTAACTGATTTTAATTGTGTTTTAGTGTTAACTAAGTAAATGTGTACAGTCATTTATTTCTTTTCTGTGTGTGTGTGTGTGTGTTCTGTGTACTGTATGTTGTCTCCTCTTCCAGGGTCCATAGATGGGACAGTTCGGTGCTGGGACACCAGGTCCAGAAGATTTGAGCCCATTCAGGTTATAGACGACGCTCGGGACGGCGTCAGCAGCCTCAAGGTGGCACAACACGAGCTGCTTACCGGGTCAGCACAGTAGACATGACATTTTTGCCATGAAAACCAGTATAATTAATCTGCATGCTGGAGATTGTATTGATCACAAATGTATAGATCACGTATATCTCTTGCTCATTCACTGCAGCACTATTTGAAAACAATTATCTTGTGTTTAGGTCGGTGGATGGGAGAGTGAGGCGCTACGACCTGAGAATGGGACAGCTGCATGTTGACTTCATAAGCAGTTAGTAATCTTTTTCATCATATCTTTTTAACATTCATTAAGAGTAATGACAATACCTACTACTGTTATTATTAGTAGTAGTTGCACCAATTGTTGTAGTAAATAAACCTTTATTTGTGTGTTCCAGGTCCCATCACATGTGTGTGTTTCAGTCAGGACGGTCAGTGCACTCTGAGCTCCAGTCTGGATTCAACTGTCAGACTACTGGACAAGAGCACTGGGGAAATGCTGGGAGAGTGAGTACTGTTCAGTCTCATTTACAGTGTGTGCTGCTCCCATCATAGCTTCACTGATCCAAAAAGCAGTTTTTTGTTATTTCATTTTACTTTAAATCACAGCAGGTCCAGCTGGAAACCCTTTTGGATGTGTGTGTAAATTTGTTTAAACCAATCTACTCCTTCTAAAGAAATCTCAGTATTTTGGGGTAAAAATCTGCAGAAAACAAAAGCAGTGAGTCCTAGTCATCTTAAAGAGTGACATCACACTGAATAAGTATTAAAGCTGTCATAATCAATGTTCAATGGCACATTGGTGTTCAAATGCCACTAAGCTCAGCTCTTGTTTGTTTGTTTGTTTCACTTAGATATACGGGACACAAGATGAAGGGCTATAAGCTGGACTGCTGCCTGTCCAGTAAAGATACCCACGTCCTGAGCTGCTCAGAGGACGGACATGTCTACTGCTGGGACCTGGTGGAAGTAAGTGTCTGGTTTTATTGGATGGGCTCACAGTAAGCATTTTACAAAACTTAAGTGGACAGAAACACAGACAAAAGAGGGAGCTAGTTGGCACTCCAGTAGCTCTCTATCATGCAGTCTGTAACCTCTGGGATTCATCCCACCAGCACATGAACGCAGGATAATGTCCTAAAATCAATGAATCCTCCAAAATTGGGAATTTTCCATTAAATTTTAGACAAATATGGTCTAACCTTGTGTTGGAAACATATATAGAAAGTGTACTGAAAGCATACATATACTGTATGAAAGTGTAGCTTTTCATTTGTTGTTTTTCTGACCTCCAGGGATCTTTGTCCTTGAAACTGCCCGTGGGGAAGGCTGTCGTCCAGTCGTTGTCCTTCCACCCCACAGAGACCTGCCTCCTCACAGCCATGGAGGGGCGTGTCCAGGTGTGGGGGGCAGAGCCAGAGGAGACAGAGGAGGATGCGATGGCCACGTAGAGACGGTGAAAGTAGCCAAAAGCGACATTTGCATGCTGAGAGGATTTTTTTTTCTGTTATTCCAGTAACATACAGCTTGTAAAAATCAATCCACAAACAAACAATAACTTAAAAACCCGATAAAGCTTATGGTGGTGTGAAAAACAGTGTACTGAATCACAAAGTAGCAAAGGCTCATGTGCTTAACTTGAATAAGACTCTAACTGGACTCTGTATAAACTTGTTAATGACCATGGGGGAAAAGTTTTACTTTGTCAGATTTGAGCTACTTAGATACACATTGGCGATTCAGGTACAACTAACTTCTTAGCCAGATCATCACTCTTTATCTCAGTCTCAGTCTTTATGGCTGTTATCTAGTTCTTAGATGATGTTGAATTTTGGTTCAAAGTACATGATCTGAATGTGAATCTAATTTTAGTTCATGGGTGAATCATTACAGTTAACTAAATGATCTAGGACTTTTTTTTGTATGTGTGCAAAACATATATTTTTGTACAAAACCTTGAATAAAATTTTCTTGTATAAATGACACCACACGTAATATCTCTCTTTATGCTTATGATACTCCCACCAACACTTTAGTTCTGTACAAGTTTATATCTTTATTAGGAACTGGACACACAATGAACACAGAGATGGGCACATTACAAAATAAGTTAGTCAGCATGACAAAAGAATGGCAACAAATAAATAAATAACTTATCTTACATAAATACATTTTTTTTAAACTGTCTCTGGACTGTTGACGAATAAGTCTGAACTGTAAAGAACTTCACTCAGCTGCTTTTGTCAGACCACAAGGTGTATCCGCGCAGCTTCGTACACATGATCCGTTCTATTATTAACCCCAAAATTGCATTGAAGATTTTAAATAAATACATGTCAGCTTATTTGCAAAAATAGTCAAGTAGTTTGTAGTAGAATCATGTCTCTGTTCAGTTTTACCCTTTTAGACCGCTTTAAGGAAAGATTTAGAAATGGGCAGAATCAGTCGATATAAGCAATGCTTTCATCGTTTAAAAAATCCTTACATTTGAAGAGCTCATTTCTAATTCCCTATATGTATTTATTGCCATTGTCAAATAAAAAAAAACTCCCTTTTCCAGAATGCAAAATGTTCATGGACTAAGCAGCGTGATTTTTAGCTTGACTGCTTTCGGAGTAGATTTTTAAAGCTTGCAAATGCCAAAAGTAATACAATTCTAATCCCACTGAGGCCCACGAGATCACCAGTTGAAGTCAAAACATTTAAATCAAGAAAAATTGATTCATGAGGTTTTCACCCAAAAGTGATAGGGAAAATAGCTTAACGTCATTTTGGAGTGAAACTCTTCATCTATAGACATTACAAGAGATCCAGCCAATGACCGTGTCCTCTCAGAATCACCCTGTCCTCACAAGCCATCGTAAACCCCTACCCTCTCGCTTCCCCCCTTCAACCATCTACGCTCGTCTCTCTAGCCCACACAGCTACAGCCGGCGGCCGACAGCTTCTCCACCTTGTGCCAGCGGTGCGAGTTATCGAGGAAGGCCATGTCCTCGTGGTGGGTGGGCCTGCAGCAGGGCGCGTTGTGCCACAGCTCCCCGGGCGCTGGTTGCGGGAGCACCCCGCTTAGCAGCAGGTTGGTAAGGGTGAGGTCGTGGTTGGAGCGAACGCGGGGACACGTCCCGATGCAGTACTTGAAGAGGACGGTCTCGTCCGAGTCGTAGCCCAGCCCGAGGTCTCGAACCTGCAGCAGGATGGAGCGTAAGCCACACTGGGAGTCTAGGGTAGAGCGACGTGACCGAATCAGGATCGGGATGATGGGATCGGGTGATGGCCCGACTCCAGAAGCTCCTGTTTGGCCGTCTTCAGCAGCTGGATCTCCGTTGCTCTTGTTCTCATCTGGTGATGTGTGTGGAGATGCTGTTTCTTGTTTTTGATCTGAAAAAAGGCAGAAAGAGTTAACTATACATCTGACATACAAAATTACAGGTAGAAAATTGATAAAATACTCTTATTTAACAGCAAAGATGAACTAATTTCAAGCTTTACCCCAGACCACATTTAGATTATTTATACTTAACTAAAACAACCATAACTTCTACAAGGCAGAAAATTAAAGTTTAAAGTGTTACATATCCAAGTCTACACACAATATCTAACAAACTGCTATCAAAGCAAGCAAAAGTTAGATTTTGGCCAAAAGGTCATAGGTCACAAACTTCCCTTCAGTCAGTACTTACCAATCAGTGATCTCAGCCAGTGGCTCTCTCCCCTCTGGACGCAAAACAGAATCACAACCAGCTTCAACAGGGACCTCATCGCTAGAGTCTGCTCTTCGTCTGAGCCGTCGTTCAAAATGAACCAGACACGTGTGTGTTTGTATGTCTGCGAGTGTCTGCGGGTGCGAGTGATGCTTAAGATGCAGACGAGTCACAACCTCCAATATATAGCCCTCGGAGATGAAGGGGGGTTGAAGGGATGAGGTGAGGAGGTGTAGGGGGGAGACAGACACTAACCCGTTACTTGCCAGCAGACTATCCCACTCACCTGGGCCTGACAGGGAGCGTAGGAGGGCAGGCGGGCGCTTGACCCAGAATTTGTCCTGTTGGGATTATCTAATTGATGTAAATCACGGGTTTATTGTTGAGTTTCCCGCAGATGTTTTTCCAGAGGATGTTGGCCCCTGGCAATATGGATTCTCAGAGGTTTGGGGTTTCTTAAAAAGCTGCTAAGGAGTGGACAATGATGTCACTTTGATGATGCTGAGAAGTATGTGTGATAAATGAATCAGGAGATAGATAGCTAGACAGACACGGAAGAGGAAAGGCAGGCAAGCAGACAGCCAAGAGATACATTCATAGACAGAATCTTATCAATACTTAAATGATCCGTGTAGGAAATGTACAGGAAGGAGTGGAGTGAAGTTCTTAAAAGGCAGGATGAGTCATTGTGGAATGTCTTAAAATAGGCCTCTGTTGCGTTCGACTTTTGTCACTTTTATTATCGTAAACGTTACGTCTGAGGATCGATACAGGAAAGCAACAACAATTTTTTTAAATGTTTGAAAAGGTTAAACACCAAAGAAGTCAGGTTATAATAAGAACACAACACAGGCCGTTTCAGCAGACATTCCACAATGGGTGACTCGTCTTGAGCTGGTCCATAAATTGAGGGATTTCATAAGCAATGTGCGGCTGACATGTAGAATATGTAGAATATGCATTATGTAACGGTTATAGGGCCCAAACACGCAGCGAATGGAATTTGGAGTTTTCAAGAAAGTGCATATTTGGACCCTGTTTTCTGCCATCCAGGTGCAGGTCAAACACCTCAGTGCACCTTATTTAGTAACTGATGCAACTGAAAATGTGAACGAACTCAAATTCATGTATGAGTTGCTAAACATTTAATTTCTTTTGGCTGTCCCATGAATAAAGAAACTTTTATTTTTCAGGAAATTAGATGAACAGTTCATTTAAATTGTGTTACTGCAAGAAGGGCAGATGTTTCTCTGCATTCTCAACCCATTTTCCAAGTAAATATTTCTCTTATATACATTTTGCCAGCAGGTAAAGGCCATTAAAAGAGCATGAGTGTGCCAAATGGAAATTATTATAATTATAAAATTATGAATGATTTTACCTGCTTGGATGTTGGGAAAGAGATTTATTCAATCAAGGCAAAATAAGTTGTCAGTGGTCTATCACTTGTGTCTGGTGCATATTGTCCATTGCGAGACAGTTTTCTCTGATTGTTACATGCTGTTCATTTACAAGCTGTATTTAAGTCTGATTGCCCATTAAATGTAAACTGAGGTATTTTCTCCAAACACTGTTATGTGGCCCAGACAGAAAAAAGATACATTAACAGTTACTTAGACTCTAACTACTCTTGATACGTTGATGATATTTAAATATATATAATATATATATAGTTACCTCGTACAGGGACAATACAGTATTTAATTTTCAGATGTTGGATAAGTCATTGAAATATACAAGAGACTACATAAAAAAATAAAAGCTACATAATTTTTTAAAAAGCAGAATAAGAAAGAGTAAGCCATATGTATATTATGAAATATACACTACAATGCAGGTAATTAATACTGTAATCAAAGCAAAGAACATTACCTCTACTGCATTTTTAATGCCTGACTCCTGGCTTCACTCAGTTATATTTAGACATGATGAGCGTGTCCAATGAGATTTTAAGTTTATTTATTATATTTAAACAGCCCCATTGCTCATGTATTATAGCTCTGTTGATATGAATTACAAAGGACTAAATCTTGAACCAATAATGGTACGTAAAATTTACTGCCAGGAATTTCAATAATTCTTTCAAGGTTAAGGTTTTTGAGGCTGCACTAAATTAGACATTAAAAATGAAAAACGACAATGTATTTTAAAGTGAGCTCCAGTATGTCTGCCTATAACTCGGGCTAATTTCACCCAAAATACTTACGTTTCTTCATGCTTTAGTTCAGGATCCTGCTTATTTTAACCCTTTGAAACACAGAATGTATGTTCTGTCTTTTGGACTGTAACAACACAGTTTTGATCACAACCACAATGGAGATGGTTTCCTTTTACACTTTTAAACCTGATGTTGACACATACTGCAAAACACATTCACACATGTGGCAGTTAAGACAATCCAATCCTCTTTAGTCCTTCATTTCTTTGGACGGTGAAAGGAAACCCATGCAAACACATGGAGGAAAATAATAAAACATCTGCGTCTTCACCATCACGCAATCACTACACTAGCTAGTGAACTACAACTGGAAAAACTACATTTTAAGGACTGTTAACAGATTTATTTGATCTCAGAGTAAATAAAAAAGACTTAGTGGCTTTAACAGGCTAATGAATGTGTGTTTTAAACTGGATCACTGGACCTCTGCTTTATATTCTGGGTCTACAATAAATATAGTAAAGGTGAAGCACCATTTAGCAAGACACAGCACTGCATCCAGATGCCATAGTGAACCTTCTCAGTGGTCTTGTCTGGACTGTCATTATACTGGGTATGTAACCCTCCTCGTTTCTGAAGATACAGTAGAAGTAATGAAGACATTTGTCAACCTGCACAAGTTGAAAACAATAAGAGCCCTGCTTAACTCAGCGGTCCTCAAGCAAGCAAAATCCATCTCACGGACAGCACCCATTTCCCGGTGATTTGCGCGGAAAACGAGAGCACGAAAGGGCAAAGGGCCTGACACATTCCTTCCACCTCTCAGAGAGACAGGAGGACGAAGGCCAAGCGAGAGATGAAAAGACGGAGGGGAAAGCAAAGGAGGTGGTGGGAGAAATACAGTGGAGATAGAGCAAACCCTTTGGATTACGGCCTAAATAACCAGTCTGGAATTCAGGGCTGTCAGATGACAGGAATGGAAAGAACGTGGCATCAATTTCTGTAGAAAAAGGGGGAGAAAAAAAAAAGACGCAACATTTTTATACAGTGGTAAACCTGGCCAGATCTAAAAGCTGCTGTTCCAAAACTAGATACCCTTCATTTGTGTTGCCTATTCTTTATGCCAGAATAGATATCGCACATTTAAAACAAATTAGGGGCACCTGTGGATGGATATTAGGCAATCTAAGCTCTCGGATAACAACGTAAAACATGTTTACGTGTGGGATCCACTGTATGTGAGGGTCCTTAGCCACAGAATAATATCATTTTAATAGAACTCATTATATGCAACACAAACATTCACATCGATGAGCATCATCTGCTGGTGGCTACTGCAACTCTGCAGGAGCAGCTATGGGTTTTCGTGTCACAGCTGTTTTTTTCTTCCCAATAGCGCAGCAGTGACCTTGTAGCTTTTCTAACCTCTGGGCTGCTTTCGGTTCCCTATATAAATGTCAGTCGTCTGGTTTCCAGTCTACTTTTAAATCTTTTTCAGGGCAACATAGATCTTTAAGATGAGAATCACTCCTCCCAGCGCTCTGTCTCCTCTGGCACATTCCTGCACGTTCAGCACATTTATTTTGTTGTCTCATGAAGCAGACATACAGTACATCAAAAATATATTATATTTTATCATTTTATTATAGTGTACTGCTTCCTGTATGTCTACACGAAAATAAAATCAGAATATCAGAAAAATGAATCCTCTATTTTGGAGGATTTATAAAACATAATAACCTGATCCTGACAATTAAAATAAAAACAAATGATGGTTGTTCAATGCTCCCTCAGAGGTTTTAGCTTAAACAAAGACTACTTTTCTTAATTCTGAGGGAATGTTACCCGCCAGAACGAACTGGTTTAGTTTTTAATCCAGACTAACAACCCTTAACTTCACCACAAAATATATCTAGCACTTTACTTTCACAGGCAGCCAGACTGCTGAGGCCCAGGCATGACTCCAGCCCGGGCCAAATGTAGCCTGAGTTAATGCCAAGTGATACGGAGAGGTAAAAATAGAACAGGAAAATATATATATAGTGGTTAAAGTGTGGAAAACTGAGATTTAAAGGTTAAAAATAAGGTGGCACTGTATGTAAATAACAGTGAAAGACATGTTTTATTCTAAGTAATAAAACTAACTAACTAACCAAACTTAATGAAAGAAAAATATGTGTGTGTCTGGCTTGTAGCAAAATCTCAATCCAAACTGATGACTTTTAACTGAAATGTTGGCTGATGTGACAGAAAAAACAGTGATTATATTGTATTTGTGATTGCAGTGTTCCTGTAAGCTGACAGTAGTCTAATCAAGACAAATCAGAGCATTGGTTCTCCATGATGAACACAGGTTTTATCACTCCAACAGCCATGTAGGAAGGTTTTAAAAGAGGAAATGATTACATGTTACAATCAAACTGTATGACTATGTCCTGGGTGAGCTGGTCAGACAGTCAGTCCATATAGGGCTCGTCTGAGCTGAGCGGGGCAGGAATGTAGGGAGCAGCCTTCCTGTAACGGGAAATATTCGCAGAGGATTTAGCCTCGGCATCTCAAACTCGCACGGAGCCGCTCATGTTTACGCCGTAAATCAGTTGGTCGGAGCTGAGATACTCCACCGTGTGTCATCATGGCACAAGAATCTGCAGGTTTTCATCCCAGCCGATCTGTGCAGCAGGTGATTTCACAACACCCACCCCCTCCTTCGCTTGAAGATGTGCAAGTCAGTGACACCTGCTGCAGTCTCGTGGACAACAATGACATAAAGTTGGGAGACATACGCTACATGACCAAAAGTATGTGGACACCCAAACAAAATCATAGACATTTCACCTGTGATTATTGAACATGAAATTGCAAAGCCATGGGAATTAATCTGCTGCTGCCACAGCCTCCACTCCTCTGGGAAGCATTTTCAAGTTCATCCCAAAGGTGTCAGATGGGGTTGAGGTCAAGTTCTTCCACACCAAACTTGGACCTCTGTGCACGGGGGCATTGACATGCTGAAACAAGAGGGACCGTTGCCACAAAGCTCGAAACACACTGTTGTCTGAAATATCATTGTGTGCTGTAACATAAATTATTTCTCTTAAATGGGAACAAACTATGAAAAGCAGCCCCAGACCAAAAGTACACAAATGTAAATGGATAGGGGTGTCCACATACTTTTGACCACATGGTGGAACAGCGCTGCATGTGCTGTCACAGCGAAATGCAATAGGTTCAGTGAAAGCATGTTGATAACACACACTTGGTCAGTTATAGCTGCCATTTTAAAGACTTAACTGATACAAACAGAATAAAGTGCACAGTTTAGAAAGTGTTAAACAGTAAGACATGACAAACTACCGCAGCAGAAAAACTGAGGAAACCAAGCACAGATCAGTAGAGCAATGCCAAAATGGCTACAAACAGATCTCTCATCATTACTGTAGTGCAGCTTATATAAGATCATTTTCCACTACAGCGCCAAGATGTTTTACAGACATGGATTTTTACATCAATATTGACCAGTTTTTCTTGAGTTTCAAAATGTATTTGGAATATAATCTCATTTAAAGTGAAGTATACTGCTCAACATTTACTGTTATCGGTTATTATCCTCATCTGTGATAATAACGATTGTTCATTTGTGAAAGATTCTTTCACAGATATTTCATCATCACAACTTTTAAATTGCCACATTTTTGGGGGTTTTAACCCCAAAAGAGCTAAAGTGCATCATATTAAAGCATCTTTTTTTCCATAACTCTTTTAAAGTGATTAGACCAAAACCTTTACATTAGACTCCCAGACAGGTTTTATTTAAAGAAACACCATCATTCTGCAAAGTTATATTTTTTGACATTTTATAACAAACATTTCTTATTAACTTTACAATGTGGACAAAATATATATATTTTACAAATATAATACAAACAGCGCAAATAGAGTGGATTTAATGGCTCAGGACAATCAAGAAAAATCCCCAAAACGTATTCAAATACAGAGAAAAACTTAAGTTGACGACACTGAGGAGGACGGATCACCACGATTATGTTCCAAACCAAAATCTTTCCTTTTCGCCGTGCCGACTTCTTCATTCAGGATTAATTTTCAAAAAGGCAGCAAATCAAAATCAAATCGACTCAGCTGACAGTTTAGTGTTTTAAGTTCCAGCCTAAAACAACCAAACAGCCCCCGTGTCCAACATAAGGAGCCTCTCAGGCTTTTAGATGGTGGAATTTATGCAACACCAAGACCTCCAACAACCAAGTGATAATACATCATGAAAGCTCTTATCAATGCTGGTGTGAATTCCTTCATTCGACCCTACACTGTCAGAGGAGTAGTCAGGGCATTGGTAAGTCCGTGTGTGTCCACAGCAGGACTGCATAGCAAGGACGTGTCCTGCAGGAGGGACACCAACTCAACAGGACCAGGTGGGTCGCTCTTCTTTTGTGCAGACTTTCCATGGGATTCAGGCGCCCGGCGCTCTTTGCAGACCACTTTCTTTGTTGCGTTGTAACCGCTTAACCTGGACGGAAGAGACCTTTTGGGTTTCGGCTTCTTCAGCTTCTTCCTCTCGGGGTCGTGGACGATGCTGTGGCGCTGGAGGCTCTGCCTCATGGCGAAGGACTTCCCGCAGCCCGCGTGGGTGCAGGCGAAGGGGCGCAGGTCCTCGTGGAAGGATTTGATGTGGTTCTCCAGGTTGAACATCGTGGTGAACGACCTGTCGCAGCCGTCCCTGGGGCACCTGAGGACCACGCGCATGTCGGAGTGGACGCGCTGATGCTGCTGCAGGAACCAGGAGTCCCTGAACACCTTGCTGCACTGGTCGCACCTCAGGGCGAGCCTGTGCTGCTCCTTCCTGTGCTTCAGGTACTCCGTCCAGGTCTTTCCCGTGAAGCCGCAGCCCTCCTCCTTGCAGGGGTACCCCCGGTGCACCTTCTCGTGCCGCTTCAGCTTGCTGGGGAAGGTGAACCGCATCTGGCATCCCTCGTAGGTGCACTGGTAAGGCGGCAGCTGGGTGTGCTGCTCGCACACGTGGGACTTGAGCTGCTTGTTCTTCCTGAACTCCAGCCCGCAGCCCTCGAACTTGCAAACGTACTTCCTCTGCTCCCGCGCGTGTACGCGGCTCATGTGCCTGGCCCGGTTCGCGTTGGTGGTGAAGGCCTCCCCGCAGCCGTCCGCGGCGCACAGAAACGGCCTGACGCCGCTGTGGCTGAGGTCGTGCCGCGCCAAGTGGTAGGGGCTGCAGAAGGACTTGCCGCAGCCGTCGCGGCCGCACGCGTACGGCTTCACTCCCGTGTGTTTACACAGGTGAGCGTCCAGCTTCCACTGCTTGTTGTAGGCCGCCGGGCAGCCGGCGATCGAGCAGATGAAACGCTTCTGCGGCTCCGCTTTACTCTCCATTTCTGCGGCGTCGAGGGCCGCCGGCCGCCGCGGGGTGAAAACACTCGGTTCCGCGCTGACCACGTGCTCCGCCTTGACAGCGGCGGCGCTTCCCACAATCCCCTGCGGCGTGACGCCACTTCCGCAACCCGGAAGTGACGCGCGCTACCCATCGACCCCTCTGGTGTTTGGTTGATGTTTGTCTGTGCAGCTACGCGAGCTTTTGTAAGTCTTTTTGTACGTTTTTACTCAATTGTGAGCGTGGTATCGGTGCATTTTAAGATAATACCACTCGTGGTTTTGTTTGCCGTCGTCATTTGGCTTCTTGTTGGTCATATTTAAACAAAAAGGACGCTAACGTTAGTCTGCCTGAAACTCTATGCAGAAATCTGCCAGTTTAACGTTTTCCTTCATCTTGTAAAACAATGTTAGTTTAGAGTTTATTGGTGTTTACGGTTGAAACACACCTCTCTTACCTATCAGATATAAAGCGAGAGTTTGTTAACTGTTAAGCCAATAAGGTTGGTGTAGTTAACTAATTGTTTACACTAGTTACACAACTGTTTACACTTGATTATAGTTTAAATGAACCACATCTACACTAGTTAGATGCTTAATGACATGGCCGATTTGTCCAAAAGACCTTTACAACTCATTAAACGTCCCAATAATGTGTCTATATTTCCAAAGACAGACAAATCACTTACTGTCTAAATTAAACTGCGCGTTTTTTCCAATAAACTCTCTCTAGTTTACAAGCAGCTGCTGTTAAATGAACAGTGCTGTAATAAATCCTGTCTGGATGGAAGTTTAATGTTATTGTTAACAGTTCAATAGCACCATAATTAAACCCAATAAACTGGCACCTGAGTGTATATAACTGTTTACATGTAACCTAACTGTGAACGTTACATTATGGTGTCAGTGACATAACTTTTATTTATTTTTTCATCTGGTGAAAAAAGGGTGAATCCATTACTGGTGTGGAGATCCAGTCGTCACTATGGTAAGCCATGATGTGTATAATTCACAAAATACCAAAAATCACAAGGATATATGATTAAATACTCAGGTCTTTGCTAACAAAGGATCCTGTACTGTTTTCTTGACAGGGTGAACGTAAAGGAACAAACAAATACTACCCTCCAGATTTTGATCCTGCCAAGGTGTGTATGATCACACAGACTATAGTGTGTGTCAGTCTTTTTCCAGTTCACCTCTTGTGTATAGATACTGACTGACTTACATTTCCATTCTTTGTCTTCAGCATGGATCCCTCAATGGCTACCATAAAACTCACGCTCTGCGTGAGAGGGCCAGGAAACTGTCCCAGGGCATCCTCATTATCAGGTTAGTACACACATGATCAAATGAAATTATGAACTGATGTTAGGTAATGAAATGTTATCAGGTGTGTTCAGTTTATTTGTTCTTGTAAGTTATCGTCTCCAAAAGACATATTTGTACAAGCAAATGACCGGCACAAATGCTACAGTGCATCTGTAATAAGTATGTGGTTAGAATATGATAAAATAAGCAAATCTAGAAAAGACTGATGAATATGAGTGTGCATGTCTCATATATCTAATAAATATGGAGACATGTAAAATTACAGTAAATTGTCATCATTTTAATTAAGTATTATAAAACATAATGCTAGACCTTAAGAGATAAATACTGTTTTTCTTTCATTGACACCCAACCAAGTGTATGTTTTCATTGACTGTTTTTGATCATTAAGGTTTGAGATGCCCTACAACATCTGGTGTGATGGCTGCAAAAATCACATTGGCATGGGTAAGTTTGAAGAAAACCATGACCCATTTAATCAGGTTCAGTCTCAGTTTCACACATTGTCTTTTCAATTCCATGACACTGATGTTTTGCTTTTGCAGGGGTCCGCTACAATGCTGAGAAGAAGAAAGTGGGGAACTACTACACCACGCCAATCTACAGGTAAACACTGACGGACTGGGTTGACTGCTGACGTGAACTTCATACTCTATTCCACTATTCATACCACTCTCAGAGAAAGTGGCATACAATTTAAGTTAAAAAAAATATATGTAATGCGCATTTCCATCTTTTTTTGTGTCTTTAAACAGGTTTAGGATGAAATGCCATCTGTGCGTCAACTACATCGAGATGCAAACAGATCCGGCGACCTGCGACTATGTAATAGTAACCGGGGCATGCAGGAAGGAGGAACGCTGGGACATGGCTGATAATGAGCAGATCCTCACCACTGGTAAAGGATTCATGTTGGTTATAAATGAAAACATAAATGGTTACTCAGTTCACTGCTGTGTTTCTTGATGGTGTAATTTAGGCTGGAAATCAGCACCATGACAAACGATTTTTCTTTTAGTCATGGAATGCGCAGCCCATCTTAAAAAATTTTATGTTCTCACTGCCTTGAGGCTTTTCTTTAGAGTGTTGATTTGGTTTTTGCCACTTGATTTTTTGTTTTGCATGCTCGTTTTTTTGTTCCTAATCAGCTCTCTCCTCCGTGTCTCTCTGTACAGAGCGAGCAGAGAAGGAGAAACTGGAGACGGATGCCATGTTCAAACTTGACCACGGTGGGAAAGACAAGGAGAAGCTTAAGAAGGCTCTGCCCTCTCTGTCTGAGATCCAAGACCACCAGTCCGGCTGGAAGAACGACTTCCAGCTCAACAGCACCCTCCGCAGGAAGTTCAGGGTAGGACAGTGACCGCTTTTGTTGGTAACAGCTGTATTAATGCTACCTACAATGATGTTCGGCATCAGTTATGGGTACAACAAGTTCTTGTTGAAATTTTCTCTGAAATTCCACTTTTTACTGATAATTTGTGTAAACCTGTGGCACCACTGAATATTTCTAATGCGTATTGTCCTATACAATCCACTGCATATTATTGCATATCTGGCATTCTCACACATCAGCCTGTGTACACTTGGAGTAAGGAGAGGTTAATGCAAAAACAATTTTGTCATTACCTGTTGCTGTCATGTCCGTACAAACACCAGCGGCAGATTTTCTTCTTGACATGTTTTGAGATTGTATTGCATTGTGTCACTGAACTGACGGCTCTGCTTTTAATTGGCGGCGCAGACGGAGAAGAAAGTTCTGGCTGAGCAGGAGGAGAAGGACAACACAGTGAGGATGAGGACCAACCTGTCCATCCCACTGCTGCCAGAGAAGGCGGAGGACAAGAAACTGGCAGCACTGCTCACCTACCAGGCACCTGACTGTAAGTAACAGATACGGGCACTAAACTCACACACACACACACACACACACACACACATACACATACACACACACATACACAGATTAAATACGTTTGTCAAGATATTTGCACCGTCACCCCACTTTAGGGGAAATCTCTAAAAGGTTAACATTTTAGAAAGATGACTGAACACATCTGACCCTGCAGCCTGCCTGGCTGACATCAGCAGCTTTTCAAATTACATTCTTCAAATGGGGCAGACCAGCTTTTTTTTGTGTGTGTCTCAGTTCACATGCTGCAAGTTTTCCTGACTGGAAGGATAAAAAAAAAAAAAAAGCATATTCAGCTAAAAGAAAGTCTAGTTGCAGTATTTTACCTGGACCTGGAAATGATGAATGACATTTGTGAGAAACTTTTACAAACCAGCATCCAGAAAGCACACATATGCACCAAATCTGCACAGTTCATTTACATTTTTTACCCAAAAATGTTCTTGTTTGCAAAGCGAACAATCTCTTAAATGTTAAATATTCTTTAATGTACATGTATGTAAACAGTTTGAATTATAATATTAATACTCCTTTAAAATTGTCCTCCTCATTATTCCCCTCCCCTCCCTAATCAGCGTACGAGGACAAGCAGCACAGCAAGCGGAAAGAGATTTCCTCTCGTTCGTGGTTCAACTCCACCTCACCGGCACCAGGAAGCGCTGCGGGCAGTCTGCTCCATAAGCTCAGCCAGCAGGGGAAAGAAGCAGCGGTGGCCAAAGCCCTGGGCTCCACATACAGCCCCCTGATCCGCAAACGCACAGGAGGACTGGGAATCAAAACCGAGCCCTGCGCCACCATCACTCGCAGAGACTCCCTCCCTGAAGTCAACGGATGTGATGGAGAGATTTCAAAGGTCACTCAGAGAGAGGAAGCCCCAAGTATAGTACCAATGCAAGTGGGACTGGAGGTAACAGAGACAAATGGCAGTGGCGCCAGGGGGACGCATGTCAAAACCACAGAGGAAGCAGATGAAGGACTGACGGAGGAGAAGGAGCAGGGCAGAAGTTCAGGAGCAGTCACATCCCTGGTGGCGGACTACAGCGACTCGGATTCAGACCCTGGACAGTGAGGCTGAATGATGGGACGGTTTCTGTTTACAGAAGGA
This sequence comes from Lateolabrax maculatus, assembly GCA_031216445.1. NCBI lineage: Eukaryota > Metazoa > Chordata > Actinopteri > Acropomatiformes > Lateolabracidae > Lateolabrax > Lateolabrax maculatus. The sequence continues at coordinate 3,938,072 of CM062204.1, read as the reverse complement.
GGTCACAAGCAAAGTCAGCGTGTCGTTTTGGGAGAGTGAAACACAAACTGGAGATGCTTGTCACAGCCGCAGACATGTGCTATAATGAGTGTTGCTCTTCACTTGTTGAAAAAACAGTTCGAACACAAAATGTGTGAAATAGGATTTTGATTTGAAGCTGCAGAATGCATTGTCATTAATGTGTCATATTTTGACCGATTGACTTAGAAAATGTGTTTCAAGATATTTGTAAATAAAGTGTTATATCTGGTTCAGAGACTGCAGACGCAGCTTAAAATGTTTGGGTTTTTGATTTTTAGATTCCCACATATGTGTGAATTGGTGACAAATCTGTCCAGCACCGTGTAAATTAAATGGAAAATACTTTTAAACAGTTGTTTGAGTTGTGTTTGTTACCTGAACATTACAAATTGTTGTAACTGTCTGTATCAGCCGGGGGTGAACATCAGGTTTTTGACTCAATCAAAGAGCAAAAGCTGCCAAAGGACTTTCAATAATCATACACTGAGAAAACCATCACTGAACAGGCGGAGAGACCAGTCTGTCCACTGAAACTGAAATCTCCAGTGTTCTAACTCACAGTGTTAATCCAAATCTGACCTTTTTAAGAAGAGAAGCATCTTTTGTCTTTGACATTGTTTTCTGTTATCATTAGTGTGCCAGCAGTGCAAAGCACAAGGCACCCATTTTACAGCAAGCGTTCAGGTTGCTGGGTGTTTGGACTTAAGGTCTTTGAACAGCAAGCAGGAGTTTAAAAGGTTACTCTCATCTTTAGTTCCCCCTCCCCCAGTGTGTGTGTGTGTGTGTTGGCCAGGTCTTTAACTTTTCATAAAGCAAACAAAGTGTACACCATCACCAAAAGATGAGTGACATCTTTTAACCAACTTCATTCCTGCTCATTATTACAAGTTATACACTTATTTTGGAGTTTAATTAAATACTAAAATAATCTGAAATCTTACCGCTGTCTTTTGAGTAATGTCGTAGTTTAATTATTTAAAAAAGAATATTTGTTTAAATGTGGCACAAAATTTAAATTCTAGTTTTTAGCAGGAACTTTTGTACAGTGTTGAACTGTGTTAAAGGCCCTGCATACCCACACAGGTGTCAACTATGTCTGCTGATTAAACCTCTGTTGGGAAGTGCAATGCTCTAAGCTCATGTCACCAGTCTCTATGCACTAATAATAATAATGAACGGTTAAATTGTCCCACCTGAACAAGTTCAACAAAGCTAACAGGGAAGATATATAAATGTCAATCAAGCAATTTAGTAATTTACTAAAGTAAAATTTAGAGTAATTTAGATACAGTGAGGATGAAAGATGATTTTTTAAAGATAACACGTCTTTTTGTGAAGGTGGGGGAGTGGGAGCCGACGTGAGTTCAAATTAGTTTGATAAAAACAACAGAATCCTCCTGATTTACGTGTATCTGAGTTTTCCACATTTTAATGCTGATCCCATGGGCTCCATGGAGGACCCTTCGTAGTTTGTTTTTGTGTCTGGTCGTTGTTATTGATCAGAAACTGCTGCCCCTCCTCTTCCTGTTGACCTCCATGTACCAGATGAGGGGGGGTCTGCTATAGTAGCTGACTGTGTCTCCCGTGGCCACAGTCCACTGAGGATCCCAGTCAGCCAGCATGGGTCCATGGACGCTACACAACATTTTACTCCTCATGCTTCTCTGCATGTCCAATGGACAGCTTGACGTCTCAACAAGGTACTTTTCAGTTTTCTTGCTGACTGTTCAGACAGTTTACTATCATTAGGCTTTGTTTACTAATGAAGCTGTGTTCTTTACAGACCTCGCTGGCCTCTCAGGTATGTGTGTGTGTGCACCGACATCACATATGCAGTTGCAACATTTAGTTTCTGACCGCTTGAGTTATTATTTTCTGTATCTGCTCCCCAGATTTTCACCAATAGACAAATTCTGGGACCTCCATGAGTAAGTAACCAAAGCTGGACTTAACATGCATACAGTATAAAAATGAAAAGTGGGATTAAATGTGTTTAATTCAACACTGCATCAATGGAAATATTGTTTGCAGATTCTTTTGACTGACAGGATTTTGACATTATTACTGATTCTGAATTTTCTCGACTGAGTTTAGTGGTGGCTGATATGTGCCATCGTCTAACGTCTTTAAAATTCACTTTTTCAAAAGCCGTAGATTTTCATGAGTGTCACTACCTATTTCCTCTTTTTGTTTTCATTTTCATTTGTTACCATACTGAAGCTAAATACGATGTGACTTATAATGCCATGTTATAATACTGCACATTGTTTAGTTTATCTCTGCCTTAGTTTGCAGTGCTTTGTCATGATTGAAACTAATGTTTGTCCTGTTTGTTTGCAGCAAGCCAGACCCAAAGGTCACAATTAGTTCTACACCAAGGTACAGTGGCCTATAGACTTACAACTACTAATACAACAGTCAAACCAAATTGTACTACTAACTGAAGGATGGGTTTAAGTTTTACTCTGTATATTGTCTCACCTCTATTGTAGGATTCTTGTTATTCTCTTCTGCGTCTTATCGCTCGTCAATTCTCTTTCTTTACTCACTTTACACAAGCTTTGCAGTGTTTCTGTTATCTTTCAAAACACAGTTGAACACATTTAAGTACTGTCAGCAGTAGCGACCTAATGTATCAGCAGTATTCAGGGTCAATAATAATAAGTCCCTCCTCTGCCTGAAAAGTTGGACCAGACACCAAAAATAGTGTCATTTTTCAATTTATTCATGTAGTTAACTGTTCAAATACATTTTCTGTGAATTTTCTGTCCTGACTGCTGATTTTTAAAGCCTTCTCCACCCCTCCAGGAATATTATTTAAGTTTTTAAATACATTTTCTTTTTGGTATCTAAAAGTATGAATGTAGCGGTGTGGTAGGGACCACTGTCCAACTCTATTTAAACCAAAGTAAATGTTAATTTATTATTATGAAGTTTATATTCTCCACCTTCACCTTCTGTGCTCCGATTAGATTACTGACTGAATGATGATGAATGAATGACTGATGTCTCCATTCTTATTATAATTGGTGCCAGATTACATGGAACTTTCCTGTAAACTTCAGTAGAAAGTACAGTTACATATTATTAGTCTAGTAAAAGTATCAGTAGTTAATGAAGTGGTACTCATGGGGATAGTGAAAGTAGTGTTCGTAGTCCTACCTACACAGTCATGTCGTGGTGTTTTCCTGCAGGTTCACCCTGCTGGCTCCAGACCTGCTGAGGACAGACAGCCAGGAGAACATCTACCTACAGGCAGACGGTCAGACCACCCCCATCACCGTCTCCATCTCCATCCAGGACTTCAGTAAGACCACCATGCTCCTCCAGGACTCTGTCACGCTCAATCTGGAAAATGGATACCACACTCTCAAGACTATACAGGTGACTCACCAGGGTCAGAACTTAAGGTGCCTAGATATAGAAAAAAGAGACAAAAAAGGTAATTTGTCTGAAGTTACTCATTATAAATATTGACTTAATAGCATAAAAAACACTCAAACATTTATAGAAAGAACATTGTAATATATCATTCAAATTCAAATTTTGAATTTAGCATTCAGATCCAACTGGATCAAACTTGGGATCCAAATTTGTACCACATAGCTACCTGCTCCAGACTAGATCAGAACTGACAAATGCGATTTCATTCAGATTTTTGTTATTCATCCTGATTAGAAAACATCAGCTATTCTTGCATTTACTGTACAGGTCAGTCATCAGATTTGTCCCCTACCTGTGACCTCCTTTTGTACCCATGCCTTACCCTTACTTATTTTCAATTTATTGGTGTATTGGCACACATTTTGTGCTCATATAAATGTAATTTGGGTCTCTCCAATTCCTTATCCCGATTACATAAAGTTTGGGACTAATGTACATGACATAAAATAACCCAAACAAGGACCTGACAGGACCAATTACCAGCAGCAGGTTATATAATCAGAATCACTCGTCTGTATCAGGACTGATGCTTTTCCTAAATCTAAACCAAATTCTTTATCCCAGCTCCCCTCGGATCGTTTGAATCGTGAAGAGAAGAAGAACAAGTTTGTGCATCTGAAGGTGAACTTTGATGGCTTCCACTCGGAGGAGAGGATACTGATGGTGTCCTTTCACTCCGGATACATCTTCATCCAGACAGACAAACCCATCTATAACCCTGGAGATACTGGTGAGCACTGAAGATGAGGATGGAAACATAGATAGATAGATTTACAGAAGTGATCACAGAAGTAGTATTAATAACGATAAAGCATCATATAGATAACACACATTAATGATGTTAGACTGAATCATGAAATCTTTATTTTGAGTATTTTTCAGTCTTTTGTCTGTTTCCTTCTCGCTCTCTCTCCTCCAGTTCGGTTCAGAGCCTTCGCGTCCTCTCAGTTCTTTAAGGCCTTTGACAGCTCCGTCACAATCGATATCCAGGTAAACAAAATTGACTAATTGATCGACAGAAAACAAGTCAGCAACTATTTTGATAATCATTTAGGTCATTTTTTTTAAACAAAAACTCAGATTATTTTCTTGTTCCAGCCTCTGTGGCTGCTTTTCTCTTTTTAATATTATTGTTAAATGAATATATTTGGGTTTTATACTGTTGATTGGACAAAACAAGACGTTTGAAGACATAACCTCTGGCTTTAAGAATAATTATTTATGTTTTCACTATGTTTTACATTTTATAGAGTAAAAGCTGAACAGATGAATTGGTAATGAAAATGGTCATTACATGCAGTGAATGGTTCTTACTATAAATGCTGAGATGTGAAACGGGAGCAGAAAAGGAGCATCCAGGCAAAAGAAATTAACATAATGTGAAGAAAAATACTTTTTAGATCTTCTGCAGGTGCAACGCAGTAGCTTTGTAGACACAATGGCTCATGTGATATACTTTTGAATTATAGGTTATATTAGCTCAAATGACCTGTTGGTGTGTGTGTTTCAGAATCCAGACGGTGTGGTGGTAAAACAGATCACCAGGACCAGAGCTGCTCATGGCATCTTTGGAGACACTTTTCCTCTATCTGAAATCGTCAAGTAAGATCAACTTGTTTTCTTGACGGTTTCACCTTTATACAGTATAACCACCATCTTTAAGAAATTGTAGATTCTTGGTTTGTTGGGCATCTCAGCACAATATGTTGATGAAGGTGAGAGTGGTCTTCAGTATAATATTTCCATCTGGAATTACCCAGAAGACCTAGAAGTGGAACAGGCAACTCACTGCTCATAAAGGCACCATTACTTAGAGCATTTTAAAGTTATAAAATCATTACTTTTAACTTTACGACAATTTGGAAGTGTGACAGCTGCATGGCTCTTGGGATGCCACTGATGGTCGGCCACTTTCGTCCAGACTAAAATATCTCGATTGTTTGAAAAACTGCTATGAAATTTTGTACAGACCACCAGAGGATGAATCTTACCCACTATGCTGACTTGCTAAATTAAGATGCATGGCTACAGACTCTTAGTCTTGTTAAATTTTCCATGTAGCACCTAATGTAAAACCCCAGGAATTCCTCTGTTTCCTCAGTTTTTGTACTATCTCTGATATGACTGTACGTCTCTGGCAGTGAAGGAATGTGGACTGTGACTGCAAAGTTTGACCACTGGCAGCAGAACACATTCACCTCCCAGTTTGAAGTGAAAAAATATGGTAGGTCAGGTTAAACCATGCTTACTTTTTCTAATAACATCAGTTGCGGTGTAATACAGTTATGTTGTATTTTTACGGTGTGCTGTTTTCAGTGCTTCCTGCCTTCAATGTTACCTTGACGCCCAGGAAGTCCTACCTCAACCTGGATGACAGTGAGCTGGTAGTAGACATCTCGGCCAGGCCAGTCTAACACCCTCTCACACCGCTTGTTATTCATTTATTATACATATTTCGGCCATTATTCATTCACAAACCCCTTATTTAACGAACACAACTAAGGATTGAACTTCAAGTGTTATTGTTATCTGTTGTGGGAATTAATCGTATACCCTAAATCCTACCGAACCTGCACTTAGTTTAACATAAACTTGATCATGACATTAATTCTAAAACCTTGTCCTAACACTAAATTAGCCTCTCAAGAATTCAGGAGGGGCACCATTTTTTCATGCGGGGGCATTTGATCCCTTATACTGAAACCACAAGAACATACACATGAACACATAATCCTCATTTGTAAGGATATCTGATAACATGAGGATTTCCCTCCAGAATTTTTTTAGTGTAAATAAGAAAAGAATGAATGAAAACCGCTGACTGTTGACTTACCATTGTTGTGATTGTTTTTCAGGTACCTGTATGGGGAGCCGGTCCAGGGAACGGCCTATGTGGTGTTTGGAGTGAAGATCAACAATGAGATGAGAAGGTTGCCTTCAGTGAAGCAAGTGTCAGATGTAAGTCACTGCTCGATCCCAAAATTCACCAGCTGTTGTCTCTGACTGTTCAAATGCTTATTACCCAGTTATTCTGTTGTTTCTACTGTTCCTGAACTGTAGGCTTTAGGTTAGGCTTTCATGAGTCAATGTTGAAAGCTGCATTAATACATGTTTGACCAGTAGGGGGCAGAAAGCCTCCAAAACAAACTTAATAACTGTTATACTTTCAGCTTTTCATCGTTGAAAGGCTAACTTGCTTCCAAATAATTGGCTACTTACACATCTGGCAGGTGCCTAGAAACATGAGCTTTGGAGTTGTGTTTCAGTCTGCTTGATTAAGGTCTAATATTCACTGTCCTTTTAGCTCTGTTTTGGGCTCCACCAATTACAGAGGAAATCTTTAACTGCTAAATGTTCAACTTTCTACGTCTTTGTTTTTGTCCGGGGAGTTGGTGAGAGCCATGAGACTCAACCATGCAGTCCATTGCACCAAAATAATGAGCTAAAAGAGGCTAAAAGTTGTTAAATCATCGTCAGACAATAACCGATGGGTTCTGAGATTGCATTTTGACCAATGCGTTATGCCTCTTTTGTTCTTCACATGAACTGTTTATGCAACCAAAGCGCGTTCAAATGTGATTGGGCAATACTACTTGGACTACAGACGGAATACAAACAGAAACCAGAATGCTTCAGATATCAAAATCTACAGATTCAGCATTTATATACAGATATCTGTTTGTAGAGATTAACTCTTTGTGGGATGCTGTTGAAAGCTCCAGAAAAAGCTTTTAGGTGAACCATAAGTGAAGATTTCTTTGTCATAATTGTAAATATTGGTTAATAATTCTTTAAATCAGTTGTAACAGTGGCAAAGTAGCCTTTGCTTCTGTCAAATTCTTTGTAAAACGACTCTCTGTGTTCTTGTTCTCCTGCAGCTGGATGGAGGATTTGTCAGACTTTCCATGGAGGAGATCAAGAGAACTTACCCCGACATCAGGTCTTTGGTGGGAAACTCTGTGTATGTCAAGGCCTCTGTGCTCACCAAGTCAGGTAAGCACTTCATGTCAGTAGGTCCAATGAAAAAAAGTGATTTTAGATGTTTGAAAGCTAAAACACGTTTCATTTTCTGCGTTACATAACTTACCAGTAACCAGTGGTCAGTTACACATAAAAATCAACAACAAAAGAATCTACAGTTTCCCATACAAAAAATCCAATACAAACAGGGAACTATATAGAATCTAGATTTACGATTACTGGAAGGGGTTTACTGCAATTTTGATTTGGGTTTTTCCTGTGTACAGGCAGTGATCTGGTTGAAGCAGAGAAGACTGGCATTAGGATTGTGGAGTCTCCCTTTATCCTATCCTTCAAAAACACACCAAAGTACTTCAAGCCGGGCCTGCCCTTCGACTTTACAGTAAGCACCATCCTGTGTGTTTATAACCTGTCTACTAAAACTGGAACTGGATTTTTGTCCAGTAAAATAAAATCGCCACGAGCCTCCATCACTGAGTGAAAAAAAAAACTGCAAAGTGTAAAAAATCACAGAGAAATTTTCCCTAACCTGTCCAGATCCAGGTGAGCCACCATGACGGTGCCCCGCCCCGTAACGTCCTGGTCAAGTTGAATCTGCTGGACACGCCCCTGACGCTCTCCTCCGGCACCGCCAGAGTCACCATCAACATGCCCAGCGATCAACGCCCACAAACCATCACTGTTAGTATAACTGCATGCTCCTTTTACTAACAGAGCTTCCACCTACCAGTCACTTTAAAACCAGAAGTTCTAATGTCCTTTCATCCTTTCCCTTAAATGTGTTGCTGTTTTCATTTGGTCTATAACTAAGTGTACTTGCCATGTCCTGTAACATGTTGTTGAAGGAAAGGCCTGATCTACTGGCAGGGATCATTGTAGGTTTTATTCTTATCTTATCACAGCCAAAATACTGTAGCTGACCAGCTGACTTTGTAAACCTCACAGTTCTTAACCTCTTCCCACTCATTAAAATCAATTGTGAACACAATGAATGCTATATTGCAAAATCCCCAGATTAAAAATAGACGATGAAATCAACTTTTACCCTGATTTTCCCTTTAAGCATCCCCTTAAATACTGTATATAGAAACACATTTTCACACAGTGTATGACATTGTCACAAACATATTTTGTACATGCTTGTCGCAACTATATATTGAATACTTATGATGCTTATAATGAGTTAGATATCCAAACCCAAGATGCCATGATATATTCACAGCTATCTAGAAAACAAATATTCGAGATGCGTTATGCATCATTTTAGATACATTTCCCTAAAGGTCAGCAAAATGTATTTGGTGCCCTTGGAAACTTTGGGTTCTAATCAAATATTTCTTTAATAATAGACAGTGCTTTCCTTTAGGGTTATCTACCACACACACAAAACTGTCACAAATCTTAATTGTTTTTTTTGTAATTTTGTCTGTTTCCCAGGCTGAGACCACACAGGCTGACCTGAGACCAGAGCAGCAGGCCAAACAACAGGTCACAGTTCAGCCGTACGTCACCTTTAACCAGCACCAACGGAACTACCTGTACATCTCTACAGGGACCAACTCGGTGTCTGTTGGAGACAGACTGCCCCTGATGCTGAGCATCACTACTGCAGACCAGACATACAGAGAATACATTAAACACATCACCTATCTGGTGAGACAAAAACACATGTCCAGTACCGTACATTTCGAAATATACTTGGCAGTCAGTGGGTAGAAAGTAATAGTAGAACAAGCAGCAAGCAACGCAACATCAAAGAAAAAACAGAAAACAAAAAAAGATGAAAAGATACTGATCATCACCATCTCCCCAAAACTCTCTCAGGTGCTGAATAAAGGCAAAATCCTTGTTGCTGAGCGCGTGGATGTGACCGGTCAGCTGGTCACCAGTGTCCAACTGACGGTCACCCCGGACATGATGCCGTCGTTCCGTTTTGTGGCGTTCTACAGTATTCCCTGGGTAGGGCTCGAGGAGGTGGTGCCGGACTCCATCTGGGTGGATGTGGCAGATTCCTGTGTTGGAGGGGTGAGTGATCAGCTCAGTGTCAGAGGTCTCTCGAGGAACTTTAAGAGTTTGTTCCATAGCTGAAAAAGTTCATTAAAAACATGCAAAAAGTGCCCTTACCGACCTAAGGCTGAGGCTTAAAGCATGAGCAGGATAATGAAAGAAGTGTCCAGCTGTTTTGGGAAATTACTGAGCCTTTTTAAAAAAATGTGACCTGTTTTAAAGATTTATGTCTTTAGTAGGAACCAATAAGCTGAGGGCTGAGTAAGATGTCAGAAAGATGTCAGAAAGTATTGAGAGTATTTTTGTGGGGTTTGTTGACCACTAAAAAAAATATAGAATAGTCAGCCTTATTCCAAAATTCTGATTTATTCCTCTGATCCAATTTATTTGTTTGACTGTTTGCGTCATTATTTTGAATGTGGCCAATACTGGTCTGAAAGAAGACACCATGACAATCCAGCAAGTTAGTATTTATTCTGTTCTGCAAGATTTTTATCATTGTTGTGTCGCATTTTTAGCTGAGTGTGGGGCCGGTGGACGGCGTACACCGAGACTACGCGCCTGGGAAGAGGTTTCCATTTAAGATCAAGGGCAGTCCGGGGGCAAAGGTCAGCCTGGTGGCTGTGGACAACGCTGTGTATCTGCTCAACAGGGATAGACTTACACAGAGGAAGGTGTGTGTTTGTAACCTACTTCTACAGTAACTTACCATCAAAACTGCAACCACTAATTTAACAAAAATACCCCGAAACTGAAATATTACAAAGTTCAGAATCTCCAAAACACAAAAGTCACCTCAATGGGACCTTTCCTCAGATTTGGGACGTGGTGGAGCACGGAGACATCGGCTGCACCCGAGGGGGAGGCAAACAGGCCCAGGCGGTGTTCTCAGACGCAGGACTGCTCTATGCCTCCAGCGCCGGGTTCAAAACCCAAATCAGACAAGGTACCAAAGAGCATGGAGCAGATGCCTGCACATGTTGCCTGTATCTAGTGACGGCAGTCATCCAGTTATTCTAGCTTCTCTCTTCAGGCTGCAAAACACAGATTAGTTCACAGGAATACTTCATATGATGTGATTTTAACAAACTCTGTTCTCTCCATCTTGTGTGGGTCATTGTGGTTGTTTTTTATTGATCATTAACGTATTAGATGCAAAAAGTATTGCGGTTAAATGGATGAGGAGATGTAGGATGGATGCAAAGTCTGTCTTAACAATATGGGTAGGTAAACTGGATACATGAGTGAGTATGTTCATTGCAAGCTGTTATTTGTGACCTTGTATCTTTAATTAAGACAAATTATGAAAAAAATAGCATTGATAGGGAGTGTGTTTCTGGCAGTATAGCTCATTTCTCATCAATGTACTTATATGCACAGTTATACCAATAAAGCAACAAAAACATTATGTAGGTTCTGCAAAAAGTGCTGTTTGAGTCCGAATTTCACTTTGGAGCAGCTGAAGGCCATGTTTGCACTGTGTGTTTGCTCAGAGTGAAGCAATATTATAAGTGAATATAACCTCTAACAAAAGTCGGCCTGTGTCTGACACTCTATATTACAGAGTATATTAAGCTTGTGCTGAAACAGAAGTTGTCATAGGCTGAAGAGTAATTTGCGACACTTATATCCAAAATCACTTATAATAATAATACAATAACAAGATTCACAACTGATTCACATTACAAGCAACCAATATTGAATATTGAGAGTGCAAAACCCAAAGCCACTGTGTCAAACAGCAACTCATACTGAAGGCCGATATAATGCCAATATTTTTGGATGGACATTAAATATGTTGACTATATGCATACATACAGGGAGGCAACACTGACACAACATTTATCCATCATGGGGCAAGTAGACATTAGAACTTTTTTAGAATCAGTTTGAAATGTTGAATAATAATCAGTGTAGGTTAAGAGCCCATAGATAGGCAGTTTAATATGGATCAACCCTGTTATAAATAAGTAATTGATGAAATTGCATTTTAGCCTTTACAGCCTTGATATCTTTCAGAGTAGCAGCAACACTGATTGCCCAAAATCAGTTTTTAATAACTGGTCACTGTACGTCTCATATTACACAGAAGCACTATTGATGCAATGTTAAATTGTCAAACGATAGAGACACACAGATAAATAATATAATTGCTGGTTGCACATCAAGGTGAAAGATGTTTTTCTGCTCTCCTGTCCTCTCCTCAGCCCTGCAGTGTCCAGGCAATGCCAGAAGGAGGCGCTCTGCTGAACTGTTGCAGCGTAAAACCCAGCTGGGTGAGTGTCCTTCCACAGTCGGTTCTGTTTAGCTGGGAGCAGGTGGGGGGGAGCAATTATTATCTCTGAACTGTGATTTGAGTAAGCTGAGTTTCAACTGAGGTTGGCTAGTATTAAATTTACATCCATCATCTTTCTCTTCTCGTACTCCCTTGTAACTTTCGTTTAATGAAATTTCGGCTTAGAGCTGAATTAATTGCATTAACTTTCCACTTACAGAAAGACTCCTTGAAATTGTGAAGTTGTTATTGTTTATGTTATAGCGAACAGTTGCCTTTCTACACCTCCAGCAGACATAGAGCAACACTGTCATCCCATTGGAGTTGTGTTTCTGTCTACCTGATGAAGTTCGATATTCCCTTTTCCTTTGAGCTCTGGTTAGGTCTCCACCTACTCTGCAGAAAAATATTGTCTCTTAAGCCTCCAAAATTCTTCCCCAGCTTGTCACTGACCTTGCCTGGCGTTTGTCAGGTAGCGTAGCAGGTGGTCAGGACAAACAGAGCTTATTTGTCAATGAGACTGAGACTGAATCATACGACAACCCAAAACTGCAGTGTTTGCTGATAATCCGCTGAGGTTTCTACACTGCCAGCCACCTAATTGTCTAATTGTTGAAATAAACTGATGACTCTCTGGTTCCCTCTTCCCCCCCCCTTTTGCTTCCAGAGAGTCATTACAAGGAGAAGCTGCAGCGTCGCTGCTGTAAGGATGGCCTCAGGGAGATCCCCATGCCGTACTCCTGTACGAGACGCTCCCTCTACATCACAGAGGGCTGGGAGTGCATCCTGGCCTTCCGCCACTGCTGCGCCACTTACAGGAACCAAGCGTTTGACACCGAGATTCCCACCACCCCGCCACCCACGACCACAGCTCCCACCATCATCCCCCGTCCACAGCGGCCTACTCCTTTGTTTAGTGTGTTTCATCAAGGGATAATGCCCTCCTCCCGCCGTTACTTAGGTAAATACTGTTCCATAACCTTATCTTTCCATCACGTTTGCTTTTTAGTTGGCAGGATATCCTGAAACTTTTTAACACATTGCTTTTGAAATTGTGTGGTATTATGTTTGCCCTGTTCGTAGTGCTGGTTTCATGGGTTATAGATAGATAATCAATTCATCCTGAGAGGTATATGAGTGTCTGCTCCAAATGTCATGGCAATCCATCCAGTAGTTGTCGAGACCTTTCGTTCAAAACTACACATGTCAAACTGTTGGTTGCGCTAGAGGACTAAAGTGGTGAACTGACCACCAGATATTGCCATGTCTGGAGCCAAACCGCAAGTGTGGGTGCGAATCTGAATCACTCCAACCACCTACCTCATTAAAGTTACTCTGCATGGTCTTTGACCTCTGAAAGCGCTATGGAGCGGTTTTCTTATGGGTGGGTCCCTGTTTTATTGTATTATGTGCAAGGACGTACTATTTTTTATGTTTTATGGGGAAGAAAATGCATTCAACACGTTTGTTACACCTCAAGGAGACACATTATGCATTTTGGTGACACAAGAAAAATGTAAACACTGGGCACCTTTATCTGTGCAGGAATTTGTTGTTGTGTGCAGGTGCAGACACATTACCAGCTTCTATACTGATATCTTAGAGATGTTTAATGAGAGGTTGAGAACTGCTAATCATATACAAATGTGTTCACATAGAATTGGAAAGAATGCGTGGATTACCTGGAAGGCATGGACCTAAAGTACACCTGAGAGCAATGGCAAGGCCAGCAAAAAAAGAAACACTGTATGGAGAGGAGGGGGGGGCAGCGAGGTACGTGGAGGAGAAGGAGGACGAGAAGGAAGACGAGGAGGAGGAGGAGGAAGAGGAGGGGGAGTACCTGGATGAAACTCAGGTGTATCTCCGATCCAAGTTCTACGAGTCTTGGCTGTGGACGGATGTTGACCTGCCCAGTGAAACAGACAGAGACGGGTGAGTAAAAGACTAGAGTCGAGGTTACACCGTCTGGTAGAACCGGATTTGGTGGAATCTTTAGATTGAATTTATATTAGTACAATTTGCTCACCCCTGTACTGCAGGAGCAAAACTGTTAGGAATCAGCCAAAACAGAGAGCAAGCATTCAAATAGAATTTCAAAAGAGTAAAATGACAGAAATGTAGGTACACGGGTGATGCCGGGCCCACCACACTGACAGACCTGGGGGTTGACTCCCTGTAGCAGGTGGGAAGCAGGGTAAAGATAATTAAAACCAAAGGGCTTATCGGATGCTCGACCAGTGTATGGAGACCCTCTTCCACCACACCTTAGTGCCACTGGAATTGAGGCGGTCTGCGTCTGGAAATTCTTGTAATTTTCCACAACTGACAATCCGACTCAAGCAACAGGCCAAAGGGTTTTAACTTCCTTGCATCACTCCTCAGGGTTTTTTCCTTTTTCTTATCTTGTCAGTCCAGTATCTGGATAACAACCAATCACTGTACGGAAGCACCCCCTTATTCTTATAAATATACATTTAAAATGCTGGAATGAACCAGCAACTGGGTCCCCAAAAGTCTTATCCAAATCCAGCCGGTGCTATTTCACGTATCCTGCCTGTCGGATAAAAAGATGGATCAGGAAAGATCCACAGCCTCCGACTCTGTTTCATCATGTGAGACAAAACACGTAGCACTGTGAATTCTTTGGGTTGCATCATGTTTTGTTTGGTCAGTGATAAAAGCTGAGCAAACAGCTCAGAATCAAGTGTGTGTGTGCGTGCGCATATACACTCATGTTCTGTACTAATGCAGATACCTGTATGCATGTGTCCTTTGCATTGTGAAATTAATCAGTCAACTTAAACTGCAAAGTTACCGTTTTTGTTTATCACCAAGTTAATATTTTACAAGTTTGCTGCTGAAAGTGCAGCATGATGCAAAAAAAAAACAATGTTAGATTTTAGGTGCTGTTGTGACTTTTGACCCCATTGCTGGTGATAACACAGACATGAATCTGATCAACAGGTTGGCGTCTAAGAACGTGGAGCATCCCTTACCTGATAGCATCACAGAGTGGGGAGTTCTGGCCATCAGTGCATCACCTCACACAGGTAGGAGGAGGAGGAGGATGGTGGGGGGTAGTTAAAACATTTTACTTTTAAGGTAACAGAAAAACACGCCATTGTTTGCAGAACAACTCTGAATGTAATCGGAAAAATGGGGGTGTCACATGATCATTATTTGGAGTTTTTCCAATTTTATAAAACAACTAGAATATGAATGTTCAAGAACTTTGAGATGTTTTGGCAACATTTATGTTTACTCATTCAATTCTATAGGAAATGAATGAACTGTGAAGTGTAAAAGCACAGCAAACCTACAGTTAGCTACAGTTTACTGAAAGAGCAAAGGCACTACTACAAATACTCAAACACATTCATACATGTGCAGAAGACCCACCTGTAATGTGCCTCTGAATGCCTGTAGGTTTCTGCGTTGCTGAGCCTTACAACATCAGAGCATGGAAGCGTTTCTTTGTGGACCTGAAGCTGCCGTATTCAGTGGCGAGGAACGAACAGGTCGAGATTAAAGCCGTGGTCCACAACTATGGCTACGACGACCTGCATGTAAGAAAACCACCACAAAACAACACAGCACAGTTACTTCTTTCTCATTCAGCTGGGGACTTTAGTAGATATAAAATGCATTTTCTACAATGTCAGTTGCCTGATAGATATAATTAATAAAAGGCTGATGGGAATGTCATTAGTCTTGCTGGTAATTTGGTCATAAGCCAAAGTATTGGCCAAACTAATTTTAACGGTGCTAGATATCATCAAAGTCTACAAAATGTTATAACAGTCCATCAAATAATTGTTATATTTTAGTCCAGACCAACGTGGCGGATTAACAGACTGACCACCATTGCCCTCCACTAACAATAAGATACTGGGTTAATTCAATAAAACAAGATGAACAGAATAAATCTAGAAGATTTGTGATTGTGCCGTGCCGTGGTTTCCTTTCAGGTCAGGGTGGTGCTGATGAAGACAGAAGGCATGTGCAGCATCGCCTTCAAGAACAGCCACACACAGGAAGTGACGCTGGCGGCCGGCACCTCGGTTGCGGTGCCTTACACCATCGTACCGCTGGTGGTGGGGAAACTTCCCCTGGAGGTGATGGTGGTTGGCAGAGACATGATGGGAGGAGACCGCATCCAGAAACTCCTGCGGGTGGTGGTGAGTCACTCTTGATGATGAAGATGTCATGGCGGTATAATCAGGGTAGGATGTTACCAGGAGCCAGTAAAGTTTATCCCCTCAGTCATCCGTTATATTCTCGATTCTAGAAAAAGTGTTTCCTTCCTCAAATGTCACAATAATGTTATTTCTGTGGTAATTCTATGATCCCAAAACTTTTATTCATACACTGTATGCGAAGCAGAAATGAACTGAACTCAAATTAAAGGTTAAAAATACAAGATAATACAGATTTACCTGAATAAAAATTTGCCTGTATAACCCAAACAGATGGATGGAGTGCAGAAGACTGAAGTTTGGAGTGCTGTGTTGAACCCGTCTGCTGAGGGAGGTAAGAAGATGCAGTAATGCATTTCATCTTATCTCGTGTCATTGCATGTTAACATATAAACTTATATATAAACTTATTTCTCTATTTCATCCCTTTGGAATCCTTTGACTTAAAGCACCAGAAACCAGAATTAATTTATTAATTTAGTAACATAAAGGTTCCGTGGGCAGTTTACTGACCAATTTCTGCCGGGGAACAGTGGGATCAGAGGAGGTGATTTCTGCTCCTGTGGTTGCAGTTTGAGCAGCAGGTGGAAGCCAGGTTTAGGGAGAGTCTGCCCGATGACAGCAACATAAACAGCAACAAAGCTCACACAAGCTTACAATTTCTATGTGAGCATGGAGCCTAAAATGTACTTCTAAAATCAAACTTCTAAAAACTAACGACTTCAGTGTGTCCTCATCGTATTATTGATGCTGTGTCAGCCAAAAATAAACAATAAATGCTATTGTTCAATGCTAGAGAAAGGATATCCTTTAAGGCTCAGGTTTAGCTGCTGTCGGGCCTGTACAGGTTTGGATATATGTTTTTAGTTTTTTTCTAGGAATGGATCCTCTTCAGGTTTGGGTTAGATAGTCATGAAGTTTAACGTTACTGCTTTGTTTCCGTCCACTACAGGAACGCAGAGGGTTCGTGTGGGCAAGATCGAACTGGAGTCAGTTGTGCCGAACTCTGCTCCAGAGACATTCATCAACATCAGAGGTCAGTGACGGTGATGAGGGTTTAAAACGGACCTAGGAGAACGGACTGATTTCTGATCCTCCTTTCCCCTCCAGGCAATGTGTTGGCAGACAGCATTGATAACTCCATCAGTGAGGACTCTCTGGCCTCTCTGATCCAGATGCCGGGCGGCTGTGTGGAGCAGAACTTGGCGAGCATCACTCTGCCGCTCATCGCCACCCTCTACCTGGAGCGAACCAACAGCTGGGAGAGTGTAGGGGTGCAGCGCAAGGCTGAGGCTCTCCGATACATCAGGAGAGGTGAGCGAGAAGGAAATAAAACATGAATAAATGGAGGGATGGATGAAGGAAATCCAAAAAAGTAAAGAACATATTCTGTATGCACAGTGGATGGATGGATGGATGAAAGAATTTAGATGATTTTGGGATTTGCTGGAATAATGTGCATAATGTGATGGGTGAATTGTCGATGGAGAGGTGGCCACATGGGTGGATGGATAATGGATGGATAGTTTGATACATAGGTCGATGGATGGAAGGATGGATGGGTGAATGGATGTACAGATGGATGATGGATAGATGGACAGATGAGGATATTGAAAAAATTGATGGTTGGATTGATGCACAGATGGATGGGTGGATACAGCAATGGATGAATTGCTCGTTGGATACATGGATGGATGAATGGATGGACAGTTGAATATATGGGTGGTTGGATACATGGATGGATGGGTCACTGGCGATAATCAGGATGGCTGATGACCTTGGTGGACAGATGGATGGCTAGTTAGGTAGAAGGACGATGGATTATTTTAGAACAAGCTTTGTTTTAATTATAAGTAAGTTAGGATGTCTCTCCCCTTCACATCTTTAAATTTGCCCATATTGTTTTCAGGCTATGAGAATCAGCTGGCATACAGGAAGACTGATGGCTCTTACCCCCCCTACAGGAGGGAAGGTGCAAGTACATGGTACTGTCAACATTTTACATTTTACATATTTGTCTGGTAGACAGATGGGGCACAACAATTTCATTTTCGGTGGTGATGTGGGATTTTCTTTTTATTAATCTGAAATTTGGGAATTTCAAATCATGTGGATTTTCACACAAATTCTCTGTACAGACCGACATGCACGAGGTATTAAGATATCTGATAAAAGGGGAGCCAGTGTTGTATTTAAGGCAAACATAGTTTTACTGTTCCCCATTCCGAAATGAAATAATGTAGAAAAGCAATTTAAAAAGTCAGTGTACTGATACAGTAATTCCACGTTACTTAATCTGCTAGATGAGAAACATAAATTAGATAACGTGTGTTTAAAAGTGGCCTAATCTCAGTCCACCTGATTGTCAGGATCACTGCGTACGTGGTGAAAGTTTTCTCCATGGCTCACTCCATCACTGGCATCAACGAGCAGCAAGTGTGCGACCCTCTGCTCTACCTGGTGAAGAACAAACACCGGCAAACTGCAGGGAACTTTGTAGAGGACAACCCAGTTTACAGCACTACCATGACTGTGAGACACTCTCACACACACTTAAAAAACACACATCTTTTCTTTCCTCTTTGGTTCTTCATTCTTGTTCCCCCTTCACTGCATGAAGGTACTGTTTAAGCTGATCTCTCACTCAGTATTTATTGTATTCTAGTACTCGTTTTTAAAGGACAAGTTCACCCTAAATCTTGGGTAAAACAGTAAAATGATAGCACAGCTGTTTTGTTTGTGTCCATGTCCTTTGATGGCACACATCTTGTGAGCAAACACAACATGCATTAATTGTGACTTTCTCAGAATCGAAGAGTATCTAGCCTTTCTAGAGATGCCATTTTGCATTGAAAAAACATCATAGAGGAAGAAACAAATTTCTAATTTAATAAACCAGAATGCAATGGGAATTAACTGGTACTGTGTATCCAAAGGTGGATTTTTTTTTCTTTTCATGTTCTCAAACTTTTATTAAAAACCTCTTTTCCTGCCTGTATCTCCAGGGTGGTCTCCGTGGCGACGACCCAGAGACAACCCTGACAGCCTTCGTCCTCATAGCGCTCGCCGAGGCCAAGCAGGCTGGGATCAGCTGCAACGATCCAAACGTCAACGTAGAGGTAATTCATACCTGCAGAGTTGGCTGTCTGAACTGTTACATTTCACCTTTAGTGAACTGTTGTTTGTTGCCTGTAAAGGACTTATGATCGGTGGTATTGTCTACTATATCCTCTTGCTGTAGTTAGTTATCGGTAAGACGGCCGAATACCTGAAGAGAGCGCTGGTGACGACAGGGAGGAGACCGTACACTGTGGCCATCGCCTCCTACGCACTGGCTCTGCTGGGGAAGTCGCAGGACTACAACCCAACAGAATCTCTACTCAGAGCTGCTGCTCCAGGTAAGCTACCCCCCATAGTCAGCCCTGTTTCTTTGTACAGTGCAGAGAATCTTACCCGCAAAGACATCAAGTAACTCATCAATCCATTTTATTTGTTAATTTTTTATCAAATGCCTTGGTATTAGGTGGCAGCCACTGGCCTGACAGGCACAACACCTTGTTCACCCTGGAGGCGACCGGCTACGCCCTGCTGGCTCTGGTCAAGTTGGGACGCATGGAGGAAGCTGCAGCTCCGTTTAAATGGCTGAACGGCCAGCGGAGGAGAGGAGGAGGCTTCGGCTCCACTCAGGTAACTGCAGGTCGAGACGGTAGCTAAGCTGTAATCTGCATGTCCCAAGTTCATTCACCTGCTCCAGATTCTGGTTAGTGGGGCACTGCCTTATGTTACATACACAGTATATATATAGAGAGGGTAAGATAGATAACAGAAACATATTTTAGTATAACTCAGTACAGTTCAATAGCAACACAAAAATACTCTAAAATGGTCATACAGTTGAATCAACACCTCTCTAAAACATAACCATCATGAAAGTTTTATTTATTGCAAGACTGTTAGTTTTAGCTTATTAACTATTTGACCTTCTTACTGCATCTCGCACTCACTGACTATAGCATGTTTTTAATGCTGTAAACCAAAATCTGTGTTCTTAACAGCAAAGTATTTTATAGTAGTAGCCACAATAGTTTACACAAAATATTTTAAATAAATTTCTTGAAATATGTCGGTACTAAATAAATCAAATGAATGTGACCAAAAACAACCAGAAATATTAATGGTATAACTAGAAAGGCAATTTCCGAAGAAATTGCGGTGTGAATGCTGACTGCTGAAAGGCTGACGCTAAACTGGATTGCTTAAGTTTAGCAAAAGATTATAAACAACAAAAACCACACTATAAACAACAAAAATGAAAGAAAAACAACAAAAACAACATAAATGACACTATAAACAACAAAAACGACACTATAAACAACAAAAAAGAAAACAAAATGACAAAAACACAACAAAAAAATGACACCATAAACAACGAATACAACAAAAACGACACCTTCAACAACAAACACTACAACAAAACAACAAAATGACAAAAACGAGAAAAAAAACAACAAAAAAAAACAAAAACGACAAAAAACAAAACAAAACCACACTATAAACAACAAAAACGACAACAAAAACGACAAAAACGACAAAAACACGACAACAAAAGACGACACTATAAACAACAAAAACGACAAAAAAACAACAAAAACACAACAAAAAACAACAAAAATGACACTATAAACAACAAAAACAACAAAAAACAACACTAAACAACAAAAAAACGACAAAAACGACGCTATAAACAACACTATTAAAAACAAAAACGACAAAAGAATCAACAAAAATGACAAAAACTACAAAAAACAAAAACTACAAAAGAATCAACAAAAACAACAAAAACTACAAAAAACAACACTATAAACAACAAAAACTACAAAAAAACAACAAAAACGACACTGTAAACAACAAAAACGACAACAAAAATGACAAAAAACAACAAAAACATAAAAAAAGACAGAAAAACAACAAAAACAACCAAAAAACTACAAAAACAACAAAAAACAACAACAAACGACACTATAAACAACAAAAACGACAACAAAAATGACAAAAAACAACAAATACAACAAAAACGACACTATAACCAACAAAAACGACAACAAAAACGACAAAAAACAACAAAAACAACAAAAACGACGCTATAAACAACCAAAAACCACAAAAAACAACAAAAAAACAACAAAAAACGACAAAAACAGCGCTATAAACAACAAAAAACGACACTATAAAAAACAAGAAACGACAAAAAAACAACAAAAAACGACACTATAAACAACAAAAAACGACTAAAAACAACAAAAACGACAAAAACAAGAAAAAACAACAAAAACGACAAAAAAAGACACTATAAACAACAAAAAACGACAAAAAACAACAAAAACGACAAAAAACGACAAAAACGACACAAAAAGACACTATAAACAACAAAAAACGACTAAAAACAACAAAAACGACACTATAAACAACAAGAAACGACTAAAAACAACAAAAACGACACTATAAACAACAAGAAACGACAAAAAAACAACAAAAAACGACAAAAACGAGACAAAGAGACACTATAAACAACAAAAAACGACTAAAAACAACAAAAACGACAAGAAACAAGAAAAAACGACAAAAAACGACTAAAAACAACAAAAACGACAAAAAACGACACTATAAACAACAAAAAACGACAAAAACGACACTATAAACAACAAAAACGACAAAAAACAAGAAAAAACGACACTATAAACGACAAAAAACGACTAAAAACAACAAAAACGACAAAAAACGACAAAAACGACACTATAAACAACAAAAACGACAAAAAACAACACTAAACAACAAAAAAACGACAAAAACGACGCTATAAACAACACTATTAAAAACAAAAACAACAAAAACGACAACAAAAATGACAAAAAACAACAAAAACATAAAAAAAGACAGAAAAACAACAAAAACAACCAAAAAACTACAAAAACAAGAAAAAACAACAAAAACGACAAAAAACGACACTATAAACAACAAAAAACGACAAAAAACAACAAAAACGACAAAAAAACGACAAAAACGACACAAAAAGACACTATAAACAACAAAAAACGACTAAAAACAACAAAAACGACACTATAAACAACAAGAAACGACTAAAAACAACAAAAACGACACTATAAACAACAAGAAACGACAAAAAAACAACAAAAAACGACAAAAACGAGACAAAGAGACACTATAAACAACAAAAAACGACTAAAAACAACAAAAACGACAAGAAACAAGAAAAAACGACACTATAAATGACAAAAAACGACTAAAAACAACAAAAACGACAAAAAACGACACTATAAACAACAAAAAACGACAAAAACGACACTATAAACAACAAAAACGACAAAAAACAAGAAAAAACGACACTATAAACGACAAAAAACGACTAAAAACAACAAAAACGACAAAAAACGACAAAAACGACACTATAAACAACAAAAACGACAAAACACAACAAAAAACGGCAAAAAAGACACTATAAAGAACAAAAAAATCACTAAAAACGACAAAAACAACAAAAACAACAAAAAACGACACTAAAAACAACAAAAAACGACACTATAAAGAACAAAAAACGACAAAAACAACAAAAAACGTAACTATAAACAACAAAAACGACACTATAAACAACTAAAAACAACAAAAATGACAAAAAACAACAAATACAACAAAAACGACACTATAAACAACAAAAACGACAACAAAAATGACAAAAAAACCAACAAAAACATCAAAAAACGACAGAAAAACAACAAAACCAAAAAACTACAAAAACAACAAAAAACAACAACAAACGACAATATAAACAACAAAAATGACAACAAAAACGACATAAAAACAACAAAAAACAACAACAAACGACACTATAAACAACAAAAACGACAAAAAACAACAAAAACGCCACTATAAAGAACAAAAAACAACATTATAAAGAACAAAAAATGACAGAAAAACAACAAAAACAACAAAAACCGTAACTATAAACAACAAAAATGACAACAAAATCTGACAAAAAACGACACTATAAACAACTAAAAACAACAAAAACGACAATATAAACAACAAAAACGACAGCAAAAACGACAACAAAAACGACATAAAAACAACAACAACAACAACAAACGACACTATAAACAACAAAAACGACAAAAAACGACACTATAGACAACAAAAACGCCAAAAAAACAACAAAAATGACAACAAAACGACAAAAAAAGACAAAAAATGACACTATAAACAACAAAAACGACAATATAAACAACAAAAAAGACAACAAAAACGACATAAAAACAACAAAAACAACAACAAACGACACTATAAACAACAAAAACGACAAAAAACGACACTATAGACAACAAAAACGCCAAAAAAACAACAAAAATGACAACAAAACGACAAAAAAAGACAAAAAATGACACTATAAACAACAAAAATGACAAAAATACAACAAAAACGACAACAATACATTTTTTAGAATGTATGTAGAATAACATATGTTGTGATAGCTTCAGCATCACACCAACTACACCAACTGGATAGTATAAATATACTGTAACTGTAAATTTCATAATCTTAATGTATGTAGCATCATATCACCTAACTTGAAAGCCTTGTAGGTCTCCACCCTTTCGAATGAGATGATAAGAATGATTGTTCTGATCTTAGCCTTCACTCTCTGCACTGGCAAATATGATGGGCAGTCAGATTGTGTCTGATTCCCGGCCTCTTACTCAGTTTGTCAACTGACAAAAGTTTGTTGTCTGACTGTAGGTGGTCATATAATGACTTTCTTAATACTACATTACAGTAAAGCAAAAGGAAGACGTTGCCCGAATGTGATAAACATGTCAGATGAAATGTACTTCTTTCTTATCAGTTCTCTGTTTTCCGTCTCTGTCCTCTCCCAGTCCACCATGGTGGTGCTCCAGGCGCTGTCAGAGTACCTGATTAACAAACCTCCTCCTGATGACCTCAGTCTGGACGTGGACGTCAGGATAACTGGACGCAAGGAAATCCGTTACCATTTCAACCCACAGACCGCCTATGCTGCTCGCTCCTCCAGGGTGAGAGACGTTAGTCAGCAGGAGGCACTGGGAGAGTACCAGGATGTTTCTCACCTAATGTGCATTTTCGATGTATTTTTTCAGATCTTTTTTTACCAAAAATGTCTTCTTCT
This sequence comes from Lateolabrax maculatus, assembly GCA_031216445.1. Classification (NCBI taxonomy): domain Eukaryota; kingdom Metazoa; phylum Chordata; class Actinopteri; order Acropomatiformes; family Lateolabracidae; genus Lateolabrax; species Lateolabrax maculatus. The sequence goes on along the minus strand of CM062204.1, from coordinate 3,913,933 downwards.
CTGCTGCTTTTGTTCCTTAGTTGCCCACTAATCTTGATTTGGAAGTGGAGGCTCGGGGGAATGGACAGGGAATACTGGAGGTACGATCATGTTTTTAGTTGAGCAACATTTTTTTTGCACATATACAGAGTATATCCATATACATAAATGGAATCAATGGTTTGTGAAATCCATTCAAAACGTAATACAGACATACAGCAGGATTTATTTGACCATAATGGTTTTGTGTGTCTCTTTTTTTTTTTTGCACGTGATGTCTCTTGAACTCGCCTGAAGGTTGTGACCTATTACAACCAGCTGCATGAGGTGGATGAGAAAATGCCCTGCAAGGACTTTGAGCTCAACGTCACTGTTGAAGAATCCAGCGGTAACTCGAAGTTCTCACACTTTTAGTGCCATAAAGGGATCAATCAAAGGAAAATCCCTTGATTGTTCCATTTCTTTCATATAAAAAGCAAACGGCATAAAACATAATTACGGTCAGAGATGAACATTTTGTTGATTTTTGTTTATAATATGGTGAATTTTTTTTTTTAAATAAACAAAAGAAAAAAGAGATAAAAAATACAATATGTAAAAAAATTGATACAAGTGCATTTTAAGATTTATTTTGTAACATATAACACACACCTAACATCTTAATGAATTTCTATAAATTACATTATAATAATATTTAATAAAATAGAATGACATATTGTAGCATAACTAAATAAAAGTTATTATTTACATTAAAGTCCAGAGGATAAGCGACCCAGCGTCTGTACATTAAATAATGCTTTGTTTCTGTCCCATAACAGAAAAGCCTCCAGCAGATGTAGAAAAATCCTACCAGATCACCATCAGAGTGAGGTGAGCTATTGTTATTGGCTTACATGTTATGTTTAATCTTTTGAACTTTTATTAAACATGTTCTTAGGCTCAGTATTGTTTTTAATAAAGAGTTTTATCAGTGATTGATGTCGTTCTGTTGACATCCTCTCAGGTTTAGTATCCTTCGTCTGGTCTCTTTCTGTCCCACAGGGCTTTAGGACCCAGAGACGTCAGGATGGTGGTTCTGGATATAAGTCTGCCCACTGGCTTCACCCCAGAAAACTCAGACCTGGAGATGGTAATCAGCCTCTTCTTTTAGTGCCCCCAAAAAAATCTTTCCCCCCAGAATGTGCCATTTCACAACAGAGAAGAGTAAAGTAGTCGAATGCCTCACAACTGAAATTATAATAAGCACTTTTTGCTGATACTTCTAACATACTTTTGCTAAAGTAAGGTTTTGAATGCAGGACTTTTACTTGTAGCGGAGTATGTTCACAGTGTGGTGTTGATACTTTTACTCCAGTAAAGGATCTGAAGACTTCCTCCACCCCTGCAGGGTTGCTAACAGATTCTGTGTGTGCCTGTGTTTGTCCAGTTGTCCAACTCTGTGGACCGTTACATCAATAACTTCCAGATTGTTGATAACCTGAGTGACAGAGGCTCTCTGATCATCCACCTGTTCAAGGTAAAACACTGTAAATGACAGTCGGATTTACTTGTGTGCACCCAGAGGGGGTTTTACTTGCTGCTTCGTTTCATTAATTTGCACAAATTCAAAGTTGTTTTCCCATGAAAAGCTGGTCTCTCTTTAAGTCAGTTTTTGCATCTGTTAATGCCTGTGCCTTTCACATGAAGCAGGTTTATTGAAATATCAGGATAACTGTGCATAGTAAAACTCAGAGCACAGGCCCTAGATTTGAGGAGATTCCAGGTTTACACAGAATTGTTCCACTTCTGACTCAGTAAATCAGCTTCTTGGAACAGGAGCCCATACTTTTGAGCTCTGGCTTGTTAAATTAAAATTCCCACTGGCTCTGTGATATTTCTGCTTCTCTGTCGCCCTAAATAACCCTCCCCTGTCCTCCTCTCAGCTGTCTCACAAAGTGCCAGAGATCCTGATCTTCAGGCTTCAGCAGAGCTTCAAAGTCGGCCTCCTCCAGCCATCCTCTGTCACCGTCTATGAGTACTACAACCAAGGTAGGACAACACATCCTGCCCATCACAGCTCACATCACATTACAGCAGAGCTCTTCCAGACCTCACCTGTAACTTTTTACTAAATTTAAAATTTAGGAAAAAAAATGAAGATATCCACTGACTGATATTATTGAAAAAAGGTTCACAAACACTTAATACAACAGTGTCATTTTGGATAGGTGGAATTCCCACCTTCCTCCCTCTCAGCTTGTGATTTACTGACGACCACATCATTATGGTAAATACAAGAAATAGTTCAATAATCTTCCCTTTCCACACACATGGCTGTCTTTGCCACAGATCACCGCTGCAGTCGTACCTACACTCCCAGGGAAGACAAAGAGGAGCTCTCACAGATCTGCAGGGACAACGTCTGCCGCTGCACGCAGGGTAAAGTCTGCACGCGTGTGCAACAGTGCATAAGTGGATGTGTTTGTTTCGTGTGTCATCAATTTTTGCTTATTATCTTTTATTTGTTCCTAATCTGCAGGCGACTGCTGCGTCTCAAAAACCGACAGCGAAAACTTCCCCAACAAAGAAAGAGAGACATTTGCCTGCAACACTTTACACCACGGTACGACACACTGACACACACACACTCGCAGCTTTAACACGCACACATGCACACCGCTGTTTAAAGTTGGTCAGAGCAAGTCTTCACTAGGTAATACCAGTTAAATGCTTTTGCAATATCCCAGTATGAGGGAAACCACCCCAATACTGTCAAGCTTCCCATTTGTGGTAATTCATTTGATGGATTGATAATAACATTATTACTTTCAGCATGCATTATTAGGCTATGGAAACACTCACATACCTATCATTTCATCGATATTTGCCTATTAGGAGGCATTATTTATTGTATACAAAGGAGGAAAGGTCAGAGGCACGCCAAAAAAACATTAGGATTCATCCTCTCTGGAGCATGAACATCCTTTAAGTATTCCACAGATTTCATGGCATCATCACCACAGGCCTGATTACACCTTTTTTTTTTGTGTTTCAGTTTTCAAGGTGAAGGTGCTGAGTGTCAGCCAGAGTTACTACGACAAATACGAGATGGAGATCACACAGGTTATCAAGCTGGGTGAGTCAATGCGATGGCTGTGTGTCTTTTATGGTTATCAGGTCTTTTTTTAAATACACGATGGTCGGCTAATAAAAACCCCAGTAGTAGGATGCTATTAAGTAAGATACTTAAGGCCGCACAGTGAAGAATTTCCAAACAAATAGCAGTAGAACTTCCCAGTTCTCATGTTATCAAAATAACTTAATAGACCCATATTCACACTTGATGGATTAGAGGCTGTGTTATGTAGTTACCTCTGCCAATGAGGTTATGTTTTCTGTGCTGTATGTCAGCAGGATTATAGAAAGAAGTACTGGTCTGTTTTTCAATAAACCTTATAAAACTCTGTGTAGCATGGGCTATGGAAGAACCCACAGCATTTTGGAGCGTGCCCTTCTAGTTATGCAATAAAATGCAGCTGTTTATCATCTGGATCTCTTCATCCTACCATCCAGGTGTGGAGCCTGGAGTCGAAGTGGGACAGAAGAGGTTTTTCATGTCTCATGGAGGCTGCAGAGATGGACTCAGCCTGAAGCAGGGCTCCCAGTACCTCATCATGGGCCCCAAAGAGGACCAGTGGAACATTGATGTCGACACCAACAGGTAAGGGGGGCAAGAAAACAGTAAAATATACTTGTAACAAAACAAAGTAGATGTAGAAAAAGTGGTCACATTTGGTATATTTTTTTGCCACAATGCATATAAGCTACCAATAATAGAAAACATGGGATGCTTGCAATAAACTGTTGGCTCACCACAAGAACTACAGGCTGTAACAATATGCCAAAAAAACGTGAAAAATAAATGCTTTTAAAGCCTCCCATCTTGTAAAAACCATATTAATTTACTGGTGACTGTACTGGCAGTCATGTTTGCTGCATCACAAACTGGGGTTTAAGAAAACACAAGTACCTTTGTAAGTAAAAACTCTGACTTAAAAAGGCAACTGTACTTCTTATTTGTCAGCTTATAACCAATCACAAGGTTAAAGGGGACAGAGAAATGTTGATTACATCTGTGATATTGTTGACATACTGCAGTGAAACATGCATTATGGCCATTTTGAGGTGTACAAACAGTCTTCTGATCAATTTAAATACAACCCAAACTGTATAAACTCTTCTGTTCTCTCCCTTTTTGCTCCCTGTCTGTTAGATTCATCTACATGTTAGGAAAGGACACCTGGGTGGAGCGCTGGCCTTCGTCTGCAGAGTGCTCCAGCAATCCCAGCCTGCAAGCTAAATGCAAGAACCTCGATGATACGGCATATGAACTGTCTGTCAACGCCTGCAGGCTGTAGAGGTGTCTGAGCAGCAACTGCTCACCACCCTCCTGCGCCATGTTGTCGCAAAAATGGATTCAATTATCATTTTAACCCGGCCTGTGCAATAAGGACATGAAAACAACTTAATGTGTCTGTGGAAAAAAAGAAGTGAAAGTGGAACGAGTTATAGCAACATACCGAAAAGCCTTTTCTCTACTGTAATGATATAATAAGAATGAGGAAGAACTAAATACCACTGACAGAAAAAAAGGAATAAAAGCAGACCAAACAGCCACCTCAAGAGTATTATAGCTTTTATAGAGTGGTTAACAATACAAAACCAAATATTCAAACTGTCACAATGCCTACTGTCTAACATGAGCTAAATTAAATGTATAGTTGATTAAAAGGTGATTAATTCAACAAACTGTAGTAAAAGACCCCATCTTCATCATCCTTGATACAGACACTCATTATTTCAAATTAAAAGTTGACAAATGTTTTCTAAGTTAACAGGTCAGTTAATTTGGAGTTTTTACAGTTCAGGTAGAGTTCAAATGGCTATTCATGTCATTCATCCAAAGAACAGGGCTTCAATGAGAAAAAAGCTAAATAATTGTTTTTCCTTAAGTCTGTACTACTAAATCAAATGGGCTTCTGAAAAACAGGTAATATATACAACAAAAGCCATGAAGTAATTTACACCTTGTTTGTGCTGACTAAAAAAAATAAGCTAAGCTTTTCTAAATGTTATGTTTAAGTTTGTAAAAGTTAAATCTGTATTTAAAAAAAGTATAGTTGTCTCAATGCTGCATTCTCAGTCCTAAGAAATGTATTAAATCTGTGGTTATCTGCTTAAATAAACAACTACTTAATATAAAATACCAGGCTGGAGATTCCCTTTGTGTTCAGCGGGTTTTGTTGACTGTGCTGTACAATGCAGCTGGATCCTCCTCCGCTGACTGTTCACTTCAGTTTTTCAAAGGGAAAAATGAATTAGGAAATTCTGCAGATAAGATATGAAATGATACAAACAGTGATACACAACCGATGTAAAAAAGTCAGGATAATGTTCCTGTGAGAGGAGCAGCTCACCTCGGGGCAGTTCTGCTGCTACTAAATTTGACCTCAGCGTACTCAGCTCTGTCTTCCTCTGCTGGTCTGATGTTGGAGTAGAGAGAATCTGTGTGGTTCTTGGAGAACTGGACACTGGCATAGTGAAGGTCATCCTGCTCCTCTGGCTGTCTCTGAGTCGGTTGATACTGCATAAACAAGGTTACTGCCATTTAAAGGGTTGTAGATATGATTTCTACAAAAACATAAAAGAACCAGAGACTGGAAGGAGAAGCGATGGCAGGTAATGCTCCTGCCAGATATTTGAACTTTTTCTTAATGAAGCAGTCTCATCACACTGTCATGGTTGGTCCTGTCCACGTTCTTAAAGTTCTTGATTGGCTGACACCAACATGACGAGCAATCAGGACAGGATCAAGGTCACAGCCCAAAAAGTAAAAGACAAAAGGTAAGAAAGCTGTTACATGTATTATAAGTGAATCATGTCCTGAAAACAAAGAGGATCAAAGAGAGGAGAGGGTGATAGAGGAGGAGGACATGGTTATATTTCTGTGAAGAAGGTGGACAAAAGAGCAACATGAAGCGCAGTCTGAACTCAACTGTGGAAACAGAATGAGTTTTCTCTTGAACTGGAATTGTTTAACTCTTCTTCCTCACCTGTTCCCTGTTGTCTGGTCCCTCTGCAGGCTCAGATGATGGCTTGGATGCCCTCTTTTTTCTGGTAAGGAGAAATAAAAAAGACAGAAGAAAATACCTTCATGTTACCCAACATATATGGAAAAGTTAACTAAGGCAAACTTTAAACTCATTATTCAACCTGTACTCAAACATCCATCACAGGTCACAGACTGACTTCCTGTTTCAACTTTGTCCTACTGTACTCACCATAGTTGTGTGTGCACACAATGAAGGATTTCACAGGCATGTTGAGTATGCTCACTTTCAGTTTGACCTCCAAAAAGTTGTTGCTTTTGAAAATGTGGCTAAACTGTTGGCTTGTTTTGCAATCCGTCCGATCTGGACTAAGTTGTCATGATGTCTCCAGTGTTTCCAGATTACTTTGGTGACTACAATGTTGTCAGAATTGGCAGAATTGATGGCCAAAATTAAAAAAAAAAAAATAAGTTGCAAGTTGTAATTTGACTGAATGGAAGCGAACTGCTTACCTAATCACTATAAAGACAGAGAGGAGTATGACAGCCAGGACAGCAGCAGTGGTGGTTCCAACAGCTATTGATTTCCATGATTCTGGGTAGTGACAAATTACTAATTAATTAAGCTGTTACAGGATGGCAAGTGAAATATATTTCCTTTTTGGACAGTAACAGAATCATGGCTGTAATCCTCTATTCATACATCTACTTCTGAGTCAAGAATCTGGTCAGAAACAGAAGCTGGAAAACCTACCAAAACCTGATGTATGTAAATCATCAAAAGAAACCTGAGGTGAGTCAGAATCAGTGTGAAACCGACCCAAAGAAAATTAGATCCAATCCAAACTGCATTTGACTGTCGCAGCTGCAGTCGAGAAGAGCAGAGATGACATCAAGTAAACAGTACAAGTTAAGAGGTGACAGTTAGTTGGCTTCTTAACTTTACTGCGACATCATCATCATCACAGCATCCAGCTGTGTTCACATATGTAATATGTATATGCATAAGTAAACTAAGACACGCAGCCGGTGTTTTCAGACTTCTCCCCTGTGGAGACCATTTCCAAATGCTGCATTTTTAGCCATCTTAGTGTAGACGTGGTCTGATCAGATTCACTAGAAAGGTTTAATGGGGAGGTTCCCGTTCCCCTGCATTACATCAGATAGTGTGTTATGATCTCTGCTGCAGCATGTGTGCAAGTGAATGAAACATACCTGCCACGACAATCAGATGTAAGGTGGAGTTATGGTGCCCTCTACTGTTCTCTGCTGCACAGTAATAATTCCCACTGTGTTCAGGTCTGAGGTCAGTGATGGTGAAGATCTGTCCTGATGCTTTTGGTGAGTCTTCATTCTCCTTGTACCAGGTATAAGTAGCTGCTGGGTTAGAATCACTGCTGCAGATCAGAGTCACTGAACTGCCCTCCACTATCTCAGCAGAGGGACTCACTGACACAGAGGGAAGCTTTGGAGCATCTGGAGGACAACATGTACAGAGAGACAGTTCATTAATATTAGCACACGTGTCTGAACAGGTTTTGTACTTGTTTCCATCGTGTAGTAAATAAAATGGACTCTTACAAATGTATGGACATGTATATATGTATGTAATCCCTGCTTGAAAATCCATTACTGTTGTTTAATACTTACATTTGACATCTATAAACACAGATTTAGAGCCTAACTGGCCGTGATGATTCTCAGACTTGCAGTAGTAGGTCCCTCTGTCCTCAGAGCTGATGGAGGTGAACTGATAAATACTTTCTGGTCCCTGAATCAGTGTTTTGTTCTCCTTGTACCAGGTATAAGTAGCTGCTGGGTTTGCATCACTGCTGCAGGTCAGAGTCACTGAACTGCCCTCCACTATCTCAGCAGAGGGACTCACTGACACAGAGGAGGTCTTTGGAGCATCTATAGGAAATAATTTTAGGTAAGTGAATTATAAAATCAGCCACACGTTGTCAATAGTGAATAAAACCTCTACATAAACATCTACCGGAGACTGTAAATGTGAAGCAAGCATTCATACCCAAACTATTACATACATACACACACACTATTTGCAAGTTATTAAAGCCTAAAAATAAAGATTTCTGCTGTTTTCTCAGTGCAGCATTTCACTCACATTTCACATTAACAGAGATGTGTTCAGATGTCCTCCTCCCCAGCTCGTTCTCAGCTGTACAGTAATACTCTCCAGAGTCAGAGGACTGGATGGAGCTGAAGAAAATCTGTTTCTTTGTACTGAGAGGCTGAAGGTCTGGATTTCTATTCTCCTTGTACCAGGTATAAGTAGCTGCTGGGTTTGCATCACTGCTGCAGGTCAGATTCACTGAACTGCCCTCCACTATCTCAGCAGAGGGACTCACTGACACAGAGGGAAGCTTTGGAGCATCTGGAGGAGATTTAGAGACCAATGTCATTCACATCAATGATGGTTTATTGAATGTTAACTTGGCTTTGCCACATGTTTTATTTTGGATTAAGGGCATGTATGTTGTGAATTAAAACTTGTCTGTCACCCTACACAAACAGACCACCGTTAACAGTAAATTCACATTACTTCTCTGTTCTGTACCCAAAAAGTGTGAAACACGTACACTGTGGCTAAGTAGCACATGTACATTACAGCTGGATCACCAGGACACCAGATGTGCTTATGTTTTGTACTCACACTGGACAACTACTGATAGAGATGATGACATGATCTCTCCATATTGATTCTCAGACTTGCAGTAGTAGGTCCCTCTGTCCACGGAGCTGATGGAGGTGAACTGATAACTTCCTTCTGGTCCCTGAATCAGTGTTTGGTTCTCCTTGTACCAGGTATAAGTAGCTGCTGGGTTTGCATCACTGCTGCAGGTCAGAGTCACTGAACTGCCCTCCACTATCTCAGCAGAGGGACTCACTGACACAGAGGGAAGCTTTGGAGCATCTGTGGGAGATATAAACATATTAACTTTAAGAAAACATTTTATTTGTCTATTTTATTTGTTAACAGTTAAGAGCTTTAAAATAATGTATCCAGGCTGAAATTAAAGACAGTAAAGCAGAATTTCTAATTTTCTATTTCATGCTCAATCATTGCCGCTGTCCAGGGTGCTGATCCTGCAGCTGCCCTAAGTTCTCTAGCCTACCCTGCTCTAGGTCTTCATGCAGGAAGCTTTAGATTTGTGGGGACAGACAATAACTTGCCTCTGATCATCTCTGTGTGTTTTTTGCCATGTTGCAAAAAGAGATCCAAGTTGCAACTGTTGCCAAGTGTTATTGGCCTGATACGACCCTACAACTCTACTTTTTCGGAACTATTTGGGTGAAACATTCCACCAGATTACATTATTTAAGTGAAACAGAGAGAAGTAAACTCACTCACTGAAGGAGAGGGGAAAGACTCGTATCTCATCATATATATTAATGAGCAGAAATGTTTAACATTTATCATTGATAACATTTATCACTTTTTTAAATTCATCCTCCACATTTCTAACATGCTTTTTCAGTGTTAAGCTTGGGTCCAAATATACTCCCAAAAAAAGAAAAGTTTCAACTCTCTCTAGTTCTTTACCATATAATTTAAGATTATTGCCTTCCCCGAGCTTCTTCTAGTGAAGAACATAACTTTTGTCTTCGCAACTGAAAATTTAAATTCCCGTTTCGTCCCCCACATTTCAACTTGACAGATCCCATCTTGAATAATCTTAATTACATGTTGAACATTTCCACACCTGATCTGTGATCTGATTCACCTATTTATACTTTCCCCAGAGTCCATAATCCACCTACTGTCCAGAAAAGGAATTACCACAAGTGAACACAATATTTCATACACACACACACACACACACACACACACACACACACACACACACACACACTACTAATGAACACAATACCAAATGGGTCCAACAATTGGTATTACTATATTAAAATACTGGTGAAAGGCAGAGATAATAAAAAGAAAAAAAAAAAGAAATCACAGTAAATCACATTCAGAGAGGGATGTAGTGCAAACCCTGTATAGTTTAACCTCTACAGACCTAAAGTTTTCCAGTTGAGGGGACCAGTGAATGAAACCAGTGTAAGATAAGACTTTATTGATCCCCAGCAGGAAATTCACGTTACAGCAGCACAAGAGACGGGTGAGGATGTAAGGTAAAAGATAAAGAACTATTTGAATGAAATAAAGACAAATAAAATCAGAAATAAAATTAGTAGGATGACATTAAAAAGGTGAACAGAATAAATGCAGTTTACACAACTCTACAGACACAGTGACAGAGCAAAGGAGTAACTGGATAATACTGTACAGTAAACTGCAAAACATGCATGAAGCTGATATAATTTTCATTGCAGGATTATCCAATAAAATCAGTGCTATTTGTAGAATTACCTCATCAAAAGATGAAGATTAAATGGGTCAACTGTAAAACAATATCACTATCAACAAGCAGACTGTCAACATTTGACTTGTTTCATGTGTGAAACCTGTGACACAGCATATAAAATACTACAATCTATGAATCTATGAATATTTCTATAAATCCCTTCATCCCCAGCTCGGCCGTGCTTTTCCTCAAAATCAACTGGCAGTGTTTGCAGATGGGAAGCCAGTTAGGGATCACATCCCTTGTTGCACTAACAACTACTTCAGGTATGTTGTGGCACCTGCACGGGGAGGTTTTGGAGCAAGAGAAGTTGTTAGAGAGCAATTCAAGGCAGAGATAAAAGGTCACTGAATATTGAACTTTTATCCATCAGGTGGCCGTAAAAAGCATGTGACACAAGTTATATTTACAATTTGAAGCATTGAGCCATGAGATAGTTTACACATTCATTAGAGCTGATCCATGCAGAGTAAAAAACTAAGCTGAACACTGATGTATGTTAAGTGTATAAAAAAAAGCTTCTCTAAGACATATAATTGAGAGTCTTGGAGAGTCTCCTATCCTGAGAAATATATTTTAAAAATCTGCTTAAACACAATTTTTTACAAGTAAGATAGAAATATCAGGTTATAAATGTGATGCCTGTTGTGGTCGTCTGGTTGTGTTGACTGTGCTGTACAGTGCAGCTGAATCCTCTCCAGTTTTCTGACCTCTGGTCCTGAGAAAGAAAAAACAAACAGGTGATTCTGGAGACATAGTCTGAAATAATATAATGTCCAACATATAACAACAGTGATGTTAAAATGTATTGAATGCAGTTGATTTCAAAGTCGTGTCATTGTCATGTTGTAGTGAGGATAATGTTCCTGTGTGCAGAGCTGCTCACCTCGGGGCAGTACTGGCACTGTTAAACTTTACAGCAGCGTACTCAGTGACTTCTTGTTGCTCCGTGTTTCCGAGGGGCCGAGCTGCTCTGATGTTGGAGTAGAGAGGGTCTGCCTGCTTGTTGGAGAAGTGGACGGCGGCATACTGAAGGTCATCCTGCTCCTCCGGCTGTCCCTGATCAGGTAGACGTAGACAACTTTCAGCCACACATTTTACATGAGTAGGTCTTTCATTTGAATAGTGCAGAGGATCACAACCAGGACAGAAAAGGCCAAAGCAGCAGTGGTGATGATGCAAAATAATATATAAGACAAGAGGACAATCAAAGAGTCAGATTAGTTTTCTAGAGGCACTTAAAGACAGTGAGACTCAGCAGTATGAACCAACAGGAACCAGAATGGCTTTTCTTTTGTACAACAATAATAGACGCAGCTGTTCTCACCTGTTCCCTGCTGGCTGGTCTCTCTTCAGGCTCAGAAGATTCCTCGGATGCCCTCTTTTTTCTGGTTAGGAGGATTCATTAAAAAGTAAATGATTGAATGTTTGAGACAAACTCACTTCCAGTGATCAGTGAAGTCAGAACTGCTCACCTAATCCACAGGAGGACAGAGAGGGATATGATAGCCAGGAGAACAACAGGGATTATTCCAGCAGCTGTTAATTTCCATGTTCCTGAGAAATTGGGATCCAGAAATATACAGACAGTTAATTAGTGTGTTACAGCCCATTGGTCCTATGGAGTGACATTTAAAATAAAAAGAAAGCAAATAACATGTCCAGGTCCACTGTGCATATTACATCCATTCATTTCCTGGAGGATACTGTTGCCTGACCAATACTGGATTTGAAAAAATCTAATAATGGTATATCAGCATGACAGAAACATTTTGTCATAAACAACTTGTTGGTGCCCTCTGGAGGCAGTTTCTAAATTCCATTTCTGTACAGCAATTAATTATTGCCACAATATATACCCAAACTGATATATATGCAATAAGCATGTATTGTTCAGTATATAGACACAGACAGTTTATTGGTCATGGGTTCCTACATATTAACATGTGAAGCTGGTCTGGTGCAGTAAACAGGTGGGTGTGTGGGTAACTTACCTGCCACAACAATCAGATGTAAGGAGGAGTTATGGCGCCCTCTACTGTTCACTGCTGCACAGTAATAATTCCCACTGTGTTCAGGTCTGAATTCAGTGATGGTGAAGATCTGTCCTGATGCTTTTGGTGAGTCTTCATTCTCCTTGTACCAGGTATAAGTAGCTGCTGGGTTTGCATCACTGCTGCAGGTCAGATTCACTGAACTGCCCTCCACTATCTCAGCAGAGGGACTCACTGACACAGAGGGAAGCTTTGGAGCATCTGGAAGACAACATGTACAGAGAGAAAGTTCATTAATATTATCACACATGTCTGAACAGGTTTTGTACTTGTTTCCATCGTGTAGTAAATAAAATGGACTCTTACAAATGTATGGAAATGTATATATGTATGTAATCCCTGTTTGTTAATCCATTGTTGTTGTTTAATACTTACATTTGACATCTATAAACACAGACTTAGAGCCTAACTGGCCGTGATGATTCTCAGACTTGCAGTAGTAGGTCCCTCTGTCCTCAGAGCTGATGGAGGTGAACTGATAAATACCTTCTGGCCCCTGAATCAGTGTTTGGTTCTCCTTGTACCAGGTATAAGTAGCTGCTGGGTTAGAATCACTGCTGCAGGTCAGAGTCACTGAACTGCCCTCCACTATCTCAGCAGAGGGACTCACTGACACAGAGGAGGTCTTTGGAGCATCTATAGGAAATGATTTTACATATGTGAACTATAAAATCAGCCACACGTTGTCAATAGTGAATAAAACCTCTACATAAACATCTACTGGAGACTGTGAATGTGAAGCTAGCATTCATACCCAAACTATTACATACATACACACACATACTATTTGCAAGTTATTAAAGCCTAAAAATAAAGATTTCTGCTGTTTTTTCAGTACAGCATTTCACTCACATTTCACATTAACAGAGATGTGTTCAGATGTCCTCCTCCCCAGCTCGTTCTCAGCTGTACAGTAATACTCTCCAGAGTCAGAGGACTGGATGGAGCTGAAGACGAGCTGTGGTTCTTTATTGATCGGTGTTTGGTTCTTCTTGTACCAGGTGTATTTAGCTGCTGGGTTAGAATCACTGCTGCAGGTCAGATTCACTGAACTGCCCTCCATGATTTCACCAGAAGGACTCACTGACACAGAGGGAACCTGCAGAGCATCTGGAGGAGAAAACATTAATATGTTTAACAGGTGGTGAAGCTCATATTGTCATGTTGCATGGATTTTTTTATTAGTTACACAGTGAAGCAAACTCACACACTGAGGGACAGCTGTAATTCTCATGTCCTTTCAAAGCACAAGAGATGATGTCTCCGGGATAAAACTTGTGTTTATAAGAAGAACTTTCCTCCTTCATGATTTTCTGTCCATTCTTGAACCAGACGTAGGAAGGACGAGCAGCTGGACTGCAGCTGCTGTGACACTTCAGCTCTGCCTCGGTGTAAGACTGGTGGACTGTTGTTCTGCTCACCTGCACCTGCAGAGCTGGTTATGTGAGGAAGAACTCACAATGTCATCGGTATAAACAGTTTAGAAATAAAAACATGACCATCTTTTCAGTTGTAAGTGGAATAATTTGAGACATCTGTAACTAAAATGATTAATACCCCAAACAAAAATGGACATGGAATACAAAAGCTATAAGAATAATAAAAACACACATCTATAATTAGATTAGATGTAAATACTGTGTGGCTCAGTTACCAGCCATTCATAAGGACTTCAGCTGATTAAAGTAATCTTCTTGATTAACTACAGAGCTAGATAAAAAGAAAAAGCAAAGATTAACAAACTCTTCAAATCCCAATCCCCAAAAGTTATTTCTATTAATGGTCTGTCAATAATCAGTGTCCGCCGCTCTTAATCCAAACCCCGCGCTTCATTTTCCAACGTGTATTTCTGCCGTAGGTAATACGTGTATCAGCAATAAAGCTGAAAAAAAATAACTGATTAAAGCAAAAATGTAGCGAAGTTTGAAGGAACTCCGGCCGCTGCATCTGGATTGAAGCTTTCAGTCCCATAGTGGTCTTCATTCAGCCAGATACACCAGACTTCCTTCCTCTTCACATCATTGTTATGCATTGTGAACAAGACGCCAATAAAGGAGAACATGAATTGTTTGTTGTTTTGCAGAATGAGAGACCAGTTTTTTGGCTTGCTGGTACCAAACCTGTATCATCCACATCAGAACACCTCTTCCTTTTTGTAAATGTAGACACAATTCAAGAAAAGAATGTGGTGTCAATTCTCTCAGCAGTGAACAACTGAACTAACATTGGGAAGTTTGAAACATAACTCTACACTTCAGTGTAAGCTGACAGGAGCATCACACACAGCCGGCTGAACACCAGAACAAAACCAGTCCAGAGAAAGATCAGGGAGGCCCTTCACATCCTACAGCAACGGTCAGGCTCGAACTGAGACGGGTTACAATCTTCCCCCAATATATGACCAACTTATGATCATGTGACCAAATGTTCACATTTAAGCCAAGAGTCATTAATATCTGGACCTTTGAGCAGTACAGTTTCCTTGACCTTGAAAATTTGGAACAACAGAAATATTCAAGTTAAAAATGTTACCTGTGACAGACAGAGTGACTCCAGGTGAACCAGTAAATCTCCAACCTCCTTGGTTTGTTATGAATCTGAACTTGTACTCAGCTGAGTCTCTCTCTCTCAGGTCTGTGATTCTCAGAGTGCAGTTGTTCTTATCACAGTGATACTGCACACGACCTGAATACTCTGAGTCTGTTATCAGATCCACAGGTTCTTTATCGCTCCCTTTAGTGAGCCAGAATGTTTGCTCAACTGTATTATTATGGCCATCTATTGTGGATGGGTATCTGTAGGTGCAGTGTATGTCCACTGTTGATCCTTTTGAGGCACAGATCTGAGTAGAAGTGTAAGTCACTCCCCAGTCATTCTGACCCTGTATCACTATAACACAGAACACAGTAGAAACCACATCAGATTCACACCATCAAACAACAGATTTAAATATTTTCTGTGAGTGCATCTGTATTTAAACCTGCTAGAGAAGTGAACTACATTTCCCAGAATACTTAGTCTCTCACATCCTCCCCCTGTGAGCCAATGAGACGAGAAGACGATTGTAGTACTAACATGGTGTAATGTAACTAAGTACATTTACTCTTTTAGTTTCTTTTCATGCCACTTTTATATTAATATATAATATTTTCTTAACCCCATTTAAGGCTGCTCTGAGTAACTCAGCTAAATGCCCTACAGTGTAAATGTGGGTATACATTACCTGGCAGAGAGAGAAGGAAGACAACAAATCCACTCGCTGCTGCTGTTAAACTCATAGCTGCTCCTCTCATCTCTGTGTGGCTTCAGAGACAATAGAACACATCAGAAGGTAATTAATGTACACAAGAAAGAGATTAGTCACATTAAACATTTCTACTTACAATATAGAAGGAAGCTGTGTTGAACTGTAACGTTCCTCTGTTGTCAGGAGAGTGAGCTGAAGACAGAGAGCAGGGCGTTAAAGACACTACACTTCCTTCCTCTTTACGTTATTAATATGCATTGTGAACTTGAGGCCAGCAAATGGCCACGGAAATCACTTGTTTGTTCTTTTGCAGAATGGAAGACCAGTTTTGTGGCCTGCTGGTACCAAACCTGTATCATCCACATCACATCACTTCTATTTAAATTGTTTTCCTTTTTTGTAAATACAGACACAATTCAGCATCTTGAAGACTGTTCTTTCAATCCTCTCCACAACTTAACTGAGTTCCTGAACAGACAACTGAAAGCTGACTTGACACCTCAGTGCAGGGTGAAACACTACAACTTCCTTTCCGCCATGATGTGATGCATGCAATGATGCACCACATTGATAATGTCTGCATGAAGTCATGTGATGCTTTAGGAGCAAGACTTATTTGACATTACATATTTAAAACCTGGGATCTTTACTTTGAACATTTGAAATCAAGGAGAAAGATCATTTATGTGCAGCTTAAATGGACACTAGAATTTGCAGCACACACAGCAGCTTATCCATTTGTATGGTCCACAGCTGTGGTCACTATACTGCTGCTCCCCACCCCCCCCCCCAGTTCCTCTACTCTGACTGTGACGGACTGTAATTCTCAGCTGCACACAGATTTTGGACATCGTTTTCTTAAGTTACTCCTGCTGGACTGAGACACCAGAAGGCTGTTGTCCAGCCTGTTGCTTCCCAGCCAGTTTTCCTCTTGATCTCTTAAAATGAAGCAATATGTACTTGTTACCCTTCATCACAGGTTATGGCCTTAGTGTGGACATGAGCTGTGAGCCTTTCAACCATTTTTTTATTTAAGCAAAACAGTACAATACAGAACAGAACAAGGAAAAATGTAAACAAATGCAAAATATAACATTAAAAATGGGCCATAATAATAATAATAATAAGTTAAAAAAAGAAAGGAAGGTACAGAGATGTAATGAGCTGTGATGATAATGTATAATGTAATATGACTCTTGACTAACATCTGGTGGCAGCAGGGGAAACTACAGTTATATTACCTATTGCATGTTCCTCTCCAATACACACACACACTCATTTCAATGCAATGTAGCAGTGGGTTTACCAAACCTGGGAGATTAAACCCATTTAGTGTGTCCAAGTCTGTCCCACCACTGAGAGTTTCCCACATTACATCATATGATGGATTATGACTTCTGATGTGTTCATGTGTAAATGAAAGAGTGGTGGAGTTATGGCGCCCTCTACTGTTCTCTGCTGCACAGTAATAATTCCCACTGTGTTCAGGTCTGAAGTCAGTGATGGTGAAGATCTGTCCTGATGCTTTTGGTGAGTCTTCATTCTCCTTGTACCAGGTATAAGTAGCTGCTGGGTTTGCATCACTGCTGCAGGTCAGAGTCACTGAACTGCCCTCCACTATCTCAGCAGAGGGACTCACTGACACAGAAGGAAGCTTTGGAGCATCTGTGGGAGATATAAACATATTAGCTTTAAGAAAACATTTTATTTGTCTATTTTATCTGTTAATAGTTAAAAATATTCAAAATAATTTATCCAGGCTGAAATTAAAGACAGTAAAGCAGAATTTCTAATTTTCTATTTCATGCTCAATCATTGCCGCTGTCCAGGGTGCTGATCCTGCAGCTGCCCTAAGTTCTCTAGCCTACCCTGCTCTAGGTCTTCATGCAGGAAGCTTTAGATTTGTGGGGACAGACAATAACTTGCCTCTGATTATCTCTGTGTGTTTTTTTGCCAGGATGCAAAAAGAGATCCAAGTTGCAACTGTTGCCAAGTGTTATTGGCCTGATACGACTCTACAACTCTACGTTGCTTGTGGTGTTTTCTGCACTCAACTCCAATTACAAACCGCAGCAGAGTAAAGTTATTATATATTTTTTGTTTTACATTTACTAACTTTTTTCTAATTATCTATTTCTGGGTAAAACTTTCCTCCATTCCTGTTTATGTGGAGCTAGTGCTTGAAAATTAAAACAAGGAGGCTTGGAAAGTGACTTCAGCCGCATGATAGAAATCACATTTTGGTGAGAATGAAAGTGTTATGTTTATGGAGAGGAACTGTAACTGTGAAAGAGGTCAAACTGACTGACTTGTTCTGGACTATTTGAGTGAAACTTTCCACCAGATTACATTATTTAAGTGAAACAGAGAGAAGTAAACTCACACACTGAAGGAGAGGGGAAAGACTCATATCTCATCATATATATGAATGAGCAGAAATGTTTAACATTTATCATTGATAACATTTATCACTTTTTTAAATTCATCCTCCAAATTTCTAACATGCTTTTTCAGTGTTAAGCTTGGGTCCAAATATACTCCCAAAATAAGAAAAGTTTCAACTCTCTCTAGTTCTTTACAATATAATTTAAGATTATTGCCTTCCCCGAGCTTCTTCTAGTGAAGAACATAACTTTTGTCTTCGCAACTGAAAATTTAAATTCCCGTTTCGTCCCCCACATTTCAACTTGACAGATCCCATCTTGAATAATCTTAATTACATGTTGAACATTTCCACACCTGATCTGTGATTTGATTCACCTATTTATACTTTCCCCAGAGTCCATAATCCACCTACTGTCCAGAAAAGGAATTACCACAAGTGAACACAATATTTCACACACACACACACACACACACACACACACACACACACACACACACACAATACCAAATGGGTCCAACAATTGGTATTCCTATATTAAAATACTGGTGAAAGGCAAAGAGAATAAACAGGAAAAAAAAGTTAACTCACAGTAAATCACATTCAGAGAGGGATATAGTGCAAACCCTGTATAGTTTAACCTCTTCAGACCTAAAGTTTTCCAGTTGAGGGAACCAGTGAATGAAACCAGTGTAAGATAAGACTTTATTGATCCCCAGCAGGAAATTCACGTTACAGCAGCACAAGAGACAGGTGAGGATGTAAGGTAACAGATAAAAAACTAGTTGAATGAAATAATGACAGATAAAATCAGAAATAAAATTAGAAGGATGACATTAAAAAGATAAACAGAATAAATGCAGTTTACACAACTCTACAGACAAAGTGACAGAACAAAGGAGAAACTGGATAATACTGTACAGTAAACTGCAAAACATGCATGAAGCTGATATAATTTTCATTGCAGGATTATCCAATAAAATCAGTGATATTTGAAGAATTACCTCATCAAAGGATGAAGATTAAATGGGTCAACTGTAAAACAATATCACTATCAACAAGCAGACTGTCAACATTTGACTTGTTTCATGTGTGAAACCTGTGACACAGCATATAAAATACTACAATCTATGAATCTATGAATATTTCTATAAATCCCTTCATCCCCAGCTCGGCCGTGCTTTCCCTCAAAATCAACTGGCAGTGTTTGCAGATGGGAAGCCAGTTAGGGATCACTTCCCTTGTTGCACTAACAACTACTTCAGGTATGTTGTGGCACCTGCACGGGGAGGTTTTGGAGTAAGAGAAGTTGTTAGAGACCAATTCAAGGCAGAGATAAAAGGTCACTGAATATTGAACTTTTATCCATCAGGTGGCCGTAAAAAGCATGTGACACAAGTTATATTTACAATTTGAAGCATGAAGCCTTGAGATAGTTTACACATTCATTAGAGCTGATCCATGCAGAGTAAAAAACCAAGCTGAACACTGATGTATGTTAAGTGTATGAAAAAAGCTTCTCTAAGACATATAATTGTCTCCAGTGAACAATCTTGGAGAGCCTCATCCTGAGAAATATATTTTAAAAATCTGCTTAAACACAATTTTTTACAAGTAAAAAAGAAATATCAGGTTATAAATATGATGCCTGTTGTGGTCGTCGGGTTGTGTTGACTGTGCTGTACAGTGCAGCTGAATCCTCTCCAGTTTTCTGGAGACATAGTCTGAAATAATATAATGTCCAACATATAACAACAGTGATGTTAAAATGTATTGAATGCAATTGATTTCAAAGTCATGTCACTGTCATGTTGTAGTGAGGATAATGTTCCTGTGTGCAGAGCTGCTCACCTCGGGGCAGTACTGGCACTGTTAAACTTTACAGCAGCGTACTCAGTGACTTCTTGTTGCTCCGTGTTTCCGAGGGGCCGAGCTGCTCTGATGTTGGAGTAGAGAGGGTCTGCCTGCTTGTTGGAGAAGTGGACGGCGGCATACTGAAGGTCATCCTGCTCCTCCGGCTGTCCCTGATCAGGTAGACGTAGACAACTTTCAGCCACACATTTTACATGAGTAGGTCTTTCATTTGAATAGTGCAGACGATCGCAACCAGGACAGAAAAGGCCAAAGCAGCAGTGGTGATGATGCAAAATAATATATAAGACAAGAGGACAATCAAAGAGTCAGATTAGTTTTCTAGAGGCACTTAAAGACAGTGAGACTCAGCAGTATGAACCAACAGGAACCAGAATGGCTTTTCTTTTGTACAACAATAATAGACGCAGCTGTTCTCACCTGTTCCCTGCTGGCTGGTCTCTCTTCAGGCTCAGAAGATTCCTCAGATGCCCTCTTTTTTCTGGTTAGGAGGATTCATTAAAATGTAAATGATTGAATGTTTGAGACAAACTCACTTCCAGTGATCAGTGAAGTCAGAACTGCTCACCTAATCCACAGGAGGACAGAGAGGGATATGATAGCCAGGAGAACAACAGGGATTATTCCAGCTGCTGTTAATTTCCATGTTCCTGAGAAATTGGGATCCAGAAAAATACAGACAGTTAATTATTGTGTTACAGCCCATTGGTCCTATGGAGTGACATTTAAAATAAAAAGAAACGATTCTACTTACAAAGAAGATGGACGTCGTCTTTAAAGATGCCCTTCCTCTCTGCTCAGTGAGCAGAAGACGGATATCACCCTGTTTAACAAGTAGATTTCCTTCCTCTTGATGTTGTTAACATACATGATGAGCCAAGTGCCAGGTAACACCCACATCACAATGAAGATGTGTTGTTTTACAAACTATAAACTTAATAAGAGAGAATAAGAAACTAGTGTTCTGGCCTGTCGGGACTAAACCTGTTTGTCTGCCAACATCCCACTGACACAAGAAAAGACCATTCAACCAGAGAAAAGAAAATCTGACACAATTTTAATATATTTTCCTTTTTCAAGGCATGAGCTCAGTTCAGACAGGACACAAAAACAGGACAGATGTTACAGATGTGTAAGAGTTGGTTTGATGCATCACTTGACACTTCCAGTGCATGTTAAGACAGTTAAAACTGCCTTCATGCCAGTATGAGTTCAAAGAGATGTACTGCAGCAGTGTGGCATGCAGGAAGTCACATGCTGAGCACAGTGTTTATTTTAGGTATTTAGAATAACAGTTCTCAACTCACTCGCTCACAGTCATTCTGACCCTGTATCACTGTAACACAGAGCACATCTGACACCACAATCAGTTCTTCTGCCCTCTACAGTTAATCTCTATGTGCACTGAGGCAGGATGTCACACAGTCTGCAGGTGTAGAGAAGGAACAGGAATGCATTGGACCAGAGAACCATGAGGCAGTTTTACTGAACAGGATGAAAAGCAAAGAGTTAGTGCACAGATGTCCTACATTTAAATTGGGATAAAAACACAGGAAATGAGTGACCTGACTGTGTGCAGCAACATAAGACAACAACTATCTGCATGGCTAGATTCCACTGGACGGAAGAGAGGACACATTGTTTTGTGATTTGGGTGAACTGACCCTTTAAAGCAGACAGCAGAGGGAGCTCTCAGAGAGATGAAGCCTGAATGTGCCAAACTTAAGCTTCCCCACTAGAGGACAGTAAAACACCAGAGATACTGAACCAGGACCCTGAAACAACATTTTACCATCATCACTGATTGTTTAGTCAGATTTAAATGTACTTTTACTTTATTTTCAAATTTTATGATTGAAACTATTTTCAATTTAAGTTGTTTACCTGGACTTTTAATACAATAAACATTAGACAATAAGTTCAGGAAGTGTCAATAGTTCCCATGTGGTGACCAACATCTCTGACATATTTCAACAGCAATAAACTCTTCAAATCAACTTGTTGTAGTTGAACAAAGGCTTAATAATTAGGGTGTTGCACAAACCATCAATAATGGACTTTTATTCTGAAAAGGCTTAAGGCTGAATTCAAACCTTTTGCACACTAATGTTTCCAACTACAGAGTGTTGTCCAGCAGGTCCTTCACTTGTTGTGGAAGCTGGCTGTTTGTTATATACCTGGAAAATGTATCATCTATCAAAGTGTGCTACTGGGCTCATGATTGATTTCAATGTGTGAAAATCTAAACCGTACATGGAGTAAAATGTGATGCTTTCAGTTCACTGTCTCTGTTTTGAACAGACTTTATTGGCTTTGTCAGTCAGGACAGGTGAAAACCCAGAAACTGATCAGAGATTGTTCAAAAGTTATTTATTATGTAGAAATTCATAAAAACATTTTGCATAAACACTTTAATATCTGCAATCTAGATAAATGTAAAGGGAAAAATAAGCTTGCATAGTTTAAGCAGTGAGTTATAAGTCAGTGAGGCACACACCACCTGACCATCAGCTGATCTAAACAATAAATCGTGTTTGACACCTCGGAGCTGCCGACACCACATCCCTGTGCTGCTGACTCCTACCTGCTGCTGCTGCTGCTAAAAAACTAAAAATGAAAACTTTTGGAGTTGAAGGTAAATGTATCCACTTCCCCCACATCCTCCACAGCCTCTCCACAGTGATATTTCAATGTGGTACCACTTTGTTTCCATCAGGTGCCTCTGGTTCAACTGCATCTGAAGAAAATCACATGAAACTGGTGTAAAGTTCTAGTTGTAACTGTGACTATAAATCTGAAGTCGGGGAGTTTTATTGGATGCAGGAGGCTCTAACCTGACTGGACTTCACACCACGTCCTCCTGCTCCTCTGTGTCTTCTGTCTGTGCTGCAGTGACGGCCTGAAAGTCTGAGGTGTTCTCATAGTCAGGATCAGAGTCTAACTGATGGAGAGAGACGACAAAATGAGGCTCAATGGACCTCATTCATGAAACCTGCATATCATTTGATTTTATTTAAATGTTGCAAATGTATTCAATTAAAATCAAAAAGAAATCTGAAATAGACATAACATTCACTTTTATTCACGTTTATTAGCCGAGTTGTTATAACTGTGATACAGGGGAAGTTTTCTCTCTCACCTCTATCGTCTCTGCAGGTTTGTTTGGTTCAGTGGTGGAGCTCAGATGTTTCTTCTTCCTGGATCGAGTCCAACAACAACAAATACAAACTTTCACATAATGAAATCCATAACATTAATACTAAAGAGAGTTTAAAGAAGAAAAAAGATTTGTTTTGTTTTACCCTGTCCACAGAGTCAGGAGAAGCAGAAGAATCAGCATCAGGACCACCAGAGTCAACCCGATGATATTCATTATCACTGCTGAATTCCCTAACAATATAGATAGATATATGATATACGTCACTAGAGGGATTAGATTGATAAATCCCACTGACAGGTGATACTGTCTGTTAATCAGTCAGTCAGTGTCGTCCACCTCTGACATGATGGAGGTTCCTCCCTGAACACAGCTACAGAAAAACAGTCTGATAATGCACACAGGACATTTTATTTTCTTTGCACCAGTCATGGGTTCTTACATATTAACATGTGAAGCTGGTCTGGTGCAGTAAACAGGTGGGTGTGTGGGTAACTTACCTGCCACAACAATCAGATGTAAGGTGGAGTTATGGCGCCCTCTACTGTTCACTGCTGCACAGTAATAATTCCCACTGTGTTCAGGTCTGAAGTCAGTGATGGTGAAGATCTGTCCTGATGCTTTTGGTGAGTCTTCATTCTTCTTGTACCAGGTATAAGTAGCTGCTGGGTTAGAATCACTGCTGCAGATCAGAGTCACTGAACTGCCCTCCACTATCTCAGCAGAGGGACTCACTGACACAGAGGGAAGCTTTGGAGCATCTGGACAAAAAAATTAGATTGTTGGCTGAGTAGCACATGTACATTACAGCTGGATCACCAGGACACCAGATGTGCTTATGTTTTGTACTCACACTGGACAACTACTGATAGAGACGATGACATGATCTCTCCATATTGATTCTCAGACTTGCAGTAGTAGGTCCCTCTGTCCTCAGAGCTGATGGAGGTGAACTGATAACTTCCTTCTGGTCCCTGAAACAGTTTTTGGTTCTCCTTGTACCAGGTATAAGTAGCTGCTGGGTTTGCATCACTGCTGCAGGTCAGAGTCACTGAACTGCCCTCCACTATCTCAGCAGAGGGACTCACTGACACAGAGGAGGTCTTTGGAGCATCTATAGGAAATAATTTTACATAAGCGAATTATAAAATCAGCAACATGTTGTCAATAGTGAATAAAACCTCTCTATAAACATCTACTGGAGACATACCCAAAATATTACATACATACACACACATACTATTTGCAAGTTATTAAAGCCTAAACATAAAGATTTCTGCTGTTTTGTCAGTACAGCATTCACTCACATTTCACATTAACAGAGATGTGTTCAGATGTCCTCCTCCCCAGCTCGTTCTCAGCTGTACAGTAATACTCTCCAGAGTCAGAGGACTGGATGGACCTGAAGACGAGCTGTGGTTCTTTATTGATCAGTATTTGGTTCTTCTTGTACCAGGTGTATTTAGCTGCTGGGTTAGAATCACTGCTGCAGG
Organism: Lateolabrax maculatus; assembly: GCA_031216445.1. NCBI lineage: Eukaryota > Metazoa > Chordata > Actinopteri > Acropomatiformes > Lateolabracidae > Lateolabrax > Lateolabrax maculatus. Next base: position 3,889,275 of record CM062204.1, on the reverse strand, counting down.
TCAGAGTCACTGAACTGCCCTCCATGATTTCACCAGAAGGACTCACTGACACAGAGGGAAGCTTCGGAGCATCTGGAGTAGAAAACATTAATATGTTTAACAGGTGGTGAAGCTCATATTGTCATGTTGCATGGATTTTTATTAATTAGTTACACAGTGAAGCAAACTCACACACTGAGGGAGAGCTGTAATTCTCATGTCCTTTCAAAGCACAAGAGATGATGTCTCCAGGATAAAACTTGTGTTTATAAGAAGAACTTTCCTCCTTCATGATTTTCTGTCCATTCTTGAACCAGACGTAGGAAGGACGAGCAGCTGGACTGCAGCTGCTGTGACACTTCAGCTCTGCCTCGGTGTAAGACTGGTGGACTGTTGTTCTGGTCACCTGCACCTGCAGAGCTGGTTATGTGAGGAAGAACTCACAATGTCATCGGTATAAACAGTTTAGAAATAAAAACATTACCATCTTTTCAGTTGTAAGTGGAATAATTTGAGACATCTGTAACTAAAATGATTAATACCCCAAACAAAAATGGACATGGAATACAAAAGCTATAAGAATCATAAAAACACACATCTATAATTAGATTAGATGTAAATACTGTGTGACTCAGTTACCAGCCATTCATAAGAACTTCAGCTGATTAAAGTAATCTTCTTGATTAACTACAGAGCTAGATAAAAAGAAAAAGCAAAGATTAACAAACTCTTCAAATCCCAATTCCCAAAAGTTATTTCTATTAATGGTCTGTCAATAATCAGTGTCCGTCACTCCAAAGCCCACGCTTCATTTTCCAACGTGTATTTTTGCCGTAGGTAATTCATGTGTCAGCAACAAAGTTGAAAAAAATAACTGAAGCTTTCAGTCCCATAGTGGTCTTCATTCAGCCAGATACACCAGACTTCCTTCCTCTTCACATCATTGTTATGCATTGTGAACAAGATGCCAATAAAGGAGAACATGAATTGTTTGTTGTTTTGCAGAATGAGAGACCAGTTTTTTGGCTTGCTGGTACCAAACCTGTATCATCCACATCAGAACACCTCTTCCTTTTTGTAAATGTAGACACAATTCAATAAAAGAATGTGGTGTCAATTCTTTCAGCAGTGAACAACTGAACTAACATCGGGAAGTTTGAAACATCACTCTACACTTCAGTGTAAGCTGACAGGAGCATCACACACAGCCGGCTGAACACCAGAACAAAACCAGTCCAGAGAAAGATCAGGGAGGCCCTTCACATCCTACAGCAACGGTCAGGCTCGAACTGAGACGGGTTACAATCTTCCCCCAATATATGACCAACTTGTGACCAAATGTTCACATTTAAGCCAAGAGTCATTAATATCTGGACCTTTGAGCAGTACAGTTTCCTTGATCTTGAAAATTTGGAACAACAGAAATATTCAAATTAAAAATGTTACCTGTGACAGACAAAGTGACTCCAGGTTCACCAGTAAATCTCCAACCTCCTTGGTTTGTTATGAACCTGAACTTGTACACAGCTGAGTCTCTCTCTCTCAGGTCTGTGATTCTCAGAGTGCAGTTGTTCTTATCACAGTGATACTGCACACGACCTGAATACTCTGAGTCTGTTCTCAGATCCACAGGAGCATGATTATTCCCTTTAGTGAACCAGAATGTTTGCTCAACTATATTATCATGGCCATCTATTGTGGATGGGTATCTGTAGGTGCAGGGTATGTCCACTGTTGATCCTTTTGAGGCACAGATCTGAGTAGAAGTGTAAGTCACTCCCCAGCCATTCTGACCCTGTATCACTGTAACACAGAACACAGTAGAAACCACATCAGATTCACACCATCAAACAACAGATTTGAATATTTTCTGTCAGTGCATCTGTATATAAACCTGCTAGAGAAGTGAACTACATTTCCCAGAATACTTTGTCTCTCACATCCTCCCCCTGTGAGCCAATGAGACGAGAAGACGATTGAAGTACTAACATGGTGTAATGTAACTAAGTACATTTACTCTTTTAGTCTTTTTTCATGCCACTTTTATATTGATATATAATATTTTCTTAACCCCATTTAAGGCTGCTCTGAGTAACTCAGCTAAATGCCCTACAGTGTAAATGTGGGTATACATTACCTGGCAGAGAGAGAAGGAAGACAACAAATCCACTCGCTGCTGCTGTTAAACTCATAGCTGCTCCTTTCATCTCTGTGTGGCTTCAGAGACAATAGAACACATCAGAAGGTAATTAATGTACACAAGAAAGAGATTAGTCACATTAAACATTTCTACTTACAATATAGAAGGAAGCTGTGTTGAACTGTAACGTTCCTCTGTTGTCAGGAGAGTGAGCTGAAGACAGAGAGCAGGGCGTTAAAGACACTACACTTCCTTCCTCTTTACGTTATTAATATGCATTGTGAACCTGAGGCCAGCAAATGGCCACGGAAATCACATGTTTGTTCTTTTGCAGAATGGGAGACCAGTTTTGTGGCCTGCTGGTACCAAACCTGTATCATCCACATCACACCACTTCTATTTAAAGGTTCTTCCTTTTTTGTAAATGCAGGCACAATTCAGCATCTTGAAGACTGTTCTTTCAATCCTCTCCACAACTTAACTGAGTTCCTGAACAGACAACTGAAAGCTGACTTGACACCTCAGCGCAGGGTGAAACACTACAACTCCCTTACTGCCATGATTTGATGCATGCAATGATGCACCACATTGATAATGTCTGCATAGTCATGTGATGCTTTAGGAGCAAGACTTATTTGACATTACATATTTTTAACCTGGGATCTTTACTTTGAACATTTGAAATCAAGTAGAAAGTGCATTTATGTGCAGCTTAAATGGACACTAGAACTTTCAGCACAAACAGCAGCTTAACCATTTGTATGGTCCACAGCTGTGGTCACACACTTTCTCAGTCACCTCACTCACTCAGTGTGACTGTAGCAGCAATCTGTCTGCACAGTTCACACTGTTATGTTTCTTGACAAAGACTGGACTTTCATCACTGCTGCTCTTGTCCCCCTAATGAGATGTGGTGATAATGTATAATGTAATATGCCTCTTGACTAACATCTGGTGGCAGCAGGGGAAAACTACAGTTATATCACCTATTGCATGTTCATCTCCAATACACACATGTGCTTTTACATAGGACATTTTATAAAAAAAGAAGAAGAATATGAATTGCATGTTTACCTCCTGTTAGGTATCTGAGTCAGAACTGCAGAGATACGGTACGTGTGAAGCCGCACGCTATAAAAATGTTTGGTACGTTTGTTGACTGTGCTGTACAATGCAGCTGGATCCTCTCCAGTCTCCTGACATCTGGTTCTGGGAAGGAAAAAAACAAATCATGGGATCGGGGACATTTCTAATTTCTAATGATAATTTGTTGTGGTGGACAATTATAAACAAAACAACAATGAAGCAGCAATTAAAATGTTACAATTAAATACTTAATACTTAATTCAACTATATATCATTTTGAGGTTTTAGTTAAGATAATGTTCCTGTGTGAAGAGCTGCTCACCTCGGGGGAGTACTGGTACTGTTAAATTTGACAGCAGTGTACTCAACGACTTCTTCTTCCTCACGTCTGCAGGGTCCAGCTGGTCTGATGTTGGAGTACACAGGATCCGTCTCGTTCTTGGAGAAGTGGACGCTGGCATAGTGGAGGTCATCCTCCTCCTCCTCCTCCTCCTCCTCCAGCTGATTGGGTAGAAACTGCATAGACAAAATTGCTTTTAGATTTTACATGTGAAGCCATGATCTATCCATCCATCGTCCTTAGTAACTTATCCTTGTCCCAGTCATGGAGGCAGCAGGCTAAGCAATATAGCCCAGAAGCCCTGCTCCACAGGTCCATGTCCTCCAGTTTCTGTAGATCTTAAAGTCTTTTCAATGCCAGACAAGCACCGGCGTCTTCTTGGTCAGCTGCTGGGTCTCCACCCAGTTGGACGTGTACAAAAAACATTTCAGGGAAACATCAAGGAAGCATCTCCACCAGATGTCCAAACTTCCAAAGCTCATTTCAATGCAATGTAGCAGTGGGTTTACCAAACCTGGGAGATTAAACCCATTTAGTGTGTCCAAGTCTGTCCCACCACCTTTTCTGAGTCAGATGTGCCAGGCCACAACTGGTTCCAGACACCCTGACGTCATCTCAACTTTCTCCTCTAAATGAAAATGTCCATTGGCTAAATATCCAGGTTGTCCTTTTCTGAGCTCATAGAGTGAGGCAGACATTGTGAACCAATCTCATCTCGACTGAATCCATGAGTTTAGATGCATCTCTATATTTGTGGTGGCGCTACAACCAGCACAAGCAGAAGGCATCGACCCTGCATCGATCTTTCCATGTTCAAATCACAAATCAAAACTCACCTTTTCAGAACTGCTTTTAATGTGTGATGAATGTTGTGTGTACCATGTTTAATGTGTATTTTTTATGATGGTTTTAAAGTTTGTAAAGTGTCTTTGAGTTCCTTGAAAAGCGCTCTATAAATAAAACGTATTATTATTATTATTATTACTTATGGTATAGACTACCATAAGCTCCCTCAAACATACAAGGAATCACCAGCTGTTTCTTCTCACCTGAAACTGAAGAGTTTCCCACATTACATCATATGGTGGATTATGACTTCTGATGTGTTCATGTGTAAATGAAAGAGTGGTGGAGTTATGGCGCCCTCTACTGTTCTCTGCTGCACAGTAATAATTCCCACTGTGTTCAGGTCTGAAGTCAGTGATGGTGAAGATCTGTCCTGATGCTTTTGGTGAGTCTTCATTCTCCTTGTACCAGGTATAAGTAGCTGCTGGGTTAGAATCACTGCTGCAGGTCAGTGTCACTGAACTGCCCTCCACTATCTCAGCAGAGGGACTCACTGACACAGAGGGAAGCTTTGGAGCATCTGTGGGAGATATAAACATATTAGCTTTAAGAAAACATTTTTTTCGTCTGTTTTATCTGTTAATAGTTAAAAATCTTTAAAATAATATATCCAGGCTGAAATTAAAGACAGTAAAGCAGAATTTCTAATTTTCTATTTCATGCTCAATCATTGCCGCTGTCCAGGGTGCTGATCCTGCAGCTGCCCTAAGTTCTCTAGCCGACCCTGCTCTAGGTCTTCATGCAGGAAGCTTTAGATTTGTGGGGACTGACAATAACTTGCCTCTGATCATCTCTGTATGTTTTTTGCCAGGATGCAAAAAGAGATCCAAGTTGCCCTGGCCTCTAGCACCGCTGTAAGGAGTCTAGGAGTAATCTTTGATCAGGACATGTCCTTTAATACCCATATAAAACAGACTTCAAGGACTGCCTTCTTCCACTTACGTAACATTATAAAAATCAGGCATATCCTGTCTCAAAAAGATGCAGAAAAACTAGTTCATGCATTTGTTACTTCTAGGTTAGATTACTGTAATTCTTTATTATCGGGTTGCCCCGATAAGTCTCTAAAGACTCTTCAGCTGATCCAGAATGCGGCTGCACATGTACTAACAGGAACTAGCAAAAGAGAACATATTTCTCCGATATCAGCTTCTCTGCACTGGCTCCCTGTGAAATCTAGAATAGAATTTAAGGTCGTCCTCCTCACTTACAAAGCTCTTATTGGTCAGGCACCATCATATCTTAAAGAGCTGATAGTACCGTATTACCCCACTAGAGCACTACGCTCACAGAATGCAGGGTTACTTGTGGTACCTAAAGTTTCTAAAAGTAGAATGGGAGCCAGAGCCTTTAGTTATCAAGCTCCTCTTCTGTGGAATCAGCTCCCAATTTGGGTTCGGGAGGCAGACACCCTCTCTTCGTTTAAGAGTATGCTAAAAACGTTCCTTTTTGATAAAGCCTATAGTTAGGGCTGGCTCAGGTGAGTCCTGAACCATCCCTTAGTTATGCTGTTATAGGCTTAAGACTGCTGGGGGACTTCCTAGGACGCACTGAGCTTCTCTCTCCTCCTCTCTCTCTCTATCTGTACGCATTCCTATCCCACTAATACAGGCTACCAACTCCATTTCTTCCTGGTAGTCCTTGTGCTTTCTGTGTTTTTTCGCCTTCTCACTTTCTGCAGGTATTTCTGCCTCTGGAGCTGTAGAGTCTGGATCTGTGATTGCCGGCCGTCTACTGCCCCCATGTTCCTGCTCCACACTCACTGCTGCAGTTGTTATTATTATTAGTCTGATTTGTTGTCTCTCCTCCTGTTCTGTCTCCCCTCTCCCCCTCTCTCCTCCCCTTTCAACCCAACTCGGTCGATGCAGATGGCCGCCCACCCAGAGCCTGGTTCTGCTCCAGGTTTCTACCTGTTAAAAGGGAGTTTTTCCTCGCCACTGTCGCCAAGTGCTTGCTCATGGTGGGAACTGTTGGGTCTCTGTAAATAATATTTTAAAGAGTATGGTCTAGACCTACTCTATGTGAAAGCGTCTTGAGATAACTTTTGTTATGATTTGGCGCTATACAAATAAAATTGACTTGACTTGACTTGACTTGCAACTGTTGCCAAGTGTTATTGGCCTGATACGACTCTACAACTCTATGTTGCTTGTGGTGTTTTCTACACTCAACTCCAATGACAAACCGCAGCAGAGTAAAGTTATTATATATTTTTTGTTTTACATTTACTAACTTTTTTCTAATTATCTTTTTCTGGGTAAAACTTTCCTCCATTCCTGTTTCTGTGGAGCTAGTGGTGGGAAATTAAAACAAGGAGGCTTGGAAAATGACTTCAGCCGCATGATTGAAATCACATTTTAGTGAGAATGAAAGTGTTATGTTTATGAAGAGGAACTGTAACTGTGAAAGAGGTCAAACTGACTGACTTGTTCTGGACTATTTGAGTGAAACTTTCCACCAGATTACATTATTTTAGTGAAACAGAGAGAAGTAAACTCTCACACTGAAGGAGAGGGGAAAGACTCATATCTCATCATATATATGAATGAGCAGAAAGGTTTAACATTTATCATTGATAACATTTATCACTTTTTTACATTCATCCCCCACATTTCAACTTGACAGATCCCATCTTCTATTTTCTAAACTAAATGTTTAACATTTCCACACCTGATCTGTGATCTGATTCACCTATTTATACTTTCCCCAGAGTCCATAATCCACCTACTGTCCAGAAAGGGAATTACCACAAGTGAACACAATATTTCATACACACACACACACACACACACACACACACACACACACACACAAACACACACACTACTAATGAACACAATACCAAATGGCTCCAACAATTGGTATTCCTATATTAAAATACTGGTGAAAGGCAAAGAGAATAAACAGGAAAAAAAGTTAACTCACAGTAAATCACATTCAGAGTGGGATGTAGTGCAAACCCTGTATAGTTTAACCTCTTCAGACCTAAAGTTTTCCAGTTGAGGGAACCAGTGAATGAAACCAGTGTAAGATAAGACTTTATTGATCCCCAGCAGGAAATTCACGTTACAGCAGCACAAGAGACAAGTGAGGATGTAAGGTAACAGATAAATAACTATGTGAATGAAATAAAGACAAATAAAATCAGAAAGAGAATTAGTAGGATGACAGTAAAAAGCTAAATAGAATATATGCAGTTTCCACAACTCTCCACTACTGTGACAGAACAAAGGAGAAACTGGATAATACTGTACATTATACTGCAAACTGCAAAACTGCAATAAATACATGAAGATGATATAATTGTCATCGCAGAATTATCCAATAAAATCAGTGCTATAGGTAGAATTACCTCATCAAAGGATGAAGATTAAATGGGTCAACTGTGAAACAATATCACTATCAACAAGCAGACTGTCAACATTTGACTTGTTTCATGTATGAAACCTGTGACACAGCATATAAAATACTACAATCTATGAATCTATGAATATTTCTATAAATCCCTTCACCCCCAGCTCGGCCGTGCTTTCCCTCAAAATCAACTGGCAGTGTTTGCAGATGGGAAGCCAGTTAGGGATCACTTCCCTTGTTGCACTAACAACTACTTCAGGTATGTTGTGGCACCTGCACGGGGAGGTTTTGGAGTAAGAGAAGTTGTTAGAGACCAATTCAAGGTAGAGATAAAAGGTCACTGAATATTGAACTTTTATCCATCAGGTGGTTGTAAAAGCATGTGACACAAGTTATATTTATAATTTGAAGCATTAAGCCTTGAGATATTTTACACATTCTTTAGAGCTGATCCATGCAGAGTAAAAAAAAGTGTATAAAAAAAGCTTCTCTAAGACATATAATTGCCTCCAGGGAACAGTCTTGGAGAGCCTCATCCTGAGAAATATATTTTAAAAAACTGCTGAAATACAGTTTTTTACAAGTAAAATAGTAAAATATCAGGCTATAAATGTGATGCCTGTTGTGGTCGTCGGGTTGTGTTGACTGTGCTGTACAGTGCAGCTGAATCCTCTCCAGTTTTCTGACCTCTGGTCCTGAGAAAAAAAAAAAACAAACAGGTGATTCTGGAGACATAGTCTGAAATAATATAATGTCCAACATATAACAACAGTGATGTTAAAATGTATTGAATGTAATTGATTTCAAAGTGGTGTCATTGTCATGTTGTAGTGAGGATAATGTTCCTGTGTGCAGAGCTGCTCACCTCGGGGCAGTACTGGCACTGTTAAACTTTACAGCAGCGTACTCAGTGACTTCTTGTTGCTCCGTGTTTCCGAGGGGCCGAGCTGCTCTGATGTTGGAGTAGAGAGGGTCTGCCTGCTTGTTGGAGAAGTGGACGGCGGCATACTGAAGGTCATCCTGCTCCTCCGGCTGTCCCTGATCAGGTAGACGTAGACAACTTTCAGCCACACATTTTACATGAGTAGGTCTTTCATTTGAATAGTGCAGAGGATCGCAACCAGGACAGAAAAGGCCAAAGCAGCAGTGGGGATGATGCAAAATAATATATAAGACAAGAGGACAATCAAAGAGTCAGATTAGTTTTCTAGAGGCACTTAAAGACAGTGAGACTCAGCAGTATGAACCAACAGGAACCAGAATGGCTTTTCTTTTGTACAACAATAATAGACGCAGCTGTTCTCACCTGTTCCCTGCTGGCTGGTCTCTCTTCAGGCTCAGAAGATTCCTCGGATGCCCTCTTTTTTCTGGTTAGGAGGATTCATTAAAAAGTAAATGATTGAATGTTTGAGACAAACTCACTTCCAACGATCAGTGAAGTCAGAACTGCTCACCTAATCCACAGGAGGACAGAGAGGGATATGATAGCCAGGAGAACAACAGGGATTATTCCAGCAGCTGTTAATTTCCATGCTCCTGAGAAATTGGGATCCAGAAATATACAGACAGTTAATTATTGTGTTACAGCCCATTGGTCCTATGGAGTGACATTTAAAATAAAAAGAAAGCAAATAACATGTCCAGGTCCACTGTGCATATTACATCCATTCATTTCCTGTAGGATACTGTAGCCTGACCAATACTGGATTTGAGAGTTTGAAAAAATCTAACAATGGTATATCAGCATGACATAAACATTTTGTCATAAACAACTTTTTGGTGCCCTCTGGTGGCAGTTTCTAAATTCCATTTCTGCACAGCAATTAATTATTGCCACAATATATACCCAAACTAATATATATGCAATAAGCTTGTATTGTTCAGTATATAGACACAGACAGTTTATTGGTCATGGGTTCCTGCATATTAACATGTGAAGCTGGTCTGGTGCAGTAAACAGGTGGGTGTGTGGGTAACTTACCTGCCACAACAATCAGATGTAAGGTGGAGTTATGGCGCCCTCTACTGTTCTCTGCTGCACAGTAATAATTCCCACTGTGTTCAGGTCTGAAGTCAGTGATGGTGAAGATCTGTCCTGATGCTTTAAACATATTAGCTTTAAGAAAACATTTTATTTGTCTGTTTTATCTGTTAATAGTTAAAAATCTTCAAAATAATTTATCCAGGCTGAAATTAAAGTCAGTAAAGCAGAATTTCTAATTTTCTATTTCATGCTCAATCATTGCCGCTGTCCAGGGTGCTGATCCTGCAGCTGCCCTAAGTTCTCTAGCCTACCCTGCTCTAGGTCTTCATGCAGGAAGCTTTAGATTTGTGGGGACAGACAATAACTTGCCTCTGATCATCTCTGTATGTTTTTTGCCAGGTTGCAAAAAGAGATCCAAGTTGCAACTGTTGCCAAGTGTTATTGGCCTGATACGACTCTACAACTCTACGTTGCTTGTGGTGTTTTCTACACTCAACTCCAATTACAAACCTTTATAGCAGCAGAGTAAAATTATTATATTTTTGTTGTTTTACATTTACTAACTTTTTTCTAATTATCTATTTCAGGGTAAAAATTTCCTCCATTCCTATTTCTGTGGAGCTAGTGCTTAAAAATTAAAACAAGGAGGCTTGGAAAGTGACTTCAGCCGCATGATTGAAATCACATTTTGGTGAGAATGAAAGTGTTATGTTTATGAAGAGGAACTTTAACTGTGATAGAGGTCAAATTGACTGACTTTGTCGGGACTATTTGGGTGAAACTTTCCATCAGATTACATTATTTTAGTGAAACAGAGAGAAGTAAACTCACACACTGAAGGAGAGGGGAAAGACTCGTATTTCATCATATATATGAATGAGCAGAAATGTTTAACATTTATCATTGATAACATTTATCACTTTTTTTAATTCATCCTCCACATTTCTAACATGCTTTTTCAATGTTAAGCTTTGGTCCAAATATATTCCCAAAAAACAAAAAAAAGTTTCAACTCTCTCTAGTTCTTTACCATATAATTTAAGATTATTGCCTTCCCCGAGCTTCATCTAGTGAAGAGTATAACTTTTGTCTTCTCCACTGAAAATTTAAATCCCCGTCTCGTCCCCCACATTTCAACTTGACGGATCCCATCTTGAGTAATCTTAACTACATGTTTAACATTTCCACACCACATCTGTGACCTGATTCACCTATTTATACTTTCCCCAGAGTCCATTATCCACCTACTGTCCAGAAAGGGAATTACCACAAGTGAACACAATATTTCATACACACACACACACACACATACACATACACACTACTAATGAACACAATACCACATGGCTCCAACAAAATCACAGTAAATCAGGTTCAGAGAGGGATGTAGTGAAAACCCTGTATAGTTTAACCTCTTCAGACCTAAAGTTTTCCAGTTGAGGGGACCAGTGAATGAAACCAGTGTAAGATAAGACTTTATTGATCCCCAGCAGGAAATTCACTTTACAGCAGCACAAGAGACAGGTGAGGATGTAAGGTAACAGATAAAGAACTATTTGAATGAAATAAAGACAAATAAAATTGAAATAAAATTAGTAGGACGACATTAAAAAGCTAAATACAATACTGTACAATAAACTGCAAACTGCAATAAATACATGAAGCTGATATAATTGTCATCGCAGGATTACCCAATAAAATCAGTGATATTTGTAGAATTACCTCATCAAAGGATGAAGATTAAATGGGTCAACTGTAAAACAATATCACTGTCAACAAGCAGACTGTCAACATTTGACTTGTTTCATGTGTGAAACCTGTGACACAGCATATAAAATACTACAATCTATGAATCTATGAATATTTCTATAAATCCCTTCATCCCCAGCTCAGCCGTGCTTTCCCTCAAAATCAACTGGCAGTGTTTGCAGATGGGAAGCCAGTTAGGGATCACATCCCTTGTTGCACTAACAACTACTTCAGGTATGTTGTGGCACCTGCACGGGGAGGTTTTGGAGCAAGAGAAGTTGTTAGAGAGCAATTCAAGGCAGAGATAAAAGGTCACTGAATATTGAACTTTTATCCATCAGGTGGTTGTAAAAGCATGTGACACAAGTTATATTTATAATTTGATGCATTAAACCTTGAGATAGTTTACACATTCTTTAGAGCTGATCCATGCAGAGTAAAAAAAACTAAGCTGAACACTGATGTATGTTAAGTGTATAAAAAAAGCTTCTCTAAGACATATAATTGTCTCCAGGGAACAATCTTGGAGAGCCTCATCCTGACAAATATATTTTAAAAAACTGCTTAAACACAATTTTTTACAAGTAACATAGAAATATCAGGTTATAAATGTGATGCCTGTTGTGGTCGTCGGGTTGTGTTGACTGTGCTGTACAGTGCAGCTGAATCCTCTCCAGTTTTCTGACCTCTGGTCCTGAGAAAGAAAAACAAACAAGTGATTCTGGAGACATAGTCTGAAAAAATATAATGTCCAACATATAACAACAGTGATGTTAAAATGTATTGAATGCAATTGATTTCAAAGTGGTGTCACTGTCATGTTGTAGTGAGGATAATGTTCCTGTGTGCAGAGCTGCTCACCTCGGGGCAGTACTGGCACTGTTAAACTTTACAGCAGCGTACTCAGTGACTTCTTGTTGCTCCGTGTTTCCGAGGGGCCGAGCTGCTCTGATGTTGGAGTAGAGAGGATCTGCCTGCTTGTTGGAGAAGTGGACGGCGGCATACTGAAGGTCATCCTGCTCCTCCGGCTGTCCCTGATCAGGTAGACGTAGACAACTTTCAGCCACACATTTTACATGAGTAGGTCTTTCATTTGAATAGTGCAGAGGATCGCAACCAGGACAGAAAAGGCCAAAGCAGCAGTGGGGATGATGCAAAATAATATATAAGACAAGAGGACAATCAAAGAGTCAGATTAGTTTTCAAGAGGCACTTAAAGACAGTGAGACTCAGCAGTATGAACCAACAGGAACCAGAATGGCTTTTCTTTTGTACAACAATAATAGACGCAGCTGTTCTCACCTGTTCCCTGCTGGCTTGTCTCTCTTCAGGCTCAGAAGATTCCTCGGATGCCCTCTTTTTTCTGGTTAGGAGGATTCATTAAAAAGTAAATGATTGAATGTTTGAGACAAACTCACTTCCAATGATCAGTGAAGTCAGAACTGCTCACCTAATCCACAGGAGGACAGAGAGGGATATGATAGCCAGGAGAACAACAGGGATTATTCCAGCAGCTGTTAATTTCCATGCTCCTGAGAAATTGGGATCCAGAAAAATACAGACAGTTAATTAGAGTGTTACAACCCATTGGTCCTATGGAGTGACATTTAAAATAAAAAGAAACGATTCTACTTACAAAGAAGATGGACGTCGTCTTTAAAGACGCCCTTCCTCTCTGCTCAGTGAGCAGAAGACGGATATCACCCTGTTTAACAAGTAGATTTCCTTCCTCTTTAGGTTATTAACATACATGATGAGCCAAGTGTCAGTTAACACCCACATCACAATGAAGATGTGTTGTTTTACAAACTATAAACTTAATAAGAGAGAATAAGAAACTAGTGTTCTGGCCTGTCAGGACCAAACCTGTTTGTCTGCTAACATCCCACTGACACAAGAAAAGACCATTCAACCAGAGAAGAGAAAATCAGACAGTTTTACTGAACAGGATGAAAAGCAAAGAGTTAGTGCACAGATGTCCTACATTTAAATTGGGATGATAAAAACACAGGAAATGAGTGACCTGACTGTGTGCAGCAACATAAGACAACAACTATCTGCATGGCTAGATACCACTGGAGGGAAGAGAGGACACATTGTTTTGTGATTTGGGTGAACTGACCCTTTAAAGCAGACAGCAGAGGGAGCTCTCAGAGAGATGAAGCCTGAATGTGCCAAACTTAAGCTTCCCCACTAGAGGACAGTAAAACACCAGAGATACTGAACCAGGACCCTGAAACAACATTTTACCATCGTAACTGATTGTTGAGTCAGATTTAAATGTACTTTTACTTTATTTTCACATTTTATGATTGAAACTATTTGCAATTCATGTTGTTTACTCTGGACTTTTACTACATAAAACATTAGACATTGAGTTCAGGAAGTGTCAATAGTTCCCATGTGGTGACCAACATAATTTTAATAGCAACCTTTGGAGCATCTGGAGTAAAAAACATTAATATGTTTAATCGGTGGTGAAGCCCACATACAGGTGTGGTTGATCAATAGTGATGTTCGCCTTGGGGTGTCGGTAAGTGCACACAGGACGCTCAGGTATGGTTAGTTCTTCTTTGCTGACTTGAACTAAGCACAGCAGCACAGTATTGCGACCACTGAAGCTACAGGAGTGAAGCTGACAGATGCGTGATCTATAACAAGAACAAACACAAAGATGCCAAATATAATAAGAATTCAAGTAGCCAGATATAACAAATATTAACTTGAATGGCTTATTACTAGAAATACAAAAGACTTTCTTATGAACTGGTTACTATAGCACATATTCTTCATAAGCCTAATCACCAAATGAACAGTAAAGGCATATTAAAGAGTTAATGTTTGGAGGTTATAATGTCCCGTTTACTAAAACAGGTAGTCATATTGTTTTATGTCATTGTTTACAAAAAGTCAATGTGCTCCACTTTCCTGCACTCAGGCATAGTACAACAATGTACAAAAGACAAGGGTTATAACCCCCTTACACCACAGCAGAGAGTACAGCCTTATGTGAGCGCTTCTGTAAGGAGTAAACAAAAGCAAGACACATACATCGTACTGTAGTGCTAAGAGAAAGGATGGACAGGAACATGTAACAATGTACTGCAATGTCTGTGTTTTTTGCAGAGTCTAAAGTAAAGGAAGAAAATAATCATTTACACTGAGTCTTATTGAACATATTCATGAAATACTAACACTGCAGTGAAAGATACATCATGGCCACTTTGAGACAAGGTGTACAAACAGTCTTCTGATCAATGTAAATACAACCCAAACTGTATAAACTCTTCTATTCTCTCCCTTTTTGCTCCCTGTCTGTCAGATTCATCTACATGTTAGGGAAGGACACCTGGGTGGAGCGCTGGCCTTCGTCTGCAGAGTGCTCCAGCAATCCCAGCCTGCAAGCTAAATGCAAGAGCCTCGATGATACGGCATATGAACTGTCTGTCAACGCCTGCAGGCTGTAGAGGTGTCTGAGCAGCAACTGCTCACCACCCTCCTGCGCCATGTTGTCGCAAAAATGGATTCAATGATCATTTTAACCCAGCCTGTGCAATAAGGACATGAAAACAACTTAATGTGTCTGTGGAAAAAAAGAAGTGAAAGTGGAACGAGTTATAGCAACATACCGAAAAGCCTTTTCTCTACTGTAATGATATAATAAGAATGAGGAAGAACTAAATACCACTGACAGAAAAAAAGGAATAAAAACAGACCAAACAGCCACCTCAAGAGTATTATAGCTTTTATAGAGTGGTTAACAATACAAAACCAAATATTCAAACTGTCACAATGCCTACTGTCTAACATGAGCTAAATTAAATGTATAGTTGATTAAAAGGTGATTAATTCAACAAACTGTAGCAAAAGACCCCATCTTCATCATCCTTGATACAGACACTCATTATTTCAAATTAAAAGTTGACAAATGTTTTCTAAGTTAACAGGTCAGTTAATTTGGAGTTTTTACAGTTCAGGTAGAGTTCAAATGGCTATTCATGTCATTCATCCAAACAACAGGGCTTCAATGAGAAAAAAGCAAAATAATTGTTTTTCCTTAAGTCTGTACTACTAAATCAAATGAGCTTCTGAAAAACAGGTAATATATACAACAAAAGCCATGAAGTAATTTACACCTTGTTTGTGCTGACTAAAAATAACAAGCTAAGCTTTTCTAAATGTTCTGTTTAACTTTGTAAAAGTTAAATATGAATTTAAAAAAAGTATAGTTGTCTCAATGCTGCATTCTCAGTCCTAAGAAATGTATTAAATCTGTGGTTATCTGCCTAAATAAACAACTACTTCATATAAAATACCAGGCTGGAGATTCCCTTTGTGTTCAGCGGGTTTTGTTGACTGTGCTGTACAACGCAGCTGGATCCTCCTCCGCTGACTGTTCACTTCTGTTTTTCAAAGGGAAAAATGAATTAAGGAATTCTGCAGATAAGATATGAAATGATACAAACAGTGATAACAACAGATGTAAAAAAGTCAGGATAATGTTCCTGTGAGAGGAGCAGCTCACCTCGGGGCAGTTCTGCTGCTACTAAATTTGACCTCAGCGTACTCAGCGCTGTCTTCCTCTGCTGGTCTGATGTTGGAGTAGAGAGAATCTGTGTGGTTCTTGGAGAACTGGACACTGGCATAGTGAAGGTCATCCTGCTCCTCTGGCTGTCTCTGAGTCGGTTGATACTGCATAAACAAGGTTACTGTCATTTAAAGGGTTGTAGATATGATTTATACAACAACATAAAAGAACCAGAGACTGGAAGGAGAAGCGATGGCAGGTAATGCTCCTGCCAGATATTTGAACTTTTTCTTAATGAAGCAGTCTCATCACACTGTCATGGTTGGTCCTGTCCACGTTCTTAAGGTTCTTGATTGGCTGACACCAACATGACGAGCAATCAGGACAGGATCAAGGTCACAGCCCAAAAAGTAAAAGACAAAAGGTAAGAAAGCTGTTACATGTATTATAAGTGAATCATGTCCTGAAAACAAAGAGGATCAAAGAGAGGAGAGGGTGATAGAGGAGGAGGACATGGTTATAATTCTGTGAAGAAGGTGGACAAAAGAGCAACATGAAGCGCAGTCTGAACTCAACTGTGGAAACAGAATGAGTTTTCTCTTGAACTGGAATTGTTTAACTCTTCTTCCTCACCTGTTCCCTGTTGTCTGGTCCCTCTGCAGGCTCAGATGATGGCTCGGATGCCCTCTTTTTTCTGGTAAGGAGAAGAAAAACTCAGACTTACTTAATTTGCAATGATTTAATGAAAGCATCCATCACAGGTCACAGACTGACTTCCTGTTTCAACTTTGTCCTACTGTACTTATCATAGCTGTGTGTGCACACAATGAGGGATTTCACAGGCATGTTGAAATGCTGCAAAATACTCTCACTTTCAGTTTGACCTCCAAAAAGTTGTTGCTTTTGAAAATCTGGCTAAACTATTGGCTTGTTCTGCAATCCGTCCGATCTGGACTAAGTTGTCACGATGTCCACAGTGTTTCCAGATTACTTTGGTGACTACAATGTTGTCAGAATTGCCAAAATTTTAAGAAATAAGGTGCAAGTTGTAATTTGACTGAATGAAAGCGAACTGCTTACCTAATCACTATAAAGACAGAGAGGAGTATGACAGCCAGGACAGCAGCAGTGGTGGTTCCAACAGCTATTGATTTCCATGATTCTGGGTAGTGGTGATAAAATGACAAATGAATGAGGCTGTTACAGGATGGCAAGAGTGATACTATGAAGAAAAAACAACCTTGTGTTTTACAATGAAATATATTTTCTTTTGGGACAGTATCATGGCTATAATCCTCTATCCATACATCTACTTCTGAGTCAAGAATCTGGTCAGAAACAGACCGCTGGAAAACCTACCAAAACCTGATGTATGTAAATCATCAAAAGAAGCCTGAGGTGAGTCAGAATCAGTGTGAAACCGACCCAAAGAAAATTAGATCCAATCCAAACTGCATTTGACTGTCGCAGCTGCAGTCGAGAAGAGCAGAGATGACATCAAGTAAACAGTACAAGTTAAGAGGTGACAGTTAACTGGCTTCTTAACTTTACTGCGACATCATCATCATCACAGCATCCAGCTGTGTTCACATATGTAATATGTATATGCATATGTAAACTAAAACACACAGCCGGTGTTTTCAGACTTCTCCCCTGTGGAGACCATTTCCAAATGCTGCATTTTTAGCCATCTTAGTGTAGACGTGGTCTGATCAGATTCACTAGAAAGGTTTAATGGGGAGGTTCCCTTCCCCCTGCATTACATCAGATAGTGTGTTATGATCTCTGCTGCAGCATGTGTGCAAGTGAATGAAACGTACCTGCCACAACAATCAGATGTAAGGTGGAGTTATGGCGCCCTCTACTGTTCTCTGCTGCACAGTAATAATTCCCACTGTGTTCAGGTCTGAGGTCAGTGATGGTGAAGATCTGTCCTGATGCTTTTGGTGAGTCTTCATTCTCCTTGTACCAGGTATAAGTAGCTGCTGGGTTTGCATCACTGCTGCAGGTCAGAGTCACTGAACTGCCCTCCACTATCTCAGCAGAGGGACTCACTGACACAGAGAGAAGCTTTGGAGCATCTGGACAAGAAAACAAGATTACAAAAAAGAACATAACATTGTATTAACTTTTGTTCAGTGGAAACTTCCTTTTCACTGGAGCTCTCTAGTGAATTCCTGCAACCAACTGATGATGTTTGTACTGTAATTTAACTACGTGGGGTACAAAACGTTCAAAAATGTTGCCAGATTATGAAATCCTGGCAGCAATTTTCTTTCCATCAAAATGTATTTGGCAAAACAATCTACTAGTACATGAACATCACTTCTCAGAGGCCGGGTCGATAACAGGACAGAAGCCTGTGGCCACATTGGATGTTGGATGTATATTTATGTGTGGGAGCATCTGAAACTTTAGAGGTGGTTTTCTGGGTTACTGATGGTTTCAATCCCCTGAACATCTGTGAAGATCTGGGAGCCAATTGTTAATAAAACTGCCTTTTCATCATCTACTGCAGCTTTTTAGTGAACTACAGCAACAGACTGAATGTGAAACAGGCAGAGCTGAAGGAAGTGCACAATCAGCAAAACATTACACTGGGTAATAAAGCTTCAACAAGTTGTCATTAGTTGCATTATGCTTTTTAAATTAGCTGTGTTTCACTCACATTTCACATTAACAGAGATGTGTTCAGATGTCCTCCTCCCCAGCTCGTTCTCAGCTGTACAGTAATACTCTCCAGAGTCAGAGGACTGGATGGACCTGAAGACAAGCTGTGGTTCTTTACTGATCAGTGTTTGGTTCTTCTTGTACCAAGTGTATTTAGCTGCTGGGTTAGAATCACTGCTGCAGGTCAGAGTCACTGAACTGCCCTCCACTATCTCAGCAGAGGGACTCACTGACACAGAGGGAAGCTTTGGAGCATCTGGAGGAGGAAACATGAACACATTTAACATTTAATTTCAAGACTAGTTTACACAGTGGAAAATATCTTAAATGAACATTTGTTTATACAAACACAAAGTGAGTGGTGGAGCTTGATTATTCCCTGTATTGGAAATGATTTGGTGTGCTGTTATCTTGGTTACAAGTTTGACACTTTGTTACAGACGCTGTAAAATAAACAAGGAAATGATCCTGGTTCAGTGTCTTTGGACACTGCCATGTCTACTGATGACCTGTGGTGGGTAAATAAGATAAATGTGTTCATTAAACAATGAAAATGTGTGTCGGACGTGTTTATTTTATTTTTTTTACATTGTTTCTACAAGGAAACTTGATAGGACGGATCTTATAACACTGATCACTTGTAATATTTCAGAACTCAGGAAAAGATCTGACTTCTTTCTTTTCACTCATTGTTTTGTGGATGGACCAGAAGTTAAAACTTGGACCGATGAAGTGTTGTACATGTGAAATTAAGGGTCAAGATTGCAGAATAGCAAATTCACTTAGAAAAGTGTCAACTAAAGAAAAAATAACAAACAATCCAATAATTTCTATGATGATCAAAACAAGTTATCTGTGATCCAAAGTATTTAAACAGTCTAAATACATGATGGCAAATCTTGTTTTGATACATTTCCAGTGTGAGCCTCATTTTGCACTGAAGACATGGAATAAGAGAAAATATGCAACATATCTACAATATCATAGGGCAGTGACTTGTTTTTCATCCAATTCTGCACAATCAATCACCAAATACCACCGAGCTACATGCAGTTAAGGTAGAGAACAACATGTTAAAAGATCCACCAGAGGGCGTAATGTCAGTGGAAGACTGTAAGTAAACTCACACACTGGAGGAGAGGGGAAGTCCTCACATCCTTTTACAGCACAGGAATAGCTGTCTGCAGGATCCAAGTAGCCTGAATAATAATACTTTGTGTTTCCACTAAGTTTCTGTCCATTCTTGAACCAGATGTAGGAAGGATGAACTTGAAAACTGCTGACACACTGCAGGTGAGAAGACTGACCCGATCTGATCACCTGCACCCGGAGATCTGAATATGAGCAGAATGAACAGAAATGTAAATTATGTTTCTACAAACATTCAGCTATATATACAAACATTCACAGAACTTTCAATACATTAAACATTTGGAAGTAAATTAATAAATATTTAGATGGAAACATTACCTGTGACAGACAGAGTGACTCCAGGTGAACCAGTAAATCTCCCACCTTCTTGGTTTGTTATGAACCTGAACTTGTACTCAGCTGAGTCTCTCTCTCTCAGGTCTGTGATTCTCAGAGTGCAGTCGTTCTTATCACAGTGATACTGCACACGACCTGAATACTCTGAGTCTGTTATCAGATCCACAGGACCATAATTATTCCCTTCAGTGAACCAGAATGTTTGGTCAACTGTATTAGCATAGCCTTTTATTGTGGATGGGTATCTGTAGGTGCAGCGTATGTCCACAGTTGATCCTTTTAAGGCACAGATCTGAGTAGAAGTGTAAGTCACTCCCCAGTCATTCTGACCCTGTATCACTGTTACACAGAACACAGTAGAAACCACATCAGATTCATACCATCAAACAACAGATTTGAATATTTTCTCTAGGTGCATCTGTATATAAACCTGCTAGAGAAGTGAACAACATTTCCCAGAATACTTTGTCTCTCACTTCCTCCCCCTGTGAGCCAATGAGATGAGAAGACGATTGTAGTACCAACATGGTGTAATGTAACTAATTACATTTACTATTTTAGTCTTTTTTCATGCCACTTTTATATTAATATATAATATTTTCTTAATCCCATTTAAGGCTGCTCTGAGTAACTCAGCTAAATGCCCTACAGTGTAAATGTGGGTATACATTACCTGGCAGAGAGAGAAGGAAGACAACAAATCCACTCGCTGCTGCTGTTAAACTCATAGCTGCTCCTCTCATCTCTGTGTGGCTTCAGAGACAATAGAACACATCAGAAGGTAATTAATGTACACAAGAAAGAGATTAGTCACATTAAACATTTCTACTTACAATATAGAAGGAAGCTGTGTTGAACTGTAACGTTCCTCTGTTGTCAGGAGAGTGAGCTGAAGACAGAGAGCGGGGCGTTAAAGACACTACACTTCCTTCCTCTTTACGTTATTAATATGCATTGTGAACTTGAGGCCAGCAAATGGCCACGGAAATCACTTGTTTGTTCTTTTGCAGAATGGGAGACCAGTTTTGTGGCCTGCTGGTACCAAACCTGTATCATCCACATCACACCACTTCTATTTAAAGGTTCTTACTTTTTTTAAATGCAGACACAATTCAGCATCTTGAAGACTGTTCTTTCAATCCTCTCCACAACTTAACTGAGTTCCTGAACAGACAACTGAAAGCTGACTTGACACCTCAGTGCAGGGTGAAACACTACAACTCCCTTTCCGCCATGATGTGATGCATGCAATGATGCACCACATTGATAATGTCTGCATGAAGTCAGGTGATGCTTTAGGAGCAAGACTTATTTGACATTACATATTTAAAACCTGGGATCTTTGTTTTGAACAATTTAATTCAAGGAGAAAGTGCATTTATGTGCAGCTTAAATGGACACTAGAATTTGCAGCACAAAAAGCAGCTTAACCAAAAAAAAAAGGAAGGTACACATATGTAATGAGCTGTGATGATAATGTATAATGTAATATGCCTCTTGACTAACATCTGGTGGCAGCAGGGGGAAACTACAGTTATATCACCTATTGCATGTTCATCTCCAATACACATGTGCTTTTAAATAGGACATTTAATAAAAAAAAAAGAAGAAGAATATGAATTGCATATTTACCTCCTGTTAGGTATCTGAGTCAGAACTGCAGAGATACGGTATGTGTGAAGCCGCACGCTATAAAAATATTTGGTACGTTTGTTGACTGTGCTGTACAATGCAGCTGGATCCTCTCCAGTCTCCTGACCTCTGGTTCTGGGAGGGAAAAAATTAAATCGGGGGATCGTGGACATTTCTAATTTCTAATGATAATTTGTTGTGGTGGACAATTGTAAACAAAACAACAATGAAGCAGCAATTAAAATGTTACAATTAAATACTTAATACTTAATTCAACTATATATCATTTTGAGGTTTTAGTTAGGATAATGTTGCTGTGTGAAGAGCTGCTCACCTCGGGGGAGTACTGGTACTGTTAAATTTGACAGCAGCGTACTCAACGACTTCTTCTTCCTCACGTCTGCGGGGTCCAGCTGGTCTGATGTTGGAGTACACAGGATCCGTCTCGTTCTTGGAGAAGTGGACGCTGGCATAGTGGAGGTCATCCTCCTCCTCCTCCTCCTCCTCCTCCTCCAGCTGATTGGGTAGAAACTGCATAGAGAAAATTGCTTTTAGATTTTACATGTGAAGCCATGATCTATCCATCCATCGTCCTTAGTAACTTATCCTTGTCCCAGTCATGGAGGCAGCAGGCTAAGCAAGATAGCTCAGAAGCCCTGCTCCACAGGTCCATGTCCTCCAGCTTCTGTAGATCTTAAAGTCTTTTCATTGCCAGACAAGCACCGGCGTCTTCTTGGTCAGCTGCTGGGTCTCCACCCAGTCGGATGTGTACCAAAAACATTTCAGGGAAACATCAAGGAGGTATCTCCACCAGATGTCCAAACTTCCAAAGCTCATTTCAATGCAATGTAGCAGTGGGTTTACCAAACCTGGGAGATTAAACCCATTTAGTGTGTCCAAGTCTGTCCCACCACCTTCTCTGAGCCAGATGTGCCAGGCCACAACTGGTTCCAGACACCCTGACGTCATCTCAACTTTCTCCTCTAAATGAAAATGTCCATTGGCTAAATATTGAGGTTGTCCTTTTCTGAGCTCATACAGTGAGGCAGACATTGTGAAACAGTCTCATCTTGACTGAATCCATGAGTTTAGATGTATCTCTATATTTGTGGTGGCACTACAACCAGCACAAGCAGAAGGCTTAAACCCTGCATCGATCTTTCCATGTTCAAATCACAGATCAAAACACACCTTTTCAGAACTGCTTTTAATGTGTGATGAATGTTGTGTGTACCATGCTTTAATGTGTATTTTTTTATGATGGTTTTAAAGTTTGTAAAGTGTCTTTGAGTTCCTTGAAAAGCGCTCTATAAATAAAATGTATTATTATTATTATTATTACTTATGGTATAGACTACCATAAGCTCCCTCAAACATACAACGAATCACCAGCTGCTTCTTCTCACCTGAAACTGAAGAGTTTCCCACATTACATCATATGGTGGATTATGACTTCTGATGTGTTCATGTGTAAATGAAAGAGTGGTGGAGTTATGGCGCCCTCTACTGTTCACTGCTGCACAGTAATAATTCCCACTGTGTTCAGGTCTGAAGTCAGTGATGGTGAAGATCTGTCCTGATGCTTTTGGTGAGTCTTCATTCTCCTTGTACCAGGTATAAGTAGCTGCTGGGTTAGAATCACTGCTGCAGGTCAGAGTCACTGAACTGCCCTCCACTATCTCAGCAGAGGGACTCACTGACACAGAGGGAAGCTTTGGAGCATCTGTGGGAGATATAAACATATTAGCTTTAAGAAAACATTTTATTCGTCTGTTTTATCTGTTAATAGTTAAAAATATTCAAAATAATTTATCCAGGCTGAAATTAAAGACAGTAAAGCAGAATTTCAAATTTTCTATTTCATGCTCAATCATTGTCGCTGTCCAGGGTGCTGATCCTGCAGCTGCCCTAAGTTCTCTAGCCTACCCTGCTCTAGGTCTTCATGCAGGAAGCTTTAGATTTGTGGGGACAGACAATAACTTGCCTCTGATCATCTCTGTGTGTTTTTTTGCCAGGATGCAAAAAGAGATCCAAGTTGCAACTGTTGCCGAGTGTTATTGGCCTGATACGACTCTACAACTCTACGTTGCTTGTGGTGTTTTCTGCACTCAACTCCAATTACAAACCGCAGCAGAGTAAAGTTATTATATATTTTTTGTTTTACATTTACTAACTTTTTTCTAATTATCTTTTTCTGGGTAAAACTTTCCTCCATTCCTGTTTATGTGGAGCTAGTGCTTGAAAATTAAAACAAGGAGGCTTGGAAAGTGACTTCAGCCGCATGATAGAAATCACATTTTGGTGAGAATGAAAGTGTTATGTTTATGGAGAGGAACTGTAACTGTGAAAGAGGTCAAACTGACTGACTTGTTCTGGACTATTTGAGTGAAACTTTCCACCAGATTACATTATTTAAGTGAAACAGAGAGAAGTAAACTCACACACTGAAGGAGAGGGGAAAGACTCATATCTCATCATATATATGAATGAGCAGAAATGTTTAACACTTATCATTGATAACATTTATCACTTTTTTAAATTCATCCTCCAAATTTCTAACATGCTTTTTCAGTGTTAAGCTTGGGTCCAAATATACTCCCAAAAAATGAAAAGTTTCAACTCTCTCTAGTTCTTTACAATATAATTTAAGATTATTGCCTTCCCCGAGCTTCTTCTAGTGAAGAACATAACTTTTGTCTTCGCAACTGAAAATTTAAATCCCCGTTTCGTCCCCCACATTTCAACTTGACGGATCCCATCTTGAATAATCTTAATTACATGTTGAACATTTCCACACCTGATCTGTGATCTGATTCACCTATTTATACTTTCCCCAGAGTCCATAATCCACCTACTGTCCAGAAAAGGAATTACCACAAGTGAACACAATATTTCACACACACACACACACACATACACACACACACACACACACACACACACACACACACTACTAATGAACACAATACCAAATGGGTCCAACAATTGGTATTACTATATTAAAATACTGGTGAAAGGCAGAGATAATAAAAAGAAAAAAAAAAAGAAATCACAGTAAATCACATTCAGAGTGGGATGTAGTGCAAACCCTGTATAGTTTAACCTCTTCAGACCTAAAGTTTTCCAGTTGAGGGAACCAGTGAATGAAACCAGTGTAAGATAAGACTTTATTGATCCCCAGCAGGAAATTCACGTTACAGCAGTACAAGAGACAGGTGAGGATGTAAGGAAACAGATAAAGAACTATGTGAATGAAATAAATACAAATAAAATCTGAAATAAAATTAGTAGGATGACAGTAAAAAGGTGAACAGAATAAATGCAGTTTACACAACTCTACAGACACAGTGACAGAACAAAGGAGAAACTGGATAATACTGTACAGTAAACTCCAAAACATGCATGAAGCTGATATAATTTTCATTGCAGGATTATCCAATAAAATCAGTGCTATTTGTAGAATTACCTCATCAAAGGATGAAGATTAAATGGGTCAACTGTAAAACAATATCACTATCAACAAGCAGACTGTCAACATTTGACTTGTTTCATGTGTGAAACCTGTGACACAGCATATAAAATACTACAATCTATGAATCTATGAATATTTCTATAAATCCCTTCATCCCCAGCTCGGCCGTGCTTTCCCTCAAAATCAACTGGCAGTGTTTGCAGATGGGAAGCCAGTTAGGGATCACTTCCCTTGTTGCACTAACAACTACTTGAGGTATGTTGTGGCACCTGCACGGGGAGGTTTTGGAGTAAGAGAAGTTGTTAGAGACCAATTCAAGGCAGAGATAAAAGGTCACTGAATATTGAACTTTTATCCATCAGGTGGTTGTAAAAAGCATGTGACACAAGTTATATTGACAATTTGATGCATTAAGCCATGAGATAGTTTACACATTCTTTAGAGCTGATCCATGCAGAGTAAAAAAAACTAAGCTGAACACTGATGTATGTTAAGTGTATAAAAAAAGCTTCTCTAAGACATATAATTGTCTCCAGGGAACATTCTTGGAGAGCCTCATCCTGAGAAATATATTTTAAAAATCTGCTTAAACACAATTTTTTACAAGTAAGATAGAAATATCAGGCTATAAATGTGATGCCTGTTGTGGTCGTCTGGTTGTGTTGACTGTGCTGTACAGTGCAGCTGAATCCTCTCCAGTTTTCTGACCTCTGGTCCTGAGAAAGAAAAAACAAACAGGTGATTCTGGAGACATAGTCTGAAATAATATAATGTCCAACATATAACAACAGTGATGTTAAAATGTATTGAATGCAATTGATTTCAAAGTCATGTCACTGTCATGTTGTAGTGAGGATAATGTTCCTGTGTGCAGAGCTGCTCACCTCGGGGCAGTACTGGCACTGTTAAACTTTACAGCAGCGTACTCAGTGACTTCTTGTTGCTCCGTGTTTCCGAGGGGCCGAGCTGCTCTGATGTTGGAGTAGAGAGGGTCTGCCTGCTTGTTGGAGAAGTGGACGGCGGCATACTGAAGGTCATCCTGCTCCTCCGGCTGTCCCTGATCAGGTAGACGTAGACAACTTTCAGCCACACATTTTACATGAGTAGGTCTTTCATTTGAATAGTGCAGACGATCGCAACCAGGACAGAAAAGGCCAAAGCAGCAGTGGTGATGATGCAAAATAATATATAAGACAAGAGGACAATCAAAGAGTCAGATTAGTTTTCTAGAGGCACTTAAAGACAGTGAGACTCAGCAGTATGAACCAACAGGATCCAGAATGGCTTTTCTTTTGTACAACAATAATAGACGCAGCTGTTCTCACCTGTTCCCTGCTGGCTGGTCTCTCTTCAGGCTCAGAAGATTCCTCGGATGCCCTCTTTTTTCTGGTTAGGAGGATTCATTAAAAAGTAAATGATTGAATGTTTGAGACAAACTCACTTCCAATGATCAGTTAAGTCAGAACTGCTCACCTAATCCACAGGAGGACAGAGAGGGATATGATAGCCAGGAGAACAACAGGGATTATTCCAGCAGCTGTTAATTTCCATGCTCCTGAGAAATTGGGATCCAGAAATATACAGACAGTTAATTAGTGTGTTACAGCCCATTGGTCCTATGGAGTGACATTTAAAATAAAAAAGAAAGCAAATAACATGTCCAGGTCCACTGTGCATATTACATCCATTGATTTCCTGTAGGATACTGTTGCCTGACCAATACTGGATTTAACAGTTTAAAAGAATCTAATAATGGTATATCAGCTTTTTTGTATTAATACATGATGGAAACATTTTGTCATAAACAACTTGTTGGTGCCCTCTGGAGGCAGTTTCTTAATTCCATTTCTTTACAGCAATTAATTATTGCCACAATATAAACCCAAACTGATATATATGCAATAAGCTTGTATTGTTCAGTATATAGACACAGACAGTTTATTGGTCATGGGTTCCTACATATTAACATGTGAATCTGGTCTGGTGCAGTAAA
Organism: Lateolabrax maculatus; assembly: GCA_031216445.1. NCBI lineage: Eukaryota > Metazoa > Chordata > Actinopteri > Acropomatiformes > Lateolabracidae > Lateolabrax > Lateolabrax maculatus. The sequence continues at coordinate 3,862,014 of CM062204.1, read as the reverse complement.
CAGGTGGGTGTGTGGGTAACTTACCTGCCACAACAGTCAGATGTAAGGTGGAGTTATGGCGCCCTCTACTGTTCACTGCTGCACAGTAATAATTCCCACTGTGTTCAGGTCTGAAGTCAGTGATGGTGTAGATCTGTCCTGATGCTTTTGGTGAGTCTTCATTCTCCTTGTACCAGGTATAAGTAGCTGCTGGGTTAGAATCACTGCTGCAGGTCAGAGTCACTGAACTGCCCTCCACTATCTCAGCAGAGGGACTCACTGACACAGAGGGAAGCTTTGGAGCATCTGGAGGACAACATGTACAGAGAGAAAGTTCATTAACATTATCACACATGTCTGAACAGGTTTTGTACTTGTTTCCATCGTGTAGTAAATAAAATGGACTCTTACAAATGTATGGAAATGTATATATGTATGTAATTCCTGCTTGTTAATCCATTGTTGTTGTTTAATACTTACATTTGACATCTATAAACACAGACTTAGAGCCTAACTGGCCGTGATGATTCTCAGACTTGCAGTAGTAGGTCCCTCTGTCCTCAGAGCTGATGGAGGTGAACTGATAAATACCTTCTGGTCCCTGAATTAGTGTTTGATTCTCCTTGTACCAGGTATAAGTAGCTGCTGGGTTTGCATCACTGCTGCAGGTCAGAGTCACTGAACTGCCCTCCACTATCTCAGCAGAGGGACTCACTGACACAGAGGAGGTCTTTGGAGCATCTATAGGAAATGATTTTACATAAGTGAATTATAAAATCAGCCACACGTTGTCAATAGTGAATAAAACCTCTCCATAAACATCTACTGGAGACTGTGAATGTGTAGCATTCATATCCAAACTATTACATACATACACACACATACTATTTTCAAGTTATTAAAGCCTAAAAATAAATATTTCTGCTGTTTTGTCAGTACAGCATTTCACTCACATTTCACATTAACAGAGATGTGTTCAGATGTCCTCCTCCCCAGCTCGTTCTCAGCTGTACAGTAATACTCTCCAGAGTCAGAGGACTGGATGGACCTGAAGACGAGCTGTGGTTCTTTATTGATCAGTAATTGGTTCTTCTTGTACCAGGTGTATTTAGCTGCTGGGTTAGAATCACTGCTGCAGGTCAGAGTCACTGAACTGCCCTCCATGATTTCACCAGAAGGACTCACTGACACAGAGGGAACCTGCAGAGCATCTGGAGGAGAAAACATTAATATGTTTAACAGGTGGTGAAGCTCATATTGTCATGTTGCATGGATATATTTATGAGTTACACAGTGGAGTAAACTCACACACTGAGGGAGAGCTGTAATTCTTATGTCCTTTCAAAGCACAAGAGATGATGTCTCCGGGATAAAACTTGTGTTTATAAGAAGAACTTTCCTCCTTCATGATTTTCTGTCCATTGTTGAACCAGACATAGGAAAGACGAGCAGCTGGACTGCAGCTGCTGTGACACTTCAGCTCTGCCTCGGTGTAAGACTGGTGGACTGTTGTTCTGCTCACCTGCACCTGCAGAGCTGGATATGTGAAGAAGAACTCACAATGTCATCGGTGAAAAAAGGTTTAAAAATAACACACCTTATAATCTTTACAGTTGTAGAGGAAACAAAGTGAAACAATCTAGAAATCGGTAAGTGAAATCACCAAACAAAAATGGACATGGATTATAAAACACCTATCTGTAATCAGGTTTTTTTGTACAACTTTCTGATAATGCACTATTTATTAAGGGTTTATATGTTGTAAACTGTGTGGCTCAGTTACCAGCCATTCATTAGAACTTTTGGTTTGCAAAAATCCCTTTAGCTGATGTTTATCCTCCTCTACTGAAACACTTGACACTTAAGTATTTGAACAGTTGTTTAAACTAATCTTCTTGATTAATTACAGAGCAAGCTAAAAAGAAAAAGCAAAGATAAAAACTAGACAAAGCATTTTTTTCAACACTTGGAAACCCCGAAAGTTATTTCTATTAATGGTCAGTAACTAATTTACAAAGCATTTGTAAAGGATTTTCCATTATAAAGTGATTAGTTACTGCATGTATTCCCCTTTACGGTTGCCTCTTTAGAAAATGGTAATAAAAAGTTTTTATTCAACTGTGAATATAAAATAGAAACATTACCTGTGACAGACAAAGTAACTCCAGGTGAACCAGTATATTTCCCACCTTCTTGGTTTGTTATGAACCTGAACTTGTACTCAGCTGAGTCTCTCTCTCTCAGGTCTGTGATTCTCAGAGTGCAGTCGTTCTTATCACAGTGATACTGCACACGACCTGCGTACTCTGAGTCTGTTCTCAGATCCACAGGTTCATAATTATTCCCTTTAGTGAACCATAATGTTTGCTCAACTCTTGTATCATGGTTATTTATTCTGGAGGGGTATGTGTAGGTGCAGCGTATTTCCACTGTTGATCCTTTTGAGGCACAGATCTGAGTAGAAGTGTAAGTCACTCCCCAGTCACTCTGACCCTGTATCACTGGAACACAGAACACATCAGGAGCCACAATCAAAATGAATTACTTGAGTTACAATCAGTTAAGACAACGTGGATCATAATACCAATATGATTTTGAAAATCAAATTAAATCAAGTTCTACTGTCACATCACACAATCATACACAGAACAACGTGGAGTGAAATTATTTGATGCCTAGATCCAGAGCAGTCTGACACCTGATAAATCAAATAGAACGAATCTGACAATATAATAGAAAATATTATGAATAGATAAAATACTGATACAAAATTAGATAGAGAAACAATGAACAATAAAATGATCAGTGTGAATTTGACTTTTTTGTATGGTCATGATTTGGGGAAAAATAATGTGGACAAGTTCTAAAATATTTAATTATTCGACCAATTATCTGCAGTTTTTGTCATAAAAAGCTCCTCATCTATTTATCTAAATAGAACTGAACTGGAACATTTAATTTATCAAGTGTTTATCATATTTATCACTGTTGAGACGTAGCTCTTTGGTCCAATAATTTCCAAAATAATCAACAACATGCCTGAAGAGTGCATCATGTGTAAACAAAAAGTCATCCAAACAGAAAATTAATGAAAGGACATTTTACTTGAACCATGAAATACTGTATCAGTCTTTCACTGCATGTTAAGTTCCTTTTTGACTTTCTAACTCCTGTTAAAAACAAAGCTTTCTGACTTTTCTTACGTTATTCTGAATGAAACCAGGCTGAACACAAGCAGAGAGAAGTCCAAACACAAAGTGTTTGCTCCGTTATACAGAGTCAGTGCAAAGGAAGAGTGGAAGATGTACACATGCTTTCTACAGTTAAACTCTATGTGCACTGAGGCAGGACATCATCCACTCTGAAGGTGCAGTGAAGTGAGCATGGATGTGTTGGACCTGTGACCTTTGATGCAGTTTACTGACAAGGATAAGAAGAAAAATATTAATCAAATTATTTTTAAAATATTTAATTAATTATTACTGAGTCTTTTCTTGGTTAGTTTCCTCTTTGTTCACTCTGTGGTCAAGTTGCTGCTGAGCAGTGTTAAAACCACAATGAAATGCAGAACTCTGAGGTGTTTGAAACTGTCTACAGCAGCTATGATACAAAGATAAGATAAATGTTGAAACACAGAGCATTAAAGTAAGACACAGAAACCAAAAAAATATACAAAAAACAACTTCCACAATTGTACAGAAAACTAATACTTGTAACATTTCTGGGATGTTTGATCTTAACACAACTCTGATCAACAAGTGCCACATTTCCCCAGATTCCCCTCTTTTAAAGCAGTGAATGTATCTGTAGATAGACAGTACCTGACACACAGAGAAGGAAAACAACAAATCCACTCGCTGCTGCAGTTAAACTCATAGCTGCTCCTCTCGTCTCTCTGTGAGGCTTCAGATACAATAAAACATGTCAGCAGATGAAATAATGTACACAGGAGGTATACAGTATCAGTCGCATTAATAAACGATTCTACTTACAACGAAGAAGGACGTCGTCTTTAAAGACGCCCTTCCTCTCTGCTCAGTGAGCAGAAGACGGATATCACCCTGTTTAACAAGTAGATTTCCTTCCTCTTTAGGTTATTAACAGACATGATGAGCCAAGTGCCAGTTAACACCCACATCACAATAAAGATGTGTTGTTTTACAAACTATAAACTTAATAAGAGAGAATAAGAAACTAGTGTTCTGGCCTGTCAGGACCAAGCCTGTTTGTCTGCCAACATCCCACTGACACAAGAAAAGACCATTCAACCAGAGAAGAGAAAATCAGACAGTTTTACTGAACAGGATGAAAAGCAAAGAGTTAGTGCACAGATGTCCTACATTTAAATTGGGATGATAAAAACACAGGAAATGAGTGACCTGACTGTGTGCAGCAACATAAGACAACAACTATCTGCATGGCTAGATACCACTGGAGGGAAGAGAGGACACATTGTTTTGTGATTTGGGTGAACTGACCCTTTAAAGCAGACAGCAGAGGGAGCTCTCAGAGAGATGAAGCCTGAATGTGCCAAACTTAAGCTTCCCCACTAGAGGACAGTAAAACACCAGAGATACTGAACCAGGACCCTGAAACAACATTTTACCATCATCACTGATTGTTTAGTCAGATTTAAATGTACTTTTACTTTATTTTCACATTTTATTTTCAAAATTCTTGCATTTTAAGTTGTTTACCCTGGACTTTTACTACATTAATCATTAGACATTGAGTTCAGGAAGTGTCAATAGTTCCCATGTGGTGACCAACATCTCTGATATCTTTCAACAGCAACAAACTCTTCAAATCAACTTTGTAGTTGTTGTAGTTGAACAAAGGCTCATAATTAGGGTGTTGTACAAACCATCAATAATGGACTTTTATTCTGAAAAGGTTTAAGGCTGAATCCAAACCTTTTGCACACTAATGTTTCCAACTACAGAGTGTTGTCCAGCAGGTCCTTCACTTGTTGTGGAAGCTGGCTGTTTGTTATATACCTGGAAAATGTATCATCTATCAAAGTGTGCTACTGGGCTAATGATTGATTTCAATGTGTGAAAATTTAAACCGTACATGGAGTAAAATGTGATGCTTTCAGTTCACTGTCTGTGTTTTGAACAAACTTTATTGGCTTTGTCAGTCAGGACAGGTGAAAACCCAGAAACTGATCAGAGATTGTTCAAAAGTTATTTATTATGTAGAAATCCATAAAAACATTTTGCATAAACACTTTAATATCTGCAATATAGATAAACGTAAAGGGAAAAATAAGCCTGCATACTTTAAGCAGTGAGTTATAAGTCAGTGAGGCACACACCACCTGACCATCAGCTGATCTAAACAATAAATCGTGTTTGACACCTCGGAGCTGCCGACACCACATCCCTGTGCTGCTGACTCCTACCTGCTGCTGCTGCTAAAAAACTAAAAATGAAAACTTTTGGAGTTGAAGGTAAATGTATCCACTTCCCCCACATCCTCCACAGCCTCTCCACAGTGATATTTCAATGAGGTACCACTTTGTTTCCATCAGGTGCCTCTGGTTCAACTGCATCTGAAGAAAATCACATGAAACTGGTGTAAAGTTGTAGTTGTAACTGTGACTATAAATCTGAAGTCGGGGAGTTTTATTGGATGCAGGAGGCTCTAACCTGACTGGACTTCACACCACGTCCTCCTGCTCCTCTGTGTCTTCTGTCTGTGCTGCAGTGACGGTCTGAAAGTCTGAGGTGTTCTCATAGTCAGGATCAGAGTCTAACTGATGGAGAGAGACGACAAAATGAGGCTCAACTGACCTCATTCATGAAACCTGCATATCATTTGATTTTTATTGCAGATGTATTCAATTAAAATCAAAAACAAATCTGAAATGGACATAACATTCATTTCTTTGCTTTCAAAAGTTTCATGAGCCAAGTTGTTATAACTGTGATACAGGGGAAGTTTTCTCTCTCACCTCTATCGTCTCTGCAGGTTTGTTTGGTTCAGTGGTGGAGCTCAGATGTTTCTTTTTCCTGGATCGAGTCCAACAACAACAAATACAAACTTTCACATAATGAAATCCATAACATTAATACTAAAGAAAGTTTAAAGAAGAAAATAAAAGATTTGTATTGTTTTACCTCGTCCACAGAGTCAGGAGAAGCAGAAGAATCAGCATCAGGACCACCAGAGTCAACCTGATGATATTCATTATCACTGCTGAATTCCCTAAAAATATAGATAGATATATGATATACGTCACTAGAGGGATTAGATTGATAAATCCCTTTGACAGGTGATACTGTCTGTTAATCAGTCAGTCAGTGTCGTCCACCTCTGACATGATGGAGGTTCCTCCCTGAACACAGCTACAGAAAAACAGTCTGATAATGCACACAGGACATTTTATTTTCTTTGCACCAGTTATGGGGTCCTACATATTAACATGTGAAGCTGGTCTGGTGCAGTAAACAGGTGGGTGTGTGGGTAACTTACCTGCCACAACAATCAGATGTAAGGAGGAGTTATGGCGCCCTCTACTGTTCACTGCTGCACAGTAATAATTCCCACTGTGTTCAGGTCTGAAGTCAGTGATGGTGAAGATCTGTCCTGATGCTTTTGGTAAGTCTTCATTCTCCTTGTACCAGGTACAAGTAGCTGCTGGGTTAGAATCACTGCTGCAGATCAGAGTCACTGAACTGCCCTCCACTATCTCAGCAGAGGGACTCACTGACACAGAGGGAAGCTTTGGAGCATCTGGACAAAAAAATAAGATTGTTGGCTAAGTATCACATGTACATTACAGCTGGATCACCAGGACACCAGATGTGCTTATGTTTTGTACTCACACTGGACAACTACTGATAGAGACGATGACATGATCTCTCCATATTGATTCTCAGACTTGCAGTAGTAGGTCCCTCTGTCCTCAGAGCTGATGGAGGTGAACTGATAACTTCCTTCTGGCCCTTGAATCAGTGTTTGGTTCTCCTTGTACCAAGTATAAGTAGCTGCTGGGTTTGCATCACTGCTGCAGGTCAGATTCACTGAACTGCCCTCCACTATCTCAGCAGAGGGACTCACTGACACAGAGGAGGTCTTTGGAGCATCTATAGGAAATGATTTCACGTAAGTGAACTATAAAATCAGACACACGGTGCCAATAGTGAATAAAACCTCTACATAAACATCTACTGGAGACTGTGAATGTGAAACAAGCATTCATACCCAAACTATTACATACACACACATACTATTTTCAAGTCATTAAAACCTTTTCTGTTTGTTTTTTTCAAGTACAGCATTCACTCACATTTCACATTAACAGAGATGTGTTCAGATGTCCTCCTCCCCAGCTCGTTCTCAGCTGTACAGTAATACTCTCCAGAGTCAGAGGACTGGATGGACCTGAAGACGAGCTGTGGTTCTTTATTATTATTATTATTTATCAGTATTTGGTTCTTCTTGTACCAGGTGTATTTAGCTGCTGGGTTAGAATCACTGCTGCAGGTCAGAGTCACTGAACTGCCCTCCATGATTTCACCAGAAGGACTCACTGACACAGAGGGAACCTGCAGAGCATCTGGAGTAGAAAACATTAATATGTTTAACAGGTGGTGAAGCTCATATTGTCATGTTGCATGGATTTTTTTTTATTAGTTACACAGTGGAGCAAACTCACACACTGAGGGAGAGTTGTAATTCTCATATCCTTTCAAAGCACAAGAGATGATGTCTCCAGGATAAAACTTGTGTTTATAAGAAGAACTTTCCTCCTTCATGATTTTCTGTCCATTCTTGAACCAGACGTAGGAAAGACGAGCAGCTGGACTGCAGCTGCTGTGACACTTCAGCTCTGCCTCGGTGTAAGACTGGTGGACTGTTGTTCTGCTCACCTGCACCTGCAGAGCTGGTTATGTGAGGAAAAACTCACAATGTCATCAGGATAAACAGGTGAGAGAAAAAAAAATGTTGCAATCTTTACAGTTGTAAGTGGAATAATTTGAGACATCTGTAACTAAAATGATTAATACCCCAAACAAAAATGGACATGGAATACAAAAGCTATAGGAATCATAAAAACACACATCTATAATTAGGTGAGATGTAAATACTGTGTGGCTCAGTTACCAGCCATTCATAAGAACTTCAGTTTATTAAAGTAATCTTCTTGATTAACTACATAGCTAGTTAAAGAGAAAAAGCAAAGATTAACAAACTCTTCAAACCCTGGCAACCCCAAAAGTTATTTCTATTAATGGTCTGTCAATAATCAGTGTCCGCCGCTCTTCATCGAATCCCCATGCTTCATTTTCCAACGTGTATTTTTGCCATAGGTAATACATGTATCAGCAATAAAGCTGAAAAAAAAAACTGATTAAAGCAAAAATGAAGCAAAGTTTGAAGGAGCTCCGGCCGCTGCATCTGGATTGAAGCTTTCAGTCCCATAGTGGTCTTCATTCAGCAAACAGTGCTGGCTTATCTGCCATGACATGACCTAAATGTGAACTTTCTGTCATGTGATAACAAGTGGTCACTGAGCAGGAAGAAGATGGTAAGCTGCCATTCCTAAACACCTGTGTTTATGTGAAGGCTGACAGGAGCATCACACCAAGCTGTCTGAACACCAGACCAAAACCAGTCCAGAGAAAGATCAGGGAGGCCCTTCACATCCTACAGCAACGGTCAGGCTTGAACTGAGACGGGTTACAATCCTCCCCCAATATATGACCAACTTATGATCATGTGACCAAATGTTCACATTTAAGCCAAGAGTCATTAATATCTGGACCTTTGAGCAGTACAGTTTCCTTGATCTTGAAAATTTGGAACAAGAGAAATATTCAAATAAAAATGTTACCTGTGACAGACAGAGTGACTCCAGGTAAACCAGTAAATCTCCCACCTTCTTGGTTTGTTATGAATCTGAACTTGTACTCAGCTGAGTCTCTCTCTCTCAGGTCTGTGATTCTCAGAGTGCAGTTGTTCTTATCACAGTGATACTGCACACGACCTGCGAACTCTAATTCTGTTAATGGATCCACAGGTTCATAATAATACCCTTTAGTGAACCATAATGTTTCTTCAACTGTAGTATCATGGCCATTTATTGTGGATGGGTATTTGTAAGTGCAGCGTATGTCCACAGTTGATCCTTTTAAGGCACAGATCTGAGTAGAAGTGTAAGTCACTCCCCAGTCATTCTGACCCTGTATCACTGTAACACAGAACACAGTAGAAACCACATCAGATTCACACCATCAAACAACAGATTTGAATATTTTCTGTCAGTGCATCTGTATATAAACCTGCTAGAGAAGTGAACTAAATATCCAAAACTACTTTGCCTCTCACATCATCTCACTGTGAGAAGACGATTGTAGATGATTGTAGTACTTACATGTACCCAATGGTGTAATGTAGCTAATTTAATTTACTCAAGTCATGTGCTTAAGTACAACTTTAAGGTATTTGTACTTTACTTAAGTCTTTTCTTTTTAGGGCACTTTATACTTCTACTCCACTACATTTCGGAGGGAAACATTTTACTTTTTACTTCACTACATTTCTTTGACAGATAGAGCTACTGTACAAATTAAGATTTTTGCATATAGAACATATGAAGAGCTTAACTTTGTGTTTGACTTTCTAACTGCTGTTACAAAACAATTCTACATGACTTTTCTGATGTTATTCTGAATGAAACCAGGCTGAACACAAGCAGAGAGAAGTCCAAACACAAAGTGTTTGCTCAGTTATACAGAGTCAGTGCAAAGGAAGAGTGGAAGATGTACACATGCTTTCTACAGTTAAACTCTATGTGCACTGAGGCAGGACATCATCCACTCTGAAGGTGCAGTGAAGTGAGCATGGATGTGTTGGACCTGTCACCTTTGATGCAGTTTGACCAGGATAGGTATATATATATATATATATATATATATATATATATATATATATATATATATATATATATTTAAATTCTTAATTAATTATAAGTGGGTCTGTTTTTCTTGGTTAGTTTCCGCTTTATTCGCTCTGTGGTCAGGTTGCTGCTGAGGTAAGTGTTAAAACCACAAAGAAATGCAGCCAGCAGCGATGATACAAAGATAAGATTAAAGTCTAAACATAGAGCGTTAAAGTAAGATGTTAGAGGAGTTGAGTCAGTATGTGATTACGTCACTGTGAGACAAATACCCCTCCATCAAACTTCACTGTGATAAAAGTAGCTGCAGATAGAAACTGATCGTCCTCCACATGAGCTGGCGCTTCTGCAACCAGGGTCGACTTTAGAACAAATTAAACAGGGCAACAGGTTTTCACAGGCTGAGGAAGGAACAGTTATAAACCTACAATCCTCTCAGTTTACAGCATTTAAAAGTGCTTAGCACACAGTTACTTTATGCAAAAGACAAGAGCAGAAGACGTTAGACAGCAGAACACAAGCTCCACCTAATATTCATTACAACTGACACAGAAACCAAAAAAAATATATACAAGAAACAACTTCCACAATTGTACAGAAAACCAATACTTGTAGCATTTCTGGGATGTTTGATCTTAACACGACTCTGATCAACAAGTGCCACATTTCTCCAGATTCCCCTCTTTTAAAGCAGTGAATGTATCTGTAGATAGACAGTACCTGACACACAGAGAAGGAAGACAACAAATCCACTCGCTGCTGCAGTTAAACTCATAGCTGCTCCTCTCGTCTCTCTGTGAGGCTTCAGATACAATAAAACATGTCAGCAGATGAAATAATGTACACAGGAGGTATACAGTATCAGTTGCATTAATAAACGATTCTACTTACAACGAAGAAGGACGTCGTCTTTAAAGACGCCCTTCCTCTCTGCTCAGTGAGCAGAAGACGGATATCACCCTGTTTAACAAGTAGATTTCCTTCCTCTTTAGGTTATTAACATACATGCTGAGCCAAGTGCCAGTTAACACCCACATCACAATAAAGATGTGTTGTTTTACAAACTATAAACTTAATTAGAGAGAATAAGAAACTAGTGTTCTGGCCTGTCGGGACCAAACCTGTTTGTCTGCCAACATCCCACTGACACAAGAAAAGACCATTCAACCAGAGAAGAGAAAATCAGAGACATTTTTAATCTCTCTTCCTTTTTCAAGGCATGAGCTCAGTTCAGACAGGACACAAAAACAGGACAGATGTTACAGATGTGTAATAGTTGGTTTGATGCATCACTTGACACTTCCAGTGCATGTTAAGACAGTTAAAACTGCCTTTATACCAGTATGAGTTCAAAGAGATGTACTGCAGCAGTGTGGCATGCAGGAAGTCACATGCTGAGCACAGTGTTTATTTTAGGTATTTAGAATAACAGTTCTCAACTCACTCGCTCACAGTCATTCTGACCCTGTATCACTGTAACACAGAGCACATCTCACACCACAATCAGTTCTTCTGCCCTCTACAGTTAATCTCTATGTGCACTGAGGCAGGATGTCACACAGTCTGCAGGTGTAGAGAAGGAACAGGAATGCATTGGACCAGAGAACCATGAGGCAGTTTTACTGAACAGGATGAAAAGCAAAGAATTAGTGCACAGATGTCCTACATTTAAACTGGGATAAAAACACAGGAAATGAGTGACCTGACTGTGTGCAGCAACATAAGACAACAACTATCTGCATGGCTAGATTCTACTGGAGGGAAGAGAGGACACATTGTTTTGTGATTTGGGTGAACTGACCCTTTAAAGCAGACAGCAGAGGGAGCTCTCAGAGAGATGAAGCCTGAATGTGCCAAACTTAAGCTTCCCCACTAGAGGACAGTAAAACACCAGAGATACTGAACCAGGACCCTGAAACAACATTTTACCATCATCACTGATTGTTTAGTCAGATTTAAATGTACTTTTACTTTATTTTCAAATTTTATGATTGAAACTATTTGCATTTTAAGTTGTTTACCCTGGACTTTTACTACATAAAACATTAGACTATAAGTTCAGGAAGTGTCAATAGTTCCCATGTGGTGACCAACATCTCTGATATCTTTCAACAGCAACAAACTCTTCAAATCAACTTGTTGTAGTTGAACAAAGGCTCATAATTAAAGTGTTGAACACACCACCAATAATGGACTTTTATTCTGTAAAGGCTTAAGGCTGAATCCAAACCTTTTGCACACTAATGTTTCCAACTACAGAGTGTTGTCCAGCAGGTCCTTCACTTGTTGTGGAAGCTGGCTGTTTGTTATATACCTGGAAAATGTATCATCTATCAAAGTGTGCTACTGGGCTCATGATTGATCTCAATGTGTGAAAATCTAAATCGTACATGGAGTAAAATGTGATGCTTTCAGTTCACTGTCTCTGTTTTGAACAAACTTTATTGGCTTCGTCAGTCAGGACAGGTGAAAACCCAGAAACTGATCAGAGATTGTTCAAAAGTTATTTATTATGTAGAAATTCATAAAAAACATTTTGCGTAAGCACTTTAATATCTGCAACCTAGATAAATGTAAAGGGAAAAATAAGCTTGCATAGTTAAAGCAGTGAGTTATAAGTCAGTGAGGCACACACCACCTGACCATCAGCTGATCTAAACAATAAATCATGTTTGACACCTCGGAGCTGCCGACACCACATCCCTGTGCTGCTGACTCCTACCTGCTGCTGCTGCTGCTAAAAAACTAAAAATGAAAACTTTTGGAGTTGAAGGTAAATGTATCCACTTCCCCCACATCCTCCACAGCCTCTCCACAGTGATATTTCAATGTGGTACCACTTTGTTTCCATCAGGTGCCTCTGGTTCAACTGCATCTGAAGAAAATCACATGAAACTGGTGTAAAGTTCTAGTTGTAACTGTGACTATAAATCTGAAGTCGGGGAGTTTTATTGGATGCAGGAGGCTCTAACCTGACTGGACTTCACACCACGTCCTCCTGCTCCTCTGTGTCTTCTGTCTGTGCTGCAGTGACGGCCTTCAAGTCTGAGGTGTTCTCATAGTCAGGATCAGAGTCTAACTGATGGAGAGAGACGACAAAATGAGGCTCAATGGACCTCATTCATGAAACCTGCATATCATTTGATTTTTATTTAAATGTTAAAAACTTAATTACTTTCTGAAATTGACACAACATTCACTTCTTTACTTTCAAGAGCATTTATGAGCCAAGTTGTTATAACTGTGATGCAGGGGAAGTTTTCTCTCTCACCTCTATCGTCTCTGCAGGTTGGTTTGGTTCAGTGATGGAGCTCAGATGTTTCTTCTTCCTGGATCGAGTCCAACAACAACAAATACAAACTTTGACATAATTAAATCCATAACATTAAAAACCAAAGAAGAAATAAAAGTTGTTATTGTTTTACCTCCTCCACAGAGTCAGGAGAAGCAGAAGAATCAGCATCAGGACCACCAGAGTCAACCTGATGATATTCATTATCACAGCTGAGTTCCCTAGAAATTTAGATAGATATATGATATACGTCACTAGAGGGATTAGATTGATAAATCCCTTTGACAGGTGATACTGTCTGTTAATCAGTCAGTCAGTGTCGTCCACCTCTGACATGATGGAGGTTCCTCCCTGAACACAGCTACAGAAAAACAGTCTGATAATGCACACAGGACATTTTATTTTCTTTGCACCAGTCATGGGTTCCTACATATTAACATGTGAAGCTGGTCTGGTGCAGTAAACAGGTGGGTGTGTGGGTAACTTACCTGCCACAACAATCAGATGTAAGGTGGAGTTATGGCGCCCTCTACTGTTCACTGCTGCACAGTAATAATTGCCACTGTGTTCAGGTCTGAATTCAGTGATGGTGAAGATCTGTCCTGATGCTTTTGGTGAGTCTTCATCCTCCTTGTACCAGGTATAAGTAGCTGCTGGGTTTGCATCACTGCTGCAGGTCAGAGTCACTGAACTGCCCTCCACTATCTCAGCAGAGGGACTCACTGACACAGAGGGAAGCTTTGGAGCATCTGCAGGAGAACATGTACAGAGAGACAGTTCATTAATATTAGCACACGTGTCTGAACAGGTTTTGTATTTGTTTCCATCGTGTAGTAAATAAAATGGACTATTACAAATGTATGGAAATGTATATATGCATGTAATCCCTGCTTGTAAATCCATTGCTGTTGTTTAATACTTACATTTGACATCTATAAACACAGATTTAGAGCCTAACTGGCCGTGATGATTCTCAGACTTGCAGTAGTAGGTCCCTCTGTCCTCAGAGCTGATGGAGGTGAACTGATAAATACCTTCTGGTCCCTGAATCAGTGTTTGGTTCTCCTTGTACCAGGTGTATTTAGCTGCTGGGTTTGCATCACTGCTGCAGGTCAGAGTCACTGAACTGCCCTCCACTATCTCAGCAGAGGGACTCACTGACACAGAGGAGGTCTTTGGAGCATCTATAGGAAATGATTTTAGGTAAGTGAATTATAAAATCAGCCACACGTTGCCAATAGTGAATAAAACCTCTACATAAACATCTACTGGAGACTGTGAATGTGAAGCTAGCATTCATACCCAAACTATTACATACATACACACACATACTATTTGCAAGTTATTAAAGCCTAAAAATAAAGATTTCTGCTGTTTTGACAGTGCAGCATTTCACTCACATTTCACATTAACAGAGATGTGTTCAGATGTCCTCCTCCCCAGCTCGTTCTCAGCTGTACAGTAATACTCTCCAGAGTCAGAGGACTGGATGGAGCTGAAGACGAGCTGTGGTTCATTATTGATCAGTGTTTGGTTCTTCTTGTACCAGGTGTATTTAGCTGCTGGGTTAGAATCACTGCTGCAGGTCAGAGTCACTGAACTGCCCTCCATGATTTCACCAGAAGGACTCACTGACACAGAGGGAAGCTTTGGACCATCTGGAGGAGAAAACATTAATATGTTTAATAGGTGGAAAAGCTCATATTGTCATGTTGCATGAACATTTTTTTTATTAGTTACACAGTGGAGTAAACTCACACACTGGAGGAGAGGGGAACTCCTCATGTCCTTTTACAGCACAGGAATAGCTGTCTGCAGAACCAAAGTTGCCTGAATAAGAAGGGGTTTCTTCCTGAATTTTCTCTCCATTCTTGTACCAGATGTAGGAAGGACGACCAGGTAGACGACAACTGCTGTGACACGTCAGCTCTGTCCAGGAAGGATGTGAAGATGGTTTACTCAGCACCTGCAGATCTGGATCTTTAAAGTAAGAACAGATGTGTTTGTTCTTTATTAAATACTAGGATCACAGGTACACACCCAAAGTAAAAATAACAGATACAGTTCATAAACGTTTTATAATTCATATGGAGCATTACTTACAAAAAATGTCTTAAAAAAACATTACAACCGCTACATGCCACATTAAATACTGTACTGTGTTGGTATATATAATATCAGTTTGTGTTCATCAGTACCTGTGACAGTCAGAGTTGTACCAGGTAAACTACTCCTCCATTCAAAGCTTCCTGTTGTGAATCTGAAGCGATACTCAGCTGAATCGCTCTCTCTCAGGTCAGTGATTCTCAGAGTGGAGCGTCCTCTCTCTGTTTCAAGGACTTGAACACGACCTGCATACTGGGAGTCTTCACTAAGGTCCTCAGGCTGTGAAGGATTCTTCCACTGATGACTACGTGCAGGACTGAACCAGAGAGATGATGTGATAGATCCATAACTGCTGTAAGTGCAAGAAATGTCCACTGAAGAGCCTTTGAAGGCACAGACGCTTCTGTCAGTGTAAGTCACTCTGTTGCAGGATTGACCATGAACACCTGGAAGATAAAACATTGCATTATTACATATTTGTTTCAGTTTGTGTTGGCAAAAGGGCATCCATTTAAGGCACATATTTAAAAATACCAAACAGAAGGATGCTCATTGTATTTTTAAAGCAAAGAACTGTTACAACTACATCTGTCACAGCAGTAATACAGAGCAGGTTGTATCGTTGATGAGTTACTGGACAGAGCTACAATGCAGAAAAGTTTTTGTTGATATAGAAAGCGGAAGTGCAGCCATTCATATTTAAAACACTTGCAGTCACTAGACAGTGCAATAGGTTAAATGTGCCACCAGATGGCGTTCTGTTAGTGGAAGACTGTGGAGTAAACTCACACACTGGAGGAGAGGGGAACTCCTCATGTCCTTTTACAGCACAGGAATAGCTGTCTGCAGGATAAAAGTCGCCTGAATAAGAAGAAGATGTTTCTCTCTGAATCATCTCTCCATTCTTG
Organism: Lateolabrax maculatus; assembly: GCA_031216445.1. NCBI lineage: Eukaryota > Metazoa > Chordata > Actinopteri > Acropomatiformes > Lateolabracidae > Lateolabrax > Lateolabrax maculatus. The sequence continues at coordinate 3,845,822 of CM062204.1, read as the reverse complement.
TACCAGATGTAGGAAGAATAATCAGGTAGACGACAACTGCTGTAACACTTCAGCTCTGCTCTGATTGAACCCTGGTGGACTGTTGATTGAATCACCTGCACCTGTAGATCTGGAAGTGTGAAGAAGGAACAGAAATATAACGTCACGTGTAAATACACAAACACAGTGTATCTAAGCATGGATGTTCATCTTTGCCTCTTGGGAACAATATATGGTGAAGAGACTCTAATCTCAAAGATTTATTAATTTGTTATATTTCAACACAAGGTTGCAAAAGGAAATGAAAGTTGTAGTCCCTTCATGCTACACAAACATAGAACATATATACAGATAAGGCTAAATTTAGAATAAACTAAATAAAAATATAAGTTATTTATATAGCCACATGTAAACAGCAAGGAGACAGTGGTGATAATAACCCTTTGGTCTTCATCTTCACACCAACTGTGTTTGAGCACCAAGCATCATTGATGTAAACACAGAGTCCCTCGAACAGGGCTTAGGTCCAAGCTGGGTTAGTTTAGCTCTGATCCCAGCTCTCTTCCCTCTTCTCCTGGGGAAGTCACACCGCCCACTGCAGTGTTTGGTCGCCAAGGTCCGTGGTTCGTAATCGAAACCCCACGCTTCATTTCCCGATGCCTATGAGTGTATTTCTGCCATAGTTCACACATGTATCAGCAATAAAGCCGCTGCATCTGGATTGAAGCTTTCAGTCCCATAGTGGTCTTCATTCAGCAAACAGTGCTGGCTTATCTGCCATGACATGACCTAAATGTGAACTTTCTGTCATGTGATAACAAGTGGTCACTGAGCAGGAAGAAGATGGTAAGCTGCCATTCCTAAACACCTGTGTTTATGTGAAGGCTGACAGGAGCATCACACCAAGCTGTCTGAACACCAGACCAAAACCAGTCCAGAGAAAGATCAGGGAGGCCCTTCACATCCTACAGCAACGGTCAGGCTTGAACTGAGACGGGTTACAATCTTCCCCCAATATAAAACCAATTTATGATCATGTGACCAAATGTTCACATTTAAGCCAAGAGTCATTAATATCTGGACCTTTGAGCAGTACAGTTTCCTTGATCTTGAAAATTTGGAACAAGATAAATATTCAAATAAAAATGTTACCTGTGACAGACAGAGTGACTCCAGGTGAACCAGTAAATCTCCCACCTCCTTGGTTTGTTATGAACCTGAACTTGTACTCAGCTGAGTCTCTCTCTCTCAGGTCTGTGATTCTCAGAGTGCAGTCGTTCTTATCACAGTGATACTGCACACGACCTGAATACTCTGAGTCTGTTCTCAGATCCACAGGTTCATAATATCTCACTTTAGTGAACCATAATGTTTCTTCAACTGTAGTATCAAAGCCATTTATTGTGGATGGGTATCTGTAGGTGCAGCGTATGTCCACTGTTGATCCTTTTAAGGCACAGATCTGAGTAGAAGTGTAAGTCACTACCCAGTCATTCTGACCCTGTATCACTGTAACACAGAACACAGTAGAAACCACATCAGATTCACACCATCAAACAACAGATTTAAATATTTTCTGTCAGTGCATCTGTATATAAACCTGCTAGAGAAGTGAACTACATTTCCCAGAATACTTTGTCTCTCACTTCCTCCCCCTGTGAGCCAATGAGATGAGAAGACGATTGTAGTACCAACATGGTGTAATGTAACTAATTACATTTACTCTTTTAGTCTTTTTTCATGCCACTTTTATATTAATATATAATATTTTCTTAATCCCATTTAAGGCTGCTCTGAGTAACTCAGCTAAATGCCCTACAGTGTAAATGTGGGTATACATTACCTGGCAGACAGAGAAGGAAGACAACAAATCCACTCGCTGCTGCTGTTAAACTCATAGCTGCTCCTCTCATCTCTGTGTGGCTTCAGAGACAATAGAACACATCAGAAGGTAATTAATGTACACAAGAAAGAGATTAGTCACATTAAACATTTCTACTTACAATATAGAAGGAAGCTGTGTTGAACTGTAACGTTCCTCTGTTGTCAGGAGAGTAAGGTGAAGACAGAAAGCAGGGCAATAAAGACACTACACTTCCTTCCTCTTTACGTTATTAATATGCATTGTGAACCAGATGCATCATGCACACCACAAACCACCTCTAACGGACAACGGAAAGTTTACTTTCCACCTCAGTGCAGGGTGAAACACTACAACTTCCTTACCGCCATGATTTGATGCATGCAATGATGCAACATATTGATAATGTCTGCATAAAGTCATGTGACTTATTTGACATTACATATTTAAAACTTGGGATCTTTATTTTGAACATTTTAAATCAAAGAAAAAGTTAATTTATGTGCAACTCAGATAGTCACTACAATTTGCAGCACAAACAGCAGCTTAACCATTTGTATGGTCCACAGCTGTGGTCACTATACTGCTGCTCCCCCCCCCCCCCCCCAGTGTCTTTATTTCAGCTGAACACATGCAGTTCCTCTACTCTGACTGTGACGGACTGTAATTCTCAGCTGTACACAGATTTTGGACATTGTTTTGTTAAGTTACTCCTGCTGGAATGAGACATCAGAAGGCTGTTGTCCAGCCTGTTGCTTCCCAGCCTGTTTTGCTCTTGACCCCTTAAAATGAAGCAATATGTACTTGTTACCGTTCATCACAGGTTATGGCCTTAGTGTGGACATGAGCTGTGAGCATTTCAACCATTTTTTTATTTAAGGAAAACAGTACAATACAGAAGAGAACAAGGAAAAATGTAAACAAATGCAAATATAACATTAAAAATGGGCCATAATAATAATAATAAGTTATAAAAAGAAAGGAAGGTACACAGATGTAATGAGCTGTGATGATAATGTATAATGTAATATGCCTCTTGACTAACATCTGGTGGCAGCAGGGGAAAACTACAGTTATATCACCTAATGCATGTTCCTCTCCAATACACACGTGCTTTTAAATAGGACATTTTATAAAAAAGAAAAAGAAGAAGATGAATTACAGGCTTACTTCCTGTTAGGTATCTGAGTCAGAACTGCAGAGATACGGTATGTTTGAAGCCGCACGCTGTAAAAATGTTTGGTACGTCTACATTGAACTTTAAGACATGTCACAAAAAACAGACATGTCGCCCTGCTTGTGGCACTAGAGTGAAAGTCAGAGGATCACCAAAGTCAGTAGGATTCATCCTCTGGGGACCATAAATGTTAGTACAAGATTTAATGTCAATCCATCCAGTAGTTGTTGAGCTATTTCAGTCTGGACCAACGCGGTGGACCAACTGACCGACAGACTTTGCCATCCAGAGACCCACCCAGCATAACTAAAAATTAAAAAAGGACAGACTAGTGATTCCTGTTGCATTCAGTAGTTTTGTTGACTGTGCTGTACAATGCAGCTGGATCCTCTCCAGTCTCCTGACCTCTGGTTCTGGGAGGGAAAAAATGAAATCAGGGGATCGTGGACATTTCTAATTTCTAATGATAATTTGTTGTGGTGGACAATTATAAACAAAACAAGCAATGAAGCAGCAATGAAAATTTACAATTAAATAATTCGTTAATTGAACTATATGTCATTTTGAGGTTTTAGTTAGGATAATGTTGCTGTGTGAAGAGCTGCTCACCTCGGGGGAGTACTGGTACTGTTAAATTTGACAGCAGCGTACTCAACGACTTCTTCTTCTTCACGTCTGCGGGGTCCAGCTGGTCTGATGTTGGAGTACACAGGATCCGTCTCATTCTTGGAGAAGTGGACGCTGGCATAGTGAAGGTCATCCTCCTCCTCCTCCTCCTCTTCCAGCTGATTGGGTAGAAACTGCAAAGACAAAATTGATTTTAGATTTTACATGTGAAGCCATGTTGAACTTTGGTAGGACCTTGTGTAGTACACATCTTCTTGATCTATCCATCCATCATCCTTAGTAACTTATCAAATGTTATATACAAAAAACATTTCAGGGAAACATCAAGGAGGCATCTGCACCAGATGTCCAAACTTCCAAAGCTCATTTCAGTGCAATGTAGCAGTGTGTTCAACTCCTCAGTTGCACTGTGAAGGTACACTCTTATTGAGACCTGCAGAGAATGTGACTGACTTGCAGCAGAGAACGTAACCACATATTGATGCATTGCCTCCCACACGACACATAGAGACACGCTCTTAGCTGTCATGATCACAGGTTGTCATTTGGAGAGGTCAAAACTCCAGCAACACGGGAATCGAAACACGTTGGTCTGACAATAAAATTGTTCTGTGTGTGTTGCTGGAGTTTGACCTCTTCCCTGCACCTTGGAAGAAGGTAAAGTGAAGCCGGTAATCCTTACATTGCTTGTCATTTTTGATTGTTTCATGAGATTTAAGACGGTGGGTTTTCTGTGAGTCGGTCTGAGGGCAGTAGATGGAAGAGATATGGACGCACCAGGGTGGCGTGCTGCAGATGATAGCAAAGAGCAACTTTCATTTACTACGTGTTGGACAATGAATGACGAGCGTATTCCCAGAAATATTTTGATTCAGTTTTGTCTGCATCTATTTGTCAACCTAAGTTAACTGAAACCAACACAGAGCTCAATGTACGATCAAAGAGAGAGTCAATAGAAGTGAAGACAGGATTCATTTCTGTGAAGAAGGGGGGCGTGAGAGCTGCAGGGAGAGCTTCTCAGTCTGGTGAGTTTTCAAGTTCCACTTTATGATAGTGATTGACTAAGGAGCTGAGGAACTAAGACAAGGTTTCACAGGATTTTACACTGAATTGTTTAAGTCTCTTTGCTCACCTGCTCCCTGTTGTCTGGTCGATCTCCAGGCTCACGTGATTGCTTGGAGGCCCTCTTTTTTCTGTTTAGGAGGATTCATTAAAAGCAAACAAATTAATAATTTAGTTACCAAACTGACAGCGAGCAGGAGTGATTTTCAGGTATTTAAGGTACAATGCTTTAGTAAAAAATGATCTACTCACCTTATCAGTAGGAAGACAGAGAGATATGTGAGAGCCAGGAAAACACCAGGGGCTGCTCCAATGACGGCCGATTTCCATGCTCCTGGGAAAACTGTAATAAAAGGAAAACATTCAGGTGTGTTCACATGTTTGGGCCCAATAGCCCCACAGAGTGACAACAAAAAATATCTTTCTTTCTACATGTATCATAGATGTTCTTTTGAGATGGTGCAAGAATTTTGGGATCAAAACTCACCTTTTCAGAACTGCTTTTAACGTTTGATGAATGTTGTGTGTACCGTGTTTTTAGTGTGTATTTTTTTATGATGTTTTTAAAGTTTGTAAAGTGTCTTTGAGTTCCTTGAAAAGCGCTCTATAAATAAAATTAATTATTATTACTTATGGTATAGACTACCATAAGCTCCCTCAAACATATAAGGAATCACCAGCTGTTTCTCCTCACCTGAAACTGAAGAGTTTCCCACATTACATCATATGGTGGATTATGACTTTTGATGTGTACATGTGTAAATTAATTGAAAGAAATGTACCTGCCATAATAGTCAGATGTAAGGTGGAGTTATGGCGCCCTCTACTGTTCTCTGCTGCACAGTAATAATTCCCACTGTGTTCAGGTCTGAAGTCAGTGATGGTGAAGATCTGTCCTGATGCTTTTGGTGAGTCTTCATTCTCCTTGTACCAGGTATAAGTAGCTGCTGGGTTTGCATCACTGCTGCAGGTCAGAGTCACTGAACTGCCCTCCACTATCTCAGCAGAGGGACTCACTGACACAGAGGGAAGCTTTGGAGCATCTGGTAAGAAATTAAACAAAAGTTTGGAGACATGTTTTATTAATATTAGCGTGCATGATTTTTCAGGACTCATATATCATGGAAACTAAAATGTAACTTACACTGGACATCTATAATTAGAGTTGAAGAGCTGATCTGTCCATATTTGTTTTTAGACTTGCAGTAGTAGATCCCTCTGTCCTCAGAGCTGATGGAGGTGAACTGATAAATACCTTCTGGTCCCTGAATCAGTGTTTGGTTCTCCTTGTACCAGGTATAAGTAGCTGCTGGGTTTGCATCACTGCTGCAGGTCAGAGTCACTGAACTGCCCTCCACTATCTCAGCAGAGGGACTCACTGACACAGAAGGAAGCTTTGGAGCATCTGGAGGAAAATATATATTGAGACACATTCCATTAATATTGGCATGCGTGATTTGTAAGGACTTTTGTGTCATGAAAAATCAAATGTGACTTACACTGGACATTTATAAATACAGTCGAAGAGTTGATCCGTCCATATTGGTTCTCAGACCTGCAGTGGTAGGTCCCTCTGTCCTCAGAGCTGATGGAGGTGAACTGATAAATACCTTCTGGTCCCTGAATCAGTGTTTGGTTCTCCTTGTACCAGGTATAAGTAGCTGCTGGGTTTGCATCACTGCTGCAGGTCAGAGTCACTGAAGTGCCCTCCACTGTCTCAGCAGGGGGACTCATCGACATAGAGGAGGTCTTTGGAGCATCTGTACGTGTGAATATAGATTATTCTAAATTGATAGTGCATGTCCAAGCTGCGATAACCCTGACAAAGTCATTAAAGTTGTTTTTTCAGAATTTGGAGCTCTGCCTCCAGGAGTCAGAGACGACATTATACAACTGTTTTCACAGCACTCCTCATGACAAGTAAATTATACTTCATGTATAAAATCAGTGGAGTAACCCTTTAACAAAGATCAAAAAATGTGAAATTTAACCTCACCAGTTTATAAACTGTATTTCACTCACATTTCACATTAACAGAGATGTGTTCAGATGTCCTCCCGAGCTCGTTCTCAGCTGTACAGTAATACTCTCCAGAGTCAGAGGACTGGATGGACCTGAAGATGAGCTGTTTCTTTGTACTGAGAGGCTGAAGGTCTCGATTTCTATTCTCCTTGTACCAGGTATAAGTAGCTGCTGGGTTAGAATCACTGCTGCAGGTCAGAGTCACTGAACTGCCCTCCACTATCTCAGCAGAGGGACTCACTGACACAGAGGGAAGCTTTGGAGGATCTGTGGGAGATATAAACATATTAACTTTAAGATGAGAATGTTATTATAAAACATAGTCTGTTTTATTTGTTAATAATTAAAAATCTTCAAAATAATTTATCCAGGTTGAAATTAAAGACAGTAAAGCAGAATTTCTAATTTTCTATTTCATGCTCAATCATTGCCGCTGTCCAGGGTGCTGATCCTGCAGCTGCCCTAAGTTCTCTAGCCTACCCTGCTCTAGGTCTTCATGCAGGAAGCTTTAGATTTGTGGGGACAGACAATAACTTGCCTCTGATCATCTCTGTGTGTTTTTTTGCCAGGTTGCAAAAAGAGATCCAAGTTGCAACTGTTGCCAAGTGTTATTGGCCTGATACGACTCTACAACTCTACGTTGCTTGTGCTGATTTCTGCACTCAACTCCAATTACAAACCTTTATAGCAGTAGAGTAAAATTATTTTCATTTTATATTTACTAAGAATTGTCTCTTTCTCCTTACTTTCCTCCATTCCTGTTTCTGTGGAGCTAGTGTTTAAAAATGAAAACAAGAAGGCTTGGAAAGTGACTTAAGCTGCATGGCCGAAATCACATTTTGGTGAGAATGAAAGTGTTATATTTATGAAGAGGAACTGTAAATGTGAAAGAGGTCAAACTGACTGACTTGTTCTGGACTATTTGGGTGAAACTTTCCAGCAGAACACATTATTTTAGTGAAATAGAGAGAAGTAAACTCACACACTGAAGGAGAGGGGAAAGACTCATATCCTGATATAGCACAAGAATAGCTGTCAGCAGATTTCATTTGGTGTGGAGGAAAATAAACTTTTCCTTCCACAATTTTCTGTCCATTCTTGTACCAGATGTAGGAAGAATGAGCAGGCAGCTGACACTCGTCGTGACATGTCAGCTCTGTAGAGGTAGAACTGGCTGTTGATCTCCTCACGTGTACCTGGAGCTGTGGATCTGTGATGAATGAGCAGAAATGTTTATTTAGACTTAACTTACACATAAAGAAATACACACACAATGATGATAATGTTTCTTATATATCAAACATTACGACCTGACTTCCAGTGAAAATATTACCTGTAACAGACAGAGTGACTCCAGGTTCACCATAATATTTCCCATTTTGATTTGTTATGAATCTGAACTTGTACACAGCTGAGTCGCTCTCTCTCAGTTCTTTGATTCTCAGATTCTTATCACCGTGATACTCAACACGACCTAAATACTCTGAGTTTATTTTCAGATCCAAAAATTCATGACCTTTACTTTTAGTGAACCAGAATGTTTGCTCAACTGTAGTATCATGGGTATTTATTCTGGAGGGGTATCTGTAAGTGCAGTTTATGTCCACAGTTGATCCCTTTAAGGCACAGATCTGAGTAGAAGTGTAAGTCACTCCCCAGCCATTCTGACCCTGTATCACTGGAACACAGAAGACAACAGAAACCACAGTCAGATTCTTCAAAGCACAGTCTTCCTATCTATGTTTGTAGATCCGGACTGAACTACATTTAGTAGTAATACAGCCTCCAGGGTCACAGCGGGAGGCCCCCCCTCAGGGAGGTACAGGTCAAGGTGGAAATGATGCTGATGTAAAGGAAAATCTTCCTAAAATAAAATAATGATAACACGTCAGATTTTCTAGGCGTTATTTTGAGACTATGAAATCCCTTTTATGCCAGGAAGAAAGAAGAAAATATACAAATAAATACCAAATTTTGGAATGAAATCAAAATTAAGAGATAGTAAGATTTTTTTTTACTATATATGTCAAAATTACATTGATAGTACTATCTCATTACTTTGACTTCATATCAGTCATTGTACGTGTTCGCTGTTGTCATAATATTTAAGTTGTCATACTTCATAAAAAAAGAAAATGTGCAATATGTGTGATTAGAGTCCACTGTGTGAGACTTCAGTCAACAGGATGAAGGAGCAGAGCAGTGGCTCCCGCTGATTTGCATCAGCCTCGTCAGACCCCCCCTCCTCCCCAAAATGTTACTTTATCATGAGAAAAGTTTCCGCAGACAGAGGCGAGTAGGCTTCCACTCAACAAAGAGCTTTTGTGCATCTATGAGGATGATTCATTCAAGAGGAAATCACAATGCATCCAATAATTCATTTTTCTTCCCTGCTACGCTTACTGTAGCTACATAACATTTACATTTACAGCATCCAGGTAAAAGGATACAGAGCCAACAATCCAGATACAGGCATTTATACATCCAAGCATAAGTACTGATCACACTTAAGATGCATACTGTAACACTTGTTGCAGTCAGAGATTTAAAGATAAATAATGTATCACACTGCATCACATTACAGGTAAAATCTAGGAACATCCTGATCTGACAATACATTAATTAATTGAATGTTCTTCTTTAAACTCCCTTTAAGTTGTTCTGACTAAGTCTAAATACTCTGCAATGTAAATATAGATATACAGTACCTGGTACAGTGAGGAGAAGGACGACAAATCCACTCGCTGCTGCTGTTAAACTCATAGCTGCTCGTCACGTCTCTGTCAATAAAACATATCTGCAGGAACAATAATGAACATAAGTAGTAGTAGTAGTAGTAGTAGTAGTAGTATCAGCAGCAGCAGCATTACAAGTAGTAAATCAGTCACATCAAAAACGTTTTAACCTGAAGTGGAAGGCTCGATAAGATGGACTGAAAGCAGGAGACGGAAGTCACGTTGTTAAAAATACACCCAACTTCCTTCCTCTTTAAGGTATTTACATGCATGATTAATCAAACGTCAGCAGATTTAACTTACAACTAAAGAGAAGTATTTTGTTTTTAGAAAACTAGGCCTATAAACTTCTTATTGTATAGTATAATGTATGAGAGTGAGAAGGTTTTGGGGCACATCAGAACACCCCACTAACACAGCAAAGAGCCTTTAGAGAGAGACCTTTATTAAGTGTGGCCACAGTTTATGGTCTGTCAGTGGTGCTCAACCAAACAGGGAAGAGCTGACACTCGTGTGACAGACAGTTTGATGCATCACTTAACACTTGTAGTGCATGTTGAGACACTAAAAACTGCCTCCGCATCTAAGAAATGTACTGCATCAGTATGGGTGGAAAAATGTCACAAGATGCATTTTGAGCACAGAAACTGAAATATTGGAAAGTAAAATAACTAAACCTACAAGCCACTAATTCACGTAGAATTAATTAATTCTATGTGCCATCAGGTGTATTTATTTGTACAGCATCAGGTCCATCCACAGTGTAGACAGAGATCCACACACACTTAATAAGCCATCAATGAATAACTTGCAAACAAACAAATAGCTCAGTGGTATGCTGCACCTGACGGTCAGATACCTGCGTGCCGCTTCCGGGAAACAACACACCTGAGCTCTTCTTCTTCTTCTTCTTCTTTGGGTTTTAACGGCAGATTGCATCCATATCGTTGCAATACTGCCACCTCCTGGAGTGAGTCACCTCCTGCAGTGTTTGAACTGTTAGACTCTCCTCATCAGTTCCTCACATAAACCGGTTGGATGCTTCTCTATGATGTGAAGTGTTCTGTTCAGGTTACTGTGTGCTATTCTTAATGTAGTCATGACTGTTTCTTGTTTTCTATTCCCTCCCATACTTCTCACAACAGCAACTTTGTTTTGAATTGAATGTAAGTGTCTTCCTCTTGTCTCCTGATCCCAGTGCTGCTGCCACTCTTAATAGATTTCCCTCCGTACAATGCCCTTTCCTTCTGATTTTGGGAGATAAATATGTTATCTATGATTCCTTTTTTATTAGTTTCTTTGGCTAATTTGTCCACTTTTTTTTGGCACTCCCAGGCCTTTTGCTGCTGCATCTCCTGTCCATCCAAAACTTGCAGGCCTGTAGAACTCTTTTGGTCGGATGACTGTCTCCATGTCCCTTCAGATTTATCCAGTAGTTAACCACCAGCTTTTTCTAACGAAGATTCAGCGGCATTTCTCCTGCATCAACTCCAAGGGCACACACTGGCGATGGTCTCACTGCTGTGAAATACTGTGGATATTGCATCCATTCATTTCCTGCTCAATACAGGTGGAATATCTCAGCCTGTGGGCACATGGAGGATACTGTAGCCTGACCAACACTGGAGTTTTCAGGCCGATGACAATGTTGATATTTGAGAGTTTAAAAAAATCGAATAATGGTATATCAGCATGACATAAACATTTTGTCATAAACAACTTGTTGGTGCCCTCTGGTGGCAGTTAATAAATTCCATTTCTGTACAGCAATTAATTATTGCCACAATATTTACCCAAACTGATATATATGCAATAAGCTTGTATTGTTCAGTATATACACACAGACAGTTTATTGGTCATGGGTTCCTACATATTAACATGTGAAGCTGGTCTGGTGCAGTAAACAGGTGGGTGTGTGGGTAACTTACCTGCCACAACAATCAGATGTAAGGTGGAGTTATGGCGCCCTCTACTGTTCTCTGCTGCACAGTAATAATTCCAACAAAATATACAAAAAACAACTTCCACAATTGTACAGAAAAACAATACATGTAACATTTCCCCAGATTCCCCTCTTTTAAAGCAGTGAATGTATCTGTAGATAGACAGTACCTGACACACAGAGAAGGAAGACAACAAATCCACTCGCTGCTGCAGTTAAACTCATAGCTGCTCCTCTCGTCTCTCTGTGAGGCTTCAGATACAATAAAACATGTCAGCAGATGAAATAATGTACACAGGAGGTATACAGTATCAGTCGCATTAATAAACGATTCTACTTACAACGAAGAAGGACGTCGTCTTTAAAGACGCCCTTCCTCTCTGCTCAGTGAGCAGAAGACGGATATCACCCTGTTTAACAAGTAGATTTCCTTCCTCTTTAGGTTATTAACATACATGATGAGCCAAGTGTCAGTTAACACCCACATCACAATAAAGATGTGTTGTTTTACAATCTATAAACTTAATAAGAGAGAATAAGAAACTAGTGTTCTGGCCTGTCAGGACCAAACCTGTTTGTCTGCCAACATCCCACTGACACAAGAAAAGACCATTCAACCAGAGAAGAGAAAATCAGACACATTTTTAATCTCTCTTCCTTTTTCAAGGCATGAGCTCAGTTCAGACAGGACACAAAAACAGGACAGATGTTACAGATGTGAAATAGTTGGTTTGATGCATCACTTGACACTTCCAGTGCATGTTAAGACAGTTAAAACTGCCTTTATACCAGTATGAGTTCAAAGAGATGTACTGCAGCAGTGTGGCATGCAGGAAGTCACATGCTGAGCACAGTGTTTATTTTAGGTATTTAGAATAACAGTTCTCAACTCACTCGCTCACAGTCATTCTGACCCTGTATCACTGTAACACAGAGCACATCTCACACCACAATCAGTTCTTCTGCCCTCTACAGTTAATCTCTATGTGCACTGAGGCAGGATGTCACACAGTCTGCAGGTGTAGAGAAGGAACAGGAATGCATTGGACCAGAGAACCATGAGGCAGTTTTACTGAACAGGATGAAAAGCAAAGAATTAGTGCACAGATGTCCTACATTTAAACTGGGATAAAAACACAGGAAATGAGTGACCTGACTGTGTGCAGCAACATAAGACAACAACTATCTGCATGGCTAGATTCCACTGGAGGGAAGAGAGGACACATTGTTTTGTGATTTGGGTGAACTGACCCTTTAAAGCAGACAGCAGAGGGAGCTCTCAGAGAGATGAAGCCTGAATGTGCCAAACTTAAGCTTCCCCACTAGAGGACAGTAAAACACCAGAGATACTGAACCAGGACCCTGAAACAACATTTTACCATCATCACTGATTGTTTAGTCAGATTTAAATGTACTTTTACTTTATTTTAAAATTTTATGATTGAAACTATTTGCATTTTAAGTTGTTTACCCTGGACTTTTACTACATTAAACATTAGACATTGAGTTCAGGAAGTGTCAATAGTTCCCATGTGGTGACCAACATCTCTGACATATTTCAACAGCAACAAACTCTTCAAATCAACTTTTTGTAGTTGAACAAAGGCTCATAATTAGGGTGTTGCACAAACCATCAATAATGGACTTTTATTCTGAAATGGCTTAAGGCTGAATCCAAACCTTTTGTACACTAATGTTTCCAACTACAGAGTGTTGTCCAGCAGGTCCTTCACTTGTTGTGGAAGCTGGCTGTTTGTTATTTACCTGGAAAATGTATCATCTATCAAAGTGTGCTACTGGCCTCAGGACTGATTTCAATGTGTGAAAATCTAAACCGTACATGGAGTAAAATGTGATGCTTTCAGTTCACTGTCTGTGTTTTGAACAAACTTTATTGGCTTTGTCAGTCAGGACAGGTGAAAACCCAGAAACTGATCAGAGATTGTTCAAAAGTTATTTATTATGTAGAAATTCATAAAAATATATTTTGCAAAAACACTTTAATATCTGCAATATAGATAAATGTAAAGGGAAAAATAATACAAATACACACCACCTGACCATCAGCTGATCTAAACAATAAATCGTGTTTGACACCTCGGAGCTGCCGACACCACATCCCTGTGCTGCTGACTCCTACCTGCTGCTGCTGCTAAAAAACTAAAAATGAAAACTTTTGGAGTTGAAGGTAAATGTATCCACTTCCCCCACATCCTCCACAGCCTCTCCACAGTGATATTTCAATGTGGCACCACTTTGTTTCCATCAGGTGCCTCTGGTTCAACTGCATCTGAAGAAAATCACATGAAACTGGTGTAAAGTTCTAGTTGTAACTGTGACTATAAATCTGAAGTCGGGGAGTTTTATTGGATGCAGGAGGCTCTAACCTGACTGGACTTCACACCACGTCCTCCTGCTCCTCTGTGTCTTCTGTCTGTGCTGCAGTGACGGCCTGAAAGTCTGAGGTGTTCTCATAGTCAGGATCAGAGTCTAACTGGTGGAGAGAGACGACAAAATGAGGCTCAGTGGACCTCATTCATGAAACCTGCATATCATTTGATTTTTATTGCAAAGGTATTCAATTAAAATTAAAAACAAATCTGAAATTGACATAACATTCACTTTTATTCACGTTTATGAGCCAATTTTGAGAGCGTTTACGAGCCGAGTTGTTATATCTGTGATACAGGGGAAGTTTTCTCTCTCACCTCTATCGTCTCTGCAGGTTTGTTTGGTTCAGTGGTGGAGCTCAGATGTTTCTTCTTCCTGGATCGAGTCCAACAACAACAAATACAAACTTTCACATAATGAAATCCATAACATTAATACTAAAGAAAGTTTAAAGAAGAAAATAAAAGATTTGTATTGTTTTACCTCGTCCACAGAGTCAGGAGAAGCAGAAGAATCAGCATCAGGACCACCAGAGTCAACCTGATGATATTCATTATCACTGCTGAATTCCCTAAAAATATAGATAGATATATGATATACGTCACTAGAGGGATTAGATTGATAAATCCCTTTGACAGGTGATACTGTCTGTTAATCAGTCAGTCAGTGTCGTCCACCTCTGACATGATGGAGGTTCCTCCCTGAACACAGCTACAGAAAAACAGTCTGATAATGCACACAGGACATTTTATTTTCTTTGCACCAGTTATGGGTTCCAACATATTAACATGTGAATATTAACACTCTGCAGGTGTTTTCAGACTTCTCCCCTGTGGAGACCATTTAAAAATGCTACATTTTTAGCCATCTTAGTGTAGACGTGGTCTGATCAGGTTCACTATAAAAGGTTTAATGGGGAGGTTCCCTTCCCCCTGCATCACATCAGATAGTGTGTTATGATCTCTGCTGCAGCATGTGTGCAAGTGAATGAAACTTACCTGCCACAACAATCAGATGTAAGGTGGAGTTATGGCGCCCTCTACTGTTCTCTGCTGCACAGTAATAATTGCCACTGTGTTCAGGTCTGAAGTCAGTGATGGTGAAGATCTGTCCTGATGCTTTTGGTGAGTCTTCATTCTCCTTGTACCAGGTATAAGTAGCTGCTGGGTTTGCATCACTGCTGCAGGTCAGAGTCACTGAACTGCCCTCCACTATCTCAGCAGAGGGACTCACTGACACAGAGGGAAGCTTTGGAGCATCTGGAGGAGATTTAGAGACCGATGTCATTCACATCAATGATGGTTTATTGAATGTTAACTTGGCTTTGCCACATGTTTTATTTTGGATTAAGGGCATGTATGTTGTGAATTAAAACTTGTCTGTCACACTACACAAACAGACCACGGTTAACAGTGAATTCACATTACTTCTCTGTTCTGTACCCAAAAAGTGTGAACCAAGTACACTGTGGCTAAGTAGCACATGTACCTTACAGCTGGATCACCAGGACACCAGATGTGCTTATGTTTTGTACTCACACTGGACAACTACTGATAGAGACGATGACATGATCTCTCCATATTGATTCTCAGACTTGCAGTAGTACGTCCCTCTGTCCTCAGAGCTGATGGACGGGAGATGATAACTTCCTTCTGGTCCCTGAATCAGTGTTTGGTTCTCCTTGTACCAGGTATAAGTAGCTGCTGGGTTTGCATCACTGCTGCAGATCAGAGTCACTGAACTGCCCTCCACTATCTCAGCAGAGGGACTCACTGACACAGAGGGAAGCTTTGGAGCATCTGGACAAGAAAACAAGATTACAATAAAGAACATAACATCGTATTAACTTTTGTGCAGTGGAAACTTCCTTTTCACTGGAGCTCTCTAGTGAATTCCTGCAACCGACTGATGATGTTTGTACTGTAATTTAACTACGTGGGGTACAAAACGTTCAAAAATGTTGCCAGATTATGAAATCCTGGCAGCAATTTTCTTTCCATCAAAATGTAATTGGCAAAACAATCTACTAGTACATGAACATCACTTCTCAGAGGCCGGGTCGATAACAGGACAGAAGCCTGTGGCCACATTGGATGTTGGATGTATATTTATGTGTGGGAGCATCTGAAACTTTAGAGGTGATTTTCTGGGTTACTGATGGTTTCAATCCCCTGAACATCTGTGAAGATCTGGGAGCCAATTGTTAATAAAACTGCCTTTTCATCATCTACTGCAGCTTTTCAGTGAACTACAGCAACAGACTGAATGTGAAACAGGCAGAGCTGAAGGAAGTGCACAATCAGCAAAACATTACACTGGGTAATACAGCTTCAAGAAGTTGTCATTAGTTGCATGATGCTTTTTAAATTAGCTGTGTTTCACTCACATTTCACATTAACAGAGATGTGTTCAGATGTCCTCCTCCCCAGCTCGTTCTCAGCTGTACAGTAATACTCTCCAGAGTCAGAGGACTGGATGGAGCTGAAGACGAGCTGTGGTTCTTTATTGATCAGTATTTGGTTCTTCTTGTACCAGGTGTATTTAGCTGCTGGGTTTGCATCACTGCTGCAGGTCAGAGTCACTGAAGTGCCCTCCACTATCTCAGCAGAAGGACTCACTGACACAGAGGGAAGCTTTGGAGCATCTGGAGTAAAGTAGAAAACATTAATATGTTATGTGGTGAAGCCCACACTGTCATGTTGCATGAACTTTTTTTATTAGTTACACAGTGGAGTAAACTCACACACTGGAGGAGAGGGGAACTCCTCATGTCCTTTTACAGCACAGGAATAGCTGTCTGCAGAACCAAAGTAGACTGAATAAGAAGAAGATGTTTGTCTCTGAATCATCTGTCCATTCTTGTACCAGATGTAGGAAGGACGACCAGGTAGACGACAACTGCTGTGACACTTCAGCTCTGCCCAGGAAGGATATGAAGATAATGTCATCACTAGCACCTGCAGATCTGGATCTTTAAGGAAAGAACAGATGTGTTTGTTCTTTATTAAATACTAGGATCACAGGTACACACCCAAAGTAAAAATAACAGATACAGTTCATAAAGGTTTTATAATTCATAAGTAAAGCACTATGGAGCATTACTAACTTATTGTCTCACAACTTTAAGGAGGTGAGTACACAAAATCATGCAGTCAGCATCAATTGTACATAACATTCTTCTACATTACAAGAGTTACATTAACTACTGTACTGTGTTGGTATATATAATATCAGTTTGTGTTCATCAGTACCTGTGACAGTCAGAGTTGTACCAGGTAAACTAATCGTCCAATCAGACCACTAAGTTTTGAGCTCAGCTGAATTACTCTCTTTTATATCAGTGTCCAAGTTCAGTTCAAGCTTTCAGTCCCATAGTGGTCTTCATTCAGCAAACAGTGCTGGCTTATCTGCCATGACATGACCTAAATGTGAACTTTCTGTCATGTGATAACAAGTGGTCACTGAGCAGGAAGAAGATGGTAAGCTGCCATTCCTAAACACCTGTGTTTATGTGAAGGCTGACAGGAGCATCACACCAAGCTGTCTGAACACCAGACCAAAACCAGTCCAGAGAAAGATCAGGGAGGCCCTTCACATCCTACAGCAACGGTCAGGCTCGAACTGAGACGGGTTACAATCTTCCCCCAATATATGACCAACTTATGATCATGTGACCAAATGTTCACATTTAAGCCAAGAGTCAATAATATCTGGACCTTTGAGCAGTACAGTTTCCTTGACCTTGAAAATTTGGAACAACAGAAATATTCAAATAAAAATGTTACCTGTGACAGACAGAGTGACTCCAGGTGAACCAGTATATTTCCCATCTTCTTGGTTTGTTATGAACCTGAACTTGTACTCAGCTGAGTCTCTCTCTCTCAGGTCTGTGATTCTCAGAGTGCAGTCGTTCTTATCACAGTGATACTGCACACGACCTGCGTACTCTGAGTCTTTGCTCAGATCCACGGGTCCATAATATCTCACTTTAGTGAACCAGAATGTTCTCTGAACTGTATTAGCAAAGCCATTTATTCTGGAGGGGTATCTGTAGGTGCAGCGTATGTCCACTGTTGATCCTCTTACAGCACAGATCTGAGTAGAAGTGTAAGTCACTCCCCAGTCATTCTGACTCTGTATCACTGTAACACAGAACACAGTAGAAACCACATTAGATTCGAATATTTTCTGTCAGTGCATCTGTATATAAACCTGCTAGAGAAGTGAACGAAATATCCAAAACTAATTTGTCTCTCACATCATCTCCCTGTGAGAAGACGATTGTAGATGATTGTAGTACTAACATGTACCCAATGGTGTAATGTAACTGTGCTTAAGTACAACATTAAGGTATTTGTACTTTACTTTTCTTTTCTTTTTATGGCACTTTCTGATTCTACTCCACGACATTTCAGAGGGAAACATTTTACTTTTTACTTCACTACATTTATTTGATAGATAGAGTTACTGTACAAATTAAGATTTTTGCATATAGAACAAATGAAGAGCTTAACTTTGTATTTGACTTTCTAACTGCTGTTACAAAACAATTCTACATGACTTTTCTGATGTTATTCTGAATGAAACCAGGCTGAACACAAGCAGAGAGAAGTCCAAACACAAAGTGTTTGCTCAGTTATACAGAGTCAGTGCAAAGGAAGAGTGGAAGATGTACACATGCTTTCTACAGTTAAACTCTATGTGCACTGAGGCAGGACATCATCCACTCTGAAGGTGCAGTGAAGTGAGCATGGATGTGTTGGACCTGTGACCTTTGATGCATTTTACTGACAAGGATAAGAGGATCTAATTATATTTTAAATATTTAATTAATCTTTTCTTGGTTAGTTTCCTCTTTGTTCACTCTGTGGTCAGGTTGCTGCTGAGCAGTGTTAAAAACACAATGAAATGCAGAACTCTGAGGTGTTTGAAACTGTCTACAGCAGCTATGATACAAAGATAAGATAAAAGTCGAAACACAGAGCGTTAAAGTAAGATGTTAGAGGAGTTGAGTCAGTATGTGATGACTTCACTGTGAGACAAATACCCCTCCATCAAACTTCACTGTGATAAAAGTAGCTGCAGATAGAAACTGATCGTCCTCTACATGAGCTGGCGCTTCTGCAACCAGGGTCGACTTTAGAACAAATTAAACTTGGCAACAGGTTTTCACAGGCTGAGGAAGGAACAGTTATAAACCTACAATCCTCTCAGTTTACAGCATTTAAAAGTGCTTAGCACACAGTTACTTTATGCAAAAGACAAGAGCAGAAGACGTTAGGCAGCAGAACACAAGCTCCGCCTAATATTCATTACAACTGACACAGAAACCAAAAAAACATATGCAAAAAACAACTTCCACAATTGTACAGAAAACCAATACTTGTTACATTTCTGGGATGGTTGATCTTAACACAACTCTGATCAACAAGTGCCACATTTCCCCAGATTCCCCTCTTTTAAAGCAGTGAATGTATCTGTAGATAGACAGTACCTGACACACAGAGAAGGAAGACAACAAATCCACTCGCTGCTGCAGTTAAACTCATAGCTGCTCCTCTCGTCTCTCTGTGAGGCTTCAGATACAATAAAACATGTCAGCAGATGAAATAATGTACACAGGAGGTATACAGTATCAGTCGCATTAATAAACGATTCTACTTACAATGAAGAAGGACGTCGTCTTTAAAGACGCCCTTCCTCTCTGCTCAGTGAGCAGAAGACGGATATCACCCTGTTTAACAAGTAGATTTCCTTCCTCTTTAGGTTATTAACATACATGATGAGCCAAGTGTCAGTTAACACCCACATCAAAATAAAGATGTGTTGTTTTACAAACTATAAACTAAATGAGAGAATAAGAAACTAGTGTTCTGGCCTGTCAGGACCAAACCTGTTTGTCTGCCAACATCCCACTGACACAAGAAAAGACCATTCAAACAGAGAAGAGAAAATCAGACACATTTGTAACATCTCTTTCTTTTTCAAGGCATGAGCTCAGTTCAGACAGGACACAAAAACAGGACAGATGTTACAGATGTGTAATAGTTGGTTTGATGCATCACTTGACACTTCCAGTGCATGTTAAGACAGTTAAAACTGCCTTTATACCAGTATGAGTTCAAAGAGATGTACTGCAGCAGTGTGGCATGCAGGAAGTCACATGCTGAGCACAGTGTTTATTTTAGGTATTTAGAATAACAGTTCTCAACTCACTCGCTCACAGTCATTCTGACCCTGTATCACTGTAACACAGAGCACATCTGACACCACAATCAGTTCTTCTGCCCTCTACAGTTAATCTCTATGTGCACTGAGGCAGGATGTCACACAGTCTGCAGGTGTAGAGAAGGAACAGGAATGCATTGGACCAGAGAACCATGAGGCAGTTTTACTGAACAGGATGAAAAGCAAAGAGTTAGTGCACAGATGTCCTACATTTAAACTGGGATAAAAACACAGGAAATGAGTGACCTGACTGTGTGCAGCAACATAAGACAACAACTATCTGCATGGCTAGATACCACTGGAGGGAAGAGAGAACACATTGTTTTGTGATTTGGGTGAACTGACCCTTTAAAGCAGACAGCAGAGGGAGCTCTCAGAGAGATGAAGCCTGAATGTGCCAAACTTAAGCTTCCCCACTAGAGGACAGTAAAACACCAGAGATACTGAACCAGGACCCTGAAACAACATTTTACCATCATCACTGATTGTTTAGTCAGATTTAAATGTACTTTTACTTTATTTTCACTTTTTATTTTTAAAATTCTTGCATTTTAAGTTGTTTACCCTGGACTTTTACTACATTAATCATTAGACATTGAGTTCAGGAAGTGTCAATAGTTCCCATGTGGTGACCAACATCTCTGATATCTTTCAACAGCAACAAACTCTTCAAATCAACTTGTTGTAGTTGAACAAAGGCTCATAATTAGGTTGTTGCACAAACCATCAATAATGGACTTTTATTCTGAAAAGGCTTAAGGCTGAATTCAAACCTTTTGCACACTAATGTTTCCAACTACAGAGTGTTGTCCAGCAGGTCCTTCACTTGTTGTGGAAGCTGGCTGTTTGTTATATACCTGGAAAATGTATCATCTATCAAAGTGTGCTACAGGGCTCATGATTGATCTCAATGTGTTAAAATCTAAACCGTACATGGAGTAAAATGTGATGCTTTCAGTTCACTGTCTCTGTTTTGAACAAACTTTATTGGTTTCGTCAGTCAGGACAGGTGAAAACCCAGAAACTGATCAGAGATTGTTCAAAAGTTATTTATTATGTAGAAATTCATAAAAAACATTTTGCATAAACACTTTAATATCTGCAATATAGATAAATGTAAAGGGAAAAATAAGCTTGCATTGTTAAAGCAGTGAGTTATAAGTCAGTGAGGCACACACCACCTGACCATCAGCTGATCTAAACAATAAATCATGTTTGACACCTCGGAGCTGCCGACACCACATCCCTGTGCTGCTGACTCCTACCTGCTGCTGCTGCTGCTAAAAAACTAAAAATGAAAACTTTTGGAGTTGAAGGTAAATGTATCCACTTCCCCCACATCCTCCACAGCCTCTCCACAGTGATATTTCAATGTGGTACCACTTTGTTTCCATCAGGTGCCTCTGGTTCAACTGCATCTGAAGAAAATCACATGAAACTGGTGTAAAGTTCTAGTTGTAACTGTGACTATAAATCTGAAGTCGGGGAGTTTTATTGGATGCAGGAGGCTCTAACCTGACTGGACTTCACACCACGTCCTCCTGCTCCTCTGTGTCTTCTGTCTGTGCTGCAGTGACGGCCTGAAAGTCTGAGGTGTTCTCATAGTCAGGATCAGAGTCTAACTGATGGAGAGAGACGACAAAATGAGGCTCAATGGACCTCATTCATGAAACCTGCATATCATTTGATTTTTATTGAAAATGTATTCAATTAAAATCAAAAAGAAATCTGAAATGGACATAACATTCACTTTTATTCACGTTTATGAGCCGAGTTGTTATAACTGTGATACAGGGGAAGTTTTCTCTCTCACCTCTATCGTCTCTGCAGGTTGGTTTGGTTCAGTGGTGGAGCTCAGATGTTTCTTCTTCCTGGATCGAGTCCAACAACAACAAATACAAACTTTCACATAATGAAATCCATAACATTAATACTAAAGAAAGTTTAAAGAAGAAAAAAGATTTGTTTTGTTTTACCCTGTCCACAGAGTCAGGAGAAGCAGAAGAATCAGCATCAGGACCACCAGAGTCAACCCGATGATATTCATTATCACTGCTGAATTCCCTAAAAATATAGATAGATATATGATATACGTCACTAGAGGGATTAGATTGATAAATCCCTTTGACAGGTGATACTGTCTGTTAATCAGTCAGTCAGTGTCGTCCACCTCTGACATGATGGAGGTTCCTCCCTGAACACAGCTACAGAAAAACAGTCTGATAATGCACACAGGACATTTTATTTTCTTTGCACCAGTCATGGGTTCTTAAATATTAACATGTGAAGCTGGTCTGGTGCAGTAAACAGGTGGGTGTGTGGGTAACTTACCTGCCACAACAGTCAGATGTAAAGTGGAGTTATGGCGCCCTCTACTGTTCATTGCTGCACGGTAATAATTCCCACTGTGTTGAGGTCTGAGGTCAGTGATGGTGAAGATCTGTCCTGATGCTTTTGGTGAGTCTTCATTCTTCTTGTACCAGGTATAAGTAGCTGCTGGGTTAGAGTCACTGATGCAGATCAGAGTCACTGAACTGCCCTCCACTATCTCAGCAGAGGGACTCACTGACACAGAGGGAAGCTTTGGAGCATCTGGACAAAAAAATAAGATTGTTGGCTAAGTAGCACATGTACATTACAGCTGGATCACCAGGACACCAGATGTGCTTATGTTTTGTACTCACACTGGACAACTACTGATAGAGACGATGACATGATCTCTCCATATTGATTCTCAGACTTGCAGTAGTAGGTCCCTCTGTCCTCAGAGCTGATGGAGGTGAACTGATAACTTCCTTCTGGTCCCTGAATCAGTTTTTGGTTCTCCTTGTACCAGGTATAAGTAGCTGCTGGGTTTGCATCACTGCTGCAGGTCAGAGTCACTGAACTGCCCTCCACTATCTCAGCAGAGGGACTCACTGACACAGAGGAGGTCTTTGGAGCATCTATAGGAAATGATTTTACATAAGTGAATTATAAAATCACCCACACGTTGTCAATAGTGTATAAAACATCTCCATAAACATCTACTGGAGACTGTGAATGTGTAGCATTCATATCCAAACTATTACATACATACACACACATACTATTTTCAAATTATTAAAGCGTAAAAATAAAGATTTCTACTGTTTTCTCAGTGCAGCATTTCACTCACATTTCACATTAACAGAGATGTGTTCAGATGTCCTCCTCCCCAGCTCGTTCTCAGCTGTACAGTAATACTCTCCAGAGTCAGAGGACTGGATGGAGCTGAAGACGAGCTGTGGTTCTTTATTGATCAGTATTTGGTTCTTCTTGTACCAGGTGTATTTAGCTGCTGGGTTAGAATCACTGCTGCAGGTCAGAGTCACTGAACTGCCCTCCATGATTTCACCAGAAGGACTCACTGACACAGAGGGAACCTGCAGAGCATCTGGAGTAGAAAACATTAATATGTTTAACAGGTGGTGAAGCTCATATTGTCATGTTGTATGGATTTTTTTTTTTAAAATTAGTTACACAGTGGAGTAAACTCACACACTGAGGGAGAGCTGTAATTCTCATGTCCTTTCAAAGCACAAGAGATGATGTCTCCGGGATAAAACTTGTGTTTATAAGAAGAACTTTCCTCCTCCATGATTTTCTGTCCATTGTTGAACCAGACGTAGGAAGGACGAGCAGCTGGACTGCAGCTGCTGTGACACTTCAGCTCTGCCTCGGTGTAAGACTGGTGGACTGTTGTTCTGGTCACCTGCACCTGCAGAGCTGGTTATGTGAGGAAAAACTCACAATGTCATCAGTATAAACAGTTTAGAAAAAAAAACATGACCATCTTTTCAGTTGTAAGTGGAATAATTTGAGACATCTGTAACTAAAATGATTAATACCCCAAACAAAAAATGGACATAAATAATAATAAAAACACACATCTATAATTAGATTAGATGTAAATACTGTGTGACTCAGTTACCATCCATTCATAAGAACTTCAGCTGATTAAAGTAATCTTCTTGATTAACTACAGAGCTAGATAAAAAGAAAAAGCAAAGATTAAAAAACTTTTCAAATCCTGGCAACCAAAAGTTATTTCTATTAATGGTCTGTCAATAATCAGTGTCCGTCACTCCAAACCCCGCGCTTCATTTTCCAATGTGTATTTTTGCCGTAGGTAATTCATGTGTCAGCAATAAAGTTGAAAAAAATAACTGATTAAAGCAAAAATGTAGCGAAGTTTGAAGGAGCTCCGGCCGCTGCATCTGGATTGAAGCTTTCAGTCCCATAGTGGTCTTCATTCAGCCAGATACACCAGACTTCCTTCCTCTTCACATCATTATTATGCATTGTGAACAAGATGCCAATAAAGGAGAACATGAATTGTTTGTTGTTTTGCAGAATGAGAGACCAGTTTTTTGTCTTGCTGGTACCAAACCTGTATTATCCACATCAGAACACCTCTTCCTTTTTGTAAATGCAGACACAATTCAATAAAAGAATGTGGTGTCAATTCTCTCAGCAGTGAACAACTGAACTAAGTTCCTGAACAGACAACGGGAAGTTTGAAACATCACTCTACACTTCAGTGTAAGCTGACAGGAGCATCACACACAGCCGGCTGAACACCAGAACAAAACCAGTCCAGAGAAAGATCAAGGAGGCCCTTCACATCCTACAGCAACGGTCAGGCTCGAACTGAGACGGGTTACAATCTTCCCCCAATATATGACCAACTTATGATCATGTGACCAAATGTTCACATTTAAGCCAAGAGTCATTAATATCTGGACCTTTGAGCAGTACAGTTTCCTTGAAAATTTGGAACAAGAGAAATATTCAAATAAAAAATGTTACCTGTGACAGACAGAGTGACTCCAGGTTCACCAGTAAATCTCCCACCTTCTTGGTTTGTTATGAACCTGAACTTGTACACAGCTGAGTCTCTCTCTCTCAGGTCTGTGATTCTCAGAGTGCAGTCGTTCTTATCACAGTGATACTGCACACGACCTGAATACTCTGAGTCTGTTATCAGATCCACAGGAGCATGATTATTCCCTTTAGTGAACCAGAATGTTTGCTCACGGCCATCTATTGTGGATGGGTATCTGTAGGTGCAGCGTATGTCCACTGTTGATCCTTTTGAGGCACAGATCTGAGTAGAAGTGTAAGTCACTCCCCAGCCTTTCTGACCCTGTATCACTGTAACACAGAACACAGTAGAAACCACATCAGATTCACACCATCAAACAACAGATTCGAATATTTCTGTCAGTGCATCTGTATATAAACCTGCTAGAGAAGTGAACTACACTTCCCAGAATACTTTGTCTCTCACATCCTCCCCCTGTGAGCCAATGAGACGAGAAGACGATTGTAGTACTAACATGGTGTAATGTAACTAAGTACATTTACTCTTTTAGTTTCTTTTCATGCCACTTTTATATTAATATATAATATTTTCTTAACCCCATTTAAGACTGCTCTGAGTAACTCAGCTAAATGCCCTACAGTGTAAATGTGGGTATACATTACCTGGCAGAGAGAGAAGGAAGACAACAAATCCACTCGCTGCTGCTGTTAAACTCATAGCTGCTCCTCTCATCTCTGTGTGGCTTCAGAGACAATAGAACACATCAGAAGGTAATTAATGTACACAAGAAAGAGATTAGTCACATTAAACATTTCTACTTACAATATAGAAGGAAGCTGTGTTGAACTGTAACGTTCCTCTGTTGTCAGGAGAGTGAGCTGAAGACAGAGAGCAGGCTGTTAAAAGACACTACACTTCCTTCCTCTTTATGTTATTAATATGCATTGTGAACCTGAGGCCAACAAATGGCCACGGAAATCACATGTTTGTTGTTTTGCAGAATGGGAGACCAGTTTTGTGGCCTGCTGGTACCAAACCTGTATCATCCACATCACACCACTTCTATTTAAAGGTTCTTCCTTTTTTGTAAATGCAGGCACAATTCAGCATCTTAAAGACTGTTCTTTCAATCCTCTCCACAACTTAACTGAGTTCCTGAACAGACAACTGAAAGCTGACTTGACACCTCAGTGCAGGGTGAAACACTACAACTTCCTTTCCGCCATGATGTGATGCATGCAATGATGCACCACATTGATAATGTCTGCATAAAGTCATGTGAGCAAGACTTATTTGACATTACATATTTAAACCTGGGATCTTTACTTTGAACATTTGAAATCAATGAGAAAGTGCATTTATGTGCAGCTTAAATTGACACTAGAATTTGCAGCACAAACAGCAGCTTAACCATTTGTATGGTCCACAGCTGTGGTCACACACTTTCTCAGTCACCTCACTCACTCAGTGTGACTGTAGCAGCAATCTGTCTGCACAGTTCACCCTGTTATGTTTCTTGACAAAGACTGGACTTTCATCACTGCTGCTCTTGTCCCCCTAATGAGATGTGATGATAATGTATAATGTAATATGCCTCTTGACTAACATCTTGTGGCAGCAGGGGAAAACTACAGTTATATCACCTATTGCATGTTCATCTCCAATACACAGATGTGCTTTTAAATAGAACATTTTATAAAAAAAGAAGAAGAATATGAATTGCATGTTTACCTCCTGTTAGGTATCTGAGTCAGAACTGCAGAGATACGGTATGTGTGAAGCCGCAAGTTATAAAAATGTTTGGTACGTTTGTTGACTGTGCTGTACAATGCAGCTGGATCCTCTCCAGTCTCCTGACATCTGGTTCTGGGAGGGAAAAAATGAAATCAGGGGATCGTGGACATTTCTAATTTCTAACGATAATTTGTTGTGGTGGACAATTGTAAGCAAAACAACAATGAAGCAGCAATTAAAATGTTACAATTAAATACTTAATACTTAATTCAACTATATATCATTTTGAGGTTTTAGTTAGGATAATGTTCCTGTGTGAAGAGCTGCTCACCTCGGGGGAGTACTGGTACTGTTAAATTTGACAGCAGCGTACTCAACGACTTCTTCTTCCTCGAGTCTGCGGGGTCCAGCTGGTCTGATGTTGGAGTACACAGGATCCGTCTCGTTCTTGGAGAAGTGGACGCTGGCATAGTGAAGGTCATCCTCCTCCTCCTCCTCCTCCTCTTCCAGCTGATTGGGTAGAAACTGCATAGAGAAAATTGCTTTTAGATTTTACATGTGAAGCCATGATCTATCCATCCATCGTCCTTAGTAACTTATCCTTGTCCCAGTCATGGAGGCAGCAGGTTAAGCAAGATAGCCCAGAAGCCCTGCTCCACAGGTCCATGTCCTCATCAAGGAGGCATCTCCACCAGATGTCCAAACTTCCAAAGCTCATTTCAATGCAATGTAGCAGTGGGTTTACCAAACCTGGGAGATTAAACCCATTTAGTGAGTCCAAGTCTGTCCCACCACCTTCTCTGAGTCAGATGTGCCAGGCCACAACTGGTTCCAGACACCCTGACGTCATCTCAACTTTCTCCTCTAAATGAAAATGTCCATTGGCTAAATATCCAGGTTGTTCTTTTCTGAGCTCATAGAGTGAGGCAGACATTGTGAACCAGTCTCATCTCGACTGAATCCATGAGTTTAGATGCATCTCTATATTTGTGGTGGCGCTACAACCAGCACAAGCAGAAGGCTGAAACCCTGCATCGATCTTTCCATGTTCAAATCACAGATCAAAACTCACCTTTTCAGAACTGCTTTTAATGTGTGATGAATGTTGTGTGTACCATGTTTAATGTGTATTTTTTATGATGGTTTTAAAGTTTGTAAAGTGTCTTTGAGTTCCTTGAAAAGCGCTCTATAAATAAAACGTATTATTATTATTATTATTACTTATGGTATAGACTACCATAAGCTCCCTCAAACATACAAGGAATCACCAGCTGTTTCTTCTCACCTGAAACTGAAGAGTTTCCCACATTACATCATGCGGTGGATTATGACTTCTGATGTGTTCATGTGTAAATGAAAGAGTGGTGGAGTTATGGCGCCCTCTACTGTTCTCTGCTGCACAGTAATAATTCCCACTGTGTTCAGGTCTGAAGTCAGTGATGGTGAAGATCTGTCCTGATGCTTTTGGTGAGTCTTCATTCTCCTTGTACCAGGTATAAGTAGCTGCTGGGTTTGCATCACTGCTGCAGGTCAGAGTCACTGAACTGCCCTCCACTATCTCAGCAGAGGGACTCACTGACACAGAGGGAAGCTTTGGAGCATCTGTGGGAGATATAAACATATTAGCTTTAAGAAAACATTTTTTTCGTCTGTTTTATCTGTTAATAGTTAAAAATCTTTAAAATAATATATCCAGGCTGAAATTAAAGACAGTAAAGCAGAATTTCTAATTTTCTATTTCATGCTCAATCATTGCCGCTGTCCAGGGTGCTGATCCTGCAGCTGCCCTAAGTTCTCTAGCCTACCCTGCTCTAGGTCTTCATGCAGGAAGCTTTAGATTTGTGGGGACAGACAATAACTTGCCTCTGATCATCTCTGTATGTTTTTTGCCAGGATGCAAAAAGAGATCCAAGTTGCAACTGTTGCCAAGTGTTATTGGCCTGATACGACTCTACAACTCTATGTTGCTTGTGGTGTTTTCTACACTCAACTCCAATGACAAACCGCAGCAGAGTAAAGTTATTATATTTTTTTTTGTTTTACATTTACTAACTTTTTTCTAATTATCTTTTTCTGGGTAAAACTTTCCTCCATTCCTGTTTCTGTGGAGCTAGTGGTGGGAAATTAAAACAAGGAGGCTTGGAAAGTGACTTCAGCCGCATGATTGAAATCACATTTTGGTGAGAATGAAAGTGTTATGTTTATGAAAAGGAACTGTAACTGTGAAAGAGGTCAAACTGACTGACTTGTTCTGGACTATTTGAGTGAAACTTTCCACCAGATTACATTATTTTAGTGAAACAGAGAGAAGTAAACTCTCACACTGAAGGAGAGGGGAAAGACTCATATCTCATCATATATATGAATGAGCAGAAAGGTTTAACATTTATCATTGATAACATTTATCACTTTTTTACATTCATCCCCCACATTTCAACTTAACGGATCCCATCTTCTATTTTCTAAACTAAATGTTTACCATTTCCACACCTGATCTGTGATCTGATTCACCTATTTACACTTTCCCCAGAGTCCATAATCCACCTACTGTCCAGAAAGGGAATTACCACAAGTGAACACAATATTTCATACACACACACACACACACACACACACACACACACACTACTAATGAACACAATACCAAATGGCTCCAACAAAATCACAGTAAATCAGGTTCAGAGAGGGATGTAGTGCAAACCCTGTATAGTTTAACCTCTTCAGACCTAAAGTTTTCCAGTTGAGGGAACCAGTGAATGAAACCAGTGTAAGATAAGACTTTATTGATCCCCAGCAGGAAATTCACTTTACAGCAGCACAAGAGACAAGTGAGGATGTAAGGTAACAGATAAATAACTATGTGAATGAAATAAAGACAAATAAAATCAGAAAGAGAATTAGTAGGATGACAGTAAAAAGCTAAATAGAATATATGCAGTTTCCACAACTCTCCACTACTGTGACAGAACAAAGGAGAAACTGGATAATACTGTACATTATACTGCAAACTGCAAAACTGCAATAAATACATGAAGATGATATAATTGTCATCGCAGAATTATCCAATAAAATCAGTGCTATAGGTAGAATTACCTCATCAAAGGATGAAGATTAAATGGGTCAACTGTGAAACAATATCACTATCAACAAGCAGACTGTCAACATTTGACTTGTTTCATGTGTGAAACCTGTGACACAGCATATAAAATACTAGAATCTATGAATCTATGAATATTTCTATAAATCCCTTCATCCCCAGCTCGGCCGTGCTTTCCCTCAAAATCAACTGGCAGTGTTTGCAGATGGGAAGCCAGTTAGGGATCACTTCCCTTGTTGCACTAACAACTACTTCAGGTATGTTGTGGCACCTGCACGGGGAGGTTTTGGAGTAAGAGAAGTTGTTAGAGACCAATTCAAGGCAGAGATAAAAGGTCACTGAATATTGAACTTTTATCCATCAGGTGGTTGTAAAAGCATGTGACACAAGTTATATTTACAATTTGATGCATTGAGCCATGAGATAGTTTACACATTCTTTAGAGCTGATGCATGCAGAGTAAAAAAATAAGCTGAACACTGATGTATGTTAAGTGTATAAAAAAATCTTCTCTAAGACATATAATTGTCTCCAGGGAACAATCTTGGAGAGCCTCATTCTGAGAAATATATTTTAAAAAACACAATTTTTTACAAGTAAGATAGAAATATCAGGCTATAAATGTGATGCCTGTTGTGGTCGTCGGGTTGTGTTGACTGTGCTGTACAGTGCAGCTGAATCCTCTCCAGTTTTCTGACCTCTGGTCCTGAGAAAGAAAAAACAAACAGGTGATTCTGGAGACATAGTCTGAAATAATATAATGTCCAACATATAACAACAGTGATGTTAAAATGTATTGAATGCAATTGATTTCAAAGTCATGTCACTGTCATGTTGTAGTGAGGATAATGTTCCTGTGTGCAGAGCTGCTCACCTCGGGGCAGTACTGGCACTGTTAAACTTTACAGCAGCGTACTCAGTGACTTCTTGTTGCTCCGTGTTTCCGAGGGGCCGAGCTGCTCTGATGTTGGAGTAGAGAGGATCTGCCTGCTTGTTGGAGAAGTGGACGGCGGCATACTGAAGGTCATCCTGCTCCTCCGGCTGTCCCTGATCAGGTAGACGTAGACAACTTTCAGCCACACATTTTACATGAGTAGGTCTTTCATTTGAATAGTGCAGAGGATCGCAACCAGGACAGAAAAGGCCAAAGCAGCAGTGGTGATGATGCAAAATAATATATAAGACAAGAGGACAATCAAAGAGTCAGATTAGTTTTCTAGAGGCACTTAAAGACAGTGAGACTCAGCAGTATGAACCAACAGGAACCAGAATGGCTTTTCTTTTGTACAACAATAATAGACGCAGCTGTTCTCACCTGTTCCCTGCTGGCTGGTCTCTCTTCAGGCTCAGAAGATTCCTCGGATGCCCTCTTTTTTCTGGTTAGGAGGATTCATTAAAATGTAAATGATTGAATGTTTGAGACAAACTCACTTCCAGTGATCAGTGAAGTCAGAACTGCTCACCTAATCCACAGGAGGACAGAGAGGGATATGATAGCCAGGAGAACAACAGGGATTATTCCAGCTGCTGTTAATTTCCATGCTCCTGAGAAATTGGGATCCAGAAAAATACAGACAGTTAATTAGTGTGTTACAGCCCATTGGTCCTATGGAGTGACATTTAAAATAAAAAGAAACGATTCTACTTACAAAGAAGATGGACGTCGTCTTTAAAGATGCCCTTCCTCTCTGCTCAGTGAGCAGAAGACGGATATCACCCTGTTTAACAAGTAGATTTCCTTCCTCTTTATGTTGTTAACATACATGATGAGCCAACTGCCAGTTAACACCCACATCACAATGAAGATGTGTTGTTTTACAAACTATAAACTTAATAAGAGAGAATAAGAAACTAGTGTTCTGGCCTGTCAGGACCAAACCTGTTTGTCTGCCAACATCCCACTGACACAAGAAAAGACCATTCAACCAGAGAAGAGAAAATCAGACAGTTTTACTGAACAGGATGAAAAGCAAAGAGTTAGTGCACAGATGTCCTACATTTAAATTGGGATGATAAAAACACAGGAAATGAGTGACCTGACTGTGTGCAGCAACATAAGACAACAACTATCTGCATGGCTAGATACCACTGGAGGGAAGAGAGGACACATTGTTTTGTGATTTGGGTGAACTGACCCTTTAAAGCAGACAGCAGAGGGAGCTCTCAGAGAGATGAAGCCTGAATGTGCCAAACTTAAGCTTCCCCACTAGAGGACAGTAAAACACCAGAGATACTGAACCAGGACCCTGAAACAACATTTTACCATCATCACTGATTGTTGAGTCAGATTTAAATGTACTTTTACTTTATTTTCACATTTTATGATTGAAACTATTTGCAATTTATGTTGTTTACTCTGGACTTTTACTACATAAAACATTAGACATTGAGTTCAGGAAGTGTCAATAGTTCCCATGTGGTGACCAACATAATTTTAATAGCAACCTTTGGAGCATCTGGAGTAAAAAACATTAATATGTTTAATCGGTGGTGAAGCCCACATACAGGTGCGGTTGATCAATAGTGATGTTCGCCTTGGGGTGTCGGTAAGTGCACACAGGACGCTCAGGTACGGTTAGTTCTTCTTTGCTGACTTGAACTAAGCACAGCAGCACAGTATTGCGACCACTGAAGCTACAGGAGTGAAGCTGACAGATGCGTGATCTATAACAAGAACAAACACAAAGATGCCAAATATAATAAGAATTCAAGTAGCCAGATATAACAAATATTAACTTGAATGGCTTATTACTAGAAATACAAAAGACTTTCTTATGAACTGGTTACTATAGCACATATTCTTCATAAGCCTAATCACCAAATGAACAGTAAAGGCATATTAAAGAGTTAATGTTTGGAGGTTATAATGTCCCGTTTACTAAAACAGGTAGTCATATTGTTTTATGTCGTTGTTAAAAAATAGTCAATGTGCTCCACTTTCCTGCACTCAGGCAAAGTACAACAATGTACAAAAGACAAGGGTTATAACCCCCTTACACCACAGCAGAGAGTACAGCCTTATGTGAGCGCTTCTGTAAGGAGTAAACAAAAGCAAGACACATACATCGTACTGTAGTGCTAAGAGAAAGGATGGACAGAAACATGTAACAATGTACTGCAATGTCTGTGTTTTTTGCAGAGTATTAAGTAAAGGAAGAAAATAATCATTTACACTGAGTCTTATTGAACATATTCATGAAATACTAACACTGCAGTGAAAGATACATCATGGCCACTTTGAGACAAGGTGTACAAACAGTCTTCTGATCAATGTAAATACAACCCAAACTGTATAAACTCTTCTATTCTCTCCCTTTTTGCTCCCTGTCTGTCAGATTCATCTACATGTTAGGAAAGGACACCTGGGTGGAGCGCTGGCCTTCGTCTGCAGAGTGCTCCAGCAATCCCAGCCTGCAAGCTAAATGCAAGAGCCTCGATGATACGGCATATGAACTGTCTGTCAACGCCTGCAGGCTGTAGAGGTGTCTGAGCAGCAACTGCTCACCACCCTCCTGCGCCATGTTGTCGCAAAAATGGATTCAATGATCATTTTAACCCGGCCTGTGCAATAAGGACATGAAAACAACTTAATGTGTCTGTGGAAAAAAAGAAGTGAAAGTAGAACGAGTTATAGCAACATACCGAAAAGCCTTTTCTCTACTGTAATGATATAATAAGAATGAGGAAGAACTAAATACCACTGACAGAAAAAAAGGAATAAAAGCAGACCAAACAGCCACCTCAAGAGTATTATAGCTTTTATAGAGTGGTTAACAATACAAAACCAAATATTCAAACTGTCACAATGCCTACTGTCTAACATGAGCTAAATTAAATGTATAGTTGATTAAAAGGTGATTAATTCAACAAACTGTAGCAAAAGACCCCATCTTCATCATCCTTGATACAGACACTCGTTATTTCAAATTAAAAGTTGACAAATGTTTTCTAAGTTAACAGGTCAGTTAATTTGGAGTTTTTACAGTTCAGGTAGAGTTCAAATGGCTATTCATGTCATTCATCCAAACAACAGGGCTTCAATGAGAAAAAAGCAAAATAATTGTTTTTCCTTGAGTCTGTACTACTAAATCAAATGGGCTTCTGAAAAACAGGTAATATATACAACAAAAGCCATGAAGTAATTTACACCTTGTTTGTGCTGACTAAAAATAACAAGCTAAGCTTTTCTAAATGTTCTGTTTAACTTTGTAAAAGTTAAATATGTATTTAAAAAAAGTATAGTTGTCTCAATGCTGCATTCTCAGTCCCAAGAAATGAAATAAATCTGTGGTTATCTGCTTAAATAAACAACTACTTCATATAAAATACCAGGCTGGAGATTCCCTTTGTGTTCAGCGGGTTTTGTTGACTGTGCTGTACAACGCAGCTGGATCCTCCTCCGCTGACTGTTCACTTCTGTTTTTCAAAGGGAAAAATGAATTAGGGAATTCTGCAGATAAGATATGAAATGATACAAACAGTGATAACAACAGATGTAAAAAAGTCAGGATAATGTTCCTGTGAGAGGAGCAGCTCACCTCGGGGCAGTTCTGCTGCTACTAAATTTGACCTCAGCGTACTCAGCGCTGTCTTCCTCTGCTGGTCTGATGTTGGAGTAGAGAGAATCTGTGTGGTTCTTGGAGAACTGGACACTGGCATAGTGAAGGTCATCCTGCTCCTCTGGCTGTCTCTGAGTCGGTTGATACTGCATAAACAAGGTTACTGTCATTTAAAGGGTTGTAGATATGATTTCTACAAAAACATAAAAGAACCAGAGACTGGAAGGAGAAGCGATGGCAGGTAATGCTCCTGTCAGATATTTGAACTTTTTCTTAATGAAGCAGTCTCATCACACTGTCATGGTTGGTCCTGTCCACGTTCTTAAGGTTCTTGATTGGCTGACACCAACATGACGAGCAATCAGGACAGGATCAAGGTCACAGCCCAAAAAGTAAAAGACAAAAGGTAAGAAAGCTGTTACATGTATTATAAGTGAATCATGTCCTGAAAACAAAGAGGATCAAAGAGAGGAGAGGGTGATAGAGGAGGAGGACATGGTTATATTTCTGTGAAGAAGGTGGACAAAAGAGCAACATGAAGCGCAGTCTGAACTCAACTGTGGAAACAGAATGAGTTTTCTCTTGAACTGGAATTGTTTAACTCTTCTTCCTCACCTGTTCTCTGTTGTCTGGTCCCTCTGCAGGCTCAGATGATGGCTTGGATGCCCTCTTTTTTCTGGTAAGGAGAAATAAAAAAGAAAGAAGAAAATACCTCCATGTTACCCAAACATATATGGAAAAGTTAACTAAGGCAAACTTTAAACTCATTATTCAACCTGTACTCAAACATCCATCACAGGTCACAGACTGACTTCCTGTTTCAACTTTGTCCTACTGTACTCACCATAGTTGTGTGTGCACACAGTGAGGGATTTCACAGGCATGTTGAAAAGTACGCTCACTTTCAGTTTGACCTCCAAAAAGTTGTTGCTTTTGAAAATCTGGCTAAACTGTTTTGCAATCTTTCCGATCTGGACTAAGTTGTCACGATGTCCCAAGTGTTTCCAGATTACTTTGGTGACTACAATGTTGTCAGAATTGGCAGAATTGATGGCCAAAAAAAAATAAGATGCAAGTTGTAATTTGACTGAATGAAAGCGAACTGCTTACCTAATCACTATAAAGACAGAGAGGAGTATGAAAGCCAGGACAGCAGCAGTGGTGGTTCCAACAGCTATTGATTTCCATGATTCTGGGTAGTGACAAATGACAAATTAATTAAGCTGTTACAGGATGGCAAGTTAAATATATTTCCTTTTTGGACAGTAACAGAATCATGGCTGTAATCCTCTATTCATCTACTTCTGAGTCAAGAATCTGGTCAGAAACAGAAGCTGGAAAACCTTCCAAAACCTGATGTATGTAAATCATCAAAAGAAACCTGAGGTGAGTCAGAATCAGTGTGAAACCGACCCAAAGAAAATTAGATCCAATCCAAACTGCATTTGACTGTCGCAGCTGCAGTCGAGAAGAGCAGAGATGACATCAAGTAAACAGTACAAGTTAAGAGGTGACAGTTAGCTGGCTTCTTAACTTTACTGCGACATCATCATCATCACAGCATCCAGCTGTGTTCACATATGTAACATGTATATGCATATGTAAACTAAAACACACAGCCGGTGTTTTCAGACTTCTTCCCTGTGGAGACCATTTCCAAATGCTGCATTTTTAGCCATCTTAGTGTAGACGTGGTCTGATCAGATTCACTAGAAAGGTTTAATGGGGAGGTTCCCTTCCCCCTGCATTACATCAGATAGTGTGTTATGATCTCTGCTGCAGCATGTGTGCAAGTGAATGAAACTTACCTGCCACAACAATCAGATGTAAGGTGGAGTTATGGCGCCCTCTACTGTTCACTGCTGCACAGTAATAATTCCCACTGTGTTCAGGTCTGAAGTCAGTGATGGTGAAGATCTGTCCTGATGCTTTTGGTGAGTCTTCATTCTCCTTGTACCAGGTATAAGTAGCTGCTGGGTTTGCATCACTGCTGCAGGTCAGAGTCACTGAACTGCCCTCCACTATCTCAGCAGAGGGACTTACTGACACAGAGGGAAGCTTTGGAGCATCTGCAGGACAACATGTACAGAGAGACAGTTCATTAATATTAGCACATGTGTCTGAACAGGTTTTGTACTTGTTTCCATCATGTTGTAAAGAAAATGGACTTTTACAAATGTATGGAAATGTATATATGTATGTAATCCCTGCTTGTTAATCCATTGCTGTTGTTTAATACTTACATTTGACATCTATAAACACAGACTTAGAGCCTAACTGGCCGTGATGATTCTCAGACTTGCAGTAGTAGGTCCCTCTGTCCTCAGAGCTGATGGAGGTGAACTGATAAATACTTTCTGGTGCCTGAATCAGTGTTTGGTTCTCCTTGTACCAGGTGTATTTAGCTGCTGGGTTTGCATCACTGCTGCAGGTCAGAGTCACTGAACTGCCCTCCACTATCTCAGCAGAGGGACTCACTGACACAGAGGAGGTCTTTGGAGCATCTGTAGGAAATAATTTTACATAAGTGAATTATAAAATCAGCCACATGTTGCCAATAGTGAATAAAACCTTTACATAAACATCTACTGGAGACTGTGAATGTGAAGCAATCATTCATACCCAAACTATTACATACATACACACACATACTATTTTCAAGTTATTAAAGCCTAAAAATAAAGATTTCTGTTGTTTTGTCAGCACAGCATTCACTCACATTTCACATTAACAGAGATGTGTTCAGATGTCCTCCTCCCCAGCTCGTTCTCAGCTGTACAGTAATACTCTCCAGAGTCAGAGGACTGGATGGAGCTGAAGACGAGCTGTGGTTCTTTATTGATCAGTGTTTGGTTCTTCTTGTACCAGGTGTATTTAGCTGCTGGGTTAGAATCACTGCTGCAGGTCAGAGTCACTGAACTGCCCTCCATGATTTCACCAGAAGGACTCACTAACACAGAGGGAACCTGCAAAGCATCTGGAGGAGAAAACATTAATATGTTTAACAGGTGGTGAAGCTCATATTGTCATGTTGCATGGATTTTTTTTTATTAGTTACACAGTGAAGCAAACTCACACACTGAGGGAGAGCTGTAATTCTCATGTCCTTTCAAAGCACAAGAGATGATGTCTCCAGGATAAAACTTGTGTTTATAAGAAGAACTTTCCTCCTCCATGATTTTCTGTCCATTCTTGAACCAGACGTAGGAAAGACGAGCAGCTGGACTGCAGCTGCTGTGACACTTCAGCTCTGCCTCGGTGTAAGACTGGTGGACTGTTGTTCTGGTCACCTGCACCTGCAGAGCTGGTTATGTGAGGAAGAACTCACAATGTCATCAGGATAAACAGTTAAGAAATCTTAACAGTTGTACGTGGAATAATTTGATACATCTGTAACTAAAATGATTAATACCCCAAACAAAAATGGACATGGAATACAAAAGCTATAAAAATCATAAAAACAGACATTAATAATTAAATTAATTAATTTAATTAATTTAATTAAGTTGGAAATACTGTGTGGCTCAGTTACCAGCCATTCATAAGAACTTCAGTTGATTAAAGTAATCTTCTTGATTAACTACAGAATTAGATAAAAAGAAAAAGAAAAGATTAACAAACCCTTCAAATCCGGGCAACCCCAAAAGTTATTTCTATTAATGGTCTGTCACTAATCTACAAAGCATTCGTAAAGGATTTTTCATTTATAAAAAAACAGTGATTAGTTACAGTATATAATCCCCTTTAATGTTGCCTTGTCAAAAAGTGGTGAAATAGAAGTTTTCATTAAACTGTGAATATCAGTTTGTGTTCATCAGTACCTGTGACAGTCAGAGTTGTAGCAGGTAAACTACTCCTCCATTCAAAGCTTCCTGTTGTGAATCTGAAGCGATACTCAGCTGAATCGCTCTCTCTCAGGTCAGTGATTCTCAGAGTGGAGCGTCCTCTCTCTGTTTCAAGGACCTGAACACGACCTGCATACTGGGAGTCTTCACTGAGGTCCTCAGGCTGTGAAGGATTCTGCCACTGATGACTACGTGCAGGACTGAACCAGAGAGATGATGTGATAGATCTATAACTGCTGTAAGTGCAGGAAATGTCCACTGAAGAGCCTTTGAAGGCACAGACGCTTCTGTCAGTGTAAGTCACTCTGTTGCAGGATTGACCACGAACACCTGAAATATAAAACATTGCATTTTTACATGTTGGTTTCAGTTTGTGTTGTCAAAAGGGCATCCATTTAAGGCACATATTTAAAAATACCAAACAGAAAGATGCTCATTGTATTTTTAAAGCAAAGAGGGAAATTAGAGCTCACAAACTCTTTTTAACATCACCATGTCTACCAAGAACCTCTAGAAAGCATATAAGCTAAACATGAGTAGATTAAACAATGAATGTACAGTTTTTCCCACCAGTGGCATATTTTGACATCATCATTTCCACAAGGCTGTCCACAACTTACAACTCTAATCATTATCCATAACTTGAAAACATCTGACAAATCATTTCTCTTTCAACGTTCTCATACATGTGACACTGTTCTTTCTCTAAGGGACAGTTTTGAACTAAAAATATACACAATGTCAGTTACTTTCTGGACTCGTGAGGTTCTTGCATCTAAAGCTGAGAGTCAGATTGGTGACACAACATGTCTGGTTTACTCGTCCAACAGTTAGTCTGAACTAAGGTCCCGCCTCTGACCGGGCAGATAGCTAATCATAGTTTAGGATAATAGACTCCAGGCCACTCCCTGGACACGCCCCTGGATTCTCCTCAAACTCTCAGTGATTTTAGAGTCACCAGATGTTACTGAACTACAAGCAGTCAAGGTAGTACAATGGGTTACAAGCAGCTCCAAATGACAATATGTCAGTGGGAGACTGTGGAGTAAACTCACACACTGGAGGAGAGGGGAACTCCTCATGTCCTTTTACAGCACAGGAATAGCTGTGTGCAGAACCAAAGTAGTCTGAATAAGAAGGGGTTTCCTTCTGAATTTTCTCTCCATTCTTGTACCAGATGTAGGAAGGACGACCAGGTAGACGACAACTGCTGTGACACGTCAGCTCTGCCCAGGAAGGATATGAAGATGGTTTACTCAGCACCTGCAGATCTGGATCTTTAAAGAAAGAACAGATGTGTTTGTTCTTTATTAAATACTAGGATCACAGGTACACACCCAAAGTCAAAATAACAGATACAGTTCATAAAGGTTTTATAATTTAAAGTAAAGTACTATGGAGCAATACTAAATTATTGTCTTACAAATTTAAAGAGGTGAGTACACAAAATCATACAGTCAGCATCAATTGTACATGACATTCTTCTACATTACAAGAGTTACATTAACTACTGTACTGTGTTGGTATATATAATATCAGTTTGTGTTCATCAGTACCTGTGACAGTCAGAGTTGTAGCAGGTAAACTACTCCTCCATTCAAAGCTTCCTGTTGTGAATCTGAAGCGATACTCAGCTGAATCGCTCTCTCTCAGGTCAGTGATTCTCAGAGTGGAGCGTCCTCTCTCTGTTTCAAGGACCTGAACACGACCTGCATACTGGGAGTCTTTACTAAGGTCCTCAGGCTGTGAAGGATTCTGCCACTGATGACTACGTGCAGGACTGAACCAGAGAGATGATGTGATAGATCCATAACTGCTGTAAGTGCAAGAAATGTCCACTGAAGAGCCTTTGAAGGCACAGACGCTTCTGTCAGTGTAAGTCACTCTGTTACAGGATTGACCACGAACACCTGAAATATAAAACATTGCATTATTACATGTTTGTTTCAGTTTGTGTTGTCAAAAGGGCATCCATTTAAGGCACATATTTAAATATACCAAACAGAAGTATGCTGATTGTATTTTTAAAGCAACGAAGTGTTACAACTACATCTGTCACAGCAGTAATACAGAGCAGGTTTTATTGTTGATGAGTTACTGGACAGAGCTACAATGCAGAAAAGTTGGTGTCAATACAGACGTGCAGCCATTCATATTTAAAACACTTGCAGTCACTGGACAAGTGCAATAGGTTAAATGTGCCACCAGATGGCGTTCTGTTAGTGGGAGACTGTGGAGTAAACTCACACACTGGAGGAGAGGGGAACTCCTCATGTCCTTTAAGGGCACAGGAATAGCTGTCTGCAGGATCAAAGTCGCCTGAATAAGAAGAAGATGTTTGTCTCTGAATCATCTGTCCATTCTTGTACCAGATGTAGGAAGAATAATCAGGTAGACGACAACTGCTGTAACACTTCAGCTCTGCCCTGGTCGAATCCCAGTAGACTGTTGATTGAATCACCTGTAGATCTGGAACTGTGAAGAAAGAACAGAAATATAACTTAACATGTAAATACACAAACACAGTGTATCTAAGCATGGATGTTCATCTTTGCCTCTTGGGAACAATATATGGTGAAGAGACTCTAATCTCAAAGACGCTTTTCAAGGTTAAAGTTAATATATTTGTCATATTTCAACACAGGGTTGCAAAAGGACATGAAAGTTGTAGTCCCTTCATGCTACACAAACATAGAACATATATTCAGATAAGGCTAAATTTAGAATAAACTAAATAAAAATATCAGTTATTTATATAGCCACATGTAAACAGCGAGGAGACAGTGGTGATAATAACCCTTTGGTCTTCATCTTCACACCAACTGTGTTTGAGCACCAATCATCATTGATGTAAACACAGAGTCCCTCGAACAGGGCTTAGGTCCAAGCTGGGTTAGTTTAGCTCTGATCCCGGCTCTCTTCCCTCTTCTCCTGGGGAAGTCACACCGCCCGCTGCAGCGTTTGGTCGCCAAGGTCCGTGGCTCTTAATCCAAACCCCACGCTTCATTTCCCAATGCCTATGAGTGTATTTCTGCCATAAGCAATACATGTATCAGCAATAAAGCTGAAAAAATAAATGATTAAAAAAAAAAAAGGTAGCAAAGTTTGAGGGAGCTACGGCCGCTGCATCTGGATTGAAGCTTTCAGTTCCATAGTGGTCTTCATTCAGCAAACAGTGCTGGCTTATCTGCCATGACATGACCTAAATGTGAACTTTCTGTCATGTGATAACAAGTGGTCACTGAGCAGGAAGAAGATGGTAAGCTGCCATTCCTAAACACCTGTGTTTATGTGAAGGCTGACAGGAGCATCACACCAAGCTGTCTGAACACCAGACCAAAACCAGTCCAGAGAAAGATCAGGGAGGCCCTTCACATCCTACAGCAACGGTCAGGCTCGAACTGAGACGGGTTACAATCTTCCCCCAATATATGACCAACTTATGATCATGTGACCAAATGTTCACATTTAAGCCAAGAGTCATTAATATCTGGACCTTTGAGCAGTACAGTTTCCTTGATCTTGAAAATTTGGAACAAGAGAAATATTCAAATAAAAATGTTACCTGTGACAGACAGAGTGACTCCAGGTGAACCAGTAAATCTCCCACCTCCTTGGTTTGTTATGAACCTGAACTTGTACTCAGCTGAGTCTCTCTCTCTCAGGTCTGTGATTCTCAGAGTGCAGTCGTTCTTATCACAGTGATACTGCACACGACCTGAATACTCTGAGTCTGTTCTCAGATCCACAGGTTCTTTATTCGGCAATTGAGTAAACCAGAATTTTTGCTCAACTATATTATCACGGCCATTTATTTTGGAGGGGTATGTGTAGGTGCAGCGCATTTCCACTGTTGATCCTTTTGAGGCACAGATCTGAGTAGAAGTGTAAGTCACTCCCCAGTCATTCTGACCCTGTATCACTGTAACACAGAACACAGTAGAAACCACATCAGATTCACACCATCAAAAAACAGACTTGAATATTTTCTGTCAGTGCATCAGTATATAAACCTGCTAGAGAAGTGAACTACATTTCCCAGAATACTTTGTCTCTCACATCCTCCCCCTGTGAGCCAATGAGACGAGAAGACGATTGTAATACTAACATGGTGTAATGTAACTAAGTACATTTACTCTTTTAGTCTTTTTTCATGCCACTTTTATATTAATATATAATATTTTCTTAATCCCATTTAAGGCTGCTCTGAGTAACTCTGCTAAATGCCCTACAGTGTAAATGTGGGTATACATTACCTGGCATAGAGAGAAGGAAGACAACAAATCCACTCGCTGCTGCTGTTAAACTCATAGCTGCTCCTCTCATCTTTGTGTGGCTTCAGAGACAATAGAACACATCAGAAGGTAATTAATGTACACAAGAAAGAGAATAGTCACATTAAACATTTCTACTTACAATATAGAAGGAAGCTGTGTTGAACTGTAACGTTCCTCTGTTGTGAGGAGAGTGAGCTGAAGACAGAGAGCAGGGCGATAAAGACACTACACTTCCTTCCTCTTTATGTTATTAATATGCATTGTGAACCTGAGGCCAGCAAATGGCCACGGAAATCACATGTTCTTTTGCAGAATGAGAGACCAGTTT
The DNA here is from genome assembly GCA_031216445.1 of Lateolabrax maculatus. Lineage (NCBI taxonomy): Eukaryota > Metazoa > Chordata > Actinopteri > Acropomatiformes > Lateolabracidae > Lateolabrax > Lateolabrax maculatus. The sequence continues at coordinate 3,803,112 of CM062204.1, read as the reverse complement.
TGTGGCCTGCTGGTACCAAACCTGTATCATCCACATCACACCACTTCTATTTAAAGGTTCTTCCTTTTTTGTAAATGCAGACACAATTCAGCATCTTAAAGACTGTTCTTTCAATCCTCTCCACAACTTAACTGAGTTCCTGAACAGACAACTGAAAGCTGACTTGACACCTCAGTGCAGGGTGAAACACTACAACTTCCTTACCGCCATGATTTGATGCATGCAATGATGCACCACATTGATAATGTCTGCATGTGTCCAGCCTGTTGCTTCCCAGCCAGTTTTGCTCTTGACCCCTTAAAATGAAGCAATATGTACTTGTTACCCTTCATCACAGGTTATGGCCTTAGTGTGGACATGAGCTGTGAGCATTTCAAACATTATTTTATTTAAGCAAAACAGTACAATACAGAACAGAACAAGGAAAAATGTAAACAAATGCAAAATATAACATTAAAAATGGGCCATAATAATAATAATAATAATAAGTTAAAAAAAAAAAGGAGGGTACACATATGTAATGAGATGTGATGATAATGTATAATGTAATATGCCTCTTGACTAACATCTTGTGGCAGCAGGGGAAAACTACAGTTATATCACCTAGTGCATGTTCCTCTCCAATACACATATGTGCTTTTAAATAGAACATTTAATAAAAAAAAAGAAGAAGAATATGAATTGCATGTTTACCTCCTGTTAGGTATCTGAGTCAGAACTGCAGAGATACGGTATGTGTGAAGCCGCACGCTATAAAAATATTTGGTACGTTTGTTGACTGTGCTGTACAATGCAGCTGGATCCTCTCCAGTCTCCTGACCTCTGGTTCTGGGAGGGAAAAAATTAAATCGGGGGATCGTGGACATTTCTAATTTCTAATGATAATTTGTTGTGGTGGACAATTGTAAGCAAAACAACAATGAAGCAGCAATTAAAATGTTACAATTAAATACTTAATACTTAATTCAACTATATATCATTTTGAGGTTTTAGTTAGGATAATGTTCCTGTGTGAAGAGCTGCTCACCTCGGGGGAGTACTGGTGCTGTTAAATTTGACAGCAGCGTACTCAGCGACTTCTTCTTCCTCACGTCTGCGGGGTCCAGCTGGTCTGATGTTGGAGTACACAGGATCCGTCTCGTTCTTGGAGAAGTGGACGCTGGCATAGTGGAGGTCATCCTCCTCCTCCTCCTCCTCCTCTTCCAGCTGATTGGGTAGAAACTGCAAGGAGAAAATTGCTTTTAGATTTTACATGTGAAGCCATGATCTATCCATCCATCGTCCTTAGTAACTTATCCTTGTCCCAGTCATGGAGGCAGCAGGTTAAGCAAGATAGCCCAGAAGCCCTGCTCCACAGGTCCATGTCCTCCAGCTTCTGTAGATCTTAAAGCCTTTTCAATGCCAGACAAGCACCGGCGTCTTCTTGGTCAGCTGCTGGGTCTCCACCCAGTTGGACGTGTACAAAAAACATTTCAGGGAAACATCAAGGAGGCATCTCCACCAGATGTCCAAACTTCCAAAGCTCATTTCAATGCAATGTAGCAGTGGGTTTACCAAACCTGGGAGATTAAACCCATTTAGTGTGTCCAAGTCTGTCCCACCACCTTCTCTGAGTCAGATGTGCCAGGCCACAACTGGTTCCAGACACCCTGACGTCATCTCAACTTTCTCCTCTAAATGAAAATGTCCATTGGCTAAATATCGAGGTTGTCCTTTTCTGAGCTCATACAGTGAGGCAGACATTGTGAAGCAGTCTCATCTTGACTGAATCCATGAGTTTAGATGTATCTCTATATTTGTGGTGGTGCTACAACCAGCACAAGCAGAAGGCTGAAACCCTGCATCGATCTTTCCATGTTCAAATCAAAGATCAAAACTCACCTTTTCAGAACTGCTTTTAATGTGTGATGAATGTTGTGTGTACCATGTTTTAATGTGTGTTTTATGATGGTTTTAAAGTTTGTAAAGTGTCTTTGAGTTCCTTGAAAAGCGCTCTATAAATAAAATGAATTAATATTATTATTTTTAATTATGGTATAGACTAACATAAGCTTCCTCAAACATACAAGGAACCAACAGCTGTTTTTTCTCACCTGAAACTGAAAAGTTTCCCACATTACATCATATGATGGATTATGACTTCTGATGTGTTCATGTGTAAATGAAAGAGTGGTGGAGTTATGGCGCCCTCTACTGTTCACTGCTGCACAGTAATAATTCCCACTGTGTTCAGGTCTGAAGTCAGTGATGGTGAAGATCTGTCCTGATGCTTTTGGTGAGTCTTCATTCTCCTTGTACCAGGTATAAGTAGCTGCTGGGTTTGCATCACTGCTGCAGGTCAGAGTCACTGAACTGCCCTCCACTATCTCAGCAGAGGGACTCACTGACACAGAGGGAAGCTTTGGAGCATCTGTGGGAGATATAAACATATTAGCTTTAGGAAAACATTTTATTCTTCTGTTTTATCTGTTAATAGTTAAAAATCTTCAAAATAATGTATCCAGGCTGAAATTAAAGACAGTAAAGCAGAATTTCTAATTTTCTATTTCATGCTCAATCATTGTCGCTGTCCAGGGTGCTGATCCTGCAGCTGCCCTAAGTTCTCTAGCCTACCCTGCTCTAGGTCTTCATGCAGGAAGCTTTAGATTTGTGGGGACAGACAATAACTTGCCTCTGATCCTCTCTGTATGTTTTTTGCCAGGATTGAAAGAGAGATCCAAGTTGCAACTGTTGCCAAGTGTTATTGGCCTGATACGACTCTACAACTCTACGTTGCTTGTGGTGTTTTCTGCACTTGAAACCAATTACAAACCTTTATAGCAGCAGAGTAAAATTATTATATATTTTTTTGTTTTACATTTACTGACTTTTTTCTAATTATCTTTTTCTGGGTAAAACTTTCCTCCATTCCTATTTCTGTGGAGCTAGTGCTTGAAAATGAAAACAATGAGGCTTGGAAAGTGACTTCAGCCGCATGATTGAAATCACATTTTGGTGAGAATGATGGGTGTTATGTTTATGAATAGGAATTGTAACTGTGAAAGAGATCAAACTGACTGACTTTTTTGGGACTATTTGGGTGAAACTTTCCACCAGAATACAATATTTTATTGAAACAGAGAGAAGTAAACTCACTCACTGAAGGAGAGGGGAAAGACTCGTATCTCATCATATATATAAATGAGCAGAAATGTTTAACATTTATCATTGATAACATTTATCACTTTTTTACATTCATCCTCCACATTTCTAACATGCTTTTTCCATGTTAAACTAGGGTCCAAATATATTCCCAAAAAATGAAAAGTTTCAACTCTCTCTAGTTCTTTACCATATAATTTAAGATTATTGCCTTCCCCGAGCTTCTTCTAGTGAAGAACATAACTTTTGTCATCTCCAATGAACATTTAAATTCCCGTTTCATCCCCCACATTTCAACTTGACGGATCCCATCTTCTATTTTCTAAACTAAATGTTGAACATTTCCACACCTGATCTGTGATCTGATTCACCTATTTATACTTTCCCCAGAGTCCATAATCCACCTACTGTCCAGAAAGGGAATTACCACAAGTGAACACAATATTTCATACACACACACACACACACACACACACACAAACACACTACTAATGAACACAATACCAAATGGCTCCAACAATTGGTATTCCTATATTAAAATTCTGGTGAAAGGCAGAGAGAATAAAAAAGACAAAAAATCACATTAAATCACATTCAGAGAGTGATGTAGTGCAAACCCTGTATAGTTTAACCTCTTCAGACCTAAAGTTTTCCAGTTGAGGGAACCAGTGAATGAAACCAGTGTAAGATAAGACTTTATTGATCCCCAGCAGGAAATTCACGTTACAGCAGCACAAGAGACAAGTGAGGATGTAAGGTAACAGATAAAGAACTATGTGAATGAAATAAAGACAAATAAAATCAGAAATAAAATTAGTAGGATGACATTAAAAAGCTAAATAGAATATATGCAGTTTCCACAACTCTCCACTACTGTGACAGAACAAATGGGAAACTGGAGTATACTGTACATTATACTGTAAACTGCAAAACTGCAATAAATGCATGAAGCTGATATAATTGTCATCGCAGGATTACCCAATAAAATCAGTGTTATAAGTAGAATTACCTCATCAAAGGATGAAGATTAAATGGGTCAACTGTAAAACAATATCACTATCAACAAGCAGACTGTCAACATTTGACTTGTTTCATGTGTGAAACCTGTGACACAGCATATAAAATACTAGAATCTATGAATCTATGAATATTTCTATAAATCCCTTCATCCCCAGCTCGGCCGTGCTTTCCCTCAAAATCAACTGGCAGTGTTTGCAGATGGGAAGCCAGTTAGGGATCACATCCCTTGTTGCACTAACAACTACTTCAGGTATGTTGTGGCACCTGCACGGGGAGGTTTTGGAGCAAGAGAAGTTGTTAGAGACCAATTCAAGGCAGAGATAAAAGGTCACTGAATATTGAACTTTTATCCATCAGGTGGCCGTAAAAAGCATGTGACACAAGTTACATTTACAATTTGAAGCATTGAGCCATGAGATAGTTTACACCTTCTTTAGAGCTGATCCATGCAGAGTAAAAAACTAAGCTGAACACTGATGTATGTTAAGTGTATAAAAAAAAGCTTCTCTAAGACATATAATTGAGAGTCTTGGAGAGTCTCCTATCCTGAGAAATATATTTTAAAAATCTGCTTAAACACAATTTTTTACAAGTAAGATAGAAATATCAGGTTATAAATGTGATGCCTGTTGTGGTCGTCTGGTTGTGTTGACTGTGCTGTACAGTGCAGCTGAATCCTCTCCAGTTTTCTGACCTCTGGTCCTGAGAAAGAAAAAACAAACAGGTGATTCTGGAGACATAGTCTGAAATAATATAATGTCCAACATATAACAACAGTGATGTTAAAATGTATTGAATGCAATTGATTTCAAAGTGGTGTCACTGTCATGTTGTAGTGAGGATAATGTTCCTGTGTGCAGAGCTGCTCACCTCGGGGCAGTACTGGCACTGTTAAACTTTACAGCAGCGTACTCAGTGACTTCTTGTTGCTCCGTGTTTCCGAGGGGCCGAGCTGCTCTGATGTTGGAGTAGAGAGGGTCTGCCTGCTTGTTGGAGAAGTGGACGGCGGCATACTGAAGGTCATCCTGCTCCTCCGGCTGTCCCTGATCAGGTAGACGTAGACAACTTTCAGCCACACATTTTACATGAGTAGGTCTTTCATTTGAATAGTGCAGAGGATCGCAACCAGGACAGAAAAGGCCAAAGCAGCAGTGGTGATGATGCAAAATAATATATAAGACAAGAGGACAATCAAAGAGTCAGATTAGTTTTCTAGAGGCACTTAAAGACAGTGAGACTCAGCAGTATGAACCAACAGGAACCAGAATGGCTTTTCTTTTGTACAACAATAATAGACGCAGCTGTTCTCACCTGTTCCCTGCTGGCTGGTCTCTCTTCGGGCTCAGAAGATTCCTCGGATGCCCTCTTTTTTCTGGTTAGGAGGATTCATTAAAAAGTAAATGATTGAATGTTTGAGACAAACTCACTTCCAGTGATCAGTGAAGTCAGAACTGCTCACCTAATCCACAGGAGGACAGAGAGGGATATGATAGCCAGGAGAACAACAGGGATTATTCCAGCTGCTGTTGATTTCCATGCTCCTGAGAAATTGGGATCCAGAAATATACAGACAGTTAATTAGTGTGTTACAGCCCATTGGTCCTATGGAGTGACATTTAAAATAAAAAGAAAGCAAATAACATGTCCATGTCCACTGTGCATATTACATCCATTAATTTCCTGTAGGATACTGTTGCCTGACCAATACTGGATTTGAGAGTTTGAAAAAATCTAATAATGGTATATCAGCATGACATAAACATTTTGTCATAAACAACTTGTTGATGCCCTCTGGAGGCAGTTTCTAAATTCTATTTCTGTACAGCAATTAATTATTGCCACAATATATACCCAAACTGATATATATATGCAATAAGCTTGTATTGATCAGTATATAGACACAGACAGTTTATTGGTGATGGGTTCCTACATATTAACATGTGAAGCTGGTCTGGTGCAGTAAACAGGTGGGTGTGTGGGTAACTTACCTGCCAGGACGATCAGATGTAAGATGGAGTTATGGCGCCCTCTACTGTTCACTGCTGCACAGTAATAATTCCCACTGTGTTCAGGTCTGACGTCAGTGATGGTGAAGATCTGTCCTGATGCTTTTGGTGAGTCTTCATTCTCCTTGTACCAGGTATAAGTAGCTGCTGGGTTTGCATCACTGCTGCAGGTCAGAGTCACTGAACTGCCCTCCACTATCTCAGCAGAGGGACTCACTGACACAGAGGGAAGCTTTGGAGCATCTGGAGGACAACATGTACAGAGAGAAAATTCATTAACATTATCACACGTGTCTGAACAGGTTTTGTACTTGTTTCCATCATGTAGTAAATAAAATGGACTCTTACAAATGTATGGAAATGTATATATGTATGTAATTCCTGCTTGTTAATCCATTGTTGTTGTTTAATACTTACATTTGACATCTATAAACACAGACTTAGAGCCTAACTGGCCGTGACGATTCTCAGACTTGCAGTAGTAGGTCCCTCTGTCCTCAGAGCTGATGGAGGTGAACTGATAAATACCTTCTGGTCCCTGAATCAGTGTTTGGTTCTCCTTGTACCAGGTATAAGTAGCTGCTGGGTTTGCATCACTGCTGCAGGTCAGAGTCACTGAACTGCCCTCCACTATCTCAGCAGAGGGACTCACTGACACAGAGGGAAGCTTTGGAGCATCTGGAGGAAATGATTTTACATATGTGAACTATAAAATCAGCCACACGTTGTCAATAGTGAATAAAACCTCTACATAAACATCTACTGGAGACTGTAAGTTTGAAGCAAATTGATTAAAACCTAAGAATGAAGATTTCTGTAAATGTGAAGCAATCATTCATACCCAAACTATTACATACATACACACACATACTATTTGCAAGTTATTAAAACCTTAAACATAAAGATTTCTGCTGTTTTGTCAGTACAGCATTCACTCACATTTCACATTAACAGAGATGTGTTCAGATGTCCTCCTCCCCAGCTCGTTCTCAGCTGTACAGTAATACTCTCCAGAGTCAGAGGACTGGATGGACCTGAAGACGAGCTGTGGTTCTTTATTGATCAGTGTTTGGTTTTTCTTGTACCAGGTGTATTTAGCTGCTGGGTTAGAATCACTGCTGCAGGTCAGAGTCACTGAACTGCCCTCCATGATTTCACCAGAAGGACTCACTGACACAGAGGGAACCTGCAGAGCATCTGGAGTAGAAACATTAATATGTTTAACAGGTGGTGAAGCTCATATTGTCATGTTGTATGGATTTTTTTTTTTATTAGTTACACAGTGAAGCAAACTCACACACTGAGGGAGAGTTGTAATTCTCATGTCCTTTCAAAGCACAAGAGATGATGTCGCCAGGATAAAACTTGTGTTTATAAGAAGAACTTTCCTCCTCCATGATTTTCTGTCCATTCTTGAACCAGACGTAGGAAGGACGAGCAGCTGGACTGCAGCTGCTGTGACACTTCAGCTCTGCCTCGGTGTAAGACTGGTGGACTGTTGTTCTGGTCACCTGCACCTGCAGAGCTGGTTATGTGAGGAAGAACTCACAATGTCATCAGGATAAACAGTTAAGAAATCTTTACAGTTGTAAGTAGAATAATTTGAGACATCGGTAACTGAAGTCATTAATATCCCAAACAAAAATGGACATGGACTATAAAAGCTATAAAAATACACATCTGTAATCAGACTAGTTGTAAATACTGTGTGGCTCAGTTACCAGCCAGTTAAGAACTTCAGTTGATTAAAGTAATCTTCTTGATTAACTACAGAGCTAGATAAAAAGACACCATGGCAACCCCAAAAGTTATTTCTATTAATGGTCAGTCAATAATCTTCTAAGCATTTGTAAAGGATTTTTCATTTATAAAAAAAGTGATTAGTTACAGTATATAATCCCCTTTAATGGCGCCTCGTCATCAGTACCTGTGACAGTCAGAGTTGTAGCAGGTAAACTACTCCTCCATTTAAAGCTTCCTGTTTTGAATTTGAAGCGATACTCAGCTGAATCGCTCTCTCTCAGGTCAGTGATTCTCAGAGTGGAGCGTCCTCTCTCTGTTTCAAGGACCTGAACACGACCTGAGTCTGTTCTCAGATCCACAGATTCTCTACCCTGCAACTGAATAAACCACATAGTTCTCTGAAGTGTATTAGCAAAGCCATTTATTGTGGATGGGTATTTGTAGGTGCAGCCTATGTCCACTGTTGATCCTTTTGATGCACAGATCTGAGTAGAAGTGTAAGTCACTCCCCACCCTTTCTGACAATGTATCACTGTAACACAGAACACAGTAGAAACCACATCAGATTCACACCATCAAACAACAGATTTGAATATTTTCTGTCAGTGCATCTGTATATAAACCTGCTAGAGAAATGAACTAAATATCCAAAACTACTTTGTCTCTCACATCCTCCCTGTGAGAAGACAATTGTAGATGTTTGTAGTACTAACATGTACCCAATGGTGTAATGTAACTAAGTACATTTACTCAAGTCATGTGCTTAAGTACAAATTTGAGGTACCTGTATGAGTATTTTTTCATGTCACTTTTATATTTATATGTAATATAATATTTACTTATTCACATGTAAGACTGCTCTGAGTAACTCAGCTAAATGCCCTACAGTGTAAATGTGGGTATACATTACCTGGCAGAGAGAGAAGGAAGACAACAAATCCACTCGCTGCTGCTGTTAAACTCATAGCTGCTCCTCTCATCTCTGTGTGGCTTCAGAGACAATAGAACACATCAGAAGGTAATTAATGTACACAAGAAAGAGATTAGTCACATTAAACATTTCTACTTACAATATAGAAGGAAGCTGTGTTGAACTGTAACGTTCCTCTGTTGTCAGGAGAGTGAGCTGAAGACAGAGAGCAGGCTGTTAAAAGACACTAGACTTCCTTCCTCTTTACGTTATTAATATGCATTGTGAACCTGATGTATCATGCACACCACAAACCATTTCTAACAGACAACGGAAGTATACTTTCCACCTCAGCGCAGGGTGAAACACTACAACTTCCTTTCCGCCATGATTTGATGCATGCAATGATGCACCACATTGATAATGTCTGCATAAAGTCACGTGACTTATTTGACATTACATATTTAAAACTTCTGATCTTTATTTTGAACATTTGAAATCAAGGAGAAAGTGCATTTATGTGCAGCTTAAATGGACACTACAATTTGCAGCACAAACAGCAGCTTAACCGTTTGTATGGTCCACAGCTGTGGTCACACACTTTCTCAGTCACCTCACTCACTCAGTGTGACTGTAGCAGCAATCTGTCTGCACAGTTCACCCTGTTATGTGTCTCGACAAAGACTGGACTTTCATCACTGCTGCTCTTGTCCTCCTAATGAGATGTGATGATAATGTATAATGTAATATGCCTCTTGACTAACATCTGGTGGCAGCAGGGGAAAACTACAGTTATATCACCTATTGCATGTTCCTCTCCAATACACACATGTGCTTTTAAAAAGGACATTTGATAAAAAAAATTATTAATATGAATTACAGGCTTACCTCCTGTTAGGTATCTGAGTCAGAACTGCAGAGATACGGTATGTGTGAAGCTGCAAGTTATAAAAATGTTTGGTACGTCTACATTGAACATTAAGACATGTCACAAAAAAATAAACATGTCGGCCTGCTTGTGGCACTAGAGTGAAAGTCAGAGGATCACCAAAGTCAGTAGGATTCATCCTCTGGGGACCATATATGTTAGTACAAGATTTAATGTCAATCCATCCAGTAGTTGTTGAGCTATTTCAGTCTGGACCAACGCGGTGGACCAACTGACCGACTGACTTTGCCATCCAGAGACCCACCCAGCATAATTAAAAATAAAAAAAGGACAGACTAGTGATTCCTGTTGCATTCAGCAGTGTTGTTGACTGTGCTGTACAATGCAGCTGGATCCTCTCCAGTCTCCTGACCTCTGGTTCTGGGAGGGAAAAAATGAAATCATGGGATCGTGGACATTTCTAATTTCTAATGATAATTTGTTTTGGTGGACAATTGTAAACAAAACAACAATGAAGCAGCAATTAAAATGTTACAGTTAAATACTTAATACTTAATTCAACTATATATCATTTTGAGGTTTTAGTTAGGATAATGTTGCTGTGTGAAGAGCTGCTCACCTCGGGGGAGTACTGGTACTGTTAAATTTGACAGCAGCGTACTCAACGACTTCTTCTTCCTCACGTCTGCGGGGTCCAGCTGGTCTGATGTTGGAGTACACAGGATCCGTCTCGTTCTTGGAGAAGTGGACACTGGCAAAGCTCTTATTGGTCAGCCCTTGTCCTTGGCAGTAGCAGCAGCATACCAGACGGTGATGGAGGAGGTGAGGATGGACTCGATGATGGCAGTGTAAAAGTGCACCAACATCGTCTTTGGCAGGTTGAATTTCTTCAGCTGCCGCAGAAAGTACATCCTCTGCTGTGCTTTCTTAGTGATGGAGCTGATGTTCAGCTCCCACTTGAGGTCCTGGGAGATGATGGAGCCCAGGAAGCTCCACAGTGTTGACTAGGGAGTCTCTCAGGGTGATGGGGGTGAGTGGGGCTGGGTCCTTCCTGAAGTCTACAACCATCTCCACTGTCTTGAGAGTGTTGAGCTCCAAGTTGTTCTGGCTGCACCAGGTCACCAGATGGTCAATCTCCCACCTGTAGGCAGACTCATCCCCACCAGAGATGAGTCCGATGAGGGTGGTGTCGTCCGCAAACTTCAGGAGCTTGACAGACTGGTGGCTGGAGGTGCAGCTGTTGGTGTACAGGGAGAAGAGTAGAGGGGAAAGAACGCAGCCTTGAGGAGAACCGGTGCTGATTGTCCTGGAGTCAGAGACATGTTTCCCCAGCTTCACGTGCTGCTTCCTGTCAGACAGGAAGTCTGTGATCCACCTGCAGGTGGAGTCAGGCACGCTCAGCTGGGAGAGCTTGTCCTGCAGCAGAGCCGGGATGATGGTGTTGAAGGCAGAGCTGAAATCCACAAACAGGATCCTGGCGTAGGTTCCCGCGGAGTCCAGATGCTGGAGGATGAAGTGGAGGGCCAAGTTGACTGCATCATCTACAGACCTGTTGGCTCTGTAGGCGAACTGCAGGGGGTCCAGGAGCGGGTCAGTGATGGATTTGAGGTGGGACAGCACAAGACGCTCAAATGACTTCATTACCACAGAGGTCAGGGCGACGGGTCTGTAGTCATTAAGTCCTGTGGTCCTTGGCTTCTTGGGAACAGGGATGATGGTGGAAGTCTTGAAGCAGGCTGGTACGTGGCATGTCTCCAGTGAGGTGTTGAAGATATCCGTGAATATCGGAGACAGCTGATCAGCACAGTGCTTCAGGGTGGATGGAGAGACAGAGTCTGGCCCGGCTGCTTTGCGGGGGTTCTGTCTCTTAAATAGTCTGTTAACGTCCCTCTCCAGGATTGAGAGAGGTGTCACTGTGGAGTGGGAGGAGGGGGCCTCTGAGGTGTGAAGTTGTGGAGAGGCCATCGAGTCACGGGGCGTGGTGTCAGGACTGTCCCATTGTCTTTCGAAACGACAGTAGAAGTCGTTCAGGTTGTTGGCCAGGCGCAGATCGTGAGCAGAGTGGGGGGCTCTGGGTTTGTAGTTGGTGATCTGTCTGAGCCCCTTCCAGACAGAAGCAGAGTCGTTGGCTGAGAACTGTTGTTGGAGTTTCTCAGAGTACAGACGTTTAGCTCCTCTCACCTCCTTTCTAAACCTGTACTTGGCCTCTTTGAACCTGCCTCTGTCTCCACTCCTGAATGCTTCTTCCTTTTGCGACGGTAGCGGTCTGAGTTTGGCTGTGAACCGGGGTTTGTCATTGTTGTAACTCACCCTGGTGCGTGATGGTACACAGCTGTCCTCACAGAAGCTGATGTAGGATGTCACAGCCTCTGTGAACTCATCCAGACTGCTGGTCGCAGTCCTGAAAACGTCCCAGTCAGGCACCGCCATATCTTAAAGAGCTGATAATACAGTATTACCCCACTAGAGCACTACGCTCACAGAACGCAGGGTTACTTGTGGTACCTAAAGTCTCTACAAGTAGAATGGGAGCCAGAGCCTTTAGTTATCAAGCTGCTCTTCTGTGGAATCAGCTCCCAATTTGGGTTCGGGAGGCAGACACCCTCTCTTCGTTTAAGAGTATGCTAAAAATGTTCCTTTTTGATAAAGCTTATAGTTAGGGCTGGCTCAGGTGAGTCCTGAACCATCCCTTAGTTATGCTGTTATAGGCTTAGACTGCCGGGGGATTTCCCATGATGCACTGAGCTTCTCTCTCCTCCTCTCCCTCTCTATCTGTACGCATTCCTATCCCACTAATACAGGCTACCAACTCCATTTCTTCCTGGTAGTTTTTGTGCTTCTGTGATTTTTCGCCCTCTCACTTTCTGCAGGTATTTCCGCCCCTGGAGCTGTAGATTCTGGATCTATGATTGCCGGCCGTCTACTGCCCCCATGTTCCTGCTCCACACTCACTGCTGCAGTTGTTATTATTATTATTAGTCTGATTTGTTGTCTCTCCTCCTGTTCTGTCTCCCCTCTCCCCCTCTCTCCTCCCCTTTCAACCCAAGTCAGTCGATGCAGATGGCCCCCCCACCCAGAGCCTGGTTCTGCTCGAGGTTTCTACCTGTTAAAAGGGAGTTTTTCCTCACCACTGTCGCCAAGTGCTGCTCATGGTGGGAACTGTTGGGTCTCTGTAAATATTATTTTAAAGAGTATGGTCTAGACCTACTCTATGTGAAAGCATCTTGAGATAACTTTTGTTATGATATGGCGCTATACAAATAAAATTGACTTGACTTGACTTGACTTGGCATAGTGAAGGTCATCTTCCTCCTCCGCCTCCTCCTCCTCCTCCTCTTCCAGCTGATTGGGTAAAAACTGCAAAGACAAAATTGCTTTTAGATTTTACATGTGAAGCCATGATCTATCCATCCATCGTCCTAAGTAACTTATCTTTATCCCAGTCATGGAGGCAGCAGGTTAAGCAAGATAGCCCAGAAGCCCTGCTCCACAGGTCCATGTCCTCCAGCTTCTGTAGATCTTAAAGCCTTTTCAATGCCAGACAAGCACCGGCGTCTTCTTGGTCAGCTGCTGGGTCTCCACCCAGTTGGACTGGTACAAAAAACATTTCAGGGAAACATCAAGGAGGCATCTCCACCAGATATCCAAACTTCCAAAGCTCATTTCAATGCAATGTAGCAGTGGGTTTACCAAACCTGGGAGATTAAACCCATTTAGTGTGTCCAAGTCTGTCCCACCACCTTCTCTGAGTCAGATGTGCCAGGCCACAACTGGTTCCAGACACCCTGAGGTCATCTCAACTTTCTCCTCTAAATGAAAATGTCCATTGGCTAAATATCCAGGTTGTCCTTTGTTGAGCTCATACAGTGAGGCAGACATTGTGAAACAGTCTCATCTTGACTGAATCCATGAGTTTAGATGCATCTCTATATTTGTGGTGGCGCTACAACCAGCACAAGCAGAAGGCTGAAACCCTGCATCGATCTTTCCATGTTCAAATCACAGATCAAAACTCACCTTTTCAGAACTGCTTTTAATGTGTGATGAATGTTGTGTGTACCATGTTTTTAGTGTGTATTTTTTTATGATGATGATTTTTTTTAAAGTTTGTAAAGTGTCTTTGAGATCCTTGAAAAGCGCTCTATAAATAAAATGTATTATTATTATTATCATTATTACTTATGGTATAGACTAACATAAGCTCCCTCAAACATACAAGGAATCACCAGCTGTTTCTTCTCACCTGAAACTGAAGAGTTTCCCACATTACATCATATGGTGGATTATGACTTCTGATGTGTTCATGTGTAAATGAAAGAGTGGTGGAGTTATGGCGCCCTCTACTGTTCACTGCTGCACAGTAATAATTCCCACTGTGTTCAGGTCTGAAGTCAGTGATGGTGAAGATCTGTCCTGATGCTTTTGGTGAGTCTTCATTCTCCTTGTACCAGGTATAAGTAGCTGCTGGGTTAGAATCACTGCTGCAGGTCAGAGTCACTGAACTGCCCTCCACTATCTCAGCAGAGGGACTCACTGACACAGAGGGAAGCTTTGGAGCATCTGGAGGAGGAAACATGAACACATTTAACATTTAATTTCAAGACTAGTTTACACAGTGGAAAATATCTTAAATGAACATTAGTTTATACAAACACAAAGTGAGTGGTGGAGCTTGATTATTCGCTGTATTGGAAATGATTTGGTGTCCTGGTATCTTGGTTACAAGTTTTACACTTTGTTACAGATGCAGAAGGAAATGATCCTGGTTCAGTGTATTTGGACACTGCCATGTCTACTGATGACCTGTGGTGGGTAAATAAGATAAATGTGTTCATTAAACAATGAAAATGTGTTTTTTTTTTACATTGTTTCTACAAGGAAACTTGACAGGACGGATCTTATAACACTGATCACTTGTATTTATATTGAAATTGTATAATATAATAATAATATAATATATTATATTGTATATTTCAGAACTCAGGAAAAGATCTGACTTCTTTCTTTTCACTCATGGTTTTGTGGATGGACCAGAAGTTAAAACTTGGACCCATGACGTGTTTTGCATGTGAAATTAAGGGTCAAGATTGCAGAATAACAAATTCACTTAGAAAAGTGTCAAGTAACGAAAAAATAACAAATAATCCAATCATTTCTATGATGATCAGAACAAGTTACTTGTGATCCAAAGTATTTAAACAGTCTAAATACATGATGGCAAATCTTGTTTTGATACATTTTCAGTGTAAACTGCTATTTTACAGCCTCATTTTGCACTGAAGACACGGAATAAGAGAAAATATGCAACATATCTACAATTTCATAGAGCAGTGATTTGTTTTTCATCCAATTCTGCACAATCAATCACCAAATACCACTGAGCTACATGCAGTTAAGGTAGAAAACAAAATGTTAAAAGATCCACCAGAGGGCGTAATGTCAGTGGAAGACTGTAAGTAAACTCACACACTGGAGGAGAGGGGAAGTCCTCACATCCTTTTACAGCACAGGAATAGCTGTCTGCAGGATCCAAGTAGCCTGAATAATACTTTGAGTTTCCATTAAGTTTCTGTCCATTCTTGAACCAGATGTAGGAAGGATGAACTTGAAAACTGCTGACACACTGCAGGTAAAAATACTGATTCCATCTGCTCACCTGCACCTGGAGATCTGAATATGAGCAGAATGAACAGAAATGTAAATTATGTTCCTACAAACATTCAGCTATATATACAAACACTCACAGCACTTTCAATACATTAAACATTTGGAAGTAAATTAATAAATATTTAGATTGAAACATTACCTGTGACAGACAGAGTGACTCCAGGTGAACCAGTAAATCTCCCACCTCCTTGGTTTGTTATGAACCTGAACTTGTACTCAGCTGAGTCTCTCTCTCTCAGGTCTGTGATTCTCAGAGTGCAGTCGTTCTTATCACAGTGATACTGCACACGACCTGAATACTCTGAGTCTGTTATCAGATCCACAGGAGCATAATTATTCCCTTTAGTGAACCAGAATGTTTGCTCAACTGTAGTGTCACGGTGATTTATACTGGATGGGTATCTGTAGTTGCAGCGTATTTCCACTGTTGATCCTTTTGAGGCACAGATCTGAGTAGAAGTGTAAGTCACTCCCCAGTCACTCTGACCCTGTATCACTGGAACACAGAACACATCAGGAGCCACAATCAAAATGAATTACTTGAGTTACAATCACTTAAGACAACGTGGATCATAATACCAATATGATTTTGAAAATTAAATTAAATCAAGTTCTACTGTCACAGACACAATCATACACAGAACAACGTGGAGTAAAATTATTTGATGCCTAGATCCAGAGCAGTCTGACACCAGATAAATCAAATAGAACGAATCTGACAATATAATAGAAAATATTATCAATAAATAAAATACTGATACAAAATTAGATGGAGAAACAATGAACAATAAAATGATCAGTGTGAATTTGACTGTTTTGTATGGTCATGATTTGGGGAAAAATAATGTGGACAATTACTAAAATATTTAATTATTCGACCAATTATCTGCAGTTTTTGTCATAAAAAGCTCCTCGTCTATTTATCTAACTAGAACTGAATTGGAACATTTAATTTATCAAGTGTTTATCATATTTATCACTGTTGAGACGTATTGCTTTGGTCCAATAATTCCCAAAATAATCAACAACATGCCTGAAGAGTGCATCATGTGTCAACAAAAAGTCATCCAAACAGAAAATTAATGAAAGGACATTTTACTTGAAGCATGAAATACTGTATCAGTCATTCACTGCATATTAACTTCCTTTTTGACTTTCTAACTCCTGTTAAAAAAAAAGCTTTCTGACTTTTCTTACGTTATTCTGAATGAAACCAGGCTGAACACAAGCAGAGAGAAGTCCAAACACAAAGTGTTTGCTCCGTTATACAGAGTCAGTGCAAAGGAAGAGTGGAAGATGTACACATGCTTTCTACAGTTAAACTCTATGTGCACTGAGGCAGGACATCATCCACTCTGAAGGTGCAGTGAAGTGAGCATGGATGTGTTGGACCTGTGACCTTTGATGCAGTTTACTGACAAGGATAAGAAGAAAAATATTAATCAAATTATTTTTAAAATATTTAATTAATTATTACTGAGTCTTTTCTTGGTTAGTTTCCTCTTTGTTCACTCTGTGGTCAGGTTGCTGCTGAGCAGTGTTAAAACCACAATGAAATGCAGAACTCTGAAGTGTTTGAAACTGTCTACAGCAGCTATGATACAAAGATAAGATAAATGTCGAAACACAGAGCATTAAAGTAAGACACAGAAACCAAAAAAATATGCAAAGAACAACTTCCACAACTGTACAGAAAACCAATACTTGTAGCATTTCTGGGATGTTTGATCTTAACACAACTCTGATCAACAAGTGCCACATTTCCCCAGATTCCCCTCTTTTAAAGCAGTGAATGTATCTGTAGATAGACAGTACCTGACACACAGAGAAGGAAGACAACAAATCCACTCGCTGCTGCAGTTAAACTCATAGCTGCTCCTCTCGTCTCTCTGTGAGGCTTCAGATACAATAAAACATGTCAGCAGATGAAATAATGTACACAGGAGGTATACAGTATCAGTCGCATTAATAAACGATTCTACTTACAACGAAGAAGGACGTCGTCTTTAAAGACGCCCTTCCTCTCTGCTCAGTGAGCAGAAGACGGATATCACCCTGTTTAACAAGTAGATTTCCTTCCTCTTTAGGTTATTAACATACATGATGAGCCAAGTACCAGTTAACACCCACATCACAATAAAGATGTGTTGTTTTACAAACTATAAACTTAATGAGAGAGAATAAGAAACTAGTGTTCTGGCCTGTCAGGACCAAACCTGTTTGTCTGCCAACATCCCACTGACACAAGAAAAGACCATTCAAACAGAGAAGAGAAAATCAGACACATTTTTAATCTCTTTTCCTTTTTCAAGACATGAGCTCAGTTCAGACAGGACACAAAAACAGGACAGATGTTACAGATGTGTAAGAGTTGGTTTGATGCATCACTTGACACTTCCAGTGCATGTTAAGACAGTTAAAACTGCTTTTATACCAGTATGAGTTCAAAGAGATGTACTGCAGCAGTGTGGCATGCAGGAAGTCACATGCTGAGCACAGTGTTTATTTTAGGTATTTAGAATAACAGTTCTCAACTCACTCGCTCACAGTCATTCTGACCCTGTATCACTGTAACACAGAGCACATCTGACACCACAATCAGTTCTTCTGCCCTCTACAGTTAATCTCTATGTGCACTGAGGCAGGATGTCACACAGTCTGCAGGTGTAGAGAAGGAACAGGAATGCATTGGACCAGAGAACCATGAGGCAGTTTTACTGAACAGGATGAAAAGCAAAGAATTAATGCACAGATGTCCTACATTTAAATTGAGATGATAAAAACACAGGAAATGAGTGACCTGACTGTGTGCAGCAACATAAGACAACAACTATCTGCATGGCTAGATTCCACTGGAGGGAAGAGAGGACACATTGTTTTGTGATTTGGGTGAACTGACCCTTTAAAGCAGACAGCAGAGGGAGCACTCAGAGAGATGAAGCCTGAATGTGCCAAACTTAAGCTTCCCCACTAGAGGACAGTAAAACACCAGAGATACTGAACCAGGACCCTGAAACAACATTTTACCATCATCACTGATTGTTTAGTCAGATTTAAATGTACTTTTACTTTATTTTCAAATTTTATGATTGAAACTATTTGCATTTTAAGTTGTTTACTCTGGACTTTTACTACATAAAACATTAGACATTGAGTTCAGGAAGTGTCAATAGTCAAACTCTTCAATTCAACTTCTTGTAGTTGAACAAAGGCTCATAATTAGGGTGTTGCACAAACCATCAATAATGGACTTTATTCTGAAAAGGCTCAAGGCTGAATCCAAACCTTTTGCACACTAATGTTTCCAACTACAGAGTGTTGTCCAGCAGGTCCTTCACTTGTTGTGGAAGCTGGCTGTTTGTTATTTACCTGGAAAATGTATCATCTATCAAAGTGTGCTACTGGCCTCAGGACTGATTTCAATGTGTCAAAATCTAAACCGTACATGGAGTAAAATGTGATGCTTTCAGTTCACTGTCTCTGTTTTGAACAGACTTTATTGGCTTTGTCAGTCAGGACAGGTGAAAACCCAGAAACTGATCAGAGATTGTTCAAAAGTTATTTATTATGTAGAAATTCATAAAAAAACATTTTGCATAAACACTTTAATATCTGCAATCTAGATAAATGTAAAGGGAAAAATAAGCTTGCATAGTTTAAGCAGTGAGTTATAAGTCAGTGAGGCACACACCACCTGACCATCAGCTGATCTAAACAATAAATCGTGTTTGACACCTCGGAGCTGCCGACACCACATCCCTGTGCTGCTGACTCCTACCTGCTGCTGCTGCTGCTAAAAAACTAAAAATGAAAACTTTTGGAGTTGAAGGTAAATGTATCCACTTCCCCCACATCCTCCACAGCCTCTCCACAGTGATATTTCAATGTGGTACCACTTTGTTTCCATCAGGTGCCTCTGGTACAACTGCATCTGAAGAAAATCACATGAAACTGGTGTAAAGTTCTAGTTGTAACTGTGACTATAAATCTGAAGTCGGGGAGTTTTATTGGATGCAGGAGGCTCTAACCTGACTGGACTTCACACCACGTCCTCCTGCTCCTCTGTGTCTTCTGTCTGTGCTGCAGTGACGGCCTGAAAGTCTGAGGTGTTCTCATAGTCAGGATCAGAGTCTAACTGATGGAGAGAGACGACAAAATGAGGCTCAATGGACCTCATTCATGAAACCTGCATGTCATTTGATTTTTATTGAAAATGTATTCAATTAAAATCAAAAAGAAATCTGAAATGGACATAACATTCACTTTTATTCACGTTTATGAGCCGAGTTGTTATAACTGTGATACAGGGGAAGTTTTCTCTCTCACCTCTATCGTCTCTGCAGGTTCGTTTGGTTCAGTGGTGGAGCTCAGATGTTTCTTCTTCCTGGATCGAGTCCAACAACAACAAATACAAACTTTCACATAATGAAATCCATAACATTAATACTAAAGAGAGTTTAAAGAAGAAATAAGATTTTTACCTCGTCCACAGAGTCAGGAGAAGCAGAAGAATCAGCATCAGGACCACCAGAGTAAACCTGATGATATTCATTATCACTGCTGAATTCCCTAGAAATGTAGATAGATATATGATATACGTCACTAGAGGGATTAGATTGATAAATCCCTTTGACAGGTGATACTGTCTGTTAATCAGTCAGTCAGTGTCGTCCACCTCTGACATGATGGAGGTTCCTCCCTGAACACAGCTACAGAAAAACAGTCTGATAATGCACACAGGACATTTTATTTTCTTTGCACCAGTCATGGGTTCCTACATATTAACATGTGAAGCTGGTAACTGCTACTATAAAATCAGACACACGTGGTCAATAGTGAATAAAACCTCTCCATAAACATCTACTGGAAACTGTGAATGTTAAGGAAGTATTCATACCCAAAAACACTATTTTCAAGTTATTAAAGCCTAAAAATAAAGATTTCTGCTGTTTTTTCAGTACAGCATTCACTCACATTTCACATTAACAGAGATGTGTTCAGATGTCCTCCTCCCCAGCTCGTTCTCAGCTGTACAGTAATACTCTCCAGAGTCAGAGGACTGGATGGAGCTGAAGACGAGCTGTGGTTCTTTATTGATCAGTATTTGGTTCTTCTTGTACCAGGTGTATTTAGCTGCTGGGTTAGAATCACTGCTGCAGGTCAGAGTCACTGAACTGCCCTCCATGATTTCACCAGAAGGACACACGGACACAGAGGGAAGCTTCGGACCATCTGGAGGAGAAAACATTAATATGTTTAACAGGTGGTGAAGCTCATATTGTCATGTTATATGGATTTTTTTTATTAGTTACACAGTGGAGTAAACTCACACACTGAGGGAGAGTTGTAATTCTCATGTCCTTTCAAAGCACAAGAGATGATGTCGCCAGGATAAAACTTGTGTTTATAAGAAGAACTTTCCTCCTCCATGATTTTCTGTCCATTCTTGAACCAGACGTAGGAAGGACGAGCAGCTGGACTGCAGCTGCTGTGACACTTCAGCTCTGCCTCGGTGTAAGACTGGTGGACTGTTATTCTGGTCACCTGCACCTGCAGAGCTGGTTATGTGAGGAAGAACTCACAATGTCATCAGGATAAACAGGTGAGAGAAAAAAAAAATGTTGCAATCTTTTCAGTTGTAAGTGGAATAATTTGAGACATCTGTAACTAAAATGATTAATACCCCAAACAAAAATGGACATGGAATACAAAAGCTATAGGAATCATAAAAACACATATCTATAATTAGATGAGATGTAAATACTGTGTGGCTCAGTTACCAGCCATTCATAAGAACTTCAGTTTATTAAAGTAATCTTCTTGATTAACTACAGAGCTAGATAAAAAGAAAAAGCAAAGATTAACAAACTCTTCAAACCCTGGCAACCCCAAAAGTTATTTCTATTAATGGTCTGTCAATAATCAGTGTCCGCCGCTCTTAATCCAAACCCCGCGCTTCATTTTCCAACGTGTATTTCTGCCATAGGTAATACGTGTATCAGCAATAAAGCTGAAAAAAATGACTGATCAAAGCAAAAATATAGCGAAGTTTGAAGGAGCTCCAGCTGCTGCATCTGGATTGAAGCTTTCAGTCCCATAGTGGTCTTCATTCAGCAAACAGTGCTGGCTTATCTGCCATGACATGATCTAAATGTGAACTTTCTGTCATGTGATAACAAGTGGTCACTGAGCAGGAAGAAGATGGTAAGCTGCCATTCCTAAACACCTGTGTTTATGTGAAGGCTGACAGGAGCATCATACCAAGCTGTCTGAACACCAGACCAAAACCAGTCCAGAGAAAGATCAGGGAGGCCCTTCACATCCTACAGCAACGGTCAGGCTCGAACTGAGACGGGTTACAATCTTCCCCCAATATATGACCAACTTATGATCATGTGACCAAATGTTCACATTTAAGCCAAGAGTCATTAATATCTGGACCTTTGAGCAGTACAGTTTCCTTGAAAATTTGGAACAACAGAAATATTCAAATAAAAAATGTTACCTGTGACAGACAGAGTGACTCCAGGTGAACCAGTAAATTTCCCATCTTCTTGGTTTGTTATGAACCTGAACTTGTACTCAGCTGAGTCTCTCTCTCTCAGGTCTGTGATTCTCAGAGTGCAGTCGTTCTTATCACAGTGATACTGCACACGACCTGAATACTCTAATTCTGTTAATGGATCCACAGGTTCATAATAATACCCTTTAGTGAACCAGAATGTTTCTTCAACTGTAGTATCATGGCCATTTATTGTGGATGGGTATTTGTAGGTGCAGCGTATGTCCACAGTTGATCCTTTTAAGGCACAGATCTGAGTAGAAGTGTAAGTCACTCCCCAGTCATTCTGACCCTGTATCACTGTAACACAGAACACAGTAGAAACCACATCAGATTCACACCATCAAACAACAGATTTGAATATTTTCTGTCAGTGCATCTGTATATAAACCTGCTAGAGAAGTGAACTAAATATCCAAAACTACTTTGCCTCTCACATCATCTCACTGTGAGAAGACGATTGTAGATGATTGTAGTACTAACATGTACCCAATGGTGTAATGTAACTAAGTACATTTACTCAAGTCATGTGCTTAAGTACAACTTTAAGGTATTTGTACTTTACTTAAGTCTTTTCTTTTTATGGCACTTTCTACTTCTACTCCACTACATTTCAGAGGGAAACATTTTACTTTTTACTCCACTACATTTCAGAGGGAAACATTCTACGTTTTACTTCACTACATTTATTTGACAGATAGAGTTACTGTACAAATTAAGATTTTTGCATGTACAACATATGAAGAGCTTAACTTTGTTTTTGACTTTCTAACTGCTGTGAAAGAAAAAGCTTTATGACTTTTCTTACGTTATTCTGAATGAAACCAGGCTGAACACAAGCAGAGAGAAGTCCAAACACAAAGTGTTTGCTCAGTTATACAGAGTCAGTGCAAAGGAAGAGTGGAAGATGTACACATGCTTTCTACAGTTAAACTCTATGTGCACTGAGGCAGGACATCATCCACTCTGAAGGTGCAGTGAAGTGAGCATGGATGTGTTGGACCTGTGACCTTTGATGCAGTTTGACCAGGATATATATATATATATATATATATATATATATTTAAATTCTTAATTAATTATAAGTGGGTCTGTTTTTCTTGGTTAGTTTCCGCTTTATTCGCTCTGTGGTCAGGTTGCTGCTAAGTAAGTGTTAAAACCACAAAGAAATGCAGAACTCTGAGGTGTGTGAAACTGTCTACAGCAGCGATGATAAAAAGATAAGATAAAAGTCTAAACATAGAGCGTTAAAGTAAGATGTTAGAGGAGTTGAGTCAGTATGTGATGACGTCACTGTGAGACAAATACCCCTCCATCAAACTTCACTGTGATAAAAGTAGCTGCAGATAGAAACTGATCGTCCTCCACATGAGCTGGCGCTTCTGCAGCCAGGGTCGACTTTAGAACAAATTAAACAGGGCAACAGGTTTTCACAGGCTGAGGAAGGAACAGTTATAAACCTACAATCCTCTCAGTTTACAGCATTTAAAAGTGCTTAGCACACAGTCACTTTATGCAAAAGACAAGAGCAGAAGACGTTAGACAGCAGAACACAAGCTCCGCCTAATATTCATTACAACTGACACAGAAACCAAAAAAAATATATACAAGAAACAACTTCCACAATTATACAGAAAACCAATACTTGTAGCATTTCTGGGACGTTTGATCTTAACACGACTCTGATCAACAAGTGCCACATTTCCCCAGATTCCCCTCTTTTAAAGCAGTGAATGTATCTGTAGATAGACAGTACCTGACACACAGAGAAGGAAGACAACAAATCCACTCGCTGCTGCAGTTAAACTCATAGCTGCTCCTCTCGTCTCTCTGTGAGGCTTCAGATACAATAAAACATGTCAGCAGATGAAATAATGTACACAGGAGGTATACAGTATCAGTCGCATTAATAAACGATTCTACTTACAACGAAGAAGGACGTCGTCTTTAAAGACGCCCTTCCTCTCTGCTCAGTGAGCAGAAGACGGATATCACCCTGTTTAACAAGTAGATTTCCTTCCTCTTTAGGTTATTAACAGACATGATGAGCCAAGTGCCAGTTAACACCCACATCACAATAAAGATGTGTTGTTTTACAAACTGTAAACTTAATAAGAGAGAATAAGAAACTAGTGTTCTGGCCTGTCGGGACCAAACCTGTTTGTCTGCCAACATCCCACTGACACAAGAAAAGACCATTCAACCAGAGAAGAGAAAATCAGACACATTTTTAATCTCTCTTCCTTTTTCAAGGCATGAGCTCAGTTCAGACAGGACACAAAAACAGGACAGATGTTACAGATGTGTAATAGTTGGTTTGATGCATCACTTGACACTTCCAGCTCACGTTAAGACAGTTAAAACTGCCTTTATACCAGTATGAGTTCAAAGAGATGTACTGCAGCAGTGTGGCATGCAGGAAGTCACATGCTGAGCACAGTGTTTATTTTAGGTATTTAGAATAACAGTTCTCAACTCACTCGCTCACAGTCATTCTGACCCTGTATCACTGTAACACAGAGCACATCTGACACCACAATCAGTTCTTCTGCCCTCTACAGTTAATCTCTATGTGCACTGAGGCAGGATGTCACACAGTCTGCAGGTGTAGAGAAGGAACAGGAATGCATTGGACCAGAGAACCATGAGGCAGTTTTACTGAACAGGATGAAAAGCAAAGAATTAGTGCACAGATGTCCTACATTTAAACTGGGATAAAAACACAGGAAATGAGTGACCTGACTGTGTGCAGCAACATAAGACAACAACTATCTGCATGGCTAGATACCACTGGAGGGAAGAGAGGACACATTGTTTTGTGATTTGGGTGAACTGACCCTTTAAAGCAGACAGCAGAGGGAGCTCTCAGAGAGATGAAGCCTGAATGTGCCAAACTTAAGCTTCCCCACTAGAGGACAGTAAAACACCAGAGATACTGAACCAGGACCCTGAAACAACATTTTAACATCATCACTGATTCTTTAGTCAGATTTAAATGTACTTTTACTTTATTTTCACATTTTAAGATTGAAACTATTTGCATTTTAAGTTGTTTACTCTGGACTTTTACTACAATAAACATTAGACAATATGTTCCAACATCTCTGATATCTTTCAACAGCAACAAACTCTTCAAATGACCTTTTATGCAGTTGAACAAAGGCTCATAATTAGGGTGTTGCACAAACCATCAATAATGGACTTTTATTCTGTAAAGGCTTAAGGCTGAATCCAAACCTTTTGCACACTAATGTTTCCAACTACAGAGTGTTGTCCAGCAGGTCCTTCACTTGTTGTGGAAGCTGGCTGTTTGTTATATACCTGGAAAATGTATCATCTATCAAAGTGTGCTACTGGGCTCATGATTGATCTCAATGTGTGAAAATCTAAAACGTACATGGAGTAAAATGTGATGCTTTCAGTTCACTGTCTGTGTTTTGAACAAACTTTATTGGTTTCGTCAGTCAGGACAGGTGAAAACCCAGAAACTGATCAGAGATTGTTCAAAAGTTATTTATTATGTAGAAATTCATAAAAAACATTTTGCATAAACACTTTAATATCTGCAATCTAGATAAATGTAAAGGGAAAAATAAGCTTGCATAGTTAAAGCAGTGAGTTATAAGTCAGTGAGGCACACACCACCTGACCATCAGCTGATCTAAACAATAAATCATGTTTGACACCTCGGAGCTGCCGACACCACATCCCTGTGCTGCTGACTCCTACCTGCTGCTGCTGCTAAAAAACTAAAAATGAAAACTTTTGGAGTTGAAGGTAAATGTATCCACTTCCCCCACATCCTCCACAGCCTCTCCACAGTGATATTTCAATGTGGTACCACTTTGTTTCCATCAGGTGCCTCTGGTTCAACTGCATCTGAAGAAAATCACATGAAACTGGTGTAAAGTTCTAGTTGTAACTGTGACTATAAATCTGAAGTCGGGGAGTTTTATTGGATGCAGGAGGCTCTAACCTGACTGGACTTCACACCACGTCCTCCTGCTCCTCTGTGTCTTCTGTCTGTGCTGCAGTGACGGCCTGAAAGTCTGAGGTGTTCTCATAGTCAGGATCAGAGTCTAACTGATGGAGAGAGACGACAAAATGAGGCTCAATGGACCTCATTCATGAAACCTGCATATCATTTGATTTTTATTGAAAATGTATTCAATTAAAATCAAAAAGAAATCTGAAATGGACATAACATTCACTTTTATTCACGTTTATGAGCTGAGTTGTTATAGCTGTGATACAGGGGAAGTTTTCTCTCTCACCTCTATCGTCTCTGCAGGTTGGTTTGGTTCAGTGGTGGAGCTCAGATGTTTCTTCTTCCTGGATCGAGTCGAACAACAACAAATACAAACTTTCACATAATGAAATCCATAACATTAATACTAAAGAAAGTTTAAAGAAGAAAAAAGATTTGTTTTGTTTTACCTCGTCCACAGAGTCAGGAGAAGCAGAAGAATCAGCATCAGGACCACCAGAGTCAACCCGATGATATTCATTATCACTGCTGAATTCCCTAAAAATATAGATAGATATATGATATACGTCACTAGAGGGATTAGATTGATAAATCCCTTTGACAGGTGATACTGTCTGGTAATCAGTCAGTCAGTGTCGTCCACCTCTGACATGATGGAGGTTCCTCCCTGAACACAGCTACAGAAAAACAGTCTGATAATGCACACAGGACATTTTATTTTCTTTGCACCAGTCATGGGTTCTTAAATATTAACATGTGAAGCTTGTCTGGTGCAGTAAACAGGTGGGTGTGTGGGTAACTTACCTGCCACAACAATCAGATATAAGGTGGAGTTATGGCGCCCTCTACTGTTCATTGCTGCACAGTAATAATTCCCACTGTGTTCAGGTCTGAAGTCAGTGATGGTGAAGATCTGTCCTGATGCTTTTGGTGAGTCTTCATTCTCCTTGTACCAGGTATAAGTAGCTGCTGGGTTAGAGTCACTGCTGCAGATCAGAGTCACTGAACTGCCCTCCACTATCTCAGCAGAGGGACTCACTGACACAGAGGGAAGCTTTGGAGCATCTGAACAAAAAAATAAGATTGTTGGCTAAGTAGCACATGTACATTACTGCTGGATCACCAGGACACCAGATGTGCTTATGTTTTATACTCACACTGGACAACTACTGATAGAGACGATGACATGATCTCTCCATATTGATTCTCAGACTTGCAGTAGTAGGTCCCTCTGTCCTCAGAGCTGATGGACGTGAACTGATAACTTCCTTCTGGTCCCTGAAACAGTTTTTGGTTCTCCTTGTACCAGGTATAAGTAGCTGCTGGGTTTGCATCACTGCTGCAGGTCAGAGTCACTGAACTGCCCTCCACTATCTCAGCAGAGGGACTCACTGACACAGAGGAGGTCTTTGGAGCATCTATAGGAAATGATTTTACATAAGTGAATCATAAAATCAGCCACATGTTGTCAATAGTGAATAAAACCTCTCTATAAACATCTACTGGAGACATACCCAAACTATTACATACATACACACACATACTATTTGCAAGTTATTATAGCCTAAACATAAAGATTTCTGCTGTTTTGTCAGTACAGCATTCACTCACATTTCACATTAACAGAGATGTGTTCAGATGTCCTCCTCCCCAGCTCGTTCTCAGCTGTACAGTAATACTCTCCAGAGTCAGAGGACTGGATGGACCTGAAGACGAGCTCTGGTTCTTTATTGATCAGTGTTTGGTTCTTCTTGTACCAGGTGTATTTAGCTGCTGGGTTAGAATCACTGCTGCAGGTCAGAGTCACTGAACTGCCCTCCATGATTTCACCAGAAGGACTCACTGACACAGAGGGAAGCTTCGGAGCATCTGCAGTAGAAAACATTAATATGTTTAACAGCTAGTGAAGCTCATATTGTCATGTTGTATGGATTTTTTTTATTAAATTAGTTACACAGTGAAGCAAACTCACACACTGAGGGAGAGCTGTAATTCTCATATCCTTTCAAAGCACAAGAGATGATGTCTCCAGGATAAAACTTGTCTTTATAAGAAGAACTTTCCTCCTTCATGATTTTCTGTCCATTCTTGAACCAGACGTAGGAAGGACGAGCAGCTGGACTGCAGCTGCTGTGACACTTCAGCTCTGCCTCGGTGTAAGACTGGTGGACTGTTGTTCTGGTCACCTGCACCTGCAGAGCTGGTTATGTGAGGAAGAACTCACAATGTCATCGGTATAAACAGTTTAGAAATAAAAACATGACCATCTTTTCAGTTGTAAGTGGAATAATTTGAGACATCTGTAACTAAAATGATTAATACCCCAAACAAAAATGGACATGGAATACAAAAGCTATAAGAATCATAAAAACACACATCTATAATTAGATTAGATGTAAATACTGTGTGACTCAGTTACATCCATTCATAAGAACTTCAGCTGATTAAAGTAATCTTCTTGATTAACTACAGAGCTAGATAAAAAGAAAAAGCAAAGATTAACAAACTCTTCAAATCCCAATCCCCAAAAGTTATTTCTATTAATGGTCTGTCAATAATCAGTGTCCGTCACTCCAAAGCCCACGCTTCATTTTCCAACGTGTATTTTTGCCGTAGGTAATTCATGTGTCAGCAATAAAGTTGAAAAAAATAACTGATTACAGCAAAAATGTAGCGAAGTTTGAAGGAGCTCCGGCCGCTGCATCTGGATTGAAGCTTTCAGTCCCATAGTGGTCTTCATTCAGCCAGATACACCACACTTCCTTCCTCTTCACATCATTATTATGCATTGTGAACAAGATGCCAATAAAGGAGAACATGAATTGTTTGTTGTTTTGCAGAATGAGAGACCAGTTTTTTGGCTTGCTGGTACCAAACCTGTATCATCCACATCAGAACACCTCTTCCTTTTTGTAAATGCAGACACAATTCAATAAAAGAATGTGGTGTCAATACTCTCAGCAGTGAACAACTGAACTAAGTTCCTGAACAGACAACGGGAAGTTTGAAACATCACTCTACACTTCAGTGTAAGCTGAAAGGAGCATCACACACAGCCGGCTGAACACCAGAACAAAACCAGTCCAGAGAAAGATCAGGGAGGCCCTTCACATCCTACAGCAACGGTCAGGCTCGAACTGAGACGGGTTACAATCTTCCCCCAATATATGACCAACTTATGATCATGTGACCAAATGTTCACATTTAAGCCAAGAGTCATTAATATCTGGACCTTTGAGCAGTACAGTTTCCTTGACCTTGAAAATTTGGAACAACAGAAATATTCAAATTAAAAATGTTACCTGTGACAGACAGAGTGACTCCAGGTTCACCAGTAAATCTCCAACCTCCTTGGTTTGTTATGAACCTGAACTTGTACACAGCTGAGTCTCTCTCTCTCAGGTCTGTGATTCTCAGAGTGCAGTTGTTCTTATCACAGTGATACTGCACACGACCTGAATACTCTGAGTCTGTTATCAAATCCACAGGAGCATAATTATTCCCTTTAGTGAACCAGAATGTTTGCTCAACTATATTATCATGGCCATCTATTGTGGATGGGTATCTGTAGGTGCAGGGTATGTCCACAGTTGATCCTTTTGAGGCACAGATCTGAGTAGAAGTGTAAGTCACTCCCCAGTCATTCTGACCCTGTATCACTGGAACACAGAACACAGTAGAAACCACATCAGATTCACACCATCAAACAACAGATTTAAATATTTTCTGTGAGTGCATCTGTATTTAAACCTGCTAGAGAAGTGAACTACATTTCCCAGAATACTTTGTCTCTCACGTCATCTCACTGTGAGGCAATGAGACGAGAAGACGATTGTAGTACTAACATGGTGTAATGTAACTAAGTACATTTACTCTTTTAGTTTCTTTTCATGCCACTTTTATATTAATATATAATATTTTCTTAATTCCATTTAAGGCTGCTCTGAGTAACTCAGCTAAATGCCCTACAGTGTAAATGTGGGTATACATTACCTGGCAGAGAGAGAAGGAAGACAACAAATCCACTCGCTGCTGCTGTTAAACTCATAGCTGCTCCTCTCATCTCTGTGTGGCTTCAGAGACAATAGAACACATCAGAAGGTAATTAATGTACACAAGAAAGAGATTAGTCACATTAAACATTTCTACTTACAATATAGAAGGAAGCTGTGTTGAACTGTAATGTTCCTCTGTTGTCAGGAGAGTGAGCTGAAGACAGAGAGCAGGCTGTTAAAAGACACTACACTTCCTTCCTCTTTATGTTATTAATATGCATTGTGAACTTGAGGCCAGCAAATGGCCACGGAAATCACATGTTTGTTCTTTTGCAGAATGGAAGACCAGTTTTGTGGCCTGCTGGTACCAAACCTGTATCATCCACATCACATCACTTCTATTTAAATAGTTTTCCTTTTTTGTAAATACAGACACAATTCAGCATCTTGAAGACTGTTCTTTCAATCCTCTCAACAACTTAACTGAGTTCCTGAACAGACAACTGAAAGCTGACTTGACACCTCAGCGCAGGGTGAAACACTACAACTCCCTTACTGCCATGATGTGATGCATGCAATGATGCACCACATTGATAATGTCTGCATGAAGTCATGTGATGCTTTAGGAGCAAGACTTATTTGACATTACATATTTAAAACCTGGGATCTTTACTTTGAACATTTGAAATCAAGGAGAAAGTGCATTTATGTGCAGCTTAAATGGACACTAGAATTTGCAGCACAAACATCAGCTTAACCATTTGTATGGTCCTGCTATACTGCTGCTCTCCCCCCCCCCCCCCCCCCCCCCCCCCCACCAGTGTCTTTATTCCAGCTGAACACATGCAGTTCCTCTACTCTGACTGTGACGGACTGTAATTCTCAGCTGTACACAGATTTTGGACATCGTTTTGTTAAGTTACTCCTGCTGGACTGAGACATTAGAAGGCTGTTGTCCAGCCTGTTGCTTCCCAGCCGGTTTTGCTCTTGACCCCTTAAAATGAAGCAATATGTACTTGTTACCCTTCATCACAGGTTATGGCCTTAGTGTGGACATGAGCTGTGAGCATTTCAAACATTATTTTATTTAAGCAAAACAGTACAATAAAGAACAGAACAAGGAAAAATGTAAACAAATGCAAAATATAACATTAAAAATGGGCCATAATAATAATAATAATAAGTTAAAAAAGAAAGGAAGGTACAGAGATGTAATGAGCTGTGATGATAATGTATAATGTAATATGCCTCTTGACTAACATCTGGTGGCAGCAGGGGAAAACTACAGTTATATCACCTATTGCATGTTCCTCTCCAATACACACACATACTCATTTCAATGCAATGTAGCAGTGGGTTTACCAAACCTGGGAGATTAAACCCATTTAGTGTGTCCAAGTCTGTCCCACCACTGAGAGTTTCCCACATTACATCATATGATGGATTATGACTTCTGATGTGTTCATGTGTAAATGAAAGAGTGGTGGAGTTATGGCGCCCTCTATTGTTCTCTGCTGCACAGTAATAATTCCCACTGTGTTCAGGTCTGAAGTCAGTGATGGTGAAGATCTGTCCTGATGCTTTTGGTGAGTCTTCATTCTCCTTGTACCAGGTATAAGTAGCTGCTGGGTTTGCATCACTGCTGCAGGTCAGAGTCACTGAACTGCCCTCCACTATCTCAGCAGAGGGACTCACTGACACAGAGGGAAGCTTTGGAGCATCTGGAGGAGATATAAACATATTAGCTTTAAGAAAACATTTTATTTGTCTATTTTATCTGTTAATAGTTAAAAATCTTCAAAATAATGTATCCAGGCTGAAATTAAAGACAGTAAAGCAGAATTTCTAATTTTCTATTTCATGCTCAATCATTGCCGCTGTCCAGGGTGCTGATCCTGCAGCTGCCCTAAGTTCTCTAGCCTACCCTGCTCTAGGTCTTCATGCAGGAAGCTTTAGATTTGTGGGGACAGACAATAACTTGCATCTGATCATCTCTGGGTGTTTTTTGCCAGGATGCATAAAGAGATCCAAGTTGCAACTGTTGCCAAGTGTTATTGGCCTGATACGACTCTACAACTCTACGTTGCTTGTGGTGTTTTCTGCACTCAACTCCAATGACAAACCGCAGCAGAGTAAAGTTATTATATTTTTTTTTGTTTTACATTTACTAACTTTTTTCTAATTATCTTTTTCTGGGTAAAACTTTCCTCCATTCCTATTTCTGTGGAGCTTGTGCTGGGAAATTAAAACAAGGAGGCTTGGAAAGTGACTTCAGCCGCATGATTGAAATCACATTTTGGTGAGAATGAAAGTGTTATGTTTATGAAGAGGAACTGTAACTGTGAAAGAGGTCAAACTGACTGACTTGTTCTGGACTATTTGAGTGAAACTTTCCACCAGAACACATTATTTTAGTGAAACAGAGAGAAGTAAACTCTCACACTGAAGGAGAGGGGAAAGACTCATATCTCATCATATATATGAATGAGCTGAAATGTTTAACATTTATCATTGATAACATTTATCACTTTTTAACATTCATCCCCCACATTTCAACTTGACGGATCCCATCTTCTATTTTCTAAACTAAATGTTTAACATTTCCACACCTGATCTGTGATCTGATTCACCTATTTATACTTTCCCCAGAGTCCATAATCCACCTACTGTCCAGAAAGGGAATTACCACAAGTGAACACAATATTTCATACACACACACACACACACACACACACACACACTACTAATGAACACAATACCAAATGGCTCCAACAATTGTTATTCCTATATTAAAATACTGGTGAAAGGCAGAGAGAATTAAAAAGGGGGGAAAAAATCACAGTAAATCACATTCAGAGTGGGATGTAGTGCAAACCCTGTATAGTTTAACCTCTTCAGACCTAACGTTTTCCAGTTGAGGGGACCAGTGAATGAAACCAGTGTAAGATAAGACTTTATTGATCCCCAGCAGGAAATTCACTTTACAGCAGCACAAGAGACAGGTGAGGATGTAAGGTAACAGATAAAGAACTATGTGAATGAAATAAAGACAAATAAAATAATAAAATTAGTAGGACGACATTAAAAAGCTAAATACAATACTGTACAATAAACTGCAAACTGCAATAAATGCATGAAGCTGATCTAATTGTCATCGCAGGATTACCCAATAAAATCAGTGTTATTTCTAGAATTACCTCATCAAAGGATGAAGATTAAATGGGTCAACTGTAAAACAATATCACTGTCAACAAGCAGACTGTCAACATTTGACTTGTTTCATGTGTGAAACCTGTGACACAGCATATAAAATACTACAATCTATGAATCTATGAATATTTCTATAAATCCCTTCATCCCCAGCTCGGCCGTGCTTTCCCTCAAAATCAACTGGCAGTGTTTGCAGATGGGAAGCCAGTTAGGGATCACTTCCCTTGTTGCACTAACAACTACTTCAGGTATGTTGTGGCACCTGCACGGGGAGGTTTTGGAGCAAGAGAAGTTGTTAGAGACCAGTTCAAGGCAGAGATAAAAGGTCTTTGAACTTTTATCCATCAGGTGGCTGTAATACGCATGTGACACAAGTTATATTTACAATTTGATGCATTAAGCCATGAGATAGTTTACACATTCTTTAGAGCTGATCCATGCAGAGTAAAAAAATTAAGCTGAACACTGATGTATGTTAAGTGTATAAAAAAAGCTTCTCTAAGACATATAATTGTCTCCAGGGAACAATCTTGGAGAGCCTCATCCTGACAAATATATTTAAAAAATCAGCTTAAACACAATTTTTTACGAGTAACATAGAAATATCAGGTTATAAATGTGATGCCTGTTGTGGTCGTCGGGTTGTGTTGACTGTGCTGTACAGTGCAGCTGAATCCTCTCCAGTTTTCTGACCTCTGGTCCTGAGAAAAAAAAACAAACAGGTGATTCTGGAGACATAGTCTGAAATAATATAATGTCCAACATATACCAACAGTGATGTTAAAATGTATTGAATGTAATTGATTTCAAAGTGGTGTCATTGTCATCTTGTAGTGAGGATAATGTTCCTGTGTGCAGAGCTGCTCACCTCGGGGCAGTACTGGCACTGTTAAACTTTACAGCAGCGTACTCAGTGACTTCTTGTTGCTCCGTGTTTCCGAGGGGCCGAGCTGCTCTGATGTTGGAGTAGGGAGGATCTGCCTGCTTGTTGGAGAAGTGGACGGCGGCATACTGAAGGTCATCCTGCTCCTCCGGCTGTCCCTGATCAGGTAGACGTAGACAACTTTCAGCCACACATTTTACATGAGTAGGTCTTTCATTTGAATAGTGCAGAGGATCGCAACCAGGACAGAAAAGGCCAAAGCAGCAGTGGTGATGATGCAAAATAATATATAAGACAAGAGGACAATCAAAGAGTCAGATTAGTTTTCTAGAGGCACTTAAAGACAGTGAAACTCAGCAGTATGAACCAACAGGAACCAGAATGGCTTTTCTTTTGTACAACAATAATAGACGCAGCTGTTCTCACCTGTTCCCTGCTGGCTGGTCTCTCTTCAGGCTCAGAAGATTCCTCGGATGCCCTCTTTTTTCTGGTTAGGAGGATTCATTAAAAAGTAAATGATTGAATGTTTGAGACAAACTCACTTCCAATGATCAGTTAAGTCAGAACTGCTCACCTAATCCACAGGAGGACAGAGAGGGATATGATAGCCAGGAGAACAACAGGGATTATTCCAGCAGCTGTTAATTTCCATGCTCCTGAGAAATTGGGATCCAGAAATATACAGACAGTTAATTATTGTGTTACAGCCCATTGGTCCTATGGAGTGACATTTAAAATAAAAAGAAAGCAAATAACATGTCCAGGTCCACTGTGCATATTACATCCATTGATTTCCTGTAGGATACTGTTGCCTAACCAATTCTGGATTTAACAGTTTAAAAGAATCTAATAATGGTATATCAGCTTTTTTGTATTAATACATGATGGAACATTTTGTCATAAACAACTTGTTGGTGCCCTCTGGAGGCAGTTTCTTAATTCCATTTCTTTACAGCAATTAATTATTGCCACAATATTTACCCAAACTGATATATATGCAATAAGCTTATATTGTTCAGTATATAGACACAGACAGTTAATTGGTCATGGGTTCCTACATATTAACATGTGAAGCTGGTCTGGTGCAGTAAACAGGTGGGTGTGTGGGTAACTTACCTGCCACAACAATCAGATGTAAGGAGGAGTTATGGCGCCCTCTACTGTTCACTGCTGCACAGTAATAATTCCCACTGTGTTCAGGTCTGAAGTCAGTGATGGTGAAGATCTGTCCTGATGCTTTTGGTGAGTCTTCATCCTCCTTGTACCAGGTATAAGTAGCTGCTGGGTTAGAATCACTGCTGCAGGTCAGAGTCACTGAACTGCCCTCCACTATCTCAGCAGAGGGACTCACTGACACAGAGGGAAGCTTTGGAGCATCTGGAGGACAACATGTACAGAGAGAAAGTTCATTAACATTATCACACGTGTCTGAACAGGTTTTGTACTTGTTTCCATCGTGTAGTAAATAAAATGGACTCTTACAAATGTATGGAAATGTATATATGTATGTAATTCCTGCTTGTTAATCCATTGTTGTTGTTTAATACTTACATTTGACATCTATAAACACAGACTTAGAGCCTAACTGGCCGTGATGATTCTCAGACTTGCAGTAGTAGGTCCCTCTGTCCTCAGAGCTGATGGAGGTGAACTGATAAATACCTTCTGGTCCCTGAAACAGTGTTTGGTTCTCCTTGTACCAGGTATAAGTAGCTGCTGGGTTTGCATCACTGCTGCAGGTCAGATTCACTGAACTGCCCTCCACTATCTCAGCAGAGGGACTCACTGACACAGAGGAGGTCTTTGGAGCATCTATAGGAAATGATTTTACATAAGTGAATTATAAAATCAGCCA
Organism: Lateolabrax maculatus; assembly: GCA_031216445.1. Taxonomy (NCBI): domain Eukaryota; kingdom Metazoa; phylum Chordata; class Actinopteri; order Acropomatiformes; family Lateolabracidae; genus Lateolabrax; species Lateolabrax maculatus. The sequence goes on along the minus strand of CM062204.1, from coordinate 3,767,243 downwards.
CACGTTGTCAATAGTGAATAAAACCTCTCCATAAACATCTACTGGAGACTGTGAATGTGTAGCATTCATATCCAAACTATTACATACATACACACACATACTATTTGCAAGTTATTAAAGCCCAAACATAAAGATTTCTGCTGTTTTGTCAGTACAGCATTTCACTCACATTTCACATTAACAGAGATGTGTTCAGATGTCCTCCTCCCCAGCTCGTTCTCAGCTGTACAGTAATACTCTCCAGAGTCAGAGGACTGGATGGAGCTGAAGACGAGCTGTGGTTCTTTATTGATCAGTGTTTGGTTCTTCTTGTACCAGGTGTATTTAGCTGCTGGGTTAGAATCACTGCTGCAGGTCAGAGTCACTGAACTGCCCTCCATGATTTCACCAGAAGGACTCACTGACACAGAGGGAACCTGCAGAGCATCTGGAGCAGAAAACATTAATATGTTTAACAGGTGGTGAAGCTCATATTGTCATGTTGCATGGATTTTTTTATTAGTTACACAGTGGAGCAAACTCACACACTGAGGGAGAGTTGTAATTCTCATGTCCTTTCAAAGCACAAGAGATGATGTCTCCGGGATAAAACTTGTGTTTATAAGAAGAACTTTCTTCCTTCATGATTTTCTGTCCATTCTTGAACCAGACGTAGGAAGGACGAGCAGCTGGACTGCAGCTGCTGTGACACTTCAGCTCTGCCTCGGTGTAAGACTGGTGGACTGTTGTTCTGCTCACCTGCACCTGCAGAGCTGGATATGTGAAGAAGAACTCACAATGTCATCGGTGAAAAAAGGTTTAAAAATAACACACCTGATAATCTTTACAGTTGTAGAGGAAACAAAGTGAAACAATCTAGAAATCGGTAAGTGAAATCACCAAACAAAAATGGACATGGATTATAAAACACCTATCTGTAATCAGGTTTTTTTGTACAACTTTCTGATAATGCACTATTTATTAAGGGTTTATATGTTGTAAACTGTGTGGCTCAGTTACCAGCCATTCATTAGAACTTTTGGTTTGCAAAAATCCCTTTAGCTGATGTTTATCCTCCTCTACTGAAACACTTGACACTGAAGTATTTGAACAGTTGTTTAAACTAATCTTCTTGATTAATTACAGAGCAAGCTAAAAAGAAAAAGCAAAGATAAAAACTAGACAAAGCATTTTTTTCAACACTTGGAAACCCCGAAAGTTATTTCTATTAATGGTCAGTAACTAATTTACAAAGCATTTGTAAAGGATTTTCCATTATAAAGTGATTAGTTACTGCATGTATTCCCCTTTACGGTTGCCTCTTTAGAAAATGGTAATAAAAAGTTTTTATTCAACTGTGAATATAAAATAGAAACATTACCTGTGACAGACAAAGTAACTCCAGGTGAACCAGTATATTTCCCACCTTCTTGGTTTGTTATGAACCTGAACTTGTACTCAGCTGAGTCTCTCTCTCTCAGGTCTGTGATTCTCAGAGTGCAGTCGTTCTTATCACAGTGATACTGCACACGACCTGCGTACTCTGAGTCTGTTCTCAGATCCACAGGTTCATAATTATTCCCTTTAGTGAACCATAATGTTTGCTCAACTCTTGTATCATGGTTATTTATTCTGGAGGGGTATGTGTAGGTGCAGCGTATTTCCACAGTTGATCCTTTTGAGGCACAGATCTGAGTAGAAGTGTAAGTCACTCCCCAGTCATTCTGACCCTGTATCACTGGAACACAGAACACATCAGGAGCCACAATCAAAATGAATTACTTGAGTTACAATCAGTTAAGACAATGTGGATCATAATACCAATATGATTTTGAAAATCAAATTAAATCAAGTTCTACTGTCACAGACACAATCATACACAGAACAACGTGGAGTGAAATTATTTGATGCCTAGATCCAGAGCAGTCTGACACCTGATAAATCAAATAGAATGAATCTGATAATATAATAGAAAATATTATCAGTAGATAAAATACTGATACAAAATTAGATGGAGAAACAATGAACAATAAAATGATCAGTGTGAATTTGACTGTTTTGTATGGTCATGATTTGGGGAAAAATAATGTGGACAAGTTCTAAAATATTGAATTATTCGACCAATTATCTGCAGTTTTTGTCATAAAAAGCTCCTCGTCTATTTATCTAACTAGAACTGAACTGGAACATTTAATTTGTCAAGTGTTTATCATATTTATCACTGTTGAGACGTATTGCTTTGGTCCAATAATTCCCAAAATAATCAACAACATGCCTGAAGAGTGCATCATGTGTCAACAAAAAGTCATCCAAACAGAAAATTAATGAAAGGACATTTTACTTGAAGCATGAAATACTGTATCAGTCTTTCACTGCATGTTAACTTCCTTTTTGACTTTCTAACTCCTGTTAAAAACAAAGCTTTCTGACTTTTCTTACGTTATTCTGAATGAAACCAGGCTGAACACAAGCAGAGAGAAGTCCAAACACAAAGTGTTTGCTCCGTTATACAGAGTCAGTGCAAAGGAAGAGTGGAAGATGTACACATGCTTTCTACAGTTAAACTCTATGTGCACTGAGGCAGGACATCATCCGCTCTGAAGGTGCAGTGAAGTGAGCATGGATGTGTTGGACCTGTGACCTTTGATGCAGTTTACTGACAAGGATAAGAAGAAAAATATTAATCAAATTATTTTTAAAATATTTAATTAATTATTACTGAGTCTTTTCTTGGTTAGTTTCCTCTTTGTTCACTCTGTGGTCAGGTTGCTGCTGAGCAGTGTTAAAACCACAATGAAATGCAGAACTCTGAAGTGTTTGAAACTGTCTACAGCAGCTATGATACAAAGATAAGATAAATGTCGAAACACAGAGCATTAAAGTAAGACACAGAAACCAAAAAAATATGCAAAAAACAACTTCCACAACTGTACAGAAAACCAATACTTGTAGCATTTCTGGGATGTTTGATCTTAACACAACTCTGATCAACAAGTGCCACATTTCCCCAGATTCCCCTCTTTTAAAGCAGTGAATGTATCTGTAGATAGACAGTACCTGACACACAGAGAAGGAAGACAACAAATCCACTCGCTGCTGCAGTTAAACTCATAGCTGCTCCTCTCGTCTCTCTGTGAGGCTTCAGATACAATAAAACATGTCAGCAGATGAAATAATGTACACAGGAGGTATACAGTATCAGTCGCATTAATAAACGATTCTACTTACAACGAAGAAGGACGTCGTCTTTAAAGACGCCCTTCCTCTCTGCTCAGTGAGCAGAAGACGGATATCACCCTGTTTAACAAGTAGATTTCCTTCCTCTTTAGGTTATTAACAGACATGATGAGCCAAGTGCCAGTTAACACCCACATCACAATAAAGATGTGTTGTTTTACAAACTATAAACTTAATAAGAGAGAATAAGAAACTAGTGTTCTGGCCTGTCGGGACCAAACCTGTTTGTCTGCCAACATCCCACTGACACAAGAAAAGACCATTCAACCAGAGAAGAGAAAATCAGACACATTTTTAATATCTCTTCCTCTTTCAAGACATGAGCTCAGTTCAGACAGGACACAAAAACTGGACAGATGTTACAGATGTGTAAGAGTTGGTTTGATGCATCACTTGACACTTCCAGTGCATGTTAAGACAGTTAAAACTGCCTTTATACCAGTATGAGTTCAAAGAGATGTACTGCAGCAGTGTGGCATGCAGGAAGTCACATGCTGAGCACAGTGTTTATTTTAGGTATTTAGAATAACAGTTCTCAACTCACTCGCTCACAGTCATTCTGACCCTGTATCACTGTAACACAGAGCACATCTGACACCACAATCAGTTCTTCTGCCCTCTACAGTTAATCTCTATGTGCACTGAGGCAGGATGTCACACAGTCTGCAGGTGTAGAGAAGGAACAGGAATGCATTGGACCAGAGAACCATGAGGCAGCTTTACTGAACAGGATGAAAAGCAAAGAATTAGTGCACAGATGTCCTACATTTAAATTGAGATGATAAAAACACAGGAAATGAGTGACCTGACTGTGTGCAGCAACATAGGACAACAACTATCTGCATGGCTAGATACCACTGGAGGGAAGAGAGGACACATTGTTTTGTGATTTGGGTGAACTGACCCTTTAAAGCAGACAGCAGAGGGAGCTCTCAGAGAGATGAAGCCTGAATGTGACAAACTTAAGCTTCCCTACTAGAGGACAGTAAAACACCAGAGATACTGAACCAGGACCCTGAAACAACATTTTACCATCATCACTGATTGTTTAGTCAGATTTAAATGTACTTTTACTTGATTTTCAAATTTTATGATTGAAACTATTTTCAATTTAAGTTGTTTACCTGGACTTTTAATACATTAAACATTAGACAATAAGTTCAGGAAGTGTCAATAGTTCCCATGTGGTGACCAACATCTCTGACATATTTCAACAGCAATAAACTCTTCAAATCAACTTGTTGTAGTTGAACAAAGGCTTAATAATTAGGGTGTTGCACAAACCATCAATAATGGACTTTTATTCTGAAAAGGCTTAAGGCTGAATTCAAACCTTTTGCACACTAATGTTTCCAACTACAGAGTGTTGTCCAGCAGGTCCTTCACTTGTTGTGGAAGCTGGCTGTTTGTTATATACCTGGAAAATGTATCATCTATCAAAGTGTGCTACTGGGCTCAGGACTGATTTCAATGTGTGAAAATCTAAACCGTACATGGAGTAAAATGTGATGCTTTCAGTTCACTGTCTCTGTTTTGAACAGACTTCTTTGGCTTTGTCAGTCAGGACAGGTGAAAACCCAGAAACTGATCAGAGATTGTTCAAAAGTTATTTATTATGTAGAAATTCATAAAAACATTTTGCATAAACACTTTAATATCTGCAATATAGATACATGTAAAGGGAAAAATAAGCTTGCATAGTTAAAGCAGTGAGTTATAAGTCAGTGAGGCACACACCACCTGACCATCAGCTGATCTAAACAATAAATCGTGTTTGACACCTCGGAGCTGCCGACACCACATCCCTGTGCTGCTGACTCCTACCTGCTGCTGCTGCCGCTAAAAAACTAAAAATGAAAACTTTTGGAGTTGAAGGTAAATGTATCCACTTCCCCCACATCCTCCACAGCCTCTCCACAGTGATATTTCAATGTGGTACCACTTTGTTTCCATCAGGTGCCTCTGGTTCAACTGCATCTGAAGAAAATCACATGAAACTGGTGTAAAGTTCTAGTTGTAACTGTGACTATAAATCTGAAGTCGGGGAGTTTTATTGGATGCAGGAGGCTCTAACCTGACTGGACTTCACACCACGTCCTCCTGCTCCTCTGTGTCTTCTGTCTGTGCTGCAGTGACGGCCTGAAAGTCTGAGGTGTTCTCATAGTCAGGATCAGAGTCTAACTGATGGAGAGAGACGACAAAATGAGGCTCAATGGACCTCATTCATGAAACCTGCATATCATTTGATTTTTATTGAAAATGTATTAAATTAAAATCAAAAACAAATTGGAAATCGACATAACATTCACTTATTCAATTTTGAGAGCGTTTATGAGCCGAGTTGTTATAACTGTGATACAGGGGAAGTTTTCTCTCTCACCTCTATCGTCTCTGCAGCTTTGTTTGGTTCAGTGGTGGAGCTCAGATGTTTCTTCTTCCTGGATCGAGTCCAACAACAACAAATACAAACTTTCACATAATGAAATCCATAACATTAATACTAAAGAATGTTTAAAGAAGAAAATAAAAGATTTGTATTGTTTTACCTCGTCCACAGAGTCAGGAGAAGCAGAAGAATCAGCATCAGGACCACCAGAGTCAACCTGATGATATTCATTATCACTGCTGAATTACCTTGAAATATAGATAGATATATGATATACGTCACTAGAGGGATTAGATTGATAAATCCCTTTCACAGGTGATACTGTCTGTTAATCAGTCAGTCAGTGTCATCCACCTCTGACATGATGGAGGTTCCTCCCTGAACACAGCTACAGAAAAACAGTCTGATAATGCACACAGGACATTTTATTTTCTTTGCACCAGTCATAGGTTCATACATATTAACATGTGAATATTAACACTCTGCAGGTGTTTTCAGACTTCTCCCCTGTGGGTAACTTACCTGCCACAACAATCAGATGTAAGGTGGAGTTATGGCACCCTCTACTGTTCTCTGCTGCACAGTAATAATTCCCACTGTGTTCAGGTCTGAAGTCAGTGATGGTGAAGATCTGTCCTGATGCTTTTGGTGAGTCTTCATTCTCCTTGTACCAGGTATAAGTAGCTGCTGGGTTAGAATCACTGCTGCAGGTCAGATTCACTGAACTGCCCTCCACTATCTCAGCAGAGGGACTCACTGACACAGAGGGAAGCTTTGGAGCATCTGGTAAGAAATTAAACAAAAGTTTGGAGACATGTTCCATTAATATTAGCGTGCATGATTTTTCAGGACTCATATATCATGGAAACTAAAATGTAACTTACACTGGACATCTATAATTAGAGTTGAAGAGCTGATCTGTCCATATTTGTTTTTAGACTTGCAGTAGTAGATCCCTCTGTCCTCAGAGCTGATGGAGGTGAACTGATAACTTCCTTCTGGTCCCTGAATCAGTGTTTGGTTCTCCTTGTACCAGGTATAAGTAGCTGCTGGGTTAGAGTCACTGCTGCAGGTCAGAGTCACTGAACTGCCCTCCACTATCTCAGCAGAGGGACTCACTGACACAGAGGGAAGCTTTGGAGCATCTGGATGAAAATATATATTGAGACACATTCCATTAATATTGGCATGCGTGATTTGTAAGGACTTTTGTGTCATGAAAAATCAAATGTGACTTACACTGGACATTTATAAATACAGTCGAAGAGTTGATCCGTCCATATTGGTTCTCAGACCTGCAGTGGTAGGTCCCTCTGTCCTCAGATCTGATGGAGGTGAACTGATAAATACCTTCTGGCCCCTGAATCAGTGTTTGGTTCTCCTTGTACCAGGTATAAGTAGCTGCTGGGTTTGCATCACTGCTGCAGGTCAGAGTCACTGAACTGCCCTCCACTGTCTCAGCAGGGGGACTCATCGACATAGAGGAGGTCTTTGGAGCATCTGTACGTGTGAATATAGATTATTCTAAATTGATAGTGCATGTCCAAGCTGCGATAACCCTGACAAAGTCATTAAAGTTGTTTTTTCAGAATTTGGAGCTCTGCCTCCAGGAGTCAGAGACGACATTATACAACTGTTTTCACAGCACTCCTCATGACAAGTAAATTATACTTCATGTATAAAATCAGTGGAGTAACCCTTTAACAAAGATCAAAAAATGTGAAATTTAACCTCACCAGTTTATAAACTGTATTTCACTCACATTTCACATTAACAGAGATGTGTTCAGATGTCCTCCCGAGCTCGTTCTCAGCTGTACAGTAATACTCTCCAGAGTCAGAGGACTGGATGGAGCTGAAGATGAGCTGTTTCTTTGTACTGAGAGGCTGAAGGTCTCGATTTCTATTCTCCTTGTACCAGGTATAAGTAGCTGCTGGGTTAGAATCACTGCTGCAGGTCAGAGTCACTGAACTGCCCTCCACTATCTCAGCAGAGGGACTCACTGACACAGAGGGAAGCTTTGGAGCAGCTGGAGGACAATACATAGAAAGAACAATTACATTAATATTGTCATGCATAATTTTGACAGACTTGTTTAACATGAAAAACTGAACAGACCTGTGTGACTTACACTGGACATTTATGAATTGAGATGAAGAGTTCTGTCCATATTGATTCTCAGACTTGCAGTAGTAGGTCCCTCTGTCCTCAGAGCTGATGGAGGTGAACTGATAAATACCTTCTGGTCCCTGAATCAGTGTTTGGTTCTCCTTGTACCAGGTATAAGTAGCTGCTGGGTTTGCATCACTGCTGCAGGTCAGAGTCACTGAACTGCCCTCCACTATCTCAGCAGAGGGACTCACTGACACAGAGAGAAGCTTTGGAGCATCTGGAGATGCACAGATAATACATTATAACAAAAAACAAAGATTAACTACAAATTCATTGGTACTGCATGTTGTATTTAAATGTGTAAATAGTTATTTGTGTGGGAGATGTGAAACATTATGTGAAAAACATTTTCCTGGTAACTAATAAGCAGTATGTTGCTTTTTAAAGTGAGCAGTTTCACTCACATTTCACATTAACAGAGATGTGTTCAGATGTCCTCCTCCCCAGCTCGTTCTCAGCTGTACAGTAATACTCTCCAGAGTCAGAGGACTGGATGGAGCTGAAGACGAGCTGTGGTTCTTTATTGATCAGTGTTTGGTTCTTCTTGTACCAGGTGTATTTAGCTGCTGGGTTAGAATCACTGCTGCAGGTCAGAGTCACTGAACTGCCCTCCATGATTTCACCAGAAGGACTCACTGACACAGAGGGAAGCTTTGGAGCATCTGGAGGAGGAAATATGAAAATAAGTTAGCTTTAATAAGAAAATTTGGTTTAGTGTGAGTGTGCGGGTTAAAAGGGGAGTGAGGTGTACTACCACTAGTGTTGGTGAAACAGAGATTTTAAAATCTTACACACACTGGATTCAAGCAATTTGCTGCTATTGAATAAGATGTTTCACTCACATTTCACGTCAATAGAGATGTATTTAGATGAAGTTCTCCCGAGCTTGTTCTCGGCTGCACAGTAATATTCTCCAGAGTCAGAGGACTGGATGGACCTGAAGACTAACTGTGGATCTTTATGGACAGATTGAAGGTCTGGTTTTCCATTTTCCTTGTACCAGGTATAAGTAGCTGCTGGGTTTGCATCACTGCTGCAGGTCAGAGTCACTGAACTGCCCTCCACTATCTCAGCAGAGGGACTCACTGACACAGAGGAGGTCTTTGGAGCATCTATAGGAAATTATTTCACATATGTGAACTATAAAATCAGCCACACGTTGCCAATAGTGAATAAAACCTCTCCATAAACATCTACAGGAGACTGTGAATGTGAAGCAAGCATTCATACCCCAAAAATACTATTTTCAAGTTATCAAAGCCTAAAAATAAAGATTTCTGTTGTTTTTTAGCTGCTGGGTTTGCATCACTGCTGCAGGTCAGAGTCACTGAACTGCCCTCCACTATCTCAGCAGAGGGACTCACTGACACAGAGGGAAGCTTCGGAGCATCTGCAGGACAACATGTGTATTGTGACATTGACACATTTCATCAAATAAATAAAAAATCTCTACATGGAAAATCATGAATAATACAGTGGGGCATCTGGTGGAGAAAACAGTTACATCTTTTTACTTATTACTTATTAAAATGAAGATGCACTTTCACAGAGGAAATTAATAATATAGTCAATGGTTAATACAAAATTGAATAAGTGACAGAATATATGGTCAAATATTAGACATAAAGTGGGTAGTGGAGGGTGATTCCCTACCGAGTTTGTCACTACAACCTGCTGTCTTGTAAGTTTGACATTTTATGAGTGACACTGTGGAGTAAACTCACACACTGGAGGGGAGCGGTAATCCTCATGTCCTTTAACAGCACAGGAATAGCTGCCGCCATCATTAACAGAGACTCTATGAGAAGATGTTTCTTCATTCATTTTTTTTCCATTATTGTACCAGACATATGAAGGATGATCACAGGTGCTGTGACACTTCAGCTTAGCCTGGGTCGATGATTTCCCCCCACGCACCTGGAGTACGGGCTGGTCTGGGTGTGTGAGCAAAGAACAGAAAGGTAATTTCAAGGTACCATCAAAGTACATGTACCCAAACGGACACACAGAGATTCACAGCAGCGTTTCCTAGATGCTTTACAATTGGAAACAAATATTCAAATAAAAACATTACCTGTGACAGACAGAGTGACTCCAGGTGAACCAGTTAATCTCCCACCTTTTTGGTTTGTTATGAACCTGAACTTGTACACAGCTGAGTCTCTCTCTCTCAGGTCTGTGATTCTCAGAGTGCAGTCGTTCTTATCACAGTGATACTGCACACGACCTGAATACTCTGCATCTGTTCTCAGATCCACATATTTTGGTCCATTTCCACTCGCTTTAGTGAACCAGAATGTTTTTTCAATTGCAGTATCATGGTCATTTATTGTGGATGGGTATCTGTAGGTGCAGCGTATTTCCACAGTTGATCCTTTTAAGGCACAGATCTGAGTAGAGGTGTAAGTCACTCCCCAGTCATTCCCACCCTGTACCACTATAGCATAGAGCACTGCAAAAAAAAAAAAAAAAAACAGTCAGATTCTTAAAAACAGAGGAAAGATTGTGAAATTGTATGGAGGTTATTCAATATGGAAACCTGCTAGATGACTAAAATACATTTCCCAAAACGACTCGGCAATAAAACTTCTCACTGCAAGTGTATAAGACAGTGATGTCTGTCATATCCACATGTTACAGGGGAAAAGTCATGTTTTTCTCCTATGGTCACTTCATTTGTATGCATTTTTAAACTTATTAAAGGAATTTAAGCCCTTAGGCAAAGTTTTTCCTCAGTGATCAGGAATCCTGTTGACCTCAGGATCCTAATTCAGCTTTAAACACAGAAATAATTATTATTAGAGTGTCCGAAATGTTTCTCTCTGTAGTCAGGTTGGTGTTGAGTTTGTGTACTACATTTCTCAGCAGTTTTCTTTTACATGTGTGAGCATGTGTTGACATCAAGCTGCAACTTTATCTATTAAAATATGAAAGGGAGATAACTGTTAACCATCCAGAGAACAGAAACATCACACTGACGTCAGCAAGTAACAGAATGAATTGGTAGGTCTGGTTCCTATATTTTGAGCCTTTGGTAGACATTACCTTGTTTTCTCATAAAGGAAGTACACTACGGACATGTGTAGCTTAACACTTAAATTACTGAATCCTTCAGATGAACCACTATCAGCTCCAGTTATACAGTTAATTGAAACCACACTATTCTTGCAATGATACACACCACTTAAATGTTCAGGTAAAACGATGCAGAGAAATGTTGCATGTGTGAAAGCATATGTATTTTAATGGTTTGCATCATATCAGACATTACTTAAACTTACTTGCAAAGTGATGATTTAGGATATAATAAAACAAAGTTTTAGCTTGCTCTGAATAAGTGCACTGAATGCACTAAATGTGCTGTACCTTGCACGGAGAGGAGGAAGATAACAAATCCACTCGCTGCTGCTGTTAAACTCATAGCTGCTCCTCTCATCTGTGTGACTTCAGAGAAAATAAAACACATCAGCAGGTAAATAATGTATATAAGTAACCATCGTACGGTAAACGGTAAACAATTCTACTTACAACTGAGGAAGATGCCGTCTTTAAAGATAATGTTCCTTTAAGCAAAAGACAGAAGTAGAGCTGTTAAATGAGACAGACTTCCTTCCTCTTTACACTAAAACTAAATATTGACTCCTGCTCACTTAAGAATGAGAGACCTGTAACCTCTAACAAGGTTGAATTTTTGTGTACTTTTAAAAATTGGTAATTTTACTTGTACTTGGTGATTTAATGCACCACTTGGAAAGCACGTCAAGTGACACTGGCTGAATCGCTCTCTCTCAGGTCAGTGATTCTGACCTGCATACTGGGAGTCTTCACTAAGGTCCTCAGGTCGTGACTGATAAAGCCCTCCTGTGAGGTCTTGTAACTGCTGTACATGCAATGAATGAGCCTTTGAAGGCACAGACGCTTCTGCCAGTGTAAGTCACTCTGTTGCAAGTTTGACCACTGACACCTGAAAGATAAGGCATTTCTAAACAGCTCTGTTGAAGATGATCTTTACAAAATACAAAAACACAATTGGGGAGAGATCCCACTGTGCGTGCTCCACCAGTGCGTCGTGTTTTAGCCGAAGACTTTGGAGTAAACTCACACACTGAAGTAGAAGGAAGATCCTCAAGTCCTTTTACAGCACAGGAATAGCTGCCGATTTTGCGTCTGCAGGTTAAAAGTGGCCTTTATGAGATGTTTCCTCCCCTTTTCTGTCCCTTCTCATACCAGCGGAGGAGTGTTTGTCCAGGTAGACGACAGCTACTTTTACACTTCAGCTCTGCCTCAGTAAGATTCTCGTAGACTGTTGATCTGCTCACCTGTACCTGGAGGACGTCAGGGAGGAATAGAAACATAAATTCTGACTAAACCTTCAAAATACACACAGATGTTCCCAGTACACATTTCCAAGATGTTAAATATTTCTTCAGATGAAAATGTTACCTGTGACAGACAAAGGGACAATTGCAGTTTAATTGAAGTAGATGTATCATTAAGATGAAGTATCAAAGTGCTATTCTGAGTTAGTTCCCTCTTTCTTCACATCAAGTGTGAAATCTGCAGAGAAATAAAGAACACTGAGGCTCGGCAGCTATTTACGTCTGCGATGTGAAATACAGATTACAAAAAGGGCCAATAATGTTAACCATAGAGTGCATGTAAATATGACATTGAGGTCAGCAAGTTACAATGTGAAGGGGCTGCTGACTTCTTCAACACATATTTTCTCTTGAAATGGATGTGCAGATTAATCTGAATTGTTCAGATAAATTACAAAAAAAATAATAGACGTGTCTGGGTTTTAGGGCATGCAATGTGACCCTAAACCATCCATCCTTCAAAGTGAATGTTTACTGGAGTTTTAAAGATGTGCGTCACATCAAACATCAAATTTAAAAATCTGTTAATCTGGTGATTTCATATTGTATGTAATGATATGTAATAGCCACTTTAGGTTGTTCTGAATAAGTGTACTAAATGCCCTTCACTGTAAATGTAGATATGCAGTACCTGGCACAGAGAAAGTCAACAACAAATCCACTTGCTGCTGCGCTTCAACTCGTAGCTGCTCCTCTCAACTCTCTGAGAGGCTTCAGAGATGGTAAAGCACATCAGCAGTCAATTATGTACACAACAAAGACAGCATATAGTCACCTAAATAAACAGTTCTACTTACAATGGATGTGTTCTTGTGTTCCACCTCTGTGGAAATCACAAGTATGAGACAGAGATCAACTGTTAAGACTGGCCTGACTTCCTTCCTTTTCACATTATTAATAGGCCTGATGAGCCACGAGTGCAGAGGGCAGGCTGCAATTAATGCTCTATCATACTTCTTCACCTCCCTGCTTATACCAGGGTGTTGATTGACAGCTCAAGAGTCAGGATGAGCAATGTGGCTTCTACAATAGTAATTTGACAAATAAAAGACAAGAAAAAGACGGATCCACTAGTCAAATATGGCTCTTTACCACCATCTAGCACCAGTAAGAAAGTACAACTCGATCAGCAAACAGTACACTCTTCAAACCCATACATGTTTGTTTTTTATCAGCAAATTGTAAATTGGGATTTCACTTTCGAATTACAAGCTTACCACCTGTTATCTGAGTATCTGAGCTTTATTTACCCTAACAACACTCTTTAAACAGTCAAATATACTCATCTCCTCACCACAGAAATAGAAACTAGATTACATTTGACTGGCTAACAAACTGTGACTAGTTTTCATCACATAACTCTAAAGTTATTATGGTTAACCTGTTAGAAAATGGTTGCCTACTTATACATCAGACACGAAGCAACACTGGAGCCATGTGTCTGTCCTCTTGACCAATGTAGCTCTAGTTTGGTCTCCACCAATTCCTAAAGAAAATGTCTTTATCTCCTAGATATCAGAGTAACTTTACCAAGTGGTCGCAAACCTCATCTGTAACAGTGCATCATATTTTTAAGGTGATATGTTTTGTATGAGCATTTTTCATCCAACTAACTAAATGTTAGATGTCAAATAAATGTAGAGTAAAAATATGTTCAATACTGAACTGTATTGAGTACTTGAGCAAAAGTACTAACTTAAAAGTTACTTTCTACCACTGCCCGGTTGTTGCTGGGCAGATATCATAACTTAGTTGGTTTTTCAGCTGAGCGAGTTAACGTTATCTTTATGTTGTGGCCACCTGACACAGGCAAAAACAGAAGCTGTATTTCAATTTTCATTCGCTTTTTAACTGTAGACATTTTAAATCGTGGTACCAATCACAGGTGCTGGGTGCAAGGTATCAGGGACCCAGAGGCAGATGACTGAGGCAGACTGATACAGTTCAAACTATTTAATGACCAGAGAAAGCAGTCCAAAACAGACAAACATATCCAAAAGGGAGCAGGCGGAAAGTCAAACGAGCAGGTCAGGCTAGAGGAAACAGGAAACAGGGTTTCAGGTAAGGATGAGGGGGAGTGGGAACAGGTGTGTAAATGGGTGAGGCAGTCAGGTGATGGGGGGAAAGGATGGAAAGTGCGAGTGCATCTGGCGGATAGGTGGAGAATGGCAGGTCTGTGGAGTAGAGGAAAGTAGACATGGCCTGGGAGAAGTGAAAATGTGGCCGGAGAGCAGAGACAGAAGCAGATTGTGACATGTGTAAGTCGTACAGACTTTTCTTTCACATTTTTTAGAACTAACTCAGGTTAAAGGCTCATATCACCAAAATTACAAAGTGGTATTTGGCTATGCAGTTGGACAAATGAAATCAAAACTATCTGCATGTCTAGATAGCGGAAAGTGAGAAAACATGTCTTCTTTGTGATTTCGTTCAACTACTCCTTTAGAAATGACCACACAAACAAGTCTTTATATAGCCAACCCCATATTTTTGATGGTTGCCTTGTTGCTGCATTCTTGTCTGTCCTGAGGATTATACAGTATTTCTAACCTCAGCGTGGCTACCTGCTTAAACAAGGTGCATAGAAAAATCCATGTATAGATAAAATGACTACAGATTCATGTTGTCTTCACATTGCTTTTGTTGACTGTGCTGTACAGTGCAAATGAATCCTCCCCATCTTCTTGACGTGTAGTTCTGTGAAGGGAGAAACAAAGCATTCACACTGACAGTTTCTAATTGAATATTAATTAAAATGTTCACGCGAGAGGAGCTGCTCACCCTGGGGCACTACTGGCATTGTCAGTTTTGACAGTGGTGTAGTCAACTCTGTCTTCCTCGTCCTCTTCCTCTGCTTCTCTGTGGGCCCGAGCTCGCCTGATGTTTGAGTAGACAGCATCTGCCTGGTTCTGAAAGAGGTGGATGCTGGCGTAGTAAAGTTCATCCTGCTCTTCTGCTGGATGTCTCTGTGCTGCAGCTGACGGGACGTCATACACTGGCCCCATGTTCAGCTGACGGGACAAACAGAAGGTGGGATTGGGGGAGGTTGTTCTTCAAAAACACTTGACTCTCTTTATTGTGAAACTAATCATACTTTGCTGAGCCAAACAACTGTGATCCTGAAGCTTGAGAAGTGTTTTACTGTTGCAATACCTGCTGGTCACCAGCAGAGGTCCATAATATTCACAGACTACAAATGATTAGATGGAGTCCTGTATGTTGACCCTGTGCCAACACTACATTGTAGATTTTGCTAAGCTGAGCCTGAACAGCTGAGGCAAATCAATACAACAGTGGATCGCACATTTTTTAATAGCCAACACGACAAATAACCAGAGTTAATTTGAGAAGGATGGATGGATCAGGGTCAAATGTGTTGTAGTCACTTGAAAGAAATATGGCACAATATTTTATTATGGTACTAATGCATTTAAAAATGTTTTTTTCTTGAATTTAAACAGACAGTATATTTTAATTAGAAATATTTGCATAAAATCTGTTTTCATTTGTTCCTTGTCTTTTTATGTACAGTCACTTGGCTGATTTGTGCCTTTAAAATCAAACCTATCACTGTATGTGATATTGACTGATATGAATTAACTTGAAAAACCTTCTCACTGGATATTTTTAACAAAAGTAAATAAATACAAACATATAGTGGCAGGGTAAGGGGGAAGAAGAGGCTTCATTAATCCTCAATAAACTTGCATCTAATGAAGTGAGACATTATGGTGTCGGATGCAAAAGGAGTTGAATGTAATTTTGATTGTGATGTTCAGATACAGCGTCCCTGTTATGCAGGATAATCCCCAGAACACAGTTTTCATTTAAAACACTTTCTTAAAGAAAGAGTCTCTAAATGAAAACTGTGCACATGAATGTCATATCCATATCATTCATTCCTTTACATTTGGGTAGCAGTATAAGTATAAATACCACTCTGGGTAAGCAAGTTAACATTTTTTTGTGATTTGAGTAAACTAACCATCCTTTGTAAAATAACACACAGCACTCAGAAGGTCGGAGGTGAAGAAATTAGACTAAAGAGAGATATAAGGCACCTGTCATGTTTTTTTTTTTTTGTTTTTTTTGCACTGGAATTTCTCACCTGTGCTCGGTTGTCGGGTCTCCCTCCACCTGTAGACGGCTGTGTGAAGGACTTCTTTGTTCTGGATAGGAGGATGAGCAACTGAATTAATTAATTACTACATTTAGAGAAAACGATGACAGCATTTTAGAAGCGTTAGCGAACATAATCACAGCGATACAAAATATAGCTCACCTAATCCATAGAAAGACAGCGAGGGGTATGATCAACAGGAGAAAGGCAGTGGTCGCTCCTGTAGCTGCTGAATTCCATGCACCTGGATCACAGGATGTTTGAGTATTTACAGCTTAATACATTATTCCAAAATCTCCTTTAGGTGTTAATCGTGTAGAGATTATTGTCATACTCAAACTATTTAGTGACCCCTTGTTCCCTGTATGAAAAACCTGCATTTGCAATGTTTCTACCACTCATTTATTGAGGTTTTTTGGCACCCACCTGTATGAAGTTACATACTGTTAAGTGTCTGTTTTATAAAAAGGAGTTATTGTATCTTTAGGTAAATTAGAGATAGTTTTACTTTGGTCAACGTCATATTAAAGATGTGTGAGGGACTTCTGCCAGCAGTGGTGTGTGTAGGTGAATGCACGTAACTAACCTGCCAAAACAATCAGATGTAAGGTGGAGTTATGGCGCCCTCTACTGTTCTCTGCTGCACAGTAATAATTCCCACTGTGTTCAGGTCTGAAGTCAGTGATGGTGAAGATCTGTCCTGATGCTTTTGGTGAGTCTTCATTCTCCTTGTACCAGGTATAAGTAGCTGCTGGGTTTGCATCACTGCTGCAGGTCAGATTCACTGAACTGCCCTCCACTATCTCAGCAGAGGGACTCACTGACACAGAGGGAAACCTCGGAGCATCTGGGAAAAAAATATGTATAAACTCATTAGTATTTGTCTGCAGACCTGATTTTAGGCAAAGGCTGAGTTTGGCATCAGCTGGGAAGATCACACACTGTATAATGGTAATGTAATGTATGTACAGTGGCAATGAGGTGCAAAGCAGAAAACCTTTTCCACAGTGTGAGAAGTTTCTATGAACATTTCAACTTCTTTTCCATTGTGACAGAAGTTGACCAGAACCACCAGGCAACTGCAAACCTTTACCCTTTAAGTCTGCAGCTCATAAGACAAAGTCGTGTTTTGCTTTTTTTATAACATGACATTGCTTTTGCAAGCCTTACATCCTCTGTCTCTTCTTTTAAATGCACTGAATGTCTAAATGATTTTCTGATGTGTTTCTACTTACACTGCACATATATAAAGACAGATGAAGAGTTGATCTGGTTGTATTGATTCTCAGACTTGCAGTGGTAACTCCCGCTGTTGTTAGAGCTGATGGAGGTGAAGTGATAGATGTCTTCTGGTCCCTGAATCAGTGTTTGGTTCTCCTTGTACCAGGTATAAGTAGCTGCTGGGTTTGCATCACTGCTGCAGGTCAGAGTCACTGAACTGCCCTCCACTATCTCAGCAGAGGGACTCACTGACACAGAGGAGGTCTGTGGACCATCTGGAAGAGATGTATTAACATAGATTTTTATGAATTGAGGCGTGTTGCAGCATCGGAAACTTTGGACAAGGTCTTGTGATGAATAAGATGGTTTGAAACCCCAAACCACACAGTAAATATGAATGCCAATACTGATTAAAACTGCCTCTTGCTGCTCACTGAACTAAAGCCGCAGACATAATCTATAAAATCTGACCCCAGTCAACTGAATCTGAAAGATTTAAGATACATGTTGCTTTTACTGTTTTTACTCACATTTCACATTAACAGAGATGTGTTCAGATGTCCTCCTCCCCAGCTCGTTCTCAGCTGTACAGTAATACTCTCCAGAGTCAGAGGACTGGATGTAGTTGAAGATAAGCTGTGGTTCTTTATTGATCAGTGTTTGGTTCTTCTTGTACCAGGTGTATTTAGCTGCTGGGTTCGCATCACCGCTGCAGGTCAGAGTCACTGAACTGCCCCTCATAATGTCTCCATGGGGGCTTGTCAACACTAAGGGAACACGTGGAGCATCTGAAGGAGATAACATGAATATACATTAATATGAGTGTGTTATTCACTGACTTTCATATACAGACAATACAATATATGTGAAATTAATTGGCTTTGCTTAAATCCATGTTTGCTACACTTCAGTCTTCTTCACTGCCTTTGCTGACACATTCTTACGCTTCTTTGAGCATTACCGTGTCAGCATCCTTGTTTACATGCAAGATATAGAGAAAACAAGGACACACTCGTAAAAACATGGCTCTATAGCGCTGCTAGTGGTAAAAAAAACTCCACAAGGTACCTTTAATTTTCACTTGTAGTGTTCGTGCCTTACTTTCATCACAAATTATAAATTGAGCAGCTGCGTCTATGGATTATTCTAAATTATAACACCCATGGCTTTCAAGACCTCCACAACCAAATTTCAACATTAATAAACGTTTATGGCTCCTTAACTGTCCCGCCATATGTTTGTGACTGGCAGAGAGGAAAATATTCCATCATCATACCCTCTGATTTATGATATACTCTATACTTTTGTGCATAGGCCCTTGACATCTCATAATTTGCTAGCAAAGTTTTGCCTATTCTTACATCCAGCACACTTGCATTCATTCAGAGTTGTGTTTGTGTCCACCCGATGAATTGTAGTCCAATATTTACTATCAATTGAGCTGATTTTTTTGTTTTTTAGTCCTTATCCAAATATCTGACTCCATGTTATCCACTGTTTCTGTATACCCGCTTTAAAAAGTTTCCACCAGAGGACATTTTGCTCATGACACAGTGGAGTGAACTCACACACTGGAGGGGAGCGGTAACTCTCGTAAGCACAGAAATAACTGTCTGCAGGATTGACATGTCCTCTATAAGAAGAAGATGTTTCTTCCTGAATTTTCTTTTCATTCTTGTACCAAACGAAGGAAGAGCGACCAGTAAGACAGCTGCTGTGACAAATCAGCTTTGGACCAGTAGGAGACCAGATCACCTGCACCTGTAAATCTGGATCTGTGAACAAGGAAAAGAAATGTCATATAAAATGTGAGTTGCCTGTTCAATGTCAGAAAACATAGGTGCAACCAAGTACACTGAACTGCAGACACATTTAGCAGCACATGCAATAACTTGTGCGTATGTGCGTTCAGGATATCATCCTTAACAATATTTTACCTTACCTTTACCTTTACTTTTACCTTACCGTGCATTTTTTAAGAAACATTTTGTTATGATGAATATTAGAACATATATTTCAAAATTACATTAAATTCTGCTACATTAACTACATGATCAGTTTGTGTTCATCAGTACCTGTGACAGTCAGAGTTGTACCAGGTAAACTACTCCTCCATTCAAAACTCCTTGTACTGAATTTGAAGCGATACTCAGCTGAATCGCTGTCTCTCAGGTCAGTGATTCTCAGAGTGGAGCGTCCTCTCCCTGGTTCAAGGACCTGAACACGACCTGCATACTGGGAGTCTTCACTAAGGTCCTCGGGCTGTGAAGGATTCTGCCACTGATGACTACGTGCAGGACTGAACCAGAGAGTTGATGTGATAGATCTATAACTGCTGTAAGTGCAGGAAATGTCCACTGAAAAGCCTTTGAAGGCACAGATGCTTCTGTCATTGTAAGTCACTCTGTTGCAGGAATATCCATTCCCACCTGAAAAATGAAATATTTTTGAATATTATAATGAGAACTATAGTCTTTACTGCAGTAATTCACAGCTGATTGTATTGCTGTGGATGGGGTCTCATGGTACAGAACATTAACTAAAAAGTTCTTGATGATTATTGAGTAAACTCACACACTGGAGGAGAGGGGAACTCCTCATGTCCTTTCACAGCACAGGAATAGATGTCTGCATAAACAATGTAACCTGAATAATATAAAAGTGTTTGTCCATGAATTTTTTGTCCATTCTTATACCAGACGTAGGAAGGATGACCAGTTGGATGACAACTGCTGTGACACTTCAGGTTTGATGATCTGCTCAACTGCACCTGAAGATCTGAATTGGTGAAGAAGGAAGAGACAAAATGTCAACATACACACAAACAAATACACACACAGCACATTGATTTTATTGTTCTCTATATGTTGAACATTTGTAAATAATTAACATATGAATATAAATGTTACCTGTGACAGACAAAGTGACTCCAGGTTCACCATGATATTTCCCATAAGGTTGGTTTGTTATGAACCTGAACTTGTACTCAGCTGAGTCTCTCTCTCTCAGGTCTGTGATTCTCAGAGTGCAGTCGTTCTTATCACAGTGATACTGCACACGACCTGAATACTCTGAGTCTGTGCTCAGATCCACAGGTTCATAATATCTCATTTTAGTGAACCAGAATGTTTTCTGAACTATATTATCACGGCCATTTATTTTGGAGGGGTATGTGTAGGTGCAGCGTATTTCCACTGTTGATCCTTTTAAGGCACAGATCTGAGTAGAAGTGTAAGTCACCCTCCAGCCATACTGGCCCTGTATCACTGGAACACAGAACACATCAGGAACCACAATCAGACTCATAACAACATCAGAAGACAGACTTGGATGTGTGGAGGTATTTGGAGAAAGGTAACCTGGACCAGCTTCAGAAACCTTTAAACCTTTAAATATAGAGATAATTGTGACTTTAGACCTTTTTCAGGGTAAATATTGTGGCATGTCACAGCAGGAAAAGGACAGGTGTAACTGATGACACTGGCATTGTGCATCCTTGCCTACTGCATAGCTTACTGGAATTTGTTTGACCTGTGCTTTTCCTGCTATGACAAGTCAAAGTGCTGTGACAAATTAGGTCTAACAGGAGTCTGGATAAAGTGTCCCTCATCTAAAAAATCTCTTATCAAGCCATTGATAATTGATTAATTGAATTTCTGATGGATGAAGAATCCCTACATCTAAGAGGTAAAGCATAATGCCCGGTCACACCAGAAAATGCCACAGGTCCATGAGCAATATCTGCGTAGCATCACTCTGGTGTCGCCTCATCGTGCCTATTTTCATCCTGTAGATGCATCATACGGTATTTTATCTGACTGTGCCAAGTTTTCTCCATGGGATGGAGTTGAATGTGAGAGTAACTGAGAGGTGACACGTAAGGAAAGAAAAGAGTTAGGAAAGGCATCATAGTGTTTGAAGGGGCAGTGAAGGAAAGGTAATGTACAAAAGGTTGATGCACCTTTACTGAAGAGAAGAGGAAACAGGATATTAATTGTTAGAGGGGTACGGTATGTGCAAAAAATAGTCTGTTTGTTTGGTTTATTTCCTGACAGTGGTCAGGTCACAAGTGTGAAAGTACAGAGATATGCAGAAAAAGGATGTGAAACATGTGTAAAATTAAGTGTTACCACAGTTACAGAAATGGCACACCGAGTTTAAAACATCATTATGATAACTGTCCTCTCAAGGTTTAATACACATGTAATGAAATGTGGATAATATTGGACCTGGTATCACCGATAACCTGGCTGGTTTATTATTTTCTGTTAGCTGGAACACGTTTATTTCTACTTATGGAAACAAACAGAACTATGCAGAGCAGAAACTGCAGGTTTCGATACAGACAAAACGTAACATATAACAAGCACGTCTGGTGTTTTAAAGAGGGGTTTAAGGTAAATATCACATTGCATCACAACATCATCAAATCTCATAGTGATCCAGTGACTCATTCCCGGTACCGATATTATTAAATACATTTTGCTTAAACTTACTTTCCCTCCACGTCCTTCAACTAAATTAGGCATGTTAGATACCTTCAAATGTAAGTGTGGATGTACAGTACCTGACACAGAGAGAAGGAAGACAAGAAATCCACTCGCTGAAGTTAATCTCATAGCTGCTCTGCTCATCTTTGTCTGTTAAAACATGTCAGAAGAAGACAGATAATGTGCAGGAAATACAGCATCAGTTTAAAAAGGATGTTGCCTTAAAAGAAGACGTGTATTATATGGTTTCCACATAAGTCGCCTGATTAAATCTGTCCTCGGCTTACTTCCTCTTTACATGATTAGCATGCACGAACGG
Organism: Lateolabrax maculatus; assembly: GCA_031216445.1. Classification (NCBI taxonomy): domain Eukaryota; kingdom Metazoa; phylum Chordata; class Actinopteri; order Acropomatiformes; family Lateolabracidae; genus Lateolabrax; species Lateolabrax maculatus. The sequence goes on along the minus strand of CM062204.1, from coordinate 3,744,940 downwards.
CTGAATGTTGGTACATCCCCAAGTTGAAATGAAGAAATAACTATTTTCTGTTGTTTTTTAAACTGAGCGCAAACTTCTTAATACACTGTAGAGACTGAATTTTATGGCCTGCTGGCACCAAAGCCGTAACACAACTTCTGAGAGGACAATTTTGCGTCAAAAGAATAAAATACATTAATGATTTCAGGCCTGCAAGGTCAGCGCCCCCATTAGTCTGTCACTGAGACAAACAGGGGTGTAACAACTGCAGCTGGCAGCTCGATTAATCTACTGAAAATATGTATTGAGAGTGGAAAACACAAACGGTGTCACCTCAAGGTCTTCTTGTCCAAAGTCGTCCATGTTGTCTTAGAAGCTGAAATACTCGATTTAAAGAGTTCAGAACTATTGACCCATCCCACTTAGTGACTGTTGCTGTGCGTGTCAAGATTTCTATTCTTGGGGTTTACAATGATAACGGGGCAGATTTACCACAGGAAATTCACAGTCATTTCGAACAACTGGTCTTTGATTTCGCACAGAAGTAAAACAAAAGCAAATGCTCATTTCCAGCAGATGACTGCGGACTTTGTTGGCTGAAATTAAAACTTTCACTGGCAGATTTCTGACATAGTAGATCTTTAGCTTGTGGATGTTCCAGTCCTGAACAGGTATTTTACTAATGTGTTACCCGACAAAACAATTAAGTTAGCTAATGATATGACCTGGATGTACAAGTACTGTACTTAAGTATCCTGGGAACCTGACGAATCTGCGAGCTCATGTTTTATTTGCTCTGGCAGATATGTCTGGCCCCTCTCCCATTCAAACTGATTTTGTACTTACAGATATCTGGCCGAGCCAATCACAACCGTTTATCTAGTATGAGGCGGGTTTAATACGATGACTGACAGAGACGAGCGTAGTTCAGGCATCTTTGTAAATAACCAAGATGGCTGCCACCGATGCAGAGCGTCCCCCGGCCGGCTCTAGTATTAAACGGACTGGACGGTAAATCTTCTCTAAAAGAAGAAAAAAAAATTGTATTACTCCAAACTTTTCTGGCATATTTTAATAATCATAAACGTACTTTAGTGTTGACACAGTACTGAAGACAAGAACAAAACAAAAATAAATGAAGAAATAAAGTGTGAGAGTCTTATTCAAGCAGCATAAACAATGAAGAACAAAGTTTCAGGGCATTTCTGTCCATCATGCATCGATAGATTTTGCAAATAGCTTGAGTTCATTCATCCATCCGTTGATATGGGGCTTAATCTTTATGAATTAAGTATTTACCTATCAAAAATTACATAAGTAGTAGGCATTGGCTCTTTTGAGATACAGCATCTTACATTAGAGCAGATTAACACAATGTTTAATTCAGTCCTTACATTTTTTAAGGGAGAAAAAAAGGCATACCGAGTATAAATTTTACTAAAGTTTCCACTCGTCTGCTTGTTCTGTAGTTAAACACATAACACAATTGTACATGAAAAATAAGTACATCTCTGTATGTAAATGTAGTCAAAGCTAAGATTTTCAACAGTAACCTCAAGCCGACACCACAAATTGCACCTGACTCTCTTCGGGAAGAGTTTTGCATCTCAGTGTGAGAAAACTTGATCTCAACAAACCTGTAGGATGAAATAGGTGCAGCAAAAGATTTGACTGTGGACAAAGTTACAGGAGATCAGAAATATGGTGTGAGATAAAGTCCTAATCCATGTTCTGAGCCCTAACGCCTGTGTCTTCACAACTAATCGGTCATACCATGGAATAAAGGTAGGCTGACCACAGGTGTGTTCATGAAGAGCAGTGGGGTTTTCACCTACTGCCCGCACTGGCAGGAGTCAGCAGCAAGGGAGAAGTTCGTCCTTGTCTGATAACAACTTTACTGTTGTTTAACATAATCACATTCAGAGAGTGGTTGATAATTTATCCATTTTTTTTCTAACTAGTTATAATCAAAGAGCTACTGTATGCCAACCCGGTTACCCTGAAGTTCCAACACTGAACACCTTGCATGAACATGTTAGTAGTTGAACAGCCCAGGGAAAGAATTTATTTACTGAATATTTTTATTTAATAAAACATCAAAGGTTATTTAAACAACATAAATCAGTGCAATTAAGTCAGTCAACAAATAATTGCCAGAGGGTGAAATAAAACACAAAACCACGGCAAAAAAAATAATATCTATATATATATATATATATATATTTAAGTTGTGAGATGAGTTCTTAATCAAATCACTAACTCACTTACTTGTTCTGTTAATGCAGAATTAAAACTTGAGAAAATAAGCAGAGGAACATTGGCAACATTTGACAATAAAGTCAGATAATTAAACTGAAAAAACAGCAGAACAGAGAGAGACTGTGGGAAAGAAATACTGTATATAGGAAAATGTACTTGGAAATTGTTAGCACTAGAGGTAAAATATTGCCCCTTAGTAACATTATTAAGATAACTGTGTATTGGGATGTATAAATTACAAGCTTACCACATGTTAACTAGCTGATACTAGTACTCCAGAGAAATTACCAAGGCTGGATGCCTTCATAATACAGTTAATACAGTATGTTGACTCATAATATTCATACAGTTTATTTCACGGGAGTGAGAGATAACTGGTTATACAACACAAAGCAGTTTAACATACTGTACCTTGTGTGCTGATTTAGAACAGCGGTTAAACTGTTGACCAGGTTTAAGGCATCCAATCAGATTCAGTGATCATGGTATTTTATATTAGATTATAAAGTGACAAACATCTGAAACTGTTGGAGTCACTAGTTCATTAAATAATTTAAGATTTTTAAAAAACTGGTCATGAGTGCAATGGATTCCAGAAAATTGTCCATATAAAGATCTTGTTTTGTCTGCTGGATGTTTGGTTTCTTTAATTTAGAATTTGACAACCTGCACTGCCAATGCCTTTACGAAAAAACATTAAATATGGTGCAGGGCAGAGGATATCCTTGACTGGACCCCCAACAAACTTCTGCGATAACCTGCAGGAGAAGTGAAGTCCGTTTGTTGCCTTTATTCTGCATTATTGACCTGGTTAGTCCTGAGACGTGTATTTTCAAGCCACTGTGGAAACCGGCTATGGCCCTTAAAGTAACGGACCACAGATTGGTGTTGTGTTCATACTCTTGGTGTTCTGACGACTGTGCTGTACAGTGCAGATGAATCCTCCACAGCCTCCTGACATCTGTGAATGAAAAAACAATATTGACTAAAAGACCGTTTTAAAATAACAGAGAGATGCAACAGCAATAAAATGGTGGGAATAAAACAGTGACCAATTCAAACTGTGTAAAATTCCTCATGGACTCACTTTGGTGAAGCATCCACAAACTTGACAACAGAGTACTCCACACCGTCCTCATCCTCGTCCTCCTCTTCCTCCTCGTGTCGGTTGGGCTGAGCCTGCCGGATGTTAGAGTAGAGAGGATCTTCCTGGTTTTTAAAGAAGCTGACGTTGGCGTAGCAGAGGTCGTCCTGGTCCTCTGCTGGTTGTCTCTGCACTGGACCTATGCTCTGCTGCAGGGTAAACATCGCACAGACAAGAGTACTTAAGAGCTTGGCTACGTACGTATGTGGGTAAGTAGGATTTTTTTAGTGGCGTCTTATTGTAGTTCCTACTGGTCACCAGTAGAGGTCAATAAAATTCATAGATTGCACAATTCCACTTACAAAACTCTAATGTAGATGTAAATGGAGAGGTACACAATATGGTTAAAGGTTTATCAGATGGAAATGAATGGATGAAAGAAGAAAGGGTGATAGGGACGGATGGTTTAGCTTGGCTGAAGAAAGTATCCAAAGGTGAAAGTCTTCCTCACCTGTGCGTTGTTGTCCGGTCTCTCTCCAGGCGCGTCGGTTTGTTTGGAGGACCTCTTTCTTCTGCAGAGGAGAATGAGTGAATGCACAAATGTATCATCAAATGAAATCAAAACGACTGACTGAACTAAGATAAGATGCATGACTGAATAGGATCACAGTAAAACTGAACTGCTCACCTGATCAACAGGAAGGCTAAGAGGAATATGATAGCCAGAAAAAGGGCAGCGATTGATCCAGCAGCTACTGATTTCATTGAACCTGGTAAAACAGCAATCAAACGGAAACACTGGCGATTAATAATGGAAGGTTGTTTGGGTCCATTAGCAGCTGATAATTGGAAATAAACTTATAGATCCTCAGACAGAAGCATTCTAAATAATGACTCTGAACTTTACTTTGGCTTTGTGGTTTTTGCCAAAAGTTTTCTTTAACGTGAAAATGATCTTACCAGCAGCACAAAAATAAGGTGTGTAAGGCAGTGTTTTTGTGTGTGTGTGTGTGTGTGTGTGTGTGTGTGTATGGGCTTGTTTAAGTGGATGGTTAAGATGATGTGGAAGTAAATGTGCGACTTACGTGACACAACAATCAGATGTAAGGTGGAGTTATGGCGCCCTCTACTGTTCTCTGCTGCACAGTAATAATTCCCACTGTGTTCAGGTCTGAGGTCAGTGAAGGTGAAGATCTGTCCTGATGCTTTTGGTGAGTCTTCATTCTCCTTGTACCAGGTATAAGTAGCTGCTGGGTTAGAATCACTGCTGCAGGTCAGATTCACTGAACTGCCCTCCATGATTTCAAGGGATGGACTCACTGACACAGAGGGAAGCCTTGGAGCATCTGGGGGAGAATGTGTATAGAAACTGTTTTAATGCAAAGAAAACCAAGTTGAGAGTGCCACCTAGTGGGAAGGGCACCAAAATGCAGATGTCATTGTTTATCCGATGCCCTATCTAATAATGCTCCATTTGAGCATCATGAAGCAGAGCTGCCAGTTTCTCAGTTAGGTCTCAGTTTGTCTGTGTGGCTCATCGAGTGGGTATCTCTGTCCTGGTACTTGAGTGTAGGTTTATTGCCAGTGTTGTGTCCCGGCAAGAAGCCTATATAGTACCAGGACATATACCCCTCCGAGGCACCATTTGTGACCCCAGCACTCTCTATGTTAAGCCGTGATTTGGTCCGCGTTCTACGCAAAGCTCACGAGATTCGTCGAAGCGTTAATCTTTTACTTGTTATCCAGCTGCAGCTTGCATGTTCAAAAGCATTTGAATGAATTTGTAGGGGTCTACTTTCTACCTGGACTGATATTATTTTCACGTTGCTCTACTTTTCTTCTTTGCTGGTACTTGCAGTTTGTGGGAATATTGGATTGAAATGTTGGTTTCGCCCTGGGAAAACATTTTTCTTTCTCAGCAGACAGTGGACTTCAGTAGGATCACAAAAATACAAGCAGCCACTTGCTAACACTGGATATAAAATAATGTTTTGATTTTACGGTTAAGGTTTGCGTACAGAACTACAGAATTGGATTGCTGAGGTCACCGATGGGGCTCATCCTTCTGCTGCAGTTTAGGAAAGACTCACTGTCTGGACAAACACAAAAAGGGAATTTTGTACAAAACCAACAAAGTTTGGAAGTTAGTCCATTTCTTACAATGTAGTTGTGAAGCCAAGGCATTGAGTCACTGCCAGCATGGACAGGAGGAATGATTCCACTTATAAACACACTCAGTGTCAAAGTGATTTGCTGATGTTTTGTACTTACACTGGACATTTATGTGCACAGATGTGGAGTTGATCTGGTCATAGGTATTCTCAGACTTGCAGTAGTAGATCCCATCGTCCTTTGAGCTGATGGAGGTGAACTGATAAATGCCTTCTGGTCCCCGAATCAGTGTTTGGTTCTCCTTGTACCAGGTATAAGTAGCTGCTGGGTTTGCATCACTGCTGCAGGTCAGAGTCACTGAACTGCCCTCCACTATCTCAGCAGAGGGACTCACTGACACAGAGGGAAGCTTTGGAGCATCTGTGGGACAAAAGAGAGACAACTTATGAATCTTTGTGTGCAATTTACATATTGTCAGCACAGCACCGGTGACATTAAATCTTTCAACACAGTGACAAGTATTATATTAGAGTTATTAAATGGATATTAGATACACACATTTCAAGCTCTACAGTGAAATCATTGGAGGTGCTGTATAGTGGCCACCGTCAGGATGAATCCAAAATCAAAGCTGTCGGGGCATTTCAAGTTTAAGCAATAGTCCAAATCTCATTTCCTCTAAAGAATCACAGTATTTTTTCCCTTGTGTCACTGGAGTTTTCCCATTTTTTTCTGCTTATAAGCTTTTCAGTGTCACGGTATTTGCCGTTATTATATGCATGTAAGTTTATGAGACAAGACTAAAGCACACTCGCTGTAATTAGGCCTATCGTTACACACAGGAATTTTCCTGAAACCTAAATCCAACTCTAAAGAGGATGAGAATTCAAACTCCACCTGCTGAAGGGCTCAAAGACATTTAGTCTGAGTATCAGCAAAATTAATAAGTAGTAAGTATTCTTTCTTTAATGTTCTGCACTTACACTGGACATCTATAAATAGGGTTGAAGAGTTGATCTGTCCATATTGATTCTCAGACTTGCAGTAGTAGGTCCCTCTGTCCTCTGAGCTGATGGAGATGAAATTATAAATGCTGTCTGATCGCTGAAACATTTTGTGGTTCTCCCTGTACCAGGTGTATTTAGCTGCTGGGTTAGCATCACTGCTGCAGGTCAGAGTCACTGAACGGCCTTCCATGATTTTACCAGAAGGACTCACTGACACAGAGGAGGTCTTTGGAGCATCTGGAGGAGATGTGTTAACAGGGATTATTCTAGTTTAAAGGTGTACTACTACAATAGCACATATGGTATTTAAATGAACTGTTAATATCTGTGTGCAGCAACATTTTAGACTGGTGGTGGTCTGACAAATACATGTGTGATGCTTTGAATCTGAATCTGAAACTGAATAAAACCTCCTGGAGCTGCTCAGTGAATTTCAGCAGACTGTGAATGTGAAGCAAGTTGAGCTGGAGACAGTAGGCATGATCAGTAAAATTCTTCTACTGCAAAGACTGGACAGATAAAAGTTTCACTCACATTTCACATTAACAGAGATGTATTTAGGTGTCCTCCTCCTCAGCTCGTTCTCAGCTGTACAGTAATACAGTCCAGAGTCAGAGGACTGGATGGAGCTGAAGACGAGCTGTGGACCTGAAGATTGGAGGTTTGAATTCTCCTTGTACCAGGTATAAGTAGCTGCTGGGTTTGCATCACTGCTGCAGGTCAGAGTCACTGAACTGCCCTCCACTATCTCAGCAGAGGGACTCACTGACACAGAGGGAAGCTTTGGAGCATCTGGAGGAGATATAAACATACATTACTTAAAGATCAGAATATGTTATCACAGACGATTAACTATTTTAATGAAAATGTATTTTTGGCTGTTTCTTTTTGATTATCCCATATATTTGTTGCAGCAGTTGTCCAGAGTGCTGATCCTGGAGCTGTCTTAGATAAGACTCCTGCTGGTGGAAACTGACAGCCAATAACAAGTTTAGGAGAAAATGATCCTGACAACAAAAAATGTTTCACTTTCCAAAACTTTTTCCCCCTCTGTTTCACAAATGATGCAAAATATTAAGGAACATATAAAGAGTATCCTGGCAAAGCCTTTTTTTCACCTGTTGTGAAGTCATAAAGACAGGATAGAAAACAATAGATCAGACTTAGAACATGGGTTTTTCTGGCTTGCCTCTCAGGGTTTCCGTGAATGTTAGTGTGTATGCATGTTTTTCTGACACAGTGGAGTAAACTCACACACTGAAGGAGAGGGGAAATCCTCATGTCCTTTGAAAGCACAAGAGATGATGTCTTCAACAGAAAACCAGCCTTTATAAGAAAATGTCTCCACCCACATGATTTTCTGTCCATTCTTGAACCAGACGTAGGAAAGACGAGCAGCTGGACTGCAGCTGCTGTGACACTTCAGCTCTGCCTCGGTGTAAGACTGGTGGACTGTTGTTCTGCTCACCTGCACCTGCAGAGCTGGATATGAGAACCAGAAACAACATTATTATCACTACTTCTAAACAAAATCAGTGATACAATTCCTAGAACCAGTAGCAAACATTAGTAACTGTATTCATTTATACAACATTAATTACACAAACTCATGATGGTGATTGATCATTAACAACATGTTCAGTATTTTAAAATGTACATTTTGTACCACTTTCTGATAATTTGTTTGAGTGGCTGTGTGGTTGAAGTGGTTGAACGGTAAATTAAAGTAATGTTCTTGATTAACTACAGAACTAGCTAAAAAGAAACCTTGGCAACCCCAAAAGTTATTTCTATTAATGGTCGGTCACTATTCTAAAAAGCATTCGTAAAGGATTTTTCATTAATAAAAAAAAGTGATTAGTTACAGTATATAATCCCCTTTAATGTTGCCTTGTCAGAAAGTGGTGAAAATAAATGTTTTCATTAAACTGTGAATATCAGTTTGTGTTCATCAGTACCTGGGACAGTCAGAGTTGTACCAGGTAAACTACTCCTCCATTCAAAGCTTCCTGTTGTGAATTTGAAGCGATACTCAGCTGAATCGCTCTCTCTCAGGTCAGTGATTCTCAGAGTGGAGCGTCCTCTCTCTGTTTCAAGGACCTGAACACGACCTGCATACTGGGAGTCTTCACTAAGGTCCTCAGGCTGTGAAGGATTCTGCCACTGATGACTACGTGCAGGACTGAACCAGAGAGATGATGTGATAGATCCATAACTGCTGTAAGTGTAAGAAATGTCCACTGAAGAGCCTTTGAAGGCACAGATGCTTCTGTCAGTGTAAGTCACTCTGTTGCAGGATTGACCACGAACACCTGAAATATGAAACATTATATTTTTACATGTTTGTTTCAGTTTGTGTTGGCAAAAGGGCATCCATTTAAGGCACATATTTAAAAATACCATACAGGAGTATGCTGATTGTATTTTTAAAGCAAAGAACTGTTACAACTACATTTTTCACAGCAGTAATACAGAGCAGGTTGTATTGTTGATGAGTTACTGGACAGAGCTACAATGCAGAAAAGTTGGTGTTAATATAGAAAAGTGAAGTGCAGCCATTCATATTTAAAACACTTGCAGTCATTGGACAGTGCAATAGGTTAAATGTGCCACCAGATGGTGTTCTGTTAGTGGAAGACTGTGGAGTAAACTCACACACTGGAGGAGAGGGGAACTCCTCATGTCCTTTAAGGGCACAGGAATAGCTGTCTGCAGGATAAAAGAAATCAAAGTAGTCTGAATAAGAAGAAGATGTTTCTCTCTGAATCATCTCTCCATTCTTGTACCAGGTGTAGGAAGAATAATCAGGTAGACGACAACTGCTGTAACACTTCAGCTCTGCTCTGATTGAACCCTGGTGGACTGTTGATTGAATCACCTGCACCTGTAGATCTGGAAGTGTGAAGAAGGAACAGAAATATAACGTCACGTGTAAATACACAAACACAGTGTATCTAAGCATGGATGTTCATCTTTGCCTCTTGGGAACAATATATGGTGAAAAGAATTTAATCTTACAGATGCTTTTCAAGGTTAAAGTTAATATATTTGTCATATTTCAACACAGGGTTGCAAAAGGAAATGAAAGTTGTAGTCCCTTCATGCTACACAAACATAGAACATATATACAGATAAGGCTAAATTTAGAATAAACTAAATAAAAATATCAGTTATTTATATAGCCACATGTAAACAGCGAGGAGACAGTGGTGATAATAACCCTTTGGTCTTCATCTTCACACCAACTGTGTTTGAGCACCAAGCATCATTGATGTAAACACAGAGTCCCTCGAACAGGGCTTAGGTCCAAGCTGGGTTAGTTTAGCTCTGATCCCGGCTCTCTTCCCTCTTCTCCTGGGGAAGTCACACCGCCCGCTGCAGCGTTTGGTCGCCAAAGTCCGTGGCTCTTAATCCAAACCCCACGCTTCATTTCCCAATGTCTATGAGTGTATTTCTGCCATAGGTCATACATGTATCAGCAAGAAAGCCGCTGCATCTGGATTGAAGCTTTCAGTCCCATAGTGGTCTTCATTCAGCAAACAGTGCTGGCTTATCTGCTATGACATGACCTAAATGTGAACTTTCTGTCATGTGATAACAAGTGGTCACTGAGCAGGAAGAAGATGGTAAGCTGCCATTCCTAAACACCTGTGTTTATGTGAAGGCTGACAGGAGCATCACACCAAGCTGTCTGAACACCAGACCAAAACCAGTCCAGAGAAAGATCAGGGAGGCCCTTCACATCCTACAGCAACGGTCAGGCTCGAACTGAGACGGGTTACAATCTTCCCCCAATATATGACCAACTTATGATCATGTGACCAAATGTTCACATTTAAGCCAAGAGTCATTAATATCTGGACCTTTGAGCAGTACAGTTTCCTTGATCTTGAAAATTTGGAACAACAGAAATATTCAAATAAAAATGTTACCTGTGACAGACAGAGTGACTCCAGGTTCACCAGTAAATCTCCAACCTCCTTGGTTTGTTATGAACCTGAACTTGTACTCAGCTGAGTCTCTCTCTCTCAGGTCTGTGATTCTCAGAGTGCAGTCGTTCTTATCACAGTGATACTGCACACGACCTGCGTACTCTGAGTCTGTTCTCAGATCCACAGGTTCAAAATATCTCACTTTAGTGAACCAGAATGTTCTCTGAACTGTATTAGCAAAGCCTTTTATTGTGGATGGGTATCTGTAGGTGCAGCGTATGTCGACTGTTGATCCTTTTGAGGCACAGATCTGAGTAGAAGTGTAAGTCACTCCCCAGCCATTCTGACCCTGTATCACTGTAACACAGAACACAGTGGAAACCACATCAGATTCACACCATCAAACAACAGATTTGAATATTTCTGTCAGTGCATCTGTATATAAACCTGCTAGAGAAGTGAACGAAATATCCAAAACTCTCACATCATCTCCCTGTGAGAAGACGATTGTAGATGATTGTAGTACTAACATGTACCCAATGGTGTAATGTAACTAAGTACATTTACTCAAGTCTTGTGCTTAAGTACAACATTAAGGTATTTGTACTTTACTTGAGTCTTTTCTTTTTATGGCACTTTCTGATTCGACTCCACTACATTTCAGAGGGAAACATTTTACTTTTTACTTCACTACATTTATTTGATAGATAGAGTTACTTTACAAATTAAAATTTTTGCATATAGAACATATGAAGAGCTTAACTTTGTATTTGACTTTCTAACTGCTGTTACAAAACAATTCTACATGACTTTTCTGATGTTATTCTGAATGAAACCAGGCTGAACACAAGCAGAGAGAAGTCCAAACACAAAGTGTTTGCTCAGTTATACAGAGTCAGTGCAAAGGAAGAGTGGAAGATGTACACATGCTTTCTACAGTTAAACTCTATGTGCACTGAGGCAGGACATCATCCACTCTGAAGGTGCAGTGAAGTGAGCATGGATGTGTTGGACCTGTGACCTTTGATGCAGTTTGACCAGGATATATATATATATATATATATATATATATATATATATATATATATATATATATATATACATATACTTAATTAATTATAAGTGGGTCTGTTTTTCTTGGTTAGTTTCCTCTTTATTCGCTCTGTGGTCAAGTTGCTGCTGAGCAGTGTTAAAACCACAATGAAATGCAGAACTCTGAGGTGTTTGAAACTGTCTACAGCAGCTATGATACAAAGATAAGATAAAAGTCGAAACACAGAGCATTAAAGTAAGATGTTAGAGGAGTTGAGTCAGTATGTGATGACTTCACTGTGAGACAAATACCCCTCCATCAAACTTCACTGTGATAAAAGTAGCTGCAGATAGAAAGTGATCGTCCTCCACATGAGCTGGCGCTTCTGCAACCAGGGTCGACTTTAGAACAAATTAAACTTGGCAACAGGTTTTCACAGGCTCAGGAAGGAACAGTTATAAACCTACAATCCTCTCAGTTTACAGCATTTAAAAGTGCTTAGCACACAGTTACTTTATGCAAAAGACAAGAGCAGAAGACGTTAGACAGCATAACACAAGCTCCGCCTCATATTCATTACAACTGACACAGAAACCAAAAAAACATATGCAAAAAACAACTTCCACAACTGTACAGAAAACCAATACTTGTAGCATTTCTGGGATGTTTGATTTTAACACAACTCTGATCAACAAGTGCCACATTTCCCCAGATTCCCCTCTTTTAAAGCAGTGAATGTATCTGTAGATAGACAGTACCTGACACACAGAGAAGGAAGACAACAAATCCACTCGCTGCTGCAGTTAAACTCATAGCTGCTCCTCTCGTCTCTCTGTGAGGCTTCAGATACAATAAAACATGTCAGCAGATGAAATAATGTACACAGGAGGTATACAGTATCAGTCGCATTAATAAACGATTCTACTTACAACGAAGAAGGACGTCGTCTTTAAAGATGCCCTTCCTCTCTGCTCAGTGAGCAGAAGACGGATATCACCCTGTTTAACAAGTAGATTTCCTTCCTCTTTAGGTTATTAACATACATGATGAGCCAAGTGCCAGTTAACACCCACATCACAATAAAGATGTGTTGTTTTACAAACTATAAACTTAATAAGAGAGAATAAGAAACTAGTGTTCTGGCCTGTCGGGACCAAACCTGTTTGTCTGCCAACATCCCACTGACACAAGAAAAGACCATTCAACCAGAGAAGAGAAAATCAGACACATTTTTAATCTCTCTTCCTTTTTCAAGACATGAGCTCAGTTCAGACAGGACACAAAAACAGGACAGATGTTACAGATGTGTAATAGTTGGTTTGATGCATCACTTGACACTTCCAGTGCATGTTAAGACAGTTAAAACTGCCTTTATACCAGTATGAGTTCAAAGAGATGTACTGCAGCAGTGTGGCATGCAGGAAGTCACATGCTGAGCACAGTGTTTATTTTAGGTATTTAGAATAACAGTTCTCAACTCACTCGCTCACAGTCATTCTGACCCTGTATCACTGTAACACAGAGCACATCTGACACCACAATCAGTTCTTCTGCCCTCTACAGTTAATCTCTATGTGCACTGAGGCAGGATGTCACACAGTCTGCAGGTGTAGAGAAGGAACAGGAATGCATTGGACCAGAGAACCATGAGGCAGTTTTACTGAACAGGATGAAAAGCAAAGAATTAGTGCACAGATGTCCTACATTTAAATTGAGATGATAAAAACACAGGAAATGAGTGACCTGACTGTGTGCAGCAACATAAGACAACAACTATCTGCATGGCTAGATTCCACTGGAGGGAAGAGAGGACACATTGTTTTGTGATTTGGGTGAACTGACCCTTTAAAGCAGACAGCAGAGGGAGCTCTCAGAGAGATGAAGCCTGAATGTGCCAAACTTAAACTTCCCCACTAGAGGACAGTAAAACACCAGAGATACTGAACCAGGACCCTGAAACAACATTTTACCATCATCACTGATTCTTTAGTCAGATTTAAATGTACTTTTACTTTATTTTCACATTTTATTTTCAAAATTCTTGCATTTTAAGTTGTTTACCCTGGACTTTTACTACATTAATCATTAGACATTGAGTTCAGGAAGTGTCAATAGTTCACATGTGGTGACCAACATCTCTGATATCTTTCAACAGCAACAAACTCTTCAAATCAACTTGTTGTAGTTGAACAAAGGCTCATAATTAGGTTGTTGCACAAACCATCAATAATGGACTTTTATTCTGAAAAGGCTTAAGGCTGAATCCAAACCTTTTTGCACACTAATGTTTCCAACTACAGAGTGTTGTCCAGCAGGTCCTTCACTTGCTGTGGAAGCTGGCTGTTTGTTATATACCTGGAAAATGTATCATCTATCAAAGTGTGCTACTGGCCTCAGGACTGATTTCAATGTGTGAAAATCTAAACCGTACATGGAGTAAAATGTGATGCTTTCAGTTCACTGTCTGTGTTTTGAACAAACTTTATTGGCTTTGTCAGTCAGGACAGGTGAAAACTCAGAAACTGATCAGAGATTGTTCAAAAGTTATTTATTATGTAGAAATCCATAAAAACATTTTGCATAAACACTTTAATATCTGCAATATAGATAAATGTAAAGGGAAAAATAAGCTTGCATAGTTTAAGCAGTGAGTTATAAGTCAGTGAGGCACACACCACCTGACCATCAGCTGATCTAAACAATAAATCGTGTTTGACACCTCGGAGCTGCCGACACCACATCCCTGTGCTGCTGACTCCTACCTGCTGCTGCTGCTGCTAAAAAACTAAAAATGAAAACTTTTGGAGTTGAAGGTAAATGTATCCACTTCCCCCACATCCTCCACAGCCTCTCCACAGGGATATTTCAATGTGGTACCACTTTGTTTCCATCAGGTGCCTCTGGTTCAACTGCATCTGAAGAAAATCACATGAAACTGGTGTAAAGTTCTAGTTGTAACTGTGACTATAAATCTGAAGTCGGGGAGTTTTATTGGATGCAGGAGGCTCTAACCTGACTGGACTTCACACCACGTCCTCCTGCTCCTCTGTGTCTTCTGTCTGTGCTGCAGTGACGGCCTGAAAGTCTGAGGTGTTCTCATAGTCAGGATCAGAGTCTAACTGATGGAGAGAGACGACAAAATGAGGCTCAATGGACCTCATTCATGAAACCTGCATATCATTTGATTTTATTTAAATGTTGCAAATGTATTCAATTAAAATCAAAAAGAAATCTGAAATAGACATAACATTCACTTTTATTCACGTTTATGAGCCGAGTTGTTATAACTGTGATACAGGGGAAGTTTTCTCTCTCACCTCTATCGTCTCTGCAGGTTTGTTTGGTTCAGTGGTGGAGCTCAGATGTTTCTTCTTCCTGGATCGAGTCCAACAACAACAAATACAAACTTTCACATAATGAAATCCATAACATTAATACTAAAGAGAGTTTAAAGAAGAAAAACGATTTGTATTGTTTTACCTCGTCCACAGAGTCAGGAGAAGCAGAAGAATCAGCATCAGGACCACCAGAGTCAACCCGATGATATTCATTATCACTGCTGAATTCCCTAAAAATATAAATAGATATATGATATACGTCACTAGAGGGATTAGATTGATAAATCCCACTGACAGGTGATACTGTCTGTTAATCAGTCAGTCAGTGTCGTCCACCTCTGACATGATGGAGGTTCCTCCCTGAACACAGCTACAGAAAAACAGTCTGATAATGCACACAGGACATTTTATTTTCTTTGCACCAGTCATGGGTTCCTACATATTAACATGTGAAGCTGGTCTGGTGCAGTAAACAGGTGGGTGTGTGGGTAACTTACCTGCCACAACAATCAGATGTAAGGAGGAGTTATGGCGCCCTCTACTGTTCACTGCTGCACAGTAATAATTCCCACTGTGTTCAGGTCTGAAGTCAGTGATGGTGAAGATCTGTCCTGATGCTTTTGGTGAGTCTTCATTCTCCTTGTACCAGGTATAAGTAGCTGCTGGTTTAGCATCACTGATACATATAAGATTCACTGAACTGCCCTCCACTATCTCAGCAGAGGGACTCACTGACACAGAGGGAAGCTTTGGAGCATCTGGACAAAAAAATAAGATTGTTGGCTAAGTAGCACATGTACATTACAGCTGGATCACCAGGACACCAGATGTGCTTATGTTTTGTACTCACACTGGACAACTACGGATAGAGACGATGACATGATCTCTCCATATTGATTCTCAGACTTGCAGTAGTAGGTCCCTCTGTCCTCAGAGCTGATGGAGGTGAACTGATAACTTCCTTCTGGTCCCTGAATCAGTTTTTGGTTCTCCTTGTACCAAGTATAAGTAGCTGCTGGGTTTGCATCACTGCTGCAGGTCAGAGTCACTGAACTGCCCTCCACTATCTCAGCAGAGGGACTCACTGACACAGAGGGAAGCTTTGGAGCATCTATAGGAAATGATTTTACATAAGTGAATTATAAAATCAGCCACATGTTGTCAATAGTGAATAAAACCTCTACATAAACATCTACTGGAGACTGTGAATGTGAAGCTAGCATTCATACCCAAACTATTACATACATACACACACATACTATTTGCAAGTTATTAAAGCCTAAAAGTAAAGATTTCTGCTGTTTTGTCAGTACAGCATTCACTCACATTTCACATTAACAGAGATGTGTTCAGATGTCCTCCTCCCCAGCTCGTTCTCAGCTGTACAGTAATACTCTCCAGAGTCAGAGGACTGGATGGAGCTGAAGACGAGCTGTGGTTCTTTATTGATCAGTGTTTGGTTCTTCTTGTACCAGGTGTATTTAGCTGCTGGGTTAGAATCACTGCTGCAGGTCAGAGTCACTGAACTGCCCTCCATGATTTCACCAGAAGGACTCACTGACACAGAGGGAACCTGCAGAGCATCTGGAGTAGAAAACATTAATATGTTTAACAGGTGGTGAAGCTCATATTGTCATGTTGTATGGATTTTTTTTTTTTAATTAGTTACACAGTGAAGCAAACTCACACACTGAGGGAGAGTTGTAATTCTCATGTCCTTTCAAAGCACAAGAGATGATGTCTCCGGGATAAAACTTGTGTTTATAAGAAGAACTTTCCTCCTCCATGATTTTCTGTCCATTGTTGAACCAGACGTAGGAAGGACGAGCAGCTGGACTGCAGCTGCTGTGACACTTCAGCTCTGCCTCGGTGTAAGACTGGTGGACTGTTGTTCTGGTCACCTGCACCTGCAGAGCTGGTTATGTGAGGAAAAACTCACAATGTCATCAGTATAAACAGTTTAGAAAAAAAAAACATGACCATCTTTTCAGTTGTAAGTGGAATAATTTGAGACATCTGTAACTAAAATGATTAATACCCCAAACAAAAATGGACATGGAATACAAAAGCTATAAGAATCATAAAAACACACATCTATAATTAGATTAGATGTAAATACTGTGTGGCTCATTTACCATCCATTCATAAGAACTTCAGCTGATTAAAGTAATCTTCTTGATTAAATACAGAGCTAGATAAAAAGAAAAAGCAAAGATTAACAAACTCTCCAAACCCTGGCAACCCCAGAAGTTATTTCTATTAATGGTCTGTCAATAATCAGTGTCCGTCACTCCAAACCCCGCGCTTCATTTTCCAACGTGTATTTTTGCCGTAGGTAATTCATGTGTCAGCAATAAAGTTGAAAAAAATAACTGATTAAAGCAAAAATGTAGCGAAGTTTGAAGGAGCTCCGGCCGCTGCATCTGGATTGAAGCTTTCAGTCCCATAGTGGTCTTCATTCAGCCAGATACACCAGACTTCCTTCCTCTTCACATCATTATTATGCATTGTGAACAAGATGCCAATAAAGGAGAACATGAATTGTTTGTTGTTTTGCAGAATGAGAGACCAGTTTTTTGGCTTGCTGGTACCAAACCTGTATCATCCACATCAGAACACCTCTTCCTTTTCGTAAATGTAGACACAATTCAATAAAAGAATGTGGTGTCAATTCTCTTAGCAGTGAACAACTGAACTAACATTGGGAAGTTTGAAACATCAATAAACACTTCAGTGTAAGCTGACAGGAGCATCACACACAGCCGGCTGAACACCAGACCAAAACCAGTCCAGAGAAAGATCAGGGAGGCCCTTCACATCCTACAGCAACGGTCAGGCTCGAACTGAGACGGGTTACAATCTTCCCCCAATATATGACCAACTTATGATCATGTGACCAAATGTTCACATTTAAGCGAGTCATTAATATCTGGACCTTTGAGCAGTACAGTTTCCTTGAAAATTTGGAACAAGAGAAATATTCAAATAAAAAATGTTACCTGTGACAGACAGAGTGACTCCAGGTTCACCAGTAAATCTCCCACCTCCTTGGTTTGTTATGAACCTGAACTTGTACTCAGCTGAGTCTCTCTCTCTCAGGTCTGTGATTCTCAGAGTGCAGTCGTTCTTATCACAGTGATACTGCACACGACCTGAATACTCTGAGTCTGTTATCAGATCCACAGGGGCATGATTATTCCCTTTAGTGAACCAGAATGTTTGCTCAACTATATTATCACGGCCATCTATTGTGGATGGGTATCTGTAGGTGCAGTGTATGTCCACAGTTGATCCTTTTGAGGCACAGATCTGAGTAGAAGTGTAAGTCACTCCCCAGCCATTCTGACCCTGTATCACTGTAACACAGAACACAGTAGAAACCACATCAGATTAGAATATTTCTGTCAGTGCATCTGTATATAAACCTGCTAGAGAAGTGAACTACATTTCCCAGAACTTTGTCTCTCACATCCTCCCCCTGTGAGCCAATGAGACGAGAAGACGATTGTAGTACTAACATGGTGTAATGTAACTAAGTACATTTACTCTTTTAGTCTTTTTTCATGCCACTTTTATATTAATATATAATATTTTCTTAATCCCATTTAAGGCTGCTCTGAGTAACTCAGCTAAATGCCCTACAGTGTAAATGTGGGTATACATTACCTGGCAGAGAGAGAAGGAAGACAACAAATCCACTCGCTGCTGCTGTTAAACTCATAGCTGCTCCTCTCATCTCTGTGTGGCTTCAGAGACAATAGAACACATCAGGAGGTAATTAATGTACACAAGAAAGAGATTAGTCACATTAAACATTTCTACTTACAATATAGAAGGAAGCTGTGTTGAACTGTAACGTTCCTCTGTTGTCAGGAGAGTGAGCTGAAGACAGAGAGCAGGGCGATAAAGACACTACACTTCCTTCCTCTTTATGTTATTAATATGCATTGTGAACCTGAGGCCAGCAAATGGCCACGGAAATCACTTGTTTGTTGTTTTGCAGAATGGGAGACCAGTTTTGTGGCCTGCTGGTACCAAACCTGTATCATCCACATCACACCACTTCTATTTAAAGGGTCTTCCTTTTTTGTAAATGCAGGCACAATTCAGCATCTTAAAGACTGTTCTTTCAATCCTCTCCACAACTTAACTGAGTTCCTGAACAGACAACTGAAAGCTGACTTGACACCTCAGTGCAGGGTGAAACACTACAACTCCCTTACCGCCATGATGTGATGCATGCAATGATGCACCACATTGATAATGTCTGCATGAAGTCATGTGATGCTTTAGGGGCAAGACTTATTTGACATACAAACAGCAGCTTAACCGTTTGTATGGTCCACCGCTGTGGTCACACACTTTCTCAGTCTCCTCACTCACTCAGTGTGACTGTAGCAGCAATCTGTCTGCACAGTTCACCCTGTTATGTGTCTTGACAAAGACTGGACTTTCATCACTGCTGCTCTTTTTTCCCCCCAGTGTCTTTATTCCAGCTGAACACATGCAGTTCCTCTACTCTGACTGTGACGGACTGTAATTCTCAGCTGCACACAGATTTTGGACATCGTTTTGTTAAGTTACTCCTGCTGGACTGAGACACCAGAAGGCTGTTGTCCAGCCTGTTGCTTCCCAGCCGGTTTTGCTCTTGACCCCTTAAAATGAAGCAATATGTACTTGTTACCCTTCATCACAGGTTATGGCCTTAGTGTGGACATGAGCTGTGAGCATTTCAACCATGTTTTTATTTAAGCAAAACAGTACAATACAGAATAGAACATGTAAACAAATGCAAAATATAACATTAAAAATGGGCCATAATAATAATAATAATAAGTTAAAAAAGAAAAGAAGGTACACAGATGTAATGAGCTGTGATGATAATGTATAATGTAATATGCCTCTTGACTAACATCTGGTGGCAGCAGGGGAAAACTACAGTTATATCACCTATTGCATGTTCCTCTCCAATACACACATGTGCTTTTAAATAGGACATTTTATAAAAAAGAAAAAGAAGAAGATGAATTACAGGCTTACTTCCTGTTAGGTATCTGAGTCAGAACTGCAGAGATACGGTATGTCTGAAGCCGCAAGTTATAAAAATGTTTGGTACGTCTACATTGAACTTTAAGACATGTCACAAAAAAACAAACATGTCGCCCTGCTTGTGGCACTAGAGTGAAAGTCAGAGGATCACCAAAGTCAGTAGGATTCATCCTCTGGGGACCATAAATGTTAGTACAGGATTTAATGTCAATCCATCCAGTAGTTGTTGAGCTATTTCAGTCTGGACCAACGCGGTGGACCAACTGACCGACAGACTTTGCCATCCAGAGACCCACCCAGCATAACTAAAAATTAAAAAAGGACAGACTAGTGATTCCTGTTGCATTCAGCAGTGTTGTTGACTGTGCTGTACAATGCAGCTGGATCCTCTCCAGTCTCCTGACCTCTGGTTCTGGGAGGGAAAAAATTAAATCAGGGGATCGTGGACATTTCTAATTTCTAATGATAATTTGTTGTGGTGGACAATTATAAACAAAACAAGCAATGAAGCAGCAATGAAAATTTACAATTAAATAATTTGTTAAAATGAACTATATGTCATTTTGAGGTTTTAGTTAGGATAATGTTGCTGTGTGAAGAGCTGCTCACCTCGGGGGAGTACTGGCACTGTTAAACTTTACAGCAGCGTACTCAGTGACTTCTTGTTGCTCCGTATCAGTTTGTGTCATCAGTACTTGTGACAGTCAGAGATGTACCAGGTAAACTACTCCTCCATTCAGACCATTAGGTTTTGAGCTCAGCTGAATCGCTCTCTCTCAGATCAGTGTCCGCTGCTCTTAATCCAAACCCCACGCTTCATTTTCCAACGTGTATTTTTGCCATAGGTCATACGTGTATCAGCAATAAAGCTGAATCTGCATTTGGATTGAAGCTTTCAGTCCCATAGTGGTCTTCATTCAGCAAACAGTGCTGGCTTATCTACCATGACATGACCTAAATGTGAACTTTCTGTCATGTGATAACAAGTGGTCACTGAGCAGGAAGAAGATGGTAAGCTGCCATTCCTAAACACCTGTGTTTATGTGAAGGCTGACAGGAGCATCACACCAAGCTGTCTGAACACCAAACCAAAACCAGTCCAGAGAAAGATCAGGGAGGCCCTTCACATCCTACAGCAACGGTCAGGCTCGAACTGAGACGGGTTACAATCTTCCCCCAATATATGACCAACTTATGATCATGTGACCAAATGTTCACATTTAAGCCAAGAGTCATTAATATCTGGACCTTTGAGCAGTACAGTTTCCTTGACCTTGAAAATTTGGAACAAGAGAAATATTCAAATAAAAATGTTACCTATATATACAAACATTCACAGTATTTTCAATAAATTGATCATTTGGAAGTAAATGAATAAATATTTAGATTGAAACATTACCTGTGACAGACAGAGTGACTCCAGGTGAACCAGTAAATCTCCCACCTTCTTGGTTTGTTATGAACCTGAACTTGTACTCAGCTGAGTCTCTCTCTCTCAGGTCTGTGATTCTCAGAGTGCAGTTGTTCTTATCACAGTGATACTGCACACGACCTGCGTACTCTAATTCTGTTATCAGATCAACAGGTTCATTATCGCTCCCTTTAGTGAACCATAATGTTTCTTCAACTATATTATCATGGCCCTTTATTTTGGAGGGGTATGTGTAGGTGCAGCGCATGTCCACTGTTGATCCTTTTGAGGCACAGATCTGAGTAGAAGTGTAAGTCACTCCCCAGTCATTCTGACCCTGTATCACTGTAACACAGAACACAGTAGAAACCACATCAGATTCACACCATCAAACAACAGATTTGAATATTTTCTGTCAGTGCATCTGTATATAAACCTGCTAGAGAAGTGAACTACATTTCCCAGAATACTTAGTCTCTCACGTCATCTCACTGTGAGCCAATGAGGCGAGAAGACGATTGTAGTACTAACATGGTGTACTGTTACTAAGTACATTTACTCTTTTAGTCTTTTTTCATGCCACTTTTATATTAATATATAATATTTTCTTAATCCCATTTAAGGCTGCTCTGAGTAACTCAGCTAAATGCCCTACAGTGTAAATGTGGGTATACATTACCTGGCATAGAGAGAAGGAAGACAACAAATCCACTCGCTGCTGCTGTTAAACTCATAGCTGCTCCTCTCATCTCTGTGTGGCTTCAGAGACAATAGAACACATCAGAAGGTAATTAATGTACACAAGAAAGAGATTAGTCACATTAAACATTTCTACTTACAATATAGAAGGAAGCTGTGTTGAACTGTAACGTTCCTCTGTTGTCAGGAGAGTAAGCTGAAGACAGAGAGCAGGGCGTTAAAGACACTACACTTCCTTCCTCTTTACGTTATTAATATGCATTGTGAACTTGAGGCCAGCAAATGGCCACGGAAATCAAATGTTTGTTCTTTTGCAGAATGGGAGACCAGTTTTGTGGCCTGCTGGTACCAAACCTGTATCATCCACATCACACCACTTCTATTTAAAGGTTCTTCCTTTTTTTGTAAATGCAGGCACAATTCAGCATCTTGAAGACTGTTCTTTCAATCCTCTCAACAACTTAACTGAGTTCCTGAACAGACAACTGAAAGCTGACTTGACACCTCAGCGCAGGGTGAAACACTACAACTTCCTTACCACCATGATTTGATGCATGCAATGATGCACCACATTGATAATGTCTGCATGAAGTCATGTGATGCTTTAGGGGCAAGACTTATTTGACATTACATACTTAAAACCTGGGATCTTTATTTTGAACATTTTAAGTCAAGGAGAAAGTGCATTTATGTGCAGCTCAGATAGTCACTACAATTTGCAGCACAAACAGCAGCTTAACCATTTGTATGGTCCACAGCTGTGGTCACACACTTTCTCACCTCACTCACTCAGTGTGACTGTAGCAGCAATCTGTCTGCACAGTTCACCCTGACATGTTTCTTGACAAAGACTGGACTTTCATCACTGCTGCTCTTTTTTCCACCCAGTGTCTTTATTTCAGCTGAACACATGCAGTTCCTCTACTCTGACTGTGACGGACTGTAATTCTCAGCTGCACACAGATTTTGGACATTGTTTTGTTAAGTTAGTCCTGCTGGACTGAGACACCAGAAGGCTGTTGTCCAGCCCGTTGCTTCCCAGCCTGTTTTGCTCTTGACCCCTTAAAATGAAGCAATATGTACTTGTTACCCTTCATCACAGGTTATGGCCTTAGTGTGGACATGAGCTGTGAGCATTTCAACCATTTTTTTATTTAAGCAAAAGCAGTACAATACAGAACAGAACAAGGAAAATGGAAACAAATGCAAAACATAACATTAAAGATGCGTCATAATAATAATAATAATAATAAGTTATAAAAAGGAAGAAAGATACATGGGTGTAATGATCTGTGACAGTAATGTAGTAGAAATAACTGGAAATAAAACCAATTGTGATATTGGAACTGGTAAAAGAAAAAAAAGGAAAGACAGAAATGTACTTGTCAGGATCTTGGAAGTGGTAAAATATGGCTCTTGACTAACATCTGGTGGCCCCAGTATGAAACTACAATTATATCACCCAATACATGTGCCTCTTCAATACCACAATTTTAACCTGGGAACCAGACGAATCTGCGAGTTCATGTTTTATTTTCTCTGGCAGATATGGGGTTCCATCAGTGCCAAAATGATGTCATTTGCCACTGAACATGTGACAAAACATTTTTTTATGTCTGTTCATGTTTGAACTGTACTTCAGTCGTGACAAAACTCTTTTGACCATCAGATTCTCTATGTCGATGCTCACCTGACAAAACATTTGTCTGTGTCAATTCAACTTTAAACTGTACTTCTGTCGTCTTAATGTGTCGTCTTGATGTGTCGTTACAATGTGTCGTCTGACTATGTCGTTATGATGTGTCGACCAGGTATGTCATCCTCTCTGTAGTTTCTCAGAAACAACTGCGACGTTGAATGACCTTTGTTTGAACGTCCAAGCAAGACGTCCCATTATGATTAAAAAATATTTCCAAAAACAAATGAAAACCATGCCAACATCTGGTATCTTACCTGGCCATCAGCAACAGAGTCAGACGACACATCCAGACGACAGGGAGTGCATCAAGACGATAGAAGTACAGTTTAAAGTTGAATTGACACAGCCGAATGCTTTGTCAGGTGAGCATCAACATAGACAATCTTATTGTCAAAACAGTTTTGTCACGACTGAAGTACAGTTCAAAGATGAATAGACATAGACAAATGTTTTGTCACATGTTCAGTGGACATAGACAGTGTGCAAACGACATCATTTTGGCACTGATGGAACCCCATAGGCAGATACGCCTGGCCCCTTTCCTATTTCCTATTTCAGACTGAATTCCTTGGTACTGGTATTAGGCGAGCCAATCACAACCATTTATCTAACATGAGGCGGGTTTGATACGATGACTGACAGAGAGGAGCACCATAGAGGCATCTTTGTAAATAACCAAAATGGCTGCCACCAGCTACAGCGGTAGTACTAAACTGACTGGACGCTAAATTTTTCTCTAAAAGAAGAACAACCAACTTTATGTTGATAAGAAATGTGTGTTTGCCGTACTTCTGACAGGACGTACCGCACGACAGGAGAGCGTTGCGTTGCTCTGATTGGTTGTGTGCTACTGTTGATAACGCCCCTTGGAAATTGAAAATGAACTGAAAAGTTCCAGACTAATACACATTTGCGAATTAGTCTGGCAATGCCAGGCTACACAAATGTGCTTTTAAATAGAGAATTTAATATTGGGATTACTTAAAAAAATATGAATTACATGTTTACCTCCTGTTAAGTATCTGACTCAGAACTGCAGAGATACGGCACGAATGAAGCCGTAAGTTATAAAAATATTTGGCTATGTCTACATCGATATTTAACATGTCAAAAAAAAAAAAAAAACAACAAGCATTTCACCCTGTTTGTGGCACTAGAGTTAAAGTCAGGGGATGTCAATGTCAATTCACCGAGTAGTTGTTTAGCAATTTCAGTCTCCAGACCTCTGGTTCTGGGAGGGGAAAAAATAAAATCAGGGGATCGTGGACATTTCTCATTTTTAATGATAATTCATTGTGGTGAAAAATTGTAAACAAAACAAGAAAATGAAGCAGCAATGAAAATGTTACAATTAAATACTTAAATACAATTCTAGTATATTGTTACGCCCCCGTCTAGGGTGGAAGGAGTGCAACATAAAACTACAAGTGGACGTTCTCTCCCAGGTCCCCAAACCGGAGTCAAAACACTGATTTATCAATACGGGCAGGTGATTTATTATTTATAACAGGTAGTGAAAGATGTGACAATAAACTGAAGCAATTGCATTCAGGGTGAACCCAGGCCAAAACAACAAACAAAATAATCTATTTCCTCAAAGAAAAATGCTGACTAACTCTACTGAAAAAAAAACAAATTAACCAAAAATACATTCACTTAATCTAACTCCCTACGTGACAGCAAAACAGGAGAAAAAGGTGCACAAAAGAACAAAAGCAGCTGACCCCTACAGCTTCAGTGCTATTTACAACAGCAATGAAGTGGTACTTGAACAAAATACAGATAAATGACGAATGATGTCTATCAAAAAAAGGTTTGGAGGCGAAGGACAGAACTGAGGCACTGCTGGTCACTGGACAGCTAGAAACCCCGGGCTTTTTAAACAGCAGGATGTTACAGAGGGACCAACCAGCAGCAGACAGCTCTCCAGGACAACCGATCAGGCCAATCAAGAGGAGACCTAGCAGGTGGAAAACTACAAAGCTCCTCGCTGGAACAGAGCACACACTCAAAAGAAAAACATGGTCATACAAAATACAGAAAAACAACACTAGACTACAGCCAGGGCCGTAACAATGACTGATATCAACAGCCTTGTAGAACAGGCTATTATCAATCTTAATTACCATCTTGTATCTGTCTATCAGTCATGGAAAAATTTAAAGGTTTAGATAGATACACAAACGCATCATCTGCATATAAGGAGGTATAATGAGTTTATTAATTTGATATGTACTTAAATTTGTATCACTTGTGATTGGTTCAAAGTTCAGAGCACTCCTGGCATGTTCCTCTCTCAGTGGCGAAATGTTAGATATATGTCAGGAATTACACAAACTACTCTGTGGGGCAGATTACTGCAGCTGAATCCACTCGTTAAAGTCCTGGTAAATTCTAACTTCAGTTTTATAACGAAGATAACCTTCTTCTGTAAAGAGCTGCTCACCTTGGGGCAGTACAGTTCAATTTGACAGTAGCGTACTCCACACTGTCCGCCTCCTCTTCCCTGTTGTGTCTTTGGGGTTGAGCTGGTATGGTATTGGAGGAGGGAAACTCTGCTTGTTTCATAGAGAACTGGACAGTAGCATAGTGAAGGTCATCCATCTGCTCTGCTGGTTGTTTCTATAGAAATTAGATTAATAAGATTACTTGTATATGTGTGTAGCTGGCCCTCTGAAAAACACCAGTCACAGCCACTGTAAGTTAAAGCACCAGCATGAAGGACTTTTAAGAAATGTTAAACTTTGGTAGCACTGTCAATCGATTTTTGTTTTCTTAGTAGCTCAGTGGTGTCTCCAGCCACCTCAGCCAGGTGGTCTCCAGTCACTCTAACAGCAGAGTGAAACATGTCTGAAACAAACAAACCTTTAGCCCACACAACAAGATAAATTAATCAGAATCTGGTTACCTATAAAACAAGTACTGATACTTTATCCTGTCTAGTTATACAAATACTATCTGCCCTTGGGGTACAACTGCAAGTTCACTTAGTGGAACTATCTTTTGTACTTGAACTGATCTTCCTCACCTGTGCACTTTTGTCTGGTCTCTCTATAGGCTCAGATGGTTGCTTAGGGGCCCTCTTTTGCCTGGTTGGGAGAATGAATGAAAAAAGAACAAATGGACAAATTAATTAATTGTAGAATTAACTGCTTGAAAATGACTGTTGATGTTTCAGTGTTTAAATGAACAATGATTTACTGCTCACCTAATCCAAAGCAAGACAGAGATGGGTATGATAACAATTAAAAAAGCAGTGATTGTTCCAGCAACTATTAATTTCCATTCTCCTGGGAAAAGGAAATCAAATGAAAACACTGACAGTTAATCAGGGTGTTACAAGATGGGTGGGCCCACTGGCCCCACAGACTGACAAGTCTCTTAAATCAAATGAGAGAACTTCATGACTCAGGAGTACCGAAAAAGAAGAATCATTTTATTTATTTTAAATCATTTTTTTTACTCCATTACATTATTTTCTCATTTATGCGGGCACATACAGGACCGATAGACATGCATTTATGGATAAATGGCAGAGTGATGGAGACGAATGTAGTTACTCTTACAACTAAAAATAGTTTAACTTATTCCAGACTATGACCAAATTAAAAGTGGACACATCAAAATCATCATTAGCGGATAACTTTACCTGCCCTAACGGCTAGACATAAGGTGGAGCTGCGAAATCCTCTGCTGTTCTGGACTTTGCAGTAATACTCCCCAGAGTGTTCAGGTCTGAAGTCAGTGATGGTGAAGATCTGTCCTGATGCTTTTGGTGAGTCTTCATTCTCCTTGTACCAGGTATAAGTAGCTGCTGGGTTAGAATCACTGCTGCAGGTCAGAGTCACTGAACTGCCCTCCACTATCTCAGCAGAGGGACTCACTGACACAGAGGGAAGCTTTGGAGCATCTGGAGGACAATACATACAGATATTTATGTTATATAATATCATGCATGATATAGACAGAGTTTTTTATCATGAGGAATACAATAAACTTGTTAATAACATGACTTACACTGGACATCTATAAATTGAGGCAAAGAGTTGACCTGTCCATATTTATTCTCAGACTTGCAGTAGTAGGTCCCTCTGTCCTCAGAGCTGATGGAAGTGAACTGATAACTTCCTTCTGGTCCCTGAGTCAGTTTTTGCTTCTCCTTGTACCAGGTATAAGTAGCTGCTGGGTTTGCATCACTGCTGCAGGTCAGAGTCACTGAACTGCCCTCCACTATCTCAGCAGAGGGACTCACTGACACAGAGGAGGTCTTTGGAGGATCTGGTAGACAATACGTAGAAAGTCACATTTCATTAACATTTGCACACACAATATGGAAATTGGACAATTATGAGAATATATTTGCTTATTACACTGC
Organism: Lateolabrax maculatus; assembly: GCA_031216445.1. Lineage (NCBI taxonomy): Eukaryota > Metazoa > Chordata > Actinopteri > Acropomatiformes > Lateolabracidae > Lateolabrax > Lateolabrax maculatus. The sequence continues at coordinate 3,716,963 of CM062204.1, read as the reverse complement.
CTTATAGAAATGACAGTATCAGATCACTTTCATTTATTTTTGATAAGAGAAAACACACTTTGCTACGGTATCACTGATGCTTTGTCATACATGTGTGATGTATGTTTAAACTGTTTATTATTGTTCAGACACAAGTATGACCCCTTCAACAATAAATATCTGAGCTGAGCACGCTGTATATACTATATATAGACAAGAATACAAACATATACTGTATGTATGCATATTCTGTGTGCATATGAAGTAACCTATTGGACGTTCTGCAGTATGTTGTTCATTGTATATTTATATATGCATCTAATTTTTTCACTACTTGTATGTGCATAAAAGTTATATTATATATATATATTATATTTATATTATTATATATTCATTCATGTTTCCCTGTCTTTGTTCGGCTTTCTTGTTTTTGCCTGTGTGTCTATTTCTATCTAGCTTCCTAAAATATGTTTCTAGGAACTGTGTGAGTACATTGAGAGCCACTAGAAACCGGACTTACACTCCTTGTATGTGTACACATACTTGGTAAATAAAGTTGATTCTGATAAAGTTCATTTGGTACGGATGAAAAGGAGTGTTTTGAAGTGACGTGTACAAAACACGAACTTTATGTCCCTCCCTCCATCATATGGAAAATAAAAATTAAAAACAACTAGTGGCTCAACTTTCCCATTGACTCTCCCTGACATATAAACCCAGTGTTGGGTTAAAAGTTTTATCAATGTTTTATACTTACACTGGACATCTATAAATAGAGATGAAGAGTTGATCTGTCCATACTTGTTCTTAGATATGCAGTAGTAGATCCCTCTGTCCTCAGAGCTGATTGAGGTAAAATTATATATGCCGCCTCGTCCCTGAATCAGTGTTTGGTTCTCCTTGTACCAGGTATAAGCAGCTGCTGGGTTAGAATCACTGCTGCAGGTCAGATTCACTGAACTGCCCTCCACTATCTCAGCAGAGGGACTCACTGACACAGAGGGAAGCTTTGGAGCATCTGTGGGACAACATTTCAACACATTTCATTAATATTAGCATGCAAGATGCAGGATATATAGGATGATGTACTGTACTGTTGTATGTTGTATATTTGCTTGTTACATGGCTTTGTAGAGACCATGGGTATGATTAGGAAGTCAGGTGCAATAATTTTAAATTTGACTATAAAGGCTCCTGCTTTACAGTCGCCATAACTGATAGTTTCTCCTCATAAACAAATAAACTACAACTGAAAGCAAGTCAACACTTTTTCTGTGATGAAAGATGCTGAAAATGTAGGAAATCTGGATCATAGGGGCAAAGTCAATAAAGCTTAGTCTAAAAACAACTCCTAAAATGTCCTTAAAGCTTCTGTACAGACAGAGAATATTTAAAAAGAAAGTCAAAGCAGCTACCGAAGAGTAGTTTCTTTTGATGTAGATTCGAATAATCAAAGCTTAGGAGAGTGTCAAGTACATTCTGAATTGGGGGGTCACATAGATTATGTTCACAAAAAGCACATTGTTGACTTAAAATGTTGGATTTACACTTTACTACTTACACTGGACATCTAAAAATAGAGATGTAGAGTTGATCTGTCCATATTGATTCACAGACTTGCAGTAGTAGGTCCCTCTGTCCTCAGAGCTGATGGAGGTGAAATTATAAATGCCTTCTGGTCCCTGAATCAGTGTTTGGTTCTCCTTGTACCAGGTATAAGTAGCTGCTGGGTTTGCATCACTGCTGCAGGTCAGAGTCACTGAACTGCCCTCCACTATCTCAGCAGAGGGACTCACTGACACAGAGGGAAGCTTTGGAGCATCTGGAGGACAATATGGTAACATACATTACCTATAGAAGGAAGATGTGTTGCTCTAGTTCTACATATATTTAAATAATGTCACTATATGTGTAACAGCAGTGGGCAGCGGGGCAAATCTGGATGCACATAGAAACTAAAACTGCCGCTCAAACATCTACTACAGCTGCTTAGCAACAGACTGCTTGAGAAATGAACAAAATCTTTGTTTTTTAAATAGGCTGCTTCACTCACATTTCACATTAACAGAGATGTGTTACTACAGCAACAGACTGAATGTGAAACAGGCAGAGCTGAAGGAAGTGCACAATCAGCAAAACATTACACTGGGTAATAAAGCTTCAACAAGTTGTCATTAGTTGCATGATGCTTTTTAAATTAGCTGTGTTTCACTCACATTTCACATTAACAGAGATGTGTTCAGATGTCCTCCTCCCCAGCTCGTTCTCAGCTGTACAGTAATACTCTCCAGAGTCAGAGGACTGGATGGAGCTGAAGACGAGCTGTGGTTCTTTATTGATCAGTATTTGGTTCTTCTTGTACCAGGTATAAGTAGCTGCTGGGTTTGCATCACTGCTGCAGGTCAGAGTCACTGAACTGCCCTCCACTATCTCAGCAGAGGGACTCACTGACACAGAGGGAAGCTTTGGAGCATCTGGAGGACAAAAAAACATCCATATGTCTACAAAATGAGTTTTCACAGTGGAAGTTCATATTTAAAGGGCCAATAGTTTGCATATAGGTTGAATAATGGAAAAATGTGAGAATCAAATATTAAATAAAGTGGGTAGTGGATGTGGATTCCCTCTTGGGCTCCCAAACTGGTACCTTGGGTAAAAGTTTGACATTTTGTTTGCGACACAATGAAGTGAACTCACACAGTGAAGGAGAGCTGTAATTCTCATGTCCTTTCAAAGCACAGGATATGCTGTCTCCTGGGTAAAGCTGGTCTTTATAAGAAGAACTTTCCTCCGTCATGATTTTCTGTCCATTCTTGAACCAGACGTAGGAAAGACGACCGGCTGGACTGCAGCTGCTGTGACACTTCAGCTCTGCCTCAGTATGAGACTGATTGAATGTTGTTCTGGTCACCTGCACCTGCAGAGCTGGATGTGTCAATCAATAGATAGATAGTTGACTTTATTAATCCCCGGAGGGAAATTCAATTGTCATAGCAGCCAGATACATTAAATTAAGTTACAGACAACAACAGGTACATAAACACATATATTCATAAATTAAAATAAAGTAAAATATTCAGTGTGCAAAGAGCAAAGACATTAAAATAATAAAAAGGTAAGACCCGGCAGTTCCTGTGAGGAAGTTTGCAAAGTCACTGGTTACTAGAAACATGCACACCATAAACTGTTACAGTAAACACAATGGGACTGTAGTAGCTAAAAAAGATTGTAATACTTAAACTTTTGATTGGATTGTCAAAGTACTTAAGATCATACGCTCACAATCAATCTTTTTTAAACTAAACGGTCAACACACACTTAAGCTAATTTACACACACATTAGACGTTTCAGCATGTGAAACAAAATTAATGATTCTTCATGTTACCTGTGACAGACAGAGTGACTCCAGGTGAACCAGTATATTTCCCATCTGGGTGGTTTGTTATGAACCTGAACTTGTACTCAGCTGAGTCTCTCTCTCTCAGGTCTGTGATTCTCAGAGTGCAGTCGTTCTTATCACAGTGATACTGCACACGACCTGCGTACTCTGAGTCTGTGCTCAGATCCACAGGTACTTTTCCATTCATTTTAGTGAACCAGAATGTTTTGTCAACTGTACTATCATGGCCATTTATTGTGGAGGGGTATGTGTAGGTGCAGCGTATGTCCACTGTTGATCCTTTTAAGGCACAGATCTGAGTAGGAATGTAAGTCACTCCCCAGCCATTCTGGCCCTGTATCACTGAAACACAGAACACATCAGGAACCACAGTGAGATACATAACAAGTGGACAGAGCTGAAGAGTTTGCAGAAGTGCTTCATAATGTAAACCTACTAAAGAACAGAATGACATTTCCCCAAAATGACTTACATTTGTTACATTTGCACTTCAGTGTTTCACTTTTGCAGACTTAAGACCAATTAGTAATTATTTGACGATATTAATATGAGTTATATCCACATACAGTTTTAAATGCAGCATTTTATTTTTGCTAGTAGCTCAGAATATAGCCATATTCGGTCAAGAAAAACACTGAATTTAATTTATGTAGTTGTTGCTTAGGGTAGGTCCCTCTGTACAGACACCTGCTGTATCAATTTAGGAGTGATAGCAGGTTTTAATGCTGTGTTTGGTTGTGGTGCTACAGTCTTTTACATTTTTAAAATGTGTAGCTTAAAAGAATACTCACATTTGACAGTCTAAATCAAATCAGCAGCAGAACCAGAGATCATTTTTATTTAAAGTATTCTTTTTCCTGGCGCCTACATTACCCAGGAAAATGTTTTAGGCAGCCACTTTACACAGGCAGATCAGTATATTTAACACACTAAATATTCACCAAGAGAAAGAAATGTGAGCTGTTGTGATACTTCCTCCAGAGGTCTCCGATGGTATCAACAGTAAATCAATGTCTTCCGGCTCCGAGTGGAAAAATTATTTGTGATTTCACATAAAAAATGAAATCAGGCAGGTACAAAGTAACAAAAAGAGAAAAGGTCTCTCCCATTATAGTTGATAAAAACGATGTAATCTTATCTTATCTCATCTCATCTTATCTTATATTTGCATAACGGTAGTGAATATAAACATGCATTTATTTGCAGTTTCTTTAGCTGATTTTATGGAAATTGGGTTCAAATGTGCACTACATTTGGATGGAAACCTGGCTTGTGACACATATTACGACAGTCCTGGTTCAGGGCTGGTAGGCTGCAGTAATATGTGCCACTATCTGGAATCAGCCGGACAAGTCCTCCTGGAAACATACTAGTCAATAGGCTTTCAAACAGAAACTGAAATCTGAACATTTGATAAACAGACTGTACCAACTGTTTGATATGTTTTAATGTTATTATTATTTGCTTTTAACAAATGAACCGAGGACTGCTTGGAAAGGAGGGCTGATACGGAGTGGATTCTCCTGAAAGAAAGTTAACTGGTGTGATTACAGCCCTGATCCAGCACCATCATATCACCATCCTGGATGGCTGTCGGACATTTCAGGGCTAGTGTGATTATAGTCAACTGTGTAAAACATGCAAGGCTGCCCTACCAGATATTGGCCTGACAATTAATTAACAACAATATAATCAATAATTAAGTGTTGCTTGGTGTAGATCCGATAAGCATAACGGAGCTTTTCCAAAGCGGTAACTTGACAGTGCAGTATGAAGCGAAGATTTTGTCAGTAGAAAAAATAAAGTCCTTTGTTTTGTGTGTCACATTCAATTGTAAAGTTTGACTAGACACTCAACTTAAAGAGTGTTAATTTATGAGGAATTGCACCAAAGAAAATTGCAGTGCATCTCAGAATTGGTTGTGTTTCACGCCCACTACCCTCACTACTTTAAACTGTACAAAACTTCAATTTACAATGTTCAGGTAAAGGAACACACTGTGAACATGTGATAATATAGAATACTGGGATTTAAAACGAGACACTCAAGATGTCTAGTTTTAAAGAAAGATAATAAATATTGTGTGCAGGGTTTTATAAAGGTATGCATAATATCACTGGTCAAATCTCAGGTAAAAAAAAAATAAAACATTCAAGAGGGTGCTTCAAATAAGTGTGCTAAATGACCTACAATGTAACTATAGATTTACATTACCTGGCACAGAGAGAAGGAAGACAACAAATCCACTGGCTGCTGCTGTTAAACCCATAGCTGATCCTCTATGTCTGGCTTCAGAGACAATAAAACATCAACAGGTGAATATAGTGCACAAGAAGTCATATCTTGTATGACTTAGAAAGAAGTGTATATAGAATATAGAAAGAAGTGATGTGGTGGACTTTCTTCTGTGGTCCGTGAGCATTAGACAAAGATCAGGTTGTTAACAAACAGTCCGCCCGACTTGTTTTGTAGGCCTGGCCAAATGCCATTTTATTGACTTTATTTTTATTATTTAAAAAAATACATAAAATAAACTTGAACTTACCAATTGTGGTCCCTCACACACCCACTCACAGAAGCTACAGTCTGCATTAACAGGAACGAGTTATGTCTTTTGCAGAGGGGGAACTTCAATTGCTGTATTTCCACTCTTTAGTTGAACAACTTCAGTTCCTCTATTATAATTAGCCGTGATCTTTCACAACACAGGTATTACTTTGTTCAGAACCTTATCACACAAAATTACACCAGGGAAAACATTTACATAGAATTCACAACATATATGCATATTTATTTTGTCTCTCATTAACTTTTAAGAACAAATAGGTGAGAGAGAGAGAGAGAGAGAATGAGAGAGAGAAAGAGAAGAAGAAGAGTACAACCAAACTCTGACTCACACATCAAGAAGTCAGAGAATAAAACTATTTCTCGATTAATTACTTTTTTTGCTAAACAATGCAGATACAAACAATACAGAGCAGAGGACAAATGCAAAATGATATTACAGGTACAATCAGGTCAATCAAGAACAAAAACAGGTGGACCATTTAATCTGTAGCAGATAATTTGGTAATGTTACAGCAATAGAAATAATTCAGACAATGTGTGTGAAAATACTGGCAGTAGCTATATGAGAATGTAAAAATAAAACCAGTTAAGATCACTCAAACTGTTAAAAAAGAAATGCACTTTACAGGATGCAGAAATGATTTAGCTACAGTCTCTTTACTAACATCTAGTGGCAGCAGGAGGAGACTACAACTAGATTAGCACATTTTCCTCCAAAACCCCTGTGATTGTGTGGTGTTTTTTTTATTTTGTTTGTTTGTTTGTTTTTGGGATTTTTTTTCTCTGTTTTGCAATTTGACTTTATTACAAGCTTAATATTTGTTAGCCGACTGATACAGTACCCCAGAGATACATCTGAGGCTGGGATTTTCAGCCCTGTCCACACCTCCACCAAGCACAAAATGACTGGCTCTTGTATAATGCAATGTTAACCTCTTCAGAAACTATACTCAGTTTTATATCCTCCTGCTCAAGGCACCAATATCCTCAAAATCCATTAAAGCAGTTCATACTTGTGAAGAAAATATATACATGATACACACATTTTTTACTATTGCTGCATTGAAATGCAGCTTAAAGCTTTTGAAAAGCTGGACAGGAGGGTGGACAGCTGGTGCCCAGTGTCGGAGTTGATCAATGCAAAATCAAATACAAAACTTAACACTGCTATATGTATTGCGTAAATTAAAATGTGCATTTTAAAAGGTATGTCCTACCTGCATTCTTGGACAATCCTGTACTGAGTATATGTTTTGAAAGTCAATGTTTCCCTTCAAAAAGATTTTAAGAAATATATATATACACCATGGATGTAAAAAAGGCTAGAAATTCCTCTTTCCATGTTTTTTGTTCACTGTACCATGTAATGCAGTTGGATCCTCTGCAGCTTCCTGACCTCTGGTTCTGAGAGGGAAATAAATTAAAATTAAGGGGAGTCTGGAGATATGGAAGATAATAAAACATAATTAATTGTTTCCAACCGTAATTTTAGATCCCTTAGATGATATTGTTGTGTGAAGAGCAGCTCACCTCCAGGCCGTACTGGCACTCTTAAAACGTTACAGCAGTGTATATGACCATCTCTTCTTCTTCTTCAGTCTTTTCTACCTTGTGTCTTCGGGGCTGAGCTGGTCTGATGTTGGTGTAGATGGGCTCCGCCTGGTTTTTGGAGAAGTGGACACTGGCATAGTGAAGATCTTCCTGCTGCTCTTCTGGTTGTGTCTGTGGACATTGGACAAATAAGATGAATTATTAATTTTACTGGTGTAGACTTTTGCGGGAAACCAATGCTGTTGTTGTTGTTTTAGTTCCTGGTCACTGATTGCAGATGATAAATCCTAAAAGCAGTGTTGAACATTGGTAGAACCACATGTTGTGTCACGACGGCCACTTCAGTAGTTTCAGTAGTAGTTTTAAACTTTACTCAGTCTGCTCCTCTGTTCCTGTCTACAGCCATTTCTCACGTCCCCGAGGCCCATGCATTTCTGAGGAACTGTCCAGACATGCCATTCCCCAGCCATCCACCAGATGGCCTCCTACTTTCCACAGTCTTTACACCAGCCCCCCTCCACCTGCTCCTGGCCTGTGTGCACCGTTTCACTTCCCCATTCCTGTTAACCTGTGGATTCTCTACGTCTTCTGTTTGGACTTGTTACCCTTGCCTGTAAGCTTATGTTATGTATCATTTGTAACAATACATCAATGAACTGTTCTTGTCTGCGTTTGGGTCCTTCTCCTTCCTGTCTTGTTCAAACCTGCTTGACAGGTTGCATAACTTCCTGAACATAAACAACTTCCTGAGCTGATAAAACAAAACAGATTCTGACTGGATATTAAAACTACTTCCTTTTGGCTCTTGGGTTACTACTGTATGTGTGTTCTGTATGTTCTGTTTGCATTCATTTCTTGGCTAAAAGTGCAAAAGGAAAAATAAATATTTCCATGTTCTCTATCCCAGGGTGCGTCAGCCTCTGGAGAAGGCCGTGATATTGGTCTAATATTTGGAGTTCAAGGATGTAATTCTCTGCCGCTAGGGGTCTTTCAATCAAGACAATAACAAAAGACGAAGTTTGGTGAAGTAGCAAGGGATCATGGGAGTTTAGGTGTTTAGAACCTGTAAAAACACTGAATAAAAACAGTTTCCCGTTCTGTGTTTTGCTGTTTGGCGGACAAAGGAGTTCCCAGAGCAGCTGTGAGTCAAGTGGCCACTAACTTTTACTCAGCTTGTTTCTCTGATAACTTGAGATCCAGACCTCCTTTGGCTAAAATCCTTCATCCGGTTAAAATATATAGTTAAACAGGACCAAGATCTAAAAAGTGTATTGTAAAAATGTGGCTTAAAACTGGAAGTCAATTTATAACTATGTTTCTGGCAGAGATTAAAATGACGGATTTCTCTAGGATTGAAAATTGTTGGAAACATTTGGAATAATGTACTTACACAACTCAACCAAATACATAACATAGTTGTAGTCACTTTTAGACATTCTAATACGGAAAAGTTACATATTATACCTTTTACTACAAGCTACATATCTACTGTAGGAAAATAAATTAAATGGACAAAAAGGTATGAATGCTTTTGAATGTATTAGGATGTTCATTAAAGAAGATGTAGATAAAGAAGAATGTGATTAATTTTGGCGAAGAAGATGATCCAAAAAGTTATACTAAATGCTGCTCAAATTAGTTTTTTTAAGTTGAACTGGAGGCGAGAAGGTGTAGCAGACTCATAAACTTTAGATAACAATAGGTTTTCTTCTTCCTCACCTGTTCCCAGTTGTCTGGTCTCGCTCCAGGGACAGACGGTTGCTTGCAAGCACTCTTCTTTCTGCTCGGGATAATTTATTAGGTAAAAATTAAGTTTTAAGCTCAATGCTACAATGCAATCATTTAATATGACTTCATGAACAATAATTTGGTGATAGAGATCTGCTCACATGATCCATATGAAGACATAGATGAGAATGATAGCGAGGGAAATAGCCGGAACTGTGGCAACAGCTATTAATTTCCACGGTCCTGGAAAACAGTGATCAAATGAAAAGAAATGAAATTCAAACGGCCAAGACAAATTAAATATTCTCACAGCCAACAACCACCAACCACAGCTAAGGGCTCTTTCATGGACACCACTGAGTATTTGATAGGTGAAGGTGTCACTATACAATCTGGCTAAAGGAATGGACCTGGCGGGATTACCAGGACAGCATGGCTCCTGACTTCACAGATGTCTGGAGCTACCTTAAAGTATGGACTTTTTGAGACAACCGTGTGCTTCCTCCAGCACAGATGGAGCAGTTAGTAACGTCTCCTAACACAACACAGGAGTTTCACAAGATTTATGCAATATGCATGCAGGGTCATAAAATCCAACCCAGATGGTGTTTTATGACTCATGCAGCTTGTGTGTAATTTACCTGCTACAACAGTCAGATGTAAGGTGGAGTTATGGCGCCCTCTACTGTTCTCTGCTTCACAGTAATACTCTCCAGAGTCAGAGGACTGGATGGAACTGAAGAAAAGCTGTTTCTTTGTACTGAGAGGCTGAAGGTCTGGATTTCTATTCTCCTTGTACCAGGTATAAGTAGCTGCTGGGTTTGCATCACTGCTGCAGGTCAGAGTCACTGAACTGCCCTCCACTATCTCAGCAGAGGGACTCACTGACACAGAGGGAAGCTTTGGAGCATCTGGAGGACAATACATAGAAAGAACAATTACATTAATATTGTCATGCATAATTTTGACAGACTTGTTTAACATGAAAAACTGAACAGACCTGTGTGACTTACACTGGACATTTATGAATTGAGATGAAGAGTTCTGTCCATATTGATTCTCAGACTTGCAGTAGTAGGTCCCTCTGTCCTCAGAGCTGATGGAGGTGAACTGATAAATACCTTCTGGTCCCTGAATCAGTGTTTGGTTCTCCTTGTACCAGGTATAAGTAGCTGCTGGGTTTGCATCACTGCTGCAGGTCAGAGTCACTGAACTGCCCTCCACTATCTCAGCAGAGGGACTCACTGACACAGAGGGAAGCTTTGGAGCATCTGGAGGACAATACATAGAAAGAACAATTACATTAATATTGTCATGCATAATTTTGACAGACTTGTTTAACATGAAAAACTGAACAGACCTGTGTGACTTACACTGGACATTTATGAATTGAGATGAAGAGTTCTGTCCATATTGATTCTCAGACTTGCAGTAGTAGGTCCCTCTGTCCTCAGAGCTGATGGAGGTGAACTGATAAATACCTTCTGGTCCCTGAATCAGTGTTTGGTTCTCCTTGTACCAGGTATAAGTAGCTGCTGGGTTTGCATCACTGCTGCAGGTCAGAGTCACTGAACTGCCCTCCACTATCTCAGCAGAGGGACTCACTGACACAGAGGGAAGCTTTGGAGCATCTGGAGGACAATACATAGAAAGAACAATTACATTAATATTGTCATGCATAATTTTGACAGACTTGTTTAACATGAAAAACTGAACAGACCTGTGTGACTTACACTGGACATTTATGAATTGAGATGAAGAGTTCTGTCCATATTGATTCTCAGACTTGCAGTAGTAGGTCCCTCTGTCCTCAGAGCTGATGGAGGTGAACTGATAAATACCTTCTGGTCCCTGAATCAGTGTTTGGTTCTCCTTGTACCAGGTATAAGTAGCTGCTGGGTTTGCATCACTGCTGCAGGTCAGAGTCACTGAACTGCCCTCCACTATCTCAGCAGAGGGACTCACTGACACAGAGGGAAGCTTTGGAGCATCTGGAGATGCACAGATAATACATTATAACAAAAAACAAAGATTAACTACAAATTCATTGGTACTGCATGTTGTATTTAAATGTGTAAATAGTTATTTGTGTGGGAGATGTGAAACATTATGTGAAAAACATTTTCCTGGTAACTAATAAGCAGTATGTTGCTTTTTAAAGTGAGCAGTTTCACTCACATTTCACATTAACAGAGATGTGTTCAGATGTCCTCCTCCCCAGCTCGTTCTCAGCTGTACAGTAATACTCTCCAGAGTCAGAGGACTGGATGGAGCTGAAGACGAGCTGTGGTTCTTTATTGATCAGTGTTTGGTTCTTCTTGTACCAGGTGTATTTAGCTGCTGGGTTAGAATCACTGCTGCAGGTCAGAGTCACTGAACTGCCCTCCATGATTTCACCAGAAGGACTCACTGACACAGAGGGAAGCTTTGGAGCATCTGGAGGAGGAAATATGAAAATAAGTTAGCTTTAATAAGAAAATTTGGTTTAGTGTGAGTGTGCGGGTTAAAAGGGGAGTGAGGTGTACTACCACTAGTGTTGGTGAAACAGAGATTTTAAAATCTTACACACACTGGATTCAAGCAATTTGCTGCTATTGAATAAGATGTTTCACTCACATTTCACGTCAATAGAGATGTATTTAGATGAAGTTCTCCCGAGCTTGTTCTCGGCTGCACAGTAATATTCTCCAGAGTCAGAGGACTGGATGGACCTGAAGACTAACTGTGGATCTTTATGGACAGATTGAAGGTCTGGTTTTCCATTTTCCTTGTACCAGGTATAAGTAGCTGCTGGGTTTGCATCACTGCTGCAGGTCAGAGTCACTGAACTGCCCTCCACTATCTCAGCAGAGGGACTCACTGACACAGAGGAGGTCTTTGGAGCATCTATAGGAAATTATTTCACATATGTGAACTATAAAATCAGCCACACGTTGCCAATAGTGAATAAAACCTCTCCATAAACATCTACAGGAGACTGTGAATGTGAAGCAAGCATTCATACCCCAAAAATACTATTTTCAAGTTATCAAAGCCTAAAAATAAAGATTTCTGTTGTTTTTTAGCTGCTGGGTTTGCATCACTGCTGCAGGTCAGAGTCACTGAACTGCCCTCCACTATCTCAGCAGAGGGACTCACTGACACAGAGGGAAGCTTCGGAGCATCTGCAGGACAACATGTGTATTGTGACATTGACACATTTCATCAAATAAATAAAAAATCTCTACATGGAAAATCATGAATAATACAGTGGGGCATCTGGTGGAGAAAACAGTTACATCTTTTTACTTATTACTTATTAAAATGAAGATGCACTTTCACAGAGGAAATTAATAATATAGTCAATGGTTAATACAAAATTGAATAAGTGACAGAATATATGGTCAAATATTAGACATAAAGTGGGTAGTGGAGGGTGATTCCCTACCGAGTTTGTCACTACAACCTGCTGTCTTGTAAGTTTGACATTTTATGAGTGACACTGTGGAGTAAACTCACACACTGGAGGGGAGCGGTAATCCTCATGTCCTTTAACAGCACAGGAATAGCTGCCGCCATCATTAACAGAGACTCTATGAGAAGATGTTTCTTCATTCATTTTTTTTCCATTATTGTACCAGACATATGAAGGATGATCACAGGTGCTGTGACACTTCAGCTCAGCCTGGGTCGATGATTTCCCCCCACGCACCTGGAGTACGGGCTGGTCTGGGTGTGTGAGCAAAGAACAGAAAGGTAATTTCAAGGTACCATCAAAGTACATGTACCCAAACGGACACACAGAGATTCACAGCAGCGTTTCCTAGATGCTTTACAATTGGAAACAAATATTCAAATAAAAACATTACCTGTGACAGACAGAGTGACTCCAGGTGAACCAGTTAATCTCCCACCTTTTTGGTTTGTTATGAACCTGAACTTGTACTCAGCTGAGTCTCTCTCTCTCAGGTCTGTGATTCTCAGAGTGCAGTCGTTCTTATCACAGTGATACTGCACACGACCTGAATACTCTGCATCTGTTCTCAGATCCACATATTTTGGTCCATTTCCACTCGCTTTAGTGAACCAGAATGTTTTTTCAATTGCAGTATCATGGTCATTTATTGTGGATGGGTATCTGTAGGTGCAGCGTATTTCCACAGTTGATCCTTTTAAGGCACAGATCTGAGTAGAGGTGTAAGTCACTCCCCAGTCATTCCCACCCTGTACCACTATAGCATAGAGCACTGCAAAAAAAAAAAAAAAAAACAGTCAGATTCTTAACAACAGAGGAAAGATTGTGAAATTGTATGGAGGTTATTCAATATGGAAACCTGCTAGATGACTAAAATACATTTCCCAAAACGACTCGGCAATAAAACTTCTCACTGCAAGTGTATAAGACAGTGATGTCTGTCATATCCACATGTTACAGGGGAAAAGTCATGTTTTTCTCCTATGGTCACTTCATTTGTATGCATTTTTAAACTTATTAAAGGAATTTAAGCCCTTAGGCAAAGTTTTTCCTCAGTGATCAGGAATCCTGTTGACCTCAGGATCCTAATTCAGCTTTAAACACAGAAATAATTATTATTAGAGTGTCCGAAATGTTTCTCTCTGTAGTCAGGTTGGTGTTGAGTTTGTGTACTACATTTCTCAGCAGTTTTCTTTTACATGTGTGAGCATGTGTTGACATCAAGCTGCAACTTTATCTATTAAAATATGAAAGGGAGATAACTGTTAACCATCCAGAGAACAGAAACATCACACTGACGTCAGCAAGTAACAGAATGAATTGGTAGGTCTGGTTCCTATATTTTGAGCCTTTGGTAGACATTACCTTGTTTTCTCATAAAGGAAGTACACTACAGACATGTGTAGCTTAACACTTAAATTACTGAATCCTTCAGATGAACCACTATCAGCTCCAGTTATACAGTTAATTGAAACCACACTATTCTTGCAATGATACACACCACTTAAATGTTCAGGTAAAACGATGCAGAGAAATGTTGCATGTGTGAAAGCATATGTATTTTAATGGTTTGCATCATATCAGACATTACTTAAACTTACTTGCAAAGTGATGATTTAGGATATAATAAAACAAAGTTTTAGCTTGCTCTGAATAAGTGCACTGAATGCACTAAATGTGCTGTACCTTGCACGGAGAGGAGGAAGATAACAAATCCACTCGCTGCTGCTGTTAAACTCATAGCTGCTCCTCTCATCTGTGTGACTTCAGAGAAAATAAAACACATCAGCAGGTAAATAATGTATATAAGTAATATCCATCGTACGGTAAACGGTAAACAATTCTACTTACAACTGAGGAAGATGCCGTCTTTAAAGATAATGTTCCTTTAAGCAAAAGACAGAAGTAGAGCTGTTAAATGAGACAGACTTCCTTCCTCTTTACACTAAAACTAAATATTGACTCCTGCTCACTTAAGAATGAGAGACCTGTAACCTCTAACAAGGTTGAATTTTTGTGTACTTTTAAAAATTGGTAATTTTACTTGTACTTGGTGATTTAATGCACCACTTGGAAAGCACGTCAAGTGACACTGGCTGAATCGCTCTCTCTCAGGTCAGTGATTCTGACCTGCATACTGGGAGTCTTCACTAAGGTCCTCAGGTCGTGACTGATAAAGCCCTCCTGTGAGGTCTCGTAACTGCTGTACATGCAATGAATGAGCCTTTGAAGGCACAGATGCTTCTGTCAGTGTAAGTCACTCTGTTGCAAGTTTGACCACTGACACCTGAAAGATAAGGCATTTCTAAACAGCTCTGTTGAAGATGATCTTTACAAAATACAAAAACACAATTGGGGAGAGATCCCACTGTGCGTGCTCCACCAGTGCGTCGTGTTTTAGCCGAAGACTTTGGAGTAAACTCACACACTGAAGTAGAAGGAAGATCCTCAAGTCCTTTTACAGCACAGGAATAGCTGCCGATTTTGCGTCTGCAGGTTAAAAGTGGCCTTTATGAGATGTTTCCTCCCCTTTTCTGTCCCTTCTCATACCAGCGGAGGAGTGTTTGTCCAGGTAGACGACAGCTACTTTTACACTTCAGCTCTGCCTCAGTAAGATTCTCGTAGACTGTTGATCTGCTCACCTGTACCTGGAGGACGTCAGGGAGGAATAGAAACATAAATTCTGACTAAACCTTCAAAATACACACAGATGTTCCCAGTACACATTTCCAAGATGTTAAATATTTCTTCAGATGAAAATGTTACCTGTGACAGACAAAGGGACAATTGCAGTTTAATTGAAGTAGATGTATCATTAAGATGAAGTATCAAAGTGCTATTCTGAGTTAGTTCCCTCTTTCTTCACATCAAGTGTGAAATCTGCAGAGAAATAAAGAACACTGAGGCTCGGCAGCTATTTACGTCTGCGATGTGAAATACAGATTACAAAAAGGGCCAATAATGTTAACCATAGAGTGCATGTAAATATGACATTGAGGTCAGCAAGTTACAATGTGAAGGGGCTGCTGACTTCTTCAACACATATTTTCTCTTGAAATGGATGTGCAGATTAATCTGAATTGTTCAGATAAATTACAAAAAAAATAACAGACGTGTCTGGGTTTTAGGGCATGCAATTTGACCCTAAACCATCCATCCTTCAAAGTGAATGTTTACTGGAGTTTTAAAGATGTGCGTCACATCAAACATCAAATTTAAAAATCTGTTAATCTGGTGATTTCATATTGTATGTAATGATATGTAATAGCCACTTTAGGTTGTTCTGAATAAGTGTACTAAATGCCCTTCACTGTAAATGTAGATATGCAGTACCTGGCACAGAGAAAGTCAACAACAAATCCACTTGCTGCTGCGCTTCAACTCGTAGCTGCTCCTCTCAACTCTCTGAGAGGCTTCAGAGATGGTAAAGCACATCAGCAGTCAATTATGTACACAAGACAGCATATAGTCACCTAAATAAACAGTTCTACTTACAATGGATGTGTTCTTGTGTTCCACCTCTGTGGAAATCACAAGTATGAGACAGAGATCAACTGTTAAGACTGGCCTGACTTCCTTCCTTTTCACATTATTAATAGGCCTGATGAGCCACGAGTGCAGAGGGCAGGCTGCAATTAATGCTCTATCATACTTCTTCACCTCCCTGCTTATACCAGGGTGTTGATTGACAGCTCAAGAGTCAGGATGAGCAATGTGGCTTCTACAATAGTAATTTGACAAATAAAAGACAAGAAAAAGACGGATCCACTAGTCAAATATGGCTCTTTACCACCATCTAGCACCAGTAAGAAAGTACAACTCGATCAGCAAACAGTACACTCTTCAAACCCATACATGTTTGTTTTTTATCAGCAAATTGTAAATTGGGATTTCACTTTCAAATTACAAGCTTACCACCTGTTATCTGAGTATCTGAGCTTTATTTACCCTAACAACACTCTTTAAACAGTCAAATATACTCATCTCCTCACCACAGAAATAGAAACTAGATTACATTTGACTGGCTAACAAACTGTGACTAGTTTTCATCACATAACTCTAAAGTTATTATGGCTAACCTGTTAGAAAATGGTTGCCTACTTATACATCAGACACGAAGCAACACTGGAGCCATGTGTCTGTCCTCTTGACCAATGTAGCTCTAGTTTGGTCTCCACCAATTCCTAAAGAAAATGTCTTTATCTCCTAGATATCAGAGTAACTTTACCAAGTGGTCGCAAACCTCATCTGTAACAGTGCATCATATTTTTAAGGTGATATGTTTTGTATGAGCATTTTTCATCCAACTAACTAAATGTTAGATGTCAAATAAATGTAGAGTAAAAATATGTTCAATACTGAACTGTATTGAGTACTTGAGCAAAAGTACTAACTTAAAAGTTACTTTCTACCACTGCCCGGTTGTTGCTGGGCAGATATCATAACTTAGTTGGTTTTTCAGCTGAGCGAGTTAACGTTATCTTTATGTTGTGGCCACCTGACACAGGCAAAAACAGAAGCTGTATTTCAATTTTCATTCGCTTTTTAACTGTAGACATTTTAAATCGTGGTACCAATCACAGGTGCTGGGTGCAAGGTATCAGGGACCCAGAGGCAGATGACTGAGGCAGACTGATACAGTTCAAACAATTTAATGACCAGAGAAAGCAGTCCAAAACAGACAAACATATCCAAAAGGGAGCAGGCGGAAAGTCAAACGAGCAGGTCAGGCTAGAGGAAACAGGAAACAGGGTTTCAGGTAAGGATGAGGGGGAGTGGGAACAGGTGTGTAAATGGGTGAGGCAGTCAGGTGATGGGGGGAAAGGATGGAAAGTGCGAGTGCATCTGGCGGATAGGTGGAGAATGGCAGGTCTGTGGAGTAGAGGAAAGTAGACATGGCCTGGGAGAAGTGAAAATGTGGCCGGAGAGCAGAGACAGAAGCAGATTGTGACATGTGTAAGTCGTACAGACTTTTCTTTCACATTTTTTAGAACTAACTCAGGTTAAAGGCTCATATCACCAAAATTACAAAGTGGTATTTGGCTATGCAGTTGGACAAATGAAATCAAAACTATCTGCATGTCTAGATAGCGGAAAGTGAGAAAACATGTCTTCTTTGTGATTTCGTTCAACTACTCCTTTAGAAATGACCACACAAACAAGTCTTTATATAGCCAACCCCATATTTTTGATGGTTGCCTTGTTGCTGCATTCTTGTCTGTCCTGAGGATTATACAGTATTTCTAACCTCAGCGTGGCTACCTGCTTAAACAAGGTGCATAGAAAAATCCATGTATAGATAAAATGACTACAGATTCATGTTGTCTTCACATTGCTTTTGTTGACTGTGCTGTACAGTGCAAATGAATCCTCCCCATCTTCTTGACGTGTAGTTCTGTGAAGGGAGAAACAAAGCATTCACACTGACAGTTTCTAATTGAGTATTGATTAAAATGTTCACGCGAGAGGAGCTGCTCACCCTGGGGCACTACTGGCATTGTCAGTTTTGACAGTGGTGTAGTCAACTCTGTCTTCCTCGTCCTCTTCCTCTGCTTCTCTGTGGGCCCGAGCTCGCCTGATGTTTGAGTAGACAGCATCTGCCTGGTTCTGAAAGAGGTGGATGCTGGTGTAGTAAAGTTCATCCTGCTCTTCTGCTGGATGTCTCTGTGCTGCAGCTGACGGGACGTCATACACTGGCCCCATGTTCAGCTGACGGGACAAACAGAAGGTGGGATTGGGGGAGGTTGTTCTTCAAAAACACTTGACTCTCTTTATTGTGAAACTAATCATACTTTGCTGAGCCAAACAACTGTGATCCTGAAGCTTGAGAAGTGTTTTACTGTTGCAATACCTGCTGGTCACCAGCAGAGGTCCATAATATTCACAGACTACAAATGATTAGATGGAGTCCTGTATGTTGACCCTGTGCCAACACTACATTGTAGATTTTGCTAAGCTGAGCCTGAACAGCTGAGGCAAATCAATACAACAGTGGATCGCACATTTTTTAATAGCCAACACGACAAATAACCAGAGTTAATTTGAGAAGGATGGATGGATCAGGGTCAAATGTGTTGTAGTCACTTGAAAGAAATATGGCACAATATTTTATTATGGTACTAATGCATTTAAAAATGTTTTTTTCTTGAATTTAGACAGACAGTATATTTTAATTAGAAATATTTGCATAAAATCTGTTTTCATTTGTTCCTTGTCTTTTTATGTACAGTCACTTGGCTGATTTGTGCCTTTAAAATCAAACCTATCACTGTATGTGATATTGACTGATATGAATTAACTTGAAAAACCTTCTCACTGGATATTTTTAACAAAAGTAAATAAATACAAACATATAGTGGCAGGGTAAGGGGGAAGAAGAGGCTTCATTAATCCTCAATAAACTTGCATCTAATGAAGTGAGACATTATGGTGTCGGATGCAAAAGGAGTTGAATGTAATTTTGATTGTGATGTTCAGATACAGCGTCCCTGTTATGCAGGATAATCCCCAGAACACAGTTTTCATTTAAAACACTTTCTTAAAGAAAGAGTCTCTAAATGAAAACTGTGCACATGAATGTCATATCCATATCATTCATTCCTTTACATTTGGGTAGCAGTATAAGTATAAATACCACTCTGGGTAAGCAAGTTAACATTTTTTTGTGATTTGAGTAAACTAACCATCCTTTGTAAAATAACACACAGCACTCAGAAGGTCGGAGGTGAAGAAATTAGACTAAAGAGAGATATAAGGCACCTGTCATGTTTTTTTTTTTTTGTTTTTTTTGCACTGGAATTTCTCACCTGTGCTCGGTTGTCGGGTCTCCCTCCACCTGTAGACGGCTGTGTGAAGGACTTCTTTGTTCTGGATAGGAGGATGAGCAACTGAATTAATTAATTACTACATTTAGAGAAAACGATGACAGCATTTTAGAAGCGTTAGCGAACATAATCACAGCGATACAAAATATAGCTCACCTAATCCATAGAAAGACAGCGAGGGGTATGATCAACAGGAGAAAGGCAGTGATCGCTCCTGTAGCTGCTGAATTCCATGCACCTGGATCACAGGATGTTTGAGTATTTACAGCTTAATACATTATTCCAAAATCTCCTTTAGGTGTTAATCGTGTAGAGATTATTGTCATACTCAAACTATTTAGTGACCCCTTGTTCCCTGTATGAAAAACCTGCATTTGCAATGTTTCTACCACTCATTTATTGAGGTTTTTTGGCACCCACCTGTATGAAGTTACATACTGTTAAGTGTCTGTTTTATAAAAAGGAGTTATTGTATCTTTAGGTAAATTAGAGATAGTTTTACTTTGGTCAACGTCATATTAAAGATGTGTGAGGGACTTCTGCCAGCAGTGGTGTGTGTAGGTGAATGCACGTAACTAACCTGCCAAAACAATCAGATGTAAGGTGGAGTTATGGCGCCCTCTACTGTTCTCTGCTGCACAGTAATAATTCCCACTGTGTTCAGGTCTGAAGTCAGTGATGGTGAAGATCTGTCCTGATGCTTTTGGTGAGTCTTCATTCTCCTTGTACCAGGTATAAGTAGCTGCTGGGTTTGCATCACTGCTGCAGGTCAGATTCACTGAACTGCCCTCCACTATCTCAGCAGAGGGACTCACTGACACAGAGGGAAACCTCGGAGCATCTGGGAAAAAAATATGTATAAACTCATTAGTATTTGTCTGCAGACCTGATTTTAGGCAAAGGCTGAGTTTGGCATCAGCTGGGAAGATCACACACTGTATAATGGTAATGTAATGTATGTACAGTGGCAATGAGGTGCAAAGCAGAAAACCTTTTCCACAGTGTGAGAAGTTTCTATGAACATTTCAACTTCTTTTCCATTGTGACAGAAGTTGACCAGAACCACCAGGCAACTGCAAACCTTTACCCTTTAAGTCTGCAGCTCATAAGACAAAGTCGTGTTTTGCTTTTTTTATAACATGACATTGCTTTTGCAAGCCTTACATCCTCTGTCTCTTCTTTTAAATGCACTGAATGTCTAAATGATTTTCTGATGTGTTTCTACTTACACTGCACATATATAAAGACAGATGAAGAGTTGATCTGGTTGTATTGATTCTCAGACTTGCAGTGGTAACTCCCGCTGTTGTTAGAGCTGATGGAGGTGAAGTGATAGATGTCTTCTGGTCCCTGAATCAGTGTTTGGTTCTCCTTGTACCAGGTATAAGTAGCTGCTGGGTTTGCATCACTGCTGCAGGTCAGAGTCACTGAACTGCCCTCCACTATCTCAGCAGAGGGACTCACTGACACAGAGGAGGTCTGTGGACCATCTGGAAGAGATGTATTAACATAGATTTTTATGAATTGAGGCGTGTTGCAGCATCGGAAACTTTGGACAAGGTCTTGTGATGAATAAGATGGTTTGAAACCCCAAACCACACAGTAAATATGAATGCCAATACTGATTAAAACTGCCTCTTGCTGCTCACTGAACTAAAGCCGCAGACATAATCTATAAAATCTGACCCCAGTCAACTAAATCTGAAAGATTTAAGATACATGTTGCTTTTACTGTTTTTACTCACATTTCACATTAACAGAGATGTGTTCAGATGTCCTCCTCCCCAGCTCGTTCTCAGCTGTACAGTAATACTCTCCAGAGTCAGAGGACTGGATGTAGTTGAAGATAAGCTGTGGTTCTTTATTGATCAGTGTTTGGTTCTTCTTGTACCAGGTGTATTTAGCTGCTGGGTTCGCATCACCGCTGCAGGTCAGAGACGCTGAACTGCCCCTCATAATGTCTCCATGGGGGCTTGTCAACACTAAGGGAACACGTGGAGCATCTGAAGGAGATAACATGAATATACATTAATATGAGTGTGTTATTCACTGACTTTCATATACAGACAATACAATATATGTGAAATTAATTGGCTTTGCTTAAATCCATGTTTGCTACACTTCAGTCTTCTTCACTGCCTTTGCTGACACATTCTTACGCTTCTTTGAGCATTACCGTGTCAGCATCCTTGTTTACATGCAAGATATAGAGAAAACAAGGACACACTCGTAAAAACATGGCTCTATAGCGCTGCTAGTGGTAAAAAAAACTCCACAAGGTACCTTTAATTTTCACTTGTAGTGTTCGTGCCTTACTTTCATCACAAATTATAAATTGAGCAGCTGCGTCTATGGATTATTCTAAATTATAACACCCATGGCTTTCAAGACCTCCACAACCAAATTTCAACATTAATAAACGTTTATGGCTCCTTAACTGTCCCGCCATATGTTTGTGACTGGCAGAGAGGAAAATATTTCATCATCATACCCTCTGATTTATGATATACTCTATACTTTTGTGCATAGGCCCTTGACATCTCATAATTTGCTAGCAAAGTTTTGCCTATTCTTACATCCAGCACACTTGCATTCATTCAGAGTTGTGTTTGTGTCCACCCGATGAATTGTAGTCCAATATTTACTATCAATTGAGCTGATTTTTTTGTTTTTTAGTCCTTATCAAAATACCTGACTCCATGTTATCCACTGTTTCTGTATACCCGCTTTAAAAAGTTTCCACCGGAGGACATTTTGCTCATGACACAGTGGAGTGAACTCACACACTGGAGGGGAGCGGTAACTCTCGTAAGCACAGAAATAACTGTCTGCAGGATTGACATGTCCTCTATAAGAAGAAGATGTTTCTTCCTGAATTTTCTTTTCATTCTTGTACCAAACGAAGGAAGAGCGACCAGTAAGACAGCTGCTGTGACAAATCAGCTTTGGACCAGTAGGAGACCAGATCACCTGCACCTGTAAATCTGGATCTGTGAACAAGGAAAAGAAATGTCATATAAAATGTGAGTTGCCTGTTCAATGTCAGAAAACATAGGTGCAACCAAGTACACTGAACTGCAGACACATTTAACAGCACATGCAATAACTTGTGCGTATGTGCGTTCAGGATATCATCCTTAACAATATCAGCACACCATGTACAATCCACCACTTTCCTATGTACACTTCTCTTATATAACCACATGAATGCATAACTTTCACAAAAATGTACTTCTTATTAAATACTAGTTAAACTTCACTTTTACCTTACCGTGCATTTTTTAAGATGAAAATTTTCCATAAGAAACATTTTCTTATGATGAATATTAGAACATATATTTCAAAATTATATTAAATTCTGCTACATTAACTACATGATCAGTTTGTGTTCATCAGTACCTCTGACAGTCAGAGTTGTAGCAGGTAAACTACTCCTCCATTCAAAGCTTCTTGTTGTGAATCTGAAGCGATACTCAGCTGAATCGCTCTCTCTCAGGTCAGTGATTCTCAGAGTGGAGCGTCCTCTCCCTGGTTCAAGGACCTGAACACGACCTGCATACTGGGAGTCTTCACTAAGGTCCTCAGGCTGTGAAGGATTCTGCCACTGATGACTACGTGCAGGACTGAACCAGAGAGATGATGTGATAGATCCATAACTGCTGTAAGTGCAGGAAATGTCCACTGAAGAGCCTTTGAAGGCACAGATGCTTCTGTCAGTGTAAGTCACTCTGTTGCAGGATTGACCACGAACACCTGAAAAATGAAATATTTCTGAATATTATAATGAGAACTATAGTCTTTACTGCAGTAATTCACAGCTGGTTGTACTGCTTTGGATGGGGTCTCATGGTACAGAACATTAACTAAATAGTTCTTGATGACCGTTGAGTAAACTCACACACTGGAGGAGAGGGGAACTCCTCATGTCCTTTCACAGCACAGGAATAGCTGTCTGCAGAACCAAAGTAGCCTGAATAATAAGAAAATGTTTCTCCCTGAATTTTCTCTCCATTCTTGTACCAGATGTAGGAAGGACGACCAGGTAGACGACAACTGCTGTAACACTTCAGGTTTGCCCAGGTAGAAGATGATCTGCTCACCTGCACCTGAAGATCTGAATTGGTGAAGAAGGAAGAGACAAAATGTCAACATACACACATACAAATACACACACAACACATTGATTTTATTGTTCTCTATATGTTTAACATTTGTAAATAATTAACATATGAATGAAAATGTTACCTCTGACAGACAAAGTGACTCCAGGTGAACCAGTAAAACTCCCACCTCCTTGGTTTGTTATGAACATGAACTTGTACTCAGCTGAGTCTCTCTCTCTCAGGTCTGTGATTCTCAGAGTGCAGTCGTTCTTATCACAGTGATACTGCACACGACCTGAATACTCTGAGTCTGTTCTCAGATCCACAGGTTCATAATATCTCACTTTAGTGAACCAGAATGTTTTTTGAACTGTGGTATCATGGTAATTTATACTGGATGGGTATGTGTAGGTGCAGCGTATTTCCACTGTTGATCCTTTTAAGGCACAGATCTGAGTAGAAGTGTAAGTCACCCTCCAGCCATACTGGCCCTGTATCACTGGAACACAGAACACATCAGGAACCACAATCAGACTCACAACAACATCAGGAGACAGACTTGGATGTGTGGAGGTATTTGGAGAAAGGTAACCTGGACCAGCTTCAGAAACCTTTAAACCTTTAAATATAGAGATAATTGTGACTTTAGACCTTTTTCAGGGTAAATATTGTGGCATGTCACAGCAGGAAAAGGACAGGTGTAACTGATGACACTGGCATTGTGCATCCTTGCCTACTGCATAGCTTACTGGAATTTGTTTGACCTGTGCTTTTCCTGCTATGACAAGTCAAAGTGCTGTGACAAATTAGGTCTAACAGGAGTCTGGATAAAGTGTCCCTCATCTAAAAAATCTCTTATCAAGCCATTGATAATTGATTAATTGAATTTCTGATGGATGAAGAATCCCTACATCTAAGAGGTAAAGCATAATGCCCGGTCACACCAGAAAATGCCACAGGTCCATGAGCAATATCTGCGTAGCATCACTCTGGTGTCGCCTCATCGTGCCCATTTTCATCCTGTAGATGCATCATACGGTATTTTATCTGACTGTGCCAAGTTTTCTCCATGGGATGGAGTTGAATGTGAGAGTAACTGAGAGGTGACACGTAAGGAAAGAAAAGAGTTAGGAAAGGCATCATAGTGTTTGAAGGGGCAGTGAAGGAAAGGTAATGTACAAAAGGTTGATGCACCGTTACTGAAGAGAAGAGGAAACAGGATATTAATTGTTAGAGGGGTACGGTATGTGCAAAAAATAGTCTGTTTGCTTGGTTTATTTCCTGACAGTGGTCAGGTCACAAGTGTGAAAGTACAGAGATATGCAGAAAAAGGATGTGAAACGTGTAAAATTAAGTGTTACCACAGTTACAGAAATGGCACACCGAGTTTAAAACATCATTATGATAACTGTCCTCTCAAGGTTTAATACACATGTAATGAAATGTGGATAATATTGGACCTGGTATCACCGATAACCTGGCTGGTTTATTATTTTCTGTTAGCTGGAACACGTTTATTTCTACTTATGGAAACAAACAGAACTATGCAGAGCAGAAACTGCAGGTTTCGATACAGACAAAACGTAACATATAACAAGCACGTCTGGTGTTTTAAAGAGGGGTTTAAGGTAAATATCACATTGCATCACAACATCATCAAATCTCATAGTGATCCAGTGACTCATTCCCGGTACCGATATTACTAAATACATTTTGCTTAAACTTACTTTCCCTCCACGTCCTTCAACTAAATTAGGCATGTTAGATACCTTCAAATGTAAGTGTGGATGTACAGTACCTGACACAGAGAGAAGGAAGACAAGAAATCCACTCGCTGAAGTTAATCTCATAGCTGCTCTGCTCATCTTTGTCTGTTAAAACATGTCAGAAGAAGACAGATAATGTGCAGGAAATACAGCATCAGTTTAAAAAGGATGTTGCCTTAAAAGAAGACGTGTATTATATGGTTTCCACATAAGTCGCCTGATTAAATCTGTCCTCGGCTTACTTCCTCTTTACATGATTAGCATGCACGAACGGCTGAATGTTGGTACATCCCCAAGTTGAAATGAAGAAATAACTATTTTCTGTTGTTTTTTAAACTGAGCGCAAACTTCTTAATACACTGTAGAGACTGAATTTTATGGCCTGCTGGCACCAAAGCCGTAACACAACTTCTGAGAGGACAATTTTGCGTCAAAAGAATAAAATACATTAATGATTTCAGGCCTGCAAGGTCAGCGCCCCCATTAGTCTGTCACTGAGACAAACAGGGGTGTAACAACTGCAGCTGGCAGCTCGATTAATCTACTGAAAATATGTATCGGCCGCTGTATTGAGAGTGGAAAACACAAACGGTGTCACCTCAAGGTCTTCTTGTCCAAAGTCGTCCATGTTGTCTTAGAAGCTGAAATACTCGATTTAAAGAGCTCAGAACTATTGACCCATCCCACTTAGTGACTGTTGCTGTGCGTGTCAAGATTTCTATTCTTGGGGTTTACAATGATAACGGGGCAGATTTACCACAGGAAATTCACAGTCATTTCGAACAACTGGTCTTTGATTTCGCACAGAAGTAAAACAAAAGCAAATGCTCATTTCCAGCAGACGACTGCGGACTCTGTCGGCTGAAATTAAAACTTTCACTGGCAGATATGTCTGGCCCCTCTCCCATTCAAACTGATTTTGTACTTACAGATATCTGGCCGAGCCAATCACAACCGTTTATCTAGTATGAGGCGGGTTTAATACGATGACTGACAGAGACGAGCGTAGTTCAGGCATCTTTGTAAATAACCAAGATGGCTGCCACCGATG
This sequence comes from Lateolabrax maculatus, assembly GCA_031216445.1. Classification (NCBI taxonomy): domain Eukaryota; kingdom Metazoa; phylum Chordata; class Actinopteri; order Acropomatiformes; family Lateolabracidae; genus Lateolabrax; species Lateolabrax maculatus. Next base: position 3,690,538 of record CM062204.1, on the reverse strand, counting down.
CAGAGCGTCCCCCGGCCGGCTCTAGTATTAAACGGACTGGACGGTAAATCTTCTCTAAAAGAAGAAAAAAAAAATGTATTACTCCAAACTTTTCTGGCATATTTTAATAATCATAAACGTACTTTAGTGTTGACACAGTACTGAAGACAAGAACAAAACAAAAATAAATGAAGAAATAAAGTGTGAGAGTCTTATTCAAGCAGCATAAACAATGAAGAACAAAGTAGATTTTGCAAATAGCTTGAGTTCATTCATCCATCCGTTGATATGGGGCTCAATCTTTATGAATTAAGTATTTACCTATCAAAAATTACATAAGTAGTAGGCATTGGCTCTTTTGAGATACAGCATCTTACATTAGAGCAGATTAACACAATGTTTAATTCAGTCCTTACATTTTTTAAGGGAGAAAAAAAGGCATACCGAGTATAAATTTTACTAAAGTTTCCACTCGTCTGCTTGTTCTGTAGTTAAACACATAACACAATTGTACATGAAAAATAAGTACATCTCTGTATGTAAATGTAGTCAAAGCTAAGATTTTCAACAGTAACCTCAAGCCGACACCACAAATTGCACCTGACTCTCTTCGGGAAGAGTTTTGCATCTCAGTGTGAGAAAACTTGATCTCAACAAACCTGTAGGATGAAATAGGTGCAGCAAAAGATTTGACTGTGGACAAAGTTACAGGAGATCAGAAATATGGTGTGAGATAAAGTCCTAATCCATGTTCTGAGCCCTAACGCCTGTGTCTTCACAACTAATCGGTCATACCATGGAATAAAGGTAGGCTGACCACAGGTGTGTTCATGAAGAGCAGTGGGGTTTTCACCTACTGCCGCACTGGCAGGAGTCAGCAGCAAGGGAGAAGTTCGTCCTTGTCTGATAACAACTTTACTGTTGTTTAACATAATCACATTCAGAGAGTGGTTGATAATTTATCCATTTTTTTTCTAACTAGTTATAATCAAAGAGCTACTGTATGCCAACCCGGTTACCCTGAAGTTCCAACACTGAACACCTTGCATGAACATGTTAGTAGTTGAACAGCCCAGGGAAAGAATTTATTTACTGAATATTTTTATTTAATAAAACATCAAAGGTTATTTAAACAATATAAATCAGTGCAATTAAGTCAGTCAACAAATAATTGCCAGAGGGTGAAATAAAACACAAAACCACGGCAAAAAAAATAATATCTATATATATATATATATATTTAAGTTGTGAGATGAGTTCTTAATCAAATCACTAACTCACTTACTTGTTCTGTTAATGCAGAATTAAAACTTGAGAAAATAAGCAGAGGAACATTGGCAACATTTGACAATAAAGTCAGATAATTAAACTGAAAAAACAGCAGAACAGAGAGAGACTGTGGGAAAGAAATACTGTATATAGGAAAATGTACTTGGAAATTGTTAGCACTAGAGGTAAAATATTGCCCCTTAGTAACATTATTAAGATAACTGTGTATTGGGATGTATAAATTACAAGCTTACCACATGTTAACTAGCTGATACTAGTACTCCAGAGAAATTACCAAGGCTGGATGCCTTCATAATACAGTTAATACAGTATGTTGACTCATAATATTCATACAGTTTATTTCACGGAAGTGAGAGATAACTGGTTATACAACACAAAGCAGTTTAACATACTGTACCTTGTGTGCTGATTTAGAACAGCGGTTAAACTGTTGACCAGGTTTAAGGCATCCAATCAGATTCAGTGATCATGGTATTTTATATTAGATTATAAAGTGACAAACATCTGAAACTGTTGGAGTCACTAGTTCATTAAATAATTTAAGATTTTAAAAAAACTGGTCATGAGTGCAATGGATTCCAGAAAATTGTCCATATAAAGATCTTGTTTTGTCTGCTGGATGTTTGGATTCCTTTAATTTAGAATTTGACAACCTGCACTGCCAATGCCTTTACGAAAAAACATTAAATATGGTGCAGGGCAGAGGATATCCTTGACTGGACCCCCAACAAACTTCTGCGATAACCTGCAGGAGAAGTGAAGTCCGTTTGTTGCCTTTATTCTGCATTATTGACCTGGTTAGTCCTGAGACGTGTATTTTCAAGCCACTGTGGAAACCGGCTATGGCCCTTAAAGTAACGGACCACAGATTGGTGTTGTGTTCATACTCTTGGTGTTCTGACGACTGTGCTGTACAGTGCAGATGAATCCTCCACAGCCTCCTGACATCTGTGAATGAAAAAACAATATTGACTAAAAGACCGTTTTAAAATAACAGAGAGATGCAACAGCAATAAAATGGTGGGAATAAAACAGTGACCAATTCAAACTGTGTAAAATTCCTCATGGACTCACTTTGGTGAAGCATCCACAAACTTGACAACAGAGTACTCCACACCGTCCTCATCCTCGTCCTCCTCTTCCTCCTCGTGTCGGTTGGGCTGAGCCTGCCGGATGTTAGAGTAGAGAGGATCTTCCTGGTTTTTAAAGAAGCTGACGTTGGCGTAGCAGAGGTCGTCCTGGTCCTCTGCTGGTTGTCTCTGCACTGGACCTATGCTCTGCTGCAGGGTAAACATCGCACAGACAAGAGTACTTAAGAGCTTGGCTACGTACGTATGTGGGTAAGTAGGATTTTTTTAGTGGCGTCTTATTGTAGTTCCTACTGGTCACCAGTAGAGGTCAATAAAATTCATAGATTGCACAATTCCACTTACAAAACTCTAATGTAGATGTAAATGGAGAGGTACACAATATGGCTAAAGGTTTATCAGATGGAAATGAATGGATGAAAGAAGAAAGGGTGATAGGGACGGGTGGTTTAGCTTGGCTGAAGAAAGTATCCAAAGGTGAAAGTCTTCCTCACCTGTGCGTTGTTGTCCGGTCTCTCTCCAGGCGCGTCGGTTTGTTTGGAGGACCTCTTTCTTCTGCAGAGGAGAATGAGTGAACGCACAAATGTATCATCAAATGAAATCAAAACGACTGACTGAACTGATAAGATGCATGACTGAATAGGATCACAGTAAAACTGAACTGCTCACCTGATCAACAGGAAGGCTAAGAGGAATATGATAGCCAGAAAAAGGGCAGCGATTGATCCAGCAGCTACTGATTTCATTGAACCTGGTAAAACAGCAATCAAACGGAAACACTGGCGATTAATAATGGAAGGTTGTTTGGGTCCATTAGCAGCTGATAATTGGAAATAAACTTATAGATCCTCAGACAGAAGCATTCTAAATAATGACTCTGAACTTTACTTTGGCTTTGTGGTTTTTGCCAAAAGTTTTCTTTAACGTGAAAATGATCTTACCAGCAGCACAAAAATAAGGTGTGTAAGGCAGTGTTTTTGTGTGTGTGTGTGTGTGTGTGTGTGTATGGGCTTGTTTAAGTGGATGGTTAAGATGATGTGGAAGTAAATGTGCGACTTACGTGACACAACAATCAGATGTAAGGTGGAGTTATGGCGCCCTCTACTGTTCTCTGCTGCACAGTAATAATTCCCACTGTGTTCAGGTCTGAGGTCAGTGAAGGTGAAGATCTGTCCTGATGCTTTTGGTGAGTCTTCATTCTCCTTGTACCAGGTATAAGTAGCTGCTGGGTTAGAATCACTGCTGCAGGTCAGATTCACTGAACTGCCCTCCATGATTTCAAGGGATGGACTCACTGACACAGAGGGAAGCCTTGGAGCATCTGGGGGAGAACGTGTATAGAAACTGTTTTAATGCAAAGAAAACCAAGTTGAGAGTGCCACCTAGTGGGAAGGGCACCAAAATGCAGATGTCATTGTTTATCCGATGCCCTATCTAATAATGCTCCATTTGAGCATCATGAAGCAGAGCTGCCAGTTTCTCAGTTAGGTCTCAGTTTGTCTGTGTGGCTCATCGAGTGGGTATCTCTGTCCTGGTACTTGAGTGTAGGTTTATTGCCAGTGTTGTGTCCCGGCAAGAAGCCTATATAGTACCAGGACATATACCCCTCCGAGGCACTATTTGTGACCCCAGCACTCTCTATGTTAAGCCGTGATTTGGTCCGCGTTCTACGCAAAGCTCACGAGATTCGTCGAAGCGTTAATCTTTTACTTGTTATCCAGCTGCAGCTTGCATGTTCAAAAGCATTTGAATGAATTTGTAGGGGTCTACTTTCTACCTGGACTGATATTATTTTCACGTTGCTCTACTTTTCTTCTTTGCTGGTACTTGCAGTTTGTGGGAATATTGGATTGAAATGTTGGTTTCGCCCTGGGAAAACATTTTTCTTTCTCAGCAGACAGTGGACTTCAGTAGGATTACAAAAATACAAGCAGCCACTTGCTAACACTGGATATAAAATAATGTTTTGATTTTACGGTTAAGGTTTGCGTACAGAACTACAGAATTGGATTGCTGAGGTCACCGATGGGGCTCATCCTTCTGCTGCAGTTTAGGAAAGACTCACTGTCTGGACAAACACAAAAAGGGAATTTTGTACAAAACCAACAAAGTTTGGAAGTTAGTCCATTTCTTACAATGTAGTTGTGAAGCCAAGGCATTGAGTCACTGCCAGCATGGACAGGAGGAATGATTCCACTTATAAACACACTCAGTGTCAAAGTGATTTGTTGATGTTTTGTACTTACACTGGACATTTATGTGCACAGATGTGGAGTTGATCTGGTCATAGGTATTCTCAGACTTGCAGTAGTAGATCCCATCGTCCTTTGAGCTGATGGAGGTGAACTGATAAATGCCTTCTGGTCCCCGAATCAGTGTTTGGTTCTCCTTGTACCAGGTATAAGTAGCTGCTGGGTTTGCATCACTGCTGCAGGTCAGAGTCACTGAACTGCCCTCCACTATCTCAGCAGAGGGACTCACTGACACAGAGGGAAGCTTTGGAGCATCTGTGGGACAAAAGGGAGACAACTTATGAATCTTTGTGTGCAATTTACATATTGTCAGCACAGCACCGGTGACATTAAATCTTTCAACACAGTGACAAGTATTATATTAGAGTTATTAAATGGATATTAGATACACACATTTCAAGCTCTACAGTGAAATCATTGGAGGTGCTGTATAGTGGCCACCGTCAGGATGAATCCAAAATCAAAGCTGTCGGGGCATTTCAAGTTTAAGCAATAGTCCAAATCTCATTTCCTCTAAAGAATCACAGTATTTTTTCCCTTGTGTCACTGGAGTTTTCTCATTTTTTTCTGCTTATAAGCTTTTCAGTGTCACGGTATTTGCCGTTATTATATGCATGGAAGTTTATGAGACAAGACAAAAGCACACTCGCTGTAATTAGGCCTATCGTTACACACAGGAATTTTCCTGAAACCTAAATCCAACTCTAAAGAGGATGAGAATTCAAACTCCACCTGCTGAAGGGCTCAAAGACATTTAGTCTGAGTATCAGCAAAAATAATAAGTAGTAAGTATTCATTTTCTAATGTTCTGCACTTACACTGGACATCTATAAATAGGGTTGAAGAGTTGATCTGTCCATATTGATTCTCAGACTTGCAGTAGTAGGTCCCTCTGTCCTCTGAGCTGATGGAGGTGAAATTATAAATGCTGTCTGATCGCTGAAACATTTTGTGGTTCTCCCTGTACCAGGTGTATTTAGCTGCTGGGTTAGCATCACTGCTGCAGGTCAGACTCACTGAACGGCCTTCCATGATTTTACCAGAAGGACTCACTGACACAGAGGAGGTCTTTGGAGCATCTGGAGGAGATGTGTTAACAGGGATTATTCTAGTTTAAAGGTGTACTACTACAATAGCACATATGGTATTTAAATGAACTGTTAATATCTGTGTGCAGCAACATTTTAGACTGGTGGTGGTCTGACAAATACATGTGTGATGCTTTGAATCTGAATCTGAAACTGAATAAAACCTCCTGGAGCTGCTCAGTGAATTTCAGCAGACAGTGAATGTGAAGCAAGTTGAGCTGGAGACAGTAAGCATGATCAGTAAAATTCTTCTCCTGCAAAGACTGAACAGATAAAAGTTTCACTCACATTTCACATTAACAGAGATGTGTTCAGATGTCCTCCTCCTCAGCTCGTTCTCAGCTGTACAGTAATACTCTCCAGAGTCAGAGGACTGGATGGAGCTGAAGACGAGCTGTGGACCTGAAGATTGGAGGTTTGAATTCTCCTTGTACCAGGTATAAGTAGCTGCTGGGTTTGCATCACTGCTGCAGGTCAGAGTCACTGAACTGCCCTCCACTATCTCAGCAGAGGGACTCACTGACACAGAGGGAAGCTTTGGAGCATCTGGAGGAGATATAAACATACATTACTTAAAGATCAGAATATGTTATCACAGACGATTAACTATTTTAATGAAAATGTATTTTTGGCTGTTTCTTTTTGATTATCCCATATATTTGTTGCAGCAGTTGTCCAGAGTGCTGATCCTGGAGCTGTCTTAGATAAGACTCCTGCTGGTGGAAACTGACAGCCAATAACAAGTTTAGGAGAAAATGATCCTGACAACAAAAAATGTTTCACTTTCCAAAACTTTTTCCCCCTCTGTTTCACAAATGATGCATAATATTAAGGAGCATAGAAAGAGTATCCTGGCAAAGCCTTTTTTTCACCTGTTGTGAAGTCATAAACACAGGATAGAAAACAATAGATCAGACTTAGAACATGGGTTTTTCTGGCTTGCCTCTCAGGGTTTCCGTGAATGTTAGTGTGTATGCATGTTTTTCTGACACAGTGGAGTAAACTCACACACTGAAGGAGAGGGGAAATCCTCATGTCCTTTGAAAGCACACGAGATGATGTCTTCAACAGAAAACCAGCCTTTATAAGAAAATGTCTCCACCCCCATGATTTTCTGTCCATTCTTGAACCAGACGTAGGAAAGACGAGCAGCTGGACTGCAGCTGCTGTGACACTTCAGCTCTGCCTCGGTGTAAGACTGGTGGACTGTTGTTCTGCTCACCTGCACCTGCAGAGCTGGATATGAGAACCAGAAACAACATTATTATCACTGCTTCTAAACAAAATCAGTGATACAATTCCTAGAACCAGTAGCAAACATTAGTAACTGTATTCATTTATACAACATTAATTACACAAACTCATGATGGTGATTGATCATTAACAACATGTTCCGTATTTTAAAATGTACATTTTGTACCACTTTCTGATAATTTGTTTGAGTGGTTGTGTGGTTGAAGTGGTTGAACGGTAAATTAAAGTAATGTTCTTGATTAACTACAGAACTAGCTAAAAAGAAACCTTGGCAACCCCAAAAGTTATTTCTATTAATGGTCGGTCACTATTCTAAAAAGCATTCGTAAAGGATTTTTCATTAATAAAAAAAAGTGATTAGTTACAGTATATAATCCCCTTTAATGGTGCCTTGTCAGAAAGTGGTGAAAATAAAAGTTTTCATTAAACTGTGAATATCAGTTTGTGTTCATCAGTACCTGTGACAGTCAGAGTTGTAGCAGGTAAACTACTCCTCCATTCAAAGCTTCCTGTTGTGAATCTGAAGCGATACTCAGCTGAATCGCTCTCTCTCAGGTCAGTGATTCTCAGAGTGGAGCGTCCTCTCTCTGTTTCAAGGACCTGAACACGACCTGCATACTGGGAGTCTTCACTGAGGTCCTCAGGCTGTGAAGGATTCTGCCACTGATGACTACGTGCAGGACTGAACCAGAGAGATGATGTGATAGATCTATAACTGCTGTAAGTGCAAGAAATGTCCACTGAAGAGCCTTTGAAGGCACAGATGCTTCTGTCAGTGTAAGTCACTCTGTTGCAGGATTGACCACGAGCACCTGGAAGATAAAACAATGCTTTGACCATTTTTAAACCAGAGTTGGTGAGGAGTCACAATGGGGGTCTCCATATTAAGAATACATGTAGTTATAAGGCTCCACCAGATGGTGTTCTGTTAGTGGGAGACTGTGGAGTAAACTCACACACTGGAGGAGAGGGGAACTCCTCAAATCCTTTCACAGCACAGGAATAGCTGTCTGCAGAACCAAAGTAGTCTGAATAAGAAGAAAATGTTTGTCTCTGAATTTTCTGTCCATTCTTGTACCAGATGTATGAAGGAGGATCAGGCAGACGACAACTGCTGTAACACTTCAGGTTTGATGATCTGCTCACCTGCACCTGGAGATCTGGATCTGTGAAGAAGGAACAGGAAAGTTACTTTAGACAAAATGTCAACATACACACATGCAAATACACACACACACACTGATATTATTGTTCTCTTTATGTTGAACATTTGGAAATGATTAACATATGAATGAAAATGTTACCTGTGACAGACAGAGTTACTCCAGGTGCACCAGTATATTTCCCACCTTCTTGGTTTGTTATGAACCTGAACTTGTACTCAGCTGAGTCTCTCTCTCTCAGGTCTGTGATTCTCAGAGTGCAGTCGTTCTTATCACAGTGATACTGCACACGACCTGCGTACTCTGAGTCTGTGCTCAGATCTTCAGGTTCATCACCTTTTGCTTTAGTAAACCAGAATGTTTTTTCAACATGCCCAAATGATCTGGAGGGGTATGTGTAGGTGCAGCGTATTTCCACTGTTGATCCTCTTACAGCACAGATCTGAGTAGAAGTGTAAGTCACCCTCCAGCCATTCTGGCCCTGTATCACTGTAACACAGAGCACATCAGGAACCACAATCAGACTCACAACAACATCAGGAGACAGACTTTCATCTGTAGTGGAGGGGCTTCAGTGTGTGAAGCTACATTTCCAAAAACTACTTTGGCTCTCGTGCCATCCCACTTTAACTCAGTGTGAGACAAAGATAATCTTACAGTACCAACTTGTTTTTGGGTAGCAGAGCGTGAGCAAACTTTACAAGACTGTTTTACTGCAGTCTCTGTTATCTTAACTAGAACTCAGCTTAAGACTTATTCTGTATCACACTTTTTTTCACTTTCTAACAGCTGTTTCAGAAATGGGTAAAATTCAGTTTTAAATGAGAATTTATAATGCAAAGAAAAAGTCAAAGATGTCCACATGATCTCTGCAGTTAACGTCTAAAAGCACTGAGGCAGGACATCATACAGAGGCTGCAGTAAAGGAACAGCAACATGTTGAAACTGTGTTCTTTAACATAGTACTGAACAAGAGTCTGTGGTCAGGCTGCTGCAGTGTGTGAATGGAAACTGTAGAGAAAAGCAGAACAAAGAGGCATGGGCAACTATTCTGATATGTCGATAACCGCAAACGATTAGACATTTTAGAGAGAGAAATATTATATATATTTAAAAACTTAATTTCCAACATTTAAATGTGTTCTTCTCAAACCAAGAAATCTGAATTTGCAGCATCTGCCAGTGAGTCTGTGAGACATTCAAGGACATTTGGAGTATGATTAACCATAACACTCCCCTAATTTTTGGCCTTTTCAGCGTGAACATCCTGCCTAGTCTACCCTGATGTCCCCTCTGCACGCATGTCTACACATTTGTCAATGCTGCAATAGACACACTTAAAGCAGTATTCATTGTTTTTTGGCCACTTGGAGGCAGTGCAACAAGCTGTGAACACAACATGGACATTTTGTGTCCTTATAGAGTTTTTTTCTGGTCATCTGATGAATGTTAGTCCAATCTTCACTCTTGTTCTCTCGTCTGGTCTCTGTCCACTACTGAGAGTAATATCTGGCTCTTTAGATGCTCCACTGTGGTTCGGTGCTGGGCAGGTCGCGTACGTTGGGTTTTTAGAGCTTTTTCACTGAAAACAGCTGTCTGCTGCTGCTGGAAATGAGGCCGATGAGAGCCGTGAGAGTGAACCTTAACAATAGGCCAGAACACCAAAACAAAAAGCTGAAAGACACTAAAACGCTCTGCAGAGCTGAGGGGAGCTGCAGAGTCAGGTGATAAGTCTCTGTGGCCTCATCACTACAAGCAACACCTTTCACATTATACAGTCATTGACCCATAATTAATATATACATTTTAATTAGTGCAACTTTAAGTTTGCTATCCACCTTGCAGCTTCTACAGTAATGTGACTTCAAAGATATGAAACCATCTCATGTTATTTTCACGTTGTATTTCCTGTATCAATGATGCTATCAAACGCTGACTAAAGTTGAGTTTGGAGAGCTGCAGAACGATGCAGAAGAAATTATTTAGAGGCATCCACACAAACAGCTTTACTGTCTTTAATGGTTAAAACGTAAAAGTTTCATGTAAAATGCACAGTGAAGCTGCTGGTGTAAGGACAGACAGCTCTCTGTTGGTCGTCCTCTAAATGTTTCTATTTATAGAAAGAGAAGTGAATCTCTGGTGTCTCAGGGGTCGCACCACATTGCATAACATCACACATGAAATCTTTTATTTAGTAAAAGATCCACCTTCCTCTGAATGTCTGCAGTGTGCTGACGGCCTTACAGTATAAATGTAGGTGTACGTACCTTGTACAGAGAGAAGGAAGACAACAAATCCACTCGCTGCTGCTGTTAAACTCATATCTGCTCCTCAGGTTAAAAGACATCAGCAGGTGGATCACTCAGGAGAAATACTGTATATCAGTTAGTCACAGTGAACATGTCTACATCAACAAGGAGAATGTGATCTGTGAAGACAGTTTCTCTTTCTGTGGTTGGTGCAGTTGTGTTAAACAGAGATGAAGCTGCTTAAATCCGGCCTGGCTTCCTTCCCCTTTATGTTGTTATCAATGCATGAAGAGACGAATGCCTGTAAATCCCCAAGTTGAAATGAAGAAATGATGCTTACTGTTCTTATGCAAATCTTGCATGAACTTCTAAAAATATAGTTTGTGAAATTTTCGGTGAGAGAGTCAGGGCGTATTGTTTAAACTAATAGTGAAAGTGAAACTCATCCTTTATTTCCCGTAATGTTTTGAACATAATTGATGCAGTTATAAATTAAACATCCACCATTTGAACCAAAAAATGTAGTGTGTGTTTTATGAGTGGTTCCTCATTTGGTTTGCACCGTGCAGGGGGAGGACGGACATGCACAGGCGAGCACAGGGGCGAGGCTCTACACTGCTCTGCTGCTGGGTTACACGTTTGGCTGAGCAACAGTTGGTGAGACACACAACAATGTGAGAAACAGAAGACGACGACATGGATGTAAACCGTGGGGTTTAAATTATTCAAAAAAAACTGCAAACATTCAACATGTTTGTTGACAAGAAAACTTCACAGGGCACTTTTAAACGTTCTGTACTGCAATGCATTCATTTATGCTGCAGCATTTCTTCATAATAGCAGATAACAGCATTAACTTTGTGCAACATACAGTAACACCTCACTTGAAAGGGGATGGTAGACAGTCACAAAGATTTAGAAAAAATCTTTATTCCTTATAGCAATCATGTTATAGCTCTTTCAAAAGCAATTAAGCTGTGGGAATAAAAACATTTCTAAATACATCAGACCAATGAGAATTCTCCTCCAAGGTGTTCGCAAGCGACAAGTCAGGTGACGGGCTCGGGCAGAAATCACACCCTGGACAGCTGGTGGGCAGGTGAGGCGTGGCACGGCCTGGAGATGACTGTCACGGGGGAATAATGCAGCAAAACAGGGGTAGGACCCAAACACAGAGAATAGAGGAGAGGAGGCTGACAGGTATATTACAGGGAGTTTAATAACAAACTGACAGGAGGGTGAGGCAAACTGAAAATCCCCCCCAAAAATAGCTATAAAGTCCAGAGCAGGTAGGTGAATCAAAAGTCATGTGGAAAACCAAAAAATGGGCACAAGGTGGCGCGCACGCACACACACACACACACACACACACACACACAGATCTGACAGAGGAACTACAGCGGTATATAAGCAGAGGGTCAGGTGAGGGAATAAGCTGCAGGTGAGGAGTGGGCGGACTGGGCCAGGTGAGTGAAGGGCTGATGAGAAGTGGGGATAGGTGTGTAGATGGGTGGGGCAGTTAGGTGATGGGGAAAGGAGGGAAAGTCCGAGGACATCTGGTAGAGAGTAGAGATATGGCAGGTCTGGAGAACAGGGAAAAACAGTAACACTGTTAGGCTAGAGCGTGACAAAAGAAAGGTAAAAAAGGAACCGATCGTGACAATGACAGGAGAAGTAAAATCTTAAAATCATAAAAGTGCTGTATAAATAAAGTTTACCAATTTAGTTTAACATCAGCCCAGGCTGATAGGAATGTCATGAATTTTGCACTTTGTGAGATATTTCAATCTGGAATAAAGTGGTGGAGCGAGCAGCCGACCAACAGACTGGACCTCCATCCTGCGAGCCACACTTCAAGTGTAGCTAAAAAAACAGTATATGAAAAGTAGTATATAGTCAATTGTGTATAAAACTCTTCCTCACCTGTGTTCTGTTGTCTAGTTTCTGTCGAAGCTCAGACAGTTGATTAGACAACTTGTTTCTTCTTGATGGGAGAAAAAAAAAATATATATATATTTATATTGAATAAACGGCTGAATTGTGAGTATAAGTGAACATCATCCACAGAACTGCTTACCTAATCCACAGGAAGAGGAGGAGGAGGAGGAGGGTAAACAGGACAAAACTGAGTGTTTTTCCAATGCCTGCTGATCTCGATGCACCTGCGACGGTGGCCGAATAGAAACACTGTTAATTCATTAGGAAGTTTTGTGTGCTGCAGTGTTTCCCCCCTCTACAGTCATGGTCAGAAGTGCTGTGACAGGCCTGTCCAACTCGATAGTTAAGATGAAGTAGAGTGTGAGGGGGGGCCCATGGTAAAATCTGTAGTGAATGTTTGAGCATAACTGACCTGCCACAACAGTCAGATGTAAGGTGGAGTTATGGCGCCCTCTACTGTTCTCTGCTGCACAGTAATAATTCCCACTGTGTTCAGGTCTGAAGTCAGTGATGGTGAAGATCTGTCCTGATGCTTTTGGTGAGTCTTCATTCTCCTTGTACCAGGTATAAGTAGCTGCTGGGTTTGCATCACTGCTGCAGGTCAGAGTCACTGAACTGCCCTCCACTATCTCAGCAGAGGGACTCACTGACACAGAGGGAAGCTTTGGAGCATCTGGAGGACAATATTAAGAGAGACAACCCATCAATATTTTAATGGATTATACATCAGAAAAGTGGTGTGAGATTGTTTTTATTTAATCCATTTTGTAAGTATAACAAGGAGAGTTGTCGATACATAGAAGATATATTGCTACTGTCAGCAGCCAGCTGACAACGCTTAGCACAAAGACTGAAAACTGGGGGGAAACAGCCAGCCTGGCTCTGTCCAGAGGTAAACCAACACGCCTATTAGCACCACTAAAGCTCACTGATTAACACTTCCTATCTTGTTTGATCAATCTGTACAAGAACTTGAGTGAAAAATAACCAGAGCAATGTTTCACCCTGCCAGACATTTCTGTCTTCCCATTTCCTGTCTGCTCCTCTATTGTGCTCTATCAAAAAAAAAAGTTTATATTGCTAATAAAAATTACATTTTACCAATCTGCACATACTTCATAAAAGTCTGAAACAGCGTTGATTAATCTAAGTTTACAGGAACCAAGCCTAAACCACAATTAAAAGACAGGTTATAAAATAGCTCTGATCTATTTGCACATTAGTGCAACAAAATTGGAAAATAAACTACGACTTAATCCAGGTTTAAAATGAGTTCTGGTTGATGCAACCTACTCATGGCATTGCTTTCTTAGAACATGATATTGTTCCTACAAGCCTACGTTTATCAGAAAGTAGATACATCGTAATGTACTTTTAAATTCATGGTTGTCCTAAGTGATCTGTTGATGTTCTGTACTCACACTGGACATTTATGAATAGAGAGGTGGAGTTGATCTCTCCATATTGATTCTCAGACTTGCAGTAGTAGATCCCGTCATCCTCAGAGCTGATGGAGGTGAACTGATAAATACCTTCTGGTCCCTGAATCAGTGTTTGGTTCTCCTTGTACCAGGTATAAGTAGCTGCTGGGTTTGCATCACTGCTGCAGATCAGAGTCACTGAACTGCCCTCCACTATCTCAGCAGAGGGACTCACTGACACAGAGGGAAGCTTTGGAGCATCTGGAGGAAATGTAGAAACAGATTATAAGTTTTCAACATCTACTCAGTGTCTATTTAAAGTATCAATATTCCTAAACAGCATCGACAACAGCTACACATAATAAACATAGCCTATTCACCAATTGTGCAGTTGCGTGATTTTACGTGTGTTTACTTAAAACTATGTGGAAATTGTTTTAAAGCGTATTAATATCTTTATCAGAAATACTTCATCTAGTATTACCTGTATTAAATCAAAAGCTAATTTAGTGTTATCACATATCACTGATCAGCAAAACCTCTCTTTGGCTAGTTCACTCACATTTCACATTAACAGAGATGTGTTCAGATGTCCTCCTCCCCAGCTCGTTCTCAGCTGTACAGTAATACTCTCCAGAGTCAGAGGACTGGATGGACCTGAAGACGAGCTGTGGTTCTTTATTTATCAGTGTTTGGTTCTTCTTGTACCAGGTGTATTTAGCTGCTGGGTTAGAATCACTGCTGCAGGTCAGAGTCACTGAACTGCCCTCCATGATTTCACCAGAATGACTCGCTGACACAGAGGGAACCTGCAGAGCATCTGGAAATGAAGATATGAACATAAATCAACATAAGAGAATATCACAGAAAATTTGAATTGTTAATAGTTCTTAACTTACAGACAATTTCATGCAAAAAGAAAACTTTCCATTTGTAACAGTTAATTACAGTCTGATTACTCCTATGATATCTACCTATATACACATAAACTATGTTACAGTCAATACTGTCATATTGCTGTAGTATATATGCATACTATAAGAATACATTTCAACTTATACTTTGTCTCATACTCCATACTATATTATAATGTACCGAATTATATTATACTGTATTATGTCAATATATTACATTGACTTTGCATTTATTTTATATTCTACTACATCTGGATGCTAATACAGACAAAACTAAGTACCATTACTTAATCGTGTCATATATTAGTCTGGTGGACATTGTTTACAGTATAGACTTATTTTACTTTGTATACAGTAATTTTTTAGGTATTTATTTTACTTTTTGTACTTATTTCTGTTCTTGTGCTGCTGCAACACCCGAATTTCCTCCCTGGGGATCAATAAAGGTTTATCTTATGTTATCTTATCTTATCTTATCCTGTGTGCCAGTCCCGCCTCTCTCGTTGCAGTCACTAACTCTTACTGGCTGGTTTTAGGAGGTTGAGCAGTTAAAAACATGTAAAAACTCAATGGATGTCTGGATTAACCAGATAACATCATATTAATGACATACTGGTAAACTCACACACGGAAGGAGAGCGGTAATCCTCATGTCCTTTAAAAGCACAGGAGATGCTGTCTCCAGGATAAAATAAATCTGCATAAAAAGAAGTTTCTTCCTGAATTTTCTGTCCATTCTTGAACCAGACGTAGGAAAGACGAGCAGCTGGACTGCAGCTGCTGTGACACTTCAGCTCTGCCTCGGTGTAAAACTGGTGGACTGTTGTTCTGCTCACCTGCACCTGCAGAGCTGGAAATGAAAACAAGAAACAATATTACATCAGTTGTCACTAAATAACCACGGGCACATATCAACACAGCAGTCACAATTCTTTGTTGTAAGTTAGTGTTGAACATTAAAAAATTGAATTCAAACATCCAGTCAAGACTGTGTTAACTGCACATACTCATAATGTATAATTATTAACAACAAGTCCTGTATCTTCAAATGTTCTGTGTTGGTGTATCAGTTTGTGTTCATCAGTACCTGTGACAGTCAGAGTTGTAGCAGGTAAACTACTCCTCCATTCAAAGCTTCCTGTTGTGAATCTGAAGCGATACTCAGCTGAATCGCTCTCTCTCAGGTCAGTGATTCTCAGAGTGGAGCGTCCTCTCTCTGTTTCAAGGACCTGAACACGACCTGCATACTGGGAGTCTTCACTAAGGTCCTCAGGCTGTGAAGGATTTTGCCACTGATGACTATGTGCAGGACTGAACCAGAATTTGGATTCAACATGATCTTTGTAACTGTTGTAAGTGCAAGAAACGTCCACTGATGAGCCTTTGGAGGCACAAATGCTTCTGTTGGTGTAAGTGACTCTGTTGCAGGATTGGTCATTGACACCTGAAATATAAAATTATTTTTAATCAGCAGGGTTACAACTACATCTTATACTGCAGTAACACGGAGCAGGTGATTTGGTTTTGGGTTACTGACAGCATGTGTGGTCCTGTAGAGCTCAAAGGTAAGAATATGGTACTAAAACATACTTTCTGTATATCATTTTGTTCAATACTGTTAAATACAACACAATTACAATACAACACAGCAATGTGCCTATAATGCTGATTTGCTCAACTCAATGCATAATTTTTCAACTATTTGCATGTTTTCTATGGGAGTAAAGTAACTATTAGTCTGTTTAACTATCAGCATACTAAAACCACAATCTATTCAGTGCTGCAAAACCTAAACTACATTTGTGTTTGGTGCCGTGTTTAGAGCATGAGCTGCTAGATACATTTCAAAAAAGGATATGTGAGATTGTTGTGACTGCAGAACACTATTTTGGTAGTATGTGAATAGAGAAGACAGTGGTGTAAAAAAAATACTGTAAATGTAAACACACATGCAGTAACAGTAAAGTATTGGTTAGACTAGATGGTGCTGTGGTGCAGTGAAAGGCTGGAGTAAACTCACACACTGAAGGAGCAGGGGAATCCTCATATTTTCTTAAAGCACAGGAATAGCTGTCTGCAGGATCAAAGTAGTCTAAATATGAAGAAGATGTTTCCTCCCCAATTTTCTGTCCATTCTTGTACCAGACGTAGGAAGGACGTTCAGGTAGGTGACAACTGCTGTGACAGAGCAGCTCGGCCCAGGTAGAATATGATCTTCTCACCTGCACCTGGAGATCTGGATCTGTGAAGAAGGAACAGACATGTTTTTTTCAGGCAAAACTGTTCAAACATGAAAATACACAATTCAAATGATATCTTAAAATAAATGTTTTTACGTGTGACGGATACAGTGACTCCAGGTACGTCGGTGAATCTCCTGCCTTGTTTGTCTTTGAATGTGAACTTGTACTCAGCTGAGTCTCTCTCTCTCTCAGGTCTGTGATTCTTAAAGTGCAGGTCTTCTGATCACAGTAATACTTCACACGACCTGCGTACTCTGAGTCCGTTCTCAGATCCACAGGTCCGTTATCCTGCATTCCAGCGAACCATAATATTTTCTCAACTGTGACAGAAGGTCTTATTATTGTGGATGGCTGTCCATAGATGCAGCGTATGTCCACTGTTGATCCTCTCACAGCACAGATCTGAGCCGAAATGTAGGTAAACTCATTCCTGCTTTGCACCACTGAAACAGAGCATTAAAAACACATTAGAAACCACAATCAGACGCAAAGGAACAATGGAAGATGTACATGCTTTTCATAAATTAATCACTCCGTGCACTAGGCAGGACATCATACAGTCTGAAGCTGCAGTGAAGGATCAGAAATGCACTGGACCTGTGAACTTTAACACAGTATAACTGAACAGGATTAATGTCACATAATTCTTAGAAAAAATAAAGTTGCTTGGTTTACTTACTCTCTGTAGTCAGCAACTAAAAACAATAAGATAACTAAACTAAAGAGATACCGTTGAATACAAAATCTTGCACCCCTAAAAGATACAACATTTCCTGTTTTTGGCTTGCAGTGTAATGACATCAGCTTCAGTTAAGCTGTCCCAGCTGTAGCTGGAAAGAATGGGGATTGTTGTTGTCATAAAAGTATGCTCAAAAAACAAGACACTTGGTCTGATGTTGGGTGGTGATCAACACTGTAGAAAACAAGGACAAATGTCTATAGTCGTATACAACATCCTACCAGGTTGTATTGATTATTTCACAGCAGAAAACACATTTTTGGATGGATGAAACACTGCGAGCCACTGCTGACTCACTTTGTTAGGCTGTACAAACTTGGCAGGCTGTGTTGCTAAACTTTGATCAGCAAAGAAGTTCTGCTTTGTCAGCTATAGCTGTACTAAAATACTGTGACATGAGTGCCACTGTATGTCAGCATTGCACTCCACGTACCACTGACTTATGCAAATGTTTGATGTCAACTAAAATACTGGCATTTAGTGTGTCAAGCCTTTGAGCTAACATTTATCTGGCTTGTAAGCATGCCAACCAACCCACCAGGAAGTGCGCCGGTCTTTGAAGCCAATTTGACATTATGGCCAAACAGTCACATGATGCCATTGGGCCCAAAAATACTTTTTCCATTGACTTACAGTGAGGAAGAGACGTCTGTAACTAAGCAGATAATATTTTTTGAGGTACATCACTACCCAGTACTAACCAAGCGGCAACCCCCAGGTCTGAAAAGTGAAGCCAATGCGGAAGTGCCTTAAACCTGCATTCTCTCAAGTGGCCGACAGGGGGGTGACTCCACTGGTTGCAAATAGAAGCCTGATTGTATAGAAGTCTATGAGAAAATGACGCTACTTCTCACTTGATTTATTACCTCAGTAAACACTTTCCTAATGAGTTTATGATCTCATTTATTAGTTACAAGTCTTATTCAGAACAGCAGGATAAATTATGGTCCCATTTAGACAAAAATAGACGATAAAGCAGCATATGCTTTAGGGCGGGGCTACTGTATGATTGACAAGTCGTTACCACAGCAAACGCCAATCAGGATAGAGGCAGGGCTACCCCCACATCAGACATTACAGTCTGTGGGACCGTTAGGGACTCGTGTGTAAACAAAAAGTAAAGCCTACCAAAAAATAAATGTTTGAAACTCCCCTGGCCCTCCTCTACTAATGAAATTAGATCACATGTATATGGAAGGAGGGACTTTTTCTCTTCATAGCCTGCATCACTGGGAATTCGCCACATCAACATGTGGACTTCTCTGGAAGCAGCTTTTCCTCACTGCGCCCTGCAGCTGATTTCTTTCACTTTCCAGGAGAGGCTCAGCCATCGTGACCGAGCATATTGTGTTCTGAGTCGGAGCCTATCGTGTCCTGCGGAGGAGATTTTAACACTAAAAGTCACTTAAAGAGACTATTTTTCATTAGGAAGACGGTGTCACAATGACTTTATCATCTTTTACCTGGTGGATATATTTTATAGGGACCATGACACTGGTACTTTTACACTCTCTTTCATCGTTTGCTGTGGGTAAGTTCTCGACATCTTTACACAAAAACTAAATAGTGGGCTTATGTGTAACAACACAGAGGCACACTATTGTTATTCGACATACTTCTTATTATTCTTCCGTATGAATTTTGGCAGAGCTGCTCCTCCTGCAACGTTGACCGCACATACGCAAAAAATGAGGCTTCGATGTTGCTATGACTTTTTTAAGAGATCTGCCAAACAGCGTTTCATGCAAATCGCAACAAAATGGGCAAAATTTGTCCGTAAGAAAAAATGCAAAACCATTTTTAAGAAGGCTCAGATTCACCCCACTTTGAAACAACAACAGAAGAGTGAGTCATTTTAACTGGTTTGGGGATTTTTCCACAATCCGCCATTTTGTGACAGGAGGCACGTTTTTTCCCAGAATCCCTGCTTTTGTTTTGTCTGCTTTTACCATTAGTGTGTATTGTGTTCAGTTAGGGTGGATTCCTATGACACACAGTGGAGAGCTGCAGCGTTCACGCGAGCGTTCGTGTTTTAGTGTGTCTGTGTTCAGAATCTTGTAAGGGGTGCAGCTACAGAGATGATAGTAACTTTTAAACAGCGACAGCTCTTTACATCTGAAACACTATATGAACGGCCTACATATCAGTCCTCAGTGAAGCCCCGTGCCGCTCGAAGTGGAACAGAACTTTCTGTTTCTGTTTCAGCAGAACTTGTAGTTTTTGCGCTGGAAGACTATTTTAAAAGGAGTGCCACAAATATGCTCATCTCTACCGCTTATTATGGTGTTTTTGGCCCAAATTTGCCTGGACCTTGGAAGTTAATGCACGTAGAGCTCGTATATGTGTGAATTTCCAGTTCTTGCTAGATTTCTGTGTATTCAATGGCAGTAATCTAAGTACTGGGGGGGCTGAAGATGTCACTCTGCTAAACTTATTTGCTATTGGACAATTACCTGAGAAAATAATGTCCTTATTATTTGACAATGAAATGTATCCTTAGTTGCAGCCCAAGTGATGCGTCTCACATTTATCAGTAGCCTAAGCTTTTAAATATTTGTATATTATACCTAGGGTTTCTACGGCTGCTTTTACTACTCAAGTTGTGTGATTATATTGAATTCTTCTACAATAACATGTCCTTGTGGGTGTCACATTTTCATCTTCCGTCATGTTACGTCTCTCATGGTTCGAGTTGCAGATGTGGGTCAAGCTTGCAGGTATATCAAACCTTGCCAGTAGATCAATTTATTCAGCATAGCTGGACTGTCCTCTCCTGAAATGGGAGGACAGGGCTGAAGTGGAGCACCACATTTACATTTTAGGAATTGTTGCACCAGTTTATTGAAAAATATCAACTTTGTGTGTTTAAATGTTTGAAAATGAAGGTCCTTCAGAGGTGTTGAAGCTGTGTACACGTTTGTTTCCCCAGGAGCGCCTCATGCCATTTGCCCGAAAGAAACAATCATGGCATTCGAAGGTGCTAACATCAGCCTACCATGTCGTCTGCTTCCCCCGGACAACTTGGTGAATTACACAGCGGATTGGAAAAGAGTTGAAGTCAACAAGGTAGTTCACTCCTATCGGCATAAAAAGGACAATCATGATGATCAGATGGAGGTGTACAGAGGCAGGACGGTTCTCAACCATGAAGCCCTGAGAGGAGGAGTCCTGACCCTGCACATCTCCTCAGTAAAGCGGTCCGACAGTGGAGGGTACAAATGCAACGTCCCAAAACTGACCACCAGTTGTATTATTGAGCTTATTGTCGGTAAGTTTAATACTGTAAAGGTCAATTTAGGATTTCTATCAATCATCTGAAAAAGTACCTCAACAGTTTTGTATCTTATTTGAAACATTTACCAAAGAAGGAGAGGATTCCCCCTCAACTGGACCCCCAGAGAAAGAAGAGACTGAGCAAAACAATCCAGGTAAATGTCTTTGAATATTTCTCTAGAAAGTCTTGTTATACTATATCCTCAAAGATAACCTGATGGGAAGAAAGGGCCGAGGTGGAGCAGCACATTTACATTTTAGGAATTGTGGCACTGTGAGGAACATCAGCTTTGTGTGTGTGTGTGTGTGTAAAAGGTGCTGTATGTAACTTTTAACTTGTATTAATCGTTTTTTATGCATATGTGTGAACGGATTGTAACATAATTTGAAAAATGAGACCTCCCCTAACTTTCTTTGTTGTGAACGTGATGTAATGTTCGTTCGCCTCTGTTCAGCTCCTCTACAGCGCCCACAGTGTGGTCTGTTGCCAACTTGAGGACTTTCGATTAGATTAGATTTAGAGACTTTTCAGACCCTATTTGCGACTACCGTCACCTGTGAGCCTGCTCTCCTTCTGACCCATGTCTTTTCCTCCAGATGCTCCAAAGAATAAGACTCTCATTGCCATTATCTGTAGCATTGCTGCTTTTGCTGCTGTTGTTCTTATCCTGGTGGGATGTGGACCGATCCGTACGTACAAACTTCTTCATTTTGTTATCAGTTCACTCTCATCGTGAATTTATTTCCTCTTAAACCGGGCTCACAGAACACTTGTGGGGGGGCAGAGTAACTCTCTATAAACAGACTTAAAGACACTCACCAGCTTAGCGACATTAATGCTACAAACAGCTCATATCACAGCTCTCCTGCAGGAGCCATTTAAGTCCTCTAATATAATACATATAAGACAACCCAATGTTTAAAAGAAAAATACATAGTTTTTCACATGGAGCCACTACAACAGTAAAATGCTGCTAACACATTGATGCATCAGTATTAACAATCTAATAATCATTAACATTGTGATGATATCAACAACATCAATGCATTTCCTGTCTCTACTGCCTACCTTCTTAGCAATATGCACAAAGTTCCCTAAGTTGTATAAATTTAATGTGTCACAAACTGGTTTGCATGTTCTCACAGAGGTCTGCAGGAAGGGGCGAGAAGCAGAGGGGCATGGAGACGGACTTGAAATGTAAAACCTGAGGAACCAAGCAGCAGAGAGGCATGAAGACCCACACCACGCTGCAGAACTTGGCCCGAGAAAGTTGGTGGCCAGATACAATAACTGTTCATCACCACAACGATAAAACACCATCCGTTCTTCACCAGCTTGACAAAAGCCTGTTTCAAAAACACTGTTCAACCATTACAGGGCTGCGGTAGAATAAAATGTCTGTCTTTTCCTAAACACTTTTCCTTGACCCCGATGGAAAACAAAATGAGGTCAAAGAAAGATGTGAAGGACAATTCATAAAGACTTAGGAAAAGACAACCACGCTGCTAAAATAATCCTCTTCCACTTACACTTGGCATTAACGTTTGTTTTCGTGAACAGCCAGGTTGCTTTAAATGTTGCTGCTGCAAGGACTTCCCGGACGGCATCATCTCCATTTCTTTCTAAAAAGGTCCAGGGTGCTTTTCATTATGCTAATTTATGCTTCCTCGTGTCCTCTCTCCTCCCGGGAAACTCCCTCAGCCATCAGGGAGGATCTTCCAATCCCTTAAATGCACCTCAAGGAGAGAGGAGGCTTCTGGAGAAGCTTCGAGCGTGGAAACACAAGTGTGTCCTACGTGGACGTCTTTTATCCAGTGGTGTGACGTCTTTGAATACGGCACCTCCACATGTGACAGGAGCAGCCCTCCATAAAATCAGTCATTCTTTATTCGCACAGTACACGTCTGCGGTCATGTCTATAGGGATCCACAGATACTATAATAGAACACAGTTACATGGTGAGATGCAATATAATGCGGCGTCACACTTTAGACCAAATATGATAATTTAATAGCAAAGTGTTGTGGCATCACTTTGTTTTTTATCTTACAATACAATCGACAGACACACTTTCTTCTGCAGCTATGTGGTGTTTTAGTGTGCAGATAACAATAAAGCAAGTAAGTAAATAGCCTAAGTAATCTTAACGAATAACTCTGGTCCTTTTACATAAATTAGAAGATTTAAAAGGAATATTAAATCATGATTAAAGTCAACAGTTATACTGCTAATAATCGTCTATGTTAAACAATTTACGTATTTAAATGAATAAAGGCTCCTCCTGGCGAGGAAGCGACGGAAGTGAAGGAAGTGAGGAAACCGTTTAGCAAAATGAAAAGCATCCCTACTGTACCCTGAGCCAAAGTAGAGAAGAAAGGAAGCCTTGAAGCACCTTTACTTAGCATTTAGAGTTATTCACTCATTTAGGAACTTTCCTAAGCAAAATACGACTATTTGACTGCAGCCCTGATCTCAGACACACACTCCAGAATATTAATAATAATAATATTAATTATGCTACTAATACTACTACTACTACTACTACTACTGCTGCTACTACTACTACTACTACTACTACTACTTAGAAACTAACTCGATATATGGTGCTAAAAATAGTTTTTTAAACTGTACTGTAATGACAACAAACACAAACACTGCCTGGAAGCAATTTGTGTTCTTTACATTCCTACCAGCACTCGGTTTTATTTTCTGTCGGATATATTCTTTCTTACAGTCTTTCGCTTCCTTCCCTCAGTTACTAACTTATTTATTTGCGTGTGACTGAAAAATAAGCACTGTACCTGTTGCATTTAGTGATGCACTTTGTGCTGTTTTAGAAATGCTGTTACGTAGAGACTGCTGTGCTTTTATATTCCCATTATGTAATATTAGGGAACAGTGTAACCTGGTTCAGCCACAAAATGATGGTATTAGGTACTGAGGGCAAAGACACTGGACAAGTGTATCACAAATTACACACACACACACACACACACACACACACACACATACACATACATACATATATACACATACATATACACATACACACATATTAAGTTGAACTATTAAAAAGCTTTAATTACTTTTTCATATTTTACACTAACAGCACTGCGGACTATAAAAACACCTTCAGACATGTCTCTTCATATGAATGTAAACATCAAAATATGAATTTGCACAGAAAATAAACCATCAGATTTTCAATCAACTGACAGTTAACACAGGTCGGATTCAACTAAATAATTTACAAAAAAATATTAAGATTCACTCACCAGAAACATCAACTTTATGCAAAATCTCCAAACTGGTGAAAGTCCACGACTCACACAGTCCACGCATCCTTCCGCCTCCGCAGCGCAGGAGACAGCAACACAGCTGCATCCCCGTCTGTCCACCGCAAACCCGCAATGTCCTCACAAACTGTCCAACCCCGCAGAAACCCGCAATGTCCTCACAAACTGTCCAACCCCGCAGAAACCCGCAATGTCCTCACAAACTGTCCAACCCCGCAGACACGAAGTGAAATATCCAGTTAACCTGCACAATCCACAGAGGCCCACCGCATGTCCGTCCACCTGTCCAGGTGCGGAGAAAAAAACCTCCGCAGACACCCACCTGTCTGCTGATGACGCAGCCAAACTGAGTCCTGATTGGCTGCTTATCGCGCGCGTCATCGCATGAACTAAAGCTAAAGGGCTGTTTCACTCAAATGTCACCTGAACACGTGCAAACAATGGGAAAATAACCAAACATATGATGTTCCATCAGTGCCAACATCATGTCGTTTGCACACCGTGTATGTCGACTGAACATGTGACAAAACATCTGTCAATGTCTGTTCGTCTTTGAACTGTACTTCAGTCGTCTTGGTGCGCTCTCTGTCGTCTGATTGTGTTGTTTTGTATAAAGCTGCTGAATCCACACTGTGTACATGGAATACATATGGAATTATTATATGTACATAGGAAGTCTGTTGGGTTTGAGTTTGTTTGTTTCATACGTGGAGGATTCTGTGTCATGAATGTTCGTTAATAAATCTGTCAGGTCTCCTCGTTAATCTGTCCTGACCGGCACATGAGTGAATACTACTGCACCACACCAGACCACTAAACTTCACTGTTATTTTATTAATAATATTGTACCTTAACTTGTAATGACTTGAAAAACTGACAAACTGGGTCTTGGATTCATCTCAACTTGGTCAGATTACACAACAACTCTTTGTTCTTTGGCAGCTTTAACCAAAAAAAATCCTCAGTGGTAGACTCAATATATTACTCCAGAATAGGGAACAGTTTGACATTTTTGGAAATAAATGTAGTCCCTTTCTTGCCAGGAAAAGATATGAGAAGAGTGATATCACTACCAGACTATGTCCGTTTTAAATCAATCATGGAGATTTGTATGACTTGTTTTTGTAAGCTTGTTTATTTGTGTGTGTGTGTAACTGTTGTACTCTCAACACTTTAAAGCTCATTTTTTTCTGAAGTTTTTAATTAAAAAATACTGTTTATATAAAGTCTGTGATCCCTGGTTTCTTTTTGTCCCTCTGTCATCACAGCTCACTGGAGCAGCAGATTAAATCCACATAATGGGTTTGTAACAAAAGAAATGATGAATTCTTATAAAACTGACTGGTGTTAGACATAGTTATGATCAATAGTAGTAGTAGATTGATTACTTTGCTTCTGTTTTCAAATGAATATCCTGTTCATTGATTAATTCTCACTACACTACTGCTTAGTGTAGTGTAGTGCTTCTGATGCTATAAGTGGTCTAACTATGTCTTGTCTAGTTTAAACATCATCCAAGCATCATATTTTGTTATTCTGTGTGTGAAATCAGAGTCACAGCTGTGTAATAAATGCAGTAAAGTGGAAAAAAAATCCTCCACTCAGGACTCACAGAGTCAGGAAACATCACTGCAGACCTTTTCTACCATTAGTGCAGGTCACGTTGTACTGTGCAGTCGATTTAAAGAGCACCCATTGTGCTGTTTTCACATTATATGGAAGTTGCTGTATTTAATTTCATTTAATTTTTAGTTTCATACTCATAATTGTTTACATCAATTTCCATTTAATAACTACAAACTCACTGAATGTAATCAACTTGGCACTTAAAAGAAAGCAAATATTGATGCTTCAGATCAGCCATTGTTTAAGATAACAACTGTTGTGTACTCTTAATTAAATCAAAGTGTGATAAATGCACACAATTTATTTGAATTACACTCATTATGAGTAGAATATCACAGGTAATTGTCATTGTTTAAGGTAAAAGGAGAGAGTGAGATGTCGTGAAAATCATGTTTACAGACGAGACATGTCTGGTGTTGGAGGCTTTTAAAGGTCTGTAACACGTTGCACCTCATCACACATCAAAAAGCCCTAAACAGTTCAAACCAACCTTCCTCTGAAGTTCCTCAAGTCAACCGAGTAAGTGTGATAAATGCACTAGAATGTAAATGTGATGATAAAATATACATTACCTGACACAGAGAGACAGAGGAAAACAAATCCACTCGTCGCTGCTGTTAAACCCATAGCTGCTGCTCTCATCTCTCCTTTTGTCT
Organism: Lateolabrax maculatus; assembly: GCA_031216445.1. Taxonomy (NCBI): domain Eukaryota; kingdom Metazoa; phylum Chordata; class Actinopteri; order Acropomatiformes; family Lateolabracidae; genus Lateolabrax; species Lateolabrax maculatus. The sequence goes on along the minus strand of CM062204.1, from coordinate 3,664,068 downwards.
AAACACATCGTCAGGTAGATCATGCACAATGCAAATAATGTGCATTAGTTGGTTACAATAAATGTTCTACTTTCAACTTGAAAAGGATGTGGTCTTGAAAAAAGCCGTGGTAGATCATTGTGGTTGACACAGTTGTACAAAACAGAGACGTGATTGGTTAAACCTGGCATGGCTTTCTTCCGCTTCACATTATAAGAAAATCAAAACCTAAGAATATGTTTGTGCCCTGTACTGCATATATATCCTCCACCCTAACGGCTTCTGAGAGCACAATTCAAAGTGAGAAAAGTAAAAACATGTTCTTAATCACTCCTTCTGTACCTGTGGTGACAATTAGGATTGCTATGCTATTAAAAAACAGACAGGAAAATGGCAAAGACTGATCAAGCACTGCTGAGGATCCAGCAGAAGACCTCAGATGTGAGAACTGAATGGGAAGACAGAAGGGTCTCCTATACGTAAGACGCATCAACTCGTTTTCTGCCACAAAAGTATAAAAGCAAATGATACACCAAGTTTACAGTTAATTTCAATTAACTGTAAACCTCCTTTTTGCTGAGCTGAGAGGGTAACTGGGTGCTGTTAAGGATTAGTCTGTTGTTTATGGTTATTTTGCACTTTATGTAACTTCACCCAGGTTTCTTTTTTTAGGTAATTTAGCATCATCTTTCTGTCACACCTAACACACAACGAGAAAAAAAAAATCTAGCTATTACCTTAAGGAAACTTAATAAGGACCCTTACTGTTATGGGGACCCAACACCCTCTGACCGGCTGGGCCCCACATAAATATATACACGTTTGTATACAAATATATATGGTCCCAAGGCATCAAACAGAAACACAGGATTATTTTGGGAAGTTCAGGATGTTTTGGTCAGGTAAGAGACTGATAATTGGACAAACATATTCAGAGAGAAGCTTTCTAAATAACGCTTAAACTGTCTGAGTAGTTTAGGCAGGTGAAACATGTAAGAGGGACCCCTAAGTGCAGTGGGGCCCTCCGGTAATAAACGGGCATGTGTGTTGGTGAACTAGTAGAACTGACACAACAAGTTGATATGAGGAGGAGTTATGACGCCCTCTTCTGTTCTGGCCTAACAGTAATACATCCCACAGTCTTCCTGTTTGAAGTCAGTGATGGTGAGTCCTGTGAAAGTCAGGATTTGAAAGACTTGACTGAAAAAGGTGTTGAAGTAAACCCGACAACATTTTTATGTTTCTTTCATTGATTTATTGTTTTGTGCAAATATTTATACATTTCAAATGATTCATAAATTTTTAAAGATATGAAAATAACTTTTGACTTTAAAGCAACTCAGCAGTGGTGTTAAAGAGAAGTTTGGTTTTTGCTAGTGTTTCCAATATGACTCAAGCAAACGTATCTCTCCAAGTAAATCCTTTTGACGACAGATGACATTCTTTCCACACAGCAGGGTTCTTCATCCAGAAACCACAAGTTCATCAGGGTTTTTCTAGGATCCATTCCAATAAATTAAATTCCTCTGAGGAGCTCCTTACGTTAGAAGTTTTGTGGTAACAGATGAATTTATTCTTTTAAGTGTCTTTTTAAGTCTCTGTCCTCCACTCTGCTCACTCTCCTTCTTGTTCCTCTTCTTCTTTATAAATCCTTCTTCAATGTGCATTGGTGCCGGGTTGGGAGGGTAGTGGACACAGTCAGCGTTGTCATTGTTACTTGTCTCGACCTTTTTGGTCTGGTATGTGTTTGAAGCGGCACTTGTCGCCATAAAAACAGCCTGTGGTCCGCCAGTAGAAGCACTCGTCTCCATTTATAGGTGCGCACCCTCTGGACCTGCACAGACAGAACCGGAGGAGAAGATCCTCAATCATATTCAGGGAAATATGCTCAGTACATGTTTAATGGGATAGTAATAGTGCACGGAGACTAATGGAGACTGACACACAAGTCAGTAACCACAGAAGAATTCAATTGAGTTTGGAGTTCACTTCTGTGTTAAAAGGATTATACTGTGATAATAGTATGTTTTCAAATCACTGATAAGTGTCAATGAAAGCTGTTGTAAAACAACTTGAACAAGCCCTAAGGAACTAAGATTTTCTCTCTCTTGGATGGTCTTTCATTTGGCCTTTGATGTAAAGTACAAAAACTGCAAATGCACAAAAAAAAACAAAAAAACAATAACAACATCATTTTTTAAAAGCAGTTTAGGTTTTAAAAAGTTGTCATTTTGTTTTGTGCCCCTAAAGTAAGGACATTTACGGAAAGTACTGTACAAATTTCTACTTCTACTTCACTGCATTTCATTCATCACATTTTAGATGGATTTTTACTTGCACAGAGTCTTTTTAGAGTATGGTATTAGTATTTTAGTAAGTAAGGGATCTGAATACTTTTACATCTGCAGAGTGGGGACATTTGCACCGCACAGATACATGTGTTCTGAGTAAGTTGCTCGGTACCATGCAGCAGCTGAGCTCTGCTGTGTTTCTGCAGCGTTGGAGCTGAGGCTGGTGTTGGTCTTTGGTATGGAGGGCATTGTCCGCTGGATCCAACGGTCTGGGTACCTCATCACCAGCTTGCTGCTCCTCAGCTCCACCCCCTGGACAGGCGGAAACCGCACAGTTGATCAAACTTTACATAATGTCTGAAGAACGTTAACATACTCGGACACCGACAGCGACATCCGAGAAAAAATGAGCCTTTCGACCACTCACCTGCAGCTTCTCCAGGGCTTTGTCAGCCATGTTGGCATTCTTGAAGTTGACGAAGGCACAGAAACGCTCATGAAGAACTCTGATGCTCTCTATCTCACCAAACCTGTAACCATGAGATACTACAGCTCTGAAGGCAGTGGCAAGGTTACAATTCTTATACTGTTTACCCAATATAGATGTAACCGCGCTCAAATAAAATCAGATGGTCAGCACTTTGACCTCATAAGTGATGTACAGAGCCAGTAAAACAAAGAATGTGTCACTGCCCAAATGAGTGGACTGTATTTTGGACATAATGGTATTGAAACACTGGTATGTATTATATGGCATATGTTTGATCTAAATATGTTAAATACCAAATTGTATTAGCTACAGTTTGTCCTCACACACATACACACAGTGTTTTTACATTTTGAAGAGATCCCAGAGGTCTTTCTCTGTAACTTCCAATGTAATGTTCCCAACCCACAGAGAGCGACAGCTCCTGGAAGATAGAAAAGGGAAGATAATGAGAGGAAAGACGGGAAGAGACAAAGTCAGGCAAGTATCACAGGAGAGGATCATTTGAGAGAGTGAGATTATTTGATTATTTATCCAACAGAAGCTATTAGACAAAGGACGTAAGAACGCTGGACATTGTGTATATGTTACACTGAAGATCGTAGATGCTGTATATAGTTCAATAAAAAAAATAGAAGATTGGTTTAACTTTGATTGTAGGTTATATGTTACAGTCGCTCCCCAAAAACATATTATGCACTCCTGAACATCTTTAAGTGATTGCCGTGATTATGTGTATTGCTTAAAACCCTGCTACTCACCCACTCTGGTCCTGCTGAGATGTGTGTTTCAGTGCTGGTAATGACAAAACAATAAAAACTGAGCATCAATGAGGTGTATATAATATCTTTGTCATTATGTACTGTCAGTAGTAGTAGCATGTTTCTGCCACTGATGTTTGATATGACTAACTTAGAGCAGTGATGTCCCGGTGTGAGCAGAAGTGGTACTGCAGCTGGCTCTTACTTTTGGCCTTGGGTGAGGTGATGACTGCCTGAACAGTAGTGAACTCCTCCAGCAGCAGTTTACTCTGCTCTTCCGCAAAACCAAACTCCTAAAATAAAAAGAGGAAATTGAGAAAATGAAACCGTAAGTACATTAAAGTTACCTCATGTGTATGTCTCTTTTCGAAACGCCCTGAAGCAAGACACTAAATCAACTTTTGGAGGACACCACTCCCATCCAACACACCTAGCACTGGGTGCCTCACCCTGTGGATGCTAATTCCAGACTATTCATGCAAAACATATACAAGAAAAAAGTGAGTCAGCAGTGTGGAAATTAACAGATTTTTCATTTGAGGAACTTTGATGGCAGTTTCGGAGGAAGTCGAGCCTTGCAGTCACTCGTCCTCCTCACCATGAGCTGCAGCACCCGGCAGGTAAAGAGTTTACTGGATGCTTCCTTACAGTTCGGATCCAACTTCAACACCTGATCCATGGCTTTTTCTGCCTCGCTGTACCGCTGAAATACACACAAACACACACACACACACATCACCAGCTAGAAATGTTAAAGGGAACAAAATCAAAACACATTACACTACTTGATGAGGGATTGGAGGTAGTTTAAGTGATTATAATACAGAAATTGCTACTTTTTTGTTGGAATCTATCAGTCTGTTGTACAGTAGGTGCTGACCTTTAACCCCATCAGCGCACACCCCTTACGGAAGTGTCCCTTCGGCCAATCAGGAGCCAGCTGAATGGACCTCTGAGCGTCTGTGAGGGCAGAGGAGTACTGCTCCAGACACCAATAACAGTAGGAGCGATTTCCATAGAACCTGAGAGACAGGAGAGAGTCACACAGGCAGAGATGTTTATTCAGACCAAAGTGTGTGTGAAGGAGACTGAGGTGGTACAATCCGGACAGGACATGGTTAGTGGGGTTGAGTTGGGGTCAGAGTTCACATTTCAGCTCACCTGTGGTCCTTGGGGTCACAGTAGATGGCCTCTGTAAACATGTCCACTGCCTGGCTGTACTGGCCTTGCCCGAACATCTGAATGCCCTGCACTGGAACACACACACACACACACACACACACAATTTGGTTGATATAGTTCATTCCCTCACACGTACTTCTTTCAAAAGAGGAAATATTCCCAGTAAAATTGGAACACAACTGTTAAATCTTTCACAGCTTTGAGCAGCACAGATATATGCATCTATAAACTCTCATATAAAACTATCTTTATGGAATGGGAGAAAAATAATTTTTTTTTGTAATTTCGGTTAAAACACTTTATATTTGCAGCAATGTCAATAGAAAATACATTAAGTTATTCTGGTTTTTTATCCAAGTTTGAGTTTTATAATGAATCTCTATCCCTTATACTTCAATTAAAGTTTGACTTAACATATTAAAACAAATCTTAAGCTTTTGTATTTTTCTTATGTAAATAGATTAACTTATGTTAAGTTAATTCTTTAAATGATGATTAGAAATGATGAAATGGGCAAGAAGAGGGGGGGGACATTTGCACAGCATTTGGAATCTGAGGGACTGATTTTACTTAAAAAAGGTGTATTGAAAGGATAGCAAATAGACTCACCTGTAAGAGACTCCCCCCTCCTCTTCATTTCTTCGGTGCTCTCCACCTGCAATCACAACATACAGTTTTACTACTAAAAATGTATTCAATGCTGATTTCACTGGTTTCAGTGTGTTTGTATGTTTGTGTGTACCTGGCTGCTCCTGGCATCGTTCTCCTTGTTCTCTCTGGAGATCTGTGTTGTTCTGTTCTTCAGGGCTTTGAGTTTGATGTGGCTGGCGGCTTTGGCCACAAACGCGCTGCTGACGTCCCACTCTGGCTCCTGAATCAGCAGAAAGTAACACAAAACACTTGATACAATAGACTGACAAAATGTTATAACTATACTGTAGTTTGACAAAAGAAAGACACCCGCTCTGACCAAATGTTTAAAATGTCAATTAACATGGGTCCAACTCAATTGTCCAGGTGGTATCGTCTCTGGGGGAAGAGTCCAAAACACTGGACTGCACTTTTAATTGAAGATGTTTCACTTTCAGTGATTTGGACAACATAGCTTGCTCATACTTACAACTTATTTTTTACAAATAATTGTTTTTTGAGGACTAAATCATGTTTGTTTTTTTTGTGTGTGTGTGTGTGTGTGTGTGTCAAGTAGCAAAATTGCAATATCTGTCCAAAACTAAAGTAGTAATGTTATAGTATTAAAACAAATATGATGTCTGAGAGGTCAGAGTGCAGGTTGAGTGCCTCGGGAGCAGGTAGGGGCTAAATATCTTGCTCGAGGACATGAAGGAGTTTGTGAAAGATGTGCAACATCATGGTGCTAAGTAAGGGTGTGTGCATACCGAGCATGTTTAGAGAAAAAAACTCTGCAGCGGTAACTTCTGTAGTTTGTTAGTTTTAGCGGAGGAGCCAATCAGACGCAGCTGCTACAAAGGGACTGCACCAAGATGCCTTAAAACAGCGTCCTTGGCCCTCTTACAAGGAAAGTGTGGTGTGCGTCATTCAGCTTTATTCATGCTCTTAACTGGTATGAACACAACAGAGGGTAAATTACAGCACAGTCATGTCTATTAATGCTTAGTTGAAGTTACAAGTGGCTGAATGTTTTTTAACCCCCCTAAACTCCAAGTTGCAGGATGACATTTTAACAAAGGTTTTAGCAAACTTTAAGATCATGTGAGTCTGCTTATAACATGGAATAAAAAACCTGCATGCAAAAAATCAGTAAACTTTTCCTTTCTGGAGCAGATTCACGAGTTTTGTCAAATACTAGTTAGTAAAACCTACTGTCATTTAACTAGCCCCTTATTTTCTTGAAGACCCTCAAGTTTTTATACAAAGTGACAACATTAAGCATATGTGGCATGCTGTTGTTGAATATGACAATGTGAGCAAATGCCAGTTTGCTCTCTTGAAATCTATTTGTTTAATGACATCCACGCCCAATAAAGTTTGGCATTTTGCCAACATCTGGTCACCAGGTTCTATTATTTATTTTATTTTGAAGGAATGAATGATATACTCTATACCTCCTCTGAGGTCCTGTGGGGCAGCGGGTGGTTGCTCTTGTTCTCTGTTGTCACAAGGGCAGGGACTGATTCAGGGTTGCATTTGCTTCTGGGACGAACCGCGGTCCATTCCTTCTCCTCTTTCAATTCCTCCTCACTGTCACTCTCTGTTGCTGCTCCAGCCACTTCCTCTTCCTGTTAAAAGTCGTGTTAAAAGAAGAAGAAGTGACACATTCTTACTGTGGTTTATTGAGGTGTTATGTAACATAACTTGAGCAATGCATTTCAAATATCACATGCAGATTAGTGGGTGATAGTGTACTATTTAGTTCTACATAAAGTCATAAAGTAACTTCATGTTGGATTTGGTTGCCCAGTAGAGACATATTTTCAAATTTACCTCGATAGTCCGTAACCTGCTTTTACTTATTCTTCTGCAAAAGCTAGTGATGGAAACATGCAAGGAATTCACTTTTTATTTTGCTGAACTTTCAGAAAATTACTTGAAATCGGTGCAACAATTTCATGACTATTGAATTTATAGTGTACATGACCACACATTAAAACACATGCACATCCAGGTCTGTGTGTACATATACACATGGACGCGTGCACACATATGTACATTAAGATGATTGTATAAACATGCTTTGACGATTACGTTTAGGCCCTCATGCTCTCACCTGCTCTGAAGCATCCTCAATCCTCTCCTCTCTCTCCAACTTCTTCCGTTCTTTCTGCCTCTGAAAGGAGAGCATGGATATGGTGGCTGTGGAATGGCAGAGACACATATGGACACAGGTGTGGAAGCGGAAGTGCAGTAGGATGTGTCATAAAGAGTGAGGAAACAAGTGTGGGAACAGTTACAGAGAGGGTGCGGTAAAATGTATGAAAGCAGGAGAGGAGGTAAATACAGTTACAGCTGTTAAGAAGGTGTGAAGACAGGTGGAGCAATGGGTAAATAAGGGTGTGGTAACAGGTGTAGTGATGTGGGGAATGTAGGAGACACACTCATTCCAGTTAGTAGAGGAATCAAACAATAAAAACATGAGCTGCAACACGGACAACATACGTTTATCCCTACATTACCATCTTAATGCTTGATTTACAGTGGACAATTTGCAGTGGATGTCGAGCATGTTAAAGTAGAAGCAACAATAGTTGATGATGTGGAGAGAGTGTCATTCAGTGTGTTTACATGGACATGAGTATCCTGTTCCGTGTTGGGACGTGTAAACATCCTATTCTGATTTAAAAAACATGGATAAGCCCTTATCCTGGTTTGGAGAAACCTGAATATGCCAGCTCTATACACAAACAATGGTGGCAGCAAAAGCAGCTCACTTCTAGAGCGATGAAGAAACAGAGTTTTGTCTTTCTTTAATGTAAGAGTAGAATATACTCGGTAGTTTAGATGGGAAAGAGCAATCAAAACGCTGACATATTCAAGTCTGTGCCCAACATGTGCAGTGGAGGAGCAAGTCAGGGAACGATTTCAAAAAAACATCACAAATAACATGCAGTCTGTGTTTCATGTAAACTCCATATCCTGAATATGATGAAAACCGGAATAAGCCTCAGAACTGGCATACTCGTGTCCATGTAAACACACATTGTCCCTTTATAGAGTTTTTCATTTTCGTTTTTTGGTACCAAGCCAGTGCCGTACTTGTATGTTTTCATTATATTTGTTTTATTATTTAGCGCCAAATGCATTGTCGTGTGAATCAAGACTGACTTCTTTTCACTCACTTTCCTTTTAGCTCTCCTCCTCTCAGCTCTCCTTCTTGTTCTCTCCTCATCATCCAGGCCTTCCTCACTGTTCAGCATCGCCTGCTCAAGACATAGTAACACACACACACACACACACACACACACACACCCACACACACACACACACACACAATATTCAGGTAACTTGTAAAAGCATGTGTGTGTAGTTGAGAAAACTGTGATTACAGTACCCTACAAGTACATTTAGAGTATGTGTTTTGTTTTTTACACATAAGTCGAACACAGTAATCTGAAACTGAGTACGAGCTGGTCCATAGTTTATATATCGAGGAATCTTTCAGTCTACCTGTGATGATCCCTGGTCTTTTCTTCTGTCTGTCGAGTCAGGAGCTCCATCCCCTTCCTCACCTGGCCCATCTAGACACACACAAGAAATGACAAACGTGTCAGTCAGGCTTTGGAAGTCAACACACACACACACACACACACACACACACACACACACTATGTATATATACATATATATAAGGTATGACATGGAAAGATAAACATCCCTTCAATTGCTGTCAGTTTGTCTGTCAGTTGGTTTGAATGCATCTATTTAAAGATGACAATGTTTCTCTTTGTTTGTGTGTGTGTGTGTGTGTGGGTGTGTGTATGGGTGTGTCTCTGTGTGTGTGGTGACTTCCAAAGCCTGACTGACACATTTCCCATGCAAAACTGCACTGGGGGATCTTGTGGCAGCTTGTGATTGGATGATGCAAATGGAGGGAATGAAGAATGAAGACATTCAGTTTTTATGAGCAGCAGTTTAGCTACGAGAACAGGAGGGACAGCATTCAGAAAAAATGTGCTGCAAATATTCAAGTAAAAGCACATTTAGACAAATAATGACCGTTATACAAATACTACTCAGGAAATGTGATCTGTTCAAACAAGTGAAAGTCTGTCCCAAATACAGGCAGTAAAATAACAGGTAAATGTACTATAATGAAAACACAATGTTAAATTCAGCATAATCTGCACAGCACTTTGACGAAGGCAAATGGCCAATATCTGCAGCGGTGGAAGAAGTCTTCCGCTTAAGTAAGCGGAGCAATACCACAGTGTAAAAATACTCTGTTACAAGTAAAAGTCCTGTTTTAAAAATTCCACTTAAGTAAAAATACAAAGGTATTAGCTTTTGTATTTACTTTACTTTGACATTTCAGAATAATGTGTATTGTGCTGATTATATTTTATATTATTAATCTGAATCTGGAAAGTCACTAGTAACTTAATTTATCAAATAAATGTAGTGGAGTAAAAAGTACAATATTTGCCTCTGAATTATAATGAAGTAGTATAAAGTAGAAGAAAATTGCAATACTTAAGTAAAAGGCCTCAAAATTGTACATCAGTACAGTACTTGAGTAAATGTACTTAGTTACTTTCCACCTCTGAATAAGTGATGTTTTAATGCTGTAACCCATCCAGCAGCGAGAGTATCTGATAGTGTTTTATTAAAGAGTGATGATAAATGTTCATCTCTTATAAGTCAACGGGGAGAAAGGAACTGCTCTGGAAATGTAGAAGGACAATAAATACGCCCTTTATTTGTTTAAACAGAAAAACATGCAAATGACAAGTGAGGTTTGTTTTTATTTTAATCTGCTCTATTGTGTCAGTAGTCACATCAATCTGCTACATATTACTGTTAGGAAAGTAAGTGGATTAAACCAACACTTGGAAAGATTTGATGAATTATTACATTACATTAAAAAAACTAGTGGAGCAATTTTGCTGGTTAGGAATGTTTTTTTACACCTAACGCATGCACATTTTAGCAATTTATTTTATGTAAAAAATTATAGGTAAAATTAGAAAAGGTTGCATCTGGCACGGCACAAGATGTGCCGTGCCAGATATTTCAGCAATTTTTTAAGACATCAATAAGGAATCAATTGAAAGATCTGAATCCAAAATTTGACACGTTTACATTGCTTCTTTAATGTGTCGTCACTTGTCAAAAACATTCAAGCTGCAAGTTATAAATGCAACTTTGGAATGTAAAGAAGTAACAAAGCAGTTTCAGCTACTTATTATTATTATTATTATTATTATTATTATTATTATTATTATTATACAAAACACAGTATTAGAGTCACGATCGTGGAAACCAGTGAAGTGGCTGGTGATCGTACAGATCATTTAACAACACACTCGTCCACCAAGGTGACACTTCTGTGGTTATATGAATTGAGAGAAAGGTTTTAGTGCATGTTAATATGGCCCCAGGCAGGCGTCTGTGTTGGAAAAGGGAATCCTCCTCCCTTCCCCTCATACCACGCTAAGAGGTCACCGTGCCAGAAATATCTAAGGGCCTCTGGACAGAAATAGAGCTCAGGTACCCAGAAGCATTCGAGAAATATTCCAGACAAATATTTCACTCTCTCCCTCATGTTTAAAATTCAACTGAACCATGTCGTTCCACTGACACTGATTCTTTGATTTTAAAGATGTGAGTTGGCACATTTACCAACCACACTTTGGGGAAACCCAGCTTACTTAACAGGACGTGGATGGGAGTGCATTTCTCTCTCTCAGCTGATAAGCACAGATCGGTTACCATGACCTCACTCACGCAGCAGCAAGAGACACAGCAGCGAGTAGTTTTTCGTTTCATCAGACTGCTGGATCCGTCTGATTCCTTGCAGTATTGACATGCCACCGGCTATTTGCAGGGCTGTCAGAAAACAAGTATAAAGCACGGAGGGTTTATTCAAATAAGCTCGGCACTTGTTAGTGAATATATTAGCAAAGAGCATAACATTTGTATGTAAAATACATGTAAACGAATATATCTACACGTCCATTAGCCATTTGAGGCTACTACAGCTGACAATTTCCATGACAACTAGAGCCTGACCAATAAATCGGGCAGATATAAATGCTGACATTATCTTAATACAGATTATATCGGTATTTGTGCATATGTCGTCTGTTAGTACCAATAAACAACAGTACATAAAATCCCTAAGATGTTTTAGGCAATTTAGAAACAGTAATTGGTTTCTTTCCACCTGTTTTTATCCGCATTTTTACTTTGGGCATTAAAAAACCTGAACGCCAAACATTTCTATTGTTTTAGGTTCTTCCTCTGTAATGGTTTAATGGTAGCCGACTGGAGACTGGATGGAAACCTGTCACCATTACATAGTTTGTCCAACATAGAGCGCTTTACAAGAGTATTCTTCAACTGTAAAATGTACAGCTCAGCATATATCTTGGTCAGAATTATTAAAGGGATCTTTAAAAAAATAAATAAATGTCAGTATTGGTTGGTTCATAACAGTGAATCCAGCCAATCCGTCCATCTCTTCTTATTAAGATTTATTTTTTATAACTGTTCAGTCATTCCAAATGTTGAGTGCAACAAGTGTAAGAGCTTTCATCAGCAGGCTACAGGCTTCATTGCTTTTATGAAATAAAACTGCTGATAGCAGGGAACAGACTGCATGTTCTGGGTAAATGATTTGTACTTGGAGAGAGTATGTACTATACGGCCTCAAGCCAGCAGTCTTGTTCCTCAAACACACGATGTTGACAGATGAAAGGCGAGGGGGAGAAAACTCTGTCCAGGAATAGACTGTCCGTTCAGAAACTTTAGGAAAGAACAGAAACTAAATCTCTTTGGCATTAAGAGCCACAACACCACCTGACTCACAGCGAGACCAAAGGCAGAGGAAAAGAGTGGATAAGGGACGGAGAATTTTTGAGATGAATAACATGCTTTTATGAATAAGATCCACATTTAGCCTGTGCCAAATTATAGGTTTGTGACCGAAACACATTCCTCATTCCTACAACATAAAATCACTTACATGCAGAGAGCTTATAGAATACTCCAGCAGCTCTTTCACAGTGTATTGTGCTCCACAGTAGAGCACAGCTGCCATTAATGCAGCTGCAGATGCCGACTGAACGCAGTTTCACTGACAGGGAAAGCACAGAGTGATGATCAGCAATCCCCCCCCCCCCCCCCGTCTGATGGTGTAATGAGCTAATGTGTGCCATTAAATTATATTACCGATACTATCATTATCATTAAGAGGTTATTATTATAATTACTGTATCATTATTGCAATTTGAATCTCTGAAACAACTGAGTGGCAGCATCTATTCTGGCATAATATATTGTTTTTCCACGAAAGAAGCTTCAGGTGCTAAAAAGTAAATCCAGTTATATTACTTTGTTAGGGGCGTTTCAAGGTTGGACTTCAGCTACAACAGTTGGAGGTTTGGAGAAGGCCTTGGTTTCAGTTCAGACGGTAGGTTTCACTATGCAAACACAGACGGACAAGAAGACACATGCCATAAAATCCTGCTAGTATTTTTCTCGGGAAACAGCAACAGATATTCAGCATCCAAACAGACTCTCAGGTAACATCACGGTGTGAGCAACACCATGAGATTTAAAAACCTGGGCCTCCCCACTAAGCAGCAGAACTAAAAAAGCCTCTTGGATGAGCAAGAAAACATCTTAAAGTCTGCAATTTCAGTCCATTCCTTTTCACTATTTGTATTTGTTTACAATTTACAGAAACACTTGACTTGTATATATACATTCTATGTTCTTGGTCATTGTTGATTTTTACATATATTTATATATACACATTTGTATATATACACATCTTTGTTCAGCTTTGTTCTGAGAAACCTTGTTTTTAACTGTATGTATATTTTTCTTTTTTCTTTTAAGTCTAAATGATATTTCTTCCCAACAGTCACACACATTTATACAGTCAAGCTCTCTAAAACATTCTGTGCATCACAGCCAAAAATAGTCCAAAAGTATTTATGCTCCCAATCACCATCACATATTGATTTGATTTTAGCACAGCCATCAACAAAATACACCAGAGGAAAAATCTGAAACTTGAAACTTCTTTTGGCAAGATTTAGATTGAAAAGCTGCGGGTGCTTCTGTCAGACGATGACCTGCCCGATGAACACGCATTGACAAGATTCAGTCAACTGGTTTTCATTCAGCTTAATAATAATTCCATAAAAAAAACTTCCACATCAAAAAGTAGGCTACCTGCCAGGTCTTTGCATGAGAGCTTATGCATAATAACTGAAATGCCAACACTTACAAAGGTTTTTTAAGTATTGCCATATACTGTAGGGTTGCATCTGACACTACAGGCTTGATGTCTGCTGTTTTATTTCAGCTACAAAAATGTTGAGGGGGGGGGGAAATAGTCAAGAATGAGCTCTGTGTAAGAAACCATGTGTTACTGTTTGATATGAAAGCCACATGTGGCGAAATCTGGTTCTCAAGGCTGCCGGACAGGGTGGCCTTGACAGTTTCGTCCCCTCTTTCAAACACAAACCCACATCAACACACACATCTCTCCCTTAATATCAGTGTTTTCAGTTTTGTCTCTGTTTATGTGCAGAGCAACAAAAGAGAATACGTTTTGGGAAAATAGAGCTATACTTTTAACAGATTAGCCTGCTCGAGATGGGACCTCAAACTTTGATGGGACACAGAAGTTTATAGTGTTGAACACTAATAATTATGGTAATACAAATAACTGTTTGCATACAGTGGTATAGTGTAGGAAAATGTTTTGATGAAACACTTGAAGTGGGACATGTGAAATGTCAAATAGAGACAAGAGACAAACCTACGAGACTGCTCTTTGTTGATCATATTAAAAATCCACAGGGTTTCAAGGATAACTATAATGTCAAATAAAAGGCATTATTCAAACAATGGACATCAGTATGAACAAATAAAGGCTGGTCCCAAAAAGAGGCCACATAGCAACAGCCACGCAGCACTCAACACCCAAGTTTATTTGCACCTTTCAACAGCAATTGGTACAATTGATATGGGCCTGTAACTGTTCATTAGGGACTCGTCTAGATTGTTCTTGTTAATAGTGGCATCATAATTCCAGTTTTCAGGGCCTGCGGGAAACAGCCTGTAGGTAGAATATCAAGGCAGACGGAGGAGGATTTCAGACGTTGCACAATTTGTTCCAAGGTTTATAGCTGATAGGATCAAACTGTGTCATGCCAACTGAATTGGTTTTAAGTGGATCTAAGGACAATACAGAGCGTATACCTGACACGGGGGAAGTGACCGCTTGATTAACTGCATGAATAAAGACACAGGGTGGTCAGCCTGTCAACAGTCTGTCAACAGGAGCAAATAAAACACGTGGATTATTACTGTTTTTGTCCATGATGCCAGAGAAGAAGTGCTGCCTTGCATTTCTCAATTCAAAGTTAGAAATGCTAAGTCTCGCTCGTTAAAGATCCCATAATGCACCTTGAGATTTCTGTTTTTTTTGCCACCTGCATTCAGATTTTCGACACCAACATTTTTATTACTACAGCATTTCTCCACGTTTTCTACTTACCACACACTATCTTTACCTTTACTGTCTGCACTGATACCAGGCAAATGTGCTTGGTATTGATTTGAATGCCAGGGATTTGAGATGTGGCAGTGTGGTGCAGTAGCGGCATCCTTTAACATCACCTCCAGTTCCTTAGCTTTTAGTTTGTTAGAGATAATCCTGCGAGGGGAGGTCGGGCAGCAGACCATTGATGTAAACTTTTGCTGACCTTGCTGGGCTTATCAGTCTCGTCAGCCCGGGCAGGAGAGAGCTCTGCTTTCTTTTCGCCGTCTTCGCTATCAGCGAGGTTGGTGTTACAGAATGTGCTTGGTTGTGGTGGAGACAGACGACGTGGCAGTGACCACGAGCGTATTTAATGCCAGCGTTTACCGGGACGTGCACTTTATCAGGGAATCTCTGAAGGGGTGAGGCAGAGGGGAGGGGAGATTGAAGGGAGGAAGAATTACAAGACTGATCCATGAGCTGGTTGTTGAGGCCTGGATGTTTTGTATTTGTGGCGCAGAGGCACTTCGACACTTCCTGTGGCTGTTCACAATCAAAGATTTCCAGTAAAAATTGAAAGCATTACACTCCCCTGAACTACTGGAATGTGAGAAACAAGAACAAATAGTTATTAAACACAGGGAAGTGAGGAAGAATGGTTCGTCTCTGATAATATCCATCGGGGTCTCTCCCAGGAAGTTATTTAGCTGGGATGGTAAGCCACCCAGATCTTTACACATCTCATCCTGTGATCGATCTTGTTGGTTGATAACCGCCTAAACAATAGCCACACTAAATATAACAGCCTTTTCTGTGTGACGTGGCTGCTGTTATATTTCATAAAAGTGCACGCAAATGCATTTTTTATCATGGTAGTGGAGGAGATCTTTCTTTAAGGTAAGGTGGCCCTCCTCCCCTATAAAATACTGCAGCAAACACTGTCTTTTCTCAAATAAAAGGCCACTTTTTGAGAATTTACACTGTGAAAATCGTCAAATCAATAAAGAAAATATTTAAAGCGTCATTTTTATAAATGTTTTGATGCTGTGTTTACATCAAAGATTTTGCCATACCATTTCTTCTGTGGTCTATTATATCATTTGATTTTTATATGATTTTTGTATTCTTATGATGAAGTACTTGCTGGATTTGTCATAAAAAGACTTTTATTCATTAACCATTTCTAAATTGTTTTTTAGAAAATCACAACTGTATTAATATTTGGTGATATAAAATTACATATAAAGTATTAGAGGATTTTATCAATCACAAGTCAAACTCTTCTCATTGCATATAAGAGTGAATATACGTGTAATTTATATAGTCATTAATTACCAACTTTAAACAATAAAAGAAAAAATTGCCCCCACTGAGCTGCCCTTGGCAATGGCCTTAAGAACTGCGCCAGTATGACCGCTCAGTGGCAAGCAGATCAGTCTGTGGTTGTACTGGGAAGCGTCCAAATGTGAATATGAGTAACTGCGTAAGTGGGATAACGGGAAAGAGAAGGAAAAAAAAGAACAGAAAAGTGAGCAGAGGATTGCTCTTAATAAAACGTATCTGAATAAATAAAGGTTAAAAAAAATGAATGAATCAATGAGTGAAAAGCAACAGCTTTGATAACTTAAGTAAAATTAAATATATTAGGAACTATATAGAAATAACTCAAACACAGAATGACCTCTCCCTTGCTCTAAATGTATAAGCGCAAAGCACACACAAACCAAAAGGTCATACAAATTCATACAAACTACAATAATAGCACTAACATTCAAATGGGGTGTGGTTGCCTCTTTGTGTCTCTCTTTAGCTAAATCACTTCAAAGACGAGGAAACCGAAGGCCAATGAGTGTCTCTGAACACTGAATAATCTGCCCCTCCTTCTGCCTACTCACTGCACACACACACACACACACACACATAAACATAAACATAAACAAATACAAAATTAAACACACCGAAAAGGTATGTAGGTCTAAACTCTGACTCATCGACAGATGAAGTCCAGTATCTTTTACAAAATGTCATATCATTTATATTATTTACTGTTTCTGATTCATTTTACATGAAGAGAGTTTTCAAAAAATGCTTTTGTGAAATTTCCAAAGTCAAGAATGAATTTTCATGCCAGCAATCACTGATACGTTATTTAACGTTATTCTCCCACATTTTTGAGACAAAAAAAGAAATTAAAGCCTCTATTTATCGTAAGAAATGTGGGATGTTTGTTGATCGATTTCCTTTTCTTAATAAAAACAAAGCATAAGTTCATAAGAAGACATGAAGTAACAGAGTGAGACAGGGACAAGAGCTATGAGGAACACAGTAGGAAACTCACACTGATTTGAAATAAACCTAATTTATGTCTGGAAGAAATAAATAACAGGAACAGAGAAGATTGGGTTTAGGGTGTAGGCGTTTGTCTAAACAGAAATTGGAATGTGTCCAGCTGCCACAGCCATGCTGCAGCTCAACTCTGAATTTTATTGATGATTTTTACTGTTTTAAGGCTGTTATAATGTAATTCATTAGTCACTTCGGTCAAGTCTATTACTGCTTCTGATTTCTGCCAACTTTAAGTCATTTTATCAAAGGTATTTGGGTTGACTGTGATGAAAAACTACGTTAAGAAACTTATTTTCATTTCCATGGAAGATAATTTTTCCTTTTACAGTGGCAGGCTTCCTGTTTAATACCACGCTTACTGCACAGCTACTCACCAAATGTGTTTCATCAACAAATGAGTCATGGAGGATTGTGTGCAACGCAGCGACAGGAGTGTTGTTTTGCTTCAAGGTGTTTCAAGGTAATTTGAATAGAAATCAACTAAATCGAACTTGTTGTGCACTGGCACGGTAAGATGTATTAAAATGAGTTCATTGCTCAAGACATTAGTGTTCAGCAAAGTTGTTTAATATGAGTATTTGTTATCCAAATTCAGAAGGGAAAGGTATTTTTGGCCAGAACTTATCAGCCAGGCTTGGTGAAAGTCAGGCTCTCACAGTATTTTGCAAAATGAGCACAAAGTCTAAAACAAGCAGCATCGTGGACATGAATAATGTCAAGGTTATGCCTCTGATTCAGATTAAAGTATCAAAAACTGGACACACTGTTTCCATGTGTTCCTCATGTGGGAACAGTTATGGTCACACAACTTATATCAAATGTCATATTTTTAGACTCCTTCAGCCAAATTACTTTTATTTTAGGTCATTATGCTTGTTTCTTGAAGTTTCATGGGACGAGGCTGGCTGGTGTGAGTCCAGGACTTTCTCCAGGATTAATGTTTTATTTCATAAAAGTGGAGTGCATTTTTATGATTTCAGTTCAGGTGATCTTTGTTTCAGGGAATGTGGCCCAAACTTTTTGGTAATAAAGCTTTAATTCAACCTTCATTACACTAATGTCAGAGGAATTCTCAATCAGCATTGACAATATGAAAGACTTAAAGCTGCAGACGTGGTCAAACCAGTTTCTGTACATTCTTGCGGGGTTAGTTGACAACTCATTTGCCAGTAAAATATTTCTGGTTGGGTTTATGACCTCCTGCCAAATAAGTCAGAACATTTTAAACACCAACTCAAGTTGGCTTTGATCAAATTTATTTTTTTGTAGGTATCAAAACACAAACAAACACAAAGTACAATGACACAGTGTTTTTCTGTATGTGTTTCTGATTTTTGGTTTGCTATTTCAAAGTTTAGCCTTTGATTTTATTGGATAGAGGCCCAAACGCACTGAAAGCGATAATTGACGCACCTCATTTGATGTGAGTCGATTGATGCTCCTATGGCTCACTGCAGGCAAACACCACAGAACCAGCAGTATTTTAGGGAAAGGTCGCTATTTAGGCAAATTATTTGTATATTACAGATACAGAGAACTATCTATACATTTCTATTTGAATCTGCCCCGGGGGATTCAACTCGGCGGGTCAGGGACGGCCACTCGGTGTGGGAGGATCACCTCATGGGAATCCCCAAGAGGGGATCGCCAAAGGCGTATTGATGCACGTCAAACCACCGCCTCAAAACGTCTCTGGGAATCCCCTCTTGAGCGTCCGGCCATTTAAAACAATAGGTGTACTTCAAAACGCCATTAAAGGCCATTACAGTCCCGTGTGGAAGGCTAAACTTATGAAACGTGTCCACTAAAGCGTGCAGATACCTCTGTCCCGGTCTTCAGTACTAACAGGTCTTGTTATCGATGTCTCCAGGACAATGTCCCCCAGTGCTGCCCTCCATAGTTGGAGTAAGGGCAATACTGGCTGGAGGTTAAACATTGTGAAAGATGGCTGCTTGGAGTTGGTACTAATGCTATGTTCATGTCATATGGACTGGGAGGTAGAGATGGGAAACTAAATCCATTAATTTAATTTAATTTTAGTTTAATTACCTTGAACAACCTTCGCTACTTTCCCTGATATGAGGCACCCATGTTTGTTTGCCTTTTGATGCACATTGTTGTGCACCGGGTCGGGTATATAGGAGCTTTTAGAAAAATCTGAGTTATTATGTTATTATCGTTATTATGTCTTGAATGGTGACAAGAAAACTGGTATTTACACTAATTCCCATATGAAATAAAAGCAGCATAGGGGTGAGTTCAGGTCAGAGTGAGACGAAACACAAATCAATGGGCAAACAGACTTGTCAAGAGCCAGTTTTAAATTCCCTATAGTTATATTTTTGTATCATGCACAAATTTTTTTTTTATCTTTTTACTTTTTCTCTTTCCTCTGGTGACATCAGCTTCTACATTCATACAGCCCAAGGACATTATTAAACTATTAAAAAGGTAGAATTACCCCTTCATTGTCAATAAATACTAGTTAAAAAGTGGCTTTTACTTGCTATAACCACTTCATATAAAGCAAAAATATGGGTTTTAAAAAAAACAAGAAGTCTGGCATTCAGCCACAACAAGCTTCTCCATCATATATATACAGTAGCCTGTGTGTATATATATATATATATGTATGTATGTGTGTAAAATTCAAGGAAAAAAACCCAAATAAATTCAAATAAAACAAAATTTGAAAATTCACATTCTTCCACACTAATTTAGCAATTTTCAGAAACTATGAAAAGCCATAAAATGTCAATGTGATTCATTCTTTTCAGCCATGTAAGCAGATAAAATGGATATATTGTGTTTAAGGTCTCTAGTTAACGTTACTCTCAGCCTCACGTTAAATTATCCGTTTTAAAAAACGTTTTTTTACCCATTTCCCTCACGTAACTTAGACGCTCTCATGTGGAATTCATTATTTGACCACAAAAATAAGTCATAAAATCATAAATCAGAGCTGAACAACCTGTGGCACCGAGTGAAACCCCGCGGTGGTCACCGGCGGACTCACCGCCTCCGATGCCGAGCAGCCGGCAGATATCCCGGGTGAACTTCATCCCGCTCCTCCGGCCCAGACTCTCGGTAAAATCTCAACCGTCACGCCGCTCCAGACGCCCGGTTTCCTCTCCTCATGTCGCGGTGACAGCCCGCCGGTCAGGCTGCCGGTTCGTGTGAGGTTTCAGCCCGTTGATCCTCCTCCTCCTCCTCCTCCTTCTCCTCCTCCTCCTCCTCCCGTCCCGGCCGTCGCCACCGTGAAGCCAACCGCCGGAACCGCGGACACCGCTTCCGGTTGGTTCAACAATAAAACGATGACAGGCAGAATTCGGAGGCGACTTCCGGTGGCGCCCGCCAAAATAAAACGAATCAGAATCAGCTTTATTGGCCATGTAAAACAACAGGAAACAAAGCTAAACATAAACATTTACTACTATGTACAAATAATATATATATATAGTATATATACTGCACAACTGCACATTTTGTTGTATATATGTAAAAAGATATTTCTTACTTTCTTACTTTAAACTTATTTTGTATTTATTATTGTAAAGGTTACATTTTAATTTTATACTGTTATACTACTACTTAATAGTAGGTGCCTTTTTATTTATTTTCTACGTTTGTTTATTAATTTCATTGTCTCAGGTGTAAACGCTGCTACTGCAAAGAAATTTCCCAGTTTGGGATGAATAAAGTATTTCTATTCTATTCTATTCTATATATATATATGAACATAAACACAGCAACAATGACAACAACAATGACAGAATCCCTGTAAGTAAGTTTTCACATGCGAGGAATTTGCTGTGGTGTGTTGGTGTGCAACAATACACACAGGGAAATAAGAAAATAGAAGAACAAGTAGTGCAAAAGTCAAGAAACATAACATAGATATAAAATAGGAATAGAAATATTTACAACACAGAATATGAAAATAATGAATAATAATGAAAAGTGTTATTAAATATGTGCAATATATCTGTTTTTAAAATAAAAAAGATGTATAGTTTGCGCAGGAATATTGTGCACAGGTTCACAGTCTCCACATAAGTGTGGAGGATATGATGTGATCACTGTGCAGACAACAACACAAGGATGTGAATTAGCCTTCTGATGATCATAACTCTCAATATGGTTTGTTACCACATGATTTAAGATTTAGACAGTGAATGTAGTTCAAAACTTAATTAACAATTAAATCACTTTTCCAAATTAAAACAATCCTGTTTCCCTGTGCCTTTCATTGATTCATTTTCTGTACTATTATTTCTTTATTAAATTTGCTGCAACTTATTACTGCAGTAAAACTATAGTTTAGACTTTTTTTGTCTATCTATATTTTATTTCTATTTCTTCTTTCTATCTTTTTAGTTTAACTACAGGTGTTCTGTTATTGTACTACATGCTTGTACCTTGTTTTGGGTCTTGTTTTGTACCTGTTTTGTATCTCATTTGTAGCCTACTCTTGCAGCTGATTTGTAAATTAAAGTTCTTTGGAAGATTCTGGATAAAACTACATAATTTGGTATAAATAGGTATTTATCATTGGGAAAATCGAGACAATGTTCAGACTGTCCAATGTAATAATTCTCTTTTTTAAGGAAAATCTTTTAGAAAGCAATTAAAAATGCTTATAAACTGAGCTCAACTGTTTCAGAACGTTGTCTCTATTTTCACAAATCCAGTCTTGCCAAGAAATGAGAAATATCCTGAGAACAACAGGCTGTAAGCCATCTGGTATTTCCTGGCAAGTTGACCTACTTAAAACTGGAAAGCAGTGGTCTCTGGTCTGGATGGAATGAATATTTGTGTGTACAGATAAGACCATCGTGAATTGCAGGAAATTGCACAAGGAATGTAGGCTGCAATTTTGTCCACTGGGTGGAAATACTGCACTGTCTGTGACAGTTTAGGGAGGAGGTTCAACGTGGAGGCCACCATTGCATGTGGTGTTAAAGGTAATATCCACATAAGGACATGCTGTTCTGTATTATATTGTCCTATTTCTCCCATAACAACCCAAGTGAACACAGGACACCAAATAAATCCACATACTTTCACATTGTTTCTCCAGGTAATATCAGAAGTTGTTGTGCATGGGTGCTGGTATGGTGGAGTTTGTAAAGTGTGCATTTCTGCAAACTTTACCTGCAAATCCTGTATTTTGGTGTTACATTTAGTTTTTTATGTAAAATTAGAAATGAAACCTGTGAAATATTAAGTCCGACATATTAAACACTTTCTGCAGGTGTCAGCAATTTCAAATGTATACTTCTTAAGACTTTATTTTGCCACAGTTGAGACCAGTTTAATGCCACATGAATTAATTCAAATTCAAAATACATGCATGCAAGTGCAAAACCAAGCTGATTCTGTTGATAGAGAAAAAACCACAGATCACCACTGTGTTGTAAAACTAGATAACGCTTGGCAGAGTATAATGAGAGTGGGAGTAAAGCACCAGAGAGAATAAAATGACTGAACAATCAGGTGCATCATAGAAAATCAGAGTCACCAAAAGTTGAGCAGCTCTCCAGTGTCCTGAGTATCTATTTTTATGAGTGTGTTTCTATTTTAAAAACAATGTTTCCTACTGATTTAGTTTTTGTATCAGTTGAGTTGTTTGTATCAGAACGTGAGTGGATGCTGAAAATGAAAAGAGGAAAAAAAAAATCCATAGTGGTAATTAAGAGCAAAATATTAGATTTGGTAATGGTAAAAAAATAATAATAAACTGCAGAACTGTGCTTTAAACACTTTTATTGTTTGTATTTTGATGTCTCTTCCTAACAGTGCTGGGATGAAGGGGATGAAGGGGATGAGAAACACAGTGTGCCTGCAGTCTGCTGGCACCAACATCCGTCCAATCCCCGTCTCTGTAATGCTGACAGACACCCGGCTCAACCAATCAGACGCTCAGACTCCCCGGGGTCTGGACCAATCACGTGTCGCGTTGGCTTAAGTGGGCGGGGACGTTGCGGAAGCGACGGGCTGGCTCAGCAGCCATTGATGCGCTTTATCTCTGCAGGAGGACGATACGGAGACTGATTCTCGTACATCTGCGGCTCTGTGCGGACTGCAGCCATGGTTTCTCACTCTTTCGCCCTGCCGATGATCTGCTTCACCACGCTCTGGGCTCTCGTGGGGGTCGTGGCGCCGTTTTTAGTGCCCAAAGGACCCAACCGGGGGTAGGTGGTCCGGGCGCCGTTAATTGGCTGCAATTCACGGTTGCGATTATTCCGCGTTTCCTCTCATTTTATACGCAAACATTCCCGTTCAGATGTCCTTTTTTAATTATTATTCAAAGTCAATGTTCACTCCGTAAAATATCTGCATAATATCTTTAGAAATACTCGAGCGTGCTCGTGTGATGGAGGCCCTGCGCGTCATCCTGCATCCCTCCATCCATCCCTCCACCCTAACACGCCACTGAGGTTGAAGGGTCCATGCAATAATAGATATGCATGAAAAGATAGTTTGGGGTGAATCATTTGCAGATAGCTGTGTTAGTGTGAGTCTCCATGGGGATGACAGTGATGCTGCAGCCATTACAGTGGTTCACTGGACCTGCAGACAAGATAAGAGGGAATTTAGTTCATTATTTCATCAGAACTTAAACAGTACCTCAGGTAGACCAGTTATAACATAATGGTCCATTTTTTAGCCTGTAAGAGCGTCTGCTTTGTGAGACACTTACTCCACATGATGTGTTTTAGAGATACATGTTGTGTATTTTACTTCACTGCATTTATCTTCATGACTGTTGCATTTATTATCATTTGTAAACAGATTGTAAAGTAGGAGTGGGTGATCTGGATAAAACCTGCACTTTTAATATTGATAAATAGGTATTATGATACAGTAATTTATTTGGTAATTTAAGAAACTGTTGATAGATAAAATAACCGGACAGAAATATCAGTTTGTGGGACTAATCAAAGTAAGAAAATACCTGAGAGAAAATCAAGGTCGCATCGCATTCATGCAACAATTTCTAAATGCAATAGTTATATAACTGAGCATTGAATCAGCCTAATACAATCAGAGACATTAAAGAGAAATCTACCTCACTATGAATGTTGTCCCTGACAGCTGGTCGTCATATCTCCCAAACCCCATTTTAAGCTCATAGAAATTTATTGCATTCCTACTTTAAATTAGGTGTGAGACATGTAGACTAAACTAATATCACAGCCACCATTTAGAAAAGTATTCAAGATCCAAAGGTCCCTTAATGCTACACACACGTAGAACATACTGATGATTTACTTATTTTAGAATAAACAGGATACAAATTGAAAGAAAAACAATATACACAGGTAGCCTATTTAGATACATGTATAGCCTACATATACACATATACACCCAGGAAATAATTCTGCAGTTCATTTTTGAAACAGCAGCAGCAAGACAGTGTTGATAATATGTTATAATATGTAACTCTGGGCCTCACACTGATCTGAAAACTGTTGAACTGCTTCATCCAGGCCTGATAACTGTGAGCACTATATCTCAATATCGAAATGTTGTCATTATTACATGGGTACATGATCAACATTAATATTGAACTATGTGTACGAGTGTGTGGAAAGAGCTAACCCCCCCCCCCCCCCTCTGTTTTGTTTGACAGTGTGATTGTGACCAGTCTCATCCTCACAGCGGTCTGCTGCTACTTATTGTAAGTACGAACTCTCCTCCTCCTCTTCTTCTTCTTTGGTGTGAAGCTGCTGTCATTTCGCATGTTGACATGAAACTACATTAAAAGCAGTTTGCTCTTTCCAGTCCTTTTAAATAAATAAATGAGCTCTGCTTCAATCGATTTCTAAAAGTGTCCCCCGCTTGAAGATTGAAAGTTGTGTGTCTGCAACTTTGCATGATAGAAATGAGAAGGGAAGATGAATAACGAGTGAATTAAAATGGGTAAGAGAACAGGCTGCCTGGAGGTGTGGACACGATTCTCCAGCAATTATAATTAACTACGAGTATTCAAACAGGGCATACATAAGGCTCTTGCCAACTACCAAGTGGATCTTACAAGAGACCTGAAGGACAGTCTAAATACACTGAAACAAGATATTATTCAGGCTTTCTGAGTCCGCAACAGCCTTACAAGCTCAACGCCAGGCTGCCAGCCAAGCAACAGAGATGAGTGTCAGAATTAAAAAACGGCAGCGAGTGACAGATCTGCACAGTAGATTCAACATAATTAATAGATTATGGAGCATCAGAGGATACAAATACGAAGGGAAATTTGATGAGTATGTGGATAGAATGAAAACGACTAAACACTGAGCTGGTCATAAACACAACACCGAGGTCTATCTGTAGTTTGAAATCGCAGAAATGATCCTCAACGACCGTGGTTATGAAGGCAAGCTGATGAAGGAGAAGTAGGATGTGGGTATAGGATTATCATTTCACCACTAGAGGGAGCCGCAGCTCCTCCGGGGTGATTCTCCCCTCACCAGCAAACAGAAACCACAGACAAAAGTAAATTCTCAAACTGTAAAAGACAACAAGTTGTTTTAACTTTAGTGTGAAAATGATGAGTTGGAGGAGGTTGAATGGAAGCAGAGGGATAAGTGGTAGAGCGAGGTCGTCCAATAACCTAAGGTTGGAGGTTCGATCCCCGCTCTCCCTCCCAAAGATTGGTGGACTGACAGCTGGTGGGGTGGCAGCCCACCTACCTGCCACGGCCAAGGTGCCCTTGAGCAAGGCACCGTACCCCCAATTGCTCCCCGGGCGCTGTGAACTGCTGCCCACCGCTCCAGTGTGTGAATATGGCACCTGTCTCTTTGTGTGACCCGGTGCATGTGCATGTGTGTGTTCGTACAGGTGCCACTGGATGGGTTAAATGCGGAGAAATAATTTCACAAGTTGTGATAAATAAAGTTAATAAAATAAAATAAAATAAAATAAAATAAAATAAAAAAATAAAAATAAAAATAAAAAAAAAAAGAAGAAATACACAGTGTTGATGAACAGATTGATTTATGCAGTTTTAGGGATTATTTGCAACTGGAGAACTCTGATTGGTTGAGAAATGGATAATATGGATCACTTATCTCTTATATCTTAAAGACTTTAATCTTATTACCTTCAGTTGTTACTTCATAGCTCAGTATTGTTCATTTCTTGATCTGCTTTATATGTTCAAACCATTTTAAATACTAATACAATGAAGTAAAATAGACCTATAACAAGCTGTGTCAGCATTATTTATCATATATATTTATTATAATTAGTGCCTGATAATCAGGGTATGTTTGAGAGCGTGCTGCGTGCAACCGTAACGACTGTCGTAAACATTGTGCATCTGTAATCAACCCGCCATCCATTGATTCATCCATACAAATGGATTACAGAGGGTTTGGACAGCAGACGTCCCAATTTTTCACCGTATCAAAAGCCTTGGCGCCGAATTGCGGCGGAGAGCTTCGTTTGCCTCGATCACTCTGAAGAAACAGGCGAAGGCTCTTACCCTTAGTTACTCACAGCAACGCAGAATAGCATTTATCATGGGTAATGCCCCTGAAGAAGTCCACAGGACTTAACTCTGACTGAAAAGCATGTGGCACAGATTCACCCTGGCTGGGCCCTGTAAGAAGTGGCCAACAATCTGTCTGGCTTTAAGTCTGGTGAATAAAAAAGAAGCTTACACTTTTTGATGATTCAAATACATAAAGGTTATTATAGTATTGTATTCACCACCATTATTATAGAGGCTGCTGACATGATCTCTGGAAACCGGGGGAGGCAAAGAACTACGGGCCTTCAAACAGTCTCTTAAGGCTGCAAAACTGCTTAATTTAAACCATCTGCATGATGTCTCACTGTGTGGGAATTCACAGTGGCGATAACCAGATCATTAAGAAAACATAGCGGCATCCAGGCCAGCCTGCAGGTCGAACTCATTAGCAGCTTTGAAAGGAAGTATACAATCATGTCGGGATTAAAAGTGTGATAAAATTATTCACTTAGACCTCCAAATAAGTGCTTGTGTGAACTGCTCTCTTTACAGTAACGCTGGTGATAACACCACCGTCAGCAACAATATCAAGGCTGTTAAAAAAAAGGAGAGATCAATTATAGATTTTGCCTGTGTATTAATGTGAGAGATGTTGATAATCTTTCTTTTCTCTCTCTCTCTCTCTCTCTTTCCTCAGCTGGTTGATAGCCATTCTGGCCCAAACCAACCCTCTGTTCGGCCCTCAGCTGAAGAATGAAACTATATGGTATCTGCGCTACTTCTGGGAGTAAACAAGGTGAGTTCTTAAAGGTTCAACCTGTGATTTTTTAAATCTAAATGAAAGGGTCACTGGCCCACTGACATGTGCAGACTTTTCCCAATGCATAATATTTTTACTTAATAGTAAAGAATTTCTAAGTATTATATAATATTATGTTATATCACAGCATGTATCTTCATATTGCTTTTCCTTGTTATGGCTCTCACAAGTCTCAGAAACCCTAATTGCCAATTTAAGCGAATTTATTCATTTTAACAAAACATTTTTCTTCAAATCATCTACACTACAACACTGAATAAAATGAATTGAATTAAGATGAATATAAAGAAGCACACATTATACCAGGTTTACCATGTATAAATGTAATTGTTCAGTTAAGTATCTGTAGAGACCTTTTTGCACATTTCACATGTGTAAGGATAAATTAATGTGATATCCTGAAAAAAACATCCGATTTGGCCTTTAAGATGAGTGTCTGACTATATCGATGGTGTTGTTTCAGCAACAAGAACTAATCAAAGGAGATGAAACAGTAAGAAGAAACTCAGGGATTTTAAAGGAAATGAGACTTATTATACTTTTCTATATTTTCTTTTCTGCTGGCGTCTTTGTGCCAACAGTTTCTGATCCTTCGGGCTTCGTACTGTATTTGCATGTCTGCAAATCAAAAACCACTCAATTTCTCTCTTTTCTAAGAATGCAGTTGAAAGATATCCCTGCCACTAAACTGCCTACAGGGACAGAAGTGGCATTCAGGCGTAAATATTTATCAACTCCATGAAAAGAAATGAGCCGGTTAAAATGCAAAAAACGACACGTTAAGGATTTTCGAAGCTCTGAGCCACTCATGCTCTTTGGACTCTAAATTACTGAGGTTTCACATCTTGTTGTAAGTAATATTTGTGATTGAGGAAATTTAAGATGAATCTACTTGTGCTGAAATCTGTTTTTCGCTTATGTTCCAGGACTGGGATGGCTGTCATCATTCCTATCCCGTGGTTGGCTGGACTTTATTTCAACGTAACTCCTAACTGTTAAACATTCCCCCCCACACACACACACACACACACATACACACACATAATCTGCAGAATTTATGAGCCAGCAGCTGCAAAGTCGGCCTCAGTTTTCTTTGGAAATATTTACAATTCCGCACAGTACCTGGAATTTAAGATTGAAGAGTTTATTAAGACACGTGGGTTTTTAAACAAGGAGAATACACTTTAAATCATTTGTGTGACGCCGATCCAACGCACGCAGTTTCAAGTTGTGACTAAGTTAATGGCAGGATTCATGAACAAATCAAAAATGAGGAAAAGCATTGACTGTTTTTTATTTATTTTTTTGTCTGTTACTGATAAGAATGATTTCCAGTGAAACCGTAACACCATCTGTTAGGAGTAGATATTAATCTTCCATCTCTGAATTGTGCAATCCTTAGATACTTTAGTTTATTTTGAGTTTGTTTACATTTTTGGTTTTGTGTTGCTGTCATCAGGGAACGTGAATTTCTAAGTGTAAGTATTTATTTGGCCTGCGGGCACTGATGTAAGTGCATTGTAATTACCTCAGTGTCCACGCGGTCTTGTTATATAACTGTTATTATCCGTGATGTAATGGTGTGTGTGAATGTGAGTGTGTGTGAGTGTGTGTGAAGAGTTCATTACTGTGAGTGCTTGGACCGCGGCCATGAGAATCTCCCAAAACCGTAAAAAAAAAAAAAAAAGTGAAGAGCGATTCCCTCCACTTTAGACCACTTTAACATGAAACTCCCTCCCACACTCCCCTCATGCTCCACACCGCGGAGGTCCTCGTTGCTATGGTGATCTCATCGCCCAATTCAGTCCCTCTCCACTCGACCCCTTTTGTATGAAATCCTGCCCATTCTCGCCAGCTTGTGTACAGACGCACTGTAGGTTGTACTGTAGGGACGCGTTTCTGGATTCAAGCTGCTGGTTGCTGCTGATAGATTTGGTGATAATATCCACTATCTGAAAATTTAATTCCCTCCCATAAAAAAAAAATCTTTTTCAAGTATTTCACCTCATTATCAGCCTTTATCAGCAGCAAGGATTCCTTATTTAAACTTCAGCTAATTAATTCTTTCAGGGTTAGGGGCTCTTTAATGCAGAATGACCCCTCACATATTTTCTGTTGCAGAGGAAATAGCTGCTTTTAAACTGATTCATATACCTGAAAAAAACAGCCAAAAGTACATTTAACAAAAGAAAATGGTATTTCATTGTTTTCCTGTAATCTTAGAAAACCCCATCATATGAGTGGTGGAAGCCTCTGACTGTCTGACATTGGATATTTAATCAATTGCAAACAGTATATCAGATCACAGTGGCGTCAAACCCCAGTTTGTACTTTTGTTTTTATTGGGCTGCATTGTTAATTTTTTTTTTTCTGCGGTTAGAAAGTAAGGAATACTGAGTGTTCAAAAAACCTTTTGTCTAAAAGCAGGAAAAAAATCCCCAAATGCCATAAATGAATGTTTCTAAGAACAAGACTTATCATTATGCAGCATACTACTAACTGTACTGCGTTAACTGTACTGCCCTTCATGCAATAGAGAGCACATGTTAATCTGTACACGTGCATTTGAGTATGAGGCGAACTAGTGTGCGTTCACAATACCGCCAACTGGAAACTCCAGCGTTTCTTGCCTGGCGGTGATATACCGTCCTCCATCAGCCACTGGGCAGAGAAACAGTGTGATGATGAACGTTAACAGCTAACTGATAAGGTTGTCAAAGGTGATCAATTTAGTTTACGTTATAATAGTGTTGGAGAGGAAGTCGCCAACACCAGTAAAGTTTGTGGTTATTCTTGGGTACATACTGTATGTACATCCATGTGACAGCATATGTTTCCTCTCCAGCAGCCAGAAAGGCAATTTTATCATTTTTATCTTTTTAACTTTAAATAAGATGCTTGTGTGACACACCTGCCTCCTCCTGATGCTTTAAGAGTCTGAGCTGCCGGCCACTACCACAACCACGCCTCCCCCACCACTCCCCGTTTCCAACCCCGAGAACCCTCTCCCCCCCCCCCACCTTTACACTGTCCCTCCCTGTCCTCCTCTCTAAAACCACTTTGCTTCAGCCAAAAAGAATCAAAATCAATATACAGCTACTTTTTAGAAAGACCAAATTGCGTTGTATCTTTTCCTCCAGCCCTCTTTGGTAGTTGTGGTGGTGGCGTGCATCTAAAAGCGGATACACAGCGGTGGACCCACATTAAAATATCGCACCTGATCGCACGCAACAAAGTGGGGCTTTCCTCGCCAGAATGCTGATATTAAGTTTCAAACGAACCAGAGCTTGTAAACAAAAGTCACGTGGACTCACAAGTAGATCAGTTCTTGGACAGAGTTTTGGTCACCTGTCAACCTGCCAAGTTAGAAATGTTACACCAGATCCTGTAACTTCACCTCAATGTTGCGTTTAGCTCTCTGGTGTTCAGACCAGCTGAGAGCACATGAAGAAAAAGGCTGAATATGAGCATCGGTCCAGACTGCGGTTTGCTCTCACTTCATTTTCTTCTGTCAGGCTTTCCAGCCATTAAGTACTGGCTATCAGATGTACCCATAAACCCCTTGTGTTTTGGGTTTGTTTCCGCAGTTGGTTTGGATCACATTCCCAATCCCACTCCTTATGAAACGCAGTACAGTTAGTATGCAGAAGGACAGAGTCACATTTTCAGTGTCAGTGAATCATCGGACAGCAAATGGCGTTGTTCTCACCCGGCCAAACAAACTCAACTAAAGTAGCGAACACTCCATATTCAGATGGATGTGCTGGCTGTGAACTGGCCTGAAAAATGTTGATTCCTCTGGTTTCTTTTCCTCTTCTAATGAATCTGTTCTGTTCTTTTGGTAACTGGCTGCTGTTAAATATTCCTGGCAACATAGATGGAGATACAGATTCAGTTTTTTTAGTGTGTGAAGAGTCACCATGGTTACAAAAATGTACTAAATCACAGATCTGATTGTCGGTGGAGTCCCTAAATGTGACCTTGTATTAGCGTGAAGTAAATGCTTCATTGTGAGTGACGTTGTATGTGAAACACCCAATAAAACATATATATGTCTAATACAGTCCTGCTGCTTTGTTTCCATTGTCAGCATTCCTCCTGAGCAGGTTGGAGTGCATGTTTTCATTGTGAATGAAACATACACAGCACACACTTCAATAATCTCGATCCTCTCCGTGACTCAGCACTTCACCAACACCTAAACTTAACCCTGTCCCCTTATACAAACCGAATCTTATCTCACAAGGACACGATAACAAGGACGCACGTGTACACAAACATCACTTCATTGCAAAACGTTGGTTTGTTGGAGGTTAACTTGGAGCCCTGTGTATGCTTGTGCAGAAGAGCAAAATGAATATAATGTATGTCGGCCTCTCCGCCAATGTTGTTGCACCGACTGTGAGAGGGCCGAGAGGCAGTTCAAGTTGCCTTGGCAATCAAGGACGCGGTTGACGCCCTCACACAGGATTCTCACGATGGCACGGGGAGGCACGCGTGCAGGATTCACACATAATCACAGGTGCAGGCGTTCTGCTGGAAGAACCTGCTACATTTTGCAGAGAAGACCTCAGAAACACACGTCTGCACAAGGGAGAATTTTAATACTTCCTCCCTCGATAAATTCAGGAATGAACCATTGGAAGGTATTCCCTCAATAAATTGCCTTTTTCCTTTGACGGGAAAACTTCAGGATCTGGAAAGTGAAAGACTTAAAGGTAAGGTGTGTTTGCTTGCTGCTTATATATAAGATGATTTGCTTTTATAAGGCTGAAACTGATAGGGGAGACTGAAGCTGCCAGTATAGCTGATAATTTGAGCAAATATTCATCCATAAATTGTATTGTTTTCAAGACAAAACAAGGAATCAGTGTTCCTTCCAGAATATCACGGACAAAACCAGAACATTTCCCCCATCGTGTAACGAGGTCTTCTCTGAAACTGTTTGGAACATTTAAATGAAGAACAGATTTGCACACAGTTGATAAATGAAACATTTCTGTTTACAAATCTACAATCAGAATTCCATTGCAGGGTTTATACTGTAGACTCCTCTGGGATAAAGATGGATATCTCTAACCCACTGGTATCTAATATTTACAGTGTTGTTGCCTGAAACCAGGCCCAGACTATTTTGCTCAACTGCAAAGCTGCACTTCTGGACCAGTTCTCAGCTCTGATTCTCAGCTCTGATTCTTCATTTGTCACACAACCATTTCATGTGAATGACCAATTTCAACATTATGAAAGTCTTCACAGAGAACATGTGCACTATTATACCCATATTTAAACGATAATCACATCATCTCACGGATTTCTAATTACAAAAACACATTTATAAGTTTAGTTAGTTCTATGTTTGATGCGGAATGAGCTATAAACATGGGTGTTCTTTCTAGATGGGTTTCTGCAATTAGGACTTTGGTCCAATCTGCCTGTGCAGTTCACAGATTATTAGGATGGGAAATAAATAATTATAATTTATAGAGTTACTAAAAGCTACCATTTGCTGTCTTCTGGCCACAAGCTGAAGTTGATCTGCCACAGTCTGCGCTACATCAGTCTCGTTGTAATACCACTCTCAGCCTTCAGTGGCAGCACTGAGCACAAGGCTGCAGAGCAGAACTCTAGTTGGTGAACAAGGAAGAAACTCTACGCCATATACGCTATTTTTTTTTACACACTTTATTGGTCACTAAAAAGTTTACTTCCTCAGCTGATTTCATATTGTAAAAATTCCTCCATTAATGAACTTTTTGTGCACCAAATACCTGACATGAGATAGATACAAGCACAAGCAGGATCAGGGCCAGCTTCTATCCTGTGCTTATATCGTGCTATCTTTTGTCTAGTTCAATTTATTTTTAATCCACAAGAAGACATTAGTTAATTATAATATTAATGAGGTTTAAACCTTTGCTGTTTCCTTAAAATGCTTGTTTTATCACAGTGGAAAGTTAAATAAAAAAACAATGATACAACGTGTTGAACGTTGTGCAAACTTGTGCTGGATTATGGTTATGTTAGATAAAATGACTCTTATTTCATTACCACCTGAGAGGACAAACATTCATTTATAATTCACAGCAGCAAACACACGAGTGGTGCAGCTCTGCCTGCTCATTAAGGATGCAGATTAATGAGTAACCAGCCCATCAAATCTCCATGACATTTCGATAAAGCAGCAGTGTTTTTGTGGCAGATTGACCAATAGAGTGATGGGTGTCACTACTGAGAAAGAAAGATAAGGGAGCGAGGACACTAATATATATTCACCCTGCTCCTCGTTCAGAGCTGCACAGAGCCCACGTACAAAAAAAATGGCGGTATCGTCCTTTAGGTTTGATATATCCAAGCTTGGCCTACATTTCTGTTTAAACAGATGAGTGCCAAATTAATACACATTATTTAAGAGCACACACACACAAACAGCCTGCAGGCCCATGCATGTGGGCTTTAACTGACAGACACAGATAAACACCCCACAGCTTATCCTCTGTAATATTCATAAAATGTGGCTTAATGTGTTCATGCGCCATGACAACCTACTTTTCTCCAACAGTACATTAAGATTTAACAACAGCTATATGAGTTGGCCTAAATAACACTGGCTGTGCCATAGAGCGTTGTTTCTTTTCATCACAAGCCTGTCAATGCATGTTTGCACAGATTTTTTTTAAGGCTGACATTTGATGCTTAATAAATAATACTTTTGCCAATATTCTTTTGTTTTCACAAACAAATAATGTAAGCGTTTTGATAAGGATGCCT
Organism: Lateolabrax maculatus; assembly: GCA_031216445.1. NCBI lineage: Eukaryota > Metazoa > Chordata > Actinopteri > Acropomatiformes > Lateolabracidae > Lateolabrax > Lateolabrax maculatus. The sequence goes on along the minus strand of CM062204.1, from coordinate 3,629,764 downwards.
TAAATTTGGTTATAAAAGGAGGGAGACTAAGACGTGTACTGAGCGTGACATGTTATAGTTATAAAATTGACTTAATGCAAGCTTAAGAGCAAATATAACTTCACTAAAAATTAATTATTATGAATAACAACAGGGAGTGGGTGATATGGATAAAACCACCTCTCATTATATATATATTTTTATACTGTGATATTGATATATAATGTAATATAATCAATTTAGTAACTGTTTATGGATAAAATATTCAGACAACAATGGCTGTTTCTGGTTAATGTTATGCTAAAATCATATTAAAAAATCCAATATTCCCACAGAGACGTCCTGCTCATTGATTTGTAACATAGCACACAGTGAAAAATACAACCAGACGTATTTAAGTAGTTGATTGATTGATTGATTGTTTGATTTACTTTTATTTTCGTGTCATGCACACAAAGTGCCCAACCCTCATTGGGTTTACAAGACACCGAATGTACAGTTGCAGTCGCACTGTTGGAACATTTCCTTTCATCACAACAGTTCGGCCCTGAACAGGATATTCTGCCTCCCCTCCCAAGCTTGGCAAATAAAATCTGCTACAGATAAAGTTCCCTTCCTGAAGCATAACTCAAGCTTTTCATCACCATCCAGCCAAAATAAATCAACGTAAATGGAGAACATTTTACTAAAAAGTACATCCCTGAGTTCACACGACAAACAAAGTCTGTCCTCCTCTGGAGTGGCCTGTAGTCTGACAGCTGACTCTCGTCTCACATCACCCAGCAATAAAGAACATCACCGATACAACAATATACTAACGTTTAGATGAGGAAAATATAACTCAAACACATGAAAATACAACAACTTTTAACATATTTTAAATGAAGTGGTGTGCCCTGCACTATGGACATTAAAAACATTTCTAAATGACCTAAAAACACATATTGTACTGTACTGCAATACGCTGCAGTGTGCTTTTACATGTACTCTTATACATATATACTGTGATAAGCTGACACTTGGTATTTGTTCCCCTGGTGATGTATCAGATGTGCTGTAATATACATAAATATGTTATGATGATGAACATATTCTCATTCTCACATAAACTCAGACTCAGACACTTCTTAAGTGCACCTAAAACCTTCCATATGTGTTGATCTGTGTGATCATCTTTGTGAGCTGCAGTTTGCTGTTGTGTCACACTGAGAGGTGTTTCCAATATTTTGTCCACTGCTTTCATTCATCAGGAAGTGAAGCCTGAGCAGAGGCCTCCTGCCGGGGTCCGGTCCTCCTTGCAGCGGGTCTGTGCTCTGCTGCAGCCCGGGAGCCTGCGGGGGTCAGCGGGTTCAGGGCTCCGGGCCTCCCGGTGTCCTTAAAAACAGGTCGCGTGGCCCCGCCCCGCTGACGACGCCGTGTCGTACTCGCGAGCCACATCCGGCTGCACGCGCGTCGAGCGGCCCACGGTTCACCCGCACACGACCGGAAACACCGCAACATGCCTTTCAGAATAAAGGCCGCACAGACTGGTGTCTTGTTTAGGTACGTTGGATAATTTGAGGTAAAATGTAACAACATGACATCCCAGAAAAGCCCATTTCAAATAAGCAACACAGTGCAACAACATGTCTTTGCATCTATATGATACCTACACATTTGTTTTGACGGGTTTTTGGTGAAGAAGGTTATGGGTTAGGTTTTTAAGAAGGGGCACATGAATAAAGATTTGTTCTTGTTCATGTAGTATCAAGCTGCACAAAACCTCCATAAAACGAGGCTCATCCAAAACATCTTCTCCAACACTGGAAGTGTTTGCAACAATTCTGCTCATTTAGAATCGATATGCAGCCTTTGAAACACTGAAGGTGGTTTTTGGTGGATTTAAAATGTACTTCTACTTTAGCAATCGTAATGTATGTGCCAATGAACAGACGCTGTTGATGCAAATTTTGTAGAATATTTTTCAAATTCAAGTTTGTCATGGTGCTTAAATTCTGCTTATAATAAAAAGCATCCTGTAAAGATTTTTTTTTTTTAAAAAAAGAGTCAAGCGAAAACAAATGACAGATTAATATCAGACTGAAATATTCCTCTCATGTTATTATTCAGTATTGTATTGTTAAATTGCTGTAGACCTGAAAAGTTTAAATTAACAAAGATCAGCAAGAAAAAAAACGTTACATTTCCAAAAGCAGTCATTTCAAACAAATCATTCGTCTATCATTAAAATAATAATAATAATAATAATAATAATAATAATAATAATAATAATAATAATAATAATAATAATATTGTAGTATAATAACATGAAGCTACAATTGAACTTTTGCACCTTATGCCTTAACTACGACCTTTATTTTGAAATCCCCGGACAGAGTTGTGACGCGCTAATCTCTCGAGATTGACAGGCGGTCTACGGGATTATTCGTGAACTCAGTTGCCCCCCCCCCCACCCCCCCAGTCCGCCGATGAGAGCTGCAACTGTTTTTACAGCTGACACACTTCCCATTTCGACCAGGTCAGTCCCTCACGGCTCCTTTCTCGACCTTTACGCTCCGCCGAACCCTGATCCGCGCAGCTACACACTGCGTAAACAACAACAACAACAACAACACTGGTAACACAACAACAACAACAACAACAACAACAACAAAGAGGAGCCACAGACTGCACAACACAACCAGCCGCGCGGATCCACGCCCTCCTCCTCCCTCCAGTAATAAGTGGTTTTCACACCGCGGATCCGGCAGAGAAAGTGTCCGGGTTAGGGAGCCCTGCGGCCGGGCACCGCGTCTCTGACAGCGGGGGGAGGGGGGGGAGGAGGACGGTGGGGTACGAGCCTGCAAAACTTTATTAATAAAAGGAATAAGCTCCAGGAGTGGAGGGGTGGGGGGGAGAGATGACTGCTTTTATTCTCTCATCTCCAAAACGGTAGGCTTCTGCGCCAATGGAGGGGAGGGAGAGACATGAGGAGGAGGAGGAGGAGGAGGAGGCGTGAGGGGGTGTTGAACAGTCCTACAACCATATTTTCTGTCCCGTTCCTCCGCCATACAGGCCAGCTCTCGCTACTACTGTAAACTAACTTCCTGCATGTGGCCGTAGGTGAGACGGGATCTGTCTCCGCCGTCGGCGCGTCTCCGCTCCGTGGATGGTGCGTAATAATATCATCTGGAGAGGCCGAGGCGGACATTTTACCCCGGTCCGGAGGAGCCTTAACTCCGAGGGGACATCCGAGGACACGCGATAAGGTAAAGCCCATCTCTCAGCGCTCCGCTTGAGTGTGTGTGTGTGTGTATATATATTTATATGTATATACGTGTGTGTGCGGGCACATTAACGCGCGTTTACACCAAGTTTACCGGCCGAGAAGTTGTTGACACATAATTTACACCACAGGGAGATAAATAATGTTGGCTTTTAACGGTCTTCTGTGATAAAAAATGGCTACTTTCACACGGATTTGTACAGTAGCACGGCACAGCACAGATCCAGAGCCTGATTCTTCATTTATTATTCAGCAATATCTGCAACATGTTTGTATTTTAAAACTAGTGCCTAATAACACTTCTACAACCCCTTTTACACAACATTTATACGTGTATAAACCTTTTTTTTGCATGTATTTCCCACATTCTTGCGCGTATAGGAAGACAACATTTGCTCCCGGTGCGTTTATTTCCTCCCAAACTTGAGTTTTATTGTGATAAAACCGCGTTTGGAGCCGAGGGGAACTTGGCCGGGCCTGTACAGTAACATTACCGCCGCCGATCGGCAGCAGCACCTGCAGGTGGACCGACAGCGGCCAAACTTGCTCTGTGATTTATTCTTCGCGTCAACTTTAATATTTAACCAAAGTCCGCGGCCGCGTGGACGGAGCAGACCTCACACCTGCCTGCAGCTGGCCCTGTGCGCCGCTGCAGCCGCTCCACAGGCTCACAAAGCGGCCGTATTAACAATTAATATTGGACATCCGGTGGCACTGCCAGCTGCGCCCCATTTTTATTGTTGTCTTGCGCTGAAAGGATCCCTGTTGTCTCGGCTGGATACTCCGCGACGCGCCGCGGCTCCTTTTTTCGGGTAGGAATCTCTGCTTTATTTTAACCAAATGTATCAAATGCATGATGTGTGGCTGTGCAGTGTGAAGGAGGAAGGACGGTCTGGATGTGGAAGCGCGGCTGCTCGGCTCGCCGTGCCATGCGGGACACGCTGCTGGCTGCCACCATGGCACCTTCTCCTCCCTGCACGGGCTCCGGGTGCCGCCGCCGCAGCTGTATCCAGCTGTGCGGACACACCGCGCCGTCATGCCCTGTGGTTGTGTGGCTCTGCTCGGTTTTGTCTGCAGATTGATGGGGTGGGTGTTTTTTAATTTTTTGGTTCGGGGGAGAGCTGGACGCGCTCCGGATGGACAGGGATCGAGCGAGGGGGGACACTTTGGCTCTCCATCGTTACGGGAAACGGAGCTCCAAGGACACGGAGAGGAGAGACGGGGGGCGCATCCAGGTCGTTTAGGGTGTGTGTTCTTTTTTTTTTTTTTTCCTCCCCCCTCTTTTATTTATTTATTTAATCAGAGGAGAAAGGGAGATTTCCCAGGCGAGACGGAGCTTTGTCCGCCGCCCAGATTTTTGGAGCTTTAATTTGGCAAATTGGCCTCCCAGACAGAGCGTCTCTCCTCCCCTGCTCCCCCGTCTCCACCTCGCTGTTTTCGGGCGCACTCTCCGCCATCACAGCCTCTTTATGGACTCCTGCCTAATTTACTTTTTTTCTCAACCCCGTTCTCGTCTCTCCGTGCGTAACCTCCATCCATCCGTATCCGTGCTGTCCTCCATCACACTGCTGGGGTTTATTTATTTATTTATTTCTAAAGAGGCCTCCAGCTGCTAAAGGTTCATTGTCTGGTCAGATTGCTCATGCTCTAAAATTGCCTCATAGTCCACTTTCTGAATGACTTCCTTCCACATAGGATTGGCACATTTGGATGAGAGGGACTGTGCCTTGTGATCATTCTGTAATACTAAAGTAAAATAAAGATGAAATAAAGTTTTCACTAAGATGTGAAACCATATGGGATAGAAACACCTTAAAGTACTAAAAGGTTATCAGAAACTACACACATCAGAGTCCTAATGATAAAGTATAATAACTGACTTTTATGAACCTATTAGCCCTTATAGGGACGCCATATGACAAAAATACCGTAATAGAGTCATGTTTTCTACCACAAACACACTGTAATACCCAGTGGAAATTGAACATGTATCAATCTGCCACTATTTTTGATCATCAGTCAATCAATCATGAAAGTCATTTTTTAAGCACAAATGCCCAAACAGTTTGTTGTTCCAGCTTCTCAGTTATGAGGATTTGCTGCTTTTCTTTGTCTTATGTGATAATAAACGGAATATATCTGGATACATTACGACTTTAGCAAATTTAAAACGTCACATTGGACTTATTGTTGTTATTATTATTTTAGCATTTACAGACATTTTATAGTCTAGACTAGAAATAATCTTTAGCTGCAGCTCTACAATAGATCAATGATGATTTGAATGCCCTGCCCTGTGTTACATAACAAGCTGTCAAGGATGTTGGTTCACTTTTAGTTTGTTTTTTCTCTGCCCAAAATGGCTGGAAATCCTCAAAATCATCACAAGGTTTAATGTCCTCTGTAAACTGGTCTGTATAACAAGCAAAAGCAACTTCTGTCGTGCACAAAGTACGATACACAAACCATAATCTCACCGCGCTGTGAGTGTAAGTGTGCGTGCTTGTTTTGTCATTATGTGTTTGGAGTAGTTGTGACATAAGTCGCAGTTGTGTCGGCATCCACTTTCCTCGCGGAGGGCCTTGTTTACAAAGAGCCAAACGGATCATTGGCTGAACGTAAAGCCGGGCGGTTGTCGTGGGTTATTGACCCACGGTGGTTTGAGATGAAGCAATTTCCTTTTTGTTTCCCTGTTGCCTTCCCGTGAACTCTGCCTGTCAAGAGTGTGTTTACGAGTGCGGAGACCTTTGGACCGAGCCTATGTTGAACCAACAACACACAATAAATGATTGCAGGATTGTTATTGCACGAAAGGCAAGCCTCCTATATCAGCAGTAGCATGAGCAAATATAAACAAGAATCTGTTTGTGGCATCCTGAATTTACCTTGTTAAAACAGCAAATACCTGGAAGAGCGCTGTTGTCATTGAGTTGAATTTGTTTTTTGGTTCTTTTTTGCACTGAGGGACTTCTGTGTTTGCATGTATGTGGGTTTTTTTTATTAGTATTGTGAGTAAGGGAAGAAACACGTGTAATAACTTGTACTGTTGATACAAGCAAACTACCGACATAAAATGTACATAGTCTTAATCCTTATGTAAACTCACATTGCTTTGTATCTCATAGCACCACTGCTGGAACTTTATGACAAAGGAGGCGTATCCTCCGTACGTTTGAAGCTTGCTGGGATTATTACATTCTTTTCACCAGTTTGTTATCTTCTTCAAAACACCGTATGTGTCTGATAAGTATTTGTGTACACAGCATGTTGGTAGTTGGGTTGCTCCGTGTGCCAAATACCATTTTTCCATGTGGCATGCCAAGGCAGTGTCATAACCGCCCAGCCAATCCTCATTTCCTCATTCTTGTGTGCCTGGGGTCAATCCACAGAGAACGTATTATGGCATTGTTCTCGAATCACTGAACCCGGGTCAGTGTGAGCTGCTTTCTCCTGGTTTTCCACAGGTACTGAACAGTAGGTCTGCATTGTTCCCTCAGCATGAGAGAGTGTAATGTGTGTGTTAGTGTTGCTCGGTGTTTCATCATGTCCCCGTCTGAAAGGAGCTCGGCCCGATCAGTAGTTTGCACTGTGGCCTCCTCTCTAATGGAGAATTGAGTTTTTGGTTTCACAAACATTAACCGATGCAGAGCTGCTCCGCAGGCAGAAAAGATCTCATTGGTCGAGTTTAACCGTATTGGGTGGAGTCAAAGACGCAGTTCTTTAGAGCACAAGTTAGCCGAGTTAAAGGATAAAGCTGGCTTTATTCTGTATTTGTTTTTTTGTCAAAAAATGCCTTGAAAAAACCAAAACCAACAATGAATTGTGTGTGTATCCACAGCCTGATATATCGTCTTCCTCTGAGCCAAAGAGCTCCACTGTTGTCCAAAAACTATCCTCACTGTTGCTCTGGGTTCCTTCATCACCATGAACACACACACACACACACACATACACTGTAGTTATTTTGACTCACTCCCACACACACAGCCCTGCTGCCCCAAACACTCACTAGAGCACCACATGTAGATTAATCCGCTGCTGAAACTAGTTCCCCACAAATGCACTATTTTTTCCGGTTTGAGTAATGTTTTGATTAAAAAAAGAAAAACACTACAGTGCCCAGTAGTTTAGAATATTACTCAGCTTTTTGTAATGTTGATGTGACCCGTGAGAACCAGTATGTGGGGAAGTCAGAAAGTATTTAGAGATAGACAAACATATTGTTGGTTTTGGTCTTTTTATGGGATTTGTTGACAATAAGAAATAGATAAAATAACCAGTTTAACCCTTTAAAACTGTGCAGCAAAGAAGGAACTCAGGGCAAAATATGAATGGTGATGACATCTCTTTTTTTTTGTTTATTCACAACAAACACAGCTAGAATTAACTTGGAGTGCTATTTTCTTTTCTTTTTCACTGAGGTTTAACTGAAACAGGGAGAGGTTTTTCCTCTTCGTCCTCATCTTTCTAAACTTTCCACCTTTCCTGCTCACTCAATCTTCCATTTCCTCCTGTACAGGTTGTGTTATTTTCTTGTGTCTTTTTCTGTGATGCGGGTTGTGAAAATAACAACACGTGGTGCTGAAATTACAAATGGTAGTTGGTAATTATCCACATATTCATCTACAAATGTTACATGAACACTCTTCACAGTACAATTCAACCTTTATCTTGTGCATAAATGCTTCTGCGTTTGCTATTTTAAATGCCGATTGTTGGCCGGTCTTTCTCAGGAAATGATATGTCCTACATTTCTGGCAGCAGCGTGTTTTTTTTCTTCTTCAATAAATAGATGTATTAATAGAAAAGCTAGCCAGTTAATGTAAGCAGCAATAACAACAATAGTCTGAGCAGACAAAAAAAGAGCTCCAGCCTCATAAATGTTTAACTTCATCGACATGGAATACAAGAAAAAACCCATCAGCAACTAAAACAGAATTTCATTGAACTGTCTGTGAAGTCTTTTTTCTGCTGAAAGGTTTAAGAAAAAGTGCATTATTCTAAGGCAGACACACAGGTTTGTTCTTAAAACCTGTATTTTATCTTCTTTACTGCTGTCATCTCTTCATATTGCGCCCATCAAACAAACAGAATTCAGCGACAACTGGCAAACCGGTGCTGTTTCGTATAAAGGAAACTACATAACCATCCTGCGTCCTCATACATCCATGTGCTTTAACGATGTGTTTACTTTCACTGCTTTTATTGCTGTATAATTTGCATTGTGGCTTCTGTTGAACCCACGTCTGATGCCCTCCTTCCCTCCTCCTGCAGGCTGGGAGGCTGAGAGCTGCAGGGCTGCGACATGTGAAAAGAGCTCCACCCTCAACTCTCAACCTAAGGTAAATTACATCCTCGCCTCCTCCTCTTCTTCTCCTGTCATCTTCCTACTCTTCTTTTTCTCTCCCGTCTCCCCCGTGTTTGGATCTGAACTTGGTTGTGTTTCTTTTTATTTTTTTTGCAGCAGAACTCACTTGAACTGACGTTGCGACCGCGACCTGACACCCTCCTGCCTCGGGCATGCCTCAGGTAAATTAGGAACGCCGCTCGAAACCTGCAGTGGTTGCCACCCATCAGCTCCGAGCGATACTCCCGATGGACTTCCCTCCTCACTTTGTGTCTGTGTGTGTGTTTCCTTTCCTCTCAGCCGGGTATGAATGGGATGGAGCCTGCGTTTGGCGAGGCCTACGGGGGACACAGGGGTCTGCTGAGCCCCTACCCTCTGGCCATGTCGCCACAAGGGGGCAGGACTGAGTACGACCAGGTGAGACGAGGCCTCACGGAGAGAGCCACAAACGCCACGAGTCAAATAGTGAGACTCCCCGAGGGCCTTGAATATCCTTGAAAACTTTTCTTTGTTTGAGTACAGCAAAATACGGCCCTTTGGTTTTCTGGGCAAATGCGTTGGTGGCTTTTTAATATTTAAGACAAACTGTCACTGTTATTTGCAAGTGATCTGATTGGACTTGTGTGTCCGGTCATCACCAACGTATCTGCATGGGTTGCATTGATAACAACGTAGGCGTCGGTTACTACGTACGCTGGTGATGCGGCTCACCAACGTGTAAGCACCAGAAAATGGAGCTCCATCATCTCGCCCTCCAAACAATCGCGCCTACAAGTCGCGGTGCAGAATACAGCTGGTGTACGGCTCATGCTCTTCCGTCAATCCGGATTTGACGTCGTCAGACACTTTCAAAGTCCGGTGTCTGGCTCCCGGACTGGGACACTTCTGTAGAAAAGCGCATTTCAAACCGTCTCCAGATGCAGCTCGGATCCGATTTGCCATCCAGTCTCGTGCTGGCAGCGTGAACAACTTCACAATAATTTATAAATGTCTAGTGATTTCACCAAACAAGACCTTGAAATTAACTGAAATTTTAAAATGGTGTTTGCCCCAGACACTCCCCAACTGGTTAACCTGTCAGTGGTCCTGATTGAAGTTTAATTGCACTCACCTGGCATCTCAGGTATGAATCAGTCTCTCGAGGAGTGAAAACACAGTGAATTAAGCTCCATTCTGTTAGGATTAGTGCTTTAGGGGAGGCTGGGTGCTTTTGATAAAGGCCTTTTGACGTCATTTTGACTTGTTACAGTATGAAAAGCACAGGTGTGACTAATAACATTAACGACGGCTCCTCTCAGAGTGAGTCGGGACCCCTGAGACCAGAGCCGCTAAATGGAATTCAGCTTTCATTCATTTTATTATTTACACCTGTACTTTTCCTACTGTGACGAGTCAGACTGTCTTCAGTGAAAAAGGACTGTTCGGTTTAAAGTTAATTCATGCACCTCTGGGCTCTCTCTCAATGTTAAAACATAAAGGCATTCAGAAAGAGCATTCTGAGTTTGCAGTTGTCTGTCCAGGTAATTAAATTACTGATATATAATATTAGATTAAGCTATTTTACTGTCCAAGACTTCCTCTGCAGATTATTCTTGTCTATAACAAGCTCCTGTAATTTGCCAATGGCTAAAACGCCGCCTGGAACGATGAGTTTAATTACGAAGCAGCAGGGCGAATATTTTATTGTCATATTGTGTGCATGCTGATATGTGACACAGCAGTACTGCTCAAATTTAGGTAAAATTTATAGTCTATTCTTAATCCAAATTAGTCATATTTAAGTGTATCTCTGTCCCCTTTTAGAGTGTGCTCCTCATGCTGGGCTCCCCGGCATCGCCAAGGAAACGGCCCTTTGAGTTGCTAAGCGACCTGGTGGACGATGGCGGCTTCGGCGAGGACCTGCACCCGGAGCGCTGGGACGTGTCGGCGCTGGACGAGATGGCTCGCTACACCAAGCTGGGCCTCGGGGTGGGAGGGGAGCTGCTGGCCTGCTCGGAGGAGGCCGTCCTGATGGGCCGCTGGGGGAGAAGCCGTGAGGAGCAGGAGGAGGAAGAGGAAGAGGAGCGGAGGAGGAGGAACAGACACGGGGCGCCTCCCGTCACCCTGGAGGTCCAGGCGGCCTCTGCAGGGAGGGAGGAGGGACGTATCTCCGTTGCCACGACAACAGAGAGGGAGTTATGTGTTGCGGGAGGAGGAAGCGGAGGAGGAGAGGACGGGGGGATGTCAAGGGAGCGCACGGTGGAGGTGTATCAGGTGGCACAGGAGGAACAGGGGGAGGAGGAGGAGGAGGAGGAGGAGGTGGCGGCAGCAGGTCTGGCTCTGGAGCACTGCAGCGAGGAGCACAACTACTCCCTGAGCCAGGGAGGGGACGCCTCCCAGACAGAGGAGGCGCGGGTGGGGGAGACACAGCAGGAGGCCCGGGGCCGGGAGGAGAGCCAGGCCAAGGCCGAGCTAGACCTGGAGGACGAGGAGCAGGAGGAAGAGGACGAGGAGGAGGAGGAGGAGGACGACGAGGAAGAAGAAGAAGAAGAAGAGGAGGAAGAGGAGGAGGAAGAAGAAGGAGAGGAGGGAGCGGAGGAGACGGCGGCGGAAGCGGAACTCTCCAGCTCCTCGGAGACGGAATGCGGTGAGTCTTTCAGTTTGTTCTGTATCTGTGTGGAAACCACCTGAATCCGTCCCGGGCCGAGACGAGACCTCAGGCCGCCCGGAGCGACTCGCCGGCCGAGCAGAGGCACGTTAAATAAAAGTCCCGGGTGTAAATCCCGGAAAACTACCCCCCCCCCCCCCCCCCCCCCGCCGCTTCGGTGGCTCCAGTTTTTAACTTCACAAAATGGCTTTGAGGGTTGGAGCCTCCTCGTGTATTCAAACACCATCTGTTTGTTGGCGGAGCGGGGGCTTGGAGTTGAACATGTTAAATAGGGTATGAAAGTTGGTACAGATTGTTAAACAACCATTACAGTAGAACTTTTTAAACAGCTTCAAAGGCCACACACACACACACACACACACACTGCCGACCAGCATTCAGCTGGTGGCTCATTTTCGTGCCTCATTATTTCTTTATACCTCAGTTATCTCTCATTCACAAATACTGCAGGTACACATCAGAACAGAAACAATTATCAGATTAGATAAACATGCAACCTTTTTGATAATTGATTCATTATTTCAGTTTTCTTCAAGAGAAAATGCTAAAAATCACTTGTTTCATCTTCTCAGATGTGAGGATTTGCTGTTTTATATCACAGTAAACTGATTTACTTTTGGTTTTGGACTTACTGAGCTTGGACATTTGATGTCGTCGCTTTGGTCTCTTAGAAACTTGCTTTATTATTTTCTGACATTTCATAGATGGACGATCAATCATTTGATCAGGGAAATAATTGTCAGATCAGATTGTCAGAGCTGCTGTCCTACTGATGTAGCTTTGACCTTTGACCTCCCTGTTTATGTGCATTCACATGCTGCCCAAAACCCCAAAAAATGTGACTACTTTTTTGATGAGCAAAAAGTATACAGTATTATACAGTATTCTGTATTTCTTTATTTCTTTCAGTGTTTCTATTCTTGCTAGTGTGGACAAGGCATCGGCATAATCCTGAGCCTGAAAACATCCATCAGGGCTTTTTAGTTGTAGAAAGTAGATTAGATTGATACGTGATTTATCTTTATCTGTTTTTAATCTTTGGTCTCTTTAGTCCTCCAACTTTATGGAAATACAATAATCAAATAAATAAATAAGATATTGTGCTAATCAACATACAAACAGGTTTGAATTTAAAGCCCCTTAGCAGATGTAATAATGTTTCTTATACATCCACTCGGACATTAAAGCAGTGTTTTCCTGAAGCTTGTTGGACAGATGAAGTTGCTGTAAGCTTCGAGCATCATCTCGAGGGCTTAAATGTCAGAGGTGATTTCATGTCCAGGCCACAAGACATGAAATCTAAACACGTGTATTAGATAACGCTCATGTAAACTGACTTGGCCTGAGATTGCCATCTTTTCCCAGGCTCTCTCTGTGTCTGATCGTCCCCGAGTTAGATAAACAAATCTCAGGCCTCTTGTTGCAAGGTAATGGAGAGGTCGCTGGCTCGCTCTCAAAGACCGGCTGGGTTCACGTTTCGACAGTCGCGAGACACCATTGTCGTTCTCTATTGTTGTGGCAGTGTGTGTTTATGTGTGTGTGTGTGTGTGTTTGCCCGGAGAAGCTATTCTTACCATTAGCCCATGGCGATCGCTGAGGGTTGTGTGATGGATGGAAAAGTGTGTGTGTGTGTTAGAAACTGTAAAAAAAAAAAAAAAGAGCCATGGAGCGAAAGATCGAGGGGAGAGAGCAGACAATGGTGCTATCTGCAGACCGGACCAGATGACATGAGGTTACATAAGCCGTGTGTGTGTGTGTGTGTGTGTGTGTGTGTGTGTGTGTGTGTGCCCTGGCTGATGGCTAGGACAGGACTCTGCTGTATTAACGCTCACTCTGATTTAATCCCACTGCTTTTTTCATTATTTGCAGCGTGTTTTTTAATTTTCTTTGACTCCGCTCTGGTGGATTTGAAGAAGCGTCTCTTCTCCACTCCTGCTGGTGGGAGCGTTGCACGTTGTATTATTTATGACACCATTATTCATGGCTCTGCGCGCCCGGGGCTAATCTTGTGTGACGTCTGTGTGCTCGTAGGTGTCTGCCTCCGAAACAGCATCCATGCGCACGGCTTTAGCTGGTGGTGGCTTTGTCATTAGGACATACAGCATGTGTTTGTGGATAAGGGTTCGCAGCGTGATTTCATACCAGGCAAACGTAAACATTAATACCTGTCAGTTATGATTAAGGTTCATCTGTCATATTAACTCGCAGGGTATTTCTCCTCTATTAAATATCTTATATATGGCTGTCAATATCGTGTTCTTTACAATATAGGAATAAAACAGCCTGGAGTGTTAATTTTTTATTTGGATCATTGCGTCACTGGGTCTCTTACCCTCAAGTGATTCTGATGCAACATCTGGATCCAGATTACATTCAGTATTGTTATTTCTTTGATCATAAAAATGGAGATAATTATTTCATTTTCTAAATGCTTCTGCCATGCTAAGAATACATTTTTAGCATGCAAAAGGCTAGAATGTCGAGATATTGAATATTGGCAGATACAGGCCAGAAAATATGGGCGTTTAAACTCCTTATATGTTGAACTCAGATCGAAACGATCGCAGCAGGTGACACTAAAAGTTGCACCAGAGTGAGTCTGTGAATCTGAGGGAGAGGTTCTGAAATGTGTTATCACAGGTCAATCACAGTTTGAACAAACTCTTTGCCGGTTCAGCGGTTGTGTCGCCTCCATACGAGGTTGGTTGTTGTTCTAATGCGGTGTGCTTCACAGTGAAATGAAAACGGAAGATAAGATCAGGCATGATAAGAGACACAGAACAGAAGAGAAACTTTCATTTGTAAACTGCTGGGAAGGCGTGGACTCTCTGATGGGCAACACCAGAGGGAAATATCTCAAACACTATCTGATTGATTGCCAGGAAACTTCATGGTACCCAGAGGATGAATTCGGATCAGTTTAAAGATAAAACTACTTTTTGTCACCCCAACTTGTTACTTATTTTGGTGTCTGACGATATTTTGAAAAAATTCCCATCCAGTTTGTCCTGCATGATCACATTCCTCAGAGCATACACCCTAATGGTGTAATCTCGGTTTTGTATTAGGTAACAACACGCTCGTTCCTCTGGTGCCGCTTGTAAACCAAACGTCACATTTCTAACCCAGTTGTGGTTTTGTTTTATTCATCAAATATTTTTTTCTGTGTGAATGGAAACTTTTTTAATCCTGGTTCATAAATTGCTTCCCAAATCATGTTTTAGAAACCATCGTTTGAGGGCAGTTTTCCTCATGTTGGTTCATTTTCAGTTATTTTCAGAGCATGAAAATCCAGCCACACTGAAATTATACCTTGCAAATTTCCAACTTTTTGCTTTGATTTGTGACACGACAAGCAGAGCCTCCGGTGCGTACATTTAAAGTTGTCTGTGCATGTGCTCCCGTGTGTTTCCCTTCAGAGGTGGAGGCCGAGCCCGCCAGGCAGCCAGGCGAGCGCCCGTCAAAGCGCCGCTGTTTCTGGGAGTACCGACGCGCCCGGGAGACGGCCACAAAGAAGAAACTCGGCGGAGACGTCCACTGGTCTCTGTCCTGGAGCTCCAGCACTCTACCCAGCACACTGTACCACCGAGAGGGTGAGAGCACCGCAGCACTCACTAATCACCACCACGAGACCATTAACAGCATTGATCAAGACAATGTATTTATGGAAATATTTATTAACTTGCTAAATTATTAAGTAAAAGTAAACTGTTTTTGTGTAGTTGTTTTTTGACTGTTGGTTGGACAACGTAAGCAGTTTGGCAGATTAATAGATTAATGGTTAGTTGCGGTCCTAATCACATAGAGGTGAGGCTGTAAATGAAAGTGTAAGGATCCATTGAATGAGAGCCTTTTAGCAGCAGGAGTCATTAAAACGACATTCACACTGCAGCTGAAAAGTGTCCCACTTCTTTTCTCTCATGTGACACGTCGGGACCCTGAGGCACGTGCCCTACTTACAACTTTTATGTCAAAATCTGGATTTTTCAGCATCTCCCTGATAAGTGAACCTGAACGTCGGGCACGACTGTGGCCGTGCAGCAGTTTGGCAGCTTGTGTTCTTTCTTCAGCACATTAATCTAATCCAGTGCAATCAGTTCACAAACTACTGCCTCAAAGATTAACTTTTTACAAGCTGCTTCTTCTTATTCATGTCTTATACAACCAGTTAAAAACATTTCTCGGTGACAGAACACGGTTTAGATTTGGGATCTTGACAGGAATATGAGGACAAAGGTAGGTGGTTCTGAGCAACGTTTGGTTTCACAGCATAAATTTGGACTCACAGGGCGACACTGGTGGGTTTGTGGGTGCTGAAAAGACTGAACCAAAGAGGACTGAAAGGCTTTTTACAGAAAGGTATTGAATTCATTCTGTCATCCTTTTTGTCCAGGCAATAAAGGGCGCCGCAAGGCCCGCAAGACGGACGCCAGCGACCTGACCCCAAACCCCCAGAAGCTCCACAACATCGGGGAGCAGCTGCAGAAGCTCAACGCCGCCATCGACGGCATGGGCCCGGTCAACGACCTGCCCGCCGTGGCTCGAGCCCGGTCCCGAAAAGAGAAGAACAAGCTGGCCTCCAGGTACCAGACTCCGCTTAACTGCCCTCCTACATCTTCTGCGCCGAGTCCGAGCCCCGGAGCCTCTCTGAATCGATTTGTTAGTCATGTGTGGGCATTTTGAGAGCTTTTCAGTGTTTGTGAATTGAAAATATAGAAGAGAATCCTGCAGAGAATCCTGTGGTTTGGTATCTGCAGTCTTTAGCCTTGTCAAGATCAGTTCTGAAATGTGTGGTGCATTTATAAAGTTGACCTTCTAATGCTGTTTCTGGAGGACACAGAGAGAAATACATTGAGAAAGACATCTAATCTTAGTGGAATTTAAGGCATAATTGATTTGATTTGATGGAAAGCGGTCATAAAGTTGTGTTTAACTCTTCCCTTGTGTAACCATACTTAAGATGACCTTTAAAAAAATAACAATTTCTGAAGGAACTGCCATAACAAGCATTCATCCATTTTAAAATTTACATTGCAAGACATTTAAAAGATGTCCCCAAGGATGATCTACACAGCACGAATAAAAACAAAAAAAATGTAGGTCATGGTGTGTATTTATTAGTTGATTTGCCCTTTTTAATGAGTTTACTTTGGACATGAGCTTGATGGGATACATGAAGGAAAAGATGGAGGGAAGCAGGGGGAAAAAACAACAGAGGAGATGAGACAGAGGGAAGCAGGATGAAAGGCTGAGTAGGAGGAAATCAGGGCAGGCTTGAGGAGGCAGACAAGGAGTTAGATGAGGAGGGAGAGGAGGGTCATAGAAAGTTCATTTGTGGAGGGAAGGAGGGAGGGAGGGGGAGAATTTGGAGGAAAGGACATTATTACAGGCGGTTTAAAGAGGAGAGGGACTCAGGGAATATCTTATTATTCCAAACGTATATTAAACACGACACAAACACGCCATCAGACAGAAAGTTGGGAAGGGGTGGAAGTAAACTGAGAAACAGAGACAGTGAGGGTGGATGGAAAGTGTGCAGTTGCAGTCACTGTGTGCTTTGCTCACACTGCAATGTGACTGAGTTCATGTTTTAATTTGATATGCAGGAATTTGCTCTTTTGAAGATTCACGTCTTTTTGTACTGTCATTCTCGCGGCTGCCGGAGGAACAGGTCAGAGTTAGGGGTGGGATTATCCTGACCGCATCCAGCCCCCCCCCCCCCCCCCCACCCTCACCCCCCAATTCTTTTCTCAGTCTTGTCTAAAACGAGCTGCCCGGGGCGTTCAGGCGGCGTAGAGGAAAAACACCCGCCTGCTTCTTAGCTGAGGTGCCTCCAGCTGGACCGTTCGCTCCAGCAAATAACACAGTTAGCTGTGGAAACATCGTTTCCTGGCCACTGACATAGAGACTATTAGGGCTGCACACAGCCAAAGATGCTTACTGGTCAACTAGTCGTTAGTTCAACCCGTTAATCGACTAGTCTCCTCACGTTTATATTAATTTGATTATTTAAATATATATTTTTGGGGGGGGATCAGAAAATGGTTTGAGTTCCAGAGATGAGAAACACTGTTTTCAATAACATTGTTAACACTGTGCTGCGTTGCAGAGAAATACAAAACCGCAACCGTGAGCCTTTTTAAAATATACTTTTAATTTAACATACAGTTAACGACAGCGGTAGAAGTGGTAATGATCGTGAATGCTGAGTTTGCATGTCACCTTCTCGGGGTCCTCCGGATGATCCCATGCTTTGGATTTCCTGCCCGACATTCAACTCTCTGTAAATAACTATCTAACAACCACAGGGACCAGCCGCATAAAGGCTAATGTCTGAGCGTCGCCACTTCCTGTGTCTGTCCTTTCAAATAACACACAGTCCAGCCATACAGGTTTTGACCTAATTTTGACAAGGAGCAGCTCACGGATGAAGAGGAGTATAACCTGGCTCTGCTGGAGTATAAATTGCTGTCATGAGACAGAAATGCGTTTTATATTGCATTAACTTATTGTCCTATTAGGGAAATAAGAGAACAAGAAGGCATTGAATCACATCGTCTGTCAGGGAGCCTGTTTTATAATTTCCCCCTGCAACATTGTCCATTGTCCTGCTGCGCACCTTCTGAGTCATGTTTCTTGTGTTTGGCTGCTAAGGTTGAACTCAAAAACAGGTAAAGCCTCAGGTTTGGATGCACGTCCGAGTATCTTAACGACGAACCACAGCCGCCATTTTCCAAACCAATCTAGGCACGAGGAGCTTTTAATTTGGTGAATATGTTTTTCCTACCTTCCAGGCCGCCACTGGTTTCTCCTCATTCAGCACGCCACTTAAATCAATTAGCTGCTGTAGGTAAGCCACCGCAATGAACAGCACGTCTTATTTGGGGCTATTTTTGGTTTTGCATTGAGAGGCTGATTGAAAACTCTATATTGATGGTGTGTTTAAGGGCTCGTGGGAAGGTAGGGAAACACATTTATGCTTCTAAAAACCTGTAGTACATGTTGGAATACCCTCTGTACTTTGTCAGGCCAATGATGATTTAAGAACGGCTAAATTGTTGTGTGGTCATCTACAACCTTGGAACACATTTGGAATTTACAAGAGAAAAATGTATCAGAGAGGGAAAATTTCAACATGCAGAGAAACACAGAAGGAGGATTCTGTCCAACTGGCCTGTTTTGTTTCATTTAGCTGACTCACAGCTGCAAGAAAAGAGAAATTCTCGGCAAGCTGCAGAGAATAGTCCCCGTGAGATGCATTAATATTTAACATGCATTGATTGATTCATTCTCCGCTGCCATTTCTCAACCCAAAATACTCTGAAACCAAAGCGTCCGTATCCCTTCAGAGTCGTGGTGTCAAGTGGCTGCTGGAGGAGTGGAGGGATGAGGGAAGTTTCCAGTCAATCTTCCGCACGCTTTAGAAACACATCCTCCACTCATCGCCGCCCAGCAGCTCCCAGTGTGAGACTCGGCAGATGCGGTAACGGGGTCGCGTGGAGAACGGGAAAACACCGGCACGGAGGTTTCCTCGTTCCAGAGAGTGACGGAGCTTTTTTCTTTTTCCCCTCTGTTTCCAGGGCCTGTCGGCTGAAGAAGAAGGCCCAGCACGAAGCTAACAAGATCAAGCTGTGGGGGCTCAACCAGGAGTATGGTCAGTACTGCAGACTGGAAACATGACACAGATCTAAGTCTCCTATTCTCATGATTCTCATGTTTTGACTCCAACTGAAGGATTACATTCCTCTTCCTGTATTAAGACATTTG
Organism: Lateolabrax maculatus; assembly: GCA_031216445.1. Classification (NCBI taxonomy): domain Eukaryota; kingdom Metazoa; phylum Chordata; class Actinopteri; order Acropomatiformes; family Lateolabracidae; genus Lateolabrax; species Lateolabrax maculatus. The sequence goes on along the minus strand of CM062204.1, from coordinate 3,610,759 downwards.
TTGGCTTTATTAAACTCATTTAGATCAAATTAGATGAACTCAAAAATGCACTGCGGTCAATCTGAAGACAAGGTTTCTTTATTCATGAAAAGAGGTTTTTTAAATTAAGGTTGGATACGAGAGAACATATTGAGGTCATAAACTATCACTTTAATATACAGGGGCTTTATAATTCAAATTGTCACTAAATATTGTGTTTTTCACCTTATTAGTGCCTTTATCAATCAGCCATGCTTCCTACCCAACCTGGCCACCCATACATACAGGTCCCTAGCCCAGTGTGACAACCCCTGCCCAACCTGGCAACCCAAAGCAGCCTGACCCTTACCCATCTCTTTCCATTATTCACACTACCGTTCAGAAGTTTAGAATCTCCTGCCACAAAAAGCTTGGTTCAATCCTGTCTGACGGCTTCTCTGTGCTTTTGCCTTTAGGTTGTAGAGAGTCCTTATTACAAATAGATGTTTTGTATGAAGGCTTAGGGGGAAAAAGAAGTAATATTTGTACAATGCTGTATGATGGTTCAGCCAGACTGACATCTGAAAGGGCAGAAAGAGACAAAGATTCGTCTGAGCAACAGTTAAATAAGAATATCAGAACTCACTGGTTAGTCATTGGTTAAAGAAACATGAAGCTTAGCATCAAAATCTGTGCAGATATAAAGAGGAACAGGTTCCTGTTTCACTGTCAAATGCACAATAATGCCTGTAACAAGCTGGTTTCCTGCCGTGTGGGCACGCACGTGAAGCCACACACATACGCATGCAGTCAGCACGAGTCAGTGTGACGAGTTCCTTTTTAAGGCCGACATCAGGTATGCGGCCGAACAAAGTGTGAATATACTGCTCATTTTTTGTTTTATATTGATGCGCTTTAGGAGCAGTTTGACACTATTTTGTAAGTAGGATTTTAAATAATTCATCCAGTCATATATTTGTTTAATTAAAAAAAAATTGCCTTTTATAAACTTGGCACCTCTGACATCCTCAGCACGTCCTTGAATTGTGTAACGGGAATATTAGATGAATGGAATATACACCGACAAATCTCAGTTTAAACCTATTCATTTTAACCACTGAGTAGATTGCAGACGGTCCCTTTTGGAAAACAAATTCAAAAATCATATTTGAGTATTTGGGGGGGAAACAGTATTGCCTTGCAACACGTCGAGTATATGGAAGTTTCTTTTTCTTTTGGGGCCAAAACTATTTCAAGCGTAAATATTACATTTGGAGTCTGAATTTTACTGTCGGCACTGCAAAGAACATTATTGAAGGAAAGAGTAAAAACATCAATATTAGAGCTTTTGGACTCCTCTGCTGCTGCGGTTCACCTGTGGAATTGCGTTAATAACTAACTGATAGCTTTATTGAGCTGTTTGTCTCCCTGCGTGTTTTTCCGAGGTCTTCCTCCTCAGATTGTGCAGCTCTGATCTCTGAATTACCGTGAGGCAGACATGCATTGGGTCTGATCACCCTCACCTCCTGCGCAGATCCAGACAGATCCTGATGCTTTGTTTCACTACTGATGAAACAGCAGCCTCACTCATTAAGTGTTGGACCTCTGCTGTGCAACGTAGCGCTTTTGCTCTTTTTCCGTCAAGGTTAATGTTATTTTTGTTTCAGGCAACGCAGGCATTCGTACAATACGGCACTCTGTGGAAAACCCCGACAGTGAAAAAACAGGCTCTGTCTGAAGAGAGAACCCAGTTTAGAAACAGCCTTGTGTTCAGCCGCAGAAATTGGATTGAATTTATTGGAAATCAGGCGTCTCCGGCAGAAATGTAGCCGCGTTAATGGCTTTTCTAGTGAAGGAAACCCAAGTTTACATAATGTCTGTTTAGACAGCAAACAACAAATAACACATCTCTCAACTGCGGAGTGGCAAAGCTGACATGTTCCATAATAAAAAGTAAAATACAAATCAAGCTATAAATCACTGGGAGACCATGTTTTCGAGGCCACTTTGAAGACGCCCTGTTTAAGAAATCAGGTTTCTGCAGAGAGCTGATGATAACAAGATCACAGAAGAGCGTGTAAACACGCTGATTGAGGAAAAACCCGAGAAGGGTGACTTCACCTCGTTCTTGATGATCAACACCTCTTCTCTGCCCAATCTGTCAGCCGGGTCCTTCCTTCCTTCCTCCTCCTCCTCCTCCTCGTCTGTTTTTTTTCGACATCTTTGAATTTTACCCCAACCAGCGTCCAGCTTCCTTTTGTCCTTTTCTTTTCCCTCCCATTTTTTTACATTCCAGTCATTCCTGTTCACTTGCCTGGCATTTCGCTGCTTTAGTTGTGGCTCCCGCAATTTTTTCTCCTGCTGGCGGGAAGCCAAAACGCACAGGGCTTCACCTCATACGTCCCCTGGCTTCCTCTTTCCCTCCTCTCCCTCCCATGACTTTTTTTTTTCTGTCTCTCTTTTTTTAATTCCCTCCCATTCACTTGCTCTCTCTCTGGGTCCTCTCTCCCTCCATCACTGTAATTTGCATCTATACAAAACACGCTTTACATGCTTAGCAGCAGATTGAACAGGAAACTTCAAACAAGTAGGACTTTGGTTACTGTGTGTGTGTGTGTGTGTGTGTGTGTGTGAGAGATACAGAGCTGGAAAAAAACGGAGAAAGAACGGGGAAAAAAAAGTTGAGACCCAGTGTGGTCCCTCGCCCACACACACACTCCCCGCTGAGACGAGCGCTGGACAAAAGAGGAATCCGATCCGTGAGAGAGTAATGTTCACCGACAGGAGGGGCGCCGTGGTGCCATCTGGTCACGTGACCCCCCCACAGGGGGCGGGGCCAGAATCGCAGAAGGTGCTGATGATTCACACCATCAGCTGCGGGGATAAGCCTCGAGCAAATCCTTTTGTTTTGGAGCGGGGAACGACAGCTGATTCTTTGTGGTGCGGACAGAGAGTCACCAACTTACAGAAGCCGTCCACATTAGAAAACAGTTTTGTTTAATTTTTTTTTAACCAGTGAAGCAAATAGGTCTTTTTTCGGGAACATCCGCTCTCATCATCGCATATTTACACCTGGGAGTTAGGGGGGGTTTAATGGTGACAGTAATGAAAGCGGAACAAATAATACTGTCTCACTATGTCCACCTAAGTCCATCCTTCTGGTCAAAGCCCACTTATCTAACCTTTCATCCACAACTTATACTTTCACTTCTCTTAGTTTTTATTTACGCTTACTTTCCGTTCTGCTTTTTAAAGTGGTGATAGACAACTTTTTTAGCTTTAACTTGCCAATATTCTGCCAATATTCTTCAAAATAATGTATTAACGTATTAAAAAGACATGATATTGGCTCGAACATTAAAAAACCTCAATAAATACTGACGTCAATGCAGGTGTTGTCTGATGTACCTGCTTGGGCATCGCTGTTCTGCCCACTAGTGCCAGCGCTGGTGTTTTCAAGATGATAACGGTCATTTATTCCTTTTTTGTTTTTCTCGTCGCACAGAGAACCTGTTGGGAGCCCTGCTGCGGATCAAGGAGGTGATCCGACGGCGGGTGGAGAGCAGCGAGGAGGAGGACACGGACGAGCGAGGGATGACCCAACGCCTGGAGGACATCCTCCGAGAGTCCAGCGGTGAGAGACACAAACACCCCAAACCTCTACATTTCGTCCCCTTGTGTGGAAAGTACAAAGATCCCCCAAATCTTTAATGTATCCCGGGTAGAACAATAAGTTCTCCAATACAAAGCTGTGTGCTCATTCTTATTATTATTATTTTATTTAACAGCTTGAAACAGGTGTAGTTAGTAAACCTTTTAAAACATGACATATTCTACCACATTTACCCTCATATTTTATTTTGTCCTTTTCCAAGAAGCTATTTTTTTCATCTTTCCATCGCACTTCCTAATTTATTTCCATGACAACTGCAGGTCCTTTAGTTGCCGGGCGGACCAAAGACTTTGTGCAGAGGATTTTGGCGGCCAGCGCGGGTGGTCAGACCCAGCGCAAAGAGCCCCCGCGGGGAGATGATGAGGCGGCGGGCTAAAAAACCCAGCATACCCCCTTCCTCCTCCTCCTCCTCCTCCTCCTCCTCCTACGCACCTTCCCCTCCCAGCACCACCCACCCAACTTGACCAGACTAAGCTTATCCACGCCGCCTCCCTACTCTCACGTTGTCTACATTTGAATAAGAGCAAAGAGGTGGAGATGCTGGGAAAGAAGAAGACGGAGAAGAGGAGGAGGAGGAGGAGGAAGAAGAAGAAGGAATAGCCTAAACAAAATGGGAGTAAATTGCCACCCTGCTCCTGGTCCCCTCCTGTTGGCCCTCTGAACAGCAGCCGTCTTCACAGCTCTGTCTCTGCAGGCTGCACCACAACCACCACCAGGCCACAGCTGCTGCTGCTGCTGCCGCTGCTGCTGACGTCTCTGTGTTATGTGTTGTGTGTGTGTGTGTGTGTGTGTGTGTGTGTGTGTGTGTGTGTGTGCGTGTCGGACATGTAACATACTGTATGAGCGTGTATAGTGTTCCTCTCTCCCTCTGTGTGCTGTATTTGTATCCCAGTGTGCCTATGAATAGACATTTGCACTGTTTTGTAGATGGTCGTAGTTGCCGGCAGGGGACCGGTAGTGAGCCGAGGGCGAGGGGGCATTTGAGGATAGAGGAAGTGCTAAAATAAGGAAGTGGGAGGAGCCCAGGCCTGGAAGACAAAGAAGCGGGTGTGTGGGTTTTTTTTATTTTGTGTTTTTTTTTATTTTGGCTGGGCTCCAATAGAAGCACTGCATACCATTTGGATTCCATCGGCATCTGAAATGTCAGTAAGCGTTGTGACACACAACAAGTGATGGAGTCCTGATGCCAGACCAGCTGTTGATGGAAAACAACAGCCTGTTTGTTGTGGAAAAGTCCATGGAGCTTTAAAACACCCCCCACCACCACCACCACCACCACCCATCCCTCTTTAACACCCCATCAAAACGTAAGTAAAGATAAAAACGAAAGAGAAAAACTGCACCTTAATTCAAACTGACCAAAGAATATCTGACACTGCTGAACCACTCGGACACCAAAACCTCTCACTGCTTCAGATGCTGCCAACCATTAACACATCATTTTGTTTTGGGAAAGTGAGGGACGAGTGACTTTAATTCCCTCCACCTAAATGCACTACTATCATGGACCCGAGAGGCCGCGGTGTGCCAGACAGGAAGTGACTGACAGTTTATTTGGTCAGCCTTTCAGCTCTGCAGCCTGGTGCTCCTTTAGCGTTTTCTGCAGTGGCTTTATTTTCACCCACTAAAGGGAAGTGTCCTCAATGCCTTCCCCAAGCCCTCTCCTCAACCCCTGACCTGATTATGTAGCGCACCTTCCTGAATTGCAATGACAAATAGAGAAAAACACTTGTAGATCTAGAAAGCAAATAAGTTTAATATTTTTTTTTATTATTATTATTTTGATTTTGTTGTTATTTGGCAATGCCAGAGCTCACCTAGTAGGTGTTGGTCTTGAGAGTTTTTGAAATCTGCCTTTCTTCTGTGGTCTTTGCTGAAGCTGTAGACCAACCTGTCCACGGTCTCTAAATGTTGTTGGACATTAAAAAAGAAAAAATAGTCAAGGACCCTTTGAATTGCACTGTGGTAAAAGCAACCAAGCACCTTCGAAGAGGGCTTCAGATCCTCCAAAAGAGAGAGACAGAGAGAGAAAAAGACTCTTGGCACCTTTGTCTAAGACAGACATTGATTGAGAGACTGTGGGCGCTCAGCGCTTTGTGAGCGACTGGTGGTCTCGGTTTGTTCCAGTATGGTGCTACTGTATGATGAGAAAAAACAAAACAAAAAAAAAAAGCAATGCAAACCTGAGCGGAGGCATCAGGCAGTAACTGCTGACTGGGTTTTGGCCTGCGAGCACGTACTGTTGTAATAGGCAGTTTGTTTGCATAATGACGCCTTTCTGAAGTGCCTGGAGCTTAAAGCCACAGGGACCTGTGTTATTATGCCTGATCTTAACCCCTATTACAAGGTAAAACCTAACCCGTGACTACTGCTCCGAGCTTGGCCTCACTTGACTTTACTTAAAGGAAAAGAAAAAAAAAACAGGCCTGTGTTACGTCTATCACACATTCAGCCAAAAAAAAAAAAGAAGAAAAGTCAACCAAAATATTTAGCTTTCAGATTCAAACCTATACATGGAAACAGTAGCTGGCACCGGTTTCTGTGAACTTCATCTCTGGGAAATATAAGTAGAGGAGTGGCTGTTAGTTAAGCAATCCCCTTTCGTTTTTCAACCTTGACGAGCTCCCGACTGGGCTGCGTTCCAAAGCTGCTGCTCTACAACACACTGTTCCCCTCCTATGGAAGCTCTGTTTCCTGTCTCAGCCAGGACAAGAAGCGGTTAACCCTAAACTCTTCACCTCCTTGAGCTCTCACTCGTGGTCATTCTGAGAGCCGTGGATGCAAGAGTGCGGGGCAGTTTGCCATGGTCCTGTTTAAGTTTCTGTTTCCTTCTGAATTCTGGGAAATGTTGCTCATGGTTGTGTGAGTATAGACCTGTACTGTAAACAGTGGATTCCTGCCGTTCAGCTGGAAAAGTTTGGCGGTGGAGCTCTGCCGCTGGTGAGCAGAGCTTTTAAGCTCTGATGCTAAAGACAGACAGTCTGTGGCTTTGCTGCAGCAGCAGGAGGCTTTTATGTCACTGAGGCTTCTTCAACATCACCACAGAGACCTGATCAGGTGACTCACGTGATCACTTTACAGTAAAAAACAAAAAAAAAACAGACGAATGATCTAGGACAAGGTCGCTGTGGCCTGTAGAATAAACCTGTTTGGTTAAAGGTGCACTCTGCACTCTCTCTGCTGCTGAGAAGTGGTTCCTCCCTCCTCCCACTTTCTCTCGAGGCTTGGGAAGCTGCCGACGCTGCCAGCGGAGTCACAGGATCTCATGCTGGCAGCAGCTCCCTCCACATGCCCTCACGCAACAACGAAAAAAAAAAGAAAGAGGAAACGGCTGAAAACAACTGTACACATCCCTCCAGTTTAAAAATGTTGTACAGCCCCCGTCTGTCGCGGCGGAGGAGGACTCGGTATTTGGGGTTCAAGAGGGATCCCACTTTGAATGCACGAGTTTGTCCTGATGTTTTCCTTCCTCCGAAGTGGTGTTACGTAACACAAAACACCATCTGCTGTGTACATTCATGTATATGCCAAAAACTGAACTGAAGAGAAAACTGTTGAAACACAGTGAATTCCTGCCACAGATCCAAACAACAAACAAGACATGGCGCAGGATTCTACGCAACTAGTGAGCTCGTGTAAGGGCTTAAATTTATACTGTAGCATTATTCCTCAAAAAAAAAAGCATTTTGACATTTTTGTATGATGGAATATCCCTTTAACTGTAAAGCTTTAATCAGGAGTGGCCAGATTTGGCAAGGCCACTTGTCTCTGCTCACATTCCTGACTCAGTTTCCCAGAAGGTTTCTGTTTATGTACCTGGAGGCAGATATGTGAGGGGGGGAACTGGAACGACCCAAAGATGTCTGCTGTTTGGTCACGTTTCTGTAGCTTCTTTCACGACGGTCATCACAGGGCGAGCTCGAGCCGGCGCCAACCAAGGAACTGCTGGGATTTAAAGAATACAGAACTGATGCTCTCAGCTCATAAATTTTAGCCCATGCTGACCTAATATGGACAATGACTTTGCATAAACTGGATGATTCTTATCGGAGTTACTTCCTCGTTGGATGTCACCGCCTGCCAGAGACGGAGAGAAGTAAACAGTCCTGTAACTTGTGTGTCGCTGACGTACTCGCCGGCTCTTTTCTGAGAAAGAGAAAGTTACGAGGAAAGAGAGAGTTTTTCCGTCCTCATAGTGAAAGCTGGGTCCACATCAGCTGTTGTGGGGGTGGGGTGGGGGTGGGGGGGGGGGGCAGTGACAGCTTGAAAACCCCAGGGATCACCCTCAATGTCAAATGTACACAGACAGAAGAGATTTAGCCCGAGTTCCTTAGACGTCCAGTGTTAAAGCAGGGCTGCAAACGAGGAAATGTTTTCAGAGCACTGACTCGAGTCTGCTGGTATTTAGCTGTGAACCACAGAACTATCTTCTGTTAGTCACTTCTGTGGATGGCTACCCCCTTTTTTGGAGGACAAACTTTCCTCTATATTTGGCTGTTGTGCTGGAAGAAGTACTCAGATAATTGGAAACCCCTGATGTCCAGCGTTAACAGCTGATGTCCACCGATGCAATTCACTTGTAAATCTATAGAAATGCTCATGTTTGTTGTGAGCTGACATGAATCTAATATTCAAGGGAATAGTTTCACGTTTTCAGTGACATGCTTGTTCGCTTTCTCGCCGAGAGTTGGATGCAAAGATTAACTAATTAATGTGTATTTACGGGACTTTAGTCTCACAGGGATGACACCAGTCCATTTTGCGTCTTTTCGACTGAATGGTTCGGCTCGGCTCAACTCGACTTTTTGTTGGTATCACCTCCGTTGAGGTTCCAAGCGAGCTGAGCCGATACTAAAAGGCGGAGTGAAAACACTGCAGACCACTGATTGGGCAGATTGTCATCCTGCGCAAACCTGCCATTTAAATAGCCAAGTTCCCATCAATAGCGGGCCCAACTGTTTTATTCCCCTGACCCTGATATTTATTTTTATTTTTAATGGCAGCGCCCAAAACCATGGTCGAACAGCCACATACTGAGAATAAAGAACACCATCCCTTCGTTATCCTCCATTGTTCCTGTGTTCGATGTCGCTGCAGTTTCATGCGGCGTTGCTATGACGATCAGCGAAGAATCCCGCCTGTATAGGGGGTAAAATATTTGCAGTGGAAAACCAAATCGAGAAAAAGCACCTGGTACCAAAAGCCAGTCGAGTCTTAGCCGAACCGACATTTGTTTTTTGGACAGTTTCCAGTCTTTATGCTGAGCTATTGTTCTCATGAGTTCAATCTTCTCATCTAACTCCCGGCAAGAAGGCAATTAAGCGAATCTCACAAAAACATGTCAAACTTTTCCGTGTAATGACGATTTTAATTTGGTTATTTTATGTCAGTGCTTCTCCAAAGTCTGTGAAGCTGGAGAAGGAACGCAGTCTTTTTCCTTCAGCTACACTATTAAATCTGCAACTGTGTTTTCAACATGGTCGCGAAACACTAAAATTGTCAGCAGAACAGCTCTGAACCCGGTGGACATTTTGATCTGTGACGGAGTCACGGCTGGCATCTGGGGTCTGTCAATCGACATGCAATTTGGATGAAACAACAATTTTTATAACTTAATTAATCATTCAGGTTATTTAAAAAAAAAACATTTGCTGTTTCCTGCTTCAGTTATGTGAGCAGCATGAATTGAATATCTTTGGGTATTGAACCGTTAGCCGTTTGAAAACCCTCAGCTTGGGCTCTAGGAACTCATGATGGGCATTTTTCACTATTTTCTGCCATTTTATAAACTAAACCATTAATAGATAAATTGATAGTTAGTTGCAGGCTAATTGGCCTGAAAGGATTTACAGCTGCCCGTGTTAAATCCTGCCTTGCAAAGTGGCATTTCCCTCCATTTGCGCCCACGCAGGTGTGCTCGGGTTAAGATATCCAAGGGCTAAAACAGTCCCTGCTCGGAAAACACCAAGCCGAGCTGAGTAAGACAAATGGAGATGTAGCGTTGGAGTGTCGAGGACAGGGAGAAGCTGTTGGCCTCCCTCCTTCGCCACCTTTTCACGTGGGGCTTTGTACCAGGCGTTGAGGCGTCGTGGACCGGCGAGTTGAATAGACCCATCAGTAAGCCTACACTGGTGGGACGCTGCTGACCTCCGGGCGCCCGTCCCCACTCTGCCCCAGCGCTCACATTGTCAGAGACATTTAGACTTCTCCGGTTTCAAAGGCGACGGGCCTCCGGGCAGAGGCGGCTGGAGGGGGAAACGGCACTTAGCCGAGGCCTCGGAATAGTTTATCTGAAACCTTTTTAATCCCCTTCCACCACCTCCGCCCCCTTTCACACTCTGACAGCTGCGGAGGAGGAGGAGGAGGAGGAGGAGGAGGAGGAATCGCTGCCGCTCACCGTGGCGGACTGCGTCTTGATGGCCCCGTCTCCTTTGTCACTGACCTGGAAACCTTCATCTGGGTAGAAGCCAGATGGGGCACGGTGTCAGTTCAGACCCGCGGGTCCACGTGAAGTTTGACCACTGAAGCTGAGCTGCTGGAAGCCGGCTGAAGCCCGTCGTAGTTCGTGCCTCTCATGTCGTATCTCCAAGTTCAAGTCACAGAGCCTGAGCATCTGTTTTTTATGGAATGTAAATCTCTGGCGATGTTTTAAAAATCCCAGAAGGGTCTTTTTTTTTACTTTTAAAGACCCTGAAAAACCTGTTTGTCTAATCAGCTTCTTAACATGAGCGATGAGATCCTGCATGTGCACACAATTTTCTGCCAATCAGGAGTTGGCAACATTTAAATCAAAATGTGATCAATCAAATCGAACCCCCAAAAGGTTTTTTCCAAACTAAAACTGATTGGTGCTCACTTAGTCATGAATTTTATGTCATGAACGTTTAGAGGAATAGTAGATCAATACCACTCTAGCAGCCGGTTGTCTTAGCATTAAGGCTGGAAACAGCTGGCCTGGCACTATCCAACTAAATCCAGCTACGAGCCCCCGTAGAGCTCATTTATTAACATGTTGTCTTGTTTAATTCGTACAAAAACCAAACATTGAAATTTACAATTTGTGGGTTTATCTGGGTTTATGTGCAGGACTAATTTCTTGGCTCACATGGGAGTCTAATCCACTGGCACACATATTTAATGTTCATATTTCATGTAACTCTTCATTGTACCAGCAGTTTGTGAACGTCCTACATGATGGACTCTGGGCGGTAAAAGGTTCACAGACCCCTTCGGTTTTTGAAATATCACCAGAGGTTTGAAACACAGATGCTTAACTCTACATCTCAAATGCAATATTGCTGTATGAGAGTCAGCTGAGAGACACCTCGTGGCTTTAACCAAAACCAAGTCAGTCGTTTCTGTCGAGATCAGAAGGCCGGTTGTGGATGTGAGCGGGAAAAAAGGACAAAATAAAAAAATCATAAAAAAACATGATGTCTGGTTAGAGAGGAAATGACACTGTGGTATCCAGCGAAGACATCCTGTGGAGAGAATAAAGAGTGAATAATCACATCCCTGCTGGTTCTTTAATCTGTCTGAAAACATGTTGAATGATGGGAGGAAAGGAAAATCAAGAGACTATCAAACATTCCACAATGCCATGTCATATACTGTACAGCAACCCTTACTTCTCTTCTTCCTTTCTCCTCCCCCCTCTGTCTGTCCTTCAGTAACCCAATAATCACCATACTACAGTAATACTTCGGACCTGTCAACACATTAACACATCTTTATGTACAACTCCTTCGTCAGTAGGTAACCTTTAAGAAAATAGTACAAAATAAACAATAAAAAAAACCAACAAAAAAAAATACAAGAAGTGCCGTACAAATAGAAGCCTAATATTTTTTGTTTTGGTTTTGTGTGAGTGTACTGTACACCTGTATAATGTATATTTTAATATTTATATGCAGCTGTTGTATTAAAGTATATTTTTAAAATAAAAATGAGGCTGTGTTCCTTTTTTAATATACATCATTTTAGTTTAGAGAACTTGGTGAATAGGTGGCGATGTTTTCTTTGGCAGTTTGTCCTGTAAAAAAGGTGAAAGTGATGATTGATATTACCACAGGCAGACTTTATAAGACAATTTCTGATAAAAAGCAACATCTTACGCACTAATTGTTGCTGTTTGCCTCCTCTTCCCTACATTTTGAAGGGTTTGCATTCCCTTTGTGAGATCTGTGGTTCCTGAGTGCTGCACAGCACCACCAGCAGGTCACAGGGAGTTACTGCAGCCCTCATGAAAGTAGCTTTTGCATAACTTCATCCTGAAGGAATGAAGGCGAAGACAGGCCCTGTGTAAGCTTTGGTGTGCACTGGCAATGATTGTTTACAGACTGGCAAGGGCCCACCGCAGGATCCAACTCACACCAGTTTCATGTTGACAAACGCCAACTGCCGATCAGTCTCCTCCTCCAGCTGCTGGGGCATTTCAGCCCTCAGTGCTGTCTTACAGAGGAGCAACTGTTTGACACTCTCAGGCTTTAACCTCATCTCTAATTTAAAACCTAAGTGATACCACGTCTGTGTTAAAACTGTTTTTCCCTCCAAGAATACAGAAGTGTCAGAGCCAAGTTGACAGTGAATTGTAATGTTCGAATTTCCATTTTTTCCCTGAGCACTCTGAAGACTTTTCTGTCCACGTGGGATAAAACCTGAGATATGACCGAAAGCTCCAGTGAAGCCACTAAATGGATCTTGTGGTGAGATTGTTTTCTCCAAAAGGCACCATTTCAGTTTTCACATGACTCTTTACCTGCTATTTGCTATTTCTAACCAGTTGATGAAGGTTGGGTTTGTCTGTAAGACAGTGTTGAGGGCTTAAATGCACCATAATCCTACACACACACACACACACACACACACACACAGGACTACAACTGATTTTTTTACAAAAGGATCCTTTATTGGATTGGAATAGTTTCTAGTCACATTGATATTAAAAAGGTACCTTAATTAAAAGTCAAGTGTCCCCTTCAGTGAATTACTGTTCAACATTGCACAATGCCCAGCGTTGGAAAGACCACTGGTCCTTTGTCAGGAGTCAAAACATCAGAGGAGCAGCAGAAAAACCTGGAAACCACGTCAGGATGAACCAGACAGAAGTCCACAGTTACCTTACAGCGTAACGTGTGTGTGGAAATAAAACACAAATGACTCCTGTGACTGGTTCAGGGTTCACAAGTGGAGAAGTATGTCTGAGGTACAGATGAGGAGACGAAGGTTAGAAACACACTGACAGTTTGACGAGGACGTGTCAGAACTCATCTGCACCAGGACCGATAGAAAATAAAGGAGAACAAGCGTGTACAGAACACAGTCAGCACAAAGTGGAATCACATTGTTAAGACGTATAAAGAGCCTAAACAGTTTCCTCTTGTCTTTTAACAACTGTACAAGTTAAAAAACAGCTTTTCTTTCTTTCTTTTAAAACACTGGAGTCATCATCATTTAGTTTGATGAATCATGTCCCACACTTCTACCTGAAATCAGTAAAGCGAAATTACAAATTTGACAGACATAAAAAAAAAAAAAATAAAAAAAAAAACCTCCCACTGTGGGAGCGACACATTACTTAACTTCTCAGGAAGTTTCATCGGGTGTTGCTCAGACACACATTTGCATCGTCATGGTTTCTAGCACAGCTGTATCCGTGTGTCATCTCATAACACAATGCCAAGACAAAACAAACCAGCCAAACCAGCAGCTTCATTTACAGCTATGAAATACAGTAGATGTAAAAACTGAATAAAATAGACCCTTTTTTTACTCAGGGTAAGGCTTTTTTCCTTAAACATGGCTTTAAAGTACCATATTAGATGTTTAACACGCTGAGATCTCTTCAGTACTGTTTTACATGTCGCAGCATCCATTTTGACCAGTGGCACAAGACAAGTTTCTTCCCTTTCATGGAGTTACTGCGTTCAGTAATCCGATGGCATCTGCTTAAATCAGGCCTCCAGGGTCTCCGTCTGCTGTCAGCGCCTTCATCCCGAACACTGGGCAGATCTCTCCGCTAATTTCAGCTAAAATGCCTCTTGGCTCTGTCTTTTCTATGATAAAAATCTGTGCTGGACGGGGGTCTTGGCTGAACAACAGTGGCATTCAAGTATCAAAGCACAATCTGAGGCTCGAGCTCTGCGGCTGACATCATGGGCCTGCAGGGCTGCTTTCGAGGAAATCATCCCATCGGGGCGGACAGGGGTGTAGATGAAACACTACCTTTGATGGCAGAAAAGTGTTGCTGCACTCACGATGACAGCCCGCTGTGATATCACTGCACACTGAAGTGCAATGTTGAAACACTTTTGGGGTGGGAACATTTCAAATGGTGGTAAAAAAAAGACTTCAGGTGAAATAAAAATCAGTCCCCAGCTAAGAAACAGCTTCTTCACCTTTGATTTCTCTGTTTGCAGGTGGAAATGTCATGTTCAGATTGAACTCAGCCGTCCTTTAAAGGAATAATCTTGAAGACTTTCATGTAAATAAATGTCAGTTAAGTCACTATCTATCACCAAATGAGGTAACACAACGGTTATTGAGCTTTTTTTTTTTCCGGTTGCGAGAAAACGAAGAAAAGATTGACGACTACAAACAATGAAACGTCCCAGCCGACACTCTGTGGATCTCTGGGAAGGGAAGTCCAAAAACACACCTGCAATTACTACATAACGACTGGGAAGCTGATTGTGATACAGACTGTGATACAGAAGTGACACCTCATGTCATCCAAAGTTCATTAAATAAGTGTAATATTGTCCATGCGCTGTATTTTTAACCCTCAAATGACCAATGGCCAATGACATGAACGCTCAAAGTCGAAACCTTGAGAATCTTTCGCATCTCTATCCTCCATCCCTTGTGACGTAAACACAGCCTGCTGTGTAAGCCTAAACCTTAAAGTAGTGCTGAAGAGAACTAGATTATTTTGGGAGGTATGAAGTCGTGAATTGAAGTGTTGGACAAATGTCACGTTCATTCTCTAGTGAAAACTGAATGTCGGTGCTAAATTCCACTGCTGCTGCATTGGTTGAAGATAGTAACATGTCGTTCACTGGAGCAGGTGTTGCAATCACCTTTCTTCCATTTTTTTCATGGACAGAAACGTGTGAATCCGAAAAGAGTCACATGAGACGAGTTGAATTTCTTCTCTTATGTGCCTTCAGACAGCTTCTCCTGAACTGAATTTTGAATGATATTCAAAGTCTTCAACAAATCCAAATCCTCTGCCAGGGATATTTACCACCTCTGTCTTCTCTCTCAGCAGTGAAGACCTCTATCAATTCACTGAATCCAGGTTAACTGTCCATTAAACAAGGCAGAGCACCTACATGGAAACATGGCTTTGGATCTGAGGAGATATGGGGAGAAAACTAATGATAGATGTTCAATCCTGTTATGTCAAGTTGATTCTTTTCTTCTAAAATTGCCCTGAAGAGATGAAAGTAAACAGAGAACCTCTTTCCAGTCTGAGATGGGCTCTGTGTTTAAAGCTGCATGATCAAAGAATATACAGAGTTTGATTTCCAGGCTCATTAAAAACTGACTCTGCACTGTGATGTTTTCCCACACAGTAAAGTCTTGGGTCTTACATGTCCTCATTAGCCCAGTCGCACGCTTGCTTGTGAGTCATTTCCAGGTTCCTTTATCCGTCCTCCTCACTCCCATTCTTTAGTTTTGGTACTGCGACTCAAGACCGTGCAGGTTATCAGTCTGCAACCTCCCATCGCAGACGTATCTCTCAGGGGAGGAGGGCCTCTCCCTCCTCAACCCAGAGGAGGTTCAGGGCGTCGGCCTGCCGCTGCTCCCGCTGGTGGATCCTCCGCAGGCGCAGGATGTAGAGCAGGATGGCCAGCACCACCACCAGGATGCAGAGCGAGAACAGGTGGTGGTTGTAGACGAAGGAGGAGCGCAGCCAGCTGGGGTGGCTCTGCCGCAGTGTTTCCTGCTGCAGGTCCCTGGAGACGAATGGGGAGGCAGCAGACGGCGTCAACAGTTGTTTCATACAAAATAAATAAATAATAATGATCATTTACTGATGAACAGAACGGTCACAGCATTCTGTTTGTGTCCTTTAACCAAATCGTATGTGTTTTCTTTGATGTTTAATAGCAAAACGTTAGCCTCCACCAACCAAGTTCATTAGAGTTATTTAGAAATGTAAATAGAAGCTACTTTACTGATCCTGTCATCCTCTTCATTTAACCCACTTTAACTGTAAGTGATGATCTTTAATTGATAAAGAGTTGTTATGGTTTTGGGAACAAAGTTGAGCAACCGTGTTTTCAGCCACTGGCGTGTGTGTTTGTGACCCGGCACATCTTCTGTTATCTACACTTTTAAATACTTAATGTAGCTTTGGAGGTTTCATTTATGTCTTATAAAGACATGTAAATGTCCTCTTTTCTTTCATTATGTCACAATTTGCATATTCCTCTGAAAACATTTGCATATTGTGTGTGAAAGTCTTACATCTTACGAGGTGGAGATCACACCTATTCTCCTGAAAGCATGAGGTATTTAATTGTAAGATGTTTTTTCAGGAGATGCTGTCCTGGTCTGCATGCATGTGTGTTTTGTAATGATTGAGTTACCTGAGAGGCAGGAAGCGGGTTTTAAACAGGATGGCTCCCAGAGTCCACTGGACCTCCTTGTCATAAACCAACTGGGCTGTTTTCAGACTCGGGTAGTTGGTGGGGAAACGGAAGCCGGAGTGCAACACCTCGTACATCCAGGCTGACTTGAAGCACTGATACCTGGGTCGACGAGAGCAGTATGACGTGTCAAGAGGGGGATACATTAGTAGGTGTTTATTCTGTAAAAGATATTCTGCAAAGGGACGGTGAATATCAGCCTGTTGCACAGCTGCACCACATGCAGTTTCAGACCTGCGGTTTCAGTCAAACCTGCGGCGACTACAGGAAAGAAAAGTAGCAGCTGTTCAGACCTGCTGATGTAGAAATACTAATGAGAACTATCTGGGGGCAAGAAAAGTAATAGCTTCTGCAATTTTGACTATTTAAAGCAGCTGTTTGGGTGTGTTTGAGGTTTTATATTTTCTATTTTAAACTTGCAAAGTATTAACTAGAGCACATTTTCTAATGAATACTGAGCAGAGTGTCATCGTGTGTTCTCCGTCCTCCAGGAAAGACGACCTGGTTCCTTAAAAACAAATTATTTATGCAGGGTGAATAAATTCTGTCTTTGGTGCTAACTATTTGAGCAATAAACTTGGGTGTTGCTGAAATCATTTACATATCTGTTATTCACTGGTAGAACAGTTGGCTCTGATTATTTCTCCAGAAAAATCAACACTTTGGCTCAGTCATCAAGAGAGCCTACGTGTTAACTGTCCAAAAATCAAGTCCCTGCCAAAGCTTACTGTTGAGCCTGGTTTATGACTCGAAAGGGAAAGAAATTATAATTAATTTACAAAATCTTTACAGTAATTTGCTATACTGAACTTCTATTTGAGTATTTCACAGTCACCAGAGGTTCACGTGACTCCATGATGTCCAATATGTTTGCTGACACGTGGCACAAGTATTAAAAACTAAATGTATGCATAAAAACGGCAGCTATAGAAAAGCTTTTGTTGCCTGGAGGTGGTGGTATTGATAGGTCTATATCTGCAGGTCTAAACTGCTGCTGCTCCTTTCCTATCCTGTTGGTCATGCAGGTTGGCAGGTGCACAGCTGGTCTGACAATGACTGAACAGCACCTCCTTGTGGAGAATCTGCAGCCTCCTAAATGTGTATCGGTGAGTTGGTGAGTTTATGTTTGTTATTCTATACAGTGCGTTCTCAGAGGACCCCACACTTAATCTGTGTGTGCTTTGCTGGGAATAAACACAAGATAAACTAGGCATCTAGCATGCAAAGTGACAACCACCATGGAAACCCAACTATAAAAACCCAAACTCAACAGAGCACACCATTCATACACATTATTGTTTGAACGACGACTGAGGATGAAGATGGTTGGAGAAGAGAGATGAACCTACTTGAGTCTGCTGACGTCGGCCTGCTGAGAGAAAAGCTTGTTGTCCAGACGCTGTTTCAGTGTAGACCACTTGGTAGAGCAGTAGTCCTGCAGGAAAAAACAAAACAAAACACAACCAGTAAACTTTCTGCAAACGAAAAAAAAAAAAAGAGACTCACATTTTTCAGTCAGGTTACCCGATGAAAAGACTCAGTGGTGTGTGTCTGCATACCATAGCAGCTTTGGAGTACTTCTCGCTGTCATACTGTCCTCCTAGCCTCAGCACGTCCTCCGTACAGTAATAAAACTCTGAGAAGCCGTAGAACTCACTGTTGCTGAAGTTGATGGGAGCCTGAAGAAACAAGGCACTCAGTTTTTTCTTTTGTTGTCATTTCTGCTTTGTGAAGAATCAAACCAGGTTGAGCAGTGACTTTAATATTAGTACACGAATAAAGAACTTAACTGAATGTTAAGACGTCATGCCACCATATATACTTCATGTGTGTTTCTGTGCACCATCATGCAGCTCAGAAGAACTACTTCCATCTTTAATAAAAGCCCGGTATTGAGATGAAGATTCGTACCTGGTAGACGCCTCCTGGTGACATGGTGCCATTGTGGAGGCCCAGGAAGGGTCGTACGGCCTCTTGACACCGGGTCCAGTCCCCCTGACCCCTCAGGTACAACGTGTGGTTGTCCCTAACAACTGTCTCTGACAGACCGACTGGCAAACAGGAGTCCAGGTACGGTTTGTCCTCACTCAGGCCTGTCTGTGCGGTTAGAAACCTGGAAAAAAAGGGTTTTATTTAATTCTAGATGCACTAAAAAAGGAAGAGATTCTATAGTTCAGCATTAACAGTCAATCTGTGGCCTAAATTTAGATAATAATCATCAAAATAGACATTAATAGAATTATCTACTATAGGCTGTAATAGCGTCTTTACATGATTCATTTAAATGATATTTTATATCATGTACCACCTGGTTGCATTTCACAGACATTAGTTTTAGTTTCTCACAGTGACAATTGGAAATGCTGATATGAGAAATGTAGTCTTTATTTTGAATAACAGTATAAAACTGGCATTAGAGGAGATTAAAACAAAATAAATAGTGGCCCAAAAAATAATCCACTGAGTGTGTGAATGTGTGAATCTGAACCTGTTCTTGGCCAGTGTGTTGTTGACCAGCTGGTCCTCGTAGCGCTGCCTGGCCATGTTTCCTCCGAAGCCAAGGAACGTGGTGACGTAGACTCTGTAAACATGTTGTGTGTGCTCAACATCACAGCCCAGATTAAACTCTGCGAGGACACTCTTCCCCGCCTCCTCCTAACAAAAAAAAAAAAAAAAAAAACAACACAAAGACATTACATTGATGTAAAAACTGAATATTTCTGGGTTTTGGCGGTTTGTTGCACAAAACAAGGTATTTGACGGCATCACAAGACGAGAATGAAAATAAGTGTTAATTAGTAACAGTTTTCCAGTGTCAGGACTTAACGCCGTTACTCCTCCAGTGTCTCACTGCACTTCCTTACTTCTAGTGATGAACTGAAGGTGATGGCACTGGGCACCTCGTAGGCGATCTGCAGCGAAGCTCCACCCATATCCATGATGCCCACTGTGCGCCGCCTGCTGATTGGCTGCTGGTTCTGAGACCCTGTTGTCACCTCAACTGTGGCGTCCTCTGAGAAACATGAAAGAATTATGGTTTCGTGTTACTTTGTACTTGTAAAAAGAGTATTTCACATCTGAAGAGAGTGGCGTTGTAAAACCCAAACGCTTCATAACACGAACATTAGTGTCAGTTTCAGATATGTCTCGTTAACGTCACACCTTCACACTCACCCTCATCAGCATGATCAAAGCGGCCCAACACAAAATTAATGCCAATCCAAGCATACACTCCTTCACGGTTGAGAGGCAACAGGAACATGTCAGCACAACCACAAAAGGGAGACACAAAAACCAGGCAGGCAGCAGTTAGAAATGACAGGTTTAAGGTAAATTCCTGCCATAGTGAATGTTGCATTCTCTTAGTGACAGCATCACAGTCATCTCACCTTCCTGTTTCCCAGAGATGACCTCAGCGTGGGAACGGGAGAACAGGAAGTCAAACTCCAGGGGAACATCAGTGACCAGGTCCTCCAAGATGGCCGCCTGTTGGCTGCAGACAGAGAAACATGAAATATAACATACAGATGCAGAGGGTTGGACAAAAGGAAACACAAACAGAGTCTGACACCTCTATGTAGTTAATATTACATTTGTGGATTTTACTTTTGTTGTTTCTGGGACACTTTTCAGCAGTGAACTAGGATCAAAACTAAAATGTCAACTTCCTTATTTCAGGTGTATCCACAAACTAAAAAATTCAAACATGTAAAATAAAACAAGTAAAATGTTTCTATGTAGAATCACGTAATTTTTAATAAACTGATGCACAGTACGCTTTCACATGCTGTTCCGTTCACCTCTCTGGCAGCAGCCTCATGCCAGCAGTACAGAGGATGTAGAGTGGTGTCTCTTTGTGTTTGTTCTTTGGGACGTGAGCAGCAGCGAAGCTGAGGAGAGGATGGAGGTAGTCACTGGCCTGCGTTGGAGTCTTTGCCAGGGTGGAAATACCTGAGAGAAGCACCAAAACAAACACACACACACACGCACACACGCACTTTAACACAATCAGGTACAAAACACTATTTATAATGCCCACACTGATATTACTAATCTTTTTATTGCTGTCATGATAAGATGAGACGAGAAGAGACTGAAAAAGAGGTCATCATGGAATAGGGATCAATAAAAGGTCATAAAAAGTGTTCAGTGAAGCAAACTGCATATTTCATGCAAACAATCACATAATTTATCTATCTTGATCCTATCATGAATCCATTCATGTATTATGTTTCCAAGGACAGCAGCTCTGCAGTAAAACTGCACAATTCTTTGCTGAATTCTGAATCACTATTTCAGAAAATAGTTTAGAGCTCAAAAAACATGTTTACGTGTGCAATAAGTATGGCCGATACTATCAGCCAGCCCAATTTATCAGTTGGGCTCTAGTTGAAATAAAATGACATTTGTAAATGAGTCATTAAAAACATGCTTTTGCAGCCAACACTGTCATTCCTGAAAACACAACAATAGGACGGGTTCTTCAACAGAGGCTGTTACATTATGTCCCAGTGTTCAAAGAGCCACGTGGCCTTTAACTGCTGCTCCTGCAACAAACTGTATCTAATCAGTCTGCTGTGACTGAGATAAAACAAAGTCACATGGACTGAACAGTCCTTTCTGCTGGTATGGCTAATTAATAAACTAACGTCATCAGAAACACTATTCTTGACAAACTCCTCAACTCAAGATGAAACAAGTAAGATTACATACAAGGAAAAGTTTGTAGTCTGTTTTTTCTTCTATTATCTCTCCTTCTTTTTACTCTCTATTTTCCATGAATGCGCTCTCCTCTCTTTCACACACTCTGTCTTTGGGACAGACAATGATAAGAAATGATCCTCATGTTGGCACTAAAATGTTCAACAACACTATGTGAGCTCTGAGAACCTGTCTGCGCCTCAATGGCACCATTGTGAAGTCACACAATAAAAAAATAGAGATCGTTCCAACAAGTTTAAGAGGTGATGTTTGACCAAACCTCTGCAGAAATGTTGTCCTTTTCACCACCAATTTTGCTGCATTTGCGCAGCACGTATAATCATGGTTTAAGTTTGGTTTTAAATGATACTGAAATGAAATTTGGCTTGGCTGCTTCTTGATCTTTCCCAGAATGCACTGGAAAGAATGAATCTGTAATGCACAAAGCAACTACAGTTGTCCATGAGAGACAGTAGAAACATTCATGCATGAATATACAGAGCTTTGGCTGCCTACTGGTTTCTGGTTTCTTTGAAACAAGAGTTTTACACAGCAGCAGTTCACATCAAGCTGTTAAAATGTCAAACATACTTTAACAAGAAAGCACTAACGTGTCCGAAGCAACAAGGAGCAAATGTAAGAAGAAGCTGCAACTGAGTGCCACTGCCTCACCAGGTTTGATCTTTTTGACGACTGGTTTGCGGTCCCGGTCCTTCATCTGTCTGATGTCCAGCAGGGTGTGAGGGTTCCCGTTGTGGGGGGGCCAGTAGTAAACAAAGACCCGAGAACCACTGCTGCCACAGTCCACCACGATCCCATAATTCAGAGCAGGGTTGAGGACGTCAGTGGCCTCCATTGACTCTGCGATGGAGAGGTACCTGGAGGAGAGCGAACACACAAGCATTATGAGATGAAGAATACACTCCTGAACAATAAGTGTTCATATACTGTATTTAAAACAAGCGTAGGAATCAATGAATGAATGAATAGTTTTATCTTCATGTCTGGCAATCGACCAATAAACCACCCCTCGTGAAAATATTCAGACATATTCATCAACAACAAACAAAACATTCCCACAAACAACACAAACCCACCAGCACCTAACAGCACAATATGTTGACCTTGTACATATTAAAGCTCCATCTTTATAAATTATATATAATATATATATTTCTTTAACCAGCCACCGCTCATTTTTACTTTTGTTATCAATAGATGATAAAATTCCATACCATAATCCCCATGTTGTGAACATTAATCCTCATGAGTAAAGCACAACTCTAACACAATAAGATGAACAGGTTTTCCTCCTACACCAACACAACATAGTCACCATTCTGTAAGGTGCTTTGGATAAAATCCTTGAGAAACACAGGAGATGTAAAAAATTTGAGATTCAGGACCTATTGTCTATGCCATCCGTGTGTAATTAAACCACATGTATAAAAACACATACTAAGAAGAACAGAAACTTTATAAGGGAGTGGCAAATAAAACTACAGAGTGCCTAACACATGCAAGTCAGTTAACTCTATCTGTCCTTGGTTACTAGGGAAAGCACCTGCAGTCAGTCTCACAAAGTGAGTTCAAGTCACCTTGAGCTGTCTGGCTTCAACAACAAATTTGATAGCTGTTCTCACAACACTGGTTATCAGCTGGCTCTGTTTACCAAGAATTTTCCAGGCTAAATGTTTTCAGGTTCCCATGAAAAAGGGGGTTTTGTATTAAACAGCCAATCATATCATGCAAAGAAGAAAAGGGATGCTGTTCAGCTCCAACGTAATAAGGCCTAAAGACGTCTCCAGCTCGTTCTGACATTTTTCATCTCAAATAACCAGCGAATCTGTCTGCTCACTTGTTGAGTCGGGCCCCGGGCCGTCGCTGCGAGCCCCACAGCTGCCTCTGGTAGGTACCCAGGAGGAGGAAGGCGGAGGTGATGAAGAGCAGCAGCAGCAGCAGCAGTCTCTGCCTGGGAGCACAGCCCAGAGACAGCAGGGACACGCTGCAGTACCAGGAGGCCGGCAGGCAGGAAAAAGTGATCCTGTGGAGGAAGAACACACAACAAAAAAAAAAAGAATAAACACCGTGGAGTGTGACTGTGTGACACAAACAATGTGCACACCATAAAGCGCCAAACATCAAGACTCCTCAATAACGCTCTCACAGGGGCTGTTATCAGTTTATTACCTTGCCATATGTCCACGTCCGCAAAAATACAAGATGTCACAGTCGTCACCTCATGGTGCCTGCAGTCTGATTGGGGTCCTGTCCGGAGTTTAAACTTTTCTTCTGCCTGAGGGGAAGAAGAGGGAGAAAATACTGCTTGACATCCCTTTAAAATGTGGTTTATTTTAACATTACAGCTCTTGTCAATACAGCCCATTAGTAGAGGACAAGCTGGCTTATTCCCCAGTTATAGAAGGTCAAACTGCAGCATATAAACAGAATACCTGGCCTGCTGGACGGAATAAAAAACACACAAATAATGTATATTTTCCACTTTCCACTGTTAGCTTTGTAAGTTAGCAGCTGTTCCGTTACAAACCGGCCAACAGTAACGGTCCGTTCACGAGCCACTGACGTTATTCTGTCACCCTCTGACATACACTTACCTAAACGTGCCTATCCTCCGCCATGACAGCACAGTCCGTCCGTGAAATTCGGTGTTTGTTCCCTCCGTAGTTGACGGAGATTATTTTAAAACGAGACGACGGAGGCGAAGAGGCGGAAGTGAACGGAAAATGTTCAACGGACTTCCGGCCGGCGCGTGTGTCTACGTCATCAGATACGTGTCTGTTGCATTCAGGCGCTGTCGGAAAAATCTGAACAAACGCGGGTGAGAAGGATGTGTACACATTTTTTCTCAATGAACTTGCACAGAAATACATATAACAGCTATACTTTTTTGTTTATAGTGTAAGTCCAGATTTTATGATGCATTTTGAATTTGAGTTTGATTAATAAAGTCACTGTACTGATAGAAGTGAAACTTTTAAGAGTTTCAGAATCTCGAGCCACACCTGAAGGTAACATATGCCACCATGTGTCTATAGGTCGATATGACAATATGCTGTCAATGATTTGCCAGTTTCTAGAGTTTATGATTGTCACTAGTGCCTTCATTCACCTGGACCACAGTAGTGGATCTTCTTATGAGTAAAGAGATGGAAATTAACATACCAATAAGGCCAATGTGAATATAGTATCAGCTTGTTGAGAAAAAAAACATATTTGCCCTCAGTTTTGTTTTGTTATACTGTAGTATAACTGTATATAACTGAGTATCATGACACAATACATCGATTTGAATTATAAAGGCTAATGATTAAATATCAGCTCAGTATCAGACAAAAGGTTTTCTCTTAACAGACTAAGAATATTCTGTCGACAACATCATGACAAAAACAATAACATAAAATAAGTCGGTGAGTGGCATGAATTTAAAGTGTCTAAACCATAAACTGGACACTTAAACTGACATTTTTAATTATTCATCAACCCTCTAGGAGACTTTCCAAAGTGCTGAGTTTCATTTTGAAGCAGGTCCACAATAGAGGGAATTTAATGGGTTTACAGTGATGTGTATAGTTTTCACAGCAACAAACTACACAGTTAGGGGAAAAGCTTATATCTGTCCTAATTATAAAGTACACTGTGTGGATAGCTTTTAATACGTTGAAATAATAAAGTGGACAAGTTAACTTTAACTCTATATTTTAGGTCCAGAATTAGGTATTTTAATGGTTACTATTCCCGTTTGGGACGTCCTGTTTAAAACGCTTCCCGTACAGACACGTGACCTCCTGCTGTTACAAAATCACCCTTGCGCTAAACTTCCGCCCACTTCACCTGCCCGCCTCTTTTACCAGACCGAATTGACCAATCAAAAGCTGACAGTCAGTGATTGACAGTCGGCCTGTCCAATCAGCTTCAGCTTCTAGCGTGACTCACTGACAAACCCACCGAGGTGCCTCCCTCCCGGTTCCCGGTCTCTGCGGAGCTGCCTGCCCGCCGCGCAGTAGCAGCGAGCCGCCGAGACTTCCTCCGGGCAGGCCGGGACACACGTCGAACTGTTGGGAAGACCAGTCGTCCATTTTTAACCAACTCGGCGGAGTAAACTCCTCTCTCGCTTTGGATGGAGGCGGACGGTTTCGTGTCCCGGCGAACGTCCGTGGACGCACCGGGCGTCGACAGCCGGGTCACAGGCGCTGCAGCCGAGGCAGAGTTTCGATGGATGGGCGGCCGGCTCCTGGAGGCTACGGGGGGATTTGTCGGCTCTCTCTCGCCGAGAATGGCAGCGGAACCGGACTTTGCCGCGGTGTTGCATCGAGCCGCCCCGGACACCTCGACCTCTGTGGAGCCCGAAATAGACTATGAAGGACTGCCGCAGGGAGTCGCCACCAGCACCCACATGCTGGCCGGAGCCGTGGCCGGGATCATGGAGCACTGCCTTATGTACCCCATCGATTGTGTCAAGGTATCAAACGCAAATAAATAACAACACACCGCTGGGTTTTGAGCGTTTTTCGGGCCCGGTTCCCGCCGCGCGCGACCTCGAGCCAAGCGTAGGCCCGAACACAAGCCTGAGCTCGATTAACGCCAGGCTACATGCTAACAGAGGTCAGTTAGCCGACTGACGTGATCAAAACTGGAAGTAACTCCACACAAGGGAGTCCAAACACGAGTGGGGACACTTGTACACGAGTTGGGCTTTAATTTTGGCGGGTATTAGTGTTTTAACGAGGTGTTCGGGTTGACAGTTGCGTCTCCTCTCACTTAGCTGCGTGCACTTAGCGTAGTTAGCGTCCACGGCCAACGTGCGTCCGTTATCGGACACGTCGCTCAACTTTTAGAGGGACGTTGCCGTGTTCTTCCGAGTCCCAGGCCAACACGAGTGCGACGATTATTGTGAACAAGTAACACAAGTTGTTGGGGGATATTGGTATCAGTAAGCCCGGACAGAGGCTGAGATAACAGGGATTTAACATGAGCCTTTAACGTGTGTCCGACAATAGAAGGACAGGATCGTCAGAGGTCCAAACGCACCAAACAAATGAAATGAGCACAGCACTTAGGTTTGACGCTCAGTTGCATTGTTAGTCAGGGGTCCGATTATAATTTGATCCTAACTGCGGGTTTAATATTGCGAAAACTGTCTGAGGAGGACATGTGGGAAGCTGGAAGTAGTAGATGATTAACTTTACCGACTAAAAATGGGTCAGTCACCCTTGTTCTAGTGACTGATGATTTACCAATCAGCCAGTATGTCCTGTAAATCAGCCAGTATGTCCTGTAAACCAACATAACTGAATAATTGTATGATCCCCCAGCCACACCAATCCGTGTTAAGGTTTCAAACAACCTTCTAACCAACAGTGGAGTGGACACAGTTGGGTTAATTATTCATGCTGGTAGTTTTGATTTGCCTGCACCAAGAGAAATGCTTTGAACTCTTTGGTGTTTTACTGCACGACTAATTTTTGTGTGTGAAGAGAATTATTACATAACATGACAGCTGTGTCAGTGGGGTCCCTTTCAAACAGGACTCTGTAATTTGACCGTAACCTCCCTCTGCTCAAAACTCTCTCAGCTACGCATGCTTTAACAGGAAACGAAACTAAAGTGCATTCAAAGATGTTGTCATGCATACTAACTTCCCCTTATTCATAGCACTGGTGAGTATAGAACATCTCAGAAAAAAAAGTTATGCTTGCTTCTATTGGTTTATGTTTATTATTTCCCGCTGTACAGAACAGAAAAGAACATTCATTTCCTGTACACTGATTGTGAACACAGTATACTGTGAAGACAAGCCTGATAGCAGAGCCTGGGCAATATTTGCTTTTATTTTGGAATTGCGGCACAGATTCTCTGTCAAATCATGAGACATTTAACAGGCCTGGACATGAGCTGAAAAACTAGCCCCTCAGTTTACTGTCCTGAGACCTTCTCATATATTTGGCTACTTGGTCCCCAAATGCACCTCAACACCAAAGTCTTCTGCCAAAAGCTGTTGGACTGACATCTTTTTCACCAGGAGCCCATGAATTAGACCAGGCTGTTGTTAAGTCCCTCGTGTTGTATCAGAAGATAAAGAACAAACAGTTCTCAGTGGGGCTTGTTCATAACAAATTCCTAAATGATTAGCTCCTTCAGTTCATGTTAAGTTCATTTTTTGGTAAAACAGTCACCCATCTGATCCGTCCTCTTGTTTACAAGAGCTGTTTTCATTACATCAGAAACAGCAGTTTGTCTTGGAAAGGTTCTTACATGTCTGCAAATATTATTTTGACTCGTCAGGGCAGAATTCTTGTTCACTATGTGTTTGTCACATAACCTTCATAATGTTTTGACTAGCAGCACTCTGAGTAAAAAAAAAAAGGGATATATACTGAATTGTTTTTACATATCATATTATAAGAGGCACATATTGTCATTTTAATTTGTCACACTGTAAAAATGCATCAGTATATATGTGAATTGTTATTGTGGATAGTCAAGAAAGATCATGAGGCACCTGAGTTAATTTGAGTACAATAATGGAGAACATCCATTTAAAGTAAACTTTTGAAATGGTTTTCTTTCTTTTATTCTTGTACTTTTCTTTTGTGGGAGAAAATCTTTCAGCTCAAGGAAGTCAGTTTTGTTTTTTCATCCTTTTATCTTCCTCTGTCCGCAGTACAAATGCTTGCCAGTTCCTCATTCTGACAAAGTATTGAACAAAAAAATGAGGCAACATTAAAATTCCACCCTGAAGTTCCAGCTAAGTGACTTAATTTAGTACAACACTGGAGAAATGCTGTTTAAAATAAACTGTAGGTGTGATTTGTAACTTAAAAGAAGAGGGAAAAGATTTTTAATGCTCTCTTTTCTGTTTTTCTTTTGTGAGAGAAAATCCTTTGGCTCAAGGAAGTCCATTTGGATTTTCGTTCCGGGAATGTTTTATTGATAACTTCTTCTAATTCTCTATTTTCAATCTTAGTTTCCTGTTGTTGTCACAACCAGTTTACCAACAGCTAATTCTTTCCTCTAATTTCACTGTTTCGTTTTTGCTGAAAGGTTTTTAAAGAGTTACTCAGTTCTGTTGCACCTCTAACCAAATCCAAAGTATACTGACTGCACCCTGAGTACGCTCCTTCATCACTGCTGGGATGTCAGGATAAGGACTTCAGCTGGTGTTAAGTTGCTTTTAAAGAGTACTGCACACATTACTGCAGGCTCAAAATCGATGCAGCAGAACCAGCGATATCGTCTTTTTCAGATTGGGTTCGTGTGTCCAGACATCACTAACTCATCTGCATGGGTTGCTGTGGTAACTGCGTACGTTGGTGACGCGGCTTTCCAGTGCGTCACCAACAAAATCAGCTTTCGATTTGAAAAAAGAAAATAGCATTTCACGTGTTTTTTTGCCCTCCAGACTTTCTAAAATCAAGCTGGATATGCCAACAAACTAATTTGGGCTGGCAGTCTGAACAAGGCCTATGACTGATTAGCACAAGGTGTGGTGTACCACTTACTAAACACTACTCCGTCAAACATTACTAGATATAAGAACAAGTGTGTCTACACTTCTCCGTCACTAATTATTTTTAAAATACAGATTTAATTGTTTCAAACTTCCTGTCTGATTGACAGTTAGTAAAGCTCAGTGTAAAGTTGCTCTAATATATAACCTGGGCATGACAATAACATATATATTTAAAACAAATCCATTCAAAATAAAACAAAAGTAAAGAGCGCCATGTTGTCTTATAATTTACGGGATAAAACCCCGGTTATATCCAGCTACGGTGACTGGTGAGAAGTGATGAGAAAGACATGTGGCGCAAAGATAAAAATATAACATTCGCACTATCCTTGTTACACCAGTGACCCATGGAATGAAATCTGTTATTTCACTTACTAGATTTGCATAGACATAGCCCTCCAGGCTGTGTGGATAGTAGATGTTAACAGTATTACTCTGTTTTTATCTGGTCAAATCAAGGACAATTTGTTACTCAGCAAGGTCTGAGCCAGCTGTACTGTAGCGGCCAGGTTGAAGATTAGTCCGTAAGAGATCGTTGTTTTAGTCGCAGGGGTGATTGTCTGTCCTACAGGCCAAAGGCGAACTGTAATAGACACATATGGTGTTATGTGTCTATTACTGCAGGGGGCAACTCCCTGGCTGCAAAAAACAAAAAAAGCAAAGGCGCCAAACTCGCGGCTTCAAAACAGTCGGTCACAAACCAATGGTTGACGTCACAGAGGCTACATCCACTTGTTTTATACAGTCTGTGGTCACACTATTGAGTCAGTGACTCCATCTTGATTGGCGCTCAGTTGTTGTTTGTATGACTGAGGCAATTTTTATTTCTTGACAAATGAAGCTTTATAATAGCACCAGTCATCTGTACTTTCCAAGAGTCCAAATAAGGTAGATGTCAAGATACCTCATTTCTGGCCATATTTCAACAAGCACAGACCAGTTACTGATTCATCACATGGGTTATTTCTGTTGGCTTTATTCTTTTCTTCTACCAGTGAAAAAGTGGCATGAACACAAAACCCAGTGTATTGCTTTTTGTTCACTGACTCCTGATTCCGCTTTTGGTAAAACTGTCTGCCTCTCTCTCTCTCTCTGTCTTGGGTGGAAAAAAAGGAAAGAAAAGAAAACCTACCAGACTTGGAAACACTGTGGATGACTGAGCACATTCCTTGTGAGTTTCCATTTCCCAGAATCAGGGAGCGGGAATATCCACGTAAGCTCCCAGGAGGCAGCTGTGCTCCCTCCCCTGCTCTAAATATTTACCCCTGAGGGCAAGGTGTAGACGGGGGCAATTCACTTATTGCACATTATGAAAAGTTTGAGGATTGCGCCATCTTGGTCTGGTGTTTTGGACTCTTGTTCATTGTTTCACTGTATTCACTCACGCACAGTAGCAAACAGTACTGCCTGTCAGTCGTAAGCTGAGCGTTTGGTTTCACACCCTTTCCTGTCTGCATGCGACACTCATTCCTCAGTCGCGGTTTGCGGTCGGCGACTTTAATGCAGGCGTTTCTGTCTGAGTTTCAAGTGGAGGCACAGTCACAAACACTTTAAATGAAAAAGTGAGTGAGATGTAGACGTTGCAGGGACGCAAACACACACTGCTTTAAATTTGGACACTTTGGACATTTATCTTTTAAAACATATCTTGTGATTACAATCTTGGCTTTTTACTTCATGGTTTTGATTTTAAAATTGTTGTTCTCTTTCAAAACTTGTTTTTCTCAAATCTGTTTTTTGTCTTTGTCTCCTGTTTTTCCCCACTTTGCTCTTGCATAACGAATCATCTGGTTCTTGGATCATTATCAGGACAGTCGGCATCCTGACCTTTGACGTCCTGATTTGTGTCGCCATAGTTTCGACGATGTTAGAAATGCAAGTTTTGCTTTGTAAGAACATGTGTAAAATAGAATTAACTTTGTTCTGTACAATTAGGAATTATGACAAAGAATCCTGCCGACTCTCTGTGAAAATAATTTGGATTAATAATCTTATTCATGTGTCTGTGTTTGCTCCTTTCACCCCAGACTCGAATGCAGAGCCTGCACCCTGAGCCAGGAGCCCGCTACAGGAACGTGATGGACGCCCTGCGACAGATTGTGCGGACTGAGGGTGTGTGGCGGCCAATCAGGGGTGTGAACGTCCTGGCGGTGGGGGCGGGGCCTGCCCATGCCCTCTACTTTGCCTCCTATGAGAAGATCAAGTTCTCGCTCAGTGACGCTATCCACCCTGGCGCCAACAGCCACTTTGCCAATGGTAAGACGCCAACCAACAGAGACACACATTAATATGATCATTTTAATTGTCATTCATTATGCTCAAATTTACCGTAACTAACTGACTTTTCTAAAATACGACAATTCTGACCCAGTGGAAAATTAATATAAAGAGAGAGAAATGAATATAAGGGAGCGAGGCTGAAGGGTAAAATACCACAAGATGGTAGAAAGTTAATACTACTTGCAAACATGTTGGGGGCGACAGACAAACAAGTAATTTTAAGGCACATGCTGAAAACGTGAATGTCAGTTTGTTAATGGCGGACAGAGGAAACTTGATCTCCTCGTGGTTGAGACTTTAACTTCCTCTTAACTGGTTTCTCGGTTCTGCAGGAGTGGCGGGCTGCATCGCCACAGTGCTGCACGACGCCGTCATGAACCCTGCTGAAGGTAAAACCTCCTCCTCTTCTTATGTCAGCTCACCTGACACACACACACACACACACACACACACACACACACACACACACACACAGAGGAAGGCTTACTGTTGGTGTATTTATAGAAGCTCATTATAGAAAATCCCTCTGACGGTGCAGTTCTACCATCAAGACACTTGGCGGAGCTACAGACTCTGTTTTACTGGACGCATGAAGCTTCTAATGATTCTGATGTGTTTCTAATTTATTGTTATTGTTTTGTTGAAACTATTCCTGGAGTTTTTCCTTCCTGATTTCCTTTCCTTCCCGCCCTTTTCACCCTCAGTTGTGAAACAGCGAATGCAGATGTTCAACTCTCCTTACCGTGGCGTGCTTGACTGTATGGGGTCTTTGTTGAGGCAGGAGGGCTCAGCTGCTTTCTACCGCAGCTACACCACCCAGCTGACCATGAACGTGCCCTTCCAGGCGCTCCACTTTATGACCTACGACTACCTCCAGGAGCTCCTCAACCCCCACAGACAGTACAACCCTTCCTCCCACGTTGTGTCCGGCGCGCTGGCCGGAGCCCTGGCTGCCACCGTCACCACTCCCCTCGACGTCTGCAAGACCCTCCTCAACACACAGGAGGCTCAGGCCATACACGTGGTCCAGGCCCAGACCGCGGGAGCAGCTGGAGCGGTCGGAGCAGCCACTGCCAGCAGCCGCCACATTTCCGGTCTGGGCGAGGCTTTTCGGACGGTGTACAGGATGGGAGGCATGCCGGCCTTCTTCAAAGGTGTCCAAGCTCGGATCATCTACCAGATGCCCTCCACAGCCATCAGCTGGTCCGTCTACGAGTTCTTCAAATACATCATCACCAAGCGCCAGCATGAGAGAAGGCTGCGTGGCGATCGGGACGGAGACAAATAAACATCGGGCAGCAGGATTGGGCATCTGCAACACAAAGGTTTATTGCACCGTACCGATCACTGTTATCAGTATCGATTTCTAAACATCTGAAGGTTTGAATTGCTCCAGAATTTTAGATTCTTTGAGCAAAAAGTCAACTTTTATTTTGTTTAATGAGGTCTGTTAAGTGTGCATGGTCTAATGTAGTACAAAGCAGGTGACGACACGTACACCTGCTAGGAGACAACTTGTCTTGAATACTTCATTACTAGATGCAGGGTTGACTTAATGTCCATCAATACCCATCTTTAAGAAAAGGGCCTTGAAAGGGCAACAGGAAGTCGGCCCTACTAAATTCTGATGTATTAACTATTTTTCGTTTTCGTGTTCACTTTGACAAACTCCCTGTATTGGCTTTCAAAAAGCTAACTATTTATAGAGGGTAATGAACAGTAAAAGTAAAGTTGAATTTGTCCGTTGGGACAAATTAATGCTCACTTCCCCTCAACCACCTACAGTGCAGTTTGTTAACATTTAGAGAGTTTAGCTTTGGCCCTGAATTCAAGTGTATTAGATCAAAAGAACCATGTCTCTGAGGTTAAAGTGCTGACTGTGAGCTTTGAGTGAAGGGTGTTTACTTTCACTTCCAACGAACTGTGTAGAAATTGTAGTATTTTATACATACCCCCCAAAAGGATAAAAAGGGCTAGATGTCCTACACTGACGGGGGAGAACACTTAAAGCTCAAATACCCTTAAAAATGAAAGTCAGCACTTGAATCTCACAGTTCCAGTCCAGTGTGTTTGAGAACAGAGCCAAAACCAAAAAGTATCCCTATCCAAGTACTTAAGAACTGCACTGTAAACTGGGTTAACACCCATCTCTTAACTGCACATGTTGCACTTCTGGAAAGTAATACTACCACCGTCTGACCACAGGGGGGCGCACAGCTCAAACGCTATGTCAAACAAAGGAAAGGCAACTGGAGGCTACAGAATCTGCAATATCAAATTAGTTTGAACTTGTGCTGGTGTACAGTGACGCTCTACTCAGAGGAAGGAACGACAAACGCATTGAAGACAGTTTGTTATAACTGAAGGATTTACGTGAAATTACTCAGATTCCTCTGTCATGCAAGCGACACACAGCCTCTAATTTATTCTTTTTTTTCTTTTCTTTTAAGAAAGTTTTGGTTTGAAAATACTCAAGTATTCAACACCTGAGTGGAGCAAGTGTATGCATGAGTGTGTGTGTGTGTGTGTGTGTGTGTGCTAGTGACGCATGAATGGAAATTCAGTTTCATAGAACTCGTAGTGTTTTTCTCGGTGAGCATAAGACCACAGTAGGATTTCTTTTAAAGGACAACATGAATGACGTTACTGCATTAAAAGATTCATGTTGTCGCTTCAGTGTCTTTGCACCGAGCGCTGTCAAATCCACGCACATTTGAAGGCTGCAGATCGTCTCTGGACGCAGCCTTTGGAGTGGCTTACACATTACGGATGCTGGTAAATGTTCAATTAGATTTTTGTTCTCCATCTTATGGAAGATGCCACTTACAGCATCTGAAACATTCGGTGCAGCAAAAATAATGCTACAGCTCCTAAAAATAGGAGTCCTTGGTCAATAAAGTTTAAATAAACTGGACATTCACATATTTCATACAGAAAAGAGTTCATAAACCGAGAGTTTTTGTTTGTATCCATCGTGCATTTGTAGAGTTTTGGAACAAGAATCTTTTATCAGCAGTATTCACCTTAGACAATCACCGTTTTGTTTAGTTTTATTTTGTTATTTTAAACTGCACAGCATCCTAGCACTTAATATCAACTTCTTTATCACTATTAGGACAAAAAAGTAACTTTGACAGTAAAACAAGTACAGAAAATCAAGTAACTTCTTCTACACATGCCTTCAGTTAGCCGCCATATATCCAACGCACAACTCATACAAAGAGATCCTCAGATAGAGGTGTAGTAATGTGTTTTGAAGCCATAAAACAGGATGAAATTGTACATATATATATAAATATGGACAAATATAGAAAAACCCAAACTATCTAACCAGCTAAGTTTTGAAACTAACCTGTATGCTGAATTATACAAATATAAAACTACATGTTGTATCAAGACGGCGCTGTTATAAAGAAGTTTAAAAAATCCAGGTTTTTGTAGAAAGCGCACAAAATCCTCACCTGGAAGGTAGCAACAAAGGAAAACCTGGATTATTTTAAATTCAGACGAGCATATGTGTGAGGAAGAAAATTAAAATGGGTAAAGAGTATTTAAAATATGATTGTAGGAGTGTTCCTCATGAAGCCAAGTTTCAAGATTGGGAAACCAAAGACTGAGCAATAGGGAGAGAAACAGGAGAGGAACTGGTGGTTTGTCAGATGACGACACTAATGTGAAATGCTTGAACACTGTTTGAAAGCGACACCTGTATTTTGTGAATTGTAAATAAACTCGCTAAGGCAGCTCCTCGCAGAAGCAGGGTCTTCTCTTGGTGCTGGCTCTCCAAGCGTTGAGAGAAATTCAGTTTGTCTACTTGTCTTACTTTTTCTCTCCTATTTCTTTTTTTTATTTTAACAGACTCAAGTCCATATCATCAGGGTTGGATTAACTGAATAACTGAGGCGAAACATCTGGCTGCAGCCTCCTGGTTTTGGCCGATTCTTTTAAAATGTATTTTTTCTTTCTTGCTTTCTCTCCTGAGAGCCCTCTAGTTTTTTTAAATTGTTTTTTTTTTACACTGGTAACTCATGAGCTTGCAGTTTATTTATTAGTTTAATAATTCCTCTCCACTAAAGTTTGAAAAACAATTTGAAAAGCACAAAATTGATAAACGTGTAGTTATAAATGGCAGTGGGTGCATATTGAATAGAATAGTTTTGGAAATTTTAAACACCAGTATTAAAAGTCAAAGTGACTCTTCAGTTAATTGACTGAAAGAAAAATTTATAGTCAGCAATTTTGATAAATGATCAATTTGTTTAATTTATTAAGCCAGAATGCCAAAATATGACTGAAGTCCAGCTTTTAAATTGTAAGAATTTGCTGCTTTTCTTGATCTTCTCTGATAGTAACTGTCTCCTTTTGGTTCAGGAAATTCTGAAGAGCATTTTCCAATATTTATTAACATTTTATGGACGGACAGACCAAAGTCATACTTTTTTTTCTGTACCATACATAATATAATAAAAACATGTTTCCAAAACCCCATTTTACCGATTTAAAACAAAACAAAAAATCAAAGCTCTAAATTAAATGTTTTCACACGAGCAGCTGCACAAAAACCTTTTCTGCCTAAAAGGTTTGATTTTAAACCAAACCAAAAATGAAGCTGTGATCAAATAAAAGGTAAACACTACAACAAACCCGACCCGACATTCGCTGCCAACTGACGGCACTTCACAGTTCACTAAAGTGCTGAGGTTCGATTACATGACCCCAGTAACAGGTATACTGTAGTATCAGACTCCACACTACAGATGGTAGCACGGTGCCAGTGTACTGCAGCTGCCACAACCAACCAGCAGGAGGCACTAACACAGGGACAACCCTGAACGCTGGACACAAACACTGCTAATCTGCTGGTATGATGGGAACCACAGGAACAATGGCCAGCACTACAAGATAACACTGAACTTTCCCATTAAGACTGACATTACTGATGCCACTGACCAAGTTTTATAGACAAATTAATAATAAATTAATGCTGAATCTTAAATAAAAATAAAAATTTGTTTTGTCCCTATAACAATTATGTGTTTATGTACTCAGGTCTCCCTTGAAATGAGATGAGAAGTTTAGTCTGGACAGAGGGAGTTATTTTGTAATCACAAAGTATGTCTAAATATTTGCAGATCCAAGAGTAACAAACAAAAACATTTACAATTGCAGAAGAATTGCTCATTCTAATGAACACTTTGGATGAGGTTACAAAATAATTATTTAATGTCCTCTCGGGGCTTCCGTAGGTGAACAGGCTCTTGCAGTTTTCTGTCGAGATAAAGCTTCCAGGCTGGATGGTTGAAAGCTGACAGGCAGGCCTCCACGGAGAGACACCAGCACCCTGACAGAAAGCAGCACCTCCACCTTCCCTCTGCAGCAGATCCTGTTTCACTCCAGGCCCCGTGTTTGTTGTCATTCCCTGCGGCCTACAAGCTAAAATGCTGTCTTTCATGTCTCTCGTCTAACTTTACCCCCCCACCCCCACCCCTTTCCTTCCTCTGTTGTTCCTTTTTCTGCGTGGGTGCTCTTAAAAACGTAAGGTGATCCATTGAGTCGGACAGGAAGGTCTTGGCAAGTGAGGTCAGGTCCTCGTCTGGAGGGCGCAAGGCAGCAGGTCTGGTCAGAGCCAAGGTCAACATCAGGCGTGTGCGTGTCGATGAAATACAAAGACAAGTGAGATGATGGAAACCTAACTCACATTCTGCACATAATTACCCACAGAGTATATATGTGTAGGTTTAGCTGGGAGAGACAGAACCAACACGCCTCCCTGCCATGCTCTCGGTTTGATAAATGATGCCTTTGGTGTTAAAATGTGGGATGAGTTTCTAATCTCTCCATCGGTGACGCCCCGCTTGCAGGTCACACAAATATAGCCGATACCGCACTTCATATAACTGCAAAGATTAGTAGAAAGAGCATTAATCATAATTCGGTTTTGCAATGTGGCATGTTAGTGGCCACACGTGCCAGCATGTTTTACAGTGGGACCACTCCAGAGGAACACACCCTGAAACCCACTGAGGATGATAAATGTGTTCCTCTGCTCTGATTTATTACACCTACAGAGTTAGCCCCACTAGCTGGGTGCCACTGTTGATCGGTAAGCCTGTCAGTCTGTGGTTAGTTAGTTTGTTTGTCCAACACTTTGATCCAAAGCCAAATCTCCCACCAATCACTGGCCACAAGTTAATAGATCACTAAAGTTGTTAAAATTCATACATATTAGTAGAATAATGTAAAAATACTGTGATGACCTCTGCAGACAACTTGCCACTAACTGAACCAAAAAGTAGTCTACATGAAGTGACTTAACAATGTAAATAAATAGCCTTGCAACTAAGTTTTGTAACAAGTTTGTAAGAGTAAAACAAATGTAGATGTTTATTTAGATTAGACGTATTTCTGTCTGCACAAGATCCTGATTCTTGAATACTAACCAGATGCATACAACAAGGTGCTGACAATAGTGAATTTCTAGTAAAACCAAGTGTGTTGAAGATTTAAGCACAAAGCCTAATATAGATACAGCCTATTGTTACATAATATTATACACATTTTTAACAAACTTTGGAAACTTCTTTAATCTCGGTTGTAAACAAAGTGTTAAAAACATCTTGCCTAAACTAAGAGTGAATGTGAAGCATTCAAATGACATGTATCTCCAGTTATATATATATATATATATATATATATATATATATATATATATATATATACATATACATATGTGTATCCATGGATAGGGTGTGGAGTTAAAAATC
Organism: Lateolabrax maculatus; assembly: GCA_031216445.1. Lineage (NCBI taxonomy): Eukaryota > Metazoa > Chordata > Actinopteri > Acropomatiformes > Lateolabracidae > Lateolabrax > Lateolabrax maculatus. The sequence goes on along the minus strand of CM062204.1, from coordinate 3,573,196 downwards.
CAGGCACTGAACTGAATGGTATTCAGCCATTAATCAATATAAGATAATACATCTAAAAATACACCAATGCAAAATGAGCACGCATGTTCTGCTTCGAGTGTCTTCATGTATGCATTAGCTCATTCACTAAAGGCTTTTTGTTCTTAACCACCCACTTGAGTGCATTGAGTTGGATTACTGTGCCACACCCTGCCCATGGATGAAGGCCCAATCATTTCCTCTTTAAAATGACCCCCCCGCCCCCCTTTACAAGTACTTGTGGGTATAGGGGGGCACCAGAACTGTGCCTGGTGTCATTTTTTCTTCATACACTCATCATCAGTTTAAATTCCTGCAATTTACTCCAGTTAAACTAGCTGACATGCAGCTTTTTTCATACCGACCTATGGTCTGGCGCTGTTAATCAGCTTCATCAGAGTTGTTTTAAGTACCTTGCTCAAGAGCACCTGGATATCAGCTGCTGATGGAAGCGAGAGTGTTACTCATTCGCTTCTCCTACCCAGATTTTCCCAGCTGGTGCAGGGCTTAGGAATTAATGATTCTAATGATTTTTGGTGAGACACACACTGCAATTTATGTGTGTTATTGTAAACCCTGACAGTTCAGGATAAATCTCTGTGGATAGCATTGGATAAACACTGTATACTCGTGTATCTTCCCAGAAACATAACGTTTTTGACCCAGAAAGCTGCACCAGTGAATGGATAAATGTGGATCACAGGATAAATATTTAGATATCTCGGGCTGATGAACGAGCTGAAGCCGTACTCTTGGCCGGCTTTCCTCCCCGTCTCCCATCCCAGGACACGGGAACCCAGTTAAAAAGACATTTCCAAACATCCACGTCCATTGCAAAATCTATTACGCTGACGTCAGTAAGCATTACATGTGAGCTGACAAAGAAGACACTGCACAGTATCTGAAGAGCACTTTACACTAAAGCTTGTAGGTGTCAAATTTTCAATTGGTGGATATCTCATTTAAGAGCCAAACTCCCACAGGCTGCGATCCACAGAGATCAGCGCAGAGGAGTTTACAGTGATATTTAGCAGAGTTCGAACTGACCAAGGTGTAGGAAACAGCAGAAGGCTACTAAATTAAAATCATTGGAAGGATGAAAAATGGAGAAAAACCCTTGGCTGTTTTAGGATTCAGCCTGTCAGACTCAATCTGAGGTGTATTTTGTCATCTTAAAGCTCTCCAACACCAACATTTGAAACAGTGAAATTTTGTGGCAACATCAGTTCAATCCAGTGGATCCACTCGAAGGTGGCGAAGTAAATCTGCACACATTTGTTTTGCATAGAGTTCAACTGTGGTGGACTTTGACAGTGTTGGCGAAGAGAGAGCTCGAACGTCCATAATGGAGGAAGCTGCTGCAGCACTGCTGTGAAGCATTCCTCTTTCATGGAGCAATCTATACTCTGACAGAGGAGGTTGAATAAAAGTAATAAAGTAATAATCTACTATAGCTTCCTCCATTTGACCTCCCTCAGAGGTCAGCGCTGTCAACGCGGCTTGCTTTTGGTCCAACAGTCAAAATGCACCCAAGTTGAACTTTCTTGAAAACCTGCACTGACTGACTTCACCGCCACAAGCGAGTCCACTCGTAGCCGCGAGTCCACTGAGGTGAATTGATTTCGCCTCCACCAGCCTCAACCTTTGCTGCCACGCAACGCAGCGCCACTTGACAAGATGCTGCAGTTACATTAGTTAGCAGTATTTCTACTGTTTACCTCATGTTGTCACAACAAAAGAAGAAGTTGTGTGCTACTGTTTGTTACTAAATTAATTGTGTTTATTGATATCACCAGACAGCAAATCATCTGGGTGCAGACATTATTCCAGCAGGCAAAGATTGTACATATTGCTGAGTAGGAGGAGAGGGGGGTTAATAGGGTCCCAGGGCCTTACAGCAAGTTGTCCGGCCATGAAAAGTAGTCGTGATAGCAGCAGTTGCAGCTGTTGTAGCAGAAATCGTGGTAGTAGGATTATCAGTAGTAAATGTTGGAGCAGCTGTAGCAGGAGCAGCAGTGACAGCAGTTGTAGTAGCAGTAATAACACCGTGGTTGGGCCTCTGCTGTAACTTCAGATCACTCTGCTATGAGCTGAAGTGTCTCTGTGTGTGACTGCAGCCTGCCCGGGCCTGTCAGTACTCGGCGCTGCAGCCTGAGCGGCTCATTGATCGTCCCCTGATAGGCGGAGTGTTGCTCCTTTAATGGCCAATCGTGAGAGCCGTGTGAGTGGAGGCAGCATCGTCTGCGGCGCCTTCTGCTGCAACATGCGGGTGTTGTGACAGAAACAGAGAGCGAGCCAAGAAACACTCTCCAAATGATACAAAAGACGAGAAGCATTAACACACCATCTTCAAGCATTAGTACCCATGATAGAGAAAAGTGTTTTTTTCTGCCTGTAAGGGACATAATGCTGATTTTAATAGAATTATCTTTACATCGTAGGTTGTTGGAGCTTATAAAGCAGGAACTGAATGTAAACTTGTAAACTGAATGTCTACTATCTGGCAGCTCATGGTTGTAAAACATTTTGAGCTTTAACATTTTGTCATATATTGGGTGACACTTTTAAGCAACATTATATTTTTCTATTTGGGAAATTCTCTGTTTTTAAAACTCTCCACAGAGCTTCTATTTTACGTATAAGTGAAAATAGTTTAGTCCCAGTTTTAGCATTGAGATGGTTATAAAACATGTGATGTGGTAACTTGATACCCAGCTTTGGTTTAAACTTAATCAAACATGGTTGTAATTAGACCTAACCTAACAATGATTTCTGGCTCTTTAACAGACCAATAAGAATCATTCTCTGGTGTTTGGTTGCAGTATTTTCTTCTATCCGCACAGCGTCCAGCTCAGGGAGGCTTCAGATTACTGTTTTGCTCCCCAAAATGTGAAATTTACTGATACAAGATGATTTTTTACTTTAAAAAAAAAAACATGATAATAGACATAATCTTTGTTTTGAAAATATTGAATAAAAATATTGTAATAAGAAAACATTTTTATCCAAATCAGACCTTTCACATAACAGAATTTACAGATTTTATTTGTAAATGCTAACTATTTTGGTTCCTAAGAAAAAGGGAACAATTCCAATCTCAGTCACTTTTAACCACTTTAGGAGAAGTTGTGAATTGTTTTACTTTGGGTGCATTTTTTCAGTGCAAAATCCCAATAATGTGAGTGTCAGCGTGGCCGGCTCTATCTTCAGGGTGTGTGACCTGTGCCATTTACTAACTTATGTGGGTATGAGTGTGATGTGAATGCCGGCTGTGACTGGTGTATAGAACAATAATGATCAAAGGTTGATGAAAATCACAGATTTCTTGTTACAAATTTAGCTGGCAGAGGTTAGATTAAGAGATTAAGAGCCTGTGTTCATTTAAATTAACACATGTGCATGTTTCGATCCTAGTTCCCCAAGCTGAAATCAAACGCACGTCTTTGTGGAAGAAGTTAAATCTGAACACTAATAGAATCTAAGCAAGATCCAACAAATCAGAGTTTAAAAATCTAGTGTATTCATACACACCCACATGCAGACACAGCTACTGTATACAGGGGTGATGACTGCTGTCTGTTTGATCGGGCAGAGAGCAGCTGTGGTTTGCTGCTGGCTGGAGTGTAAACAGATTATCAAACCGCCAGATGGAACAAATAATAGAAACTGTGACTCAAGTTTGTATGTGTGTGTAAGAAGTAATGGTCTTTAGGCATCCTAATGCATTTTCTGTTACCACGGTTCATTTAGGAGTGATTCGTGTTATTACTGGCACACACAGAAGGAGCTTTGGCAGCAGAAATAATTTAGTGAAGAAGCACAACTTCTCGTGTCAGAATGTAACTTTTACTCAAGTTCAGTGCTTAGGTGCAACTTTGAGGTACTTTACTTGGATATTTCCATTTTCTGCAACTTTAAACTTAATTTAAAAGGAAAAGTTGTACTTTTTTTATAAATATTTACTTTACATAATAAGATTTTACATACAAACTGTATAAAATGTGATTTATTTTAATGGATTAAACTGCTAAACAGCACATAAAGTAGATAGCTCCACCTTCACAACTGCAACAGTAAATAATGCTGCTTACATACAGAATAATATAACTGATATAACTTTGCAACAGTGCCACTAGTTAAAGTAGATAAACATTAGAAAGCTAAAGATTAGATTCAGAGATTACTGATGGTTTAACTTCCAGGGGATGGACACAAACACAGGAACTTCTGTAAAAAAAAGCCGAGCAAATGTGTATAGGTAATATGTAATATAATATAGGCGATAATGTGTTTACTATTTTCTACTTTTCCCAGCATGCCTTTTTAATATAATACTAATTTATTGTGGAGTAAATATATATATTTTTAAATGGAAAATGGAAAAATAGCAGTCACATCACCGTATTGCAGTAAAATATAAATATTATAATAATTACTGAGCTAATAAAAACTTTATTTATTAATATTATTATTATTATGGCTGCATCGGGACCCAGCAGCAGAGGTGTTTACCTGCCAGACGCCTCTCTGTCTCGGCTTTATTTGCATCCATCAGTCTCTGTCGGGCGGCCGGGCAGCACCTCAGGGCGCAGAGCTTATCAGCTTTCTGTTTACCTCTCAATTAATCCCCATTAGTAAGGAGAAGGCATTAGGCCGCTCCCGCGGACTTTAACGTTGTTTTGTCCCAAACAGGAGATCAGCTGGTTAACAGCTCAGACTGACAGATCTCAATCTGAGCCCAGAGACCGGCTGTCTGGCACTGAAGGAGCCGGAGAGACGCACTGATCACCGCCGATAACCGCCACACTTATTCATCTTTAGATCTTCTATCTGGTCTTAATTAATCAGCTTTAATTAGAAGTCGGTAATAAATGATTTATGGGTCAGGAAATAATTTATTTTGAAGCCATATCTTAAGATATTAACCATAAGGAGCATTTATGAGACTAAATTCCTTCCAAAGATGTAAACATTTGTCATATTGACGAGTCGTCAGAGCTCCACTGCTTCCAGAAACCCGCATGAATCATTGTAAACGAGGTCTGGAAGTTTCAGGGGGAGATGTTTTAGTAAATGTGGCTCCTGCTGTTTGTTCTTAGTCTTAGCTGCTGTCTCACATTAGGAAATGAGTGTGGGTGTAATTATACAAGAATGGGTTTGGGAAACAACTGTTCTCAGGCCGGAGGAACAATTACGCGCAGAGAAAAACAGCAATTGATGCTTTCCCTCCCTGATTTTCACACAACTTCCATGATAATTTGCGTTTTTTAGAATTATTCCAGCAAATAAAGTTGTCCGGTTTGAGTCCCATAACGAGAAAACGGAGGTTGAGACAAATTTAGTCTGAAATTGACCCCTGCATGTGTTTTTTGTGAGTCTTTAGCCTTTATTTGTGCCTAATGGCTCATTAACAGCCCCAGTTAGTCTGCACAACCTAAAAGAAGAATTCTAACCTCCTAAACATCTCAGCAACAAGGTTTAAACAAATTAGTGCTTTAACTGTAGTTTACCCTATAGTTTATATCTGATTCCTTATTTCGAATAACCTATGAATCATTTATGCCTGGTCTGTAAAATAGTCAATAGTAAAAAATACTATTACAACCAGTGTGATGTCTTCAAATTACTTTTATCCAAAAAATAAAAAATAAAATAAATATTGAATTTAGAATGATACAAAACAGAAAAGCAGCAAATTCTCACATTTGAGTGTTTTTGACTCAGATTTTTGTCCTTTAATTTTCTGAACGACTCGTCAATTAATCGATTACTTACTTATTTCAGCACTCAAACGAACTTTGACCAAACTAAAAACTACATTTTATTTGGTTCGGGGTCATTTATCTTATTGAATCAATAAGTGGCCATTGTAAAGAGATCCTTTGCGTCTCTGCAACAAACAACAACCCGAGCAGAGATATTCCAGTAATGTACCTGTCTGAACTTTCTCCTGCGGTGCGTAATAACGACCTAGAACCTGTGAACTCACTTTAATATTTGAGTTTTCCTCAGATATTTGTGAAATTTCTATTTAAATATTTATAATCTGATCCCTGCAGTGGTTTTTTACCTGTGAGAATAACATGGGTTTTAGCTGAAATAACCCCCCTAAAGTGAAATAATAGGCTACAGGACACAACCTCGCTCCCTCCTCCTCCTCCTCCTCCTCGGGCTCCCCCTTAAAATTCTCCCGTCCATTTTCCTCATTGGGATAAATGGTGAAACTTGTAGCAATAATACCCCCTTCTTTCACACAAACGCCTCCCCGCTGCCTTCACCTCCAGCCCGGCTGCCCCCGAAGCCTCGCGGCTGGGGATCTCGGAGAGCCTTTCTCCGCGAACAAAAAAAGCCTCCTGAAGGGGAACAAAAGTGACCACATTTTTCCTCCATGTCCCCTTCTCTGCGCAGAATAACCCGCTGCCTGTCCCTCAAATGGGAATATTAGGACGTCAATCTCACGGCCCCTGTGCGCTTTTGTCTTTGCTGAGTGCCCGGCTCTGCCTACCACACACCTTTTGTCCGACAATCCAATAAGAGCCATTATTCCCTCTCCCTGGCCCGACTGCAGCTCGCTCTTCGGGGGTATTTTAGGTGCTTAATCGCGTCCTTTTTAAGGACCTCAAATGGAGAATAACTTCCTCCTTTCACGTCGCCTGGCACCGGGACAAAGAGTTCCTGTGGCCCGGCCTCCTCCACAGCTCTCCCTCTATGTTTATGAGCAAAATTTGCCTCCGTGCATCTGATTCACTTATGGGCACGGTGACCCCGCATGGATTATTATTTTTCTTTCTTTTCATTAGAGAAAAATACATTTTCTGTTGTGTGGCAGGGATGTATTTTGCCACTGAGATAGTAATATTTCAATCTTTCTTTCTCAACAGCACACTGAAGGTTTAACATCCAAAAAAAAAAAGGATTCAATCCTTTTTTTTCTCAAATACAGAATCAAACGCACCTTTTCTCATTTCTCTGATTTATTTGAATAGATGTGAAATAGACTAAAAACAATTCTCTGTTGAACCAAAAAAAAAAAAAACACTTTAAAGCAATTCAGTCTTTCCATAGCCTAAAAATATACCATGTTAAAAACAAACATTTAAAAAAAACGAATCATCTTTTTGAGTTCAAATGAGAAATGCGCAAACTCGTGCGTAATTTCCCCTCTGTGCTTCAGTCCTACCAGTGCATAACAAGAGCACCAACAATTATTGGACCACAATATGAAATTTCACCCCAGCTGTCCCTGTTGAAGCCACAGATGCCGCAGTGTGACGTCCGGCCTTTACGCACACTATTTTCGGCTTTAATACAGATGAAGTAGCCGGAAATATGAGTGAAATTTCATCTCATCTGACAGGTGAATCCAAACTCACGTCCATTACATAAGCAATACTGTTTTCTGGGGCGTTTTGACCAAGTTAACACGCACTTCTAAAAGGTTGTGGGTTGACCAAAATTAAAGAGCTCCGTAAAAAAAAAAAAAAAAAAAAGACCCTAGTTGTGTTCTGGCGAGGCTACCAGGCCCGGATCCCCTGCAGGGAGCCCTGGCAGGACGTGACCGCTGTCCCTTGATGTGTTTGGGGCTGTGGGGAGCCGCCGAGGCCGCTCACGTTTCCCAAGTTCATGTTCATGAAGGCGTTGGAGGTGCTGGACGGAGGCAGGGCGGGGATGCTGGTGTACGTGCAGCTGTAGTTGGTGTTGTAAGCGGGGCTGTTGTATGTATACGCCGGGTATCCGTTATAACTGTACGGGTTGGATCCGTACGGAGCGGCGGCGGCGTAGCTCTGCGCACCGCCCAGACACGGCTTCCCATCTCGGACCAGCACCGGCACGGCGACGCGCCGGGGCGGGGGAGGGTGGTGCTGCCCCGCCGCCTCCAGAGACTTGTCCTGCCGCTGCCGCTTGCACTTGTAGCGGCGGTTCTGGAACCAGATCTTCACCTGGTTCGAGGTGAGTTTGAGGGTGGTCGCCAGGTGCTCCCGCTCCGGGGCGGACAGGTAGCGCTGCTGCTTGAAGCGCCGCTCCAGCTCGAAGACCTGCGCCTGGGAGAAGAGCACCCTGGGTCTCCGCCGGCTCCTCTGCTTCTGCACCGGCCGCTCCGAGTCGCCCTGCCCGCCCTCCGCTGCCTCCTCCCGGGACACCACACCGCAGCTCTCTGGGTAGGTTGGAAAGTCACATAAGAAGTGTTAAAATCTTGCACGAAATCATGAACTGTTATTTCCCACCACGCGTAAAAAAGAATATTATTCCAATCCTGTCAGTCTGCAAACAAAACAGTTTTCAACAGAAGCCTCAGCACTAAACTGTCAACTCTATGAAAGAAGTCACTGCAGAGACAACACTCAAACATGGAACTTTTCCTTTGTTTCCATTGAAATTTCCTGCAAAATTTCAGAAACTTTTAGCCACAGTGCACGACACAAGAGCTCAGATATTATTATAAAAATAAGACAGTAAAATATAAAAACACCAGAGGAGGCTGATCTTTAAAGGAGAAACAAAAAAAAAAAAAAACTGTCTAAAATACAGACTTGGACAATTATAGTTTTAGGCAAACAGTTTGAAAAGTTTTACATTTTAGTCACTTCCTAAACTCAGAAACCCACCAGCAGCTTCAACCCTCATCTTGAACTGTTATATAATGAATAGTTACACGAGATGTGTGTCACTGTGACTGTGTTTATTAGCGCTACTTCGCGGTGTCATTTCTTTTACAAGCCTCTTTAAACTAATTGTCGGTTTATGGTCCACACATCATAACAGACTCCGTGTAACAGGCGCAGCTGAACCACTACAAAGTGTTTGACATTTACAGACTTCACTGGATCCGTCTCAGGCCTCTCTGCGGATTCTGACCTCCACCATTTGATAACTCTTTATTGGGATCAGGTCTGGCGTCTCCGAGGACACACACCGTCCTACTCAGTCTAATTTTCTATATTATAGGGGAATTTATTTTATTTTACACTTTTGTACAACGTATATTTGAGCTATAGAGGAGCCTCATCTTTAAGTGAGAAAATAATCAGATAATAATTAAAAATACTGGAACAATTCGCCACAAAAGAGCTGCAGGATTATTTAAAAAAGACACCAAACACACAGAAGGCCTTATATTGTTTTTTCAGTTGGCTCACGTTGTGTTTTAGCCCATCAAGACTAGAAACTAACTACCCCAGGGCTATTACGCTACTACAAATGCTCGGATTTTTATTTTTAATTTACAAAGCTAAACTACACTGTGAGGTAACATTTCCACACTTGTGCCGTGACAGCAATTTGGTTAAGTTCACAGGTTGATTTGTTTTCGTGGTTAAACATGCAAATCACTTCGTAGCCTCAAGATTTAACATTTAAAGCAGCTGTTTACATTTGTAATTTATGTTGCAGCACTCTGACATTCTCCATGTGAAACATTATGATTGCTTTTGCTGTGAAGATTACTGTCACACGTGTCCTTTGTTGCCTTTTGTCTGGCCTGTACAGTCAACTCACTGCTCTCCTGCTCGTCCAGCTCGGCGGCCTCCAGCTTGGCTCCCTGCAGGCCGGGGTGGACGTACATGTCCGGGGACAGGCTGGTCTCCCCGCGGTCCTCCTCCCGCACCGCCAGCGCGCTGAGGTAGGCCAGGTTGTCCTCTCCGTCCGAGAAGGGAGGGCTGTCCCGGGCCCCGGCGAGCATGCAGGACGGCGGGGTTTGGAAATGCTGCTGCTGCTGCTGGGGGGGAGACCCGGCCAACTGCTGCTGAGTGTGGGCCCGGTGCTGGAGCTCCAGGGACCCGGACTGCTGCTGCTGCTGCTGCTGCTGCTGCTGCTGCTCCATTTTGAGGATATCCTTGACAGAAAACGGCGTGGAGGTGAGCGGGCTCTGCAGCATCATGTCATCCAGCTCCTGCTCTGAAGCACCGAGGAAATGAAGCCCTCCGAGTAACATGCACACCCCTTCTCCTTTTCCTCTCTTTTTCTAACAAATAATTGAGCCTAATAGCCCCTTCTTTGGTAATTGGAGGTGCGTTAAGCCTCTGGAATCCCTCATCGCCATAAATCGCAGGAAAACGTGGGTATTAGTCCCGGTTTTGTCCATGCAGGTCTCCTCTCTGACAGATATAATGTCGGGCTTTGTAAGTAGAGTTTGGACCGGGGCGAAGGAGCGCCTCTGCCTCCTGTGATGTCAGGGGGAGGGGTGTGTGAAATGGAAAGTCCGTGTGGGCTGGAAGGGAAGCATTTGGGAGAGAGAGAGAGAGTACAGAGAGAGGGAAGGTGGGGCGTGCGTGACGTCTGTTCACGTACTGGTTTTGTTTTGTTCGTGTGAATATGGTGGACAGAGACTCTTACTGACACCCTGCCCCTCCACCGTCCACTCTGTTTATCCTTCTGTACTCGCTGAATTCGCTCCAACAGCATTTTACGCACACATTTTGTTACAACAAGCGCGTTAATAGCCCCGCCCAGTGGCTGCACATATGTGACCTGTACTTTTACTTTGCTTTGTTGTGTTTTTAAACATGTAGTGTGCAACTTTAATCATTTTACAGTCGGTTTGTTCATTTGGGTTCCCTGTGTTGGTCCGTGCGTAAATCTGTGCGCTCTTTGGAGAGGCGCACCATGTGGCACACTTGCTGTAAGGCCGCTGGCACGTCAAGGTCAGGTCAAAGGGATAATAGAGTCAGGGGGAACCTCTTTGCCTTGTAGTTTAGTTTGAATGGTAAACCCAAAGTGGGGTTTTCCATCACCTCAAGCTGACCATCATTGCGCAAAACAAATACTGATATATTTGGATTTGCTGTGGATGTAAAAGAGGTTTAACCTACCTCACCCTGTCCTGGCGCTCAGCTGAGACGTTGAAGTAACATTTTTATCTCAAAGTGGCCGCTCCCATCGGTGCGTCCTTACATGGACACGTTAGGAAGGTGAGGTTTGTTGAAACTCTTAATGAATACAGATGTGTTACTTTTAAGGGTCCAAGAGGTTAAAGGAAACTATTCTAATTCTCTGCTGTTTACTGGTAGCTATAAATTCTATAAAATCTTAAAACTGAGACTATGTTTGATTTTGCCCTCCTGTATTCTCCCTGCAGCTGGCTGCTCTCGGTGTCTCTCCGTCCTCTTTATCACGGGTGTTGTATTAATAACCGCTCTGGGCCGATAAGCAGGGCCCCCCGGGGCAATTAAGATTCCTCCAGGAAAACTAACTGACGTTTTTAGCTCGGCCTAATCTGCTCGTATCAGCTCCCCTTTCCGTTTTCCAGCGGGACCCCTCGTCTCTGTCACCCCGCTCCCTCCGCTCCTCCTGCGGGGTTTATTTTCTGAAAACAAACAGCCTGCAACATGATCAAAAAAAAGTCAGATTTTAGAAAATACTAATTAAAGCAGAGAGAAAAAGCCCACGCATAATTTATATTTCACACGTTTCATCTCACTTCCCGCTATTTTACATATTGGAAAAACCATGTGTTAAAAAGACTAACAGGGTATTTAATGAGCCACATGAACATGCCATTCATGTATTCAATATTACAGTTATGATAAAGTTATGTTATGATAAAGGGACAGAGAGTAAGACAAGCATAAGTTAATGGAGCCAACCAAACTCAGTAAAACTTTCTCATCATTTAAAAAAAATTTATATTCCTCACATTATTGTCCCCACACTTATTTACAGGTATAATATTCTGGTGGAGATTACTAAAACATTTTTGGTTTAGTCAAATTTTAAGTTTTTGTGTGTGTAATAACCAAATATAAATTCCCCTTAACTCTTGCAGTGTTTAAGGATTTCCAACACTGACCTTCAGTCACAGCAGCCACCCTGTGGTTTGATACTGATTGAGCTTCCTCAGGAACTCCCCTCCTCACATAAAAATATCTGCAATAGCTGCTTAAAAAGTTTCAATGCGTTTGTCTTTTTCTTTTTCAAACTCCTGTTGAGTTTACCAACATTTTAGAGTATATGAAAGTGTAGTCAGGTTTAAAGGTCATTGCAAATACCAGTGATGGTATTCTGAAGTTGTGGATTGCTGTCATCTTTAGAAATTTTGCTAAAAACATATTTTTTCCCCTGAGTTTTACTTACATCGGCTTGTAAAATCTTCTAAAACATAATTTATTTACATAAATGGACATTAAAACTCTCAAGTGAAAGTGCGCTGCTGAAATTACTTCAGACCAGAAAACTCTATCAACAGACTCATCATTTAAATAACAGCAGTTTGATGCTCTTTTATACAGTTTCCAACATTATTCTCTCCAGATACAAAAGAGTTGCCAGTTTCAAAGAGATCTGTCGGTTTTAAACACACATCAAAAAGAGCATAAATGGGCCAAAGCTCGGGTCAAAGCTGCCTTAGGCTTAGGGCCCCCAACCGTCTGGGGCCCCCAAACAAAAGGAAAACGTGAACTCCAATTGAGTTCCTCTGTTGTACTTTGTCTGTTTTAATTATTTCTTTTTATCATATTGTAATAGTAAATGATAAAATCTAGGCCCTAAATCCTCAAATTTTGTGAGTTAGGGAGAAATTTTATGGAATAATTTTGCCAAATTTGCACACTGGCACAAATCTGCTGTCAAAGTTTTAAGCATACTGTCAAAAACATTTTGAACAAATAACAAATTGGGGATTTCACGGCATAATATCACAGTTTGAGATTATGAGAAACATTTGCTACACTATATTTTTGGACACAAAACAATCACAAAATCAGGGAATGTGTCTTTTGTTTGTATTATACTTTTATATTTGAGCCTTAGTGCACTGGGCTGAACTGGTGCAGTTTAAGGTTTAACAGTTCATAAAACATCATAATTCTTCTTCTTAATTCTTCATGAGTCATTTGTTGTTGTGCACATTTTTATACTGTAAAGTTAAATGTGTATTTAAACTGAAAAAAACCCAATTGGATCCTGCTTGGGGCCTCTCAGAGACCTGGGCTGGGGCTCCCCCTCCACTGTGTCCCTGTGTGTGACCCAGCAGGTAGTAAATATCCCGATGTGCAGCCCTTTTTTCTATGGAAGCTGGAAACAGACAGATATATGTGTGGTTGACCCCGTAGACTCCCCGGCGACTCGCTCCAATATCATCATCAGCACGTCCTCGTAAAAAAGTGCCAAACAAGGCAGGATAGTGTTTAGACTGGCACATGGCCGCCTCCATTTACTTTAAATAAGCATTAAATCCAACGACGCCAGGCTGAGCGCTGTGTTTTCTGTGTGTCAGATGGACCAGCACTTTACAACAGCTATTGGAAAGAAATTAAAAAGTGTTTTAGTTAAAGTTAAGTGACGGGACGCTTGGTTTTGGTTGGATGATTATTCTAGGACAAGGGTTCGACACTGGGATTCAGGGATCTCCAGGAGTCCTTGAAAGGTCACCAGGAGAGATTTCCAGCAGGAGGAACAGATCTTTGTTGAAATTCATACTTCATATCTTTCTGTGTGATGTGAAGAAGAGCAGACTGTGTAGCAAAGAAAGAAACCCTGACCAACATAACCTTAATGGAAATCATTTCAAGTTGTCATATTGCACAGTCCACAGTGTGAACAGCAGCTCCTGTAAGGGAATTCTAGGGCCAAATCCACATGGTTGCTATAGATTTCTTTTCATTTCTGATCTGGAAATGTTTAAGAACTCCCCCATAGAGCCTGAAACCCTTAAATCTCTGCAATCCTGGAACCAGTTTTAAAAACAAAATATGTCTGAGGCACTTATCGCAGGATGACGTCTGTGCCTCCCAAAACCATGACACGATTGAAAAATAAATCTGTTTTATGATGTGACGACGTTGTGGTTAAGGTTTGTTAAGGCGTAGACACAAGGATGACTTGGTTGGCTTTAGGGAAACGTTGTGGTTTGGGTTAAAATGACTACTTTGTCAAGGTTAAGGGATCTTTGTTGTCGTGGCTACAGTAATAACCACTGAGGTTATCAAGGTTAGGGAATAATGTGGTCATGTTTTTAAAAAAAAACAACGTTGACTGTTGGTTGGAAACGGAAAACGTGCCACATGCTCCGGTCATTTTCAGCTGAGATTCTGTCTCCATTTTAATTTAGACATTTTTTTTAGCTGCAAAGACGTAAAAAATTATATTATATTGTATATTTTGTTTCATAAAAACAGCCCATTTTAGCTCATTATTTGGTTTTTTCAACATTTGGTACAGTCTCACCATTCTCATCAACATTGTTTCCAGCAGCAGGAAGCATTAAATTAAATATCTGATATTCTGAACATTTTGTGCGTGTGAACCTCAGGGAGCGTGACTGGGGCCTCTGAAGCCTTGTCATCATGTATGAAGCCGTGCAGGGAAGCCTCTAGACGACCGTGATTGTGTTTTTTTTCAGCTTGTACAACCTGACTGGTGCTGACAGAGCTGGAAGGAAGACTGTGACCTTTGAGGGGCTTCTGTTTGGGCCTTTATCTCTCACACAAATAGAGATAAGTCAGTTAAAATGTCTGTGGACAGAAGTTTGAAGAGTTAAATTACAGTACACATACAGCTCAACCTCTCTTTACTTTAAACTTACAACCATGACAATCATTTACTTAAAAGATAAAACCTTGAAAATAATGAAACAAACATATAACTTTAGACTGGTGGAAGAAGTATCAATACCTCAGTATAGAAAAAAGTCCTGCATTCAAAATTATACTTAAGTAAAAGTACAAAAGTACTAAAAGTACTCATTATGCAGAATGGCCCATTTCAGAATAATGTATATTATCTAACTGGATTATAATATCTATGGTTATCTGTTATATGTTATCTGATGATAATATATTGTATTAATAATGTAATTCTTTAAAGTAACTAATAACTCAATTTATCAAATCAGTGTAGCGGAGTAAATATTTCTCTCGGAAATGTTGTGGAGCAGAAGTATAAAGTTAATCTAAAGTAGAATTACTCTAAAGTACATCACTTGAGTAAATGTACTGTGTTACTTTTCACCACTGTTACAATCTTACTGTCAATAAAGTCTTTATAATATTTTTGTAATATTCGTGTGGACACCAGTGCAATAAGCAGACTGCATTAAGAATATGTATTAAAGGAGTTTACAGCTGATCAGTTTTTTCTCTAAATATTGATATAATCCTCCTGTTATACCCCTTGACATTGTTTGGGGGGAGTTAGAGTGAGAGCTTATTATACATAGGGGTATATTTTATATAATATTATTACAATATTCGTATTATATAATATAATATAACTGCAGCTGCATTTGTGTGTTTGTTCATTCTGATGCAATTTGGTCTGGAGGCTATTTTCAATGATTATTGGATTTTAGAGGAAGAGGGCGAAGGTTAGTGTGGCTGCACTGAAGGTATTTCTGTGTGTGTGTGTGTGTGTGTGTGTGTGTGTGTGTGTATGTGTGTGTGAGTGTGTGTGTGTGTGTGCGTGTGTGTGTGCGTGCGTGTGTGTGTGTGTTATAAACGGAGGTAACAATAGGAAATGCTACACCTCTTGTCTGCTGTCAGTTGCGGCCCGGCGGAGGCGCCAGGCGGCTCTGGATGGTTGGATGGAGTGAGAGGAAGATAATCTCAGCCAACCGCTTCACTACGTGTGTGTGTGTGTCTCTGTGTGTGTGTGTGTGTGTGTGTGTGTGTGTGTGTGTGTGTTTGGAAGCAGAGATGCTGTTTGAACGAGCAGCAGAAACACTAAAACCTTATTCGGATGTTTAACGTTAAAGAGCAGGAAAACATACACACACGTTGAAACTGTGTACAGGTAGAAAAACAACAGTTTATTATAAATGTTCCAGTCAGGCTGCGGTTCTGTAGATATAAACAACCGTCAACAGAACAACATGTTCAGGGGGAATTCCAAAATATAGAAATCAGTGCCAGAAAACTCAAATTCCCAAAAATTTCTGAGGAAAAATATTAAACCAATAAAAGCTCAATTGCAAAATCTGCACAGTTGAATATATGTTCTACAAACGACGAATAAACGTGTAAAAACACGTTGTGTAGTCTGAAAGCGTTTGGAAACGTGGAGCAGGACAAGAGATTTTTGTTTTTTTAAGTAAGGAAAACACGACATTTCAAAGCGAATATTCAGGGTCCATCTCATCTCATTTCTGTTCTATTTTTTTTTTTTTTGTGAGAATAAAACGCGTTATGAGTTAAAAGATGCCTTTTAAAAACGCGTTCCGTTGCAGATTTTTAGTCAAATTAAAATTAAAAAATAAGATGAACTTTTTTTTTCATATTAGAAACAAATTTTCTTAAATTGTCAACCTTTATAATTATAATAATAAACTAATTTGGGAGTTTCGACGAAATTTAACAAGAGCCTGGTTCAAAGAAAATTATCTATAATTCAGAGAATCACAGAACTACGACTTTAATTGACTTTGGGTTGTTAAAATGTTGTAATTTAATTCTTTTTTTCACAAATATAATTACGGTTTATTTTTCTCTACACGATTTCTCACGAAACTAGTTGAAAACTGAATGTTATTACGGCATCAACGTCCCCGTCAACGCGTGATGTTTGACTTATTCAAGACGACAGAGAGCTCTGATGGAAACACGAAACTAAACATGAAGACTTTCATCATAATAATAATACTTTTGTACACGAGCAAAATACACATAAACATACAAAAAAAAAAAAAAAAAAAAAAAAGTAGCTGTAAATCTTTGGTTGTCCGCGCTTCGCCTCGCGTCCAGCAGCCGCGCGTAAAAGTTCGCGCGTCTCGGTGCCTGCGGCTTAAAGGCCGGTCGTGCACGGCTGCGATCGCGCGTGCGTGCGTGTGTTTAGATAGCAGAGGCCTGCAGCCAGTAATAGCTCCATTAGCCGAGTGGGAAGACGCTATCTCAGTGATCCGTAACGTCTATGTCCGCCCAGCAGGACGCGAGCAGCGGCCACACGCCTCTCCAAGAAATACGGTTCAGTCTGCAAAATAACGCCTGGATTCATCCTATCACTGTGGAACTAATTACAACAATTAAGGCAACACTCAAGCTGAGTGTTCTCACATCTTTTTTTATCCAATATTAATATTTAAAATAAAATAAAAAAATAAAGTTAGAAAAGAGAAATGCGCATGTCTCTCGACAGAAGCCCAAAAAAAAGGAGCCGGATTCTGCATCATACAGTGAGTTTAAACGTCAGGCCTCCTCTGTGCTGGTGTTTCTGGGACAGTTTGGGACAGGCCTCTACCTATATCTCTCACACACAACCCCAAATACACCGCATGACGCAACCGGCTCTGTTTATGAACCCGCCCGGCCCGCTGTGTAAATTGTGGCGTTGAATGGTTTACCTAATGGGACTTCTGTTTCTCGTTTTCTGTCACCCGGCACGCCAGACTCCGCTGACAAACGACCGACTTTTACCGGCAGAGGAATTCCTGATTTATGTGGGAAATGAAACGAGAGCGAAACGTTTTTTTTTTTTTTTTTCTCCTCCTAACCATGCAAATAAAGTAAATGATCTCCACCCCGCAACCATTAAGACCGGGAGATCTGTATATAAACGCGCCAGAGGATAGGAGGCAATGTCTTCCAGAGTGATAGATGTGTGTTTTGTTATTTTGTTTCTCATATTTTAACGCCATGAAGGAGGAATAAACTTGAGCTGGATGCAGGGAGGGAGACCCGCCGCCCACTATATCGACTCCTAAAGCCTCCACTTCCATTGTTATTACTGCAGAGGAAACAAGTCGTTACAGCCACGGCGCTCTGATTTATGACCGTGTTGTTTCTCAACTCAAGTAGAAATTTCCAGAGAGACTTGTTGGTCTAATTTGATGAGAAAACCACGCAGAGGCAGAGGCGCGTCTCCAGAAATAAAAGAAGAAATGAGCTTTTAATGCTCTTTGGTCTTATCGCGCCTCGGGGATAAATTCTCTCAGAGCTTTCGAGGAGTGGAGCATTTTTATGATGAATAATTTCCCCTGATAAAACTCACGCCATGTGATGACTCCTCCCGTCCACTCTGAGAAGTAGTCTGTCTGTCTGTGTATAAACTGGGGGGCATTAGTGCCTGCAGGGCGGGGGGAGGACAGCCCACTCCATCACGGCCCAGACAGTCCGGATTCCCCTCCTGCACCATTAGAGCCCCCTTCGCCCTTTTTCTCTCTCTCTCAGCGAACGTCTCCTTTATCAGCTCTCTATCTCCTAAACAGCGTCCAGCCAGGCTGCTTTACAACCTGCCCGGACTCCAGACCATCAATCACCGCGGGCTGAGCTGCGCCAGGCCCGGCCCGAGTCTCTGTCTCTCTCCGTCCGGGTGTCAGGATGCTTCTCTGGAGCGTCTCACATCTGAACACCAAGAGCTGGAGGACTGCGAAGAGTAGTTTTTCTTCCCCCCAGATATAAAAAGTCTGTATTTGCACAAATGTCAGCGTCAGTAACACATGCGTAAAAATACAACGTTTTAAGCATGCAGTCAGTTTTTTAAAAGATAAATAAAGAAAATATAGAAAAACAAGTTTTTTCTAGCTTCAGAAACACAACTGTACAAACTGGAAACTCTTAGCTTTACTTGTTCCCCAAATAGACTGAAACTCTTGTTTTTTAACATGCTTTGGCCACAGACTCATTGTATGATACATTTGCATCCAGCATCACATTATTCAGGAGATGAAATATGAGCTCACCCCAAGAAGACGGGCTGTATTTCTTTAAGGCCAAACACTGAAAACATTAAAAGCCACTTTCTCTTGTTAAAAAGTTAAACACAGGCTGCTGAAGTGTGTGCTTTCTTTATCTGTGATGCATTATCCATTAGAATACACGCGTTTAAAGGTTTCTGAGTGGCTTCAGCTCTTTGTTTTCTTCTTTGGTCTCCAATATACAACCTTCAAAGGGTAACTTCTCTACGACGAACAGGATTTCTCCTCCCTGCACGGGCTTTTTTAATATTTAATATTTTGTACTTTTTCGCTGTTTATAACTTTCCATCCAAAACCATCTTTGCCCGCCGTCCTTTCAGGCGGAGAACCATTAGACATATATATATATATATATATATATATATATATATATATATATATATATATATATATATAGATATTATCCAGGGGCTTCAGACCCCCTCATCCCCAAACTGCCCTGCTGTCCTGCAGGAACTCACTTGTTCAGAAGATGCAGAGAAAGTTCCCACTCACACGACCTCTGTCAGGCCTGATGAATGAACTCCGAAGGCAGAAAGATTCCCTGAAACTCCCGAGCACAAGCTGCAGCGGCAGGTTACTGCTGCAGCAGCGGCGCAGCTGTCAAATCTCAGCTGCGCTTGTGAAATAAGAAAGTGTGTGAGAGTAAAGGTCCAATAGACAATATCTGACACAATGTCTTCTTTATACCTATAACTTTAATATAACATATCATGTTTAAAAAAGCACACTTATTGTTTAAAAATAATTTGCAAATACTGAAAATAAAAATAATTTTTTCTTTCCGTGATGAGTTCAATTAAACTCGGTCTGCGCGCTTTTGTTCGCTTTTACGCACAGGTCCGGTTTACGCACGCGAGGCCAAGTGTCGACCGGTGCGCGGACACGTGGTGTCGTGCGCGTGCTCGTTGACCTGCCCGTTACCCCTCCTCTGCAGGGGGACGGGGAGCCTCGCTGCGCGCGGCGTGCCGCTGCAGGTCCCCGAGCGGCACTCCGTGTTTAGCCGGAGGAAGGGCCTGTTTCCTGGATCAGGCTAAACACGGGCCTCCGGAGCCCCGCGCTCAGCCGGGACCGGCCCGCTCCTGACCGGACGGACACCGGCAATACATCACCTCGACCAACGGGGCCCCCGGGTCCCAGGCGGGCAGAGGCTCACAGCTGGGAAGGCTCCGGAGCCGAAGGGGGGTCAAGGGCCCCCTGCACCGCCGCTGCTCCGGAGTTTGTCATCCTTACGCCCCCGGGATGACAGCAGGGCGGAGGGGTGGAGGATGTTTATTGCTGCTTCTCAGGGAAGCTTCCTGCCATTAACTTTCACTTTCACTTCCAGGGTGAAGACATTTACAAGCGCTTGATTTCTCTGCAGACTGTTTCATCTGATCAGGTTTATCACTTTTAAATGATGTTTCATTGACAGCTGAGCCTCGCTGGGTCACTAATAGAGATGTGATGTGACTCCAAATCTGTCAGCAGGTGTTTAACTGGAAGGCAGCGTTGACTTTTACAGCTTTAATATTTTGATGTTTTGATGTTTTACTGTCCCATAATTTACCACAAGCACTTTAAAACTGGTTCATAAAGTACTTCATCTGAATTCAGAGAAAGTGGCTGAGGACTGATGAGATACTGATACCATTTAGTGATTAATGATTAGATGATCAGGTGCACACAGTTCACAGGCAACACTTGTCCTGTTGCTCCTGAAGATTTTAGAGCTTTAGATTTTGCCTTCAGATCAGGTCAGCAGCCAGGATGATGGGGAAAGTCCTGCAGTACTTCCTCTTAAAATGATGTATCCCATCATTTTCAGTCAGATTGAATAATTATTTATAAATTGTTATGCAAGGATCATATGTATATTTATACAACAAGAAAATTATAATAAAAACACCAGAAGTTTTGACTTTGGCCTCCAGTTATCATCCACGGACTCATATTCATAACTTGTTATTTTAACTTTGTTCTTCTCAAACTACTTTTGTACATTTAATTTTTTTTAAAGAAATTGTATAATAGTTGTACACTTTATTGTCTGCTTGCCATTACTTTACAATAATAATTG